>CM054376.1:73009459-75409459 GCA_028858755.1 Ara ararauna
GAAAGAAGAAAGAAAGAAAGAAAGAAAGAAAGAAAGAAAGAAAGAAAGAAAGAAAGAAAGAAAGAAAGAAAGAAAGAAAGAAAGAAAGAAAGAAAGAAAGAAAGAAAGAAAGAAGGAAGGAAAGAAGGAAGGAAGGAAGGAGGGAGGGAAGGAAGGAAGGAAGGAAGGAAAGAAAGAAAAAGAAAGAAAGAAAGTAAGATCAAGCAGAAAGTGTCCTTTATTACAAGGAGCTCCTGCTTATATATCCTTCTATGTAGCGTGGTACAATCTCATTGGTTAAGCGTGGCATAATACAAACTTATTGGTCAAGTGTAAAAGAACATACAAACTTATTGGTCAAGCATAACATAAACTTATTGGTCAAACATAGCATAGCATAATACAAACTTATAGGTCAATAGGTTGTTATTCTATTCATGATTGGTTGTTGATGCCTGTTCAAAAAATTTTTACTAACGTCCATTGTTTTGCCAAGTTCTTCCTTTGTAGTTTGTTACTCCCCTTACCTGACTTGCTCCTCCAGATGCCTTCTGTTTTCCCACTTGGATGCCTCTGGTGCCTCATTTCTCATGGTTACACTTTAACCTTTTTGAGGCTGAGTTCTAACTTCGTGTCTTCAGTCAGGGAACCCACGGGCCTACCGTAGCCCCCCATGCTTTCACAATCCCCTACACTCATGATACTGAGAAGAGATCAGGGAATGATATGAATGTACTAGTTTAATTCCTTTCATCAGACAAATCCATTCATTACTATAACTGAAAAAGAATTGCATAGGATATGAATTTATTTTTTGTTTTAGCTGTTGTTTGTTGAATTCCAGCAGCAAGGTTATTGCTACTGTTCTTAAGGAGACCTGTTGGTAAATGTATTAGCTTGCACAATGTAATCGACGGGGAAGACAGAAGAGGAAGAGATCAAGGAAACCTTCCCACCCAAAAGATGAATTTATCAGCTCCCCACTACCAACAGTCAAACCTATCATTCTGCTCTATTCAGTGTTGCTCGTTTGACTGCCATTCTTCTTTTTTGTTACACATTGGAGAACTGTAAGTGCATTCTGGACCTAATACCTCACATTCCAGTAACTCAGTCGTGCAGCCATTTACCATTTCACAGGCTGCATTGGCATTAAAATTCCATTCTTACTTCTGTGACAGAGACTGTAACAAGAACAGGACTCGTAAACCAGGAAAATGTTATGATGGTGATTGTAATAGAGAAAGAAGAGGGGAAAAAAGTAATTTTCCCCTATTCTTGTATACTAAAGATTACACTTATGCTGTCTGGCTGATAGGCAAAGAAATCACTGATGTTGGCAAGAAGCAGAAATGTCTGAGAGTAGTAATTTACAAAGACATCAGACTCCTCTTGAACATATACACATATGGAACCCAACTGAGTTTTAATTAGCATACTATATCAGAATTCATATACAGTCAAAGTGTTAGCAATGTTAAATTTTTTCCAATGCAAATTCAAAGCAAAGCATCATCTGTGAAACTGTTGCAATGGAGCAGAAACAAGTTGGGTATTTTTTTCCCCCGTGCAATTTTCTGCCTTAATGGAGAAGCACACATTAAAAGCTGGTTCATAGCATTCCAATATTCTTTGTAATATTGTAAGATTTATTAAAGATGATGTGGCATTTCTTATGCTTTTTGTTCCAACTTTAACAGAAATTATTTTCAGCCAAACAAGTAATTGGATATTTTCACTGTCTTGTGGCATTTCACCTGGACTAATGTATTGAGATAACACACTAACAAAAATCAGCTTCTAAGAGAATCAAAGAAAGATAAATGACAGACAGCTTCATTACAAGTTTGACCAGATCATCTAGCAAGGAGTTTTACCTCTGCTAATGAGCAATAAATGAGCATTTTTCATTGAATATGTCTAATTTCCTTATTGGCTCTTGCTCACTTTTTCAGTTTATAGAACATCATATGCTGCAATTCCTCACGTGAAACACATCAGTGAATCAAATCAAACATGCCTGCATAAATGTCTTCTAATTTTAAGAAACAGATCATAGACATCTGAATTACCAGCAAAGCAGTGCCATTATTTATAGTGAAGTCAGAAACATCCATTCTCCAGTGGATAATTAGTGGTATGAGTATCACAGAGGTGTCAGCCATTTATGAACTTTAAAAATGCCACAGGCTGTGATCCTGATGAAATGTGACACATTCATAAACATTTAACAAAACACCAAATTCAGAAAACATCTTTTAAGTAAGTATTGTAGTCAGGTTTCTTAGACTTCTCTTGATGGATTCTTGAGAAAGCTTCAGAACAGCAGGAGTCATCGGAGAACCAAACTATCACATGGAGAAGACCATGATTTATCACTGATGTTTTAAACCCTACCTTCTGAAGTAGGATGCCTACAGCATTGGTTTTGTGCATGGAACTAATTTATGCGACAGTTTAGCTGTTCTTGTAAATGGAAGGAACTTGATCAAATACACTTTCAGAGCACATCTCCATGACTCCACAGAAGCAGTTAGCATATCATCTAAAAAGGGGTTTGAGCTATCATCTACCTACGTACATGCTGATAGTCTCACTCATGACTACTCAGATGATGGATATTAGTATAGCCTAAGGTCTAGCTACACCAAGACCCCACACATACAAGGGTCCCTTCCTCTTCTGTAGGAGGCATTGTATTTTCTACCAGTTTAAAGCTCTTTTAGAGATTTTCTACAGATCATAGCTTTCCTAGTGGCTGCTTTTGGCTCCCATTCTGTGATGCATGTTACTCATGCCTTGAGAAAAGAACTTCAGTATCTGACATATTCTCTAGTATTTATTATTGACGTGCAGATACTGAAAAGGTACGTTTTAATCTAAAGGAACATGTTAGATCAACTCTCTTGGAGATGATCTAACCTTCTTAGATCATGTTAACTGGTCTGAACTATTATCTGGGGTCTCAGAAAGAGGGAAAAAAACAGTTCTTTGTTGCAACTCACCTTTTCTAACAATAGAAGCATTGTACACTACTTAGTAGTGTCTAATGTTTAATCAATAGTCCTAGAGTTTATGAATTTCTGCAATAAACGTAATTTGATATTATAAGCTAAACCTCATCTTATTCTTTTTAACAGCAATCTTAACCTTTAAGACCAGAACCATAATTTTTAATTATTTTTACTTTGTATTTCAGTAACTCATATAGATATTGTCAAGGTCAGGACACAAACAAGATACTGCATAAGTGGGTCTGTAAGTAGATCCTATATACAATCACTAAAATAAACTGAAATCTGGGAATAATTTTGAGTAGTTCTCAAGTGGCAATGCAAGATTAGTTAACAACACTACAGACAAAATACCTAAAAAATATTAGGACACAGTTGTTAAAAACAAGTCTGGGTTGGTTTTTTTTTGTTTTTTTGTTTTTTTTTTTTTCATTAATGCTATCTTACTACATCAGTATCACAGATTGGAAGGTGATTAAATATACTTTTTTTTCTTTTTTTTTTTTTGTTAAAATCGAAATAATCCATCAGGTATCACTTAAAGTTACAAAATCTCTTATACAGACTACTTGCACCGTTGCTTTTTTCAGAGTCACAATTCATAATCCTTCTTGCCACAACAGAAGAAAAAAAAATCAAATACAGTGGCTTTCAAAACATAAACTCTGAATAATCGTGAGACTTTTTTGGCCTTCAGTCCCCGCCCCACAAAACTGCCCAGAGCAATAATCATGAACGTGGCACTTGTAACAACTGTGAGAGAAAACAGAATGGACTTGACCAAGAAGGTGGCCTTATTTCAGCAATTACAACAATACAGCACCAGGGAAACTGAAGCTGTTCTAAATTATATTTAAGATAGACGATCATATTTTAACCCTCCTTTTCTCTTCCTTTTTCCTTTCTTAGATATATTCACTAGAGCTTTTCCCAAAGCCTAGACAGGTAGTATGTAATATTTCATTACAATATCTATTATAAAATGAATATATTTTTGATGATACATTATGATCTGTTAGGTGTACAACATGAAAGTCTTTTAGGATCTATTTTCCTTCTCCTGAAGTTACATATTACCTCTCTTAACCTTAGTGAAGTTATATGCACGTATCCGAGAGCAAATCAGAATATATGACTTTAGAAGCTCTGTAATTAGAAAATTACAGTATTTTTAAAACCCAGAGGCACCATAATTAATTACTGTTCTGTATATCTTTGAAAGTTTTATCAAGTTTTTGGTTAGAAGTGAAGTCTTTTTTTTTTTTTACCACTTCAAAGCTTAGAAAGAGTATCTTAACTTTTAAAATAATTAGCTATCTCACCCAGGAATGATAACTTTTTTTTAGGGAAAACATATTTTGTGTAGAAGTATAATAAAAGTAATGTTGTACCTTGCACAATTCAGTGCACATGGTGGGGTAGGGGGTGGGGGCAAGACATATGACATACAGTATTTCTGACATGGAAGATCAGTAATACTTTGCAGTGCTGCCTTGTTCTGAAACAGTATTTTCATGATACAGTGCCAGTGAAGTTAACAACTGGCTTATTATACTTGTTTGATTTTTTGTTATATTTGTCATCACCCTGTCACTTTCACACATTTATAGGAAAACATTAGCCTTGCAGAAGTCATCCTGAAATCTGAATTGTAGTAAAACAAGAAGCAAGGAGAAAACTAAATGAATGTCAGAAAGCAGGCTTCTTACCCTTCTCTGTATGGAGTTATTCTATTCTAATGGCTTTCATTAACAAGACAACTTTTCATTGAATGGAACAAGTAACAGACTGATGAAGACAGATCATCAGAAAACTTCTGTATCTTTACAAATGCTGTTGCACACTAGTCTGTCAGTTTTATGCTCTGTGATTACTTAAATTAAAAAAAAATAAAATATGATGAACACTTACTAGTTTTGTGCATGAGCTAAGAAGTTGAAACACTTAAGAAGCCAGACATCCATAACTATAATATTGTAGGTAGTGCTTTGGAACTGTGAAGAACTGCAGCATCTTGCCACATCTACTGACAGGATAATGGAGAGGATAGAATAAGACAATTCATATATTATCACTAGAGCTTGTCTCCAGTATAAGATTCACTAAACTGGAATGTATTATTTATGCAATTTTTGTAGATTATGGGTCAGTGCTTTCCAATCATATTAAAAGCCATTTAGAGAGATGCATGATACACTCAGAAAAGAAATAAAACTGTCAAAACCATTGCTTCTAAAGCTTTTTGACCAATATCAGACATGGAAATTGCAAATACCACTCCTTTATATATAATTTCTTTTTTATTATGCTGCGCAATCAAATAAACACAGGTTTTGCTGCTTCTCTTCTCAAGGGAGTTAGAAAATTGAAACACCAGAAATTTAAATCAGAAGTCTTTTAGGTTTACATTGGCATTTTATTATAGCAATCACCTCACTGTATCTTAATATGTCACCACAAGGGACAATTTTTCACCTACCACTCCTCCTACACTATTTTAACAGAAGTCTCCCTTTTACATGCTTTACACTCCTAGCCTTGTACATTCACATCACAAGTATATGTTAATGCATTCAAGAGGTTATCCAGACTACAATTCCACTCTGCAAGAGTATTAGAGAGTCGCTTTCCTTATTTGTCTGCACTTTATTTGTACCTCTTCTAACACATATTCAAGGTTAATGTTGACAGCTTTGGGGAATGTAATTGGTACTTAACGAACTATGCAAATCTCGTAATAATGCAAGCAGATTGCCCTTGTTTACCTAGACAGAAATTTTAATTTTGCAGTAAATAGGGAATAACCCTCAAGTTTTAAGTTTCCAATAAAAATATAGAACATAATTGACTGCATTCAAAACACCAGAAAAATTCCTTTTCCTAGCTTTCTTCGATGGAGTGTGTGTGTGTGATTGACTTTTCCGTTGAAATAGGAAGATACAACTTTTTCTAACAGTGTGAAGCTATTAGAAATATGATGTAACTTTTTTCCAAGATTGCTTTTCTAGAACCTTCTGGTTTCACGTTTTTGCACCATTTTGACCTTACATTCTTATTTGCATACATTTTTCTGTGGTATAGATAAAGCTGTCCTCTTTCCTGTAAGAAGCCTCAGTGAGTTAGCTCACAGTGAACAGGATTTAGCCTTTTCGTCATCTTTGAGCATATGAATTCTATGTAGGACTACTAATAGTAAAGAGAAGGTCTTTTGACCTTTCATTCTTATTTGCATACATTTTTCTGTGGTATAGATAAAGCTGTCCTCTTTCCTGTAAGAAGCCTCAGTGAGTTAGCTCACAGTGAACAGGATTTAGCCTTTTCGTCATCTTTGAGCATATGAATTCTATGTAGGACTACTAATAGTAAAGAGAAGGTCTTTTCCCCCTGCAGGACCTTCTGTTATCAGATATAACTTACACAAATGCTCCAATAAAGGTTATAATTTTCTTCACACATCCAGAAACACTGTTCTTAAGTAATCTCATACAAACAGCACTATCAAACTGCAAGCACACAACACCATATTGTTCTTGCAAAGGTTATATGGGCTGCACCAGCTGTGCTGGAAGCTGTACTGTCAAAACCCAAAAGTTCAAGGAACACAGCTCTGTCTTTCTCACAGAACACACACACTGCTGGTTGTGCAAAGGGAGTTTGCAGGTGTCTGGAAATATAGCCGCTTTTCTCAAAGAAGCTGCGAGCTCCTCCAGAGACATTTCACATAAGTTAAGATTTCACAAACAAGCACTGAGATACAGAGATAAAAAACCCTAAGAAAGTATGCACAAATTTTACAGATTTTGCTCTATTGGTGAAAGCTCCACATCAACAAATACACCCTAAGTGTAAGAAACTGCCTCTGCAAAAATGTGTTTATTGCTGCAAAAATGTTTTACATAGGCAAATTTACCTTTTCTGATGCAGAGCCATTTTGTTGGAAGATTCCCAGTTGGCCATAATCTTTTCTAGCCTCCAATTACCTGTGTGAAGAAGAGTGCAAGGAAAATGAGTAGATGGTGGAAGAAAAGCATGTTAGTTAATGAGCTTAACTTCCAAAAATGAATATCATAACCTCTCTGCCAATAATTTCAAGTATGTTAGGCATTTTTTTCAAGGCAAGGCATGAAAAAGAACAATTACATACAGTTAGTCAAATTGTGTCTAGTACTAATTGCAGTTGGAAGCACAAATGGGACAAGTGTTATTTCAGAAAATGCTGCAGGGCAAAACAGTGGGATATTCAGAAAAATACATATGGGAAGATGACTTTATATGTTTCCTGCTTTAAGTCGTGTGTAACAATAACATTAACATATTTCTTCTGTAGAAGAGATGAACCAGGATGGTCATACGAACAGCCTGCTGCCATCAACTCTTATTAAAAATTAAAAATAATCCAGATATTTTCCCATTATTATGGGCATTATTTCAGTATCTGTTTTGCATACTGGTTTTGGTTAGAGATAAACATCTTACATGTTTATAGGCTTTAGAAAGACCCAGACAATACCTTCAGGTGGTTCTAAAGAATACACAGCATCTCAATCAACTGCATTTTACTCCTAGCATACTAAGCAAATATAAAAATTTATCTAAATAGAGAGAGAGATACAAGTTCTTCTTCTGAGAATGAAGGTTTTGTTTGACAAGAAAAAAAGAAACTTCAAATACTTACTATGTTAGCTTCTCTGTAGGTTACTGGTTTACAAGAAAATTTACCCACAAGGTATTTTTGATTAGCTACTCAAAAGATTTTTGTGCAAGAAAAGTTTAATACAAAGGCAATTTGTCTTAGCAATTTACATCTGTTTTCTATATGCTCAGGCTGAATTCACTTAAATATTTATTCAGCTTTTATGTTTCCTTTTGGCTAGAAATAAAATGGGTTAAACTTATCTAAAATGCAACTTTACTCAAAATCTGTATGTAAACTGTATGCAGATTTCTTGTTCCAATATCTCTTCACAACGTTCCCCAACTTAGAGTTAAACACTGTGAGGAAGCACATAAAAATAAATTGGGAAAAAAAAAAGGAATTGAGACAGAAGGATAACTGCAGTAGGAAAATCAGCCCAGAAGAGACATTCCTTGTTCCCAGGATGCTGTTCAGCTGATTTTCAAAGAAAACACTTAAATTTTTTAATATTAATGCTGATGCACAAATTGTACCATCTGGAATAAAAGCAGTAAGTTTATCAGCCATGGCTGCAACAGCATTTTATCATATGCCATATGGAAACAGTTATTTAAACCTCATACAATAAAACACCTGATACTTCAGCCATTCTGTATTCTATAAAATACAGGTGTTTTAGCACATTTAGAATGTACTGTATGTCCAGTAATGCACAGATATATTTACACTTCAGTGAGAGGTCAAAGGGGAATGTGGTCTATGTAGCACCTAAAGCAGCAGCTGAAATCCAAAGCATTCACAAGTATTATGTAGCAAGCTCTTGTAAACATTCTATTTTTCCCTTATAGAAATGTCAGGAAATTTTGATAAGAAATAGAAGAATTTGTATTTGTTCTGAGCTCTCACTATAAGCAAAATATGAAATGTAAAAGTACTGCAATAACTTGACGTACTTCAATTTAAGAAACTTGCATTCCATTAATACACAGCAGTATTCTAAGAAAATGTAATGTAGAGATTATTCAACTTATTTATATTAAAAAAGGTTCTTGATTCATATCCCAAACTCTGTCACCATGATTCTGTGCTAAGACTTCCTCGTGCATTGGCTCCAAATGAAATCATTGTTTGCTGCAAGACCATGGACAACCATGTACGGACACAGGTCTATAAAATTTGCTTCCCAAAGTACATTAATCACATTTTAACCAGTACCAGAGTACCAAGAACACAAAAAAGATGTGATTCTATTTTTCCCCCCACTATATTGTTTGTAACAGAGAAAAAGTAAAAACAAGTATATGACCAACAGAAACTCTCTATTTTATCCTGTATTTTGCCATATAATATTGAGACAATTCAGTGTCTTGGTATTGCTCTGGATAGACTGAGTCTTACCAAGATCAGTTTGCGAAGATACCACACAGTATTTCAGAAAACCACAGGAGACAGCTAAACTTGTTTCTGCTTTAAGCTAAGAACAACTCACGAGTCTGACCAAGGTGGTACACCTGGCCTGGAGAAATCCCAGGCACAGCTACAGATTGGGCAGAGAAGAGAGCAGCCCTGCGGAGAAGGACTTGGGGGTGCTGGTCGATGAGAAACTTAACATGAGCCGGCTTCAGTGTGCGCTTGCAGCCCAGAAAGCCATCCATGTCCTCGGCTGCATCAAAAGGAATGTGACCAGTAGGTCAAAGTAGCTGATCCTGCCCCTCTACTCTGCTCTCGTGAAACTTCACTTGGAGTATTGTGTGCAGTTCTGGTGTCCTCAACATAAAAAGGACATGGAACTGCTGGAGCAAGTCCAGAGGAGGGTCACGAACATGGTCAGGGGACTGGAGCACCTTCTGTATTAAGATAGGCTGAGAAAGTTGTGGCTGTTCAGCCTGCAGAAGAGAAGACTGTGTGGAGACCTCATAGCAGCCTTCCAGCGTCTGAAGGGGGTCTATAAGGATGCTAGGAAGGGACTCTTCATTAGGGACTCCAGTGATAGGATAAGCGGTTAACGGGTTCAAACTTAATCAGGGGAAGTTTAGATTGGAGTTAAGGAGGAAGTTCTTTACTATAAGGGTGGCGAGGCACTGGAATGGGTTGCCCAAGGAAGCTGCGAAAGCTCCATCCCTGGCGGTGTTCAAGACAAGGTTGGACAGAGCCTTGGGTGACGTGGTTTAGTGTGAGGTGCCCCTGCCCATGGCAGGGGGATTGGAACTTGATGATCATAAGGTCCTTCCCAACCCTAACTATTCTATGATTCTAAGACCAGTATGAATGGAGAAACTTTGCCTATGTATGGTTTGAAAAAAGGCTACTTCAGATGAGGAAGGGATCTTCTGGGCATTTGCAAAAAGATAGCAAGCCCACAGCTAAAGAAGGATATTTCTGGAAACATTATTTGTTAAACTGTAAAATAAATTTTAAGCAAAATTACAAGGTACTAAAAATTAAGAAAATCTCCAAATTACGATGCTGCATTAAGCCTTATGTATATGCTCGATAATTTAATTATCATAGATTTAAAGATTTCCTGAGACTAAAACAAAACAAAAGTCACACAGATAAATTGTCAGCATGTTAACATGTATAAATATACTTAGAATTTATAATATAGCCCCATTCAGCTTCAACTTTTCCCAAGGGAATTGTTGAAATTTTCCCGCTTGAAGACAAGATAATTTTCCATGCATGCATACTGTGAAGACTTCAGAGATAAGGTACTGGGTTTGCTTTAAGCTTTACTTTCTGTTTTGGAATTTAAAAGACAAAAAATAATTTCTCTTTAAAGTTCAGCAATCCATAAACCTGAATGGCCTAATGTTTGTCATGTTAAGTAGAAAATGTCTCCAGTTTTCAATACAATTTGCAAAAATAGTCGATCAGCAGGATTAGTTTTATATTCAATATTATTTTAGGAAACTAATAAAGTTCAATTAATATTCTTAAACTGTGCCAGGTGGAAATGGTAACTAACATACTGAGGTATAATCAAGATACATGGCTTAATAAAAAGCCAACAGTTTTATTATATATTTTATTTTATTTTATTTATTTTATTTCTTAACAAATAACTTTGTTTTAATTATTTTCCCTCTGGATTTTCTCAAATCTAGAAAATTTGGATGTCATAAAAATTGGAAATAAAATTAATATTTGCATACTGCATTCTTTCAGTAAATAGAAACAACCAGAAATGGGCCATTTGATCCTATATTTTTAGTCTCATGAAGTCCTCGGTGTTTCATTTGAGAAGCACACAGCTGGAAATATTCTTAAGTCTAACACATGCCTTGCCATTATAAACAGCGACTACTACTACAGTGCATTTGACATTGGGCACAAGATTGGAAACTTCTTAAAATTGAAAAAAAAAGGTGATTATATGCAAGCAGATCAGGTATTCCAGAGAAAAGAGTACTAGGGAGTAAGAGAACACCATCTGAGGTAAATAGAGGACTAGCAACATTTGCATATATAGATATAGAATGATAGAATCATAGAATAGTTAGGGTTGGAAAGAACCTTAAGATCATCTAGTTTCAACCCCCCTGCCAGGGGCAGGGACACCTCCTACTAAACCATGCCACCCAAGGCTATGTCCAATCCAGCCTTGAACACCACCAGCGATGGAGCATTCACAACTGCCCTGGGTAACCCATTCCAGTGCCTCACCACCCTCACAGTAAAGAATTTCTTCCTCATATCCAATCTAAACTTCCCCTGATTAAGTTTCAACCCATTACCCCTTGTCCTCTCACTGCAGTCCCTAACACAGATTCCTTCTCCAGCATCCCTATAGTCCCCCTTCAGATACTGGAAGGCTGCCATGAGGTCTTCACACAGCCTTCTCTTCTCCAGGCTGAACAGCCACAACTTTCTCAGCCTATCTTCATACACGATGTGCTCTAGTCCCTGATCATCCTTGTGGCCCTCCTTTGGACTTGTTCCAACAGTTCCATGTCCTTTTTATGTTGAGGACACCAGAACTGCACACAGTACTCCAAGTGACGTCTCACAAGAGCAGAGTAGAGGGGCAGGATCACCTCCCTCGACCAGCTGGTCACGCTCCTTTTGATGCAGCCGAGGACATGGATGGCTTTCTGGGCTGCAAGCGTGCACTGCCGGCTCATGTTCATTTTTTCATCGACCAGCACCCCCAAGCCCTTCTCTGTAGGACTGCTCTGAATCTCTTCTCTGCCCAGCCTGGAACTGTGCCTGGGATTGCTCCCACCCACGTGTAGGACCTTGCACTTGGCATGGTTAAACTTCATCAGGTTGCCATCAGTCCACCTCACAAGTGTGTCAAGGTCCCTCTGGATGCCATTCCTTCCCTACAACATATCAACCGAACCACACAGCTGGGTGTCATCGGCAAACTTGCTGAGGGCGCACTCAATCCCACTGTCCATGTCACCAACAAAGGTGATGAACAAGACTGGTCCCAACACCGATCCCTGAGGGACACCACTCGTTACTGGTCTCCAGCTGGACATTGAACCATTGACCACAACACTTTGCATGCAGCCATCCAGCCAGTTCTTTATCCACCAAGTGGTCCACCTATCAAATTGATGTCTCTCCAACTTAGAGATAAGGATGTCATGTGAGACAGTGTTGAATGCTTTGCACAAGTCCAGGTAGATGACATTAACTGCTGCACCCCTGTCCATCACTTCTGTAGCCCCATCATAGAAGGCCACCAGATTGGTCTGGCAGGATTTCCCCTTAGTGAAGCCATGCTGGCTGTCACCAACCACCTTGTTGTTTTTCATGTGCCTCAGCATGCCTTCCAGGAGAATCCGCTCCAAGATTTTGCCAGGCACAGAGGTGAGACTGACTGGGAATCGCTCATTTGCCAAGAAACTGATTATCATGACGAATGGAATGAAATGAAATAAACCTAGGATTGATCATTGAAATACTTCAATTATGTGATAAAAATACTCCTGAAAAGCATACTTGTAATGAAACACTTGGAAAAAAAAATATATAGATAGATAGAAGAAAAGATTAGAGCCTGAACAAGAAATTCTATTTGCCCATTTGTTTAATATTAGATAATGAATGCCAAAGTATCAAAGATTCCAAAAGTTTTTAATGCGATTATAAAAGATCTGCCTTAAATGCCACTGAAAAAAAGCCAATTTCAAGCTGTCCATCAACAATACCTGATTGCTAAAGGGTCTGCCAACATGCAAAAGCTCTATGTGTGTGCCTACACATTAATATGAGTATCCAAATAAAACTTTTGCAGGCTGCCCAGAAGCTAATGTTTGGTATTTAGATCACCAGACCTAATCTGGAAAAAAATAATACATATGCATAAATCAGATATATAAATAAAAATACTAAATTTTACTAAATACAATGATAAATCTCTACAAATTTCTAACACAGTTATCAATTTCATCTCTGAAGAGCCGCTAACACATTCATGGCATTTGAAATGCAACTGACCATGCACTCAGGTAACCCAAATAAACCTCATCAAGCTGCTCTACTGAATTTTTCTCATCTTCAGATAAGGCTTGCTTCAGGGACTTTGTTCCATGTAATTAAAAATTATTGGGCACTATTACATTATATTCATTTGAATGGTTATCAACCAGCAGTTCCAGATACCTGGGACTGATTAATACCACAGTTTCAAAAAAATCCTGAAGTTCCTTATGATCAATACCACAGTTTCAATAAAATCCTGAAGTTCCTTATTCTTCTTAACTAGAACTGGATGCTGCTCACCTCTATCTGCCTTCCTGGTCCAAATCTGATGACAACAACATTACTTAGAATTTCATCCCTGCAATACTCACTCATGCTAATGAAGCCAAGAACAGATGATATTTTTTAACTCAGGCTAGTGACCTAACACATGCCTTTGCTTCTTCTGACCTATGGGTTGGCTTACTAAAGTGCATGAAACAACTGGAGGTATCTACTAAGCTGTATTTCTTTCAGGCCTTTTGTAGTAGCAGACCAAAAAGCCTTTTATATAGTTGTGTTTAATACTTGCACTATTTATGAGATATACTGCTTTTACGATTAGTAGAATGCAATTATCAGTCAATATAACATTTGAAACTGAAAAATTCAGGGTCCAGGAATTAATCCACAGACATAATTTTACACCTAGATCTAAGCAGATTGCTGAATTTAACTATGAAATTAAATTAACTAACTTCACTTTACATACAGTTTTGTCTGCCAACTACAAATTTCTTACTTGAGTTTTGTTCATATTCACAAAATGTCCACAGAGCTTCTTGACTTCTAGTGTCAAAATACAACCTACATGGGAATTGAGACTACACTGTAACACGTATTGCCTTGATTGGCTGAAATTTTCACATGTGACTGAAGTTTAACATTAGGAAAGACTTTTTCCACTGACTGCAGACAGACTTCAGCATGAATAAGCTATCTCATCCAATTATCGTCTAATTGTACAGAACAGTATACTGTATAGTATACCTCCATTATTTAAAACTTTTTCTGTTGGGCACTGTCTTTTATTTACACGAATGTAACAGCTTTAAAAGGAGGAACTCATATCTGTAAAATCAGAGTGGCATCACTGCAGAGACGGAGCACAACCCTCCTTTCAGATCCACTGTGCATGTCATACAGTGAGCACTCAAGATAACAAAGGAGCTGAAGCTTGACCTGTTTCAACAGATATATTGATCATGATGAAATCAGATTCATCTGAGCATATTTTAAAATTGTGGGTCCTGTACAGCCATCAAAACAAACCTGGAAGGCTTCTCAGAGTGCAACATAACATTTTTAAATTCCATCACATTGTGCTTGGTCCGTAAAAATCTTCTAAGGGATTCACTGCTAAATTATGTAATCCCCTTAGCTATGCAGCATAATTATTTCTTTTTACTTTGTAAATTAATACTATTTCTGTCAAATTCCCTTGGGGAAAAAAAAAAAAAAAAGAACAAAAAACCTAAAAAAAAAAAACAACAACGAACAAAACAAAACAAACAAAGAAAATACACACACACACAAACAAACAACAAAAAACACCCAGGAATTTTCACAGATATTGGCAAATTAAAACTAGAATGATTTTTTTGCCCGGATTCATCTGCCACTACGTATCTTGCCATGAGGAAGGATCTGAAGGAGAAAACAAAAGGGATTGGGAAAAGCAAAGTAAGCAAATAAGTATCAAAACAATTACAGCCTATAAGAAACTTGCTTTTTCTTTTTTATCAGGAGAGCTATTTGATTTGTAATGAGCTTTCTGTACAGTTATTTTTAACTAAAGGTAGCATGCCTGTTTCTTCTCAATGTGTTAAGAGGCTAACACCCAAATTAAGGATTATCTTAAACTTTTAGTGAGCTACTAAGCATTGGAGATATTTAATATTTTTCACAAGTTTTGGTGCCTTACTGGGTTAAGCCTATGCAAGAATTAGCCATTATATAGGTGTCAATTCACAGCACAACAGTCTGTGCATGTTCTGCCTAACCATTAGATTTTGCATGAGTTAGCATTTTCTTAGTGGTCCACAGCATTTAGAAGTTAAGATATCAGAAGAACAGCAGGACACAGAACCCTACGTAGCTCCACACACAGCATAAAAGAAAACAGTAAGAAAAAAGAATCATAGAATAGTTAGGGTTGGAAAGGACCTTAAGATCATTTAGTTCCAAGCCCCTGCCATGGGCAGGGAAAATAAGTTTTATCGGGTCTACCATCATCAGAAGTGTGTGCTTACAACATAAAGTATTGTTCTATGCATATGCATGTATACCTTTTGTACCTGCCAGTACAATAATTAGGGTCATAAAAGCAACTGTTGCATTCCTTCACAATGGCTCATACACAATCTGTCACTACTTGCTTTATTTGTAAAGATAATGTTGTCCAGAACCCTGGCAGTAGCACTTGCTCATTTGGAAAGTGTAATATGATTTTTAACTGATATGCTAACTCTCCAACTTTTCTTCTCAAGAAGATCTTCCCCAATAATGAAAACCTTCTCAATAAACTAGCGCAAGGTGACAGTGCGATTATGTCAGTGACTCCAGCCTATGCTTCTGATTTGCTCTGTTTCCATGTGGGAAGTTACCATAAACTCATAAAATAGTTTGGCTTGAAAGCGGCTTTTAAAGGCCACCTAGTCCAACCCCCTGCAATGTACAGGGACATCTTCCACTAGATTAGATTGCCAGAGCCATGTCCAGCCTTGTCATGGGTTCAGCAGCAACAGTCATTTTTCTCCTTCTTGGTAGCTGGTGCAGCACTGTGTTTTTTTGACTTTCAGCCTGGGAACAGTGCTGATAACACCAGTGTTTTCAGTTACTGCTTGGTAATGTTTTGGTCTGATCAAGGACTTTCTGAGTCTCATGCTCTGCCAGGGAGGAGGGGAAGCTGGGAGGAAGCAGAGACAGGACACCTGACCCAAACTGACCAAAGAGGTATTCCATACCACAGCACGTCATGCCCAGGATGTGAAAACGGAGAGCAGAGACCTGGAAGGGTGGGGGTGCACTTCTTGGTCGGGCTGGATATAGGTGGTGAGCGATTGTATTCTTTCCTTGTATTTGCCTTGTCATTATTATTATTGGTGGTAGCAGTAGTGGTCTTGTGTTATACTTTAGTTACTAAACTGTTCTTATCTCAACCTGTGGGAGTTGCATTCTTTCGATTCTCCTTCCCATCCCTCCGGGAGCGGGGAGAAGAAAGAGGGGAGAGTGAGTGAGAGAGAGACTGCGTAAGTTAGAGAGGCTTAAACCACGACAAGCCTCACCTTTAATGTTTATGCTGCCTTACAAAGCAGGAACAAAAAATGAGAGCCAACATCAGCATGGTTATTGCATCAAGATACATGCCACATCAGCAATACTGGTATGCCTTCAATGAAGTACAGCAAACGAAATCATCACTGTTGGCATCCTACCTCAGCTTCAGTAAAGAAACAGATGATGATTCATTTTCTGGGTTTTTTTTGATCCATTCTTCATCTCATTTGTTCTGCAGTTTCCTGCAATCCAGAAGCTGTACATAGTAATGCACATTAAAGTGGTAGGAAAATAACAATTCTTTTCATAAAACACTGCCAACATTCTTGCCACTTTTCACTGATTCTGGAGTTTTTTTGTTTGTTTGGAGTTTTGGGTATTTTTTTTTGGGGGGGGGGGTGGGGAATACTTTTTTTCTTTTAAATGTGTGAGAAGACAGTAACTTTCCTAAAACTAATATATTAGTTTTAAGTATTCTGAAACTTTGGGGTTTTCATTTCAATCTGGCAGCAATCTTCATTTTTTCCCTCTACTATTTAAATAAAAAAGCTCAGCACTTACATAATTCAAAGAGACTGGTAACAAAATGTAGAACTGAATGAATTTCTGTCACTAGTTCAGTTTTTGGTCCAACTTGCTGGGGGCTAAAACCCATCATAGGAAAGTCTGTGTTCACTGAAAGACAGACTAAGCCAATGTTTCTTTCTCCCTCTAGCCCAAATGCCTTTGAAATGAGTATGTAGTATCTATCCTATTTGAATTAATCTGAGGCCTTGAAAATCAAAAGCATTCTCATAACTGATACAAACACATCAGACAAAAGATTGATCTTGCACATGGACACTCTTACCGTAAAATATAATTAAAGCAGTGCTCAGTGAAACTGGAAGGACCCCTCTGCTTCTCCTGATGATGTCTTCTTGTGATTAACCACTGTCCCTCTCTGGCAAAAAGCTGCAGTGGTATCCAAGCATGTTAACCCTGCAGCTCTCACAAGCATTACCGGCATTTAAAATGTAGGTCAACTTCCGTGATATTCAAGAAGTATAACTTATGCAATAGGGCTTTTGCCATGTCATTGTCTGATTCTTATTATTGCCGCAAATGAAATATTTAGCACACAGTTTATGCAAACTGGCACTGAAAAATTAATTGGACAAGACAAAAGTGTTTTCTTTCAGGCTACCTCAATGTACAGAAGAGAGAATTGAAAAGAGAGAAATATCACACAGTATCATGTACAAAGTACAAACAAAATATGTGTACTATGAATATTAGAAGAGTCATGACTTTTCATAGTGTACAAAGCCACAGGTTTATTAAAGTCTTTGTTTCACCAGAGTTGGTAGTTTGTTTTTAAAGGAAATCTTTATTCACATTTTCCATTTTTTTCTTAGAAGGTACGTCTCAACGTACAGTGATGAGTATGACAAGGGCATTGAAGCAGTTCTGAATTCCGCATTATGTTATTTGCTGTCTTGAGCAATACTAGTTTCATGATAGTAAAAAAACCCCAAACAAAATAAAATCCAGCCACACAAAAAAAGCAAAAAAAATCCCCAAACCAAGCAGACAGTCCCTTTCTCCCCATAACAGACCAGGCTCTACTTGCAGTTGTGCACTACACTTTGTAATAAACTTACTTACTTTCATTCATACTCCAAGTAAAACTCTTAGAAATGAGAGGCCTGGAAGTTCTAGAAATTTAATCTTACACTTAAGTAAGCATTTACATAGAATTGTAGAACCACATGTACACTTACATGTAAGTCTGCTTAGCATTCTGGTTCCAAAGTTTCTTCACTCAATAATTAGTATTTCAGTAACACATTCTTTGTGATAAATTCTCAATTACTTCCTCTGTGTCTTCAACTGTGCTTGGAGAACAGTAAGAAAAGAATATCCATAGTAATACTTGGCTGTTCGATTTTCATGAAATCACCATTTAGTGTTATTATAGCAGGACTGGTATTAGTCATAATTTTATCTGGCCACATATTCCTTACCAAGTGGAAACATTCAAGCATTTGGAATAGTTCCTTGTTATTTCAGAGTACAAAATGGAGTAATTAATTGTTTAGTGGATTATTTTCAATTTATCAATGAAACAGATTTAAAAATATAGAAAACATAAAATTTGCATTATTAAATCTGCAGCAAGTGATCTGAATTATGTAAAATACTAATTGAATGACATAAAACCTGGAAATATCTGATTATTTCCAGCTGATGACAGTAGAATTCAGAGGAAGAAACATTACTCTGCCAAGAAATTAAAAGAAAATCAGAATGGATGCTTTCTTTAATGTTATCACAGAGCTCATCCTATGATGTGAGATAACAAAATACACTCTGAATATGTCACTATTTGATCTTGAAGGTTCTGTAAGAGACAATTGCAATTATTCTCCCTTATCTGACAGAAGTGTTCAAAATTGCATGAGATTTTTCAATTTGTCAGTCTCAAATAGACAGAAATGTCGAAGAATGTCCCTGTAGTATGGGGTTTTCTCTATGCTTTCTCTTTTTAGTTATTATGTTCTTTAAGAATGATAAAATGAGTAGATGCAAATACATTCAGTGACTGAAAGTAATCTGTATTTCTTCCACACTCTGTTTCATTTATTCTCAGTCTTAAACTTTATTTGCATCAAAACTTGTAAACATAATGAACATTAAACAGCAACTTATGTGAAAGAATTAATGATGAACTAGTTACTCAGATATGTAAATTCTACCAAAATTAAGAACAGATAAGTAGGTAAGATGGAAGAAGTTATTATTCACTGTTATACATTAGCTTCCAAATACCTAACATCCGTTATTAATTTCAGCAAACAAAACTATCTTATTTCTGCTGCTCTTAAAAGTGTCATTCCTCAGGAAATGGTAATCTTTAATGAAAATTTTAAACTTGACAAAAACTAAACAGAATGAGAATTACTGTAACAGAAATATGCATATCAGGAATGTCGAAGAGTGTGCATATTGCACATCACAAAATAATTTCATGTTCTTCCTTCTAATCCTAGTCTCTCTATTTCTCAAAGTTTCTGGAATTAATTATAACCAGTCTGCTTCAATAATTCCCACACAGTTCTTGAATAATCGTTCTTGGACAATTTACAAGATTTTGCTATTGCATTCATTAAGACTGAGTTTTGACCCAAAATTATTCTCTATTGCTCGCTTAAAAGGATTACTTACATTGAATTCTAAAAAATGAAAAGACATGGAAGCATATTATAGTTCCTAAGTATGACTTTAAAATAAATAGATACTTATGACAAATAAAATGCAAGTTTTATAAGAGGAAATTGTATTTAAGGAAATTGTATTAAAAATGCAGTTACTTACTGAGGGAAACAAGGACTCTCTGAAGCATCCATTAGGAAAAAAACACTGTGCGTCATTACACCTTACCCATTTTTAGGATTCTGCTTCTGTGCCTGACAGAAGTACTGCCATCATCAGGACTGAACATTGAAAAGAGACTTAACTTTGGAAAAGAGCTCACTTAATGTTCAAAATATTTACCTAGCTTCATAGTTCACTACTTATATCTAGGTACAGTATTTCTCTGTGTTTTGAGGATAAATACAATAACTTTTTGAGAAGGAACATACCTACCAGACACTTGCAATAACACAATTTATTTGAATTGCCTCCCATTCAGTGATCACAAGCACTCACCCACCTGTTCATGAGTTGTACAAAGTTCCAAATACTGGTTATGCACTGGGGTCATGACTTATCTTCTATGCTCTCTTACAGAGTAGCTGTATTATTTCTGTTATGACAGAACTTAGAGAAAGATGCACTCTTGTGTTCAGCCTCTACCCCTTGCCTGTTTTTCCATGGATTCCAGCATGCTGTGAAGTCAGCTACACATTTGTTGTGAAATATGAGTCTTCTATAAAAAGATATAATAACTTTTAATAACTTTTATAATAACTTTTTATATAACTACATTGTTTTTTAACTTTTATAATACATTTTAATAATAACTACATTGTTTGTCTGGAGAGACATTATAACATAAATTGTCCTTTCTTTTCACCTTAACTATATTATTGTTCAACATAAAATTTTCAACCTTAACATACCCTATCCATGAAGTCTAGTTTAATTGTAAAGATATACATGAACTCTTCAGAAATTTTTGTATTAAGAGAGACGTGAGATTTAATCTTACGAGTTAGGATCTAACCAACTTTCATGAACAGAATCAAATTCTCATTATGTAAACACTGTGTCGTTTGAAGACCTGACCTCGTATTTCTGTTCTGTATATTGTAACTGCCTCCATCAGACAAACCTTATACTAAGTAGCTGAAATGAAGAAATAAATGTCCATTTATCTATTCTACATATGTACTGTGAAGTTTCACAGACTGATGCTTACTAAGCATTTCTTTCCAATGACAGTTTCCCAGTATTTTAGTATCTCAACCAGCGTCTTAGCTCATGGAACATTATTATTTACCTTCATTACTACTCTTTTAACACAAGTTTTAGTGCCACATTTTTAGTGCCATTTATAGGTATCTTTAAATAGAAATCTTTAAATATTTGCATTTTAAATACTATTAATAAATACAAATATAGAGAAAAGACAAAGAAAAGCTAGCAATGATATTTTATAGTTCATATTTTTGTTAATATTCTGCAGTGTTTTTAAAGGGGGCTGTTTAAAGAAAACCACCTCAAAGGCATTATTTTAAAGTATCAAAGTACCAGCACGGACTACACAGACACTTAAGTATACGATGCATTTACCATTTCTAGTCAAAAAGCATTACAGTCTGTATGTGACATAAGTCTTAATCATGTCTTTACCTGTCCTAGTCCTGAATATTGACTGCTGCTTCATATGATGTTTACATGATGGGGAAGATGGAGGCAGGCATTTGGCTATGTAGCTGCATTTATCTTATTACTTCTTTTTTCTTTTCTATAATACCTAGAAATATTAGATTTAATAGCATTAGGAAAAAAAAAAAGTATTTGTGCATACATATTTAAAAAACAGCGAAGTTTCCCAAGAAATATTTTCCCATAGGAAAACTGCATCAAATCAACACATAGCATTCATTAGACAAAAAAGCATAATACATCATTTAACCGGCTACAAACATCTGATTATATCTAAGATGCACAAAATTACAAAAGTAAAACTAGCATAGAACTTCAGATGAAGATATTGCTTTGCTACAGGCACCAGAACAAAGAAAATGACTGGCAGAAAGAGTTGAAGGGGGAATATTTTTTATAGGGAGATTAATCTTTTGGGTTCGCCTCCTCCTAATGGAATCTTCATGCACTGTATTACGACTTTGTTTATTAGTAGCAGATCCCTATCTAGTGTCACATTTGACCTCAAATTTATTGCAAATTGCACCTACTGGCTTTTATTTTTTAAAATGAAAGGATACAAAATGTTCATTTTCTAAAGTTGGATTTGTACATTAACAGTTACTGAAAATACTGTTATGGGAAAAAAAAAATTATCACTGCAGACTTCCCCATCATCACAAACCCAAGAAACAGGTTTAGATTAATCTGAGCAAAACAGAACTTTTAGAATATATATTGATTTTCTTCCTTTTTAATGCTCCCATAAATCATAATCATCATGTGCCATGCCTATGTGCCCTTGATTCTGCTAGCTATAATCTAATCTTATAACTGAAGCTTCCAAGAAAAGAAATTTTTTTTTCTTCTTCTTATGCATTTCCCACTGCACCCCCTCCAGCTTCTCCCCTGCTCCCTCTATTCCCAAAAATATCCAGAATACCCCTGCTCTCATTCTGATCACAGTCAGGATGAGAGCATCTCAAGGTCACCCAAATAATTGATAAATAGCACGATGTGAATTTTAGGGCTCCTACATGTGTATTCAGTAGGGCTTTTACAAAAGGTGGTAAGAAACACTTTATATAAAGCTCTTTTTATTAACTACAGTCTTTGCACCCTTTAGACTGAACAAACCAATTAACAATCTGCACATCAGACTCTTGTACATTACTTCTGGTCTGTACTTGAAACTAACTGTTCAACTACACAACTCTACAAGTATTTGAGGGTTTTCATCTTTTTTTATTTTAATGACATTCCATTGTTCAGAAATTATGGCAATTATAAACCCTTTTTTAGCAATAGTTATCTTCCTAATCCTAATGTATCTTTCATTCCATCAAAAGTAAACCAAAACAGCAACACACTATTGACAGAATCATTCAGTAAATTGGGTGCCAGACTCAATATTTAGCAGCCTTACTATAGAGAATGCTTTTATACATTGTATTTGGAAGTAGAAAAAAGGAAAGAGTAGTCTCTCTTGCTTAACCAAGAGAGACTAAGACCACAACTTGATGAACTGGTACTTATCCCATGACTTAACTCACTTTCAGAAAAAAATAATCAATGTTAATCCTCCCTCTTTTCCTTCAGTGCTCAACTCCTTCCCAAAAGCCAGTGCAATTGCTGGCATACCCTTCTTCATCAGCCAGCAGCACTGGAAGCTTCATTTGCTTAATGTGAATTACAGTTTACCGTTACCACAGGTGCACTGGGCAAAGAGCTTTGCCCTCCGATACTGCACCTCAGTTTATTGCCTAATGTCCTTTACAGTGAGGAGTCTGCCAAACCACAAGCTTATCTCTGAAACTCATCTCGATTGAATAATAGCAGTCTGACACCTTTCTTCTCACTAACTTTGAATTCTTTAATGGAAATATCATGACATCCAAAAGCATTTGCTATCTGAGCTGAATTAAGTAGCCAGAAGCCAAAGACAGCAACCCCACAGGAATTTGAACAAAGAAAAGGCTTCTAATTTATGCGGAGTTTAAAGCATGACTTGCTGGCAAGTCAAATTGACCAAAACAATTAGGATTTGATTTTATTCTATCCTGCAGAGGTGCCATTACCTTTTCATCAGGCTAGTGTGATGTTCAGTAGAGTCTCTCTTTTTATTTTTCCCTCAGAATAACAACTGTTACATTATGAGTTGCTTAAATATTCATTCAGGCTTGAGAGCTTGGAAAAGTCCCCAGACCAAAACTAAAATCTGATGAAGCTCCTTTCATTTTTATGGTGGTGTAATCAAAGATGCAGAAGGAAAAAAATCAACCAACTGACTGTTGAAGTAGGGCAGAGCCACAGTGTGAGCCTACACAGATACACAGAGTGAAAATGATAGAAAAAGGGAAATTATGAAAAATGATTCTGACTGGTTCACTTTGTTGATTCATTTCTAAAAAAGCAGCAACTTTTAGATAAACTTGATTTTCTTAATAATTATAGAATCACAGAATAGTTAGAGTTGGAAAGAACCATAAGATCATCTAGTTCCAACCCCCCTGCCAGGGGCAGGGACACCTCCCACTAAACCACGTCACCCAAGGCTCTGTCCAGTCTGGCCTTGAACACCACCAGCGATGGAGCATTTACCACTTCTTTGGGCAACGCATTTCAGTGCCTAACCACCTTCACAGTAAAGTTCTTCATTATATCTAACCTGAACTTCCCCTGTGAAAGTTTTAACCCATTGCCCCTTGTCCTATCACTACAGTCCCTGATGAAGAGTCCCTCCCCAGCATCCTAGTAGGCACCCTTCAGATACTGGAAGGCTGTTTTGAGGTCTCCACGCAGCCTACCCCTCTCCAAGCTGAACAGCCCCAACTTTCTCAGCCTGTTTTCATACAGGAGGTGCTCGAGCCCCCTAATCATCCTCGTGGCCCTCCTCTGGATGTGATCCAACAATCCTATGTCCTTCTTATGTTGAAGACACCAGAACTGCACACAGTACTCCAAGTGAGGTCTCACAAGAGCAGAGTAGAGGGGCAGGGTCAGCTCCTTTGACCTGCTGGTCACGCTCCTTTTGATGCAGCCCAGGACATGGGTTGTTTCTGGGCTGCAAGTGCACACTGAACCTGGCTCATGTTAAGTTTCTCATGGACCAGCACCCCCAAGTCCTTCTCCACAGGGCTGCTCTGAATCTCTTCTCCGCCTAACCCACAGCTGTGAGATTATTAAATTAAATCGTGTATTTTCTACTGTCCTATGTTTCAAAGATTATCTTCACCTTAAAAATGTACCTTTAAGAGGCATGCTTTATTTACTATTTCAGGCTTGAGTCTCCATCCCCTAATGCCTTTCATAGCTGTCTGCTTCAGCTAAGCCTAATACACTGCTATTTAGATTCAATAACATTTTCATCTTGCTCTGCACTGATAATATAAAAGAAAAAAAAAACAAAACCAAAAAGCAAAAAAACCAAAAACCGTGCACAAGATGTACTGAAAGAGAATAAGAATGCTTATGAATAAAAAAAAAAAAGTAATAATGTTCTGATAAAAGAAAGCCAGGCCACACATTCAGAAATGTTTCATTCTTGACATTCATGAACAATTTCTAACACTGAACTGCTTTAACGATCAAACTGGTTTCTGGACATGCTAAGTTCTGCCTGCCAACTTCTTCCCATGATAATTCTGATTTACACAAAATATATTTGCACATACAAGAAACATGATGAGTTACAGACAGAATTCAAACCAGTCATGTCTTTCCAGTTTTATCTCATCACAACTACCGACGAACAAAAATGCAGACAGGTGGGAAATTCCTCAACATCACTAAGCACTCCACATCGTGTGAAAAACGGGAAGCAACCTACGCAGCTCTGGAGCCAATGAAGAGAATTATATTCTACCGCTATCTTCCCAATGCTTTTTCTTTTCTTTTCTTTTCTTTTCTTTTCTTTTCTTTTCTTTTCTTTTCTTTTCTTTTCTTTTCTTTTCTTTTCTTTTCTTTTTTCTTTTTTTTTTTTCTTTTCTTTTTCTTTTCTTTTCTTTTCTTTTCTTTTCTTTTCTTTTCTTTTCTTTTCTTTTCTTTCTTTCTTTTCTTTCTTTTCTTTTCTTTTCTTTTCTTTCTTTTCTTTTTTCTTTTTTTCTTTTTTCTTTTCTCTTTTCTTTTTTTCTTTTTTCTTTTCTCTTTTCTTTTCTTTTCTTTTCTTTCTTTTCTTTTTATTTTCTTTTCCTTTTTTCTTTTCTTTTCTCTCTTTTCTTTCTTTTCTTTTCTTTTTTTCTTTTCTTTTTTCTTTTTTCTTTTCTTTTTTCTTTTTTCTTTTCTTTTTCCTTTCTTTTTGCACTCCTTCCAAAGGAGAAAGGGAAGCGGAGGAGTAAAATTGGCTGATAATAAGAGAAAAGCATTTTAGCAGAACTAGTCTCAAGAAAGGGAAAAACTTCTCTTCCATCCACTCACATTCTCTCCCTTCTCTTCCTCCCTTATTTTAATTTTGTTCCTCCTTCCTCTCCTAAACACAGACCAGCAATCCAGCTCCACATCACTGACAGTCAGCTTGCACCATCTCCCCTTTTGCCCCAGTAACCCTTCGATCAGTTCATGGGCGTGGTGGCTCTTCCATACTCGCACTTCTCATTTTTTATCTGCTTTATCCCATGGACAGAGCAGCAAAACAATACACAGTTGGAAGACAGACTCACCTCAGTGAGAAGGCACTCATATAAAATGGGCTAGTGAAAAAAAAAAAAAAAACAAACTAGCAGATAAATACATTCATATAAATTTTCACAATGTCAAAACAGGGCTGGCATATAGTACCTCATGCCATCTATGGAACACGACAGATTAAGTTATTGCTTGTTTTTAAATATATTGAGGTTTGATTAGCCATATATTTCACATCTCAGTACTTAGTAAAGTTACAAATTAAAGAAAGATAAAATGAATAAATCCATCAAAATTCTGCATATAAACAAGGTGGGAGTACCTATGCTATAAATTACAGAGTATTGAAGACATTAAAATGCTGACAATTCATTCACATGACAAGGAGTGAAACAAAGACATGAAAACGGCAAAACATCAATCAACTTTCGTGCAAAAGGATGAAGTCATTAATTTAACCTCATTTGGTGATTTTTTCTCCTCTCTGAAAGGAAACCACATTATCTACACAATGCCCTAACAGAACACAACCACTGGAAAGAGGAATTAACAAAAATAAACCTCCCAGGGAATCTGAAAAAGATAATGTTATCCTATTAGATTCCACAATTTATTTCCACTATGTGGATCATATCTCGATTCAAATATTAAGAGCTTATACTCCCATCTAGAGATATTTTTAAAGTTCTGGAGTACTTAAACAGGATGGTCAGATAGCAGTATTCCCTTTTTTAGGCCAAAAATCAGAGACAGCTTTATTGATCTGACCAAGTGTTTGCACAGACATCATGCCAAGGCTAGAAACTGAATCCATGTCTTATTTCACAATAAGAGGTAATACATACACACTACTTAGTGACATGTTACATCTAAAATCTCCACAAGGATCTTAGATTTCTTAAAAAACTGTCTATATTATTTTGTTGGAAATCAAACACTCAGAATTGGAGAGATGTGATTGCCAGTGCTTGATCCTCTTCTGTGTGAGTTTTATGCTGTATTTTATAATTTTAAATTAACAATAGCGTGCTATTTTTGGGCCCCAGTCATGACTGTGTAAGATGAAAAGAATTTAATAAATAGCTACTTCACAAGATGGAGAAGGTGTTCTTTTTAAAAAATGTCTGCAATAGTACAGTGAAAGAAAAAATATGCAAAGTACACTGAAAATTATTGCTGGAGGTCACCTGAAAGGCTCCAACACCGCCTTCAGACATTCACAGAAAATAACATAGAATCATAGAATAGAATCATAGAATAGTTAGGGTTGGAAAGGACCTGAAGATCATCTAGTTCCAACCCCCCTGCCACGGGCAGGGACACCTCGCACTAAACCATGCCACCCAAGGCTCTGTCCAACCCAGCCTTGAACACCCCCCCAGTGATGGAGCATTCACAACTTCCCTGGGCAACCCATTCCAGTGCCTCACCACCCTTACAGTCAAGAATTTCTTCCTCATATCCAATCTAAACTTCCCCTGATTAAGTTTCAACCCGTTACCGCTTATCCTATCACTACAGTTCCTCATGAAGAGTCCCTCCCCAGCATCCCTATAGGCCCCCTTCAGATACTGGAAGGCTGCTATGAGGTCTCCACACAGCCTTCTCTTCTGCAGGCTGAACAGCCCCAACTTTCTCAGCCTATCTTCATATGGGAGGTGCTCCAGTCCCCTCATCATCCTCGGGGCCCTCCTTTGGACTTGTTCCAACAGTTCCATTTCCTTTTTATGTTGAGGACACCAGAACTGCACACAGTACTCCCAAGTGAGGTCTCACAAGAGCAGAGCAGAGGGGCAGCATTACCTCCTTCGACCTGCTGGTCATGCTCCTTTTGATGCAGCCCAGGATACGGTTGGCTTTCTGGGCTGCAAGCGAACACTGCCGGCTCATGTTCATTTTCTCATCAACCAAAACCCCCAAGTCCTTCTCTGTAGGACTGCTCTGAATCTCTTCTCTGCCCAACCTGTAGCTGTGCCTGGGATTGCTAGGAATCAGTGATACAAGGACTGCACGACTAAATCTGAGAGCCTGAGACATTAAACATGCATACAGATTAAAGTGTTAAAATTCAGGTTGCACCGAATTTAAATTGTGTCATTTCCTAACTTCGGAGAAGTTGATTTCCCAATCTCACTTTTTTAAACATATTTTTGCTACTGCCATAACTTTTAAAAATGTTTTAGAAGCATTCAGACACCATGTCGTATTTGATAAACTCATTTACAAAAGCTTGTAAAAGGTTAAATGAGCTGGAGACACAAGTTTATTCAGTGTGCCTCCATAAATTAACAAAAAATTGCATTTAGGGATTTCAAATCCGTCTGGAATTCGATCCAAAATATAACATCAAAGAGACAGTCTCTTTCAGTAGGCCAGTTATTTTTTCCCCACTGGCAGTAAATGCTGCAGGCTAGATCTTTGGTATATACATGTACACACCACCTACCCTCTGAGTGAAAACCTTCTTTTTTCCTGCAGATTGGCATTTGCAGTCCTAGGCAAATCTCTGAATTTGGCACATCCTCCCTCCCTCCCAGCTAGACAGGGGGAGGTTGACGGAAGCTCTCAATGACAGTCACACAGTGCGCTGCACCTGATAACTCCTCCTGGTGATAATTCTTCCTATGGCAGTTCACTATGTAAACACAGCTTAGAAACAGCAGTAGCTCTGCTTGACGAGCATTGAGGGCACATTCTCATTCAGGGTGAGGGGCAGTGTCTAAGGCAAGATAATTCCAACTTCCCCTCTCTCTCCACTCCACATGCTGCTCTCATCTGTTTATCCAGCATTTTCATACTTTTATTTCTTGCAGGCTGCATCAACTGGAAAATATATATCTATATATATCTGAAAGGCTCTGAACTATGAGTACTTATTTGCAAAAAAGCTCCCATGAGCTATAGAACAAAGATCTGAAAGTAACATTTAGATGGGCTCCTGGAGAGTTCACGACTGAATGCAGCTCCAAGACTCTTCCACTGAAATTCTTACACATTTCTGATAGAGAGGTATTTCATGCCATGCCTAGAATCTTGACTCAAAACTATTATTGTGAAGGTGCTGCATAGCAGGATTGAGAATCAGTCTTACACTGAAACTCTGGTTTTGTACCTACATTGTTTAGCTATCACTGGCATTGACTAAGTCTGGGAAACACAAGATAAAACTCATGTAGAAGTAGCTCATGGTTTCATGAGTGTGCATTTGAATATTATTTTCCTCATTTGCATTGTGTTAAAGCTTGAAATAATAGTATTTATAGGAAAATTCTATCCTGCAAATAAAATCTGAAGTTATTTCAGATTCCTCCACTATAGCAAAAATGTTGCATGAGTTTTTGTTTTGTTTTTTCAAATCACACACAGTTTGCACTCACTATGAGAATTTACTTTGCCCTGTAAAAATGGGGAGAAAAACAATGTGTCTTGCCTGTTATTCTTGTCTTTAGATGGCCAAAACATTCATGCACTCTTGCAAAAGTGATGGCGCTAAATGAAAGCCGTATCTCTCCATCCAGATTCTCCTGAAGACTTCATGCAACTGCTAAGAAAATAGTGCACATTATCAGCTGCAGCGGGTCCAAGCCACGTAAGGAAGATGAAGTAGAGGGAGTTTCAAAATGATGAAAAAAGGCAAAAAAAAAATGTTCATATTGCTACGGAAACATGAACTCAATAGCTAGGTGCTAAGAGGGCTTTCATGGGAGTATGTTTGAGAACTAAGATAAACTTGTCTCTAAGGTAAAACAGAACAGTCAACACAGTAGCAAGTCTAGTTTGATTGATGAGCACTCACACAATAGCTTGCATCTTTTCATGTAAGGAGGGGAACCATACACTTTCAGCATAAACAGGCAGAACAAAAAAGTTCAGTGTGTGTGGTGTCTCTTGTTTGCTGCCATGGGTTGCACCTCTGATAACAAAACAGCTGAACTCTGTATACAGCAAGACTTCATAAAAATCCTAAAGGCTAGCTGATAAACTGCAACAGGCACTAGTGTTCTGGCATTCCCTTCACTACTGCTAATGAAAGTTTTAATTCTGCTAGAGAATCAATTATTAAGTCGTTCTGGTGGGTGGGCAGGGAGGAACGAAGGAAGAAAAGAATGAAGGAAGGAAAATTCTGTTTTCAGTTTGTGTTTAGATTTAGAAGGGGACCTAGAAACCTGCATATCAGAAGGGACATGACTTGCTTAGAGGGAGCAATGCCTTTTTAACTCTTGAACAAAGACAGGAGAGGGATATGTTGTAATGCAGGAAAGTTATCAGTGTTTGGTTTCCTAGGTGATTAAAGAGTGGAAAAAAAAAAAAAACTAAAGAAAAGAAGAGCAAGAAAAACAGATAACAGTAAAAGACATACAGAATGTGAAGAGAAGTTAAAAATCTGCAGAAATCAGCACTCTTGACAGCAAATATCCTGAATATATACATGGATTAAAATGCTCTACAGGTAGTTGGAGGCGGAAAGGACTATTTTCCTGTTAATTATAGTTCACAAAATAAAACAGACTGAATTGTGCAGATGACAGAAGAAGAGGTCCTGAGTTCTAACGCTGCGTGGCACAATTTCTGGGTGACTGGGAACATTCACTTTTGTTTTCTAATTGGGTGTCCATACACGCAACACAAATTACATAAATGTTATCAATCTCAGATGTGTTTTGATGAATATTTAATACCTACACATTTCTTTGTAATTTTAAATATTATATTTGTAGTAGACTGACTTTATCAAGCTGAAAGTGACCAAACATTTTGTAATGTAATTCTAAAGCAAAATGTTCTTAAAACTGAACCTATGGAAGACCATGTGAACCATGAAGTCATATGGAGACAAAGGACCAAACTATAAACATATTATTATTTACCTCCTGAGTTATGCCTACTAGGTATATTTTTGGCTGGTGGTTAAACACTTGTAGTGTAATATGAAAACTATAGCTATTAGGAAACTATACTTCAAGTTGTGAAGTATTACTACAGAGTAGCATACATTTTAAGCTATTCCACAACACTAAACATGCTAAGGAACCTATTCTAGGACACTTTATACTGCAGTTGTTTATTTTTAATGGTCTAGAACACTCAACAACAGAAAGATTACATCAAGACCAAAAATCCAGAATAACAGTGCAAAGCACATAGGACTTGAAATTAATGCCCCAAATCAAAGTGACATATATAAGTTGTGGCAATTTAACGTAGAAGGTAGCAAGAATCTGTGCTGTCAGCCATTGCCTCTTTTTTATAATCTATCCACAAAGAAGATGAAGCAATCTGAAAGCCATACCTTGAAAGCAAAATTGCAGGATCATGACTGCCTGCTACACCACTTCATCTCTGGGCCTGATGCCCATAGGATAATTATTGACCATTCATTTCTGTGAACTTAAATTATATCCTGACAATTCTGAACTGTACTGAGGGTCTACCTGCCAATTTGAGCTAACACTCGAATAGTATCTATGAATCCTGGTTTTCTGCTGTCATCTCTGTCTTCTGCACATTCTTCTCTCTTTCTACTTTATTCCCTGTTGTTTCCTTCTCTTCTTTTTTAATCTCAACATAAGAAAAAGCTGTCTTCACATCCCCAAACTCTCTGAATTGATAAGCTGAATGCCTTCAAAATCCTAAAATGGACTGTGTGCAGAAGCCATCTTTTTAAAGCAATGAAGTTTCTCACCCAAAGCTACCAGAGGAGCTGATTTAAAAGTGCTTGCATTCAAGGAAAGAGGATTAGACTTCCAACAGCAGGAGCACTTCTGGCTTATCTCTATTAAAATGTCACCTTTCCCCAAATATTTGTTTTTTATTCTCAAATATCTCTTTAAAAACTGCCAAGCAGACTTATATTTCTTAAAAAAAAAAAAAAAGAAAAAAAAAAAAAAGAAGGGATTCATCTAGGTTCTCCGTACAAAAAGGAACCAGAAACACAGTAAATATAAAAATTTTAATAATTTGTCTTTCAAATGCTTTAATTATCTTTTTTTCCCCCTGAAGAAAAGCTAGTTAGAAGTGGTTGTGGCCATGCAATTAAGGTGACTGAGACATCTTTACTTGAATATTACTCATGTTTAACTGCTGACTGTTTCATACTGTTGGAACGACACTGACTGTTTGGGACTATCTGTTCCTGTAGAATTACCGTAACTGACAACTGTTCACATGAGCAGTTCTCACTATAAAAAAACAGTAATGCCCAAGAGCACAACTCCACACCACTGCAATTTCTACCATCCCCTCACGATTGTGTGTTTTCCTTTTTCTTTATGCCCGAGTGCTTCCTACAGAGTTATTTTATGTAGAACTCAAATTTTCAGCCCTTCACTTTCTTTCGTTATACATCTTAACAACTCCTATGTCTGTCAAGATCTTTTCCTTAATGGCATAAAGCCAACTGTAGCTCAGGAGTGCACAGTGTGGAGTACAGATGGTGATTATGGGCTGAGCACACCGCTAAGTAGAAGTTAAAATACACACACTTTTGTGCGCCTGCATTTGACCTAGAAGAGGGAAATCCAGTTCAGAAGACAGAGGTGTAGGGACTATAGTTATCTGGATATCAAATGAAGAAGGCAGAAGCAAAAGCTAATGAGAGCGACATGGGAACAGGACAACAAGGGAACAAAAGATTAGAGATCTGGAGAGGACCAAGAGAGCCATTATCGGTCTGTGTGGCAAGTATGCATGAAAGACATGGAAGGAAACACAGGGAAAACAGTATAAAGCCTAAAAAGAGAAAGCATTACCTTTTTGTCTGTAAAAACATGCAAAGAATAACGCTATATAAGAAAACCACAGGAGCTTTGGAGAGCTTCCACATCAAAACCACGTAACATAAAGATTTTTCTTCTGCTTATTTCCAGACAAAAAATGCTTCAAAAGCCATGCAAAGCAGACTGAAAAAATAAAGAAATGTGAATTCAAAAACTCACCAGTACACCCAGTAGTTAAAAACTTTCAAAAGATTTTTAATTTATATTCCTGCTCTCTATTGAATTGAATTTTCCACAGTTAAGCCACTTAATACAACTGTTTTAAACAGGATGGGTACTCAAATTTTTTAAAATTTCATGTCGATGTTCCTAAATACAGTTTTAACTACCTGTACCTGTTCACCCACATGTTTTTACTGCAGTACTTCCTCATTCAAAATTAACAAAGACAACAGAAAGTATTTTTAGCATAAGACATCATCATTTTTCCCCTCCTGCAAAATAATACCAGACTTCATCTGGTGTCAAGAATTCTGGCAATAATGCTGAAATTCAAAGAGTTGCTCCCAAAAAGGAAAAAGATATTAAAACTAGTGTCTTCTATTATTCAAGATTGCCTGGTAGTGATAGGTAAGCTGGAAACTTTCCTTAAATAATTACTATACCACTATAAATTAGCCCTACGTAGACCAAGATTTACTGGGAAGCCTTTAAAGAAACTTTGCCTTTGAAATGACTCCTAAGAAAGCGTATTGTTACTGGGATGCTACAAGCTTACAATTTTTTTTTTTTGTCAACCAGGATAAAATTCTTTTCTTAGTTTTTCATTTTACCTCACTAGCATCAGAATCCTCTATGCTCTCTCTCACATGATTTCATTTATATTTATGCATGTACTTAAACATATGGAGCATCCCAAATATAAGTGTGTATCTCAGCCTAATCAAAACAATTTATTTGAAGTGAGTTTTAAAACTCTTAAACATTTTATCCATATAACCCTCTCTTTACCTCCCATTTTTAGCTGTGTAATTGCACGTTGGAACTGCAAAGACGGGAACTAATCACAGGTCTCTTGAGAGGTCTAGCTTGGGAGAACTTACTAGCCCTTTGACTTCTCATTTCTCATGCCTTCCAGGTGGCTGTAAGAGCTTTTTAAGGCATAAGGAATCTCAAATCTATCTAGCAACACAAACTGAGCAATTTTTACTGATTTCCAAATATTGCTGCTAACAGAAGGAAGAGCACTGCTACCATGGCTAACCCTGAAGGAAAAGATATAATATAAAGGATGACAAAGCTAACAACTTTTATGAAATTATATTCTCTTTGCCCAATGCTGGACCCTTTTAATGGCTCAAGCGATGGTTAACCAGGTTGTGTTAGCCATTTCTGATATGCAGCAATGTGGAAGCAGTCCTTCAGGGGAGAGCTGGAGCAGGGTGGGCAAAAGAAACTTCAAAAGGCAAGAAACTACCACTCACTAATTAATTCTGCAGAAAGACAGAAACCGTCTCTTCTCTTTTCCAGAATTAAAAGATATTAATTTATTGCAATCATTTAACAGGCCTTAATGAAAGAGGTGCAATAATGCTCACTTGATCTCCAAATTATTTTCCCTAATGACAACAATATGCTTTAAGTTTTTTACATGACATTCAGGTTTATTAATTCAAGTAAGAACTGAGACTTTAGAAATATGTAAGTTTATAAAAATTCCTTTGACAGAGGAGCAGATGATACTGCTATCATACCCGATACCCAGGAAGATGCTTGCAGTGATGACTGTATAAAAGATAATTCACAATTTTCTTGGAGTTACACAGTTAGATAGAATAAAATATTGATCTCTTCTGGAGTTCAACATTTTGTCCTCACTGAACTTCTTAAAAATATATAAGTACTTAAAATACTTCAGGAGACAGCTGAGGTGGATACAAAGTACACTGCCATTTCACTTTCTAGTTCTTCACACTAGCATTCAGTTCTGCAACATTTCATCATTTTTCTGTTGACTGGCACTTGGAAACACCCACTACATTCTTAGCAGCTTCACTCACTGAATCATCTTCAATTGTGTTGAAGCAAAGCGCACTGAATGCGCATAGATGAAGAATAGTATTTGACTGCTCTGTGATTCTCTTTTCTCCTACTCTCACCCCCCCCACACGCTTTTTTTTTTCTTTTTAATCCATTCCCTTCACTTCTGTGAGACTGAATGTTTTTTAAGGAAAATGTGCAAACTTTTTCTAGTGTAGTAATAATTTTGTAACATACACTGTAATTTCAGTAATGACTTCTTATAACAATTTTTTTAGGATGCGAGGCTACATACATCAACCTTCACCTAACTTGCATTGTCTAAAGTCATACTCAATAGTAAGCTACAAATGAAGTGGTCATCTGCAACGGATATTTTTAATAGCAAATGCAACATATTGCAAAGCCTCAACACATACCAATTTTATGCATCATTTATATTACATCCTGGTGCGTATCTGACTTAAGAATATAGAACACACTCCTTCAGGAAGCAATTCAGAGTGTAAGCCTAACTTAAGTTAGGAGAAGCTTTTTTGTGTTAGGTGGTTACACATACTAGACTTAGGCCTTAGTCATAGATCTAAAAAAGGGCAAAATGGATACTCCTGTAAATAATGAGGTCCTCAGAAATGTCTTCTAAGACGAGGGGGATTCTTTAGTGGGAATTGTAAGACAATAATGGAAATGACTATGCCAGAATATAGGTCGGAGGAAAAAAAAAATAGAAGCAGATGCATCTTTGCATCTTATCATTCACCAACATCATCTACAGTAGACAGCACTGACGTACATCTTGGTACATTTCCAAAGGTGATCATGAAACCCTTACGTTTTTGGACATACAGATTTATAAATGCTTAAAGAAGAGGACAGGACTAATGTACTCCTGTTAGAATCCATTTATAAATCTTTCTAGGGCAACACTGGGGTATTTTTCCCCCTTCTAATTGTGGGGATTTATATCTGAAAACTTCTGATTTAATCAGTGATGAAAACCAGCTGCAGACAAGATAAAACATGATGGACTCATACAGAGCACAGATTGTACATAATATAACTAACAAATGAATGAGCGGGGTGACATCAGAACTGCCATTATTTCTAAAGCTGGGCTGCCTGACTGAATGGTGAACTAGAAATTATCCAAAATTAAAACAGGAACATTTGCAGAAAAGTAGTTTCCAGCAATGATGAGAACAGAAGTTTAAATTTGAGAAAATATATTGGTGTTCATCTGGACAACATTGAGAAAGCTCCAGTTCTTCAAACAAGTCATTTCACCCACACACAGCCTTTTATAATCTTTTTCAATGAAGGGAAAATAAAATAAAAAAGGATGTACAAAAAAGATAGTCTAAGCTTAGAAAATAGAACCCTGTCATATAAGTATCATGTACTCAAAACTACCACAGCACATTTCAGAGTATGTTTCTACTGTAAGTCACACGTACGAGAATTAGTGTATCATACGAAATTTTCTGATGGCACTCACATTTTAGAAACAAACATTTTGAGAACACTTAAATTACTAGTATTTTCTACACACATGTGAAGTTGTCTCCTCTCTCCTGTGAAGGAAGCACACATACTCCCACTGAAGAAGTCAACTTTCTAAGGTTATTTGGACACATGTCCCTGCATGGTTTACCCTGGAGACATTTTGTGCATCTGCTAGGTTACCACACCTCTGTAAAGCAATGAAAAAAAAAAAAGTATCTTCAGACCTATTAAACACTCATACAGCAAATGAACATAAATGTTTACCTGGGATTCTACTGACAACAGGCCAAGCAACCACCTGCTATTTCCAAATTCTTTAAAATATCCTAAATCCATATAATATATTTCATTTTTATTTTATCTGAAAATACAAATACTGTGGTTTTAAAAGCTAATGATATGGTATTTCCTTACAAGTTACTCAGCTTCATTGGCTTGTTGAGATTTGTGTCCTCATTAAAAAGACGTGTACATATATAAAACCACATAAATCCCATGTTCTGATACCCATTCCTAAATACACCTGCAGGTATGATAGCAGGTTATCAACAAATAAGTCCTATATTCAATGAGAATCTAGTAGTCCTAAACCACAGTCTACTGCATTAACCACAAGACCACCTTTCTCCTTGACGTTTTGGCTAAGGGCATTTGCTTGAATAAAGTATTTCACATAGTCAGTTTGCCATAAGTCAGCACACAAGTAGCAGCCCAGGGAGTAGAATAGAATAGAATAATTCAGTTGAAAGTGACCTACAGTGCTCATCTAGTCCAACTGTGCATAGTCACTGCCTGTTACAGCTAACAGACCATGAAAATTCTTTATTCAAACAACAATTATAGCACACGTTTTAAACATTTGTTTTCTCAGACCCCATTTAATACATGTGAAAATCCAAATCGCTTTTCTTCATCTCTAAGTCAATTTTTTTTTTTCAGTTCGAATTCCTACAATAGTAGGCTCTCTTTCTCAACTGAAAATTGAAAAATTGACTCCTTGTCAGGAGATGGGTCTTTTCAAAGAATTGAACAATAAAAAGGGAAACAAAAAGCAGATGAAAAAACACTAAGAAAAAAAAACAAAAGAGGGAATGCAAAGTCACTTTTTCAAGTTTTCACTTTTATAAAACAAACCGGTTCACAGGAAAAGGAATGAGATCATCTTCGTTACGATTCACACGTCTTGGTGTATTAAACACAATTTTTTAAGTTGCAATAAAAAAAGCAATTATGCCATTAAAATTCACCTGTGTGCGGAAGGGACAAAATACAGTACTGACACGGGATAAAGAGACCTGCGAGGAGCATGTTGGCTAAACCCCCAACTATGATATTTTGTCTGATGTGCGTACTTTTAGAAAACAATCTCAGCCCTGCCAGAAATTGCTCTAGTGCATGACTTGGAGGTGTGTGGAGCAAGCGGTTGGAGACCTGTACTATGCCTGAAGACCTGTGACTATGAATGCACACAGCATCACCTCTAGAAGATTGTTACAAACAGTATCTTCTAGATGATAGAAGCCGGAGAAGCACAAGAAAGAGCAACACTCTCATCACTCATTTTCTTTCTCTTAGACCAGGTTGTTCCCAGCATGGGATGCATCAGAAACAAAAGAAAGAAAAATAACATTCATATTTTCACAAGCTAGAAAATCCCTCAAGTGCCAACAATGGACTTCTATTATTTAAGAACGGAAAATCATCTTTCTCTGTTTCTAAATAGCAGGAGGAAGTCACCTTTAGGTTCCAATGAAATCTGAAGAGAAGTAATTAATCCTCTCTTCAACTACAGCTGTTTGACCAACTACTAAGACGTGAGTGACCAGACTTCTTTATTCTAAATGGGAATGCAGACGCTAGTCTTTTAATCAAAACTCGTTGTGCACAGGAAAACAAAACAAAACAAAATAAAATAAAACAAAACAAAAATCACCCCCCAACTCCTAGCTGCATTTAATGCGCAACTTTCCACACAGCCCCAGAAATAGTCTTGGACTTTTCCTACCCTGTTTGTGTACACATAGAGAGCAAGGGGAAAAAAAAAAAAGGCATTCCCTTTCTGGAACTAAAAGCAAACAGAATCCTTCCTCAATGGGGACTTAAGAAGTTGACATTAATTTGTAAAACCCATACAAAGGCTAAAACTGTAGTCTTGATCAGAGACAATCATTACCTATACTTGAGACATACATATACACAAACAGCTGCAAAAACATTCTGCAAATAAAGCAAAACCAATAAGCTAACTTTTAAAATAATAATTTGCTATACATGAATAAATATCCACATTTGTGAACAGTGAAATTTTTATCAACTTTCTCCTGCATTCTCCATTTTTAAGTATTTCCACAGCAAACGCTACTGCGTGCCTTCACAAAACACTGTGGAGGGAAGACTCCACTCACGTACAAGAGACGCAAAATTCAGATGGTTTTTGCATTTTGACAATCTGCTCAGAGATTCATATCAGGTATCTGTGTCAGAGCTTTATTTGGTCCATATATGAACTTTACTATCGATACAGCTTTTTCTATGCTCATTAAAAAACTGTAGCTGAAATTAAATGGCAATTCAGAAGATCCCTGAAGTAAACAACTCTGTTGCTCCTATACACTAGGCTTAGGAATAAAGCATGACTTTTTTTTTTCTCATTACTTTTTTTTTTTTTTTTGTGTTTCTGAAATATCAAGACAGCCTGTTTGATGTGAAATTACCCTACCTGTTTTCCAGAATGACTGGTGAAGCACAAAGATTTCTCTATGCATGGGTCTAAAACATAGAGTCATAGAATCATGGAATAGTTAGGGTTGGAAAGGACCTGAAGATCATCTAGTTCCAACACCCCTGCCAGGGGCAGGGACACCTCCCACTAAACCATGCCAACCAACGCTGTCCAGTCCAGCCTTGAACACCGCCAGCGATGGAGCATTCACAACTTCCCTGGGCAACCCATTCCAGTGTCTCACCACCCTTACAGTAAAGAATTTCTTCCTCATATCCCCTTATGCAACCCCTGACTTTGAGATCAAAACTGTAAAATCAGCATTTTGAAGAAGGAAAATGCAACAAAATTTACCAAATAAATTTAAGAAACAACTATGACAAATAAATGCAACAAATTAAAATACTGCTACATTCCTCCTGCTTTCCAAATAACAGATATGTTACTGCTATGCATTATTCTTCAGCCCTGAGTATATGCAGTATACTCCTCAAAGAGAAATTATTATTTTATTGATACCATGCTATGGAAACAGGATACTACAGACACCATCTTGCAAGGAAAATGCTGAAATATTGCTTAATGGAATCTTCACAGCTGGAATATAAAATACCACTTATAACCTGGCAGAACCAGCAGCTGCTAGACAGAAACAAATTGCAAGTAACAATCCATATGTTTCTAAACTATATACACCAAGCATATACTAAAATACTAAAACTTTATTTTCATGGTCTATACCAGACTTATAAATCAAATTTTCTATATTTAATTTGTTTCAGAATGATTATTGTCAAGAACTGATAAATGGAATTATGTTTCATTGTAAATAACCCTTATTTATTCCAAGCAGAAGCTGATTACAGAGAAGTCAAATTATTTTTTCAGCTCCCCCCCACCAAGAAAAATCCACATTTTTACTACCAGTAGAATATTTATCATGGTTAGTGTTGGTTTCCTCTGTTATTTATGTATGTCTGAAGAGCTGTAGACCAGAAAAATGGATGCATGCCAAGTACAGGTTAGCCAAGAAAGGGAATGACTGGAGCAGTATAACGCACGATTTAAGGTAATTGAAGTATTAACACTGGATGGCAATAAGCAACTTTAATAGACTGTTTTCAATAGATGCAGCTAGCACAAAACAGGAAAAGAAAAAAAAAAAAGTAGCACTTATAGCCCAAATGAGGTCAGTAACAAATTTTCTGCCACCCATAATGGATTTTTTCTGCATTTTCTCTTATTGTTATATTTAGATCAAACAGAATATTGTATGGATACGCATGTGTCATATTAATACATGTAGTAATTTTTTGCTTTATGCACATGATAGACTTATAGTGACCTAAAAAGTCATCTAGAAAACTTTCTAAATCAGCACATTGCAGATGACCTCTCTGGTTTGCACACGCTCCTCTCGTTCTGCTTATAAATGTTTCTCTCTATAGATCTGTCTTGTTTATACATAAGGCTACAGTGCCACAAGTATTCTGTATATCTATATATAAAACTGTAAAAGTAATAATGTTCTAAACTCACAACTTCATGGTATTTTAATCAAAATCTATACAGACAAATAGTTTTCTAATGAGGTCGTACTTTTTATGCATATTTGACAATGCCATTCTTTAGTAATGGCTGTCATAACAGCTTATTCTTTGGAACTACTGACTACTTTAATTTCATGCATACATGCAGCAGCTAAAAAAGAAAAAAAAGCTTAGATACACAATATTATTCCAGTAACAACATCCCAACCTAAACAACTACACTTCATCTCCCTGTCTTACTTTATCGCCTTGAAGATAATGTGCATGGTAAGTGGGGAAGATTAGATAATTCTAGGATCTGGACAGAAAACTGTCATTTCTCTGGGCTTTCTGAACACTGTCACTGAAAAAGACAAAAAAATTTTTTTTTCTTTTGCTATTGCAGGAACTATGGATGGGCAAGATTCCTTATTGCATTAGAACGAAGGAAACCTAATATGGGTTATCAACACAGAATCATGAAATATCTCAAGTTGTAAGGAACTCATAAGGATCATCGAGTCCAACTCCCTTCTCCTCACAGGACTGCCTAAAACTAAACTATATGACTAAAAGCATCATCCAGAGGTGCTCTGAACTCTGACAGGGTTGGTGCTGGGACCAGTTCCTTGGGGAATCTACATGCTCTAATATATTTAAATACAAAATATAGATAAGTAGTCCTTCACATTGCTACAGGGACTAAAAATAAGTGGTGCTTAATAGAAATAAACAAATCAATTGAAGTAACAGCCATAGAGAAGTAGATATGAAGAAAAAAAATTGGAGATATTGATCTGGATTCTGATATTTAGATCGTATTTTGACATACAGCACATTGGTGACCAGGAATTGTTTCATCTGACTGTTTTCCATTCAGAGGACAATGACAGCATTTGTACTCTCATAGGAAGAAAGGCTCATGACACAAGGAGAAGGGAATGAAGGGAAGATGATTCTTCCCCTTTCAGTCTTGATTAAGTTGAACATCCTATCAGCACCATTGCTTTGTCCCTCAACAATGACATGGCAGTGTTTGTCACCTTCCTACACGAAATAAGTATTTGCCTCAATCAATGTTATGAACAATGAACTTATATTAATACAGTCAAAAGTTATAAAAAAATACAAATGCAGATTTAAAAGGAGTAATGAGATGCAAGGATACTTTTTTTTTTTTCCCCAACGGGTCCTGGTCACATTGTAAATCATAGAAAAGCTCAAAGGGTTTTTCACCAGATCATAAACATTGATATTCTTTGAGTAACACAATTGATAATCAGTATTTTTTAAAAAATAAAAATTCAAATATTATGATAAATATATTCTTTTATAATAATTTTCTGTTTCACATGCCGACTCCAACAGACACATCAGTACTGATGTGGCATCATATTGATTTTAATCTGATTTTGTCTTCAGGCTTTATATCATATTTTCAGAATTCATTATAAATAATGATTGGTTGGAGTGCGCATTACTTGTGCTTTATGATGGCTAGCCTTAATGGGACTTGCAGCTATTTTAGTTTCTATTATCTTGCTTATCCTGGAGGTTTCTGTCCTCAGGCAATCAAGATAAAGAGGTATTTTGGTCCTCAGAGGGCATTGTTCCTGTAAAAAAGAAGCTATCAGTGATGATGATGATATTGCAAAAACATGCACAAATGGCCTATCACCATAATGTCTGTGCCTATTTTCTGAAACTTAAAAGTAAATGCAAAAAAACCCATGTTTTCAAGATTTGAAGATTACTAGTTTTCCCCATTCACTTTTTTCACTGCACTTGGATATATTGTCAGTATTCCACATGAGCACAAAGAGTCCAATGGACTACAAACAGAAACACACTTATCAAACCCTTCCTGGGGAGCCTTTCACTACAGATGGCAAATGGACCTGTTGCATTCTGAGCGCTGAACAAACTCAGTATTCAAGGAAGAGTTCAGATAAAAAAGATGCTTGCCATTTTCTCATGCTAGCAGTCAGAAGACTAGTAACACTGTTATGCATTTACACTAAGCTTCAGACTAATCTACATGTTTAAGCCCACAGAGATGCTGTTGTACAGATTGCGACTGCCAGAGAATAGCAACAGCAACTGTGGAACAATTCACATTTAAGAAGTGCATTTTCTTTGGCTAGGTGACAGTCAAACAGACAAATAAATATGTTCTTACAATTGCTGTTGCCCTCAAGTTTCTTCACCACAGTGACAAGTATTGCGCAGTATAAAACTTTGCCGGCCATTTAAAATATTTCTCCTCAGCAATTAACCGTGCTTCAATTTTACCTAAGGTTAATTTAAAATGGGAAAAAAAAAACATGAATAACAAAGATCTGACAACCACTTGGGTGTGGATAAAAACTGACCAACCAATTCAATCTTTGGAATGGAAGGGCCAAATAACTCCTAAAGAAGCGTGCCCACCTACAGAAAGACCTAGAACACCATACCCCTCACTTAAGAAATCTGAGCTAGTACTTGTATTTAGGGGCACTGAAACTGGGTTAGGTACGTAATAAATGTGAAGGAAGCACCTACCCATAACATGAACAAAAATGTATTATTCCTTAAACTCTTCCGGTAGTTTCTTAGGTTTGAATGAATGGGAAGGATAAAAACAACAAACTGTATGTTTCACACTGGGCAGCTCTTCTAGTTCTTGTGATCTTTCCCAAAGGAATAAGCAGAATTATCTTATCAGGGTTCCAATGGCTTCTGTCCCAGTGCCACAATGTTTCCTGATCACAGGCAGAAAGACTTTTTAAACCCACATTACCTGACCTCAATTACAAGTATGCACTGGTTTTCCACATTTGAAATCTATGAAATTCGTAGCCTGTGAAACTGAAGACAGGATGTTAAGGTAGTTTAAAACAGCAGCTACTGAAATTTCATAAGATTACTTTTTTTCCTACAAAGGTATACTAAAGAAATAAGAGTGGTATTAAAAAGCAGATCAAGGAATATTTGAGCATGCTTTGTACTCACAGTTGCTGCGCAGAATTTAAGAGTTTCATAAGGAAGCCACAGTTTGGTGAATGCGCATACACACACACATATATATGTGATAGATCATATTGATCATGGATAGATCATATTGAGTATAAAAGTGAAAATACACAGTCTACACTTTAGTTCCTCCAGTTTTATAAACCAGAGATTTTTTCAAAGGAAGATAAAAGAATAAAGACCTCATATTTAGTTAACCATTTATAAACATATTCATATAATGCAACAAAATATACAAATTGCCTCACTTTCAGGCTCACTGAGGTTATCCACACTATAATACAATCATGTATTTTCATTTTTTAAATACCCTTAGGTTAAAAACTAAGATAATGTGTAAAATAAACAGCAAGTAAACAGAACACTTCCCCTCCCTAAACTGCAATACTTCAAAATAGTTCAGGACTATAAAAAGTTATCACAGAAACCCCTCATATATATATATATATATATATTTCATATATATAGCCATCACACAAGATAGTTACACAAGGTGGGATTAAAATGATCCAAAGGAATAATCTGAAAAAACAGATGGTAAAGCAGACAAGGTGGGATTAAAACAATCCAAAGGAATAATGTTGAAAAACAGACAGGAAAGCAGAGAGAAGGTAAAATAATCAAGTTGAACACTCTGATATAGAGATGGGAAAATGTAGAAAAAAGTAATTCCAAAGAGTAATATTTTAAAGAAAATAAGGTATAACTTATTCAATAATGCTGGAAAAGAATTTAAGACAGTCCACACAAATAATAGAAACTTTCCATTATTAATCAGTGTTGTGGTTTAAACCCAGTTGTCAAATCAGCCACGCAGCCCTCGCTCACTTCCCTCCCCTTTCTCCCCCCCACTCCCAGAGGGATGGGGAGGAGAATCGAAAGAATGTAACTCCCATGGGTTGAGATAAGAACAGTCCAGTAACTAAGGTATAACACAAATCACTGCTGCTACCACCAATAATAATAATGAGAAGGAAAATAACAAGGAAAGAGAATACAACCACTCACCACCCACCAACCAATACCCAGCCTGACCCAGCAGTGATCTAGCCCTTCTGGGTAACTGACCCCAGTTTATATAGTGGACATGATGTGCTGTGGTATGGAATACCTCTTTGGTCAGTTTGGGTCAGGCGTCCTGTCTCTGCTTCCACCCAGCTTTCCCTCCTCCCTAGCAGAACATGAGACCCAGAAAGTCCTTGGTCAGACTAAACATTACTGACCAGCAACTGAAAGCATGGATGTTATCAGTGCTGTTCCCAGGCTGAAAGTCAAAAAACACAGCACTGCACCAGCTATTGAGGAGGAGAAAAAATGACTGCTACTGCTGAACCCAGGACAACCAGCCATCTATATATCCGTGTGCCTGAGTAAACTAGATCCCACTTGAACTGGTAGAGATCAAGCAAATTATTACTGAGGAAAACACGAACCTGGTAGTGATGGTGCTCTCCACTTTTTCCTCTGAGAGCTACAAAAGAAACTTTCATTTAATGGTTTTCCACCATGCAAGATCAGTGCACACCCTCTTCCCATAAAACCTGTCTACCCTCTTGACTGAGACCACTGCTAATATCACAGCCCTCTGAGGTATAGGGAAGATTTTGACACACATTACATAAAAAAGATCAAATTCTAATTAATTTTCAAATCTTTTTTTACAAGAGATAAAATCTGCCTCTGATGGGTACGTTTACATTTACTCTTGATCAAAGGAGCATTTTGAAGTACCACGTTTATTTACTAGAGGCCATGGAAGCTGAAAAATGTAAGTAATGAATACTCACTTAAATATCATCTTTTCCCTCCTTTGAGTTTTTAACTTTCTTCCATTAGTTTTCACTGTTTAAACACCATAATCATTTCTTTGAATCTGATTGTGCTGGACAGTGTAGAAACAGTATTCAGTGTTCCGTGACATGTCTACCTATGAGCAAACACTGGTTTCAAATAGTGTGTGGCCCACAGATACCCCTATGAAGATTTAATGGAAAAATCCAACTGTGTGCATTCCTCTGATATGGATATTGCCTTGGTGAACATTATGAACACAGTTCACGTAACACAATACTGAACCTGCTCTTTTAAGCTATTTCCAAATGAATTATTTCTTTTCAGTGTTTTAAGATGTTTTAAGCATCTGACCAAAGAACCTTACACCTTACTGACCATCACCTTACATGGACATCCCAGGAAAATGCAGAAAAATTCTGACTAATATATTTCTCACAAACATTTTACCCACCTTTCCATTTACTGTCTTGTTTTCACAATACTGGCACCAGTACCTCTATCTAGGTTAAATACCACAGTATAGGTAGGAGATATTAATGGTAACAACAACAGTGAAAGTGAAATAATTTGCCATGTTTTAGAGCTACATTATAATGCATAATAAACTTTTTAATAACATGAAATGAGACAGATTTATAAATCTCTAGAATGACATCTGAAAAGGACTTAGATAGGCTAGTAAAAAACAAACGGCAACTAATGTATCTTTCACGTTGGCTGTGGCAGTGATTTACTATGTTGTCTGCAATGCTAAATATACATCATAAATCCCTCCAACAGAAGCCTTATTATATTCATCCATCTTTTCCCTATGAGCCAACAATTTCTTCTTTATTGTACAAAAAAGAACTCATTATATAAAATAAAATGCAGGCTAAAGCCAATGATCTTACATTAACCTAATGAGGACTTTATCTAAAGAATGCACACTTGAGATACCCTGTGGTTATGTTATTGTTAACAACTATTTATCGAGTGACAGTAAGCAACCTCTTTTTGTGGAAGATAAAATAATATAGAGCTCTTTATAAACCTGCATCAACTGTTCAGCCTTCTGCTTCAGTATAAGCTACTGTATACAGTCTATCATATAACACAATTAAGAAAGAAAGATCTCAACAGTTTGAAAAGGAGTAACTATACAGAGGGATCATTTCCTGACTGAGACAATATGAAATAATTAGAAAAGCACATGGAACCTTAATGGACAAATAATATTAATGTGAAGGAGGTCTTCTTTCAGTCAACAGACAATGAAAATTCAGACATATAGACTCCTAAGGTCCAAGTCTGGTGTATTCAAAGTACCCTCTCCGCTATTCAGCATATGGGCAATGGCAGTAAAGTACTACGGTGGGAACATGCTTTCATTCACAGCAAGCTCACACTACTTACTGCCAATAACAAACAGTATTTTAGAATCAGAAGTGGATGACCAGGAACCTGTTTGTGGCCTTTTAATACGACCACACTTTATGCAGAAAAATTACAAAGTCAAAAGAGGTTTACACATACAATTTAAAAAAAAAAATCCTTTGCTTGTCTTCTAAATTACTCCACCTGTGATTTAGAGGGATGAATTACATATTTTATTGAAGGAGAGGTTTCAAATTTTCTTTCAACTACATCTGTCTAGCAGTTACTGGAAGGGAGTTTTGATGGCTACAGTGCAGAATACTTTTGATTTGTTAATGCAGAGTTGGTATTTAAAAGAAAGCTAATGATGTTTCCAGCAGTGACAGCAAGGTAATCGCTTCATTCATTTGAAATGGTTTTTATTATATCATTAAAACAACAAAAAAGAATCCTCAGAAAGGTGGTTATTTTTCTAAACAAAAGATAAAGACATTTGATCACCACAGTTCTTGAGGTCTAAAAACATATTATAGGACAGTTCCTCTTCTTAAATAGGGTCTACGTTTCTTTTCTGCAAGTACTTATCCTGGTTCTGACAAGCAAACTGACCGTCACACGTTGCCTCAGTGTAAGGGTCATGACAGCTCACCCAGTGTCTGACTGGGGCTTTGTTCCAGATAAGTTCTTCTAGAAGCAAAATTTTCAGTCTTCTATGAAATTCTCAGTATTTTCCAGTGGAAGTGGGGACACCTGACCATAATGAATTTTAAGTCCACTGAAAATAATTTTTCTGTTCATTAGCAAGCTTTGATTTCAAGCATGGATCCTAAGATTTTCTCTTGTCTACAGGTTAAAACTGGGTTTGTCTATGCCTTTGAGACATATATATATACACACACACACATATAGCACTAGTTCATTAATTGGCGGAGAAGGCATTTTCAAGATTAAGCCTTCATGCAATACCGCTACCCTTAATTGAATGGAATTGGTTTTCCTCCATATCTTTGCTGTCTTCTCTTTTTTAGGGTGATAGGGTGCAGGAAAGGAAACCCAAACACCGCGACTCTTACAGCTCATCTTTCTACTCAATCTTATTTTGCCTACCCACTTCTGCAACAAAGAAATTATATGTACTAATAGTTTCGAATGGATTTAAACCAATGCTCACTTTTTACTTTCCTATCTAATTCATTTGTGCATATGGATTGTTATTTCTCTTTACATTACTGTCCCTGAATCATGAAGACTAGAGAGTGATAGTAAACAGCAAAAACGTGCCCCCCAAAGGGCTTAATAAGAACAGCAAGGTATATGACACTTAAAGGAATTTTAAAAAGGAGGAAACTGCCTCATCTCCCAGAAAAAGAAATATAAGACTGAAAATAAGAAGTGGAAGCATTAGCTTAAATATGAAAGACAAAACCAAAAAGAACCTCCTGAAGTCCAAGCACTTAAGATTATAAATAAATTGCACAGAAGTCAAGAACAGTATTCCAAGTACGTGCTTGCCTGGTCATTTGTCTCTTAATTCACCTCTTCTCTTGACTGCTTTCACTTACTGCAACTTTTTATCCATAAACAAGAGACAACGATTGTTGGGACAGGGATTTTTCACATTTTATCACTTCCAAAGTTATGGACACAGCAGGCTCCTAATGCCTGACCACAGACCCTGAGGTGCTATTGCAATAAATATTCCAATTTTCTAGGTAATAAGAAAATGCATAAATAGCACAAAACCAAAACTGAACATTTTAAAAACATGTGTATCTTTGCCATTAAAATATTGTGCTCTCTAATATCCACAGTATGACTACTTGCAAGCCTGCAAGAAGGACTTCTATTTCCAGGTATCTCACAGGTTTTCCAGAATGCTGGATCAAATAAATACTTGCAATAAAAAACACATTAAAAGTTTTCTCATGACTGTTACGTTGGCTTACCACTCAAGGTAGGTTAGCTTAGCTAATCTTAGGCATGTGCAGTACAGATGCCTAGATCTGAATCGTAACTTCTTTGGTAGTCAACAGAAACAGAAAGACACTTCCATCAATTAATCTTTTTCTAGCAGATGAGTCAGATAAGCCGTGCCCTTAAAGTGCTTGTATCTCCACATTCACTCTAAGGAAAATATGGCATTGTCATCCCAGGCACTGATGTTTATACTGACATCTGTATTCACAAAAATGAATTCTTGCCCAGAAAGGCAAACATTTCTCAAGGATTACCAGTTGTTTGTAGATAACTTGCAAACAGCAAGAAAGAATCATCACAGCATGACCGTGTTATCTGAATAGGGAACAAAGTACTCCTATGCATCCACTGAAGAAAAAACTATGGATAGTGACCTTTCTGCAATGACCTGCATGTGAAATATTTGTTTACTCAAATGCTTTATGAAAGAATTGCAACTAACTGGTAATTTTTTTATGAATGGGCAAGAAGCAGGATTATTTGCTCAAATGTAGAGTTCACCAGAAGGTGTAAAAGCACTTTCAGAAATCTGCTTTTCACAACTTTTCCATAAAAAGGAGATTATGACAGTTTTACAGACAGGCACGTTTAAGTACAGAAAAAAATGAAGTGCAAAGCGTGGCTAAAAGGGCAAGCTATCAGCAATACTAGGTAAGTACCAATTTTCCTTTCTGTCCTGTTCTCTGAATGTTATATGACACTGACTTTCTGGAAATGATACTTCACAGAATCTCTCCTGAGAAGAAAAAAAATAAATATATTAAAAAAAAAAAAAGGAAAAGAAAAAAAGCCAGTCTTCTCCCCTTCTCAAGTTTTATTTAAATGTTCATCTTTTAATATTTAAAATGAACTTATAACCAATTCACCAAATTCATATGCTTTAAATATTCTCTCAAACTCATTCATAAAGCATGAGGTAACTAATTCACTGACCTTAACTCCATGATGAATGTGCTAAACTTTATCAGTGTCATGGTTTAAGCCTCTATAACTCACGCAGTTTTGCTCACTCACTCCCCTCTCTTTCTTCCCCCCACTCCCAGGGGGATGGGAAGGAGAATCGAAAGAATGCAACTCCTACAGGTTGAGATAAGAACAGTTTAGTAACAAAGGTATAACACAAAACCACTACTGCTACCACCACAATAATAATGACGAGGCAAATACAAGAAAAGAATACAATTGCTCACCACCTATACCCAGCCCAACCAACCAGTGAACCCCCACCCTTCCAGGTCTCTGCTCTTCCATCCCGGGCATGACGTGCTGTGGCATGGAATACCTCTTTGGTCAGTTTGGGTCAGGTGCCCTGTCTCTGCTTCCTCCCGGCTTCCCCTCCTCCCTGGCAGAGCATGAGACTCAGAAAGCCCTTGGTCAAACCAAAACATCACTAAGCAGTAGCTGAAAACACTGGTGTTATCAGCGTTGTTCCCAGGCTGAAAGTCAAAAACACAGTGCTGCACCAGCTACCAAGAAGGAGAAAAATGACTGCTACTGCTGAACCCATGACAATCAGTCATACCTTGTGCTGCAGGAGCTCTTCCACTCAAATAGGAAATATACCTTCCTTCATGTTTGAATGGTATCAGCAAAGAAGGAGTTGTCTGCTTGATTTAAGTTCATAAGTCATTTTTCAAAGTGCTCTGATTTTTTTCCCTCTCACCCTCTCATATTTTCTCTGGTTGTTCAGAGTGCACTTGGACTGGGTCATTACAATAGGTCACGGTGGAAAGACTCACATAGTCAAACTAAACAACGTTGGGTTCTACATGGCAAATATGTTCTACTAAAATACAATTTAAAACAACACCATAAACATTTTTATGCTGCTATCTGCACCTGACAAAACAGAACTAGAGTATGCTACTACATAATATAATAACTAATTATTGCCTGGTCATTTTGTGTTTTACCTGTGCTGGGCAAATACATACCTGGCATAAAAAGCCACAGTTCACACATTGCACTGGCTCCCTACATAAAAAGCTGATCTGACTCTGAAACTACAACACTTTGTTCTTGTCAGTAACACGAAGGATTTCCAAGGGATGTTTTTTATTTTTTTGTTGCTAATTTACCTTTCTTGTTTTCAAACTAAAGCATAGAAACATAGAATCATAGAATAGTTAGGGTTGGAAAGGACCTTAAGATCATCTAGTTCCAACACCCTTGCCAGGGGCAGGGACACCTCCTACTAAACCATGCCACCCAAGGCTATGTCCAATCCAGCCTTGAACACCACCAGCAATGGAGCATTCACAACTGCCCTGGGTAACCCATTCCAGTGCCTCACCACCCTTACAGTAAAGAATTTCTTCCTCATATCCAATCTAAACCTCCCGTTTAAGTTTTAACCCATTACCCTTGTTCTACCACTAGAGTCCCTAATGAAGAGTCCCTCCCCAGCATCACTATAGCCCCCTTCAGATATTGGAAGGCTGCTATGAGGTCTCCATGCAGCCTTCTCTTCTCCAGGCTGAACAGCCCCAACTTTCTCAGCCTAGCTTCATATAGGAGGTGCTCCAGTCCCCTCATCAACCTCGTGGCCCTCCTCTGGACTTGTTCCAACAGTTCCATGTCCCTTTTATGTTGAGGACACCAGAACTGCACACAATACTCCAAGTGAGGTCTCAAAAGAGCAGAGTAGAGGGGCAGGATTACCTCCTTCGACCTGCTGGTCATGCTCCTTTTGATGCAGCCCAGGATACGGTTGGCTTTCTGGGCTGCAAGCGAACACTGATGGCTCATGTTCATTTTTTCATTGACCAACACCCCCAAGTCCTTCTCTGTAGGACTGCTCTGAATCTCTTCTCTGCCCAACCTGGAGCTGAGCCTGGGATTGCTCCGACCCACGTGAAGGACCTTGCACTTGGCATGGTTAAAATTCTTCAGGTTGACATCAGCCCACCACACAAGCGTGTCAAGGTCCCTCTGGATGGCATTCCTTCCCTCCAGCATATCAACCAAACCAAACTTGCTGATGGCGCACTCAATCCCACTGTCCATGTCACCAACAAAGATGTTGAACAAGACCGGTCTCAACACCGATCCCTGAGGGACACCACTCGTTACTGGTCTCCAGCTGGACATTGAACCATTGACCACAACACTTTGCATGCAGCCATCCAGCCAGTTCTTTATCCACCGAGTGGTCCACCTATCAAATTGATGTCTCTCCAACTTAGAGACAAGGATGTCGTGTGGGACAGTGTCAAACACTTCGCACAAGTCCAGGTAGATGACAGCAGCTGCTCTACCTGTGTCCATCAGTTTCGTAGTCCCATCATAGAATACCAGATTAAGTAAAAAAAAAATTGTTATCATTTACTCTACTCTTTGCCAACATAATACTATATAGCAGAAGAGGAAAAATGTTGGTTTGTTTGGTTGGAAGCTTTTTTAGAAGAAAAACAGTTAATAAATAATCTTAAATGAAAGTTGCAGCACATTATTCTTTCAGTTATTTATTTTACAATTGCAAATTTCATTTACAATTAAAAGATAATGACAAAGTTCTCTGCTACCCTAGAGAACTCTAGAGAATTCAATCTTTTGTTGAATTTCTATACAATCTGGAACTTAAGAAAACAAAATGGTATTGAAAAATAATGCACAAAATAAATAAAAAATAATTAAAAATAGCTTAAATATTAAACAAATGAAGACATTTATGACCTCAGATCTCATTAGCAAAATTAGCTGGGAAAGAACTATGCAAAAAAAAAATTAATATTTGATTCTTTATATAGACAGCTACATATGAAGTCAATCAAGAAAAATAATCCAGATGCTTATGAGTGAAGTTGTTTCACAGACATAGAAGTATTACCCTTGTCTCTAGTCAACTTTTAAAAACCATAAGATACCAATTATCATTTTTGTATCTTAGAAAGATTATAGATATTCTTTTTGCAACCTGAATTCATGCAACCTCTTAAATGAGGAAAAAAAAAACAAAAAGTAGGAAAAACAAACAAAAAAAAATGGGGGGGGGGGGGGGAAGGAAAACCATCCTAGAATATGTTACTAGTTTAAGAATATGTGTTTGGTGAAACTAGGATTATTTATTTGCATACCTTTTTTTAATCCCTGTTTAGAAGGAATGGAGAAAAATCCCATTCATTTCTGATGGAGACAGAAAAAAATAACCACACATTCTTTAGTATAATTTCTGAGTGTATCTTCAAAAGACTTCAGGAATTAGACTGAGAATAATTAAAATGGTGAAGCACTAAGCTGAGGATTAGTATCAAGAATACTACGTATCAGAAAAATGCAACTGTTCATCACAAGAGTAAAGCTCAGTGGGCAAAAGGCAAAGTGACCTTGGGGGGCTGGTCTAGAAAAACTCATACAACACCTAAGAACTACCACAAGCTTGATCACTTTCTATTCCAAAAGCAAGAAACACTTTTTGACAGGTCTTTCGTGGAGCTACACAGTTGTACATTGTACATAACTGAAATGCAGAACCAAGCCAGTGTGGAATTCTAGTCCCTGGAGAGAAAGAGAGCAGGTGAAGGAGGAAGGAAGGATGGATGTACAGAAATCTGCATACAAAACTGTTGTCACTCATTGTACTACTGAGGAAAGGTGCTCAGGTACCAAGATGAAGGATACAGAATAAAAATCCACCAAAACCAAGCAGATTTTCTTTTTTTAGTAACCCCTAAAACACCTGCAAACATACCCACCCATGGATGTCATTGGACTCGCATACAGCTTGACCTTTCCAGTGCCACAGAGTCAACAGACGATTTAGTAAAATTCGTATTTAACAGTATTTGATCTCTTACAGAAATTGTGTCTTACAGTTAATTTGTCAGAGGGATCATAATTACAGAGATGTCTCTCACATCATGGTTACTCTGCCAGATGAATTTCTCAGACACTAATCTTACCCTAACTATTCTATGAGTCTATGATTCTATTTGGAGCACATTTACTTGAAGCTTTACTTAAAGTATTTCTTCTGACAGACTCTATCAGCAGAAGTAACTGTCATAACTACAGCTTGACTATAAACGCTGTCTCCCAAAGATCAACTCCTAAATCAATATTTACAAGTAAGCTACAAAAGGTCTCAGAAAGAGCCTGTAACACTACAGTACTTACTGGGGGCAATATGTAATTGGCTCCCTTGAAAGCATTATCAGATGACAAATATTAGCTCACATAAAATTGTCCAATTAGGAGGAAAGTAAGGAAAAGAGCAATTTTCCCTTAGGTTTTTGTTTAATTTTTTTCTCCAGTTAAATATCACCAGTATGAATATCATTGGCAATTATTGCTGAGGTAACTCATGATCTCATTTTTGAAAGCACATTTCAGCTTAGAAAACAAGGTTTCAGGATTGCTAAGTATTTTTCTTCCTAGGATTTTCCATTTTTTCTACCAATAAGAAGGAATTACTGGATAGCAGCACAACCACAACCATGTATATACAAAATAAGGTATATTCATGACCACGTGAAGTGCAAGAGAAGGAAATACAAAACACTTCACATGGCACAACACAGATGAATTTCAATTCATGCATACAGTCAGAAGGTACAGGAGAATTACTGTGTGCATGTGAATAACGCTAGTCTTTTAGATGTGGGTTGACAGTCGTGGTATTTGAATCAATCATTCAAGTTATTCAATCATTTACAGCCACTGAAATTTGCCCGCATTGTAAAGTGAACATAAAGTATGTAGACCCATTTTCCCCTCCCCTACACTTAAGCTGTCATTTATACCATTGCCATACTAAACAATATAAACTTGGTGCACAGACAAAACACCACGTTTTTGAGGGACATGCAAGGCCAGCTTCAGCAAAAGCACAGCATTTCCCTTAAAACTTTTGAACTTGTGATAAAGCAGCATTTTCTAAGGAGAAATTGGAGGATTTTTTTACTCAGCTCTACTGATAGCTGAGTAAAAAAATCATGGGTTCAGCAGCAGCAGTCATTTTTCTCCTTCTTGGTAGCTGGTGCAGCACTGTGTTTTTGACTTTCGGCCTGGGAACAGTGCTGATAACACCAGTGTTTCGGTTACTGCTTAGTAATGTTTTGGTCTGGCCAAGGCCTTTCTGAGTCTCATGCTCTGCCAGGGAGGAGGGGAAGCTGGGAGGAAGCAGAGACAGGACACCTGACCCAAACTGACCCAAGAGGTTATTCCATGCCACAGCACGTCATGCCCAGGATGGAAGAGCAGAGAGCAGAGATCCGGAAGAGTGGGGGGTGCACTGCACCGTTGGGCTTGGTATTAGGTGGTGAGAATTGTATTCTTTCCTTGTATTTGCCTTGTCATTGTTGTTATTGGTGGTAGCAGTAGTGGTCTTGTGTTATACCTTAGTTACTAAACTGTTCTTACCTCAACCTGTGGGAGTTGCATTCTTTTCAATTCTCCTTCCCATCCCTCTGGGAGCGGCGGGAATAAAGAGGGGGAAGTGAGTGAGAGAACGGGCTGTATGAGTTAGAGAGGCTTAAACTACGACAGTTCTTTTTGGCTCCCAATGTGGGGCACCAAGGGTTGAGATAACGACAGGATTAATAGCCACTCGTCACAATGCTGATTTATTGACTCTCAAAGTTGTTGCTTTTGATTCTCTTGAGTTCATGGTTTCAGCCTGTTGTACCTTACTTACAGCCGGTATTTGCTATCTTAGCATTTTTCGGATATGGGTTTTGGATTAAGATTCTTGTTTCATTGTACTTTATTGGAATGGCTTGTAACACGGGCGGGCTCCGGAAGCGGGGGGGGGGGGGGGGGGATGTGGTGTACGTGGCAGTTCGGCTCCTCTTCACCGTCGGCCCTCGTCCTCGCCTCTGTCTTTGCCAGGCTGTTGGGAGCCGAGGGGGAGGGGCCCCCAGGATCCGCCGCCCGCCAACATGGCCTGGGGAAGCGGCCCCGGGGACCAGGAGTCGACCCCCCCCACTGAGCCCAGCCCCACAGCTGCCGAACAGCGGGAGGGAGCGGTGGAGAAACCGAGCCCCGTAGCCGAGCCCAGCCCCGCGGCGGCAGAGAGCATTCCCCAGCAGCCGCCCACAGAGCCCCGTGAGCCTGAGCCCCAGGAGGATACAGGAGACCATGCAGCACTTCCCAGCAAGGCAGAGGAGGGAGATCTGGACTCAAACAAAGAGCAGCTGGTGGTGAGAGAGCCGGCAAGCACAGCAGCTACACCAGCCCCAGTGACAAGTACAGCAGCCTCATTTGAGAGCTCTGAAGGGTTTGAATGGCCTTTGGGTACCCTTGAGACCCGCCTGCTGATTGTGATGGGGATCACCATGTTGGCATACATACAGAGTGTGTTTTACCCACAACCATTTTGTCTGGTCCCCAGAGTTAAGCAGAGTGGGGTGTGGGCCTTGTGTGGGGTTAGACTGCGATGTAGGATGAGCAAGAGATTTTCCCCAAAGCTGGACAGTCATGAGTGGCAGTGTGTGTGGGACAGTGTGGGCAAGTACCTAGTCCACTGGGCCCCTCCAGTGCTTTGGAAACATCGGAGGTGGAAGGCAGCTGTATGGAGTCCCCAGTGACAAGCTGCAGAAACTGCTGGAGGGGAGGGTGAATTATTTTGAGCCTGGTGTGCCCATGACACCTCAGGCCATCAGGGCAGAGATGCAGCATGCAGATGGACTCAAGATCGAGGGGTGGACTTAGCAATGGGCATTATTGCCCAGATTATCCACAAGTGTGAACACTGCACACAGCCGCCCCTGCTCTGAAAGGCTGTTACAAGAGATGGAGCCCAATATCATGGACCGGATGGACTCAGCAGATTTATAGGGATTGGTTTATGCACTAAGGGATGATCTCTCTCCCTCTGTGTGTGTGTGTGTATGCATATATATATATATATATATATATATATATATATATATATATATATATATATATATATATATGTGATGGTATATTGAAAATGTGGGATCTGAGCATCACATGAATGGTATGGAATAAGGGGTGGATAATGTCATGGGTTCAGCAGCAGCGGTCATTTTTCTCCTTCTTGGTAGCTGGTGCAGCACTGTGTTTTTGACTTCCGGCCTGGGAACAGCGCTGATAACACCAGTGTTTTCAGGTACTGCTTAGTGATGTTTTGGTCTGACCAAGGACTTTCTGAGTTTCATGCTCTGCCAGGGAGGAGGGGAAGCTGGGAGGAAGCAGAGACAGGACACCTGACCCAAACTGACCAAAGAGGTTATTCCACACCACAGCACGTCGTGCCCAGGATGGAAGAGCAGAGAGCAGAGACCCAGAAGGGTGAGGTGTGCACTGCATGGTCGGGCTTGGTATTAGGTGGTGAGAATTGTATTCTTTCCTTGTATTTCTCTTGTCATTGTTGTTATTGGTGGTAGTAGTAGTGATTTGTGTTATACTTTAGTTGCTAAACTGTTCTTATCTCAACCTGTGGGAGTTGCATTCTTTTCAATTCTCCTTCCCATCCCTCCGGGAGCGGGGAGAAGAAAGAGGGGCTGCGTGAGTTAGAGAGGCTTAAACCACGACACTCATAGAAACCTTTTCAGACCGACTGTTACACTGATGTGAGCTTAAACATCCTTGGTTTAACTACAGAGGTTAGGAATGAAGAATTAAAAAAATAGGTTTTTGGGGAAAGAAAAAGTATTGCATTTCTGCCATTCACTGATTCAATTAATGTTGCACTGTGATGTTTTTCATAGCAGCCACGCAGCCACCTAACGGATGCATAACCGGCCAGAACTTCTCAAACATGTCACTGAATGGCTTAAAAATACATTCAATTTTCTCTTGAGAATGCAGGCTTTGAATGTACACTACAGTTAAACAGTTTAGCAACATTTAGCTATTTGAATAATAAAGCAAACTGGCTACTTGAATTAGAATACTAAATGTGTGCCACGCCCAGTACTTCAGTTTTCAGAAAAGTTGTCTTCTATTTCAGTGCATTAGCATTGCTGTGATTTTAAAATAATTTCATCAGCAACGTCAACAAACCTCAGAAAGCCTCCAGAGTATTAGTCCTTGAGGAAAGCCCACCTTTAATCATTCTGCAAGACTTAAGCATCAATGCCGCATAAGCATGTACACCTCTTTATGCAAGAGTGTAACACATCTCTTCATTATAGTGCATAGGCAGCTACCTTCCTGAGAGTTTTCAAAATTACTTCTGTTACTATTTCAGTTGATTCTTAGTATCTCATTTCTATGTCAGCCATCTATGTGGACCACCATGGAATATACCTCAAAAAGACGGACAGAAGTTTGCCTTATGTAATTCCTGCTTAAAAGCTAGAGATGTCAGACTTCTTTACGTATTCATCAGCTTTATATGTTCCTTTAGCTCGGCTAAAAAAAACCAAGGTACTTCTGCATTTCGTCCACTGTGTTTACTGAAATCTTCCCTTTTAATGCTAAATTAAGCCACTTGAACTAAGTGCCAGGGATCTCCAAAATTGCATTATTTTAATTTTCAGAGTATCAGCTTGTATTAGCAGTACGTAAGAGAAATTCTTCAAGATATACCAGGGCACCTACAGTTATAAGACTTCTCTCACCATTACCCACCTCAGTTTTGGGACTAGAACAGTGAAATTATCCAATGAACAGGAAGGAATTTGCCAACCAAACTGTATTCCAAGACTAATTACAACCACCTGGTACATGGGAACTTCGCACATGTGCTAAGAGAGATGAAATGAGTGTGCTGTCTTTTTGAATGCAATCAGCAATAATGTGATCTTACTTGCTGCTGGGTTGTATTAATACAATGGCAAAGGCAAGATTTTATTGAGAGAAGAGGAAAACTAACACTGCTCACGTAGGAGAGGAAAAATCCTTAAGAAAGTCAATGTAATAAATAAATGCCAATAAAGCAGAGATTTTTTTATCAGTAAAGCAAAAACAAAAAAAAACAAAAAAAAAAAAAAAAAAGAAAAAAATACAAAGAATACAAACTAGCAGCATAAAGGGAGAAAAAATATCCCTGACCCAACAGTACACAAGCTCAGCTTGTTTAAACCATGCAGTAAGTCTTTTATTTCATTTACTCAATCATGAGGTGCAAGCTTTTTCCAGTCGTGCACTGGATGTCACTTCCAGCATTTACCTGCTACATTATCTCACCTGAAAGCTGTTAAATGGCATGCAGACATCTGTGTTTTCCTGCAGATATGGGATCTTGGCAGATTTTCAGAGTAATTAGAACCCAACAACATAATTTGGAAAAAGAAACATCGAGTATTGCAGCTACGGCTTTTTGGTCAAGAGTATTACTGCATTTTGGACTATACTACAAAAGAGGTTATTGTTACTTGAAAGCGGAAAGTGTTAAACAAACCATATGTAATTTGGGTTCAGTGAACAAGTTGTAGGCATCAGAGTCTGTCAGTTGTTGGTCAGATAGTCAAGTTGTACAAGACAAATCTCTCTTGGTTTGCAAGGTAATGCTCCTGTCATTCACTCAGTGGGTTCCTTCTCTGCCTGACTGAAACTGCCTCCTAGGTCCACAGTGGTAAGTGACCCTGAAAAAAATCTCTCACTAAATGATGCTACCAAGTATCAGCTGAAGCTAAGGCATTTCAAGAAACCCTTGGGCACTGAATTAAGCAACACATTCAGGATTTCAAGACTTGCTTTCATTGCAATGCCCTGTATATTACAGATTAACAGATATTTCACAACACAAGAAACACACAAAGGCTGATATATATGAAGAACATGCACAGCCATTACGTCTTTATGTGTCTTTATCCCTTTCCTTCTTATTGCAATCTGTTAGTTCTCAAGGATTAATTACACTAACCAAATGTCGTGGTTTAAGCCTCTCTAACCACGCAGCTCGTTCTCCCCTCACTTTCCCCTTTTTCTTCCCCCCGCTCCCGGAGAGATGGGAAGGAGAATCGAAAAGAATGCAACTCCCACAGGTTGAGATAAGAACAGTTTAGTAACTAAAGTATAACACAAACCACTACTGCTACCACCAATAATAATAATGACAAGAGGAATACAAGGAAAGAATACAATTCTCACCACCTAATACCAAGCCCGACCACGCAGTGCACCCCCACCCTTCTGGGTCTCTCCTCTCCATCCTCCATCTTGGGCATGACGTGCTGTGGCATGGAATAACCTCTTTGGTCAGTTTGGGTCAGGTGTCCTGTCTCTGCTTCCTCCCGGCTCCCCTCCTCCCTGGCAGAGCATGAAACTCAGAAAGTCCTTGGCCAGACCAAAACATCACTAAGCAGTAACCGAAACACTGGTGTTATCAGCGCTGCTCCCAGGCCCAAAATCAAAAACACAGCGCTACACCAGCTACCAAGGAGGAGAAAAATGACTGCTGCTGCTGAACCCATGACACCAAAGAACGACTGCATGAAACTGACACACTCTAAAATCTCTGTATTTTCTAATATATGAAGAGAAAATATTTTTTTAACAAACAAACAAAATAAGAAATGCCCCACTAAGATCAGTGGCTCATCAAGACAGAAGCAGTACAAGAGCCTGTTTATGAATTTCACACAGTCTCAGTCACTTTCTGTTGTACATTTCCCTGGTGTCACAGCTGCTGGATTTGAGATGTCAAAGGATTTCTACACACCTATAGCCCTTAGTAGCTGCTGCCCATGAATTTGCAAAATCTCTTTTTGAACTTGGTGACTCCTCTTCTGCTACAAAGTCTACTGACTTCAAAGCTAAATATGCATCTCTCATAATAATGTGAACCATACTGCTTTTCAAAATGGTATTTTATTCTACAATTGAAGATCCAGATATGTTTTCATGAATTTCTTGATGGCTAGAGAGAAATGAAGTATTGCTCCACCCATGTATTCAGAAATTCAAGGCTAGAAATGAAGTGTGAGGTCTTTCTTAAGCATTCATAGGCTTGCAATGTTTTAGGAAATGCAGTTTAAAATATAAATGGCAGCTTCATTCCAGCTGCTTCTGGTTTAATTGTGGGTTTTTTTTCAGGATAATTTTAATACATTCATTCACACAGATTTTATTCCTGTCATTTTGTATCAAAAATGAGTAAGTATATGCTTTGATTTTTAATGAGCAGAAAGTTGTTAGCCATTTTTCATATAGGGCTGTGACTAATTTTATTTTATAACCTTGGCTAATAGATAATTAGGTGTTTCACTTAAATTAGCTCTGACACAGCTGGAGGCAAAGTGGGAGGAAGCGAAAAGCAGACTCTTGCCATAAATTTTATACTATCAGCTTCTGAACATCTCTGTGAAGGAGCTGACAGGAAATGCTGTGTTGGATATGCATGACCTGTGTTTGAATTTTGCTAATAGTAACCTCAGTTTTTAAGTGAAGAGAAGCTTAATTAAAAAAAAAAAAAAAAGAAAAAAAGAAAAAAGGATATGCAGAGGAGGAGGATCACCCATAGTGATCATTAAGTGGATCACTGAAGCTGTACAAATTTCAAAACAAATTTCCTGGATCAGGTACTTCCTCAGGCTTCATCAGAGTGCACTGTCATCCATTAGTATTATTACTTTAGTGTATTCCCATCACAGTGCAACAGTATAAATTGTGACTTACTGTCAGTCATCTCCCTCTGGTTTAAGGTAACAGAATTATGTATATTTGCTTACACACATACTACTGCAGTAACTGCTCCCTCAAGCCAAGGACCCACCTTTGTGTGATTTTGTTTGGTGGCCACTAGGCAAAGAAACAGCACCGTAACAGTAAGAGCAAATCTTAAAGCACCGAAACCAGGATTCACACGTACTGTGCCTAACACCATCCTCTGGGTACAAAGGAGAATGTACACAAACCACCCCAGCACAAGGTCTTCTGCAATACGTCACGAAATGTCAGCAGCTCTCGTAATACACAACACTCTCTACTTACATAAAGTTACTAGCATTTGACATATTTATTCTTCAACTAGCACTTTAAGAAGACCTCAATCATGTATCATCACAGTTGCTTTAAAGTAGTGGTCTGAAAACTTTATGATGACACAGTAGAGCAGGCAGTCAAGAAAGAACCACCTACATTTTTGTTCTGTTTTCCAATTATCATTTATGAGAGCTGAAGGACATACCATCTCTTTTGTCTCATTTCTGCTCTTTAGATCCAAGACGATGCAAACTTAGTTTTATATTATGTCAATGTTAGATTGTATAGCATGACAAGTTTAGCTGAATTTAGAAAGTTGGTCAGATGCCAATATATAATTTCATATTTATGCAGCAGATTATATATTGTTCTTATGTATTATGTATTTTCAGATGCAGCCTAGTAGCTTTTGCACTAATTATTTTTCCGCCTTCTGCAACTTCTGATTCTTTTTTTATGTCTAAAGTGAAAATCTGATTAGTTTCCTAGTAAATACAATAGACATTTTAAAATTAAATAGGGAACCAGTATATCAAAGTAGACACACAACGACCACAAAGAAAAAACGGAAGCTAATTTTCACCAGTTGAAGTGTACACAAGTGTCTAATCAGGAGAAGTAGGCATATTTTACATTACTCATGCTCAGCATAAAATTTGCTCGCTTTAATGGGTGTAGTATTTGTAGTTTTTAGAAAGCTGATATCTGGTCACCTACAACATGTTTTTGCCAGTACTGTATATTTATTTATATTTATTATATTTTATTTATTATTTATTTATTATTATTTATATACATATCTGTATATTTATCTGTTTGCAGTCTTACAGTATCAGGTTAGCTACTTACGAGAAATAGTGCATTTGACGACCACTACTTTTGATTGACCAATGAATGGTACCAACACTTTTTAGAAAAGTTAAGGATAGAAACTTCTGGGTTTTTTTAAGCAACATCTGAAAAATTTAAGAATACTTATTTCTAAAACAATGAAGCATTTTTACCACGTAAAATATTCTTTGCAATTTGTCATCCATTTAATGGTCAAAAGACCTGTAGCTTGGCAGAAAAAAGTGACCAACAGATGCTGAAAGTATCACCTCCGAAAACACCTTCTTAAAATGGTCCCCCTGAAAACCTGAGAAACATAGCCTCCTACCTATGCCTACAATTTATTTGAGATGTCTTATTCCAGTGATGAAATAACAATTCACTTAAATCACTTGCAAATTCACAGCATCATCCGTAAAACAGTGGTATTACAAGCATCTTCACTAAATTATTCATGAAAAAACAGTTCAAACTTACAAACATCTTACCAAAATTTCCCATTCATATAATATCAAATATTCCAATACATTATCACCACCTCAGTAAGTTTTACTGCTTTTTATCCAGGTAATAAACAAAACATGTTCCCTTTTTTTCCCCGAGTCAAGTACCAAATTATGTAGGTTTTCTGTGATGTCAGCCTATCTTTATTGTTGCTGCAATATTCAAATCCAACAGCATGCTTCTTTACTTTACTGATGTCACAGGATAATGGCTCCATGACCTTGTTTGGTAACTTTACGTGTCTTGCAGTGTTAAATAGAGTAATTTGCTGGGATCAAAAAAATAAGAGAAAAGATATTTTTCATATATATCTTTCATTCTTAATGTTATATGCATGTACAAATATTTTTGTCTAGATGCAAAAATTACCATAATATCTTCCCAAAGCCTTTAAAGCCTTTTTCCCCCCTTCTATGCTCCTAGCTGTAGTTCTCATTTCTTTCTTGCTTCTTTACAAGACAGCCTCTGCCTCTTGTAAACCACATTGTCTGACATTTTCTTAGCCGAAAACATCTACCAAATGATCATCCCCACTTCTACTGATCACCTGGCATCCATTCAGCTCCCCTCAATTGATTGATCTCTTGCCACTTCTGAGCTCCAAATTATTGATCAAATGTTTTGCATTGCAGTATGATGCTTCTTCAACCTTTGCTCTCTGCTTTCCCCAGATTTAACTACTGGCTTTCTTCCAAGCAAGAGAAATTAGTAAGGTGATTAAGAGAACTTTCCTTCTTCCTGTGATTGGCTGTGATCTCTAAATACCCAACTGAGTGAAAAAAAAAAAAAAAAAAAAAAAAACTTAGCTCTGAAAGCTAATAAGGAATTCTGCTGAAAAACCATCCATGCCAGCAACTATGCTTATGGAAAAATTGAAACAATGTCAATAAACTTTCTTCAGGCAATGCCTTCAAGAAGGAAAAAAATGTAGAAAGAAGTTGTCCTTCACTCAGTTCTGGCAACATGAAAATTTCAGTCTGTTCCTGAAGGATAGATCTCTTTCAGAACTGTACAACAAAGGAATAAGCACTATCCACATTTTGCCTTCCAGGCTGTCTGAGATCCCCCTTTTGTATTTTGTGGCATTTTAAAGAGTTATTTAAATGAATTATATTTGATCATGTGGTAACAAGGATACAATAACAGATAGGTGGAAGTCTTCTCACTCTTCCAGAAACAGCTGTAGCTCCAGCTACAAAATCTGCATGATTTAATACCGCAGGGTTTTAAAGTTAATCTATTAAGGAAGTTGCTGTAAAGTGTGTATGTGGTCAGGGTCAGATTCATGTCTACATTTAACCAGCAAACCATTTTCAGAATCTTTTTTCATTTTCTTTGTGTTCATTAGCAGTCAGTAGTCTAGCGAAGAGGTACCCAAGCTGAATGTGCAAATGCCTGTTGTCAACTTCGTTCATATGAATCTGTGTCCCGCCTTATCCTGCTCTGGATATTTACAGAGCTGGAAACTTTCTGCAAGAAGTATCTCAAACTTCCAGCAACTGCATTATTCACTAGATGCAACATTAATGCTACAGGGAATAAAATGCTTATCTTTGAATTGTACTTTATAGAAGGCAGAATAAGCAATCGCAAGTGTCTAATACATGTATCCAACTTTAGTACTGTGACCTCTTCTCTCGACTGATCCCAACAGGTGGTAGCCTGAATGCTCTTTAGTCTAAAACCAGGCATTTTGAACAAGTCCACTGAAGGCACCAGAGGGCGAGTTCTGACCACAATAGACTCTCTGTTCAGATGTAATTGCAATGCAAAATGAAATATACTGACATTTGATAACAAGAGTATATAATGTGAAAGCTACACTAATTTATGTCACATGTGTGATTGAGTGCAATAAAATCTCTACCTATTCCTGATGGACTAAATTAGGTGATATTACCCATTACTGTTCAAATAGTTTATCTAACTTACAGCTAAGATTTCTTGATGAGCTTATTACACTAACAACATTCCACATTTAAAACATTTTTAGTTAAAACAATCAAAAATATATCTGTAAAATGTTGCAGTAGCTGTTGCCAAGCTGGTGCTGTGTTTCACAGCTAAACTAGGCATACAGAAATATTCCTGTTTGGACTTAGCTCATCTTATGCCATGCGCAAAAGGCTCTCATTCCCTACACCTGGGCTCATGCACAGATCCAAGGAAACCAAAGAGCCCCCCCTGCACTCCCAGCATGGACAGTGAGAGAATGTCACCTTCACAGGGTCAAAAAATAAGAAAGGAGGACAGAAACTAGCAGGGTGAACAAAAGATATCGAATCTTAAAATTGCCTACAAGAAGCAGTTTCTAAAACACTTGGTCCTTGCCTGAATCATCAATCTTCCCAAAATAAGGTATCTGCCTCTGTGAACTGTACAAACTTCACCGAAAGCAAAGCAATAGGGGAGTAAACCCTCACTAAGAAATTAAACCTCTCCAATGAATTTAAACTTGTGTCCAAAAATAAATCTACATTTATGATATTATTATTTATTAACATCTATACCAAATCCTCCAGTCCTGCTTGATTCATGTGACTTCTTTTAGTCATGTATTAAAAGTAGCAGAAAAGTCTTCAGTGGCAATTCCCCAGCTGACATTTGTTCCCCAATACTTAGGAGCCATAAGCAAGCCACCATTAACATAATTTTGGCATGGATGATAAACTCCCAGGTTTTAATTTATTTTAACAATTTAATTATTCAATCTATTTAAAATTAATTTTAGAATAAACTCAAATTCATTCATGACATTAATCATTATTTGCCTTACTGTTTGGCTTAAAATATTTGTATGGTTGCAACCACTATGATAAACATTCATAATCACTCTGTCAGGCTTAAAAATGACTTGTTCTTGCCATTGTTAAAAGTGATTTTTAAGGAAAAAGAAAAAGAAGGATCAGAAAAATTACATGAGCTTACCCTAATTTTACATGCAAAACAGTTAGCCCCTGTTTTAATTTATTTTAATATTTTTAAAGAACATTCATTACATAGAATAAAATAGTTCCAGCTGGAAAGCGCCTATAAAGATCATCTAGTCCAAGTGCCTGGCCACTTGAGGGCTGATCAAAAGTTAAAGCATGTTGTTAAAGGTACTGTCCAAATGCCTCTTCAACACTGACAGCTTTGGGGCATCCACTGCCTCTCTAGGAAGCCTGTTCCAGGGTCTGGCCACTCTCTTGCCAAAGAACTACTTGCTAATGTCCAGTCTAAACATTCCCAGTACAGCTTTGAACCATCCTCACAAATCCCATCACTGAGTACCAGGGAAAAGAGATCAGCACCTCCCTCTCCACTTCCCCTCCTCTGGAAGCTGCAGAGAGCAATGAGATTCCCCCTCAGCTTCCTTTTCTCCAAACTAGACAAGCCCAGTGTCCTCAGCCTCACAGGACATCACTGCCAGCTATTTCACCAGCTCTGTTGCTCTCAGCCGGACAGATTCAAGTACTTTAATATACTCATATGATGCTTTTAACTACACTGAGCTGATCTTTTTGTTGAGGCTTCCCATTTTGCTTCATTGTAGCCCAGAAGAAAAACTGGTGAGCTGGGAAAAAAAAAAAACCAACACACAAATGCACAAATATAAAATTACAAATAACAAATAGTCTCCATTTTACAGTTGCAAAATAAATGGATTATGAGTGAGCAATAAACTGTTTCCTCAGGAAATGAGGTGTTCTAACAGTGTGTATTAGCAGGAATATCACAAGTAATATATTTCTGCAACTCAGGACTTTTAATCCTACCTAGATGACTGCACTTAATCTGGGTACTGCATTTCAGAAAACAAATTAGCAAACAATACACAAGCAAGTATCTTCAAGAATACAACAAAATCAATAAAAGCTGTATGGTTTTCAATCACATATGAAGAAAATGCTGAAGGATTTTTGTTTGCTTGGTCTAAAGAAACACACCATAAAAGGAGGACCTGCAACAATTTTCCACCATTAAAAGCCTACTGTAAAAACTGCAGTTTAACTGCTCTCCACAGTACCTGGAGGAAAAGAAAAAATGTGTTCTATGTACAATTAGGAAAACGACATTAGGAACACATTCTGACTGTAACGGAGTTTGGGATTACAGCAAACTATCCTTATTTAGAGGTGTTAAGAACAGACTGGACACACATTTGGTAGCATTAAGGTTACAGTTAGAAATTAGATTATGCTTAACACTTTTCTGGAGTAGGATGGACAAGTTTTTCTGTCCTATACCGCTATGGTTTGTATGACTGTGATAAAATTAAAAAAAAAAAAATTAAAAAGCAAAAGACTACCACAATCCTGGATTTTTTCTTTTTTCATGTTGAAGTTAGTTAACACACAGAACATAAAACAAGCTGCATTTCCAACAGCTAGAGAAGGAGAAATGGTAGTATAATACTTCTTAGAAGTCTGTACAAGATAATAAAATTCTTTTCAAATGGTCTTCTGTTTTTCCATATCATCAAATTATATATGCTGTTACAGCACAGAGAGCGGCAAGCAGGGACATAGTTTGCTGTAGTAACTAGTACTTGCAGGGTTTTTAAATATAATTTCTTCTTATGCTTACCTATATTTATTAGCACCTTAATGATGTCTTTGAAATGTGACCAGTGCAAGTCTTACCTGTATTTAACACAGGTGTTAAATATGTCTTTAATAAATATTTTTGTAACCTATCTGCACAAACTGAGTAAAGATCTTTCTTCCCCCTGAAAAAAGTTTTACACTCTCTGTCATGGTTTAAGTTGTAAATCACGCAGCCCGTTCTCTCTCTCACTCCCCTCTCTTTCTTCCCCCGGCTCCCAGGTGGATGGGGAGGAGAATCAAAACAATGCAACTCCCACAGTTTGAGACAAGAACACTTTAATAACTAAAGTATAACACAAGACCACTACTGCTACCACCAGTAATAATAATGACAACGCAAATAAAACGAAAGAGTACAATCGCTCACCACCTATACCCAGCAGTGCACCCCCACCCTTCCGGGTCTCTCCTCTCTCTTTTACATCCTGGGCATGATGTGCTATGGCATGGAATACCTCTTTGGTCAGTTTGGGTCAGGTGTCCTGTCTCTGCTTCCTCCCAGCTTCTCCTCCTCCCTGGCAGACCATGAAACTCAGAAAAGTCCTTGGTCAGACCAAAACATTACCAAGCAGTAACCGAAACACTGGTGTTATCAGCACTGTTCCCAGGCCCAAAATAAAAAAACACAGCGTTGCACCAGCTACCAAGAAGGAGAAAAATGACTTCTGCTGCTGAACCCATGACATTATCCACCCCTTATTCCATACCATTCACGTCATGCTCAGATCCCACATTTTCAATATACCATCACATGTACATATATACATCCACACACACACACAGAAAGGGAGACAGAGATCATCCCTTAGTGCATGGACCTATCCCTATAAAGCTGCTGAGCCCATCCAGTCCATGATGTCAGGCTCCATCTCTTCTAAAGTCTTTCAGAGCAGGAGAGGCTGTGTGCAGTGTTCACACTTGTGGATAACCTGGGCAACAGTGTCCATTGCTAAGTCCACCCCTTGATCATGAGTCCATCTGTATGCTGCATCTCTGCCCTGATGGCCTGAGGTGTCATGGGCACACCAGGCTCAAAATAATTCACCCTCCCCTCCAGCAGTTTCTGCAGCTTGTCACTGGGGCCTCCATGCAGCTGCCTTCCATCTCCGACGCTTCCAAAGCACTGGAGGGGCCCAGTGGACTAGATATTTGCCCATACTGTCCCACATGCACTGCCACTCATGACTGTCCAGCTTTGGGGAAAATCTCTTGGTCATCCTACGTCGTAGTCTAACCCCAGATAAGGCCCACACCCCACTCTGCTTAACTCTGGGGACCAGACAAAATGGTTGTGGGTAAAAAACACTCTGTATGCATGCCAACATGGTGATCCCCATCACAATCAGCAGGCAGGTCTCAAGGGTACCCAAAGGCCATTCTAACCCTTCAGAGCTCTCAAATGACGCTGCTGTACTTGTCACTGGGGCTGGTGTAGCTGCTGTGCTTGCCGGCTCTCTCACCACCAGCTGCTCTTTGTCTGAGTCCAGATCTCCCTCCTCTGCCTTGCTGGGAAGTGCTGCGGGGTCTCCTGCATCCTCCTGGGGCTCAGGCTCACGGGGCTCTGCCGGCAGCTGCTGGGGAATGCTCCCAGCCACTGCGGGACTGGGCTCAGCCGCAGGGCTCGGTTTCTCCACCGCCCCCTCCCGCTGCTCGGCAGCCGCAGGGCTCAGCTCCTGGTCCCTGGGGCCTCTTTTCCGGGCCGTTTCGGCCACCGGCGGCTCCCGGGGCTGCCTCCTCTCAGCTTCCCACAGCCTCACGAAGACGGAGGTGAGGATGAGGGCCAGGAAGGTGAAGAGCAGCTGGGCCGCCAGGTACAAGTCCACGTCCATGTCCACATGTGCCTCCCCCTTTTCTGGAGTCTGCGCGTATTACAAGCCATTCCAATAAAGTACAATGAAACAAGAACCTTAACCCAAAACCCATATCCGAAAAATGCTAAGATAACAAATACTGGCTGCAAGCAAGTTACAACAGGCTGAAACCATGAACTCAAGAAAATCAAGAGCAACAACTTTGAGAGCCAATAAATCAGCATTGTGACGAGTGGCTATTACTCCTGCCGTTATCTCAACCCTTTGTGCCCCACGTTGGGCACCAAAAAGAACTGTTGTGGTTTAAACTGTAAATCACGCAACCCATTCTCTCACTCACTCCCCTCTCTTTCTTACCCCCCCCCCCCCCCCCCCCCGCTCCTGGGGGGATGGGAAGGAGAATCAAAAGAATGCCACTCCCACAGGTTGAGATAAGAACAGTTTAGTAACTAAAGTATAACACAAACCACTGCTGCTACCACCAATAACAACAATGACAAGAGAAATACAAGGAAAGAATACAATTCTCATCACCTAATACCAAGCCCAACCGTGCAGTGCACCCCCCACTCTTCCGGGTCTCTGCTCTCTGCTCTTCCATCCTGGGCATGACGTGCTGTGGCATGGAATAACCTCTTGGGTCAGTTTGGGTCAGGTGATCTGTCTCTGCTTCTTCCTGGCTTCCCCTCTTCCCTGGCAGAGCATGAGACTCAGAAAAGTCCTTGGCCAGACCAAAACATTACCAAGCAGTAACTGAAACACTGGTGTTATCAGCGCTGCTCCCAGGCCCAAAATCAAAAACACAGCACTGCACCAGCTACCAAGAAGGAGAAAAATGACTGCTGCCTCTGAACCCATGACACTCTCATTAATACTAATAGCAACTTTTGAGAAGTTTTCTGATAGGTTTTTCAAGATCACTGGGTGGTGTACTGTAAATGTTCATTAAAAGATCATTTCAGACTGAAAGGCCACAGAATGTTCAGTTTCTGAACATTCAGATGTACTATCCAGGAAAAGGATCACATGTAAATTAAGGGAAATTGCATGAAAACAAAATCAGCTGTCAACTTCATTAAAGATTACTGGCACAACACTCCACATATGCAATGACATTAACTCGTATACAGCAAACTGGGCATGCAAATAAATACGTATCGTTGAAATAAAACACAGTGCTTTCACTAAGGTTTTCTGTTATACCGTTGAAATATCAGCTGCAATAAAATAAAACAGTACTAAGAAAGTGTCGTGGTTTAAGCCTCTATAAGTCACACAGTCGCTCTCTCACTCACTCTCCCCTCTTTCTTCCCCCAGCTCCCAGGTGGATGGGGAGGAGAATCAAAAGAATGCAACTCCCACAGGTTGAGATAAGAACAGTTTAGTAACTAAAGTATAACACAAGACCACTACTGCTACCACCAGTAATAATAATGAAAAGGCAAATACAACGAAAGAACACAATCGCTCACCACCTATACCCAGCCTGACCCAGCAGTGCACCCCCACCCTTCTGGGTCTCTGCCATCCGTTTTCACGTCCTGGGCATGACGTGCTGTGGCATGGAATACCTCTTTGGTCAGTTTGGGTCAGGTGTCCTGTCTCTGCTTCCTCCCGGCTTCCCCTCCTCCCTGGCAGACTATGAAACTCAGAAAGTTCTTGGTCAGACCAAAACATTACCAAGCAGTAACCGAAACACCGGTGTTATCAGCACTGCTCCCAGGCCCAAAATCAAAAACACAGCACTGCACCAGCTACCAAGAAGGAGAAAAATGACTGCTGCTGCTGAACCCATGACAGAAAGGATGATGCAGAACCTCAGAGAGGCTGAGGCTGGAAGGGACCTAGTCCACCCCTCACTGCTCAAATCAGGGCCATCTAGAGCAGCTTGCTCAGGACCATCTCAAGTTCAGTCTTGAACGTCCACAACCTCTCTGGGAAACTTGTTCCAGTATTTGACTACCCTCACACGAAAAGATTTTACTGATGTTTAAATGGTTCTTCTATTTCAGTTTGTGCCCTTTGCCCCATATCCTTTCACTGGATACCACTGAGAAGAGTTTAACTCCATCCTCTTTGCACTTGTCAACAGAATTAAGGAGATGTGATTTTTACACACACAATCATTTACAGAGAAAGAAATAGGTGGGTATATCAACCTAGTAACTGATCTTTATCATATTCATACATCTGCATCAAAAAACCCTCACATGATATAGACGGAGAACGTTGACAGGCTGTGGCAAACAAACAGCATGATTATTCCTATTTACAATGGACAAAGAAGTCAATTAAGTGACTTATTCAGTTAATGCATCTCCTGCTTGGAAAAGCTACAACAAACCACAGTGAAGTGTTGCCCTCAAACACCTTTTCTATCCAGTAGCTTTGTTGAAGGCCTTCCTAAAGGTTAATGGTAGAACCTATGACAGCTACAATGTAGTAAAACCAAACCTGAAGCTTCCCTGTATGCATTCAAAAAGCAACATAGAATCATAGAATAGTTAGGGTTGGAAAGGACCTTAAGATCATCTAGTTCCAACCCCCCTGCTACGGGCAGGGACACCTCACACCAAACAATGCCACCCAAGTCTCTGTCCAACCTGGCCTTGAACACTGCCAGCGATGGAGCATCCACAACTTGCCTGGGCAACCCATTCCAGTGCCTTACCATCCTTACAGTAAAGAATTTCTTCCTCATATCCAATCTAAACTTCCCCTGTTTAAGTTTTAATCCATTACCCGTTGTCCTCTCACTACAGTCCCTAATGAAGAGTCCCTCCCCAGCAACCCTATAGCCCCTCTTCAGATAGTCCTTGAAATCTGTCAGCCCAAATGTACACACTACTTAATTTATTCTACTCATCCTTGATAGTTTTGCCTTCCATCAACTGTAACTTCACAATTACACCAAACCTCTTGGTATGACAACAAATTGTTTACTGTGAAAGTTAATGAAAAACATTAAATATCAATTCTTCCACTGCCTAGCTTCATCAAGGTGAAAATACACGTCCTAGAATATCAAACTGCCTCCTCTGCCTTCACACTTGCCAATTAGTTGTTATCCATTATGTAACCCACCTGACAAATTCTACAGTGAAGTTTTATGTTTTGCTGACATTTGAAAATATGGGAAATAGCACAAGAAAAATATAGCCCATGTACTGAAATCAAAGAACATGACATGCTGATTATTCCACTCATCTTGCTTTGTGCCAACTCTAATACTTCCATGGTTTGCTTGTTTCAACATGTAGACGAAGTGTTTCCTTCAGCATTGTTAAGAATACAGTGACCTCCATACAGAGAGATTGTGGAATTCATAAAAATCTAACTTTGGGAACCCAACACAAGAAAATATTCAAATGCAAAAGAATTCTAACAGCTTCTCTTTGTAAATGCACGAAGGTACCACTGTTCATTTACAACTGTATCCCTTTCTCATGGTTGTCTTCACATCCATGACAGCTAGTATCACACACATTAATGGAAGTTTAGTATGATGAACTGCAATATATAGTAATTCGAGAACCTGTATTAATCATTGTTTGGAAGTTAAACAGAACTGCAGTGTATAGTCTTTTTGTTTCATGTATTTTCCAGTTTCAAGAGGAATGAATTACCTACCTTCATCATGAGTAATGATATTTTAAAAAAAAACCCCAAGAATTAGCTTAATACATGCCAAAAAAAATGTTAAAATCACGTCACAGCATACCAAGAAATGGGGCTAGAAAACTGTACACGTCTGTGCAATCTCTTTGATAGACAGCTAAGTAGTAGGAGCTTCAGAGGCATGAAGCTCACGCCTCCTGCATGAACTTCAAACATAAGCAATCAGAGAATTTGTCTAGACTCCACAGATTTTGCTTGCTAGTTTATATTACCATAATTAAGCTTAAAGCACTTGTATCTACTGACCTTCAATAATTTTTTTGAGATATATAAATATGGGTGAAGATACACTGCAATTTTTAACTCAGTAAAAATTTACCTGAAATAAATCTGTATCATAATATCAGGATTTCCGTATGAAGATAGGATGAGAAAGTTGGGGCTGTTCAGCCTGGAGAAGAGAAGGCTGCGTGGAGACCTCATAGCAGCCTTCCAATATCTCAAGGAGGCCTATAGGGATGCTGGGGAAGGACTCTTCATTAGGGACTGTAGTGATAGGACAAGGGGTAACGGGTTCAAACTTAAGCACAGGAAGTTTAGATTGGATATGAGGAAGAAATTCTTTACTGTAAGGGTGGTGAGGCACTGGAATGGGTTCCCCAGGGAAGTTGTGAATGCTCCATTGCTGGTGGTGCTCAAGGCTGGATTGGACATAGCCTTGGGTGGCATGGTTTAGTGTGAGGTGTCCCTGCCCTGGCAGGGGGGTTGGAGCTAGATGATCTTTAGGTCCTATCCAACCCTAACTATTCTATGATTCTATGATTTATAGCAATTCACAAATGTTTCAAAATTATCAACCTGCCTTGATGAAAGAACTTCAGGGCCTGCACTTGGCTAACACATGTTAAAATTACATTTGTATTCTAAGGAGGGACTTTGACCAGAGACACAAAAAGACCTATCTCCAGATGCCAACTGGGACAATCAAGAACCATTAGCAACCTGTGGATCTTCAGTCACTGAGGCTACTGACAGGATAGTTGGATCCTAATTATTTCTGGAACTAGAATAAACTTTCTGTATCTTACAATGAAAAAGCTAGTATTTTTAAAGAGAAAAAAATATCTAGCTAGGATGAAGAAATTGCCCAGTTTTTTTCAGAACCCATTCACATTGTGTCTACCTATCCCAGCCTCTCCTGCATACACATGAAATGCTCTTGCAAAGAATACAGCTGAGCGTTTAGAAAAATGAGACAGATGACCTTATGAAAGTGGACCTGTAAGATGAGACATGAATCAGAATGCTGACAAACACCGACAGTTGAAGGTGTCTTTATTTTTCCATGAGAACTTGTGAAAAAAGAATAGTCCATCTTCAAAAGGGACAAGAGAACCAAAATACCATTAAGAACCATGACAGTTCTGACTATAAGTAAGGCAAATACCCTGTTCCTAGCCACTGGATGATTTATACTGCTTTATACGAAAAGAAGGAAAGGGAGTTCCTCGCAAATCCCTCAGATGTTGTATCTGTGAAACATCGCCTCTTCAAAGTATTAACCAGAAGTGACAGATGGTTAATATGGAATGCTTTGACTAAGGATAACATCCTCATTTATAAGCATTTCCACTTTTTTAAGTTCTGACAGAAGCCATGTGAAGGTTAAACAAGCGAGACAGTTCACAGAAATTCTCGAGGAACAATGGTCACCATAAAGGAAGCTAGAAGTGTATTTCTCAGTAACAGTGACAAACTATTTTGATTTATGGAGTATAAAAGACAAAGATGAGTACAGAATCAGACTGAGTCTTATAGACATGTGAATACATGAAATGTAAGACCTTACAAGCAAAACAAAGAAGTCTGCACATGACAAAAAGCACAGAACTTTTTCTTACTTCTGAAGAATGCATTTTCATAACTCTCACAAACAAACTGATTGAGGTACTTATTTCTCTAACCATTGCTCTTGACGTTGCTACTGCACTCATCCCTAAGCTTCGTTTTTATTGGCTCTGCAGGGGGAAAAAAAAATCATCCCAGATTAAAAAAAAAAACAGTCTATTTGCAGCTTTCTGTTTCTGAGCATACAGTGCCATCTATATTCTCAGGATGCTTCCACAGTGTCTGCAAGAAAATAATTACTTTGCCTGTCCTAAAAGCTCAGTACATTTAAATGCATTCATTATTACACAGACCCTAAAATAACACATACACAAGGATTTTCTAAAGTGACAACTGATTAGGACTGGTTTGCTTTACGGAATGCTAATTTGAGAATCCTTCAATAGTCCTGTGTGTCAAAAAGCATTAAGCAGACTCCTTCTTGAAATTAAGACTTTTTTATGATGCTTCAGGATGGACACAAACATTTTTAACCAATAGCTGTGTGTTTTCTTTACAGAAGCTTTGTAATTACTAGCCATTAAAGAAATATAGGAACTACTTGGAGATTCAGAGTAGGCTCTGTAGAGCCCACTCCCATTCTGTACCCAATAAGAACACTGCTGTGAAGGTCAACCTTGCTTCAGAAATTTGAACTGGAAAAGAATATATGGAAGGACCTGTCTCCTTCTGAAGGTGACAATAGGTACTATCCTCCAAGTTCAAGTCTCACTGGAAAATAGTTTTGCAGATCAGGGCAAGTTGCTGGAGCTGACACAGCACTGAGGCCCAAAAAAACCCATCCCTGTGCTCACAAGAATAAAACAGGCCTGGAGACCACCCTTCTACATGTGATTTTAGCAGAAACATAATTGAATCTATGAAACACACAAGAGTGGAGACGAAGTTAAACTCCTTTCTTGCAAAAGCATTAGAGCTCCTTCAAAGCCTTTTTCATTTGGGCAGTCTTCCATTAAAGTTTTGTATCCTGGCAAAGATCAGTGCTAAAGATGGACCACAAAAGAAGTGCTGAGACTTTACTTACCTAAAACTTGCAGTACACTGAACCAACACAGAAGATAGGAGATTCTGTACCACTGCAGCTGAATCACTCTATGCATGCAAGACAGGTATTAAGATAAACGAAACATGGCACAAGAAGCCCTTTCCACATGCAACAGCAGTTACTGTGATGAAAAAAAAGCAGCTGCATTAACTACAGTAAATGTCGTTTCCTTCTGTCTTGGATACACCCAGGTACACAAGGACAGAGAAGTTGTACTCCTTGAACAGATGTACTGACAAATACTCTTTACCTTAGAAAGCATTTTGCCACCTGACTGCAAAATTTCTTGACAGTGGTGAGAGACTTCTTTCTTTAAGGTACTTCAGCTTTGGCTTTAAACAACGGACTGAACACTTTTGAGTGATACAGGTCAATGTCTTAATATACTTGACAAAAGAGTGGTACAGTCTCAGCAAATGCTAAAGAATATAATTATAGATGAGCCATGAGCAGTAATAGCAAAAATATGAATCAAATTCAGACCAAGTATTAATCTTGTTTGCAATTCCACTTTCAATTTTCCAATTCCAACCCTAACTATTCTCTGATTCTATGATTATATAAAGTACTACAAAAAGAAATTAGTGATGAGAAAAAGCTTATTAGATCATATTGTACATCTCCTTGGCAATATAAAATTGCTCTCTACAGCAAATATCTCAGCGCTTTGTTCTGAATGACTGGAGGGAAAGAGATGCTACCAATCTACTACCAAAAAAAAAAAAATCTATTGAAACTTTATTAGGAGTTGTGCCCTTATATTCTATCTAAATTTTCCTTTGCCCAATTTAATGCTATTTTTCACATCTCCTCAGACTTTCTGCAATCTTTAGGCCCTGCTTTATGACAGGCATTTAATGCAAATAGTTTTCATCTTACCTTCTTACTGGATGAAACAATTGAATAATTGAGCACATAATTTGGGGTTTGTGCCTTTCACTTTTGAGGCACAGATGGACCTACAAGAAGTACTTCAAAACAGCAAATGGAAATTTTCTGATTACGTTCACATTAATTTGGCGTTAAAAGCCCTCAGTGCCTATGAGAAACACAATTTCTTAAGTTTGCATTTGACTTTTTTGTGGTCACGTCACATTAGTAGCTCAGAGTCATCTTGATCTGTTTATTTTTCTCAGTAAGATACTGTCTGCATCCAGTCAAGCCCACAGAATGTTATCTGATCTTCCCTCATGTTATTAATTATACCTTCCATTAAAATTCATTTATCAGACTTGCATAATACCAGAATCAGACTAAAAGGCATGCAGCTACTCAAATCGCATTGCCTCTACCATAGATGTTAAAAGGTTATTAACACAAATCAACGTGACTGTATTTTCACAGCTTGAAGTTTTTAAGTTTTTCACAGTAGATTTTAATTCTACAATTAAAATATAGATCACATTATGAACACAAACTAACGTTAGCATATTTTTGTAATGACCATATAAATCATATACATAATCAATTTGTATTTTTATAATTAGCATATGATTACCTTTTTACATAAATTTCCACTGGTTGCAAACCATTTACTGAAATAGTAGTTGAATTTTAATGTTCTTCCAATAATGCACTCAAATTTTATTACTCATCCCATTTTTCCCCCATAGAAGCATGGATGAAGGAATAGATGCTATTTCCTCACAGCAGAAATATTTTCCCTATGAGCACTGTTTTTAAGATGTTGCAATATGATTAAGTTGCTTTTAGAAAGAACGATCAGCCTGTGACTGCCCTTATGGCAAAGGGTTGTTCATTTTGTATCTTCACACTGAAGGTTAACTGAAATTAATTTTTGGCAATGATCCTATTAATAAGCCTCCATCAGCAATCACCTAATCACTGTGGGGTGAAGCAGTTTAACCTCAATCCTCCTGAAGGGTGTGCCTAATCCCTTGCAAAGATTTTGGCTCCTAACTGGATGTTCAAGTCAAAGACAGTACCAGAATTTTGTAGGGGACTGGAGCACCTCCTGTATGAAGATAGGATGAGAAAGTTGGGGCTGTTCAGCCTGGAGAAGAGAAGGCTGCGTGGAGACCAAATAGCAGCCTTCCAGTATCTGAAGGGGGCCTATAGGGATGCTGGGGAGCGACTCTTCATTCTGGACTGTAGTGAGAGGACAAGGGGTAACAGGTTCAAACTTAAACACGGGAAGTTTAGATTGGATATGAGGAAGAAATTCTTTACTGTGAGGGTGGTGAGGCACTGGAATGGGTTGCCCAGGGAAGTTGTGAATGCTCCATTGCTGGCCGTGTTCAAGGCTGGGTTGGACATAGCCTTGGGTGGCATGGTTTAGTGTGAGGCGTCCCTGCCCCTGGCAGGGGTGTTGGAACTAGATGATCTTCAGGTCCTTTCCAACCCTAATTATTCTATGATTCTATTGATCGTGTCTTTCATCTGTCCGCATTAAAGAGCTTTCCTTTCTTTTCTTTGATGTGATGTAAACACCCTTCTTTTTTTTTCCTGTAATATTTTTGAGTATGACTGGAATGAAACACATATAATGGCATGACGCTGAAATTAAGAATACACTGGACAGAAAACACAACAAAAATACAGTACAATGAAAGCCAACACAGTACTCTGAATACTATTAAAAAATAAAAAACGCACTTCAACTTACAGAAATATCAGTAGAACAGATGGACCACCTAATCTCACAATCAAATCAACAAACTATAAAAGATACATAGCAGCTGTTAAAGCACCATTGCAAAACTCAACTCCCAGTGCGATGAACAATACTTAGTTATTTTTCTTACTAACATTGTTTTTCTCTTCCTGTTGTGGCATGCAGTTACATTAAGAATAGCATCCTGAAAGTAAGAGACAGAGTTCTGTGAACTCTGTAAAAAAGAGGGTTGACATTACAGGCTCAGTTTCTTTGAACAGCTTAATTCTACCAGAAATAATTGTGCCAGTATTTCAGCAAGTATACCTTCAGTCTGGTGCACTTTTCCCATGCCCAAGTGTTCTGGAATATAAAGTATCTTCTGTTGTATCACACAGCACACTCTGTCATTTTACCTATGTGGAGCTTGGCACACTTGTACTGAGTACGCTTCATGTGTCTTCTGTCTATAACCAAGATTCTTCTGATAAAACCAACCTTTAGGCAGTTTCATCTATCATTGCAAGAAACAGAGAAATAAAGGTAACAAAAACAAATCTATTAGAAGAAGGGAACCATTTTTCCTTCTTCAAACATGGAAACACCATTCTATATAACCATGACAAGAACAGCATCACTGAATTTGTTACCAGCATATTCTCCCAGCATATTCTCCCATAACCCAGGAAAACACCAAAAACATCAGATCATGGAACGTGGAAGATCTTTTTCCTTGAAAAATCATAACTTAATTCAGCTGGAACTAGTTACCTTCTCTATCACTCACAATCTCACATCAGAGCAATCAGCTAGAAAAAACTCAAGAACACTCACCTAGAACTCTCATCAGCAACCTGCTAATAATATGATCACTCTGACAATTTTGCACCAATGATGTTGCATTGGGGGGCTTTACTAAAGTATCAACTCCAGGAGTTACACGATTTGTGAGACCCTCAGCTTTTATTTCTAAGCTCAGTTTTCAGATCTCAAGATTCATAGACTAGAAAACCAGGAGGGACTGGTGTGATCATTTACAACTCTTGCCTATAACTGTATGATTTCCCCAAATTTATTCCTGTTTGAACCTGAGAATAGTTTTTGTAGTGAAAATTTCTAAAGGTAGAAATTCCATCACTGCATGATTTCAGAGACAGGCTTGAAAAGATCAAGTCCATCTATGCAATTCAGAAATAAGAGACATAAATATGTAGGTATTATTTTGAAAAGTAAAAGTTTTTTTTTTAAAGCTACTTGTATATTTTTTCATTTGTCATGGTTAGGGAGATTTGATTCATGACTTTTTATTGTCGTTAATTCTTGGAGTTGAGAACAGTATGCCAGAAAATATTTAAACCACACTGCTTACAAAATCTATCAATAATAGGTTAGTCCTATTTATTTGTTCTTCTCACTAAAAAAATATAGCTAAAATATCATAGAAGAGATTAAGATTTTTTTGAAATTACATGACATTGTTACATGGTCACCTTTCTGCTTTTATGAATTATCACATTGGCTACTCTGGTATTAACAAGATATTATTTGCAAATTATTGCCAGGGAATTGACAGAAAAAGGAAGAAATTTCAGGCTCACTCATTTTTTTTTTCTCGGTTAAATCCAACAAGTTACGAAAATGAAGCAATACTTTCCACGTTTATTGATAGTCACCAGACACATGTGGCAATAGATGAGAAGTAACTGACAAATATTCACTAAGTATTTGTCAAGACTTTTGCAAACAAGTTTGAGTAGCTTACTTATATGCTTCAAAAAGGAAAAGATGATAAAGGAAATAAAAACTTGCAAGTAATGTCATATTATTAAGAGCAAAAGGTTTTATTCAAATATTAAATCCTTGCATGAATTTATGTGTTTCAAGGCTTTCATTGACTGCTGGCAGGAGTGGTTTTCAGGAATAGTTTATTCTCCTTGATGCATAATATGATTATTGGATTTTTTTATATACTTCTTCAATTCACTTTCTCCTGGCTACTGAAAAACAGGTGTGACCAGAACTGGGACATGGCCTGGTAAATGGGCATTTCTAAAGACATTAAAAATCATTAATGCATAAACATATTTAAGTGTCTCACCGGTATATTGTCCTTCTACAATAAGGTTGAATCAGCAACTAGATTTTTTGATTTGAGCTTAACCAAGGTCAGGAAGACAGAGTCAGATGAGGCTTTTTTGTTTCTCTTTATAAAGTCTGGGTTTGGTTAATTTCCTAGGTCTGTGCCAGAGCTTTACTAACAGCTCCCAAGCTGTTAAAATGATCTAGACTGCTGAACACATCCTTGACGACTTCTGATCCCTGCATATGGATTCCAATCTCTTCTTTGGTCTGAACCATTTTATATACTATAAGTGTTTTTTGACTTCCAATTAGTGGAGTTTCTTGGCTAAATACATACTGCACAGTTGCCTGTGATGGCAGCAGATTACATTCAATGACAGGGTTACCAGTCAAATCTTATAATGGAAAAAACTTATTAATACAGGCTGGAGTATTGTTATAATGAAGGTCCTATTACTTTCAATGGTTAAAAAAGAAACCTTCATTGAGGTTATTAAGGCAATTACTGGGAACAAAATCTGGGTATTAATTACTCATTCAGAAAAAATCTTTGAAGTACAAATAAAATCTTACTGCAATGAGAAACCCTTCAAGTGTTTTACCAGTTATAAGAATAAAATCAAGAACTCCAAATCTTTACCTCTGTGTTCTGAGCATCCTCCCCAACAGACTAACCCAAAGTTAAAATTAAGAAATTATTTATTGTAAGGGCGGTGAGGCACTGGAATGGGTTGCCCAAGGAAGTTGTGAATGCTCCATCGCTGGCGGTGTTCAAGGCCGGGTTGGACAGAGCCTTGGGTGGCATGGTTTAGTGTGAGGTGTCCCTGCCCCTGGCAGGGAGGTTGGAACTAGATGATCTTCAGGTCCTTTCCAACCCCTACTATTCTATGATTCTACATGAAAATGCAGTCCAAACAGAAGGCAACAGTAGTTTTTTCAGATTCCAACAGTACTAGGATTTCAGCTTGCATAAGTAAGGCAGGGCAAAAAAATAACTCACCAATTTCTGATAATGATGACCTCTCAAATTTAAAGCTGTAATCACAAGAAACTGAAAAAGCAATGCATCAGTTACCACTGTTATTTTCTAGCTACTCAAACTTGAAAAATAGCTACTCATTATGCAAGACTTTAGTATCTCAGCTCCTTCAACTTTATGCTCTTTAAAAATGCCCAATTCAATATAACAAAATACATTCTGCCTCTTTGACGTATAACTTTTTGAAAAACTAAAGGTACAAAAATCTGACGATAATAAGGTGATTGATAAACTCAGGTATTTCTCCACTGGAGAGAATAGGATGCAATTTACATATGTTGGTCTCTTCTAATATTCAGAAACTTTAAAAGCTGGTGCTTTGTTATAAGAAACTTTGAGTAATTTAAGCAAGTAATAATCCATTAGATAGTAGAAATTTCAATTAACTAAGACTTTAATTAATATTTAATATTAATAACCTGGACCAGGTCTCATGCACTGTTACTGTAAAAATTAGTTTACCATTACAGCATTTGGACTATAAACCGCTCTGTTAGTGTAGCTGGTTGGTTGTAAAGCATTTGTGAAAGTCATGCTCTTCAAGTGTATAATCTAAGGGCACATCACCTAAATTAAAAGTCAGATTTAGGCTGAGGGAACAACTTTATACACAAACCTAGCGAACTATGCAATAACTGCAAATGTCATGTAAATATCAAGAATTATTGACCTTGGCTTTCATTCTTAAGCATTTTTTATGTATAATATTTCATTACAAGGTATTATGAGAAGTACAGCTTCTTAAAGACACACAACTTCTGACTTTCTTTTTATGTTGCCACTCCACACGTCCTTCCTATGATTAAAAAATATTACTCTCCAGATTAAGATCAATATAGATTAACAAGGATAGCATACTGTAAAAGAGTATACTGGCTTACGTATCATTGAACTATGTCTAATTTGTTAAAAAGTAAAGGGAGAGAATACCAGTTCCTTTAATTTGCTCTGTTAAATATGGAACATTCAGACTTCACTTGTTTAATTTCTCAGGGCAATTTTCTCAGAGGAAAACACAAAATGTTAACAGAATACATGTAAAAATTGCCCCCACACATCTCAATATATACCCCTTCCTAAAATTTGCTTGTCAGGAGAACCTATGATTTGTTAAATTGAGCATTAATCATAGATAGCAGTAAAGCATGAATGCTACAGAACCATAAGATATCATCCATTTAACCTAACGATTTAGTAATGAAAGATCTGCATTTCAATAAAATTTCCAACCCTAGCAATATAACCTATGGTTGTTTAAAAAAAAAAAAAAAATTAAAAAAAATCGCAATATGCAATGTACTTTTGGGACAAGATTTTAGTTGTTATAAATACAAAATTCTGATTAAAAATAGAAAATGTGTAACAAAAATCTGTGAGCCTACATACATAAGAACTAGTTAACCAACTCTCATGTAATTCTGTTACACATTCTAGAGGTACCAGATGCCATAATACTGAGTCCCAGGATACTCTAGTACACATTCAGGCAATAACAAATGCTTGCTTCTGAGAAACTTGCTGCAATTAAAATTAAAGGGATAGTCAATTTGAAGTGACTGCCTCCAAGTTTTTGCTTTTCCCTTTTCCTCCCCTCCTGAAATCTGATTCAAAAATATATGTAGCAAGTCTTTTTTATTCACATGAATGTGAGATTACATGCATTTATAGTATATGAGGTGGTTTAGATGATATTTTATTCTCTACTTTATTTTGGTCTACTTTATTCCCTAAAATAATAAAATTCCATCATTAGCCACTAATTTTAAATAAAACTTAGTTACTATTTTTTGGTTTAAAAAAAATGCAAATATAAAAATTTTAACAGTTGAAGCTCTGTGAATATGTTCTGATTCTTTGGTCCAATTTTTAAACTTTTAATTTTAAAAGAATACAGGTTCTATAATGAAATAACAATATTTATTGTTCTATCAAAATTTTATGTAACCTTAAAATATTTCTTATTTCATTATGGAAAATAAAAGGAAAAAAACAAAGTGATACAAATTTGCCTAAATATATCATTTTAAAGAACAAGCGCTATCAAGACATATTTTGACATCACTCTACTAGCTTGGTAAATAATACCCATTTGGCTGGTAATGACCAAGAACATGCATACCTCTTTAGAACACTTAGAGAAACACCCTAAATCCCCAATCAAATATTAAAATACTTTTTTTAACGACTCTCACTTCACTTTTAGAATATTCCTTTAGATTTAAAGCACTTATTGGCATAATTTTTACATAAAATACTTATTTTAGTTACATTTGCTGGTCAAGGAGGCTGGTAAAAGTGGTAAGAAGAAACAGCAGGCCTGTAATGCTATTATTTCAATTTACAAAGCTCACATGAGCATGTTACTGTCAGGTCTAAAGGTACTTTTGTCACAAAACAGTAACTGCTCCAGGGTGTTAAACTCTGGAGTTTAAAACAGAACTGCATAGTTCCTTTTGACCATGGTATTTACAGCCTAGTTTTATTCTCATTAAATAAAGAAATTCTGTTGGATTTTCACCCCAAAGCTTTTTCTTTTGTCATTTAATTGGATTCATGCTGGGTTTTTTTTCTTATAGTATTCTATTTAATGTAATTAATATGCACTGGGGGCAAAATTTTTCTTCCCAAAGCACAGACTGGGTTAAAAAGAGAATTTTTCCTTGTTCACTTCAACATAATAAAATGTTTTGACTGCAGTTGGGAATAGCCTGGCATATAAATTATACCAAGCACTGAATTTTCCAGAGAGAAAAAAATAAAAAGCTTGTGTTGCAAAAAGTTTATTTTTCTTACTCCATCTTCTAGCAGACTTAAAAAAAAAAAACAACCCCCCAAAAGCAAACATCAAAAAAAAAAAAAAAAAAAACAGAAAACAAGCAAACAAACAAAAAACAAACAAAAAAAAACAACAACAAAAACCCTCCAACTCTCAGATATCCTTAGACATCTTTCTTTAAGTTTTCTAGATTGTTCTCCCTCAAATGTCCTACTTCCCTCTATTCACAATACAGGGTATTTCACATTTTCTAATCTAGAAAGTTGCTGAGGCACAGCAAAGCTATAAAACCATCTCTACCTATGGAGTATACAAGATCTAGTATGGGCCTACCTATTCTGACTCTAAAGAGAAGTCTCTTACAAATTCACCTCAGACTATGTACAAGATTTACATGGAAAATTTCATCTCTGGATTGAACCAAAGTCATTTCTGTCTGGAGAAGGCAGGGGAAGGGGCAAAGAAGTTAAAACAGGGGAAGGTGAGATAGATGCATGTCCAAACATGTACAGTAAATGCTCCTTCAGCACAAGCCCATGATAATATACAATGGCAAAGCAGAGGAGAAAAGGACATTAGGGCATCTCACAGTCTGTCTTCTCAAGAGTCTGTGATACGAGTGACACTTCCTAGAATATAAATCTGTTTACAGACAAAGAGAAGACTTGTATCACTGCTCAGCAAAAAACCCGAAAAGCCCCTTAAACTCTTCCAAGACGTAGCACATCTGCCCCACTAAAGATTCAGTGGGCAAGAAAACCATTTCCCACCTACTTACTCTCAGTAATACTAATACCAAAAAAGCTACAAAGTAAAACATGAGGAAGTGCACTGTAACTGACAAATCTTTCACTCAGACATGTTATCACAGATGTCAAATCACTGTTGTACATATGTCCAGGTCTTGTGTTGCTTCTCTTTTAATGACCTTGGTCTTCCAGGGTTGAAATGAAAGGAAATTCCTCAGCTTTTGATCTATGTAATATGCTATTATCCCTAGAAGCTTCTTAGCATAACAAAGTAACAACAAGTTTTAAAAAATTAAGAAAGCTTTTCCTAAATTAAGTTTGGTCCGACCAGGAGGTTTGAAGTAAACAACTTCCATCTTGAATCACTGGTTGTGGGGAAAAAAGAAAACTGGTTATTACTTGCAACTGTTTTCTTGAGTTGCTTAACACAGATTCACTTAAGTAAAAATGAGTCCTCCTGATATGCCTTTCAGCATTCTGAGCTTTAATGATGCCTAGCACAGCAGTGTAATTAACAGTACCAGTGATATACAGCAATTCTGTGCTTTCCAGTGGCAGAAGCAGAAGGCTAATGCCAGATTGCTTGTTAAAGGTACACCCGGCTGCAAAGCACACCAGATGAGACAATCCCCCAGTAGCCATGTAATGAGGTAAAGACATCTGTAAGATTATTTCAGAACTCTGAATGTGAAGATTTAAAACCTTTGGTGATGTTGCAGATGTTATTACCATCATCCCTGCAGCCGTTGTCACTGGAAATAGATCAGCCCTCCAATGAGACTGGATGGCAAATGGCTCAAACACTGATTTCCATAAATGTCTTAGTACATACCTATTCCCAAGTTATTCAAAGTAGTCCAGACTAAGTTAAAAGAATACAAAATATTCCCTTGAATATACTTTTCCTTCTGAGAACTGTGCCCCACTGCTTTAAGAGAATGCTAAGTGACTGTTCAGTAATAGAAGGAAAAAAAGAAACGAGAAAGTGAGAATAATTTCAGTCTCAGTAAATGAGAAACACCACAATATAAAATATCACTACAAAAGAAATACATGTTCAGCAGGTGAAGAAAACTCACAAAATTTAGCAGATGCACTGAAAACACCATGGACTACAAACACGGTAATATTTTGGAGATCAGAAGGCATAATAGTTAAGAGTTACTGAAACATTGTTTTCACATTTTTACTGAAGAAGCAACAAAGATAAAATATTAAGATTTTATGAAACTTTTCAGTATATTTTTTAAACCTGAAAAATATGCTAGGAATGAGCACATTTTTGTTGGTTTTCTTTCTGGTAATATCAAAACATCAATGTATTGGCAGAGGGAGAGAAGAATCTAATTCTCATTTTAAAAATAATGGCACTCTGCATCATTTCTCTTGCAGTAAAATAATTTATGCACAGTTTCAGACCTACTTTATATTGGCACTGGGATGTAAAGTAGTCTCAGTGTAAGTGTTGATCAGGGATATAAAAAGTTTACCCAAGCTGGTATGAAAGTTTTACAAGAATGCACAGAAAGCCAAATGTGATTTGACAAGGAAATGAATTTCCTGAATAATCCTGTACTCTCATTTTTTTTCTCACAGTCATGAGGAAGTTTTCATCTAAACGAAGTGTTAAGTTTTTTTTATATTGTAATGAAATTTAAGCAACAGCATTTTTTTTTTTTTTTTTTTTTTGTAAGGAAACAAATAAGCTCTCTCCTGCTCTTAGTGCTCTAAAAAGTCCAAAGTGATTGAATTGTGTTCACCTGGTCAAATAACAAAATTAAATTTTAAAGTGCATATTAGATCTGAATTCATGTTGTTATAAGTAGGACAGATACAGATGGATCATCATCATCAGTGTTCGGAGTCATATACATCTGAACTGACTGACTGACTTAGATCTAAATTGGTAAATTTTCATGAAGAAACTATTTCAGTTATTCTCTGTAACTAGAATATGTTGTTATGAGTGGTATCATCGTAATAACTTTTAAATTCAGCCTGTTTTTAAAACTTAGTAAATGGTTCACAGTAAATCATGTGATAAATTTCATCCTATTTCAGCTAATGAATTGCCCATTAACTAGTTATTATTGTTTCTACTTAATTAAAGTAACACCCATAAGTGATCTGTTTCTCCAAAACATCTTATCAGATATCTGCATCTACAGATGAGTCTCTAAAAGCCTGCTTTTATTTACATTTATGTTGAATGAAATCTCTTCCAAGCAAGAATGGCAAATATTTAAAGTCTGTGGGATAGTCATTAAGCATATCTGAAACATCTGTTCAGCTCAGACATGCAGATAGTATGTTTTTATTCAAAGATCAGAATATCATAAGTTGTTTTCAGTGCAGATACTCAAGTTTAGACTTCATCTGCCCTGTCTGTGAAGACACTCTTAGATAACTTATTTCTACATTGAAAGCAGCATGCATATTTTCACTAGTATATAGAGACTAGCTTTGGCCTGGCTGAAGCAGCTAAATAATGTTACCTATAGGCAGAGGCTATTTTTTGACCACAAGCACAGCACCTGAGCTACCTGGAACATTGTTAAGGCCATGAAATAAAATGTAAATGCCCATGGTCACCATGTTAAACACCAAAATTCATGTTTCTTGTTAACCATAATCAAGGTAGCTCTTTAGAAAGACAATGTACAGATGCATGTACATACATAGGACATATTAAACATCATGCACAATGATATAATAGCATTAGGAATACCAATCACAACATTGCGAATATTTTAACAATGCTCCAAAACACCCTGAGTTAAAAACCACAAAGCAGAAGTTGTCAATGATACCGAAACATGAGAAAAAATGGCTTGGTTTCACACACACCCCTAATAGATTAAATTTGTGTATTTCATTTTTGTTGATAGATTTTAATAAAAAATATACAGGTCAGTTCTTTTAATGCAGCCAGGAAATTCTCTAAATTCTAAATCACTCCAAGTATTTAAAAAGAACTACATCTCAACACGTGCATTTATTTCAACACCATGCTGCCCCTGCTTTAATATTATTTGAGACATTTGCCCTCTGCAAACCCCTCAAAAACTAGGTCAGATCTCTCATATATCTAAAAATCTATGCCTTCAATTGAAAATCTGTAAGCAAATCGAGACAATATTAGTGGTCCATCTCATTCTTAAGACACAGCGCCATATGACTCTTACATACATAACATATGAAAGAGACAAACGCAGATAAACAGATGCAGTATGAGTAATTTTGAAAATATCTGACCTTTGTTTTTACTTTTTATGCAGTAGAAAGTCAAAGGTAAATGTATAAACCATATGTTCTGCATGGTATTCAGAAATGTCTCTGCCTAAAGACATTTCTCAATTACTGACTGATTTATGGAAAAAACATGTAACTTTGTCACCAAAATCTGGGAAATAAACTCTCTAACCAGAACGGCAGATTAGAAAGCTGACATTACTTTATTACGGTACTGGGCGCATGGGGAATAGCTCCACCTGTAAGGCACACCGAGAAAAGACAGTTTACAGCTATGCATCTTCATTACATACACATTCATTATAATTCCACAAAATGGCCACCCAAATCTCATTAGTCATGTATGGTAATTTGGGCAGATAAGGTGCTGTGAATTTTGAGGAGTGGTCTCTAGGGGTTGTGATGGTTGTTTGGGGAGAAATACCCCTACCCATTTTATCATTTTATGGAAATCTGTTAGTTAAGGACAATGGAACGTGGTTTTAGTCTTTCCAATTAACTACATGTTCTTGTTTGGTCTAATTTATGACCATAAGAGGCTCTTTGAGTTGTTTCCTTTCTCAGCCATTTACCTATTTCTCAGGCCTTATCAACATGAGGAAGGCCTATACTGGTTTGAGAGAAGAAATGTGGTTCTCTTGTTACTTGCCTTCCTTACCTCTATAACCTCTATACAGTCTCTATCTCTTTGCCCCTATACACAGCAAAATTCTAGTTTAAGCATCCTTGTAGCCCTAAGTTTCTATATTCAGTGAAATACTAATTTAACTCGGTATCACCTTCAATTAGACAAAATATGATTCTTTGTTAATTACAATGAAAATCTGATTTTCTATTTAAGGATATTAGAGTTATAGAATACCTCCTTTCATTTTGACAGCACAAAACAACATAATTAAGAGTATATGAATCATGAACCTTGTCTCCTTTTACACTATAAGGGAAAAATAAACCAACACAAACAAAACAACAGATGTGAAGATCCTTGTCTAATAACTTCCTTCTAGAACATTTTTACCCATCATTTTGATATTAGTGTATTTCTAGGATTTTTTTCCTAAGAAAACCTTTTGTCTCTTACAAACCTAGATTTCTGCAAACCTTGGAGTCAGACCAAAGTAGCTGAATGCACAAGATTATATATTCAAAGAAGAAACCTTATTGATTGTAAGGCATAATCTTGAATTTAGCATTTTGGAAATTTATATCACAAATTTCATCATAAAATGGAAGAGAGTTAAAAAAACTGATGGACTATATTAATTCAAAGCAATCCCACAGCCAAATTAGAGGGTATTAAAAGGGAATTAAGAATGTGGGTTTGTTATTAATTTTTTATTTTTTATTTTAAAATTAACTAGGGCAAGGTTCTACCAGAGCTTCACATGGGATTTAAACAATCAGCAGAGAATCTGCTTCTGCACTGCGCTGTTTGATTTATTATTTATTTCTTAAAAATATTTATTTATTTTTATCTGTTTAGTTTCTAAACCATCATAGTAACAATACTGATTAAAGCAAAACTTTCCCACCAATGCCCCTTTATAAGCTTTTGCTTTCACACTGAACCACTGCAAACTATCTGAACCAAAGTTAATTTAATATGGGTGACATGCCTGGGATATAAAACTATTAGACATTCACTAAAAATGCTCTGTTGTCTGAGTGAAGATGTACTTTTTGTGAACTAAAATGGTGCAAACTGGTTTATGATGGTACATACCAAAACAAAGAAAAAAAAATCAATTAAAAAAAAAAAAAACCACCCAACTTCATAGATCCAAATTCCTGAAATTTCTATTGAGGAAACATTTACATACCTCAATATTGAAGGAAAGAATTCATTAACAAGAATGATTCTAATGAAGAAAGCTGTTGATACATGAATAAATTCAACAAGGACAGACTTTTCCAGTCACTAATTGCCAAATAACAGCAATAGAGAAATTAAATGAGTATAAAGTACCTGAATTTCTTCATGAGAAAGCTTGTAAATGGAATTACAGAACAGAAAATAAAGGTACATTGAAAGGTTAAGAAGTAAAACTGTTTACTATTCTTTACATTAGCGGGTTTGGTTTGTTCGTAAGTGTTAGGTTGCAGCACTGCAAATAACAAATCAATTCACATTTTATAAAAAGAAATGGTAACCAACCACATACAGTGGTTTGCATACAGTGTGTCTTAACAGAGTGGTCCTGCCTTAAATCACTCAATTGTAAGGAGAACAGCCAGACAAAACTCTTTTCTCAATCATATTTTTCACCCAGTGGTTGTCTGTTTACTTTCAGTATCTCCAGCCCTTCTCAGAAGTCTCTTATTCCCAGGGTCACTCTGCCAAAACATTCAAATTTCCTTTTACAGTTTTTTTCCTTCAGTCTTTTTTCCCCTTCCCTTGTCTTTCCAATTCTTCATTCATAGGGTTTTCTCCTGCAAGATGCAAAAATATTATATGAACAGGGTTGACACAATTCCTGTCAACTCTCACCTTGCTGCTGTTTTACAGCTCAGTCCTTTCCTATTCATCCCTCTTGATAACATAGGTCTACACTCACAAGCTGAACGTATAAGCTCTTTGAAGCAAGGGCTATCATGTTTTATATGCTTCTACAATGCCTAGTACAATATAGGGCCTGACTTAGTTAACTCCTAATCAGTAGTGCAATAGAGATGTTAAATAATTATCATAGGACTGTTGTATATCATACCATAATCAGCTTACTGAGAAGCCCTCTTGCAATACAAGGGTACACCTCTGTTACAAAAGACAACAACAATGAAAGAACCCCAAGATTTCCATGCATGAAAGCATTGGGAAAAACTGGCATTAAAAATAGATAAAGCTTATATGGAATCAGGTAAAGATGTATAAACATCCTCTTTCTACTGTGTTTAAACTCAGCTGCACTGAAACTAAACTTTGATTGCAGGTTTTTTTATCAAAGCAATTAAAGCTCTACTGCACTGCTGAGAACAAATGTGTGTATATCAAAATGCTTAAAACTGAAAAGAAAACTTTACAATACCAAGCACTTTTAAATTACTTTGCATTTTAATTTCACCTCAGTTGCACACAGAAATTAACAAATCTGCTTTCAGACATCCCTGCTATTCTTCATAAAGTCCCAAAGGTGTCTCAGTGAAACTGGATTTAAAGCATGTTAAGTGCATTACAGGAAATGTGTTCCCAAACACACAGTCCAATTAAGTGCCAAATGATGCCTTCAAGTCTCACCCATGTAAACCATATAAGGTCAGTGATATTTTACAGTAGAACTTTAAGGCAAAAAAAAATTTTTTGTGAAACATGAATAAGGATAGTTTTACAAATTGAGCTCTTCCCATTTTGAAACTTATCCTATCCTACAGAGGTTGAATTACCAACGGCGGGGGGGAGGGGAGAGGGTATAGAATCTCTGTAAATTGCAAATTGGTGAGGGGCATGAACAATTTTGATTGCAGGAATAAACAGAGAAAAATAGGAAGAAGACCCTAGAACAATCTGCAATTTGGATTCCGAATGCCCTTCCTGCGACTTCCTGTTGTGATTCTATCAGCTAGAATTTTGATAAATAGTCCCTCATGCAGCTATATATGTATACAAAGACAGTAAGGGTTGTATTGAGTACTGCATGTCTTGGTTTTTAGTTTCTCGAAGAGAAGTCTAAATGTTGCCACAGCACCAGTTCTGAATTAGAGAATACAAGACAGTTTTTGCTTAAATACTGAGTGACCATCAAACATTGTGCACAATTTCACTGGGTAAAACAGTTATTTTCTAAAATGGTAAAAAAAAAATAGAAAACTATGTCTTCCTTGTCATAACTTCTGTGGCATCTCTAGTCTAACTTACCCCTATCACACTGCTTCTTAAACACATCCTTTCCAAACTCAGAATTCCTGAGCTGTTTACTCCTCTGTCGTGGTTTAAGACTAACTCACACAGACTCTCTCTCTCACTCACTTCCCCCTCTTTCTTCCCCCCGCTCCCGGAGGGATGGGAAGGAGAATCGAAAAGAATGCAACTCCCACAGGTGGAGATAAGAACAGTTTAGTAACTAAAGTATAACACAAATCACTACTGCTACCACCAATAACAACAATGACAAGAGAAATACAAGGAAAGAATACAATTCTCACCACCTAAAACCAAGCCCGACCACGCAGTGCACCCCCCCACCCTTCCGGGTCTCTCCTCTCTGCTTTTCATCCTGGGCATGACGTGCTGTGGTATGGAATAACCTCTTTGGCCAGTTTGGGTCAGGTGTCCTGTTCCTGCTTCCTCCTGGCTTCCCCTCCTCCCTGGTAGAGCATGAAACTCAGAAAGTCCTTGGAGAGACCAAAACATCACTAAGCAGTAACCGAAACACTGGTGTTATCAGCGCTGTTCCCAGGCCCAAAATCAAAAACACAGCTCTACACCAGCTACCAAGAAGGAGAAAAATGACCGCTGCTGCTGAACCCATGACATCTTCCTATATCAGCTATATTACAGCTCTGACTATCCTTGTTGCCTTTGTTGTTTTTTTTTTTTTTTTTAAAGGGGGTTCTTCCAAATGGTATACTGAACACTGAGCTACTTGGAATCTTATTTAGACACTTTAAAGCTCTTAATTTTCGTACACAATTGTTTGAAGCTGAATTAAAAACAAAGCAGTTGGTCTGCTGCCCATTACAGCAAGCAAACCTTCACTGACTTATGAAAAAGCCAACACTTTGCAGTTTAGACATGTAGGGAATACAAAGCAATATTACACTGCCTTGTGCACAGGCTCTGGTCTGCAAACCTTACTGTTTTCACACTACAAACAAACATGGCACATCTCTCAGTGGAAATAAGCAGGACACCTTCCTGGAGGCCAGATTGTACAACCGTTTACACGAGCTTGTGGCAGGTTCTGTTGGTGCTTCAAATTAATTTCTTCAACACAAGCAGACTTGAAAGACTACATACAGTTTTATAGACACGAGTGGCTTGTGGTTTTGTTTCGCGTTGTTATTTTTTTAAAAATGTGTGTATGTACATTTAAATAGAACTGATGAGAAAACTAAAATATAACACGAGGTTATGGAGAATAGCTTGCAGGAATTATCCAGTTGATGAATTTAGCCTTTTTCTGTTAATTATTTTTATAAATTGCTTTGTTACAGGCTGATTAACAGTTCTCAGCTAAATGAGCAAGAAGCCGTGATTACTACAAATCTCTTCCCATGTGTACTCTCTTTGTTTAGTATGTGAGCTCTCAATACAAGCAAGCAGTACACATATATTTTGCCTGGACAGTGTAGAAGAGTTTCAATGAAACTTCCAAGTCCTTCAGTTTAGGATTTCTAACATTTAATTTGGAATGTCTCATGGATTCCATTACATAAAGATTAAACATGACTTTAAAAACTATGAATTAAAAAAGCTATTTGACCTATTTTAATGTCTGTAAAAGAACAAAGCAAATATTGCTTACTACTTCACCACACTATTCTGAGGTAAGCATGGGAAAGCACTATAAAAATTCTACAAGAGGTGTTATTCTTCTAGCAAAGCAAAACCAGAAGAGTCATCACAATGAAATCTGTTCTTTACAAGAACTCTAGCTTAATTTCCAGATCACAAAAGTCTGAGTAGTATTAAATAAGCATGATAGCCTTAAGGCACCATCTTGAAGTGGGTGCTACTGAAAGAAAGGCTGTCTCACAGCATTTCCTAAGTGTTATGCACACTCACTTATACTGGCAGATGGCACATTTGGATCTCAAATGTACCTTCTCAAAACTCAAATGCTGATCTCCTGGAGGTTTTTTATGTTTTGTTTTGTTTTCAGGTTTTGGGTTTCTGTTTGTTTTTAAGAGACTACATTTAAAAATAATGCAAAATGTCAAAGGGTTTTTGGTTTGTTAGGGTTTTTTTTTTGGGGGGGGGGAGGGTTGTGTGGGGTTTTTGGTGTTTGGGATTTTGGCTTTTTTTTTTGTATTCCAGGAAGTTCTACAGGGCCCATCAAGATTACACATTGAAGAGATTCACACTTTACAGCAAGGAAGAGAAGATTTTCATACCCTTACTCACCTTCAACTACATTTCACTGTGTGAGTAAGCCTATTAACTTGAAAGACACTAGATTAGAATTAAAACATTTTTCATTAGGAAAATATTTCAGAATCTTACCCTTCATATTGAGAAGCTTCACTTTTCTTTTCTTTTTTTTTTTTAATTAAATATACATCCTTAGCAATCCAGAGTAATGTCACAAATAATGAATCCAGCCATCTAAATAATTCACACTTTTTGCCTGTCTTACTGGAAAAAGTTTAGAACCATTCTAGCATTGCCACTGCAGTCTGTGCAAACCTAGCTTACTTCAAACCCTCTCCTAGCGCGCCTTTAGAATGAATAAAGAACACAAAATATACAAATGGCCAATTCTATTAGTAAGACACAGAGATCTTGGGTACATCTGCATGAACCCCACGTTACAATGCAAAAGCCATCAAGTGATCACTGCAGGGTGGTTGGACTACATGACCTCTGAAGGTCCCTTCCAACCCAAGCTATTCTATGACTCTATGTCATAGGTTCAGCAGCAGCAGTCATTTTTCTGCTTCTTGGTAGCTGGTGCAGCGCTGTGTTTTTGATTTTGGGCCTGGGAACAGCGCTGATAACACCAGTGTTTTCAGTTACTGCTTGGTAGTGTTTTGGTTTGACCAAGGACTTTCTGAGTTTCATGCTCTGCCAAGGAGGAGGGGAAGCCGGGAGGAAGCAGAGACAGGACACCTGACCCAAGCTAACCAAAAAGGTTATTCCATACCACAGCACGTCATGCGCAAGATGTAAAATGGAGAGCAGAAACACAGAAGGGTGGGGGTGCACTGCGTGGTCGGCCTTGGTATAAGCTGGTGAGCGATTGTACTCTTTCCTTGTATTTGCCTTGTCATTATTATTATTGGTGGTAGCAGTAGTGGTCTTGTGTTATACTTTAAGTTACTAAACTGTTCTTATCTCAACCTGGGGGAGTTGCATTCTTTTGATTCTCCTCCCCATCCCTCCGGGAGCAGGGGGAAGAAAGAAGGGGAAGTGAGTGAGAGAACAGGCTGCGTGAGTTAAAGAGGCTTAAACCACGACACTCTATGATAGCAATTTAAAATGCAATACATAAATATGAACATACTGATGCTATTAGTACACTGAAAAAAAGAGAAATTACAAGAGGGAACAGCAAATTCAGTTGTGCACGGACACTGTCTACAAAAAATGCATGTGTTCTCCTCCCCTTGTCTGTACCACAGTTGAGTGAGCACTACCAACCCAACAAAAGAACAAGAGCAAATACCCCACCCTCAAATGCAGAGCAAACTCTCCCACTCATACTCATTGTACGTACAACTTTAATGACGGCCAAAGCTGGAAAAAAATGTATATTGAGCAAGCCAGTTCAGATTTCTAGACCAAGATCTGCACCTTTTGCGTAAAGAAGCTTTAGGAGAAACCAGATAGCCCAACAAAATCAGGACATATGTTGCCAGCCACGGTGCAGAGCTGTTGTTTCCATTCAAATTTGTATTGTTACTACGCATCATCTGCTAAGGGTATTCAGAATTCAACGGTAAGTTTTGGCACAGTGGCATCTTAGAATTTTTGCTGCCTTTTATCAATATCCTCCTGCAGTTCTGACACACTCTGTATAGTTTATACAAGCTACTCTGCATTAGGCTTTCAGAACCCTGAGAGGAAAATCTTCATGACCTGGCATGAGCACACTTACATTATCTCTATTGATACCTTGAAAGAGTATTTACGTGTTAACAGTACATCTACCTCTGTAGTGAGGACAAAAGTTCAGCATGAAGTCAGCTAAGATAAAGATTTTTTTACCAAATAAGCAAGCATTTAAATGGTAAGTAGCAGACATTGTTCGGCCCAGAGTAAAGACAGACAAAACTTTAAACAATCTGTACGTAGGTTAGGCTTACTGTAATTGAAGTGTAGGATTAATCTTATAAAAACCATCTTGATAAAATTTTGTTCTATACTACTGAGATTGGATATGAAAATTACTATCCATTTAACTAAATAGGCTCTGCATTTTGTTATTTTATCTCAGTTCAAATAGTAGAGCCTGCGACTGTGATAATGCTTTGAAAAATGAGAAGAAAGCAAATCACTTTCTCCATACACAGATTATAATTTATTTTTTTTGTTTCTCTATTTTCTTTTCCCTTTTCTCTCCTATCCTTTGTTAACTGGAGGAAAGATGAATCATATCAGGCCTTTTGCACTTTTCATATCCTCGGCACTGAAACTCATGACTGGTTGCAGGAAAAAGCACTCTTTTCAGAGTTGTCCCTTTGAGGTTCATAGTTGTAATTTCTAGAGAACACAATAGCTTGATGAAGTCATAGTCATTAAAAGGGACCAGAATTATTTTAGGTCACTTCCACAGAGAGCTAAAGGACATTAACATCCATAATATCAAAGCACAAATGCATCAGCATAATCAAATAGGCTAGTTCAAGTAATTACTCTTCAAAAACCATAATCACAAGTCCTCTAACTAAACCTCAATTCCTCTCTAACCCACATTGATACCAGTGTGGCTTTTTGTCCTCTTGTGGCTAGACCAAAAAAGGCTTTTATAAGTCCTTTACAGTCTGCAAAACATAAAATTGTAAATCAAGCCTACAAAATAAAGTCTTTTAACTAAAGCAATAAGGGATCCAGGATTCTCTCAGAAGCTGAAGTCATAATTTCCAGCTCACAGTCTATACTGTTTGTCAGTATACTGTCAGTATACAGCTGGCCAACAAACACAGTTGAGGCAGTGGAAAACTATCAGCAGATTTCTTCACCACTGTCAACCAAAGTCACCACAGTCACTTCAAATTACAACTCAATCTACGTATTTAAAAACAGCTCCCCTCATTATTGCGCAAGAGTCTTCTTTATGCCCCAAAATCTAGTGAAGAATATGAACTATACCTCATGCAATAGATATTAAGGCTGTTAAAAGTCCATTATTATGCTATGATTTGCATGAGGCACCAGCAGAACACCACACTGCTTGATAGAAGACAATAAATATGCACTTGAATGACAGATTATTATGTCTAATTACCTTTCCAAAAAGGTATAGAAGATAAATGTTTCTTTGACAAGAATGAATAAAAGAAACATTAAGCAGCTCTCATTTTGTACGTTATTGGGAGATTTAATAACTGCTACATTGGTTAATGGAAAAAGTTATTACATTATTTAAGACATTCTTTATTTGGTTCAAATTTTAAATTTCACAATCCTCTTTTAAATACAGCAACACTACCTTCTGCAATTTATATTACCTCTAATTCCTACTCCTCTTTTAACTGCATCACCATACACTCAGAATATGTGCATGCATACATGCATATGTACATGTATTTACCTACAAAAACTGCTTATAAATCTATTCTTCTGACTACCTGCTACCATCTCTATAATGTCTTCTGTTTATTAACTGCGTTTTTCTCAAAGACAAGCTAACATTTCTAACTCTGCAGCTTCATTTCAGAGAAGAAAACAAATTGGAAGCATAAACTATATCTTGAATAATTAACTTAATCTCTTTTTTACTTTTTGAATGGAGAAAAAACAAAACAAAACTTTGAATCATTTTTAAGAAGTATGAACAGCTTGATTAGAAGATGAAACAGAAAACCTCTGGAAGATTCCCTGCAACCTATACTGAAATGCTTTAAACAAGCAGTCTGAACTTTTCTGTAAGATATTTCACAGAGTACAGACTGCAAGAGGTACTTCACAGAAATCTATTGGAAACAACACACGCAAAACCAGAACAAGCCATGGGTACTTCATCTATGTTGATAACTGATTTATGGAGTATCTTTCTGTTATTCGTCACAACTTTCAAGGCAAAACGTTGCACAGAGTACACTGCTGAGAGGAAAGGTTTGCCTTGACATCTGACATGATATAAAAGCCTATCCAGAAATAAACCAGGATTTGATAATATATCAATGCTGCTTTATTTAATTCTATTCATGGGTGGAAAATAGTATTAAAAACTTCCTTTCCTTTTTATGATCTGGGTTAGATGATGGAAACTGCGTATAACCTCAGCAATCCTTCCATTCAAGTGAGAAAACAGTTGAAGGCCCCTACAAACAGAGGGACTAGCCTGAGAAGCCTGGGCAGCACATAAGCAAGAACCACAGAGTTTTCCAGGTACTGGTGTAACAAATACCTAAACTAAAACTACAGTCAGCACAACCCCTGTCTCTGTGTTTGAGATGAAGAGAGAGTCAAAGCCTGGATGAATGGCATTCAGAAAACTGAGAAAGGAGATATAAATCTTGTCCAGAAGTCAAAATAGAGAAGTCCTGGTGCCGAGGAAAACAAGCATTTTTATTCCTTACATGCAAGTAATATTTTTCTTCAAAGAAACATCAATCATTTTCTCCCAGTGACGCAATCTGCCTGCAATGTTACCTACTGACTAATGCAAAAGAAAGGATCAAAATCCTTTTGAATACTTGAAATCTATCTTATACATGCTTGAAATAGTGGCAATAATTCACATGTAAATATAACTTCGCACAGGCTTGTAGCAATATATTTGAAAAACTGAGTGGCATAAATCAGAGGCCATACCTGCATATCATTTCACTATTATCAAGAGCCAAAACTGGACCTTGACACACTTGTGAAATGGGCCAGTGCCAGCCGTATGAAGTTCAACCAAGCCAAGTACATGGTCCTACACCTGGGTCGGAGCAATCTCATGCACAGCTACAGGCTGGACAGAGAACAGATTCAGAGCAGCCCTGAAGAGAAGGACTTGGGGGTATTGGCTGATGAGAAACTTGACATGAGCTGGCTTCAGTATGCACTCGCAGCCAAGAAAGCCAACTGCATTCTCGGCTGCATCAAAAGGAAGGTGACCAGCAGGTCGAAGGAGGTGATCCTGCCCCTCTACTTTGCTCTCCTGAGACCTCACTTGGAGTATTGTGTACAGTTCTGGTGCCCTCAACATAAAAACGACATGGAGCTGCTGGAGCAAGTCCAGAGGAGGGCCACAAGGATGATAAGGGGGCTGCATGAGATGACAAAGTCCTTTCCAACCCTAACTATTCTATGATTCTGTGATTTAGAGATGACTATATATAGCAATATATACAGCAATACATTGCACTAACACTAAAAACTGCTTCACGGTCAGAAAGCTTTAAGTCCTTTAAGAGAAAAGACACAAGCACTGTTCTAATTCAAAAGTACACTTACGCTCAATTATGCCATGGAAAAAAAGCTACACAATAACAAAACCAAACAAAAACAGCAGAAATGCTCCAATCTAGCCAAACTTACTGAACATGATGTAATTCAGGAAGCATGGTCACTTTGTCAGATGTAAATATGTAATTATGTGCATATCCCTAGGTATCTGGGTAGAAGAGAGGAAACTGTATTACTTTCAGCAAATGTAATTTAAGAGTATTAAATGGTTCCTTCCTAGTGTTAAGACAAGGGGTAATGATTTTTAACTATGTCCTGGGTTCAGCAGTAGCAGTCATTTTTCCCCTTCTTAGTAGCTGATGCAGCACTGTGCTTTTGACTTTCGGCCTGGGAACGGCGCTGATAACACTGATGTTTTTAGTTACTGCTCAGTAACGTTTACTCTGACCAAGGACTTTCTGAGTCTCATGTTCTGCCAGGGAGCACGGGAAGCCAGGAGGAAGCAGAGACAGGACACCTGACCCAAACTAACCAAAAAGGTATTCCATACTACAGCATGTCATGTCCACTATATAAACTGGGGGCAGTTACCCAGAAGGGCTACATCTCTGCTAGGCCAGGCTGGGTATCGGTCAGCAGGTGGTGAGTGGTTGTATTCTCTTCCCTTGTTATTTCCCTGATCATTATTAGCATTGGTGGTAGCAGCAGTGGTTTGTGTTATACCTTAGTTACTGGACTGCTCTTACCTCAACCCATGGGAGTTACATTCTTTTGATTCTCCTCCCCATCCCTCTGGGAGCAGGGGGGAGGAAGGGGGGGGGAGTGAGCAAACAACTGCGTGGCTGAATTGCCAGCTAGGTTTAAACCACTACAAACTAAAAGAGGGTAGATTCAGCCTAAGTATAAGGCAGCAATATTTTACAATGAGGGTGGTGAGACACTGGAACACGCTGCCCAGAGGGACGGAAAAAGCCCATCGCTGGAAACTTTCTAAGTCAGGCTGAACAGGGCTCTCAGTAAACCGGTCTAGTTGAAGATGTCCCTGATCATTGCAGGGGGGTCAGACTAATGACCTTTAAGGGTCCCTTCCAACTCAAACTAGACTATAATACTATGACTCTGTAATTCCCAGGCTCTCCAGGCAAATCAGAAACCCACGATTTGATGAATCTGCTCCTTAAATTTTTTTCATGCATATATCAAATTTGTTCACCAGCTTCATGAGAAACTTTCTGCTGCAACAGAAGAAATAAAGACAACAGTGAAGACAAGGAATCAGCTATCAGAACACTAGAGAATACCTGAAGCACAATAAATATTGATAATAAACACAGAAAGAATGGGGACCTTATATAGGGACTTAGGCAGATACTTAGGGATATAAAAACTGAAGAAAAGCCCAAGATCAAGTTTTTCAGATATGTAAAGTTACAAGTTTAAACTTCTCAGGGTTCCCATTTTTTGTTCATGAATGAATCCTCATTACAAAGTTACACTTGCGCTAAGTCTCAGGAAAATCAACAAGGATAACATACTGCTGACATTCCTTGAGTCAGCTTGTATCTCATTTGTCAAAGATCAGAGCCTCTCCAGGAAAGCCACAGTCATAGTCTGAGAATTACTGTGTGTTAAAAGTATTTCATACAACATTTTTTCTTTAGAATGGGTAAATATATTGTGCTTTGATGATGTATTACTTTCAGTACAAAAGAAACAGGTCTTTACAGATCAAACCCCTGACCTCTGATCTTAAAAGATGAACAGATAAGGGCAATTATATGCGTGTGTTTATCTTTTTTAAACAGCACAACCCAAAACACATCTTAGGCTCCCTCCCTCTCCCCTCACCATAATCCCTATCCACATTCTCCTCCTTTTTTGTGCTATTACACACATAATCCAATCCTTATATAAAACTCGCTCTCCCTTTAATGTAAATAAACCTTACAAATCTCTACAACTCACTGATGAATGCATGTTACAGGGTCTCCCTGTTGTGTCAATTTACAGAGGATACGAATTAGGACAGCCTTCAGCAACATGGCTGTATTGCTCATGATGCACCTTTTTATGCTTTTATCTCTAGAATCATCTTGTTTAAACTTAAGAATGTTACTCCAAAACAAGGCTGATACAAGCACGCATAAGTGCGTAAGTGTCTTCTGTTTACTTTCACTTTTCCCTAGGTCAGTAGCTCAGTTACAAAGCAATGCTCCCCATCCATCGAACTAGTCCTCTTCACCAAACACAACAGGCACTTTCTATACATAGGCCCCTGCCCTCCCCAGTCTTTGTATACAATATAAACATTTCCTTAATCTAGGATGCAATTATATAACTCAATACGATGGCTAAAGTTTGAAGTCAGCAAAGCTAATAAATTAAAATGGCAATTTATTTAGACAATTATTAAAAAATCAAATAAAGCACGTAAATGACAAATTCTATTTTCAGAGAGAAATCCAGAGGGGGTTTCAATACTTCATTTCTTTTCCAAAGGCTCAATGCATTTTTTTAGCAAACCCTCTTCTGCAAAATCCTTTCATTGAAAAGTTGGGACGTTTAACACGGATAAACAATCTTGGGAGAGAAAAAAAAGCTGTATTATAGACTTTTCAGCCTTCTTATGACAAAAGGGGGCATATGGGATTCTAAGCAAAATGTAAACTGGTTGTTCTGCTTAGAATACATAGATCTAATAGGACTAATATCAGGCATTTAAGAGAACTAACAAGCCTTTTGGGCAACAATTTTCTGCAGGAAAGGAAAACAGGGATTCTCTGGAACAACAGTGAACTCCCTCCTGTAACTAAACTTAGAAGCTTCTTCAAAGTATTTCCCTTTCTCTCCCCTCTTCAGATGAAAAAAATTACTTAACCCACTGAGTCATTTTATGCATTATACTCTAAGAAGGCAAATCATTTTATATAAAAAACAATTCCAATAACAATTAAGATACTTAGTTTGTCACAGAGACTGTCACTCTTTGTCAAAGCAGTATCTTACTAGGTGTGGCAAGTAACCAAATAGGGAGCATCACCAACATCCATAAAAAGAAGGTGGTATTGAGGGGAGAATGACAAAGACCTGTGAGACACTGTCACAGCCATTATAGCTACAGTCAAAAAGAAAGCACAGCATGGACACAAGAAACACTTTAGCAGTAATTTTATATTTGGATCTCTCTTATTAAATCAGTTTACAATTACAGAATCATAGAATGGTTTGGGTTGGAAAGGACCTTAAGATTATTCAGTTTCAATTCCCTGCCACGGGCAGAGACACTTCATCCTAGACGAGGTCGCCCAAGGCTCTGTCCATCCTGGCCTTGAATACTCCAGGGATGGAGTATCTACCACTTCTTTGGGCAACCTGTTCCAGTGCCTCACCACCCTCACAGTAAAGAACTTCTTCCTTATGCCTAACCTGAAATCATTAGGCTTGGAAGCAACCTCTGGAGACCATCTAGTCCAATCACCAAGAAAGGGTAGGTTACACAGCAATGCGACCAGGCAGGCTCTGAATGTCTCCAGAGAGGGAGACTCCAAATAATTAATCTTTATTGACTTCACAGATAACAAATGGAATAAAGTGGAAATAAAGTATTATATAAGTTAAAAATTCATATGAAATAACTCATTTATAGGGTATCTGTAAATGATGAAAATATTCACAGTATTAAACTTTTACTAGAAGAAGATAAATTATAAAAACTCTAGACAAATTTCTAGAAAGGATGCATCAGGCATCTAAAAAAAATCTGTAGCATGATATGGTAACAGCCTCTCTAACAAGCAGATTGCAGGAATGAGAACGAACAATTATGCAATAAGTATTTCGATCTAATCTAATGGGAGGAAAGGAGGAATAAAATTGAAAGAAGGAAAAATTATTAGGACTTAGTTCTTAGAGGCAATTAGTTAAAAACTGGAACAGAAAGCTACCTGTTAAGGTCTCCAAGAATAGAAATTATTAACAGAAATTTACATGTGGCTAAATCTACCCTGGGAGAAAGTATGGACCAGCTGACTTCTTCAGGTGTTCTCCAGCTCTATTTTTCTATCATCAAATGATCATCTTCTCCAGCTTTAAAAACTTCAAAGAGCTGAAGTTGCTGCACAGATTTAGCTGTCTCTGGGCAGAAGACAGCGCATTGATTTAACAGTGTATTTTGTGTAGATACATTATTCAGAAAAATTGCTTGCAATCCTAATACTCCATAAGCACTGACATTATTTTTTTCCTAGTGGGTTAATGGAACACTGTGATCTGAAATAGAAACTACTTTCCTACTCCAAAATAAACATTTTAATTATCTATGCAGAGCTTAAATATTACAATGATAACACCTTATAAATTTATGTATGAATGACCATCATATTGAATGGTGCCAGACTGTATCCTTTTTAACGTTAACAAATAGCCAATCAGGGATTAAGTTGGGCCCTGCAAAGTTCATTTCCAAAAGACCAAAACAAAAATAATATATTGATCAGTCTGCGCAGACAAAAACACATTTAAAAAAACACATCCTTTAACCACAGTGAAAAAAACCAACTATTACAATGCCCATTCTCCCTCTCATACTCAATGCTCTTCCATCATGCAAACAATTTATTGCTTCATGTCTTAATTCTTTCACTTGTGTGTTTAAAGAACCACATTGTGACAGCTAACGTTCTTGTTTTTAAGATGGAAGTGAAAAGACTGCCAGAGCATGCAAAATGTATACAATTCAGTTCCCAGACCAGCATTAGGAGCAATTACAATTACCAGCAAACTTGCTCTGCTTCCAAATACAAAAATAATCAGTGCAAAAATAATCTCAGAAAACTTCTAAAACTAGAGAATATCCTAGTCAATAGCACAACTTTGTAGTTTCCCTGACTATACAGAAATTTCACGAGAAAGAGGAGAAAGACATTCCATTCCTCTTCAACATAAAATAAGTTAAACTGACAATCTCTAAGCACACGGTTACTCTTAACAGAAACTGTAAGGCAAATTGATTTAAATAAAAATAAATATGATTCTTAATAATATGCATGTTCTTTGCTGAAACCAGGTCAGAATAAATACAGCCAAAAATATGGAATACCCTCTACTGGAGCCAAAATTAGCATTTTTTTAAAATGTGTAGAAACCTGACCTTGTTAACATGTCCAAGCATTTGTGTAGATGTTTGAGCAACTGTACACACAAACTATTCTTAAGACAGCAAGTCAGATGCACTACTGTTATTCAGGTTAACTCTGAGCTCCTTTGTTGTGGTTTAAGCCCAGCCGGTAACTCAGAACCATGCAGCCACTCGCTCACATCCCCCAACTTCTTTCCCCCATTCCCAGAGGGATGGGGAGGAGAATCAAAAGAATGTAACTCCCATGGGTTGAGATGAGAACAGTCCAGTAACTAAGGTATAACACAAACCACTGCTGCTACCACCAATAATAATAATGATCAGGGAAATAACAAGGGAAGAGAATACAACTGCTCACCACCTGCCTACCGATACCCAGCCGGGCCTAGCAGTGATCTAACCCTTACTGATAACCCCCCCATTTATATACTTGGTATGACGTGCTGTGGCATGGAATACCCCTTTGGCTAGTCTGAGTCAGGTGTCCTGTCTCTGCTTCCTCCTGGCTTCCCGTGCTCCTCCTCACCGGCAGAGCATGAGACTCAGAAAGTCCTTGTCAGAGTAAACATTACTGAGAGTAACTAAAAACATTGGTGTTATCAGCGTTGTTCCCAGGCCGAAAGTCAAAAACACTGCACTGCACCAGCTACTAAGAAGGAGAAAAACGACTGCTACTGCTGAACCCAGGACATCCTTACTGAGCTTGGTAGTCAGCAGCTGCTCCACTTCCATGATATCAACAGCAGTTGTACCTAAGGACACCATCTTTCCAAGTATTATGAGATTGTACTATAAAATGTTTACAAGTTCCTTAGTGTTTAGTTACAGTTCTCCTGGTGTGTGCAATTGTTTTCAATCAAAACAGTATTCCCTCTTGTGGATACTGTAGACCTTCACAGCACAGCCACACACAAGAAATCTTGCACTATCTTATTCGGTATGATGTTACAGCGATGAAGCATGGAGCACACAACAGTGAGCTAGGAAAATGCCCATTTGCAATACAGTGAAAGTTACTATGTGAGCTAGTCTAAAGACAGGGGCCAGACCGTGTGGAGGCACATCATGTGAATGTGCATTCAAGAAAGGAATGCCCTGAACACCATTAGCATTCCCATTCTCAGTTTCTGGTAGAACAGGAGCAACGCACCTGTAGTTTCATCCTGCTACATCAGACAAAGCAAGAACAAAAGACAAGACAAAATAGAGAATAGGGGACCAACGTTCCAAATGCCTCACTTGACAACAACAGCAAGCACAAACTAACAAGCAGACTTCTCTTGTCAACAGATCACAATGCCCTCACCAGAGAAAAGCTGTGTTGCAACAGTCTTGCAGCACCCTCTCATCCTAGTAGAGTTTCTATTTCTTTAAGGCATATGATTAAGAAAATCAGGAACATAAATATTTTGTTTAGTAAATAAATACTTGAATAATATAGATTTGGAAAATACAACCTGGTTATCAATTTCATCAGAAACCCCCTTCCGTAGATTTCACTTTATCATCTTAGTATGCCCCAGTAGGAGTATCTACCTACCTGTCCATTTAAACACTAGGTCTATTTTCTTTGCCATAATAACTGCAATGATACATGGGTTATATTTTACATGCAGACTGCATTTATATAAAACTATACAGTAAAACTACACTAACTATACATTATGGCTATAGTTTTGTGAATTGTATTTCTGCTGCTTAAAAACAAAGAAAAAGAACTATGAATAAAAAGTCTGAACTACGTACAGACTGTAGCATTAGGGGAATCAGAAAAATGGCATGGCTACCCAACAAGGTCCCACTTCCAACATCCTTCATGGAGGCCAAACCCTTAAGCCAGGACTCTTAACTATGAACAGATTTAAGACAAAATGCCGTTTCAAATCTCACTTTCTTTTTCTAACAGGCTACATTTTAGAGATGGTGGTTGAAACACAGCAGGCTGAAAGAATATTTGTGAAATCTTACATAATGATGTTTTATACATAAAGCTGACAAGATTATGACCTATTTCAATCAGAACACCCTACCACCACAATAGCGTAAATTCATGGCAAGATTTCAAGCTGACAATGGCAAAATGAAAGCATCCTAGGTATCAGGGTATCAAAAGCATATAACCAAGACTTCAAAGAGAAATTAGACACAAAATGTCATGAGGAACTAGTTTTCTTGCTGAATGAATGCACGGGGCTAAATTATCCAGTCCTTGTATATATCTAGTTTGCCACCAGTTATGAATGGCAGCACTTACTGTTCAGATTAGGTTTTGCTGTTTGCTAAAGAACACTCTTCAAACAAGTTGTCAGCAGGGTACAAAAACATCCTTATAAGCACGAATTTTCATATAAATCCTACAGGGTTCTGTATTTACCAAAAGCTTACATAACTTAGAGGAAATGCTAGCAGAGCATAGCAAGTTGGAGAGTACCAAATAGTAGAGTAGGAAGTTTTCTTTGCTCACACAGTGCTAAGAAAGCAGATTATTCCTTACTAAATATTTTGCAGAAGTATTTCCATAACTAAAGGCTATTTTTTTTTCAATCCTACCCATCAAATTTTCAGTGTAAACACAATTCTTCCACTGTCCTTCAGAGTATCTTTATCTCTGCCCTGGGCACTTTTTACTGAAATACCTTGGGACACCTCTAGCTGTTTCCTGGCTGTGTATCCTTCTTTGATGAGGACAGCGTGAAATGGAACTCTGTGTCTGAATGTTAACTTCCATTTATCTATCTAGCAATCAAGTATTTATACTAGAAACATACCTGTGATACTGAAGCTAAAAGATGATAATTCCTTGTGTTCTCTTCAGCATACATACTTAAAAAAAAAAAAAAAGAAAAAAAAAAGAAAAAATGAAAAGAGAGAAGGTAGCGGACCAAACAGGTCTGGTCCCATTGCTTCACATTTATCCAGAATAAATCTCTTGACTTTTGGGGGCTTACAATTTTGAAGCAAGAAGTTACTACTTCCTTCCCCTTTTAAAAAATATGGCACACAGACTAGCTAATGCTTGAGTTCCATTTGAGTTTAAATTGCACCCAGAATGCTGATTTACCATTCTTAAAACATTTAACTCCTTAATCCATAGTATTACTACTGAAAAATAAGTATCAAAGAAAAACAAATGTTTTAGCAGCCCAGATACAGATCAGAATTTTTTATGTGGTTTTTTTTTTTTTTTTGTTTATCTAGTAATCTAATGGCTGTAATAGTATATATTTGCAATACATGGGTTTTGCAGTCATCAACTCCTCGCCTTTGTTACTTCGTTTAACTGACCTCAAAAGGTATTATCCCTCTTATCCTCATTCTGCCGTAAGCATTATAAAATTCATAGAACAAAAGTGGTATTGTTCAGCTTTTTGCACTCTACATTATAGTTACCTGAAACAAATCTGATCTAAAAATGTAATGAAATTTCTTTCTTACTAGCTCTTGAAATATTTTCTATGTGCTTAATCTATTTTATTTGCCTCTGTGTATAAATTCCCTGCACTGCTTAACTATTTAAACTTGGTTGAAAGTTGTGGTGCCACCCAGAATCTACAGAAACACCTGAACTTGCTACATAGACTTCACCACCAAATTTGTTCCCTATACACTTCACGTTCTGGTGAGCATATCCAAGACAACCAAAGTACACTGCATACTGAAGGTGCGGCTAACGATGCAATCTGAACTAGTGCCAACACTACACCTCTAGTTTAACTATGTTAAACTTTATTTTATATAGAAAATACACAGAGCTATCAATAAAGTTTTGAAATCAGTATGTTAAAATTTTTATGAAGAAAAAGGCAGCTGTGATTATATTTGCAATCTAGCAGTTTTAAGATTCTGATTTTCTCCAAGAGCCTGACAATATCTGCTCAAAACAAGAGCTGCTAAAATTCCAATGGCTTTGTGTTAGCATGACAGCGTGTGAAAGATGAAAGGACAATTATGCTGGTACACTTGCAACCTTTCATGTATATTAGTGTCTGTCTTCTTAGGAGACCTCTCCAAATTCTTACTACTGGAAGTAGGAAAAGCCACAGAATGAGGAAGCTGAGTTTAAAAGTTAGTAGAGTTCAGATCCCTAAGAAAACAAGAAGAACTCCTCAGCAAAGTCAAAATGGCTGTTCAAGAGACACACTTGTCACTCCAGAGTATCTCTAGCATAGGCTGCATCACAACATTACAGAGTTTCCTGTTGCATCTATGTATGGCTTAGTTTATTTTTTGATCCTGGACTTGTTCCAAACCATGCAGGGTATGAAAATTGGTATTTTAAAATCTCTACCTGTATTCCCCCTTCATGACACGTCTCCAGGATTGAGTACTGCTGGTCTTCTCTCTGCTTGTCTACCAAATGCTTGTTTTCCTTTGCCGAGATTAAGAAGTTTTCTTTCTGTCCTTGACCTTGACTTTACACAGTTTCTTCTAATGCAACATTAACACAGCTGATTCACTCTAAAGCATTTTATTCATATCTTTCATGCAAAATCTGGACTCAGTCAGCTAAAGCAGATGAAGCCAGTTTTGTCTTCTTCTTTTGAGCTAAGAGAATAAAATTTTTTTAGTTTTACTGTGTAACAAGCATTGCACAGTGGCTCTACAATTTGCATAAAGAAATATGTAAAAACGAGCAATGTGTACAACAATCTAGCTTAAAATTAGTTTATAAATTGGAATAAAAACCACATTACTTTCCAAATATAGATAATCACCTCTCTCTTGTATCACCTAAGTTGTGGAAAAATTAAATCTGTAGGAAAAGCTAAAGATCTATTTAAACAGGAGTTACCTTCTGGGCTTTGATGATTTTCACTAAAGGAAATGTGTTTGCTTTGCTTTAAAAAAAAAAAAAAGCTAAAATAAAAATAAATAAAAAAAAAACAAGAAAAATATGAAATCCAACAAAAATGAAAATCACACATTGTCCAGATGGAAACACTTATAATTCTGTAAACAGAACATGACTGAACTAGAAATAAGATCTGGATTCCCACTCCACTCCTGCTCAGTCTACCAAGTGAACTCTAAAATGCCAGAATGGGGAGGGGGGCAGGGAGAAAGAAATGGGGAATGAACCAGATGGCCTCCAGAAGTCCCTTCCAACCTCAACTATGTTTGCAATTTAGGTACCTTATATTATTACAGTACAATTTAACTTATCGTTAGCCTGACAATTACAGTTAAAATACGTCGATGAGCTTGAATTAACCTTGCAAGATAAGGGTTAACTCTTATAAACTAGTTATTAAGAAAAGTAACCAGACTAAACCACCTCTCCACTACTCTTAAAATTGCAAAACTCCAGAGAACCTTCAAGACAAGCACACTGTAAGTGCCAGCACCAGCCAGTTGCTGGACACCACCTGACTTTAAACAAGTCTGTCAAGAATAAGCTCTACATAATTTATTAGTTATAATTTAGATTTAATACCACTCTTCTATTTTGATGGTGCTTTCAAAAGCACTTCTCTATAAGGAGATCTGAGTAGATACTCAGGAACCCTTCTAAAACATGAGAAGAGAGGAAATAAATTTACTTTTAAGACTACTTCCTGCTCTGAGTTCAGTCTTCAACATTCTGTTTGGCAACAGTCATGCTAGTTAAACATGGTAAATGTTCCATTGTTTTAATAACTTTTTCTTAATGTTCTACTTTTTTATTGGCAATTACTGAAATTTGTAACCCTACTTAATACTTTTCGGCACCTTTACCTAATTTTTACTGCATTAACAATATAAAAGGGCTCCCCATTATAACACTTGCCAGTTCTCCCATGCTCTGATAAGAGCCTGGATACATACTACAGTGTCCAGGCTCAAGACTACTGAGTAAGTACAGATAAGACTTCCTACAATCCATAGGGGGACTTCAAACCACCCTGATATCTGTTGGAGGGATGGTACCGCCTGGCACAAGCAATCCAGGAAGTTCCTTGATTGTGTGGAAGACAGCTTCCTCCTGCAAGTAATAGAGGAGCCGAAAAGGAGAGGTGCCATGCTTGACCTCGTCCTCACCAACAGGGAAGGGCTGGTTGGAAATCTGATGCTCCAGGGCAGCCTTGATTGCAGCAATCATGAGATAGTCGAATTCGAGATCCTCAGGACAGTGAGAAGAGTGTGCAGCAAGCTCACTGCCCTGGACTTCAAGAGAGCAGACTTTGGCCTCTTCAGGAACCTGGTCAGTAAGATTCCATGGGATATAGCCCTAGAGGGCAGGGGGGCCCAAGACTGTTGGTTAATATTCAAGGATCACCTGCTCAGGAGCGATACATCCCTACTAGAAGGAAGTGCTGTAGGAGGGCCAGGAGACCTCCTTGGATGGATAAGGAGCTGCTGAGGAAACTTTAAGGTAAAAAAGAGGCTTATAAAAGGTGGAAGCAAGGACAGGCAGCCTGGGAATAGTGCAGGGATGTTGTCTGGGAATCTAGGGACCAGGTTAGGAAAGCTAAGGCCCACTTAGAATTAAACTTGGCTAGGGATGTTGAGGATAACAGGAAGGGATTCTGTAGGTACATAGCAAATAAAAGGCAGACAAGGGACAACGTGGCCCTCTCCGGAAGCTATCAGGAGAACTGGCTACCCTGGATTTTGAGAAGGCTGAGGTTCTTAATGACTTCTTTCCCTCAGTCTTCACTGGAAAATGCTCTGACCATACCACCCAAGTCTTGGAAGGTAGTTGCAGGGACAGTGAGAATGAAGACCCTGGGCCCACTGTAGGAGAGGATCTGGTCCGAGACCATCTTAGGATCCTGAACGCGCACAAGTCCATGGGACCTGATGAAATCCATCTGTGGGTCCTGAAGAAGCTGGCAAATGAAGTTGCTAAGACACTGTCTATCATACTTGAAAAATCATGGCAGTCAGGTGAAGTTCCTGATGACTGGAAAAAGGGAAATATAACCCCATTTTCAAGAAGGGGAAAATGGATGAACCGGGGAACTACAGACAGACCAGTCAGTCTCACCTCTGTGCCTGGCAAAATCTTGGACTGGATACTCCTGGAAGGCATGCTGAGGCACATGAAAAACAACAAGGTGGTTGGTGACAGCCAGAATGGCTTCACTAAGGAGAAATCCTGCCTGACCAATTTGGTGGCCTTCTATGATGGGGCTACGGAACTGATGGACAGGGGTAGAGCAGTTGACATCATCTACCTGGACATGCGCAAAGCATTCAACACTGTCTCACATGACATCCTAGTCTCTAAGTTGGAGAGACATTAATTTGATAGGTGGACCACTCGATGGATAAAGAACTGTCTGGATGGCTGCACGCAAAGAGTTGTGCTCAATGGCTCAATGTCCAGCTGGAGACCGGTAAGGAGTGGTGTCCATCAGGGATCGGTCGTGTTCAACATCTTTGTCGGTGACATGGACAGTGGGATTGAGTGTGCCCTCAGCAAGTTTGTCGACGACACCAAGCTGTGTGGTTTGGTTGATATGCTGGAGGGAAAGAATGCCATCCAGAGGGACCTTGACACGCTTGTGAGGTGGGCTGATGCCTACCTGATGAAGTTTAACCATTCCAAGTGCAAGGTCCTACACATGGGTTGGAGCAATCCCAGGCACAGCTACAGGTTGGGCAGAGAAGAGACTCAGAGCAGTCCTGCGGAGAAGGACTTGGGGGTGTTGGTTGATGAGAAAATGAACATGAGCCGGCTGCGGTGTGCACTTGCAGCCCAGAAAGCCAACCGTATCCCAGGCTGCATCAAAAGGAGTTTGACCAGCAGGTCAAGGGAGGTGATCCTGCCCCTCTACTCTGCTCTCGTGCGTCCTCAGTTGGAGTATTATGTGCAGTTCTGGTGTCCTCAACATAAAAAGGACATGGAACTGTTGGAACAAGTCCAGAGGAGGACCATGAGGATGATCAGAGGACTGGAGCACCTCCCGTATGAAGATAGGCTGAGAGAGTTGGGGCTGTTCAGCCTGCAGAAGAGAAGGCTGTGTGGAGACCTCATAGCAGCCTTCCAGTGCCTGAAGGGGGGCCTATAAGGATGCTGGGGAGGGACTCTTCATGAGGGACTGTAGTGAGAGGACAAGGAGTAACAGGTTAAAACTTGAACAGGGGAAGTTTAGATTGGATATGAGAAAGAAATTCTTTACTGTAAGGGTGGTGAGGCACTGGAATGGGTTGCCCAGGGAAGCTGTGAATGCTTCATCACTGGCAGGGTGTTCAAGGCTGGATTGGACATAGCCTTGGGTGGCATGGTTTAATGTGAGGTGTCCCTGCCCCTGGCAGGGAGGTTGGAACTAGATGATCTTCAGGTCCTTTCCAACCCTAACTATTCTATGATTCTATGACTGCCAAACTTGGCTCCTTTTATAGCTTCTGGAAAGCAGCAGTCCCAGTGCCCATGTTTGGAACTGACTGCAGCCAGCCTCATTGCAGGCGTCTGTCTGAATCCCATACACTTTTACAATTTCAGTCACTCAGAGAAAGGAAAGTCTGTATCTACATGGTATTTTTGATCTAGACTTCACAACTGGGAACTCAATATTTAATTGTGCTGCCTCAGTGGCTCCTGCACTGTGAGAAAATTTCCAGTCACTAGAGGAGTAGGTTACCAATTCCATCTGTATCTCTTCTTTGTGGAAAAATCCAGTTATTGTATCATGCAATCTCTTTTACTTGTGGAAAATCAGCTTTCTGCTCAACAAATGCAAATATTTTAGTGAGCCCATCCTGCTGTGTGTTTCTAAGGAGCAGGCTCCCTTCAGCTATGACAAGCTCTTTGATAATACCATTCCTCCCAGGGAAGAACAGGTTGATGTCTAAAGGAACTTTGAGGTTTGGGCTTCGTTTTTTTTTTTTTTTTTACCAATAGAAAATTCTCTTTATTATTTTTTTTATATAATTTGCTAGACAGCCATTGTATTCCTTCAAAACAAAGCACTTATGCTGTTTTATCTCTGCATTACCACAGAGGCTATTAGCAAATAGAATAGAAAACAAGTCGGATGAATTTAACCCAAGCATGCTTATTCACCATAAATAAGGCTTCCTACAGGGTTTTTTTTCACCTCTTTATAAACAGGCTCTGTACCACCAATTTCCCCATAAAACACTATGTATATGATGCTACAACAACACACGGGAAAAACAGATAAAGGATAAACACCCCATGACAAAAACAGAAAAAACTGTCTAAAGGTCAAAATAATGTATTGTAAAAGAATCTGTTATTTCAATATGCAGATTTCTTACCACCTGCACATCTTGAATTGAAATTGCATTCTTAAGATTTTATGTCACTATCATGTGATCAGATCCCTGAGAATCGTTGAAATTAAATTCATCATAAAACTGACATTTCTGTACTTGAAAAATGTATTTCTCATGGTGACAAACTAATCACTAGGAAGCATCAATTGTCCTTAAACACATTCCTTTATAATTTATAAGGTAAAGTATCTTTCTGTTTTACCCAACAATACAATGTGCTTCTTATATCAGTCTGTTTTGTTTTGGTTTAATGCATACAGCATCTGACAATTTCTGCCTCTTTGTGACTGCTTTGATTTCTGCCATGTGGTCTGCACTGGCTGTTTTTTCTTTCAGACCCACTGAGAAGACTGGTTCGGGTTTGTTTACATCAGGCACTGTGGCAGTCTGTAATCTGCTGTAGTTACACCCCCTGTTCTCCTCCACTGCTCCTAGTTGGTATATGCCTTAAGGATCTCTTCCAGCTCAAACAAACTGCAGCTGTCAAACCTGCAGATCACAGCTCTACCAACAATTCTACACTCTGATCTTGATCAGAAAGATTCGTATCCATTTCAGTGATCTTTTACTGTCTTCAACTATTTCTTGATCCCAAACAAAATTCTTTTTCTGCCTAAGGCAGACAGAACATTCAGTTTGGAATATTCAAATCTGAGTGTACTTATGACCCAGTAACAGGCCTTTTGTCTTACACATTGTTAACCTGATTTTTATTTTAATAGGTGAATAACAGATCAACATCACCCACATTTTAGCAGGAAGATTAAACTAGAGAGAAATCTTGCCTGCTGATTTGCTTTACTAATTGGAGACATCTATTGTTTTTCTAATATTCTGGGAAGAACATTAACAGAGTAATACCCTGCACATTGTCAAAATGATGAAGAAACCTGCAGTATCTGAATGACTTACTTCCTGACAGATGCAAAGGAATTTTATTTTTTTCCCCTCCATGGAAATTCTAAGGCTACAAGTGCCTTTAAGAAATAAGAGGCACCCTGGGCTGCCACTTCTGCAGTTCTTTGCAGTTTCTGCTGGGACAGATGCATGAAGCAAGGAACTGGAAAAATCAGATGAAGGTGGATGCAACTGGGGCAGATGAGCCCAATAAATTAGAAGTGTTTCAAAGGTCTGTGACAGAGTACCTTTGGTAGGCATCTGTATCCAGCCAGGGTCAAGCCACCACAACTGGCCCTGCAAGGGGAAATCTGGTCAGATCTTAAGCATAGAGAAAATGGTAGAACATACCAGTTGAGCAGACTATCCAAGATATTATACTTTTCACTGCACACTATTGCAACAAAGCTTAATTACACATCAATCATATTAAGTAACCTCCATATTTTTATTCTTAAGGCACCAGCCTCATGAGACTTAGTTCAGGCCACTTGGATGGCATTACAAATATTCTTAAGTTTATGAGTCTAAATACTCATGGATCAAGCTCTCCTCCTTTTGTGGCTGCAGTTTTTGCTACAGATTTGAGCTACTGTTCTACAACCCAAACTAGTTATGGACTGCAAGTGAGCACAGCAGAAAGGTCAGTGGGAGGAAGTCAGTGCCCTCTTGCTTGAAGGGTTGCCATCCACACAAGCCCTCATGCAACTTTACATGTCTAGCTTTTGCGATTGAAAAGGTCTGGCCTCAGTGTCCCACAATACATCAGCTCATACTCAGTTCCTAAGGATCAACTTCACATGCAGCAAAACCCAGGGGAAGTTCTTGAGAAAGAGCAAGAGCAACAAAGAACAGGAAAACTTACTTTTCAGTCAAAATGTGTGAAATTTCTCTTAAGTTTTGTCCTTTCCTGTTTTCTTCAATAACTGGTCAGAAAAAGAAAAAATAATCACGAAAGCTAGCACATACTGCTATATCTTAAAAGCATTACTCAAAGATCTTTTAACCTATTTAACAGCTATCACTTCTGTAATTAATTAACTAAAATATATTTAGTTTGCACATAATTAAATTGGTCAATGCAATAAGCAGAACAAACCTGTGGTGTAAAACTTCAACTGCTATGGAAATTTCACCTGACCTTTTCAGTTTTGAGGGCTTCAGTGCCACACTATTATTTCAAATATATTTGTAATTGGAATAGAATCCTTTTCACTAATGCCATGTCATGATGAACAATTATTAGCTTTGAATGAGTGCAACATTTTCTCTACTCACTGGAGTATAGCTCTTTACAAAACTGATACATCAGCATAAAATGTTCTAAAGTGTGAATCTTGCAACTTTATTTAACTGATGTGAAATTAAATGGAAACACACATTTCACATTGTAGGCTGTTTTATCAGAAGTATAATCATTTACATTTCAGTTTTATGTGTCAAAATATATTTTTCCTTTACCTGTTATTCCATTTCAGTTTTTAACATTTAATCTTAAGAGAGATGCCTTGATCGTGCAGACTATCTTACCAAAGTCCCTTTGAAAAGAGCAAAAATCTACTAGTATCAGATAATAATTTTTGTTCACTTTCCAATCTTAGCCTGCAAAACAAACAAACAAAAAAAATCATATTCTTCTTGCTTACTTTCAAGTTTTCAGCCAGAATTTTACAGATTGTTCTTTGTTATATTTTTGTTGCCTGCCTGGAAAGTTATGTAAAGGTTTGCAACAACCCCTAACAACCGTATCATTCAGTAGGATCTAACAACCACATCATTCAGTAGGATCTAACACAGTTGGTCTGTTATTATTTGTGGCCAAGACTATGGCATCAGGGGTAACAGTTATAAAAATATTCCTAAATATCCTCTTCTACAAGTGAAGATCCTTCCCTAAGTGTGCTCTTGGAAGGAAGCCTTACAGCTGAATGGATATTTTCAAACTTTAAGAAAAGACTAAAGTCACACCTACTTTTGAGAAATCCCTTTACACACATACTAAAAGGATGGTATTTTTACTCAGTGTCTGTATTTGCAACATGTATCATGGTAATCATGATGTGTCAGAAAATACGTATTACTAGAGTGAGAAGGACTGGTCTCTCTAGGGGCAATCAGAAATACAGACAAGGTTAAAACATGGTTCTGCTCAAACCCACACGCCCAAAGATAATTCAAAATATTAACATTAAATATTATACTCATATTCATACTCAAGAGTAGTCCATGAGAGCAAACTGATACTTCATACGGTATTGGGTTTGCCCAGCCTTTGTCAGCTTTATTTTAAAATATTCTTTCAAAACAAAACCCAAGCACTACATTTTAAATTTTCACGTATTTACTAGTAGTCTTCACAGAAGTAAAAGCCACCTATTTAGCTAGACAGACACACAAACACACAAGGAAACTGTCACCCATCACTCCAGTGAAAGACAGAAATGTCATTTGCAAAGTGGATTACAATGTGCAGATGACAGGATACCATTTATTCTCTAATCGTTTCAGTGAAACTTGTAAAATTAATATTCTCCTGAAAACAGCACAACTGATAACTGTACCTCAAAGACAACTTCCAAGAGTTTTCAGGTTAGCAGCCAAATGTAATTTTGTAATTTTTCTCTCACACTACAAGTAAGGAAACATTGTCATCACAGGGGACCCACAACTTCACATAAGCACTCACTAGGCAAAACTGAACAGAAATGCTTTAAAACTTTCCAGTCCTTTCAAGTTAAATGCTAAATAAACAGAAAAATGTGTTTGGAGGAAGCAAAAAAACATGGTCTTGTTTTGCCCCAATCTCAGTATCTCTGGAAACACTTCTGCATGCTTCTATCAGCAACACTATTCTCAGTTACACATTCCTATAGAGTTATACTGGAGACCTAATTTGCTTGTACTGAGATTCTGAAGAAGAGCTAGAAAAATGCCAACTTGTAAATGACAAAACACAGTGTACTCAGGAGGAAAAAAGAATGATTTATTGTTCAGAGTTAGCAGATTAACAAAGTTCACTGTTTCGTCTGCCCCCTCAGTTTATAAATATCAGCTATTATAATCAAATATGGTTTACTCATGAGGTTGCTCTTTAATGATGCTGACTCAGTTGACTCTGATGAGATTCGAAAACTTGGGTTTTCTTGATTAGATTGTAATGTTACAACCTGTTAGTATCACCAGAAAGCTACTGTCTAAATACAGAGTACTGGATTTGGGGGTTTAGTGGGGGAGTGTTATTCTTTTTCTGTGCAGTCTCAACATGCTACTGATGTACAAAGTAGCATCAGTCTATTCTCTATATATGAGCACCTTCTTTCAGATTCCCAGAAAAACTCAGGCATCAGAGATGTACATGAAATGCAGATGCTAAGAAAAAGCAAAATCAGCATGTCAACCTGCATGAAGCCTAAAATACATCCACAGGTCCTAAGGGAACCGACGGATGAGGTGGCAAAGCAACTACCCATCACATTTAAGCAGTAGCGTCAGTCCTGTGAAGTTCCTGCTGTCTGGAAAAGGAAAAAACAACCTCCATTTTTAGAAAGGGGTAAAAAAAAAAAAAGACCCAGGGAACTACAGGCCACTCAGCCTCACCCAGGTGCCCAACAAGATCATGGAGCAGATCCTCCTGGAAACTATGCTAAGGAAATGGAACATGGAAAATGAGTAGGCGACTGATGACAGCCAACATGGCTTCACTACAGGCAAATCATGCCTGACAAGTTTGGTGGCCTTCTATGACAGGGTTATAGTGCAGGTAAGATAAGGGAGGAGCAATTGAGATCATTTACCTGGACTTGAACAAAGTATTTGACACTGCCTCACATGACATGTCTCTAAATGGAGAGGCATGGATCTGACATATGGACTACTCAGTTGATAAGGTATTGGCTGGATGGTAGCACCTAAAGAGATGCAGTGAATGGCTTGAAATCCAAGTGGAGAGCAGTGCAAGTGGTGTTCCTTGGGGACTGCTACTGAGACTGACACTGTCTAACATCTTTGTCAGTGAGATGGACAGTGGGATGGAGCACACCCTCAGCAAGTTTGCTGGCACCAAGCTGTCTCCCTGTGACTCCAGGGAGACCTTACAGCAGCTTTCAGTACCTAAAGCAGACCTTGCAAGAAAGCTGGAGAGGCACTTTTCACAAGAGGATATAATAAAGGGGGAATGGCTTTAAGCTTAAAGAGGGGAGATAGAGAATTGATGTTAGTCAAATGCTTTACACAAGTCCAGGTAGATGATGTCAACTGCTCTGCCCCTATCCATCAGTTCTGTAGCCCCATCATAGAAGGCCACCAAATTGGTCAGGCAGGATTTCCCCTTAGTGAAGCCATTCTGGCTGTAACCAACCACCTTGTTGTTTTTCATGTGCCTTAGCATGCCTTCCAGGAGAATTCACTCCAAGATTTTGCCAGGCACAGAGGTGAGACTGACTGGTCTGTCTGTAGTTCCCTGGGTCATCCATTTTCCCCTTCTTGAAAATGGGGGTTATATTTCCCTTAATTCAGTCATCAGTAACTTCACCTGACTGCTGTGATTTTACAAACTAAACCCAGTTAGTTTCTGATCAGAAAAAGAATGTCACGTTGCCCACCTGAGACATTATCGTATAATTTAGGATACAAAGGGATATTCAGAGATGAGCTAAGTAAAGCTGAGATCTTAAGAGTGAGATTCTTTCACACCCTTCATCCACCGAAATTCTACTTTTCAATGTCATCGGACTCCCAGATATTTTTTCATGTTACCTGTAAAATTCTTTGTCTTGCCTGGATGTTTCCAGACTTAGATCAATGTATGAATATGATTACTTTAGAAATCAGTGGTGTTTCAGTGGCACAAAAGTAAAACAGATAAAAGACATCTCATTGATCACATCAATTAAAGTAATTTTCTTCAAACACTGATTAATGCCTGCTATACATTAAATAACAAAACAAGCAAGCTGATCATTTGCATGCAGCATACCGCCTGCTCCATCAGTGAGACGGGTCTATGAAAGGGAAAGTTTATTTAGCTGGGTTTTAGCTACTATGATATAAATCAATGCACAATAAAAAGGTATTAGAAATTACACTGTTCCTAGACTTAAGAGAAGAGGTAAAGCAATTTCCTAATTAAGAAAGTAGCTTGGAAATCAAATTACTGGCTTATTCTGTAGTAACATAGGGAGATACAAGTAACAATATGCACCCAAAGGAGATTAAGCATCAAAGGGGGCTGGGTTTTGTATAGCTTAAACTTTTAAAGCAGAAAATTAAAAAAAAAAAAAAAAAAAAAAAAAAAAAAAAAACCAAAAAATCCAACCCAGGGAAAAAAGTTTGAAATAAGTTTTAAAAAAGGTGAAGAGCTTGTGAAAGCAAAGAAGCAATATTTGTTCATAGGGTATTTCTGCATAATATGCTCAATCTTTCTGTATTTCATTCGGCTGAATATGTGGGAAAGGAAGCAGAATCTCAGGCTGGATGAAATCAGACCTGCATAATGTAATCAAGAATAAGAAAGTATTATATATCAGATATAATATGAAACAGGTAGAAGCTGAAATGAGGAAAGGAAAGGTAACTCAAATATGGAAAATGGACGTAAATTGTACAAGAAGCTGAGATAAGTTTTTTTTTTTTTTTTCCAAAATACATTAAAAACATTGGGAAGAAGACAGATCAGACTCAGGAAAATGGCAAAAATGTGCTGACAGCACAGGTATGAATGAAAGTAAATGTACTCATTAATTCCATATTCACAAGAAGCCGGGGTCATCAACAGAAGTCATTTGTTGAGGATGAAAAATTGTTACCAGGAAAGGTATCAGTTGAAAAATTGTTAGCAGGAAAGGCATCACACCAGAGAATGTTAAAGAAACCCCAAGATACATAATAGAAAAATTTAGAAGTCATCAATAGAAAACTAAATATATTGAGATAACCTCTAATCTGAACTTCATTCACAGACTTTTCAGTTATATGCTGAAAATAACAAGACATAGCCTTGAAAATCTAATCTTGAAGATGCAAATAAATGAAAGCAAAATTAACATTTTGCTTTAAGAAGTGAAGAAACTCAGTGAAGTTGTAATATGTAGTGACCATTAGGAGTAAGATCCTAGTGCTAGACGGTTTATGTTTTTTTTAAACAGAAGACGGTTATTTCCTTCTTTGTAACGTATCCATACTGTGCCAGACTTTATGAGCAACACCTTAAACATAAATGTACATTTATTCAGGATTCTTATCATGCACATTAGAAATATGACATAAGGTTATAAAAGAGAGAAATGTGCAAGATTCGTAAAACACTAAAATGGTATTGTAGCTGAATTTAAAAAACACTGCCCATCAAATCAAAATTCTAGCGCTACAGCTACAGGAGCACTCCATCTGGTTGCTGGTATGATTGTTCACACAGAAATCCTAAAGTCGAACAACACAGCACTAGATAAATCATGACAATTGCAAACCAAAGGCCTCCTGATATTTTTTCCTGATTTGAATTAGGACCTAACCCTCTACAGAAGAAAATGAGTATCATCCTATTTAAATATCCAGAGATTTTTTTTTGCCTAAGGTAATTCTTCATGCGCTTACGTTTGTGTTTTAGACACAGTCACAGCCAGCAGGAACTGCAACCCTTGACTAAGTAACTGCATAATGAATTACAGTTTCTCTTCTAACACTGAAACAAATCAGAATCTGAGCCCAGCAGTTACATACTTTGCAGAACTTACCAGCGAGGCTGCCAGCCCTGCATATGTATTTCAGCAAAGGGGCACCAAACCAATGAAGGACTAAGCATATGCTTAATTATACTTAAGAATGTGCTTAAGTATTTCCTAAATTGGCACTGTAATTAAGATTACACTTTCAAGGATATCAGTTTGACACTAATTGTAATCAATGTAAATTTATTCTTTCTGGTATTTGTTCATGGAGCAATCCTGATTTCAGTTGAATGTATCTATTACTCTCATAACACAACTCAGCAATTTTCTGTCTGTGGGTTGAAATGAGCAGTTACTGTTCATGAGTATTTCTGGATTGCTTAAATCTCACGAAATTGCCTTTTTTCTGCTACAAAACAATATTTTAAAACATTAAAGCTGGTTGTATGGTATATATAGTTAGAGGAGAAAACATAATTAATAAACTACAGTTCTACCAAAACAATACCAATCAACTGCTTTTAAGTGGAAGCCTACAGGCCATATTTGTGCTATAGATCAGTTGCACCTGGAAAAGACTGTCTCAACTTTCATAGACGTCTGGATAGCTTAGCTGAAACAATTTCACTGCTCTTCTCTCCGCCTTGGTAGTACAGGCAATGTAAAAGCCAGGGATGATTAGATGACATTTTCTTTTTTTTTTTTTTCTTTCTTTTTTCCTGCTGTGTATAATTCAAGTTAGTCAGGGCTCCCTACTCATGTAACCAGAGTCTGAGAGCTTACCTATTCCATGAGTAAAGCCCCACAATGAGAAGCAAAAAATAAAGGGGAATTGGGTTCCCATGAGAGTTGTTTCACATGCACCACAAGAGAGCTGCTTACACACACTCCTAGCATGCTGATGTCAGAAGAGAATTAACATCTTCCAGCATCGTCTTTAACAGCTTACTAAATGTAAAGTGTTAAGCAGTATTTCACTAACAGTATTCCCTGCAATAGCTTGCAGTTAGCTGAATTGAGAACTGCTTCCTGCACGACAAAACAAAGAGTCTATGGTAACCTTTATATCCAGCCCACAAAATTCTATTTGATCTACAACTCACCTTTGAGAAGACATCCAATCTTAACACTGCAGACTTCAAATAATAAATTAGATCTATCAACTTCACCCCATCTTCAAAAAAGCCTTTCAATAGCTCAAGTATATTAAGTTAAAAACACACATTTAATTCTAATTTTAATTAACCTAACTTCAAAAAATGGGATCTTGTGCTATTTTTCCTGCGCCATGAAGAACTGCTTGTTGCTGGATATCTCAATCCCATGAACATACTTGTAAACAGTATTCAAATCATCTCTGCTCCTGAATTTTGGTAATGTAGCTTCAAAGTTTTCTTACCACACAAAACTTTTTATTGCCAGATTCATTCTTGTAGATCTTTTTCTGAAGCCTTACTCAACTTTTCCACAAGTCTATCAAAATTCTGGGCTGAAAAGAAAATCTGAAAACAGTAGTCTAGCACTACCCTTAGTAATATCAAACACTGAAATAACTGAGCCTTCCTATTCTGAACTTTTATCATATTTCACACATCTAGCTTCCAGGTTTTAGTGAAGTTCACATTCATTTCACTAAGACAGGCACTGTAAAAATCCAAATCCATACATTAAGTTTGAAAATGAGATTTACAGATGGCTCACAAATTTGAAATTGTGATCTCTGTGCAGTTACATTAGCCTAGAAAAACCTCAATTTCATAGGCCTATCAGCTTTCAAAACTCAGGTTTCTTATGATTCCTAAAATTCTGGTGGAGAAGACTAATAGTGCCTCTGATTCTGACACAGCTGAGGAACTTGACATTTATTTCAGGCTTAACTCCTAACAAGGTCGAAAACCGAAGCCCTCTATGCATCCTTCACTGCAAATATAGCTGAACTGCAGCAGATTTCTGATTCCTTACAAATACAGCTGGAGAATATAGTATCCCCTTTTTATTTATAGATCAGTTATGCCACCAAAGATCTGAGACACTTAGACTTAATCTTCTCTCTTTGAAGAAAAGATTTAAATACATCTGCAATACCTTTATTGTATAGGTTAACCTTCAATATGTATATATATATAGACAGATATATCTATGAATTATAGAGGGAGATGAAGTAACACTCTATAAGCACTTCTAGGAAATGTTCCATTTGGTACCCGATGTTTTTATTTCTTAAGTATCATGATTCTTACCTTACTCCTACTCCAAGGACTCTGAGATACTTCATGGACTACCTTGCTCATAATTACTTGCATTTGGAAGAGATACCCAAGACACAGCTTTCAGCTGCTCTTCCTAACTTAGAGATGCATGGTTATGCTCATTTTCTCTCTAGCCCAATGAATCTGCCATTATACCACATTCCATCCTAGAAGCCTGAGAACAGAGAATATTCTCCTGGTATCACTGAACAATTTATCTAAATCTCAAGCAGCTGGAATGACTTAAAAGGTACACAGCACTTTGTAATTCAGATAGGGGTCTTGGAAATCTTCCTGCACAAGAGTTGTGCATAGTTTTCATTGTCTGTCCTTATTTTAACGCAACTTCTAATGGGAACCACAAATGTCAGCTTCAGGTTAGCAGACGCTTACCTTAGGTATCGCATCACTGACTACCTCTGTACTTCAGCTCTTTGAGTAAATCCTCTTTCTTAGACAACGTCATCATATTGTATTATTCCCATATTAATATTATACTTTCTGCATCTGGACATATGAATTTATCTTTACTATAGTTATGATTATGAATTTATCTTTACTATAGTTATGATTATGAGTTTATCTTTACTATAGTTATGATCTTTAAATTATTCTGATAATTAACTGTTCCACTATTTCTTTTTTATCTGGATGGTACTGCATTATGTGCCAGGAATGTGTGTCTGTGAAAAAACAAAAGAAACACTCTGCTGATTTACATTTTTTTCCAAGTATCTTGAGATAGACTACTTTGCTTCTGAGATATTCACAAAGTCAAGTTTAGAGACAGATATTCTGTATCGCACCAATTTCTATTACCACAATTTTAATGTAGAGCATTTTAAATCAGTACTGATTCTAACAGGGGACGGTTACTATAATTTATTTGCTAGTACTCTGTAACATGGATAAGTCCAGATTTCTCTTAAGTTCATCCATACAAAGCTACTCATTAATACTGCTAAAGCTACACAAAAACTAAACATTATTCTCACTCCTAAGAAATATTTCTTCAGCATCAGGAACATGGGCAGGGGTACAGCTGAACAGGGGGAAGATTACATTGCCTCTACTTAAGGTGTATCTGTTACATGCATAAATGAAAGATTTCAGTCTTCAGAAATAACAATCAAATGTCTTTCACAAGCACTAAATTCAGTTGAATAAAAGCTAAAAAGCAGAAAATAGATCAACTTGAATTGCAAATGTAATCACAGATGCCAGACACTAACCTTAAACCTTTCAAGGTGAAATGCACCCATCCCTGCACCATGCTGAGGATCGAGTGTGGTGCTCTGAGTAGGCATTGTAGCAATGGCAGCTATCCGCTCCAGCTGTTCACATGATAAAAAGCTGCTGCAAAGCCCTCAGAGCACTGATGAGATGAGAGCAAGTGGATATCATGAATAAAACTGAGAAAGAGAAGGAAAAACGAGAAAGGGATTATTGGGGATCATTACTTGAAACAAGTGGCTTTATACGCTGGAACTGAAATGTTTCGTTCTCAGTTTTTGAATTATCGAAGATCCAACCTGTTTATTCACTAGAACACAACATATCTGCTACAAGATAAGATTCTATTCATAAGCAGACAGAAAAGCTGCATTTTTTTCCTTCACCCTATGTGGTCAGAAACACAAATCTTCATTATCATGAAAATGGAAGCCTCTCCCTCCTCTTGCCAGGATAACTCTCAGTCATATAGCCAGTTCAGATATGTCTCATGAGAAGTCAGGAGTCAAGGCCCTCATAACAGGGTTGCATCTTACCTTTTGGCACGTATTTTGTGCTCTGGGAATAAACAGATTGGATCTTCAATAATTTGAAAACTGAGAACAAAACATTTCTCTTCCAGCTATAAAGCCACTTGTTTCAAGTAATGATCCCCAGTAACCCCTTGTTTTTCCTCCTCTTTCTCAGTTTTATTCATGCTATCTACTTGAGTTGCTCAAGCTGACTGCAATGCAGTTAAGGATCAAACACTTAAAGCTTTACTTTCAAGCATCAGGCACTAAATATGCTTATTAATATTCACCAGATAATTTCCTACTTGCTGATAAAAGCTCTCTCAAAAGAGCTTTTTTTGATGGAAAAAAAAAATAATCCATATAAAGCAAATGAGCAAGTAACCACTTGCAGGCAACTGCATGTAACAATGACCTTGAGAACCAAGTGACTGAAGATTCAAAATTCAAATAGTTTAATCCTGCTGAAAGTTATGCTGAAAGTGACTGACAGGTTATGGAGGACCAGACTTGGCTAGGAAGGAGTAAAAGACAACTTCAGCAAAACTTAACCTCAGGAAATGAAACCACTGATTCAACAGAGCCAAAGATAAAGTCTGAGGTAAGGTGCTTCAGACTACACATGTGAATTCAGCTTAACCATAAAAGGGATAAATGTGGGACGCTGGGGATATAGCTGGAGAGTTAACTGGGATAAAGCAAAGTACTGTTGTTTCTAAAAGCTGGTGTCTGTTGGTAAAATAAAAACAACAAAGTAGACTTTTACAGCAAAAAGAGAGCAAAAAGAGCAAAATTAAAGTGAGAAGTGATCACAAGGAACACGAGAGAAATTTATATTACTGAGGGAAAACAACAGAATAAAGGAGAATATATAAGAAACTTCAGTATCTGCACCTACCACATACAAGAACAGCAATCTGAGAGGGAAGACGCTCATATCAGACTTTGTATGTAATATTATTGGCACTCAGTTTCAAAGCTTCAGCATCAAGAACAGATAAAAGCGATATACAGAAGCCTGCTACAACAATAATAATTGCTAGAAAAAGGTCTGCCATCAAGTAAAATAAAGAGCAGCACCTGAACTGCAGAAAAAATTATATATTGAAGTGTCTGATAATTCTTTTTAGGTAGACCCTTTCTCTGAGGAGAGCAATATTATGTAGTCCTTACAGAGAAATCTGGCATAATTTCTCTACCAGTGCTCCCAGAGAGATGCTCTGCTATTCTTCTACACCATGAGGAGTATTACCATTGCTAACATGCCTATTATTTACATGTCTTTTTTTTTTTTAAGCACCTGGTGACCTTAACCAGGTTGAGTTCCCTGTCCAGGAACAGACTGAATGCAATAGACCTCTCCTAAAGACTTTGTTTTGTTGATGCTGAACATGGAATGAGAAACAAAGAAAAGCAAATGAGATAAGTATGGCTAAACAAAGCTCTGGGTGTACAGAACTCTCAAGTGCCAAAATCAGACTACACTCAAAGGCAGAGACTGACCCCTCTCAATGGTGAGCAGAAGAGGACAGGTGCTGAAATACTGTCTGTTTGTTCCAGTTTCCTCCCACCCAGTGACAGAGTTCCAAGACTCTCCAAATAGAAGGGATGCAATGCTTTGGCTAGATGAACTGCACAAGGTCTAGGGCTATCAGGCAGTACTACAGGAGAAGTATATGGGATAGAACTTGCAGAGAGACCACAGCACAGTGAAAAAATGGACAAAGGATATCAGCATAACTCACATTATCCTCTCACTGACTCCAATCCTGTTTGAGTTGTTTAAATTACATCAGCAATTAGTAGTGTCTATTTCCATCTACATTTGAGACTGAGAACTAGAGATGTCAATAAAGCATGCTGAACTTAGTCAAATTTTTATGTTTGTATTTTGTCATGAATTCACATCTCAGAACAAAGAGTACATGAGAATAACAGAACCATTTTCTGCCCCTCCAATGCCCTAATGTAATCAGCCCATTGCATAAAGGAACTTAGAAGCTGCAAGACAACATACTCCTGTCACGGGAACCAAAGTAATACACCAGCAAAGCATCCTTTGTAGCTGTGCTCATCACAGAAGAGAAACAAAGTTGACCAGCCATTCATGCCATAAATTACTGGTCTCCAGACCAACTCTACTCCATCAGAGCCATAGCACTCCTGAGCTGAATATAGTAAAAAAGAGCAAATAAAAATAGTATTTGAGAATGAAATTGCGAATACACCAACAAGTATAAATATTTGTGTAAATCATCATGCCAATCCTTTGGAACAGAAAAAAACCACACTTTCATAGGTGGAAAACCCACAGTCTCTTAGCCTTAATTATTCATCATATAGTACCAAGATATTTTCTTGTTACATGTAGTGCAATAGCTAGAGGCTGCACAAAGTTGCTTAAGTCATTTCAACTGAACCCAAAAGACTTACAGTACCCTCATTCTGCCTTATACTGCTTTTTCATTTAGACGAGCCTGTTTCTATAAGGTGCATGCAGAACACTGGACAGAAATGTTAAGTGTCTAATTGCTGAACATTAATTGAAAGGACTACAATATAATGTAAAAAGCAGAGTAATCCTGGTTAAAAGATGATGAAAAGCTTTCCCTTTCCATAGACTTCATTTTGCCACAGAAATTTCTTCAAATGTAAGGGAAATTTCTTTTGTCCAGACGTTGACGTTTTCTCCTGCTAAATGTCAAAACATTCACAAAGGCTTCCCACTAAAATCAACAGAATAGCAATTAACCGCTCGCACTGTGCCTAGAAGTTGGGATCCTGAGGGGTCCCATCTTGGGACCCATCCTGCTTTATCAGTGAGCTGGAGATAAGGCAAACTGCACCCTCAGTATCAAGGTCCATACTAAAATTTAGCTGCCTATGTTCAAGGCCAGAACTGGTAAGGTGCAGCCATTCGACCTTCTCGAAAAAGCTATGAGAAAACGCCATGAGATGCTTCACTGTGCATCTTCCCCCTGCAGTCTTTACAAAGTGAGAAAAAGAAATTTAAAAATTCTAGCACAAAGCTTAAAATGACAGGTATATATTTGTCTTTTTCTAAGCAGTGAAAAACTTCAACAAAAAAAATTAAGGAATTAAAAGCTTGCTAAATTGATAAAAAAAAATTGATATCAGTTTTATAACAGAATATGTCACAGTAGAGAAAATTAAGGAGGGAGAGACTATAACTGTGTGCTTTGATGTGTCCGAATGCATAGCATGTCTCCTCGGATATTATACAGAGTGCAAATACCGTATGATTGAGATGTACTGGGGATCATGCACCGAAGATTAATAAGAAGATTTAAGGCAGATAAAGAACTCTATAGTACAGCACAGTTCACCAGTGTTAAAAAGACAGAAGGATTACCAGCATGAATTAATTCAGCAATTAGACTGTAAATGAAAATACCGAGGCACTGTTCCATACTGGAACATGAAAACCTATCAGTCCCAAATTCTGTCATCTATAGGCTTTCTGTCACCAATGTATATCACATACTTGCAATTTATTATAAATACTAGCAAAAAACCCAACTAAATACTGTAGCATTACTTGAAGAAAGCATCCCTTTGAGTTTAGATACCCTTTTGAACCAAAACTGTTCAAGAAATCAGTACATGTAAGACTAACAGAAGTGACTGCAATTAAACTCATCCTTAGTGGCATTACAGTGCACAGCAGGACCAGGGAAGAAAATGACAAAAGCCTAGTGAAATAAGAACACAGTCTGCAAACTTTCATGCAAAATGTCTATCAGTATATATCAAACAAGTTACTTTAGTCATATCTTCAAAAGAGGACACATCAAGTTTGACTGGGGAAAAAAAATAGAAAAATTTACAAATGTTACACCAAGATCTGTATAAATCAAAGCACTCTTGTGAGAAAGATAGAAGCACGATAGCTGATACCACATACACTACAATAAAGTACATTCAAACCAATGTACCATCTCCCTAAGTAGTACAAAGACAAAACTCCTCTGCTGGATTTTCATTCCAATGGGCAACCTAAATTTAGGTACTTTGTATCTCTAAATTATTTGATCAAGCTATAAAAGAATGTAGAAGATCACAAATGTGAACCCAAGTCTTGGTCAGATACTCAGGAACTGGATTCCTCCTCCTTGCTATGCTCAAACTGAGAACAGCAATCAACACTACCATGTACAGGAATTCAACAAGATCTAATTACACAAATGGTCAGCAGGTAGTAATCTTACCATCAAAAATCCCTTTGCTGTGGTGAGCAAGGAGGAACTTGAAAAATGAAAAGTTGTAGGTACACACATAAAAGTCCTAACCTACATGCAGTTGTATGCTCCACTGATATGCCCAGTAATAAACTTCATAATTTGGTCGTGTTGCCTCTCCTTAAAAAAAAAAAAATAAAAAATGCACACATAAAAAAACCCAATCCCAAAAAAACCCCAAACAAACAAACAAACAAACGAGGGTGAATCTCAAGCCCAGCAGATCCTTTAGGTCACTATTTAGCAGAAAAAAAGTCCATGATGCAAGCAGGTAGCTGTTCTTAGTGACCTTTCACATTCCTTTCCATTTCATGAGCTCTCCATCAGTTCCATAATAAAAAAGGCTTTTAAGGGGCAGAGTGTAAGGATTTAGATACAGTAGATAATCTCTGTTGGGCTTTTTCCTACAAACTTTCTAATGATTTTACCAAGTGTTCTGCACATGCTGTAAGGGTAAAGGACTGCTGATAGTTAATCCTTTTTCTGATTAACATAATCCCATGTGATCTTTTGTTTCAGTGTAACTACAATTGCTACATGTTATTCCACTAATAACATCTATCAACACTTAATTCGTACTAGGTGATTAAGAGCATCAGTGAAAGTTTTCATCTACCTGCAAACATCCCAAGTCACATTTCTGAATGCATCAAAGGCTCAAACACATTTTATTAATGCTTTTCTGTATGCAAAGTTCAGGCTGATCACCAAAATCGTAAATAAAGAGGCTAAATTTTATAAGCTTGAAAACTCATTTTCAAAACGTTCCCAGACAAGTATTTCTGAGATTATATGTAATAGGAAGCTTTGGCTAAGGATGTCAGGTTTGTCTCTTTTCTGATCTCAATCTACACTGAAGCTCCCCTGTGTTTAAGTGGGAATATACAAATGTGATTTAGAATCCATATGTTTGTGAGTTTACAAAAAAATTAAATCACATCTTTGCCTTTTGAACATAAACAGAATACACCAACCTGTAGAAAGCCTAAAATGTCTAGGCTGTAGTAATCTTTCATTGTGATGTACTGATGAAGAAATGTTTTTCTGATTAAAAAAAAATAATTCTCATTTAAAAGAACAAACAGGTTTGCCTCAGAAGTGTTTATCAAACAACATGTCATACAGTTCTAAACCAATTCTTCATGCGTATGAATATCTGCCTCATTTATAGTCCTTGAAGTGAACCCTCAGGGAATATTCACATACATACGCTAATGCTGATTATTTCATCAGCCACAGGAGAAAAAAGTGCTTTATCACAAAGACACCAATTAATGCAAAAACAAAAAGCCCTTCACTTTTATGTCTGATGTTGAAAGAAACTCAGTTACAAAATAATTAATGGCAAAATGTAGCTTCTGTAATTCACATTGTGAGTATATGCTCCCTGATGTTCTGTAAAAAAAAGCGCTCCATTAGGACTACAAAGGAAATACGTATTTTGTTTTTCTTTTTTCCTGATAAGTATTGTGCTCATATTATTATTCTTCCATGTACCATACACACCTCTTCATGAAACATACAAACTATGGAGTAAATGATATTGGAAGTTATATGAGTAGCGGCTAATAAAAAAGCTGTTGTAACATTGTACCAATTATTCGAAGTTTTATCCTAGAGACCTGTATTAACATTTTGCTGCTTTTAAGACTCAACTTTTATGTCAAAACAGGCAAAGCCCTCAAAATTATATAAAGAAACACTTTCAAGCTCCTGAAAAGTTGGTGTGTTTTTATTTACCACTGTTCAGGTTTTTTTTAAATGACTGCTTGAATTGCCCTCACTTAGGATTTTTCTGGAGTGTGATCTACCCAGAAAACATCAGCCCAAGGATGGTAAACTGTGGCAAATTGAAAATTGGAGTCGTATCAACATAGCTCAGCCAAACCACAAACTTGTAAGCTTGTCAGTGGAATGCTGTATCATGCTGCTTGTTTTGCTGGGGAAGCATTTACCATGCATTGAATGAAGTGACAATTTGAACAGTTCTCAGCAATTTGTCTTGCGAAAATATAAAAGACTAGCAAAACTTATGGTAAAGCACTTCACTTTTCCTACTGGAAATAAACTTGTACAAGGGTATTTGCCCCATCAACATGAACCTCCAGTGGCAGTGAATAAATTCTAGAAGCTTCATACAGATTTCAGCGCTCGGAAAAAAAAAAAAAAAAAAACCCAACCACCACCACAAAAACAAACAAACAAAAAACCCAACCCAAACATTCCTCCTCATTTCACGACAAACTAAGGAGGCAGATTGACTTCTTTTGGCTATGATTTCTCCATGTCTTCCTTCCATTCCCCAAAAATCAACACTTTGATCTAAACAAATACTAAAGCAGGAACACCACTAACACTAACCAGGGAGCTATATAGGTATGTACAAGACTTTCTTCTTGTGCTGGTTGGCAAATCCCTGGTTTCAGAGGTTTGGTTTGGGGCTTCTTTTCCCCTGTTGCAGGACTAGGATATTCATATTTTACAGAGAGAGCCCTTGGAAATAATCTGTGTCAGAACTACTGATCTGTATATATCCAAGTTGGAGGAAGACTGCTCTCTGAACCAGCACGCCTTTTGCTGATTTATAGCTATGTTTGCAAGGCTGGCAAAGTTAATTAAAGTTAATAGAAAATTTTAAAGCAAAAAGAAAAAATAGAGCAGTAAGAAAAATTAATTAAAAAATGATCTATCATCTGAAAACTGCAGAAGGGGCTGCATTCTCACAGGGGATACAAATTACAGCCATTTTATACTTTAACTTCTTCCAGACAGTACAGCACAACAGACTAATCAACTGTGTCTGTGTAATATCTTCAGACTAATGACTGGGCTTAGGTTGCCAGCTAGGGATTTCCTCATTCATTACTTTCAACATAATCTACCAAGTCTCAAAGCACTACAGACTTTTTTAGCTTCTGATCTTCCACAGAATGAAAGAAAAGTTTTGTGATTATGGCTCAGCACAGCATCAGATGTCTTCTCCTTCCTCAGCTTTGCTCTACTCTTCCTTTGAGAATGTTGGCATTTCATCAACGATGTGTGTGCCTTTATATGTCCATCTGCGTAATGCAGGTGTCCACAGTATGTAAAGGAGGATCAATTCACCAATATCTGAAAAATATTCTCAGATATCCATAGGTAAGGTTACAAAACCCAAAGCTCTTAAGACACTATTTGCAAATTTTTGCTTTCATAAAGGAGTGAAAATGTTAAGTATAATTCTGCACAGGCACAAAAGATATGGTAAAATACACAGGATGCATTTGCAAAACTTGTCTTACTTTTACATGCACACATTGAAGTGAGACCCAGAAGTTATCACTGGTCCTTTCAGTATTTTATTTTTTTTTTTTTTTTTAAGCTACAGAAAAGTCACTTCTGTTTTCTGGAATTTATATTTCTGGGAAATGGAAACATCTCCCTGCAGAGTTGACGTGACATCAGATTCACATGAACACTGTCGAGTTTTTAAGATACAAAGTATAAATGTTTTGAAGCCATAGATCTGTTACTTCCAGACTCCATTCGCATGAAAATTACATGAAAATTGAGCCCAGAAATTAAATTACCTCAGAAAGGATTTGCAGGTTCTTAGTGCCTCTGAGAATAAGGCTGCCCTTGTTTTAGAATATGATACAGATTAGCTTAACAGGGATACAGAGTCACCATTTCTGGTACCTTTTCTAAATAATACCAATCTAGATTAAACAAACAAACAAAAACCCCAAGCATGCCCAATACTGGTGATTACTTTCTGCTGCTTCTGGACTGTTAGTCTGGGGACTGCCTTGATTGTGTCCAACTTGAGCGCTGATTACCTCACATTTCCCGCAAGCCCTAGTGAATATGGAGGTCTGCAAAGCACAAGCACAGTTTGGGATCATCCTCTGCATACTGATAAGTTAAGATACTGGCAGGCCCAGTTACAATTTTTCTTTAATAACCACTCGCATAAATAAATTCAATTCAACCAGAATTGAAAGACAGGTGAACTTCATTGCCTGTCTTCATGATGTCAAAAGGTTAAGAGAAACCAGAACACCATCTCTTTTGACAGAAAAGTTTCTTCTCTTGTAAAACTTTTCACCTACTTTCCCTCATCAATTTCCCAACTTCCATTTCTTTTTCAACCTGTTCTCCGCAAATCGAGGTATTTTCTGACATTCCTAGTGTAAACATTCTATTGTTCTAACCAGTAAAATATTCAAGGACTGTGTATCTCCCTTCTACATACATCACCCATACTAAAAAAAGAGGGGACCTGAAGGAGTTAATGAGGCAATCTTACCTCCAATCTCCCAACTAACATCAGGATAATAAGTGACAAGCCAATTGTAAAGCTAAATTGTTATTAGTCACCAGAGCTGAGACCCTTTGCTCCAGTACTCTGGCCTTAATCTACTTGACATGTGAGCTAATACTGCTTAAATATAATCACCAATATTATTTTTTTACGTAATTTGCAACCAAATCGAAATTCAATTATTTACCCAAGAGTTCACTTTATAGTACCCACCACTTTCAGTGATGCTCAGCCACTGGAAAATAAACAAAAAGAGCACAAGAGGATCCACAGCAGTCAAAATAAATTAGTGAACCAAAATTAAAGAACTTGTTACAAGAAAGTTTTTTGCAACACATATTAGGCTGTAAAGAAGCAAAAATCTTCCATGAGGATTGAATTAATTTTAAGAAGGATTAAGACAGCTATTTCTATAGAACACAAAGTGAAATTTTGTCACTTGCAGAAAAGAATCTTGTATTTCAACACTGAACTAAAAACATCACATCAGTAAAGAATGTTGTACTTCTCTGGCACCAAAATGCCAGCCAAATTCTTGACAATGCTGGGGAGAATACAGATGCTGCCACAGCATTTCTTTTTCAAATTTCTATTAGCAATTTCCATATGAATCAATTTTCTAACTTTGGGCAACAACAATGCATAATTTCTTGAATATACAACATTTTGTTGACAAAGAGCAAGGAAATGTAAAGAGGTTTCATATGTTTACACGAATATACTGCCTGATACACGCATTAGTTCAAGTCATCAGACGACCTATATGCCATGCTGTAAAGGTCAGAGTAGGAGAAAAACAGGAAAATATTAGAAGTCCTCTGAACAAAACAAACAAACAAACAAACAAAACAGATTCCATATCAACACACTTACTAACTAGGACTGTGCAAGCCAGAACTAAAGAATACACTGGATTACTCTCCCAGCAAACATACACCACTCTAAAGCTGTCACCCAGGTTCTTTTTCTTTATTCCTAATGATTAATTTTTCCTTTGTGCAATTGTATTTCCATTTCACTACCCATCATTCCACTCCACATACGATTACAAGGGGTGACCTGGCCTCTCTGAACCCACATTTGTTTCTGTGGGCTGACATAAGAAACTCACTAAAGCACTTGAATTCATCTTTATTCCTTAATGTTAGTAAAGGACAGGATTTTTACCTGTTGGTTTGCATTTGGGGTTTGTTTGTTTGTTTTAGAACATATGACTTTTATCGCTCAAAAATCATATGATCATATATCTGCAAATAAACCGAAATGAAGTCTGTTTTATATTTCTCATTTATGTAAATAATAACATTGACTTCATTGTTGATCAATGATACATAGCAAATTCAATCATCATAATCTGGAGGGTGGAATCAATACAGAAAAACATAACTTTTTCTTTTAATTTGGGTCAACAGGCTTCAAGACAATATTGTGAACGAAGTGATATCTCAACAAAGACTGACATGGTCAAATTCATTTGACAGTAATACCCTCAAAAGCTACCATAATTTTATATTATTTTATCAGTAAGAAGTACGAGTATCTTGTCCATTGCAAGCACTTTTTCTGCCTCATAGAATAAACAACTTCAACCCCTTAGTCTCAATTTAGATTGTTAATAAATTTGTAGTGTTTTCATCAGAGCAGAATAGCATTCCAGATCAAATTACATCATTCATATTGTTGCTAGACACTTAACTCCACAGTACTTTCACGAAATGAAATAATGATTTTTGTTTACAAAAATCAGATGCATAAAACAAGAAATAAACCCATTACGTTGCACTAGAAAATTAATTAAATGCCAAGTGAAAAGTCGGATTAACATAGTACTCAGAGGAGCAAATTATTATCATTATTTTGCATTTACAGTCTTGCAGTGACACTGCTATGTTTCTAGAATACTGTTACAGTTTCAGATTGAGATAAAATTCCCAACTGATATGAAACCCATCATAGCACCTACCTCTCCACTTTAGTAAGAGTTCCACGTCTCAAGCTTCAGATTGAATTTTGCAGCCATCAGTAGACGGCCCATTTCCTGAAGAAAAACCTTACTTGAAGAAGAGTTTTCTATATTAAAGAATAAATTACCTTTGAGCAGTTGTTCTTGACTGGCTGATTGGGCGAGAAGAATATGCCATTAGTCTGCAACAGAAATCTTAAAATAAATGAGTTCAATCACAAAACTACTATAAATTCCAGAAGTACAGCATTTCAGCGCTCTGTTGGCAATATTTAACTATCATCAGGAGCTCCACTTATGGACATTACTGGAACAAAAAGATAGCCCCTGCCTCAGAGACTTCAAACCTCAGTTCAGGCCAAGGCACTATAAACCAAAATACTATAATTAAAGCAAGTATCACAGGCCTCATAATTCAGCCTCTGCTGCAACCTTGGGAAAAAGGACTAGTGAAACTATCTAGGGCATTCTAAAACTGAACAGATATTCTAGGGAAGGACATCTGTAGATGTTTCCATTCTAGAAACTTGAGACACTTGATTTTTATTACTGTAGACCTGCCATTCCATCTAATGAATGTGTATCTAAAGCTTGATTTATCATCAAAGCTTCACATCTGTCAAATTTATCCTTGGATCTGGCTTAGGACAAATTATTTGTGGAGTCTAGTTCATTTAAAAGAAAGAAAAGATGAGTTAAAAGGATAGGCAGGTCACCCTTCTGCTTTCAATGCATATCCAATTTGATACACATTATGTAAGCAGAAACCTATGTAAGTATCTGAGCACGAACATCTTCACCCTCAGAAAAATAAAGGTGCACAATCAGGAACCTCAGATTTGCAAAATTACTACTTTCCTTTGATTAGTCGTAACTGCAGTGCTGGCATATTTAACAAGATTCTTCATTCAGATAAATTACCATTAATTTGAAAGCATAAGAGATTTAAATTCCATGAAGGAGGCTATAGGTCAAAATTAAGTATGTATTAGCCTATTTCTGTTGTTTCCTTTATACTCAAATTCCTTAAGCATATACAACTAATCTCAGGGAAAGGAGAAATAAAATAACTGAAGTATAACAAAGCACACTGATATAAGGAAATTGAGTCCATTTCAATTACCTTTTTGACGGTCATTAACTAAAGGGAAGACATGGAGATTCTTTTAAGGGGCTAAGTGATACTGACACATTAATTAAATGTACATCACACCAGAACGGCAAAGCAGTTGACACAAAGGTGATGCCAACTTTGCCTTTTCTCTCACATTCATAATGTAATTAATAACTGTAAGTTCATGTAATTAGGTCTGTTCCTATGTTCATCAGATTTTACTAATATTAAAATCTAGAATGTGTCACTTGCTTAATACAAGCAAATTCATGCTTTCCAGCTAGTACTTCAAGAAACTTTGGCTAAAAATGGTTCTTTTGGGGTTAGAAAATTTCAAACTAAACACTTTAAAGCATTTCTAAAAACACCAGCTAGTACTCCTTACAGCAAGTTAACCCATCCATTACCTTACCTGGGCAGTGATGCATTAGGTTTGTGACTTTCCAGAAACAGCATTAAAAATGTGGAAGCATGGACAGCATGAAGCTCTGATGCACATTTTTGACTCCCACTTACATGCATCATGCATAAACAAAATAAACATATATCCACATGAAGAACAAATGTGTTTGTGATAAAATCTGGGAAGTTTTTTGACACACTGTTACATGTTGTCTGGATCTTTGGCAGGCATATATTTTCACAGAACTCTAATCTTATTATTTTTAAACATGAAAACTTTAACATCAATATACCTTACACACTAAGACTCCAACGCAAGGCACCCTGTGTCTAAAGACAGCCCTTGCATTATCCCAGCAGACCTTTGGACTGGGCATTATAAATGTAATGCGGCCAACAGCTGGATTAATTCTGCAGACTTGCAGGTGTTACTATAACTTTAGTACATTGGGTCTTACAATATCAACACCTCCATGTTTATGTTCCCCACGCAGCTGCAATCACTGATCTTTATACCATCAGTACTTTCCTGCCATGAAGTAGGACCTGGTTAATGGGCAGCAATGCCACATGGGCCAGAGGAAACCAGGTAGATTAACTGTGCAGCTTGCTTTGTTACTCTATACTGTGTGCATTGATGCAAATCCATCTTTTGGAGCTTTAAATAAATAGCTGATTAAGTGCAACCAAAGTGGAAACTAAAGGTGGCACAAGCCTTTTGCCCAAGGTGGTGTGAAAAATAAGGCTCAAAGGAATTACATACTTCCCAAAATACTGTAACCACAAAAAGGCAGTGCAGTGTATACTTCTCAAGAATGGGTAGGTGAAACTAATATTTCACCCACACAGTTACAGACATTCAAATTGAATATTTCCCAGATCCTTCAAGGAAAAAGAAAAAAAACCCCAAACAACCACAAACCCTAACAAAAACCAAACCCCAACCCATAAAACCCAGCAAAATCTAACTTCAGGTTCTTCCAATAATTTCTTCATCTTTGGAAAAGTCACACATTTATATAAAACATATATTTACTTTTCATCTTTAATGGAATTTTCTGTGAAAGCTTGTGAAGCAGGAAAATAGAAGCAATTTCCATAAATTTACTTCTGAGCCTTTTGAAAACAAACAAAACAGTATTTTTTCTTCTTGTTATATATAATTTTCTCTCTTGGCCATCTAATTTAATTTATATAACTATTTTTATAAGTTCTTTTTCTCTTCATAAATGGAAAATCTATTGTTTTGCTGTACAACCTCTCTTAAAAGCTCTTACTGTTGTGCTAAATCAATGCATATCGAGGCTAACCTGTATAAGTGGATTTTCTCTCTCTATGCTCCTATCCTTTTTCTCTCTTTCTGTTACAGCTCACTGATCAACTTCATGATGAGAAAGGCAAACTGCAGAAGAACATAGCCTTGTCCACTCAACATCCCAAGGGTTTTCACATTTCACACAATCACTATGCAGAGACAGAGCAAAGAACATGCTCTTCTTACTAATAAGAATATCTTTGGCAGTCCAAGGTCAAGACGTGCTTGCTTCAAAGGTAATCTGGAATAGCAAACAGCTACTGCAACATCCTACAAAGTCTATCTCAGAAAAGAAGTTCATACAGCTGAAGAATTTAAAAGACTAAGTAGCAAACTGCCTAACGCCATGCTTACCATTCCTCCTGTTGCTTTTTACATTCTCCCATACTAAACTACCCCATCTGCTCACACAGCTCCAACTACCAGCACTCCACAGAGAGCTTCCAAGCTCAGTTTTTCTTTCTGTAACAAAAACCCCTGCAAGCAAACCAGCTGAAAAAAAACCCAACAAACTAAACATAAAACCAAAAACCACTGGCATTACAGAAAGGGAGAAGACTAGACAGGGTGTTCAGTAGCTTAAAAGACAGCAACTACCATCCTAGTAAATCCACCCCCTTTCTCTTTTTGCTTATGAAACAGCGACATACTAGGCTTGAAAAAACAGAATAGCTGTGACTTCTACTTACAAGTAGTGGGAAGGAAATAGATATACTAAAGAAGGTGGCTTTTCAGACTTGGACAGCATTATTTATAAGGGGGAAACAAAAAGAAATGGAAAGAAGTATCCAATGTACTGTGACTGATCAGTACCACACATTGCCATCACTGGGAATGAAGAGTTCTAGTTTAATCCTTAGGGTTTTCTGCTTTTTCTCTGCATGGATTTGGTAATTTAGCTAAAAGAAACCTAGTGAATGTAAGGTCTGACTTGTATTTTATCCTAAAATATTTTTACTTTTTATCATAAAAAAATAGGTCATATGTGCCTTAGACTCAGAAAGGTATTATCACGTGTAAATTTAAGTGTGTAACTGAAGTCTGTATGTATACGTGTTCAAAATTATGAACATGTTCAAATATTTTGCTAAATTTGTTCCTTAAACATTAATCCAGTGTTTTCTAGAGCCAAATGCTGATGCATGGGCAAGTATCAGACTCAATGCACTATGGACATTTATATGTAACAGTCAATGCCTATCAGCATTTTTTTCCAGAAGGCGTTCCACGAGAGAATATTTAAGTTAAGGAAAAAAAAAAAAAAAAAGAAAGAAAGTATCAATATTTAAGAGGGAATCCTAACAAAACATAATTACAGAGATTAGATGCAATCTATGCAGAACTTTGTGGTATTTATTTGAACAGCAGATATTCAATGTAATTCACCTAATCAGGTCTATAAGGTTATTTACTAGCTTAAATTAGGAATTAAATTAATGCCATATTCTACAACAAAGAGGCTTAATTAAATAATTGAGAGTTAACTCCTCTGAGCTGATTAAAAGCACTGAAAGAGTTTGTCTGACAGCTGAAAAATATGTTCCGGGGGCAGCAAACTAAAGAGAATATATATTTTAACAGATTAAACTCAGTAAGGGGAGGGATCTAAATACTTTTGACTGCTCTGGGAACAACACCGCTATTAATAACTCTTCAACTCCTATGGAATGACTAAAGTGTGCTCATTAAAGCAAAATGCTTATTAAGCAATCTTGAAAATGCAAATGATGCTTCCCAAATAACATTTTCTTTTTTCATTCAGTTTCTTCCCTCTGGGATTTTCATACTGGTAGAAACATCACTGTAGATAGCGAAAACAAACAAACAAACAAACAAACAACACTTTATGCAAATATACACTTTAATATTTGAAATTACCTGCATATTTTTTCCTCTACTTTTGCTATTGGAAAATAAGAATTAAAAGAACAGTGAAGGAGCCTACTGGTCACCATTATAACCACTAGGAAAATTCATACTAAAATTATTTAATCAGAAAAATATCAGATTCATTAAAGCCTTTGTCTGGGGAGCAGGGCGGAGGGAGGAGGGCTCTGGGAGTCTGGATATTATACATAGATGTACATGAAAGTTTTGTTCAGTTTATACATAAAAATATTTTTCCATTTTATACCAGACCAACCAGCCCTTTGTAGATAATATTCTCTCAGAGTGGGACTATAATAAACTACTGAATATTAATTTCACAAAGAAAAACTGCTTTAACAAACTTAATCATGAGCAAGAAGTCTATCTTGGTTGTTAGCAAATTTATTTGTAATATGGACAGGCTGTTGCAGCCAGCTCTGGTTAATTCCTTAAGGGGAAAAAATACATTAAAAATAAAAAAAAAAAATAAAAGCTTGTGTAAAAATATAAGAAACTTTCTGCAAATGTTTAATTTACTCAATGTATGGCTGATGTCAAAATATGCAGATCTTCAGCTTCTGATAAAGATCTAGTTCTTGTGATTACCTGACTCCCATATTCTCTATCAAGTAAACCCCTGATCATATACACAAATTATAACCATATTACACTTCCTATCATGAACCACTTCTTTTATCGAAAGATTTTACAAAATAGTGCCACTTGGGGAAATCTGGCTTTCCATCAGAGTGTGGCAAGCTGACAGGCATCCTCTTAAAAAATGCATTTCTTGAACAAATTAGTATTCTTACCCTTCCAGTATTGATCAGCATACACTTCATTTGTTAGCATTTAGAGGACAAATTATTGTCATTAGTACTGGACTCAAGTGCATTTTACTGAACTCCTCATGTTAACATTTAAGCACCTTAGAGACAACCATACCCAAGAGAACCAGCACTGGAATTCTGAAGACTGGAGTCCCTCCTCTCACCTCCTCCCACTCTGGCCCCAAGTCTGTTCCCAAGAGATTAGTTTTTCCTGACAGTTACAAATTATTTTTTCCTGTCAGTGCAGATAAGAACACCCACATACACAAACACATCCCAAAAATCCTAAACGTAACACCCAGCCCCACAATGCTCCCCGTTCACACCAAAAGCAGGGAAGCAAGCCACGCAGGGAAGCAAGCCACACATTAGAGCAAATCTCTGTTTTATACAAAGTAGTAAATGCAATAACTCTCAAACACAAAACCAAGAAACAGCAGTTACTGAAATAACAGGTAATAAATAGAAACAAACTAAACACCTGCAAACAATTCAATATACATCTCTGTTTAAAGCAGAAAAATGTCACAGAATCACAGATCGGTTTGGTTTGGAAGGGACCTTAAAGCTCATCCAGTTCCAACTCCCTGCGAAAGCAGGGACACCTTCCACTAGACCAGGTTGCTCAAAACCCAGTCCAACTTCCAGGGATGGAACAGCGATGGCTTCCCTGGCCACTGTCTCACCACCCTCTAAGTGAAGAATTTCTTCCTAAAAGGTAACCTAAATGTCCTGTTGAGTATGCTTCCACTACCCTCCTGTCTCTTCCTCATGGCCTCCTTCTCCCTGACCTAGCTCAGTTTCCCCCCATACCACCTTGGCATACTTGCCCATACACTCTTCAGAATCTACAGCTGCTGTTATTTCATGGTAATACTTTAATTTAAGAAGTTAAGCCAGGCAACACAACTGATAACCAATTAAAAGAAACATCATCTGTCTGTGAACCAGTAAACATCTTTATAGGAAAGTCTTAGTAAGCCCTACCTTCAAGAAAACAAACAAAAAAAGCAATTCAATGAAATCTAATGAAGTCTAGTACCTTACAGATTTGCGCCCTGTGGTTGACCTCCATGTGTATTGAAGATGTAAGCTCCAACTGAACCTTTTTCCAATCTCAAAATTTTACCTCATTTTTACTGGATCATCAAGTAACACAGCATGTCATTTGGGATTGCTATCCATCTGCTTATTTTAATGTGGTTTTGTCTTTGAGACCTTTATCACACTGTCGAACATGGTCAAAATAGATTCTTATGACCAAAATGCAACTAAAAGTTATGACAGACTGAAATAAATACCACCTGACTGCAAAAATCCTGCTTCTCTAGGAAAACAGACTAAAAATACCAAATATTATTATCTAGATAGAAAATGGATTAGGAGCATCCTCAGCAGCAAGGTCATTCTGATTCTCATAACTTTTCTACACATTTACTTCACTAAGTATTTCAAATCCTATTAACCCTCCAAAATTTATATAACCTAGCTCTGCAACTTGATCACCCTCCCCAGCCCCCACTTTTTTAAGCTTTAACTACACTGTAGACCCTAATTTAAATTTATGCAAAAGATGCCAATTTTTGCTCAATAGCTACACTTCTTAACATTTTTATGAGTCATGGAAATATTTTCTAACATTTCTTTTGAATTTATCACCTTTTTTAGTTACAATAATCAATAATATAATTCTTTTTTGGTTTTAAAGAGTTTTCTAAGTGTCCATGAAAACCTAAGCAGTATATTCAAACTCTTCAGAAATTAAGGTATTCAAAATGTTTAAGAAGTCATATATCAGCTACAACAACAGTGAGCATGATCTACAAAGCAAGAAATAAGACAAACAGCTTATACCCTTATGTACAATCTCCATAATTGTCTCCCAAAGCCTTATTGGCAACTTTTTCCTGATTTTCACAAAGCCCCAAGAGTTGCTAAACAACAAAACCAACAACAAAACAAAAAATAATATTTTTTTTTTAAAAGTAAACAATAGGAACATTTTTAATCAAAAAATGTGCAAATCTCTATTTGCCCAATAATAGTTTTAGTACATTTCAAATTAACCAGAAAGCCAAGAAAATGATGTGGCAGAAAAATGTACATAGTAATAAGTGCAAGGGAATAGGAAAGCCTTGTTACAGTTTCATGAGAGAAAACTATAGGAAATGCCTTCTCAGTAAACAGGAGAAACAAGTAAAGACTACTGAAGCTGCTTGAAGCTGCCTATGCTTGATGAATATCGAAAAAGAAAAAAATCTCCACAGATGAGATTATCCTTCATTGAAGCAGAGAAAGGAAAATTATACAAAACAAATTCAAATGTTTAGTTTTCATGAAAGTCAGGAAAAAACCTAATTTTATGATGAATTTCCAGCTACTGAGACTTTTTTTCCCCTCACAAATGTATAGATTATTTCGCTTTCCTTGTTAAAATCTTTTTTCTTTTTTTTTTTTTTTTCCCCCCAGATCACAATCCCTGTATCTCAGGAATCAGAGGACTGTAAATCCAGCTCTCCTTGAGCGCCTAAATACAATTTAGGAAAAAAGTTACAGATCCAGTGACAGCTACGAAAAGTACCGAACATCCCATTGCTCCCTTTACAGAGAAAGTACAACATATGGTTAGCGTGGGGCTTATCAGCTCAGACTGACGCAAAATCATCCAGTTAGAGTCAATTTGCATGTATAATATCAGAGCACAGCATCTACAGATCTATAAGCCAAAAGAAAAAGTATTCACAACTTTGGGAAATGGAAACTTGGAGCTGCAGATAGCTTTAGCTGATCTTAAGTCCCACACAGCTACTAGCTAATTCTCAGTAAGGCATGCAGGGAATTAAACATGCGATTCCCATCATTATCAAAGATTGCTGCTACTCAGTCTTCATATGCTGAAAACCTACCCTCTAGTGTTTACTAATAGCATCCATTTAGTACGGCAGGTGAAATGCTGATTACTTAATTTATTTCTTAGTCATTTTGAAAATGTCCCACTGCATTTATTTTGCATACGCTGCTTTTCTTCACCTGAAGATGAAGGCCACTGAAAAATCCTCAGGGATACAACAGGACCATGGCACAACAAATGAGCATCACAGCATGCATACATTACAGCACATCAGGGTGCAACACAAAAAATCTTCTCAACAACCCATTTACACATTGTGAAATAAATTCAGTCACTGTATTTGTATATGAAACTTCTGCCTACCCCTGCAGGACTGATATGTGCATACTCAAGAGTACACCTCAACCTTTGATTGCTTTACCACCTAGCTCATAATTTCACAGATAGGAAAACAGATGACTCAAAAACTTTAGAAGTAGAGAGGTGAAGAAATACTTTGATACATCAGAATTTAGTAAGCTGATTTGCCAAACAAGGGCCAGATCCTGCACATTCTACATTCCCTACTGAGAGAAAGTAATCTCAATTTGCTATTAGGGAAAAATAAAACCTAAGTTACTCATTATTTCAGACTTTTCTTGGCTCATGCGCTCTTGACAGTTGCTTTCCTAGTCTCTCACTAATGCCTAGATATAAACAGCATTTTATCAGGAATACATACTGATCATAGGTTTTGCAAATAATAAATACATTGACCTATGCAGAGAAAAGAAAGGTGATGTCTTCAGTTTGATGTTGCCTCTTATAACACTGACTTGCACTAGAAAAGGGAAAGGAATTCCTAATGCATGGTATGTAGTTCTTACTTCATTCTGCTTTATGAAGATAGTTGTGCAGTGTCCGAAAACAAAAATGCAAATTCTGCACATTACTCATCAGTACAATACCCTAAGCTCCACTCAGGTTAGGCTTTCAGGGATTTCATATGGTCTCTGGTCCTCTTGTCCTTTCCTTGATTACAAAATGCTAAATTACATGAATTTTCATGAATTGTCATGCTGTCAAAGACAACTCTCCTCCTACAGAAATGTCTTTATTTTTTCCCCCTTTTAAAAACAAACAAAAACCCCAAAATCAAACAAAAAACTACATCACCCACATCAGCACCCAGTATCAAGCTTCCCAGCAAAAAATCTTACTCTTTACTTGTTGTGACTGCTCCAACCCTGATGGTGTTCAAGGCCAGGTTGGACAGGGCCTTGGGTGGCATGGTTTAGTGGGAGGTGTCCTTACTCATGGTAGGGGGGTTGGAACTAGACGATCTTAAGGTCCTTTCTAACCGTAACTATTCTATGATTCTACGAAACAATTGTCTTTTAGTAATAGATGCCAAGATACAACTCAGGAATAGCAGAATCCCTTGTTTCCTCCCCTCTTTTCACAGATTTCAAAGAATGTCATCACCTTTTTTCCAGCATCCATCATCTCCACACACTTGTTTGTCTTTATAATAAAGTCAGAAATACCTGCTTACCTACTAAACAGCTAGTTTGTAATCTGGCGTGCTTCTGTCCTTCCCGTTCTCTAATGGCTAAAAAAATAACTTCATTGGTTTTGTTAAGCAGCGTAGGAATCATGTAAAGGAAGATGTGATAAAATGAATACCTTTCAGGGACCATTTGCCACCAAACTTATTTTATAATTCATCTATTCTCTGATAGCAGGAGTTACACTATCTTGTAAGGTACAACTGTACTTCCAATGCACTACTTAAATGTTAATGGAGTGAAATTGCTCACATCCATATTTTAACAGGCTTAAGTACGTCAGCTCGCTCACTTCTGAAAAGCAACTTGATCTTGAGATATGAGAAAAAAATCTACCAGAGAAATTCAATGAAGACATTAACTACGAACAAATTACATAAGGCTGGCTATTTCAGTGGGGATTTAGGGAGGAGGAGTGTTGGCTTTTAAGGGTTTGGTGAGGTTTTGGGGGGATATGGATTTAAATATGTGACTATATTATGATTTACTAGCAATTTCTAGCTCCTAACAGTCAAGTAGAAGATTGTGAAAGCTTATGCTTGAGAAAATTTCTTGTGCTTTGGTGCTACATGGAATGTTTTCTTCCTTCTCTAAATACACTTTTTGTTACATATTAACATGTCTGTTCTCTAGCTTACAGATGATTTAATTAGACTAGATTATTTCAGCCAATCAATGGCGAAATGCTCATGACATAATTTAATGTAACTTGTGTGTGCTGGGGTTTTATAAGGAACAGAACTAAGACAACTGTGAATGCTGAAGATATGTAATATCAAACTGAGGCAAAGTCAACCAAAAACCAAAACTTGGACACTTTTTAAACCCTCGAACATCATCAATCGCAAACACAGCTGCTCTTTGATACACTGGCTGTTCCTTCATAAAGGCATTTGAAGCAGACAGTTAAACAATTGAGGAAGGAAAATACATGGCTGACTATATCAGTAATGCCAACAGCACAGGAAGAAGCAGATGGAAACAATACATCAGAGAAAGAACCTGAAGGGAAAAAATACCAATTGGGAAACAACTGTTTTGAGAAAAGAAGGCTAAGGGGGAACCTCATTGCTCTCTCCAGCTTCCTGAGGAGGAAGTGGAGAGGCAGGTGCTGATTTCCTCTCTCTGCTACCCAGTGGTAGTACACATCAGAATGGTTCAAAGCTGTACTGGGGATGTTTAAACTGGACATTAGCAAGCAAGAGAGGGGTCAAACCCTGGAACAGGTAACTTTTGGTCACCTCTGCACTGCTCAAGCAATTAGACTGGATGATCACAGTAGGTACCTTCTAGCTGAATTATTCTATTTTACAGATGCAGTAGTCTAATAAGTAACTCAAGACAGGAATCTATGATTTTATTAAGCAATAGCAGTAACGGAAGTGAGGGTGGGCTGGAGAACTCTTGCAATTTTCTTAACTGTCTTACCTCACCAGCTTGTTCAATCTCCTTGTGGTCCTTATTTTCTCATGTGCTAAGTTAACAATTATTCCCACTCAATGGGAGTTAAATACAATCAACTAGCTGTTCATATGGTTGAGGGCTGTTTGAGAAACGTATCTGAACTGCAGCTCCCGCACGCAAGAAAAGGCAACATAAAATACACACTCACTGTTTTTAGAAGAGTCACTTGACATCTCAGGTTCTCTCAGATGTAACGCAGAATCTGACAGTCTCCACTGACAGCGTGTCAAATGTGGAGAAGTAATTTTAGAGAAAATTTCATTTAAATAGATCAGGTGATTATGGTGCATTAAAAAAGCGACAAGCCAAGAGCCTCAAAAATACATATATAGAAGACAGAAAATGATACAGAAAAAGGTCCCTCCATCCAACTGACACAGTTCATAACCAAGAATAATGGCCGTAAGTGGTCACCCAGGCAAAACAATTCAGAACATGAAAAGGGAGGAGTAAAAACTTTATAAAAATAAGGTGGCTATCCAAATAATAGCCTGCTCAACCTTACTGTATAACAGCTCAGGGTATTTTAAACTGTGTATAGCACAAGGGACAAATTAATATTCCAGAACAGGTATAAGATGCTAACAAAGCTCAGATCACCTGTGTGCTTCAGGGCACACCTAACACTTGCTGAAGCTGATGAAGAATCTAACAGATTAAAACTGGGGAGTAACCACAACAATAACAAAACCCACCAAATCATCATACAGGAAACGCAAGAAAATATAGGGGATGTGACTTTTAGAAACAGGACCAGCCTAATTACTTGTTCAGTTCTATAAAGAATTGTTTCTTTATTCAGTACTGAAAATCAGTTTCTCTCTGAGGTCCAAAGAATTCCTATCATATACATATATATATATATATATATAAAATGAGGGAAAAATGGTGAAGGACATGCATGCATATATATAAAAAAGTGCTGGGGTACTGGTTTTTATTGGCTGAGAAATATATTTCAAAATACTGAATAAGTCTTCTTAGAAGGGTTTGGATAATCTTATTTAGGTTCTTCAAGCATGGGCAGAAATCATTACAGATACACCAAAGAAAGAACATCCTTAGAAAAAAATGTCATCTTCAAGTCGGCTTACCCTATAATTAGAGGAGAAAAAATTCATTACTTTCAAGGGTATTATACTAGTTTGGAATGTTTTTCAATAAGAAACTATGGAATTAATTTTGCACGTTTCTTCCTCTTGTGAGTTTGTGGTCTACTGCAGGAAGGTATAACTCTTCATACAGAAGTCAGTATCATGAACTTTGCTTCAACCTTAAGGACTGAACAGGTGCATACCTGTAAATAAATATATTCTCCTCTTATGATTTTTAAATACAAATATTTATGTCCCTGACAACAGTCTGAGCAATAAGCTCCTTACAGTCTGTGAGCCATCCAGACTCTTGACAATAAGAACAACGAAAACAGAGAGCAAAATTTGCCTTTACAATGCAAATATGATTCTTTCAAACACATTCTTCCACATAGAACTTAAAGCACTTTAACTCTTGGCCTCAGTGCAGCCACTCTGAAGTCACAGTGCTGAAAGATGGGAAAACAAGTAGTGTTTCTTGAGATGATGACAAATTTTCACCTAGGATGCTTGGGTCAGACTTCAAAAGGCATTCACTTATCTAATTCCCATTAGTTTCAAGCGAGAAAAACACATGAACACACTTCATAGTCTGCCCTTTTATTTATACTAAATATCTAGGGCTTTCTCCCTTCATATTTTTTAAACAAGTTTCTTGTTCCTAGTTGTGTACAGCCTATTTCCAACCTTTCTTTTATCTTCAATGAAACAGCTTTCAGATTTTGCCCTTTTTCTCTCATGTGTTTAAGGATGCAAAGAATGCCATTTTTTCACCCTCTTCAGCTGCAGAGGGCAAAGGAGAAATAAGAGAGCTCAAATGTGCTGTTAAAATATGTATGCCAATTAATGACAAAGGAGAAATTATAAAAACGGTGTTATCACAGCTATAGATAAAAGAAATAAACCATACTATTAAAAATGAGCAGACACCTCATCAAAGCACTCTGAATTTTGCATATAGTACAATACCATGCTATATACTATCAGTTTCTCTTTCCAAAAGCACATTCCTTACAGCTATATTTGAATTAGAGCTGAATATCCTAAAGGCCAATCTGTGGCAAGATTTCCAGGTGAAGTCTGGAACACCACAGACTTCACTTCAAAATGTTTAAAACAATAATTTGCATTGTTTTCTCTTTTTATATATGAACTTCTTACTACTGAACTTTTATTGAGAAAAACATTTGCTCCTCCATCAGCTAACCAAGTATCAATCCAATATGGTACACTAAAAAGGCACTAGCTGCTCTGAAGACATTACCCTTGTCTTCCTGACTGAGACTGACAATAGTGAATCCCCCTAATACAGGTTAAAAAAACTAATACATTTCCCAGCATCAATATTTTCAAACTCCCAGGTTATTGGTGTCATATTTGTTTGGATCTTTTTCTTTTGAGTTTTTTTTACTGAACAATGCTTTGCGAGTTTAGCAGATAATATGAAAACATTCATATATTCAGTTATTTTTCCTTGGGATTTGCATATCAGAAAACATTCTCTAATACAATCAGCCCTTGATATTAATAAAATCAAAATAGCCAAATTTAGAGGAAATTTCAAAGCCTGATTTGAACAATTCCACTTGTTTTTATTAGAGCCTTGTTAGTTAACTTGTGTTAACTACTAAATCATTCTATGTTGCCCACTCTCACACACAATATTTAAAATATGAAATTTAATGTCTACCCATCATGAAGGTGCTGTGTTCTTTTGGGCATTACCCACCACCAAAACATAAACCATTATGAAATACACGTCTATTTCTTCAGAAAATTATTTTAAATATTTCTGAAAATGAAAACAACACTAAAAGCAGAATAATCTTCCCCAAAAGTCACTTTCTGCATGGCTTAATTTTTTTCATAAACTTTTCTGTAAAAACAAATCAGCTCTAAGGAAAATTAACAAGTCAGATACTAAAAGCAGAGAAGTCTACAGAAGCATACCAATATGTTTGTTTACATAAGCTAGAATAAGCAAGCAGTGGTGCTTTTAGACTCCCAGACACAGTCCACAAGCTCCATTTTCTAGACTCAATACTTTTGTCCAGACACATTTTATAATCTTTCACAGCATTATTTTCTGGTGTGGTTAAAGAGGCCACAACACAGCTTTACCTGAACACATACAGGATCCTGCACAGATTATCTGCTTTCTTCTGATTTAGTTCTACACAGCAAGGCAGACCTTAGCAAATTCATAATCAACCAGGAAATTTCAAATCAGAATAATAAACTTATTCCATTGGCCTATCTTCTGGTTTTGTAAATTATTAGAGCTTAATGGGCAGCCAGATGTCTGCAGAAGTTAACTGTGTAAATGTCCTTGTCCCTATCTACAGACACACGAATGTTATCATCTGCATTGTGTGCCTACGATACTGTGATTATAACACAGAAATATCAATTAAACTACAAAGAATGAACATAACATGTCTGATTTCTACCAGTTTTACACCACACAGCAGATGAACCATATACTTAATGTACATAAAAGAAAATACACTTAACATCAATCTATGAAGCCTCATTAAACATGTTTCTCTGGCTGCAACATAACACATTATTTTTCCCCCAACTTTTAACACCTTTAGGGACCCATCAGGGTCCATTCCCCTCAAAAGCATTTAACTTAGTCTCATATCTACCAACACAGCTTCAGCATATAGTTAAACCAAAGAGTGGCTCCTCACATAAGATCCAGGAGTAAAAACCAGGCAAAACCCCTGCATGCTTCACCACCTCACTCAAAACCTTCTGACTGCACAAGAAACTCACTTCAATACATCCCACCCATGCTAATCTCAGAATCCCACATTAACTTTCACTTTTAATTACCTTTATTTCTCCAAGACAAATGATTCCACTATATGGAAATTCACTGGTAATTTAATCAAATCGATAAAGGGTTAAAAAAATTATCTTTGCCAGTATGAACAAGTCAGTTTTATGAATGCACATTTCAAAGATCCAAAAGTGCTGTTAGAGTCACTAGTCTAGTCTGTCTCAAAAATAAGTCTTTAGTGAAAATAATTGTCATAAAATTAATTAAATTAGAACAAAGAAAAAAAATCTGCAGCGATTTGAAGGAATACTTGTTTATTACTAGCAGCACACCAGTTACTCCAAGGAAATTAATTAACAGTAAATGTTGTCAAGTTCTTAGTAGGCACGTCCAGTGGGCAACTTAGTTTACTGCTTTAGAACCCAACTGAAATTACAAGCAAGGAAAGTGTACAAGGATGACTTTTACATCCATGATGGGCCTCAGTCAATGGAAAAGATCATTCTGGTGTTGCAGAAAACACCCAGTGTCTTATAAATAAGTCACAGCAATGAGACTTCTCTTTAACAAAGCTGTTTTCTTGCTGTCATAAAAAAGTTATAGTAGAGGTTGGAAAGCCTACATCTTTGAATTTCAGAAGCCTTTGTGGAGCCATTCTGCCATCAATAAGCCCAGTGATTTGTCCAGTAACTAACGGAAGTAAAGCAGAAATCAGAAGCTAACCCACTTAAAATACAAAAACATGGAGGTGTCCCTGCCCCTGGCAGAGGGATTGGAACTAGGTGATCTTAAGGTCCTTTCCAACCCTAACTATTCTATGATTCTATGTCCCTTTCATAATCTGAGTAATGAAATACCCAATAAAGGCCACAAGTGTTTCATGTACTCTGCAAGTTCAAGTTTTGAAAGTTTCAAAGCTTCACTATTTGTATTTATTTTGAAGTGATCTTGAAAATAATTTAAAACTTCAAGCTATGTAAGCTAACACTGTATAATTCAATGACTTAATTTAAACGAGTAAGTTTTATTTTTAAAGTTTCACTTTGCTTTGCAACTACTACAGGCTTAAAGCAGAAGAGACACACCTTTTCTTTTATAGGGCTGACCTAATGAAATAACAATTTAACAATTACATGAAGTTACATCAGCTTTGTTTTTAGCTCTTTGCATTAATGCATATGGAAATTAAACATGAAGGCAAATAGAAAAGTAATGCACCCAAAAATTACTTATATAGAAAGGCCTGGGTGATGAGCAGGAACAGTTTAGTAGATTTATTTTCAGAAGCTAATATTGTTTATATAATAAACCTGAGCTCCTGAAAGAACAATATCTCTAGGAAAACAAGCTTATGAAAGCTTTTTACAAGAAGTATTTCATCATTTCAGATGAAACAGCTGGGCCTTGTGGTATTACCCTCTGTAATGTGGGTAAAACACTATGGAATCAGTTGCTCTTAGTAAACTTGATTCAGAAATCTCTGTATGAACTGTAAAAAAGTTCCTCTTCTCTCCTCTCCCCACATTTCTTTGAATTTATAGTACTTAAGCAAATCAACAAAAACATATTTACCTTTTATAAAAATCCAAACACAGGAGAAACGTGTAACAGTTTTCTGGAGCACTTGGCAACAGATCAATCTTCTTAAGTCCCTTCAGAACTCTTTGGAATACTTGATGAAAACACTCAGTACCCTCAGGCACTAGCCCCAAAGAACATAAGAAGAACCGTTCTCTAAATCATTGTTTCAACTGTTTCTAATTTCTTTAGTCCACCCAGACTGCAGAAAACTTGTCATGTAAAAGTATCTGATCAGCTTTACATTGAAAATAAATACACCATATTCACTACAGCATGGAAAACCAAATTTCTCTTTGCCTGACAGTCAGTGGCGTATCTAAGAAATAAAAGAGCAAGTTGTTCCCAGGCTGGAAGAGAGCTCCTGGGCCAAAAAGGAAGTAAGTGAGAAAAAGCCAGTGCAAAATACTACACAATTCTGTGACCTCTTGGACTCAATAACATAAAATGCGTCTCTCATCACTGCCAACAAGGCAGAGGGATCTGCACTGGGAGCTCAGCTCTCAGGCACTGGCAGCGTGAGCTCCAGCAGCACAGCGTTCCTGCAGGAGACCGCACGCAGTTACAGGCACAGGAACCCCGGAAGCATCATGGCAGACCACACATGGCTGTTGTCACTCCTCTGTGTTGGGAGACAGGCAACAAGAAAGCAACCTTTGCAAAGCTCCCCTTCAAAAATAGCTTTAAGGAGGATGCCATAAGCCCTGCCTTTTCTCCTTGAGATTTCCTCCTGTGAGGCAAACAAATACAACTTCAAGAGAGATTCTGGCAAAAGGAGCATTCCCACACGCATTTCATAATGGCAGAGGCACTGGCTTAGGGGTGAAAGCACCTGAAAGTAAAGCAACTTTAAAGACTTTTCTCTGAAACAGCACTGGCAATGCATAAACATACACATTTTTAATCACTAATAAAATACAGCTGCTTCATCTTACTCAGAAGATTAGGTAGAGCATTTGCTGACAGCATGCATCAATCAAGCATTCTTAAATAGTTAATCAAACAGTACATACAGCTGGCTCCTAATTTTCAATATGTTTCTTGAATTATTGCTTATTATCCTGTTTATAGTACTTCAAAAGTCAGTAAGTGGTGAGTAGCTAATTGACACAGCAGCAGCATATACAGATACATAATTAGTGGGTCATTACACCTATAAGCTAGGCTTATGTGTTTTATTTAAAGACTGTTTGCAATGCAGATGTTTTATTGGCACCCAAGAACTCTAACCATTCTTGGCCTGATGAATTAGTTTGAGAGAATATTTAATGCAAATTTTTGCTGTGAAAATGCCAAGAAGACAGATTGAAAGAGTATTAAAAGAAAAAAAAGTACACACAACAATTTCCAAACATTTTAAGAGAAAAGCTCCGGGAAATTTAAAAGGCAGGTAGAGGAACTTTTATTACCAATTTTTATGTTTTGGCAAATATAGGTGACAGGAATATCATGAGCAAAAGCAATAATGTTCTGAAACAACATCAGTCTAAGAAACTCTCTCTTCCCCACCCCTCCCCTGGTTTTTACACAGTTTTTCAAGGCCTTGCTACATGTGGTTGATGTATCCCCTCATCTATCCTACTCTGGATCTTTAGTCTCATGCCACTGAATCAGGAGAGAAACATGAAAAACTTATTCTGGAGGAGGCTGCTTCTTGATTCATAAAGCCAATAAATGAGTATAATCTTGATACCAGTACATAGTTTCCACTAAACAAAGGTTTATATTATTGCAGCCTTACAGTAATAAATAAGCAGTACTATATAACTTAGAAACTGTCAATAGCTACTCTCTAATCCTATGGCTCCAGGTAGTTGCACTAGACAGTACTAAAGGTGTCATATCCACTCTTGATGACAAACAGACAGTGGTAAGAAGTCAAGTAGTTTCTCATGACTTTTGTTCTTTTAAGTCTTCTGAGATTCAAAAGGAAAACAAAAAAAAAAAAAAAGAAAAAAAAAATGTAATTTAGGAACAAGATCCAGAATCCACTTAAATAGATACATTTCCTCCTTTTTTTCTTTCCTTTTTTTTTTTTTTTTTCCCTCAAGGAAAGTATGGGAATGCATACATTGCATACACACACTTGGGCAGTGCATAAAACAAATTTGTAAATGTTATACTGACTGTATTAGAAAATTCTATTTGAAATTTAGAAGTTTAGATTTCAAAGCTAAAATTGGACTTCGGAGCGAAGCCACTGCCTCCTGTCAAAACAACCTCCTCCCCTCAAAAAATCCTTTATTAACATGTAAGCAGATTGTCAAAGGTATTGACACAGCTTCAGGTTTGTCTTACACGTTAAAGTTTACTGAAGCAATAACTCCCCTTTGGTTTCTCACCTGGTTGCCTGAGACACCAATTACTCAGTTCTAAAGATTACCTCACACTTCACTAGCTTAGCTACCTTAGTATAATCATCTGCTGTGAACTTTTTCTGCACTTCACAGGCACACTGCAGGGAACAGAGCAGTAATACAAGATTTTTCAGGAAGGGAGGGGAGGGGGAGGGGAGGGGGAGGGGAGGGGGAGAGGAGGGGGAGGGGAAGGGGAGGGGAAGGGGAGGGAAAGGGGAGGGGAAGGAGGAGTGGGGGAGGAGGGAGGGGAGAGGGAGACAGAGAAGAGGGGAGAGGGGAAAGGGGACAGCTACAAAATACCACAAACATTTTCATCATAATAGCTACTGTTTTCTTTAGATTTCAGTCACACTTTCGCAAATTTTATTTTAAGTATTATTCAGGGTGAATATAGAACAGAATCCAAATAGATTACTTTTTCCTATTCTCTTCAGGCAAGCCTTTGCAAGGTAAGCCCCTGCACATAAAAGACTGTAAGTTTTCTCTTTAACTGTGTTTAATGCCATTTGACCATCAGACCACGTACTTTAAAACACTCACGTTGCAAGTATATACTACACATACTGTTACACACTCAAGTAAATGAGTAGCTACATTTATATGTAACAGCCTAGAGACAGTTGAATTTAAATTTTAAGCTGTACAAATATTATGTTTTGATATACTACTATAATTTTTTGTGCTGCCCTGCTGATAGAGGAGTTGAGTTTAGAAACACTGAAGCAGGACAGACACCTTATGCTAAGATGAAGTAATCAATTTGTAAAACCTGCAACCCTTCCAGTTATTTAATAGCTGCAAGAGTATAAAATTATTCAGCCCTTTGGCAGAGCATTTTTCTGAAATACATATACATATTAGATAAAATTAATAAATTACAAATAATATGTTAAAATTGTAAAATTATACAGTCTATAGTATGTATAAAATATATACACATTATGTAAGTATATATAAATAATTATGTACTGGTAGAGTAAGCAACAGAAATTCTCCCCATTTACCCTCAGCTATTCAGTACTAGAACAGTTCTGAACTCCTAAAAGAGCTGGCAAAGCTCTTCTTGGCATAAAAAACACAAGGCTGTATAAATTAGAGTTGACTGATTTAAAGACCCAAATCTTCTGGGTCATTTGTATGAGTTAGGGGTGCATAGCTGGAATTACAGTTTGTCCAAAGAAGTATACAAAGAGCTCATTTTCAAATGGGAATTTAATCAGTTATATACCTTTTTGTGTATACAGACGCTGGATTTCTGGCTTTAGGAATTGAAAGGCAAATATTTTTTCCAATGGCAAACATGGATTATCTGTAACCTAAAACTTATTAAAAATAAAGAAACTCCAAATAAATTTGTAGTAATAGAACAAAAAGCTTTTTTATTAAATGCAAAAAAAAAATACCATTCCAGAATAAGAGTCTAATTACGATATATGGAATTTCTGTGATATGATATAGTAACTTCATTTGGGTCTCCCATATTCCAGGTGTGATCCCACAACTCCATGTTATTCCAATACAGTCTCCTGTAGGAGATGCTCCAGGGCTTAACTTTCCAGGTAGAAAGCTTTTTCTAGAACAGCTTGGATTAAAAAAGAATATATTCACATTCTATTTTCATTAATGATCACTTCTTTCTAACAACTGCTACTGCAAGACTGCTATTCCAACAATCCCCCTCAGATCTTTTTTCTTTTTTTTTAATGAAAATTTTCCAATGTGTTTTGTTATTTTCTGGTTTCAAAATCATCACTACAGAGCTCAGGTATGTCTGAGCTCTTCAAGTTCTACAGCTAAGTCCTAACTAGCAGCAAAGAAATAATAACCACTGAGAAATAATAACCAGAATAACCAATAATAGCTCCTCTACAGTAATTTCAGAATGACTTCTGGCTTTTCTAGAACAGTATTGCTAACTGCACTGTTGCATAGGTAATTATTCCCCATCTCCTCACTCCCACTTGTCTTCATTGATCTTATTCGTCACAAAATTTCATTTTACCACGGTCGTTTTGAATTTTGAACCTGGACTCCAAATGCTTGCCACCCCTTGCACTGTAACACCCCTCTCTAAATTTTAATAAATATCTTTTCTATCACAGAGGGTGCTAATAAAAAACGAACTAAGACTCAACCCATAACAAATGCCTTTCTAACATTTTATCTCAACATCTTGCACCTTTACCTCTTGGTTATTTGCTTCTGAAATGCATACAGGTCAGTGGAAAAAAACTCTCTGAAGTCAAAATATGTCACAGCTGCTGCTTCACAACTACCCAACAGTCCATGAAAAAGGTACATTAATCTGATATGGGTTGTTCTTGAAAAATCCATGTTGGCTGTTTCTTAAATCACTATTAATTCCCACATTACATAGAAACCAGGACAAATTATTAAACATTTATGCCAATAACATATACACAGTCCGCTTTTATTGTGACCAATAAAACACAGATTTTTGCCATCAATTATTTGGTTTCATTTCCTATTTTGCAGCTGGCCTGTACCTACCTTTACCTTTCTCTTGTAAGGCAAGCTTCAAAAACCTATTTATTACAGGTTTCAGACAAGAGATTTGGATTTTATCCTATATGGTCATGCTATTCCTTTACACTTATCTTTTAAAGCACTGGTAGCCATTAAACCTCATGACTGCATCTAGTTGGATCCATGCCAGTTCAAATTATCAACACCTTACTTCAAAACTTGTATCTTTAAAAATCAATATTCACAGCATTACGTTATGGATTCTACATAGAGAGAATCATAGAATCATAGAATAGTTAGGGTTGGAAAGGACCTTAAGATCATCTAGTTCCAACCCCCCTGCCATGGGCAGGGACACCTCACACTAAACCATGCCACCCAAGGCTCTGTCCAGCGCGGCCTTGAACACCGCCAGGGACTGAGCATTCACAGCTACCCTGGGCACCAATGAAAACTAGTCATGTTTACTGCACAGTTCTGAAGGCTTCAAACAGTATGCAAATACAAAGGGCATCTAAATGCAAAAAGTCAGATGCACAATTTAATGAATACATCCCTTAATGTTGCACAATAATTTCAAAGTAGTGTTTGCTTAGGCTGGATAGTCTAATAAGATTTTATTTCTTCAACTGCTGTAATTTAATTTTATGGAAAATTATCTCCAAAGCCAGCACCCACAACAAAATTAAGCATACAAAAGTTCTAGATAATCAGAATAAAACCGCTCTGAGAAAAGCAATTATCTAAATAGTTCCATTTCACTGTGCACAGGACTCAGTGGAGTTTTTCTGTTTGTGTATTCCTGAGTGGCAGAACATAGCATGGGGGCCAGAGCACAGCCAGGGCTCATCTGTGACTCACACTCAGTTTGATCCTTGTTTCCCTAGTCCCTTATCTTCAATAAAATGAAACAATAATTTAAAAAAACCTACTCCATGAGGAAGGCAACAGTCAACTGTCCACAAATAAACTCAACAATTAACTTCTTTCACGCAGCCTTATGGCCCTGATTGGAATATTATGTATGATTCAGATCATGTGGGTTACACGAAGAACTTTTTCTGCCTCTTTCTAGTTCTCAGGCAAGACATAGCTGCTGCCATTGCCTGATCTAGTGACAGCACAAAATTAATGTCTTTGTTGGGTGAAATTGATTGTTTCCTTCTCTTATCATTTACTATAAATAGATTATATTCCGGGATTTTTAGCCAGGAAAAAATAGAAGAGAGGGTGGAATGGCAATAGAATGACTCCACAGCTAATTTGTCTCTTTATAAATGCCTTATATATGAAAAATAAACAAAATATAAATTAAAATATTTACATTTTCCTTATAGTTTTTTCTGAAGTTGAGCATGAGAAAGAAGAGCAAAGCTGCAGTGCAATGCAGGCTAAAATCTTTTTTTCACTGACAAAGGCTTCAGAAAATATATTCCACACAGTTTTTCAGAGATACATCCCTAGCGTGAACATTTCATTTTCTCTGATTATCATAATATCTGCATGCTTAATTCACCACTCACAACAGCAGATTGGTTTCTGAAAGTGGGAAAGTAACGGCCGACGAAGTGTATGCATTCAAATCCCTTGCCACTAAAAATCAATAATTGACCAATTTTGAAGCTGAGCTGTTTTATTACACAGTAATGAAGCTTAGAATTTTGTAAGACACTTTCTTAGATTAATCAAATGATTCTACAAATATATACAGATGTCCAGAATTATTATATGTAAGTGAAAAATTTTTCAAGCCATTTATAGCTGTACCTGAAATTGGCTCACTTTGTGCTTTTTGTATTTATATTTTCAAAGTGGTTTCACTACCTGAATCAAGGAACTTCACTTTACTCCTGTGCAATAAAACCCACTTAAATATCAATAAAGCCATAAACCTCATTTACTTTACCTTGTATTTACAGAGACAAACTCAAACTGCTTCAGAACATCGTTTTCACATAAATAGTGCAGCTTTGTCTAACACCAGCTGTTAAACAGCTTGTTTTTCTTCAAAATTCAGAGAACTTATTTCCTTTGAACGACTTCACCCATGCGTCCTGTGTCTTAGAATTTTAACATTTATCACTGTTGGACTTTCCAATACTGCCACTCAGCTAACAGAGAGGTTGTCTCTTCCTTCTTCCATGAAAGAGGCCCGAAGGTAAATTTCTATTCCCTATGATGAAGTATCAATAAACTCATTGTGCCCCATGCCTCCATAAAAATAATTAAGATGTGCTTCTATTTGGTGGAAGATACAAACATTTCTGTAGCAGGGCAGAGGAGACAGATGTTTAAAACTGCTTACAATTTCAGAAAGATGACGGCATCTCATCTGTGATGGGCATCCTGATGTTTCTCTGGGAAACATTAGGTTATTTATCCTATCCAGAAAATATGCTTTATGAAACTATAAAATTTATAGATCCATTTGTCTTGTATTTCTTCATTTGCTCATTTTAATCTTGGTATGTATCACTAGCGACTTACAGCTTTGTTTTGAAGTTTGATGGTTGCCTCCATGCATAATTACATCAATACTTTTATTCCAGTCTCCACATTTTCAGGTTTGTCATATAGAAAAGGAAGAGAACACTAAATGTTCCTGTCTCACAGAACACTCCAGCTTTCCCCAAATTTAGTTGCTGCTGATTGCATTGCTTGCTGCCTTTCCTTTCTTTGCCTCATTAATTTCTGATATCTGCTGCATGGCTTGCTGAACAGTAGCATATGCTGTCTGATCTCCCACTCTCTCCTGCAACCTTTTCAAGTACACCTAGCAAAAGAAAACTAATTTGTTTGTAGGTTACCTCTGGAAGAATTACATTACATTTGGCAGAAGTGTGAATACTCACTCAAGGCTAAATGTTGTTTGCGCAACAGAGTGAAACTGAGTTTCACTTCAATATATTTGATCATGCATCAGTAAAGGATAGGTATAGTTTGACTTCTGTGTATCAAATATGGTTAGGAATACATATCACCATCATAAAAAACCCTTATGAATATATACCAGTAGTATATTTTCCAATTATTCTTCTTACATGTTCAAAGATTGCAGTGATTCCCCCAGTTCCCCAACACTTTCATAAAGAGTCCCTGATAACATATACCTTGAGATATTAATATCCACTTTTAGACATAAAAAATGGAGATTTGCGCATATTTGAATTCTGTTTAAGAGGGCATTCTGAGTGCCTTAAGAAACATCAGTGGCCCAAAATGTTTAACAGCAATATGAAATGTTCTGAGAAACATGAAGGCATGCTACCACTTCAGAAGGGGCAGGCAAGATTGAGGGTCTGCCTGCTAGTTCAGCAAACAAACCCCAAAACTGAAACTCTACAGTCCAACTGAATTTTTGTACATTTTGCCAGTGAAAAGGAGTTTATGTTTATATTTTGCATAAAATGTTACCCAATCAGAAAAACATCTTTTTAAAATATATACATGTACACGCAGACAAGGCTTCATTGCAAGCATTTGTGGGAAAACAGGACCTTCAATTTCAATGACATTTTCATCTCCCTGTGACTTTCATTTCTCCCTGTTTTTAACTGTCTGGTGTAGCCACATTCTTGAAAAAATGGTCATATCACTAATGTTACCTGCAGATAGGAGACTTTCTTCCGATAACGTGTAAAAGAAACAAATGTGTCAAGTTCTATGTGCCCAATTCCATCCTCTGCCTCATATGTAAGTGAAAAGCTTTGCAACACTTTTTTTTTTTTTCTAACAACAAGCCTGCTCTCATTTCAATTTGACTACAAAGTCTATGAGCTTATTTTATTTCCTTTAAAATAAGTTGAAATCTGGCTTCTTAAGAGGCATCCCTCTCCTCTTTTGTCATTTTGCTCTTCCTAGCAAAACCAACCCTTGTATATCTCCTTTCCTGAATTTTATTCAGGATAGAACACTTCCTGAAGATTTGACTTTTATCTCAGCTTTGTAATTTCAATGGATTGTTGCTCATATAAATGTTAAAATACTGCTCTACTAGAAAATTAAATATATGCTTATATAAGAAATAAAGACACAAAAACCACCCAAGCAAAATCACTATACAACAGAAGACTGTGACTTTTTTGAAATTAACATTTTGCACAACATTAATAAGGAAATGATAGCTATGAGCTTTGTCAGTTTTGACCAGAGTAGTAAGTCCACGAACTTTTCTATCATTCTTTCCTACGTGAACCAGAATTTTAATTCTTAGAGAGAAGGTGCAGAAGGCTTCACAGTGCTGTCCATACCTCTTCACACACTCTCTACCTGAAACCAACAACAAACTTGCTCCTTAGCCAAGAATCACATTCAAGATGATTCAAGAATCCCCTTAAGAATCACCTTTTACCCCTTTATGAAAAGGAAATCATGGCCATCCATACACAAAACTGAAGCCCATTTACCATGACATGAGTAATTCTAAAATTTTCCAGAAAGAAATGGTGCAAAAAAAAGATGGTGAAGAAAACTAGAATCTATTCAGGACAGCAGAAGATAATTATATAGCACATATAAAAGAGATGGTTTATGTGTCACATTTTGTCAGTTACCACCCTTGGTGTTTCGGTATTTTAGCTGCACGAGATGGTTTACCTATCAGAGTAATTTCCTGATCTGAGAGAAAGCATTAAACAGCTAGAATTATTGTTCATATAATGATTGAATCAGTAGGCTTCTAGGGCTCATCCACTGTCTGAACTTTAAGTTAAACAACAAAACTGTAACCCTGTATGCAATTAATTCCCCAGCATTACAGCAAATTATGTTGTGAGAGCATTCACCTGACTGTGACTGCAGGAATTGACTGACAAGGCTCTGGACCTCTCCAGCAGTCTAGAGCAGCATTTGTTAGCAAATTCTTCTCCCTTAGCCTCTCTGCAACAGTTACAAATAAATTACAGCCTGGATTCCCACACATACATGGCTAAAGCTGAAGTTGGATGAGCTTTATGCCACTAAAATGCTATACAATCAAAGCAGTAATGATAGCAAAAGGACATTATTCAAGCAGTATCACCATGCCTAAAAAATCTAATAGCGCTACTAGATATAACTTCTGAGGAAATTCCCATCAACAGTATGGAATATTTTTTCACATTTCTAAAAGCCACTGCTGCATTATTTGCACTCTCCACCTTGGGAATTTTAGTCAAAAGAATGAATGCAGTATATGAGTATTTAGGTTTCCATTCAAGAACCACATCTTAAAACATGGTTATAAGCAGACATTTCACTATAATAATGCTGCTTCTGTGCTAGAATTTTGTGTTCTCCATAGACCTTAGAAACAAGAGAAACACAAAGGAGAAATTCTCATTTATTTCAGCATGAGTTAAAGTAGTGTCTGCAAATCTTGGAAATTCTATCAACACAACTTAAAATCCAATACAAATGCAGCAGGAATGCTTAATTATGTTTTCAATCCTGTGTCATTGGGCTGTCATGTAAACTATAATTTAGGAATCCCTACTGTTATCAAAACTCAAAGCTGAAGAACTCCTTGCCTCTCCTGGACTTAGGTCAAACAGAAAAACCAGGATTGGCCCATAACTTAAACACCTTTAATACAAGAAGTTGCAGTAAATATGAATGCCCTTAACTCAGTCATTTTCTAAGCAAAACTCTTACTGTACTGCAAATCATAGTATCATAAAGTATAACAACATTAACAAAATTTCAGAATTTATAATTCATTAGAAAGTTCAATTTAAAAGAACTCAAAAAATTAAGACTTTTTTCTTTCCATCATCTGTATCTTCTCCTTGGAAATATTTTACTTCATTTTATTGTTGTACTTTCTCTGACCTACACAGAAGTATCTTTGCAGCCTAATTAGTGTCACACCTTAATCAGAGTAGCTATTGAGTGAACTTCTCTCCATTGCTATCTCCATTATACCAGGGAGCCTTCTCTCAGCATGCACACATTTCAGACAGCAACATATGAGACATGGGTTGTGAAAAGCCAAGAAAGCTTCAGATCCAGCAAAAGAATTATGTCACAAAATGCTTGAAAATATTAAAATATTTACAAAGGGTAAAGTAAATCCCTTCTTGTAACACTAGAATTAGCTGGCCCTTGATCAAATAGGCCTAAGTTACAAAACAGTATTTTTCCCATACTCTGCAATTGTTCGCAGAAGCACAGGCATAGTGTTTTTACTGGAAAGTCATTTAAAAGTTCAAGAAGTAATGACATAAATTAATGGAATAAAGATCTATGAAAAACCTTTATTAAACCACTGTTCTCCATTTAAAAAAAAAAAAAAAGTCAAAATCTCTGTACTGCTCATTGTAGAAAGCTGAGACTATTTTTGAGGAAAGACCATTGCATACTTGCCTTCTTTCTCAGTTATTTTTCTAATCACCCCTCCCAATCACTGCTAAAAACAACAAACTCAGGAACACCTCACCTCTCAGCCAGTATGATCATTCTCAGCAAAGCGTACAGACCTCTACTTGCCATGTGTCTTCACAAGCAGGATACTACTACTCTTCTGTTCATTCTTAACTTCCAAACCACGAATTCAGTAACCATGTTCTTTCTGGGTTCACATAGACCTCAGATTAAAGTGTTGCTATTACTGGTATAAAAGTATTAGCAGCTTTGGCTTGGCTTCTTTCTCATTCTGTGTCATATTCACCTCTAAGACAAGGAAAAATTCTGGGCACTCTATACCCGAAGAAAAATTATTTAGCTGTTGTTTAAATTTAATTTTTCTTACACTTTTTAGTAATAGAACATTCTTTTTTTTTACACTGAAAACCACTTTAACATCAAAAGGGAACATACCATACACACGGAGCAAATAATTTATTGCTCTGAAGTTTTAATAATCTAATCAAAATACAACAACAAATACCTATTTTCAGTTACCATAATGCATACAATCAGAACCCACCTTAACTACTGAACACAGAAAAGCCTCAAGAATCAAAAGGTTTTTAGAGAAACACTTAGTGTTACCTACCTAGTTTTCTATAGGGCTTCTCCAGCTCACCTCATGATGTTCTCCTGGGTTCTAAGGCTGATGCTGCCAATCGTCTGCAGAAGTAGGTAGAGGTGTCACAGTAACATCTGTATGTCTTAAGTGGGGGCCAGCAGATGTAGACCGTCCTGCTCTGTCTTGGGATCTGCTTGAATTTATCTAAATATGCTTTCTTAACACATCCTGTGTTCTCTTCAGAGATTTCCAGGCAAAGTCTGCAAAAAATTGTGATATTCAATTTCCATTTTTGATAGAAAGCCTTATACTAAGCAGATCATTTAATCTGCCTTTCCATTCCTTGGCTGCAAAATGGCATTAAAAACAATTTTGCGAATATTCAGGAAATGTGCTTATTATGCATGGTTCATTATATGGCAGGGTTTCATTTACAAGCAGGTCTTGATGTATTACTGTCATGCATCCACTAAGTAGTTATCTGGGATGAATGCAGGATGCACAGACACATCCCACATACACATACAGCATTCTATCTAAGTCTAGAAGAAAATATAGATTCAGGTATCTTGTGAGTTTATTTCTTACTTTTCATGACATATAGCTTATAAACACATTTCTCTACAAAAATAAAAGCCACCAAAATAAGCTGGTTAGTTTATTGAAGAGTCAAAAAAACTAAGATGGTGGAAACATATAGCCCAAGAAAAACAGTGTACAAGTCCTCATTTTGTAGTTCATATTCAAAATTTTGACCCTTGTTCTACTTATAGATTATGCAGAAAGACTACAAATCTGATCTTTCCAGGATGCTCTGCTTACCTGAAGGTAAGAGTGGGTTTCTGTTTCTTCCTACCTGAAACAAAATTATGTAACATGCACGGAAAGCTTTCCCAATTCCCTTTGAAAAGGTGGACTAAAAAAAAACAAAGGGTGCCAGACAGATCTCTGCACAAGATACTGACCAATGCACATATGATGTGGGAAGCTGCAGACTCATCACTGGAAATATATGTATTGGCAAGATGATTTGTATCCCTTTGTGCGCAGCTACAGAAGCATTATTGAAACTTCTCCATGGTGACTTGCACCCCGTTAAGTCTTGCTGGATTTATAACAGTGATTGGAGAACCTTCAGAACTTAGCATCAGACAATAATCTCAACATTAAGGTGCTTATCAAAAATATCACACATTTTGCTACTCTCTTTGCTGTGACTTGCCATGTTTCTTGTTTCCCCACTTGCTGTGATCACTGTTTCAATGCCCTTCTTCCCCCACTCTCTCTGCCAGAGACAGCAGCAGTATTTCCATAAAAAGCTGACAGTTTTCTGGTCTCCTGTTCTCTCTCATTCCCTTCCTCCTCCCCCCAGTTTACACAACTAGATGCATAACCCACTTCAGTCCCTGGTTTATCTTCCTCCCTCGGAGGTCTCCAAGTTTGAATTTTCAAGTATTCTGACATCTAAGCAAGACAAATCCTCAAACGTGTCAGATTATCTTGCTTAGCTTACAAAATACTGAATAGCTCAAGGGATTGCTAATGGCTAGAGAGCCTGTTGCTTACAGGCTCTGGTTTCAATTCCAAATCATGCCCATAATGGCCCTGAGTCAGTTTTATCTGATGCCTGTTTCATGAGGACTCATAATGCAAGTTGTTGAGCTCAATGTCAGCTTTTACAACAGATGATCACAGCTAGCACTTCTGTTGTCAGTCTTGGGGAAAAAAAAGGCTGAGTGCAGAAATGGAAAGGAAATGCTCTACAGGTAGAGATCCCTGGAGCAGTGAACACTTGTGTGACTACACCTACATGACGCAGTGCAGCCCAGCACTATGCCAAGTTGCCAACTTGGTCCTAGAAGCGATACACAGCTGTAAATACATCAAGCTGGCTTCATTAACTCAGGCATAGAATCTCTCTAACAAAGGTGTACTTCTTCAAGTCCTAATCTGAACCCTAAGCTTGTACATCTTTCTAGAAAGTACACACATGCTTGCAGAATCACCACAAGGAGGGCTGTCCTTGTATTGGGGAGGATTGCTGGGAGGAGAGCTGCCTTTGGATATGCTTGTGTAACCACAGACAGCAGCCTGGAGCTCTGGTGCTGTCATCATCAGGGTTTAATTCACCCAACACAAACAGTAATATCACCTTTCCTTAAATAAGTACAACATGTTTTCCTATCCTTAAGACACGTGAAAGAAAAAAACTGTATATTCTCTCAACCATTACTTACAACTGGGTTGTTCAAATGTCTGTTTGCTTGTGTCAGAATGTACTTGATCAAAACAAGGGTCCACCAAGTTCGCTATCACAGCTCCAACAGCAAGCAGCGTCAGATATTAGAAAAAGCATAAGCCATACAAAGAGTGATAGAGCTAAATACTCCCAGCTTCCATCAATCTGTCACTCCTGAACTTCTACACCTGAAGGCTGCATGTGAACACTGGACTTAATAGCTACCCATGAACCGTACCTATATCTATGACATCCCTCATTTTTAATTATGTAAAAAGGATCAAATGGCTATGTTAGTGGAATTATACATGTGTATTAAAATGTATAAAAAGAACAGTAACCAGAGAACAGAATAAAAACCCCAGACCATTCAGCACAGCTCCCTAATTTTGGAAAAGAATCAAATTCAGACTGGCTATATCCCACCAGCTCCTCTCATCAAAATCACTCCCATTCTATCTGCCCAGCAAAAGGGGAACTGGATTGCTGTACTAAAGAAGGAATGGTCCTGTCACTGTTCCAGAGTCAATTAAAACATGTGGGAAGAGGGAGGGGATGTAGAGATGTTTGGATTATTTTTTATTATTTTTTTCCCCCAGTTAAAGTTAACTGGAAGAAGGCACTTTATTTAAAACAGACAATTTTAGACCTCTCCTGAGGAGACAGTATGAATAGCTCACAGCTGCCTTAAACCTTCCTGAGATATGAATAAACTACATTTTTATTAGAGCTGGATTATACTAGCAGCTATCCAGAAGGTTCAAATGCCTAACCACTGAAGACAATCAGAAGCACACAAGGATCTCTGCATAATGAACATAAATATCCTTTCAAACAGAAAATCATAATCTAGTCAGCTGTAATCAAGTCTATATTGTTGCATAAAGAATTTTAAGCAGAAGAGCAATAGATAGGAGAAGGAAAAAAAGAGAGGAACAGAAGAAACTCAAATGTTTCTTTATGAGCACTCCATTTTAATAATTTTTTCAATAAAATAGTTATATATGATGATTTATTACTGGATGGTTTCTTTCATCTCTTAAGTACAATTCTAACACTAACAAGGTAATCCTTGCATTCTCATATTTGAAATCAAAATTTCTTTCCAGAGTTTCAAAGTGGGTCTAGGATTTCAGCATATGTTTCTGCATACATATGCCTGCAAAGCATACAGGGAGTCACTGCCTATTGCTAGCACTATGGAACAGCCTCAGCTCAAAATTCTTTCAAACAAGGGCAAGCCCAGTGCCAAACCTCTGCACAGGTAAAGAGATGGATGTCAGAGATACCTGGATCAGCTTTTATCTGTTCTTCATCCATCCTGACCCCATTTTCTGCCACATAACTTAACTGGTGGTGGGTGAACTTTGACAAGTGACTTCTCAACAACAGAGAAATAACATCCCCATTTTGAATTTTACATGCCTGCCTTAAAACATTCAGAAAAGAGGATTGTACATGAAATCTGGCACCAACCTACAGAAGAAAATGCAGCCTACTTCAGATAGCGTTTGTCCATCTTTCAGTAAATTCATACCCTAAATATTCCAAGGAATTGAAAACATATTAAGTAGTATTAATCCAGAACAGATGTTGGCTTTGGTTTCTTGGCAGCAAAATCCTTTGAGAGGTATTATCTTTACCACATCCCATGAGCAGGAATTAAATAAAACGGAATAGAACAAATGAAAACAGGTGCCTTTGCTCCTCGAAAGAGTCCTGCTGCAGAAGGAGCACACTGATAGTTGCAAATGAATGTACTGTAAAATAGTTAGAAGAGCATCTGGAAATATTTATTGCAAAGACTTCCCTATGATAACGCAAAGTATTTTCACAAAAATCAGTTGTTTATTGAACAAGTATCTCATGCTTCCATTTTATGCCTAAGAATGAGCCATCTCCAGTAAGTTGCTATTTAGGGGGCACAGTTAAATGACTTCCCCACATTCCTGCCAGCACCTCCAAAATATGTGAAGAATTTCTACTACATCACACAGCCTTTTTTAGGATACGTTGTGTAATGATATCTGAATGCAGAATTGAACATTTAGGTAATATGTGAAAAGTCGCAACAGTCTATTCACCCATGTATTTAATATTTTAAGTGTGAAAAACATCAAAGGTTTATTTTAAAGATAAAAATTACTCCAATATAGATATCAGAAGCCTCACAATAATCTTCATTAAGGGCTTATTGCTATAGAAAATGTATAAATAAAAACTGCATTAAAAAAAAATACAAAGAGAAGAAATGAAAGCCCAAATAGAACTTCAGATCAAGCTTAGTCATGCATGTAAATCTAAGTTACATACTATATGAGTAGGCTGCATTGCAAACTCTTTTATCCATTCATCCCACAAGTGTGATGATATTTCCACAATCTTATTACTTTATTACTAACAAATCTAAAACCTAATTAGAAAAAAAGTGCAGGTGTAACACTACACAGTTTATAGATTTTGAGAGCATGCTGGAAATGCTGCGTAAAGGGAACTTAAATTAAAAAAAAAAAAAAAAAAGACCCAGAGAAAGAGAAGAGGGGAAAAATTCTGGCACGAAATAAAAATGTCTTAATAGCGGGACCCACTGTTCTCTGGATTAGCTTCCCAAGATAAATGCTGAAAGCCTTATCACTTGATTAGTTAAAACAAACCACTGGGAAATATACATTCTGAATTTACCAAGGCAATCTTCACTGGATGAGATTGAGCTGACTGGTATAATATGCATTTTTCCAATTCTAATTTCTATGACCATGAAAATACTGCATTTAAAATGGAAATGTATTATCAATGGCACCTACAAAGCTTAATAATTTACTATCAGGTTTTATGTTGCCTAAACAGCTCAGTATATCATTTTATTAGTGCATGCAGATCCCAGGAGAGGCTAACCAACAGAGGGAGTGGGGGAAAAACCCCAAAACAAAATCACTTAGTTCTCCAAGAACATAATAGCTATTTACAGTCACAGGACAAGTAGAGAGTAATAAAGTACAGCAGGTTCTACAGCATGTAGGGCAAAAGCAGAACTCTGCTTTGAGAAGAGGAGGATGAGATGCATAGCACTGCTTCAAGTTAAAAAAAAAGAAAGAAAAACCAGGCTTACATGTGAGATGACCCACTCAGATGACATGAATTGATTCAGGTCTGCCATCTTTGAAAGGGCAGCTCTGGCTATATAATGTAATAACATACTGCATATACAGTCAGTGGAATCTAATTTGCAATCATCTAATCCATCTAGTGCTGATGTCCGTATTGCTGAGGAAGATCACCTACAGACATCTCCGTACTTCACACAGCCCTTTGGGAGAGAGAGTGGGGGGAAAAAGGGGAGAAAAGAAACAATAAGAGAAAAAGATCCTTTTAAACTACCTACCAGTACTTCTACTTAAACACAAGAGAATGCAACCACCGCTTAGCTGCACAAACACCTTGAATACGAAAACAAACAATCAAACAACACTTAGTAACAGGAATAAGAAGCAATTAAAACTCTTTACATGGAAACATCCTGACAAGAAGCTAGTAAGAGAAAAGCATGGATAATGGTATCTGATATAGTGCTATTCCCATTAATATGAAAGGGAAAAATATTGTAAGATACTAGTTTATTTACAGTATGTACCTGTGACAAGGCTCAGGATGTTTAGAGTACTTGTCATCTCTATATTCACATATATGAAACTGTATCATCTTTCAAACTATGCTCCACATTGGATTCCTTGATGGAAAACTGGTGAGCACAGTCGACTTCATGTCTGGCTGTTAACAAGGACATTTTGACAGCCAGCAGGGAAATTTTATACTTCTATTCCCCCTTGGCCATTAACAAAGTCATGGAATAGATTAAGATTAAAAAACAGACTTTCAACTCACAGAAGCTGTGACTGCCCTGTCTCTGGCAGTGTTCAAAGCCAGGCTGGATGGGTCTTGGATCAGCCTGGTCTAGTGGAAGGTGACCCTGCATGTGGAAGGGGCTGGAACTAGAGGATCTCTAAGGTCCTTTCCAAACCAAATTGTTCTGTGATTCTATGATTATTAACCACAGTGACTACATTTCTTGTTTCCAGGACACAGGTCTATGCAAGGAATCCTCAGCTGCTACCTCAGAACACCTCTGCGCTGTCAAAACTGCATAAAGGGACCTAAATGGGGTCTGCATGCCATGTAGTGTATCACATTTCATAAAATAAACAAACAAATCTTTCTTTAATCACAAAATGCTATGTTTAAAGCTATTCAATTTCATTTAAATTCAGAGCTCTAAAAACATCCATTTCAGACAGACAGGAATTTGCTGACTTAACAAACAACATGCTTTATTGTATTTTGTAGGATTGCTCCACTAGCATCAGTTTCTCAATCCTGCAGCCACCAGGAGCTTGGGGATCAAAAAAGAGAAAAACAAACCACACACATACCCCCAAGTAAAACAAACGAACTGAGCAGCTCAACTCTTAAGTGACCAAATACAAAGGACTGGGTTGTGTCATTTCCCCTTGCGGAGGCCTTCAAACAGCAGCCTTGTAGAAAGCACTGAATCCTTAATATTGACAAATCATTTACATTTAAAACGAAAACTTACTTATAATTCAGCAGCCTTTCTGCATCAAATAGTCTAGGGGGACCATTACATAAAGCCACCCACTCTATTCTGACACTTAGCTTACAGAAAGAAAATACAAAAACTGTAAAAAGAAACTAAACACTTCCGCTGTCCTAAAAATCACTAAAGAGCACTACCAATCGCTGACATCTATATACTTTCACTCCAAAATCACAGGGCTACTTGACCAAGTACACTTCTGTCCTCATTCAATACAGTGGGCAGATTTTATCATCCCACATTTCAAAAATAAATGGTGTCAATGAAGTGAAACAATGCAAGATTGTCAAATACCTCTTTAGTTTACACAAGTTAACACCTCCTCCTCTGCTGCTCCTAAAGACAGTATTGTACATTTCGGAAAGCATGCATGCGATGTTTTGCAGGAATGCAGCATGTTTCATGCATACACCCCGGCAGTTTGACAAAATAAAGTCGTATCAGCTGGCATCCTCCAGCCCTCAGCTCTTGCATCCAGCAGAACCTGCTTGCAGGCTCTTTTTCCACCCTTCCTAACCTCATTCCCCTTTGCACATAGACACACATTACAGCAGGGACTGGAGGGCAAGAACTAAAGCCCTAAGCATGCATTAAATTAGCTCATTTTAAATTCACAGACACATGGACGGACCAAACTATTTAAGAATTGGTCTCAGGGGCAATATTTCATACTGCCACAATGCTCTATTTTCACTGTAGTACATCTCCAAGTGAAAAGGCAGTAATTTAGCTTAGCCCTAACCTGATATTGCACGCTTGTAATTAAAGGGAAATATTTTAAGTAGGACTCAAAAAAAGACTTTTTTTTTTAAGTGCATGAAATGGGCCTGTCCTGAGATAGCTGTTATTATGTAACTGAACACCTTTCAAAGCATTTGACAGACAGAACTTTTTAATTATCTTTTCAAGGTCAGTGTTATACTTCAGTCACAGTTAACAGAATTTGGTTGGAAGGCATGGAAAGCTTCAATAGTGCTCCACCAAACAAGAGAAGCTTGTGATTTCCAATGGTCAAATATACATCTACAGATCTAACATACATACACACAAATATAATCAGTACACGCGCATATAAAATACACACACACTTTTTGATGAAAAGCTGATTTCCTCTGGACTTCTGTAGCCACCGAGTTACCAGAATTGCAGCTCTTAAACAGTATCTTTTCAGCATAAGCACTGCCTCCTACGGACACAGAAATGGTCATATTCTGTTAGGTTTTTAACAATTAATTTTTTGGCTTATTTGTACCACTGTGATTCCTCTTTTTAAGTCAAGGCAACCAGCAGAGTTGCTCCGTAATTAATCTTTGAAATATAACTTCTGTCTTTTTCTTTTTTTTTTTCCTCTTTTTTAAATATTTATGTATTCATGTGGTGTAATTGTAAAATAAAGTCCTTCACTGTAGTGCATACACTCAGGGGGATGAAGATAAGATTGTAGTGGGAAAAATTAACTGTAAATTTCTTGACTTGTGTATAATAAATAACTATTTAAATGCTATATTAATTTTCATATATTTGATTCCTTAATTGTTTTAATTGAGAGAAACCAATTAGTGAGGAAGAAAGTGCCTATTAGCCCACAATAAAAATAATACATAGAAGTACTTCATTTTGTAAAGATGCCTCTGCTGGGTTTTATTGAAATTTCCACTTAGGGAGACTGCTGTTGTTTTTAACCTGCTTCTTGAAAACTGAAGAAGTTTGCATCAAGTATACCATAAAACTTGAGGAACTTTCAGGGCTCTGCAATTTAAATCAAGTTATGTCTTCATAAGTAGATGCAGAATTCAAAACAAACCATCGTTGATATTTTTAAGCCTACATGACATTCTGCTAGGTTTTTCTTTGCTATTTCATTTAACCTCTGGTAACTCACTGAGCAGGCTATTAAGAGAAAGTGAACTACTAGAGTGAGAGAGGAGGCACTATTTTAATGAACAAGCACTTTAAAAATCTTGTTGAGTATTTTGGTCTCCCACTTGGCTTTTCCTGAGAGCAGAAGAAAGGAACAACAGCAAAACTTTGCCGGAAAATTGGCATTTAGCTTTAATAGATAAAATTATATTCTTAACAAATAAAAAGTATTGTAATGCAGTGCTGTTTTAAATGTGTTTTTAGACTCATCCCACACACTTCCTCCCCTTTTAACTCCAATGATGTTTCTACTGCCAACAACTCCTCAAGTGGAAAAAAATCCATCCTACAAGAAACATATGCAGGAAAAGCATAACAACATTTTGAGAAAAGAAGAGTTATCCACCCCAGTTTATTAAGACCAAATAGAAACTTGCTACTAAATCCCTAGAGCACAAAGATTAATAAAAGATTTGTAGTCTTTGCCATTGTCTTCCTCCTTCAGAATTATTTTCTGTCGTGGATGTGTGGACATTCTGAGTGATGCCATTACTTCTATGTGGGAAGAAGATAAAAAAAATAATAAAAGGGTAAATATGCATAAAAGCCATTTCAGCCGACAAGCTGCTTCACAAGGATATGCGAATAGAAAAGAAAATCTTGAGACAAGACACTGAGAGTCAAAAACACGATTGTATTCAGCTAATTTCTGACAACTTATAAATGTCATGACTTGCTAATTAGCAATGCTGAATACAGATGGATTAAGCTGTGACAGGTTAACTCCATGATCCTCACTTCACAGTATGGGCAAATATCCACTCATAAAATCTGCCTGATACTTTTTCCTGGATCCACCAGCTTCTAATGCATTCACTGTAATTTGCTTTCTGAGATGACTGCAAGAGATGATTCTCTGGGACAATTGTTGTAAGGAAAAGGGCATTATTTTTGAAGGTGAAGTTTGTCCACAAAGAAAGATGGGCTGCCTACTTGGAAGAGATGGCAAAGCAGACTACAAACTGCTATGTCTTTTTCAAATAAAAATATTTTACTGTGAAAAGCAAGTGCTTAATGTTTTAAAATAAGAACCAGTATCTGTACAATACTGTCAGCACACAACTGTGTTGTCACAACTGGTTTTGTATCATCAAGTGCTCCCTTGGTATGAAAATTTTATAAAGCGAATAAAAGGAGACAAGTTTTTATAGAGGTTCTTTTATGTTGGCTTGGGCTCTTGATTTTAGTATGTTTAAATATGGTTTGGGTTTTCTTTAACAGAACCTTGTATACTTCCTGTGCAGAATGGTAATGCGTAACAGGAGGCACCAAAAAAAACACCTTAGAGAATACTAATTGAGAATACAGCATTATTCAACAATAAATAAATAACTCGAAAAAAACGAAGAAAAGGATGACTTGATAATGGGATAATGATACACGCTGCATCAAAGCCTGCTAATTGAAGGTTTGCCATGACCAGTGAATAACATTCATTGTAAATGCCTTCAGAAATATAATACCCTGCTAAAAGAAAATGATCAAGAGGAAAGAAAATTGTAAAGGAATGAAAATTAGTAGACTTTACATACTAAAATATAATGGTAGTTCTCAGAGCCTAGAATGGCAGGCTAATTTTCCAAATTAGACTAGTTAGTTAATTGCATACTCCAATACGCCAAGCATTTCTGAATAATAATAAAAATGATCACAAGTTGGATAGGGAATAAAAATCATCTAAAAACTATAGTAGCTTAACGACATGCATACACAAACCAAAAATGACAGAAGCAGCCTAGCAGAGCTTTACTGTCTACATAACTAATCATCTGGGGTTCAAAACTGTCTGCAGGTTTGAAAAAAAAATTTTTTTTTAAAGAGTTAGTATCTCACAGGCTAGAATTTCTCCAGTAAAACTGAAGAGCAGCAAACACAGTTTTGACATTAAATAATGAGAAATATTATCAATTTGGAAAAAAGTAATTTTTAATATATATGTAATACATAACATCCAGTACTGTAAAAATTCAATCGCATGTATACCTCTCCTTGAATCTGATTGTGGTTACTTGCAAATGTCACATTGTCTTCATGATGAGACACATACATGATTTAAGAGCATACAGCAAAATTTACCATCTTTGATTTTGCTGTCACAAGTTGCCAGAGAGGGAAAATACTTCAATTCTTACAGAACCATACTTGGAAATGCTATAAAGAATGAGAAGGATATATTTAAAAGATGTTATTAAAGAATAAGATATGCATTACCATATTCTTATATTTATCTTATCAATATGCATAAAAAGACTAATTTTAAGCATTTTGCTATTTTATTCCATTTAAATATCCCTGGTATCTGCTCATCACTAGACAGAATAATGCTCGATAGTACTCAGAAAACTATTTCAGGACAAAGCATGGAGCAGAGCTTAATTTTGAAAAAACACTCTTCCAAGGAATGCCATGGGTGTGACGGCCTAGGAACATTTAGGATGGATAAACTAACCGGATCTGGACATCGAAAAAGCAAAATAGATTCCTAATGAATGCTGAGAACCATTACAATTAACAAGGCAGGGAAATAACCACATTGCAAAGACAGCATTTACGTGGCTGTTCTTACAGAAACATCAGAAAAGACATGCGAAAAATGACAAATTAGCAAAGTGCTCTAAATAAACCAATTCAAAACCTCGGAACCCCAGAAGGGTACCTCCAGTGAAACTGAAAGAAGAGTATTAAAAGAAAGTGCTTATCAACATGAATGCAATTAGCTTTTGGAAATCTTTTTCACAAGGTATAACTGAGGCCAAGAGATTAAAAGGATTAAAAATACTAATGCAAATGCATATAGATAATGAAGGAAACCAGAATTACAACAGCAACTTCATTCATAAGTGTTTATTTCAGAAGTGCAAGGAATCTTTCATCTTCCAAGATCCACTTTTTTTGGACACCATAATATTATCTCTACATAATCAGGGAAAACATTTTTTCCTGTGCTGAAGCAATTAAACCATTAAAAATAAAAAAGAAAAATCTGCTGCTGTGAGCACACTCTACAGCAAGAGGAACAACACACAAACTAAATCTGGAGTAAAAGGAAAAAGTAAAAGGCCAATGAAGACATGAACTGGTAGGATTTCCCAATAAATTCTGATTCAAAGATTCCTGGACAAGATACCTGATCTCTGTTATGCATGTGATCAGACTAAACTAACCAAAGGATCCCTATCTCTCTTTAAAACCTATCAGTATCATTAGTTTAATGGTCCACTAGGGCTTTATAGCATATGGGAGGAAAATAGCAAGGATTTTGCCTTCCCTACTACTGGCTACATTCAGAATAGAAATACTTCAGCAAAGAACAAGGCTTACATAAAAGTACTTTTGTAATTAATCCAGCACCCCTTAAGCACAAGATCCCCACAGTGTATTATTCATTAGCATGTTGTCTAGCTAATCCTAGGTATGTCAACAGTTCAGCTTCCAAGCACTTCCCCATAGGGATCTTTCAGGATGACACCATTGAAAAAGTTTTCTTCATCACATTATAGGACAGATCTAAGTTATCACAGTGTATGCTCTGATACACAGTCTGATGATATACTTTCAGTTTCGCAACTCTGCCTGCGATTATTATCCATCAGAAAAAAATTTACGAAGCTACACAGGGGGGCAGGGGGAACAGTTTGAGAATTCTTCATATTCTTAAATCTACATTTAAGCTTACATTTAGAGGATAGAAAATTCAGATAAATTAGCCATCTCTTGTGTTTTCCACAACTATGACTTTGACTTACAGATAAAAAAAAAAAAGAATGATAACTAGATGTGTGGTAACTAGATGTGTAGGGTAAGTACAGAGACACTTGGAATTCCTGTCATAAATTCAATTTAAACTGACATGAGAGGTTTCATTATATTTGTATGCTTGAAAAAATAGCTAATAGATACCATTTTTTAATTTGCCTATATGAGCTTTTTTAAAAAAGTTTCATCCTTTAAATAGGCTTTACTAAGTAAGGTAGGGTTATAGTCTAGAAAGTATATTTCCCAGGATGTGTGGTAACATAAAACAATCATTTATCCATCGATACCCATGCAAGACAGTTAACTATTGTAAAAAAGGAAAGAGGCCTCCCATTGAGCACGTCATTCCTCCTTGTTTCAATCAGAAGCTCAGCAGAAGATAAGTCAAACACTGGAAGCATTTCCAAAGTGGTTCCAACATGTATAAATTTTCCTTGGCTTCCTCTGGAGCATCATAACGAACTGGTACAAACTCCTGGCCCAGGGTCAGCTAATACTGAGTAAACCCATCTTCATCCTTCAATACCTGCCATCACTTCTCAGATAAGACACATGGTAGGTGATAATAGCTGAGGTATTTATCAGAAAGGGTTGAGCTCTTTCTTGGTCAGCCCCCCAACAAGCAAATATTGATGGAGAACTGTATTTTCTTCACTAGCTCATCTATTTCTATAAAGAACAGTACTTTCTGGTGATTTTTAACATTCTCAGGCAATCACCAAATGGACTGATTAGAAACATTTTACATATCATGAATCACTGGTTGAAACATAAAGCGGGTCTAGGTGATGCTGCCCTCTCTAGCACATGCTAGTAAATTAAAACATGCAATCAAAACAACAAACAAAACCCGACTTGCTAAAATATGTTGCACACACTCCTTTGATATGAAAGAAATTATAGATGAAATTATATTTATATAAACTAACACATAAATGGCAGACACCTTGATAATATAGGGATAGGTGTGATACAAAAATTTAAATTGCCTAGTATTTTAATCCCTCTCTTCCAGTATCTGAGAAATATCAATCTTCCCCCACAGAAATATCAGTCATATTAACAGATGAACCTTCTTTTATAAGACTTTTATAAAGTAAAAGTACAAAAGACAGCACAGACATTGGGTCTAGAGTTTTCCATGGAAGGGGGGGAATCATCTTTTGAATAAATAACTTTAGATTAAAGGAAAAACCATGTAATATGATAAACTTTAAGAAAGGAAAAAGGATAACCTAAATCTTCCTTTCAAAAAAATTAAAGGGCTATGCATTCTGTGTCTATTTTCTGATATACGAAAAAAAACCCACTAAAAAATGCTGGTCAGACAAGACAAGCCTCTCATGGATACACTGATTTCAACAAAACGTTCACCAAGAAAATTTTACTTTGCAGTCCAGATGAATTCCCAGTCAAAGGCAACAGGAGAGGAGTGCCTCCTTTCCAAATGGGAACACTGACAAATCCAGGGGTTGTTAGGCTGAGAGAGAAAATTTTCTGTCTCATTTACTTGTCTTTATGTATCAGCCTTTGCAGTAAATTTACAGCTAGGCAGGTTTTTTTTGTTTGGTTTGGTTTTTTTTTTTTTTTCAATTGAAATGGCCAGTCATGAAACAATATTAAAATATCTCAATGAAGAGACAGTGGTTTTGCAGAGTAAACAGAATCCTTGTATGGCAAATAAAAAAGGACAGCAGAGAAGTGGCAAGATTTGTAGTAAAGAGATTTGCTCTGCTCTGCCTATCAAGAAAATTCAAACAGTAGGAGTTTGAAAACTTTTCCCGCCTCGAACTAGAAAACATCAATAAAACCAAAATCAGCCTCAAACAGAGAACAAGGATTGTACATATGGTGGAAATTAATGCACCATGAACTAAGCCAGAAAGAAAGTAGAACAATATTTTGAGAAGCAGATCTTTTTTTCCAACTAAGAACGCGCTACTCTATACCCCAAAGCATTGAAAATTGAGACTGACTAGAATAACTTGTCTGCCCTCTACGAGCTGCCCTTCCCCTGACCTGATTGCATTCTTGTCTAACACAGCCTGCATCTCAGCAGAGAGCTTCTAGCTACTGCCAACCTCAAGTGCCCTTCATGGATCTTTCTTTCCTTTCCCTCTGAGTTCTCTCTCTTACATGTGCTTTCTCACTGTGAGAGGTGACTCTGAAAAGCTTAGCCCAGGAGTGGCACTGTAAGAAGGTTTGTGGGTTTTGTTCCTGTCTCCCATCACCCTTCTCCTCCCCACCTCGTTTGCCAAAGTTAATCAGTGTTGAGCAAGCATACACTTAACAGATTATTGGTGGGTGCCTGAATACTGGAATTTCAATGTAATTCATCATTCAACAGGATCCTACACTATCAGATCCTTACTTCTCAGACTAAAACTAAGAGGCAAACAACACAGTAAGAAAGGAGCTTTCTCAGAGTGTGTTATAGGTAAATCTTTCCTTCTAAATACTGTACCATCCCCACAACCATATTTATGTTTTACAACACAGAATACTCATTCAGCTTCATTTTCAGACTTGCTTGACCCAGGTTCTGCTACCATCATAAGGAAAATACTACTCTTGATGCTTGTTCTTGATGCCTTATTAACAGAGTGTAGGTCCTGCTGAACAAAATATATATATAATTTTAAGATTTTTAGCTGAAATTAATATATTGGGATTGAGAAATATGCATGTGTACACCAAAGACATTTTCCTTTTTATATTACTTTTCTTCCCGGTATATATTTAGTCATAAAACATAGTCTTACCTTCTATCTCATCCATAGCTTCTTCCTTTTTATTTTAAAGCAAAAATAGATAGAGAACTTGAAAAAAAATACAGCAGAACAACATTTACTCAGATAATAATTTTCTGCTAAAGTAATTTCCATAAACACTGAGTCTTTAAGTACCTTTGGGCAGTCTCTTGAAGAACCATGCTGCCATCTATTGGTAATCAAAATATACTTCAGATGTTATTGAGCTTAGGAAAGCTATGTTCTATTAAAAACAACTTTCCTGCATTTATAGATCACTCAAGACAATAACTCTCTTCTTTTCCTTTGCTGCTGAGTACATAATGGACTGAGTAATTTCGATGGAATCATTTGCACAATATATCAACAGTGAAAGTTTTGCAGCATTTAACACTTGAAGAGCACTCAACTTGTGTACATTTATATACATACAGTCAAGCCATAGTTGTTTCTTACAGATGTGAAAACGTCCAAATACATTCAGCACTAACACACAACCAAAAGGCCATTGTGGAACAATTGAATGTTCACAGCAATCAGCAAAACAAATATACACATGTAAGAGTAAACCTTAATAAAAAGGAGGCAACAACATAAGTTATTGTGGGCCCTCTCAAGAAGCTATTGGGAGAACTGGCTACCCTGGATTTGGAGAAGGCTGAGGTTCTTAATGACGTCTTTACCTCAGTCTTCACTGGCAAATGCTCCGACCACACCACCCAAGTCTTGGAAGGCAGATGCAGGGACTGTGAGAATGAAGACCTAAGGCCTACTGTAGGAGAGGATCTGGTCCGAGACCATCTTAGGAACCTGAACGCGCACAAGTCCATGGGACCTGATGAAATCCATCTGCGGGTCCTGAAGGAGCTGGCAAATAAAGTTGCTAAGCCACTGTCCATCATATTTGAAAAATCATGGCAATCAGATGAAGTTCCTGACGACTGGAAAAAGGGAAATATAATCCCCATTTTCAAGAAGCGGAAAATGGATGAGCCGGGGAACTACAGACCAGTCAGTCTCACCTCTGTGCCTGGCAAAATCTTGGAGCAGATTCTCCTGGAAGGCATGCTGAGGCACATGAAAAACAGCAAGGTGGTTGGTGACAGCCAGAATGGCTTCACTAAGGGGAAATCCTGCCTGACCAATCTGGTGGCCTTCTATGATGGGGCTACGGAACTGATGGACAGGGCTAGATCAGTTGATGTCATCTACCTGGACTTGTGCAAAGCATTGGACACTGTCCCGCATGACATCCTTGCCTCTAAATTGCAGAGACATCAATTTGATAAGTGGATAAAGAACTGGCTAGATGGCTGCATGCAAAGAGTTGTGCTCAATGGCTCAATGTCCACCTGGAGACCAGTAATGAGTGGTGTCCCTCAGGGATTGGTGTTGGGACTGGTTGTGTTGAACATCTTTGTTGATGACATGCACAGTGGGATTGAGTGCGCCCTCAGCAAGTTTACCAATGACACCAAGCTGTGTGATTTGGTTGATATGTTGGAGGGAAGGAATGCCATCCAGAGGGACCTCGACACGCTTGTGAGGTGGGCTGATGCCAACCTGATGAAGTTTAACCATGCCAAGTGCAAGGTCCTATACATGGGTCGGAGCAATCCCAGGCACAGCTCCAGGTTGGGCACAGAAGAGATTCAGAGCAGTCCTGCAGAGAAGGACTTGGGGGTGTTGGTCAATAAGAAACTTAACATGAGCCAGCTTTAATGTGAGCTCGCAGCCTAGAAAGCCAACTGTATCCTGGGCTGCATCAAAAGGAGGGCGACCAGTAGGTTGAAGGTGGTGATCCTGCCCCTCTACAATGCTCTCATGAGACCTCACTTGGAGTTCTGTGTGCAGTTCTGGTGTCCTCAACATAAAAAGGACATGGAACTGTTGGAACAAGTCCAGAGGAGGGCCAAGAGGATGCTCAGGGGACTGGAGCATCTCCCATATGAAGATAGGCTGAGAAAGTTGGGGCTGCTCAGCCTGGAGAAGAGAAGGCTGCGTGGAGACCTCAGAGCAGCCTTCCAGTGTCTGAAGGGGGCCTATAAGGATGCTGGGGAGGGACTCTTCATGAGGGACTGTAGTGAGAGGACAAGGGGTAATGGATTCAAACTTAAACAGGGAAAGTTTAGATTGGATTTAAGGAGGACATTCTTTACTGTAAGGGTGGTGAGGCACTGGAATGGGTTGCCCAAGGAAGTTGTGAATTCTCCATCGCTGGCAGCGTTCAAGACCAGGTTGGACATAGACTTGGGTGGCATGGTTTAGTGTGAGGTGTCCCTGCCTATGGCAGGGGGGTTGGAACTAGATGATCTTGAGGTCCTTCCCAATCCTACCTAGTTTATGATTCTACGATTCTATGATTTCAATGGGTTAAGTGCTCACTTAGAAAAGTATGTAGCTAGGGAGCTCCTAACTAATCCACCCTTCTACAATAACCCTACAGTGTTTAAGCATTCATCACCACCTATGAATTCTGTGAATTTCAGTGAATTCCTGATACTGCCTGCCATATTCTTCATGCTACAGATTATCTGATGGATAAAAACATAGCACGTTATTTTAAATTAGTAATTGCATAAAAAAAAAGAGAAGAAATAATTAAGGTGCTATTTCCTTTACTATTTGTATAGCAACCCCTGCTTGTCAAGTCTTTTTTCATGTTTGTCTGCTTTGTTGGTTGGTTGGGGCGTTTTTTTTAATCACACCACATGCATTTTCAAGGAACAAGAACAGCAGCTGGCAGCAGAGAAACCACAACACTTACAAATTGTGGAAGCTACATGCTCGAAGTATCAATTAGTTTCTTTCTTAGCACCAATAGGTTCTTAAAATCTTATTTTAGGAGTCAAATTTCATTTTACCATGCATTATTTCTGAGCAACTGAAAAGCCTGATCACTTGCATTCACGTTTGCTAAAGATGACACTTCAAAAATATTTTCAAGTTAAAAGATTTTGGTTTGCTTTTAGCAATATCATTTGTTGGGACATGGCCAAAACCACTATTCATCATACAGGATAATTAGCCTCTGAATTCCAAACTTGAAACTTTTAAAAGTTGTGTTACTCTATTTGAGTTACATTTCCAATAGGAGCAAAATTTGAGTCTTTATTTTCTTTTCTCCCTTGCAACACAGACTGCAAGAAATTAATGCTGGATACAATGGAGACACTAAGACTTTTTACTTGGTGGCAATCCTCCTCTACTAAAACCCACCACTGCCCAAGCACACTCTACATGGTGGTGTAGAGTATACTGGCAGTAGTATGTCCATTACTGCCATGGTTAGCCTAAGAGGAAAAACAGTAACTCTGAAGATTTTACTTGGGATTATGAAGTTGTTCTGGTGGGGATGGACTCCACTACTCCACACAGTAGAAATAACATTCCAGGATCCCCGAATAAGAAGATAGATTTTATTTTGTTTCTGCTGTCATTATAGCTAACAGCCAATGTCATATATAGACATACAAGTTATTTCACTGAAATAGCCTCTGTGTGCTCAGCTGCTTTAATAAGATCATGCAAGTCTGGATATAATCATTTGAAGAAAAAGAAACATGTAATCACACACAAAAAATATATAAGTGTTTAATGAGATTTTGGCAACATACTTTCTCAACCTTAGGAGACGAAGGTTCTTTAAAGCCATTTTTCACTCTTTGAATGTGCACACTGCAATTTATTATTACAAAGCAAGATAGGGGAATCTTATTTGATACACTTAATTGTATTTTATATTAAAATTCAGGAATTCTAAGCCTTTTTAATGCATAGAAATGTGAAAGAATTTACATCTTCTACTTTAGTAATCAGCCATGTTATTGTCTGTCACCCTTAGCTGAATCTAATGTCAGAAGCAATACCCTTATCAATGAATCATGGGGGACCAAACCAGCCGTTTTTGCTCATGCGAACTACCACTGACTCCAATGGTTAGAAATTACTGTGCACTAACATGCAAAAACACACAAAGATATAAGGCCTTTGCCAAAATTAAGCCTAAGAAACATGCATATTTTTTCTTATTTAATACACATGCTAACAATAACACTATTTTTAAACACACTTAAGATATTAAACCCTTTGTTATCTACATTAAAGGGATCTTTGCTTGAATCAAATTGGGTCTCTGCTTTTATACTGACTTTCTAATTCCATTTAAGTACTTTCTTCAATGAGCTTTCTATTCTGGGACTTTTCTTTTATGAGACACTAATTGATACCATAACAGTATTTGGCACAGTGTAGCATAATTTCTCCTAGAAAGTTCATTTGAAAGAGAAAAATAACTAGTGTAAGTTACTGCAGATTGGAACTGAAGGCTATTGGTATAGTAGCACCTGAAAAATATAAATAATAACTTTCTATACTGTGTCTCATTTTAGAAAGGAGCATAAATCTTCCATCACTGATACTATTTAATTTTTTAAGGTAACAATTTGCCTGCATCAAAAAATGAAGACAAATGCTGGCAACGGAAATGAGAGAAACATGCAACACACAGAAATCACCAAATAAAAAGAGATAAGAAGGCCAAGACACAGGCCAAGACCCATAGAAGATGAAATGTTGGTCACTGTTACTAATGTCAGCATGCTACTTTTTTAGGGAAGTCAAGCGATGTTTTATTCCCAAAAAAACTTTTAGTAGAACAGATAAAATGGGCATATTTTCAAAGCAATATATGTGGAGGATTAAGGCAGGCCATGGAGCTTTGAAGATGATCTTAACTTACAGATTCTATTTCTAATATACTGTTTATTTTCTTCTTTCCCAAGTATGAGACTTTCTTCTCCCTGTCATCCCAACCAGCTATTTGTCTGGATTCTCTTCCTTTACCTTTTCTCCCTTCCATGAATTTGGAGTTAACTCATCTCCCTGTTGCCTCTTTTCTCTCTGTTTAATCTACCCATTGGCAGCTGTGCCGTACTTCCCAAATTGTCTGTGTTGTTCAGCATTTAAGAGCACTTCCAGATTAATGCTTCAAACAGGAGGGTCCAACAGCTGGAGCCAAAAGGAAATCCCCCTAAGAAGGCCATGTATTTCTGAACTAGTTTAGTGACTTCCCTATATGCAGCATGGCGGCTTCAGCTGGCTGTCACAGGGCAGGTTGCTAGCACAGGCTCTGAGCACCATTACAACAATGGAACACAACAGAGTATAGTTTCCCATTATAGTAAAAAGAATACATTTCAGTGATATTTTGGCAACTCTATAAAGCAAGCAGCATAAATTCCCACTACTCAGTCTTTCAGCTTAGCTGGCTATCTAATTAGGACTAAACTTTTCATTAAAGCTTCCCTTTTTATCCATTCATCTCATGTGGAATGTTGATTCAAGCTACTTTTTACATTTTTTTGAAAGTTTTTGTCTGGAATTAATTATCACTCTTAGTGGCCAGACACAATGAAAGCATCAAAATTAGATTCTCTATAAAGCTTTGTAAGTATAGATATACTAGGCTTGAAGGCTGCATCTAAAACACATGGCAGGATGGCAAGGCATCCACTGCCCTAAATCATGGTCCCTCAGTTCAGGAAGTTGCTTCACTTCCTGAACACTTTGGGAGAGATGATGACTCTCTCCGCACTTCAAAAGATTACATTTCCTCCCTGCAGAAATCAAGGTGAAGGAATGAACAAACAGAGGGAAGAAGAATTTAAATCAAGCACCAATGTATATTTCAAAATGCTTTTTAATCAAACTAATTTCAGTGGAAAATGGGGCTTTGCATAAACCTTTGGTGAATCTCCCGCCCAAATACCGCAGTATGTTGTCCATTCATAAAGAAGTGGGTAAACTGAAGTTTTCATGGGAATTTTAATTCAAATTTTTAATACTGCATTTTATGCTGTTGGTTAGGCTACTCAGCAGGGTAACTGTCATGGGTTCAGCAGCAGCAGTCATTTTTCTCCTCCTTGGTAGCTGGTGCAGCACTGTGTTTTTGATTTTGGGCCTGGGAACAGCGCTGATAACACCAGTGTTTACAGTTACTGCTTGGTAATGTTTTGGTCTGACCAAGGACTTTCTGAGTCTCATGCTCTGCCAGGAAGGAGGGGAAGCTGGGAGGAAGCAGGGACAGGACACATGACCCAAACTAACCAAAGAGGTATTCCATGCCACAGCACGTCATGCCCGGGATGTAAAACAGAGGGCAGAGACCCGGAAGAGTGGGGGTGCACTGCTTGGTCGGGCTGGGTATAGGTGGTGAGCGATTGTACTCTTTCCTTGTATTTGCCTTGTCATTATTATTATTGGTGGTAGCAGTAGTGGTTTGTGTTATACTTTAGTTACTAAACTGTTCTTATCTCAACCTGTAGGAGTTACATTCTTTCGATTCTCCTTCCCATCCCTCTGGGAGCTGGGGGAAGAAAGAGGGGAGAGTGAGTGAGAGAGTGACTGCGTGGGTTATAGAGGCTTAAACCACGACAGTAACAATATATTTTTTTCCACTTCCTGCAACAGGAAAAGTATATTATGGTTGAACTATGTAATTAATTTATTACTGTAATCACATTTTACTTCAAAAGCAGGGTACTTAATGCAATTCAATTTATTTTTGCACTCAAAGGAGTGTTGGACTATTTCCACTCACAGAGACCAAACATACTGGCCACTTGCAATGGGGGGCTTTTTCAAAGGCTGGTGTGTGGGAAAGAGTGACTGCCTGCAGTGACCTACGATATCTACTAACTGTGACTATTAACTGCTCATGCTTCATCCGTGGGTGTTCTAAATTTAACATACCAATGCTTTCTGTTTTAAACTCCGGACCATATGTCAGAGCACTGCTTTATCAGCATCTGAGCTGACAGGATTGCATTTTAATTAGCAAGAACAATCTCTAGGCTGCTCAGTCCTCTTTCTTCTGAGAGGCTATGACTAAACAAAGGCACAATTTCTATTTTAGTCTGAGCATGTCCACTGACAGTTTCAGATTCTTCCACCTTCTCTGCTAGCAGCTGGACCTGCTATTCCCTGTTTACCTTCCACAGAAAAGGTGGAACCTCTAACAGATCTGCAAGGGCTGAGGAACTACATCCCACTGGACCTTCCTTTTCCTCTCCACTATTTTTCTTAGTGCACTAGGAACTGGCAAAATCTTATACCACAGTTACATACAGAAACACTTTTGAAATGCCCTACAACTGATACGACAGCAGACTAAGGATGCAGAATGATTTCTGAGAAAACCATCAATCTCTTCAGCAACAATTCCTTTTGGAATAACACCAAAGATCCAAACTGATGGTTTTTATCCATCTGTAGACAGCATGGACACAACATAAATCCATTTGTTTAGCTGACTCTAGGGCTTCTGTCTCTTTTAGAGCAATTGTGGGTTGTTTTTTTTTTTCTTCTTTTTTTCTAACTTACTTCTCCCTTTCTTGTATTCTTTTACCTTAAGATAGTGCCCTGTTGCATCATCAGAGTGATAACATGCAGTAATGTTCATGGCAGGTAGCCAAGAATCTCTGGTAATTTAAACTACTTTAAAACAAGAATGGTAAGAAATCGGGCTCTGTGAAATACCAACTTCCAGTTTTATTACAGGATGAAGTCAATCTGAGATCACATTTTAATTTCTGAGTACTTAGAAATTTCTACATATTTAGAACAATGTCTATTTTTCCAATCATCAGGCATCAAACAGATACAGAGAGGCAAGCAAACAGGTTAGGCGATATCTAGATTAAAGTTGGGCACATAATTCCTTCTTAAAATTGGTGCTTGATCAACTCAGAAGCTTCATTTGATCTTTTCAGGGAAATGAACAACAGAAAAGTAATTTCAACATTAAGTTGACTCAAATATTTTTGAAGTCAATCTTTACAAAGAAAACTTCAGAGGAAAAATAATGTCATGTATCATCTCAAACGCCTCAGAATATCTGAACTTTCAGGAGAGAGGAACAAAGAATTATTTTGCATACGAACCTGAAAAGCAAATACTTGGTTAACTTAAAATTTTTATTTTAGTGAATTATTTAGGAAAAAAATCATATTACTTAGTTCCAATTGGAAAAGTACAAATCTGTATCAGTTCATAAATACATAGACCAGAACTTGAGAGCTAAGGAGCCATGGGATATGAGGAATCAAAAAAAGCCTGACTATTGCATGAGATCATGAGCTATTTCGATAACATCAGCTATGTTTCTCAAGTTTGGCTTTTTTTTTTTTTTTTATTAATTTAACTCATGTTAATAATTGAAGGAGATTTACAGACAAATACTTGACTGTGGATCAAATATCAAGAGTTCATTCAATACATCTTTGCAAATAACAAACAATATTTGTCTAACATCCAAACCACTATTATCTATTTATATAGCTGCATCCAAAATGCTAACTATAATAGCAGTATAAGTTCTGAAGTGAACTTAATATAATTAAGTTCATTTCTTTCACATAAATGTTTTCCAAAACAAACTTGAAAAATCCTCTCACCATGAAGTTATACAATAATACATGATATGTCATTTGTATTTAGCTTTAAATATTGTATTTTATAGCACACGTGGTGAAGAAGGCCTTCTACAGCAAACACGTTTAATATAGCGGAAGTCATACATCTAGGGGAAAAAAATTAAGGCTGTACTGCAGCAAAGAGGCTCACATACAAAAAATGGAGCAGAAAGGTCATTTTATCTCTAAATACAGTATCACTGGAATCAATGCTGGAATACAGTATCTGTTTCTGATACTCTGAAAGGAATATTGAAAATTTGAAGGTGTTAAAAAAAAGGAAGAAGAAAGGAACCTCAAAATATTTTTCAAGGATTGGACAAAATGTCTTAAAGTGAGAGCAAGAAATAGCTCAATCTGTTTAGCTTATCAAAAGGAAGACTGAGCAGTAACTTAATTAGTGTGTAAGTACATTCACAGGGAGAAAGCATAGGGTACTAAAGTGCTCTTCAAATGTAGCAGAGAAATACCCAGCATTAAGAAAGGGCTTGACATTAAATCCAGACAAATTCAAATTAAGAAAAAGTCATAAATATTTAACAGTGATGGTGATTAACTACCGGTACTGCTGAAGCCACTGCCCTTTCCCTCAGTACTTTCAAATTAAACCTGGGTATCTTTTTGACAATAAACTTTTGTCAGACTGGTCACTGGTCTCCTACTGAGACTGATGGGGTGAAATCTTACAGGTTATGGAATAAGAGGGGACAAACTGAACGTGCTTGCTTTAAGATCTATAAAACATACCAGTATTCATCCCACCAGCTCCCTGAAGGTGTTAATAAAACTTTGCAAAGCGCCTGGTGGAACATGTTCATTTCTCTCAACAAAAAAAAAAATACAATTCAATTTCCCATTTCTGCCAGAGGACTGTATGAAACTCTCTATGCACTAGCCAGAACAGCATATATGGGGCAGCTGCTTTCTCTTAAACCAAACCACATTTGTTCAAGCAAAACATAAACCAGACATTACTTTTACAACAAACCAGTCTTACAGTTTACACCAGCACAAATCACTACTACTACAACAAATAATAATAATGACAAGGGAAATACAAGGGAAGAGGATACAACTGCTCACCATCCGACGACCGAGCCGTGAACTTAACTCTTCCGGGTTCCTGCCCCCAGTTTTACATCCTGGGCATGACGTACTGTGGTATGGAATAACGGGTGGATACTGTCCTGGGGTTAGGGGTAGCAGTCATTTTTCTCCTTCTTGGTAGCTGGTGCAGCGCTGTGTTTTTGACTTTCAGCCTGGGAACAGTGCTGATAACACCAGTGTTTCGGTTACTGCTTAGTGATGTTTTGGTCTGACCAAGGACTTTCTGAGTTTCATGCTCTGCCAGGGAGGAGGGGAAGCCAGGAGGAAGCAGAGACAGGACACCTGACCCAAACTGACCAAAGGGGTATTCCATGCCACAGCACGTCATGCCCAGGATGTAAAATGGAGGGCAGAGACCTGGACGAGTAGGGGTGCACTGCTTGGTTGGGCTGGGTATAGGTGGTGAGTGACTGTATTCTTTTCCCTTGTATTTTTCTTGTCATTATTAGTATTGGTGGTAGCAGTAGTGATTTGTGTTATACCTTAGTTACTGAACTGTTCTTATCTCAACCTGTAGGAGTTGCATTCTTTCGATTCTCCTCCCCATCCCCCTGGGACTGGGGGAAGAAAGAGGGGGGAGTGAGTGAATGAACTGCGTGAGGGGCTTAAACCACGACAGTTCTTTTTGGCGCCCAACGTGGGGCACCAAGGGTTGAGATAATGACAGGATTAATAGCCACTCGCCCCAGTGCTGATTTATTGGCTCTCACAGTTGTTGCTCTTGATTCTCGAGTTCATGATTTCAGCCTGTTGTACCTTACTTACAGCCGGTATTTGCTATCTTAGCATTTTTCGGATATGGGTTTTGGTTTAAGGCTCTTGTTTCATTGTACTTTATTGGAATGGCTTGTAATACGGGCGGGCTCCAGAAGAAGGGGGGGCGGACGTGGACTTGTACCTGGCCGCCCGGCTGGTCGTCACTGTCCTGGCCCTCATCCTTGCCTCTGTCTTCCTGAGGCTGTGGGGAGCCAAGGGGGGCGGCCCGGGAACCACCGGCGACCAAACCGGCCCGGGAGCGCAGCCCCATGGACCAGGGGGCCACAAAGGAGGTGGCGGGGGGGTAAGCCCCCCCAAAAAGCCCAGTCCTGTGGCTGCCGAGCAGTGAGAGGAGGTGGCAGAGGAGCTGAGCCCCCCTGGCGAGCCCAGCCCGGCGGCTGCCGAGCAGCGGGAGGAGACAGTGGAGTAGCTGAGCCCCAAAGCAGAGCCCCGAAGGCAAGCCAAGCCCCATGGGGGCCGAGAGCATTCCCTAGCAGCCTCCCGCAGAGCCCTGTGAGCCCGACCCGCAGGAGGATGCAGGAGACCACGCAGCACTTCCTAGCAAGGCAGAGGAGGAAGATCTGGACTCAGACAAAGAGCAGCTGGTGGTGAGAGAGCTGGCAAGCACAGCAGCTACACCAGCCCCCGTGACAAGTACAGCAGCCTCATTTGAGAACTCTGAAGGGTTCAAATGGCCTTTGGGTACCCTTGAGACCTGCCTGCTGATTGTGATGGGGATCAGCATGTTGGCGTGCATACAGAGTGTGTTTTATCCACAACCATTTCGTCTGGTCCCCAGAGTTAAGCAGAGTGGGGTGTGGGCCTTGTCTGGGGTTAGACTACGATGTAGGATGAGCAAGAGATTTTCCCCAAAGCTGGACAGTCATGAGTGGGAGGCTGTGTGAGACAGTATGGGCAAGTACCTAGTCCACTGGACCCCTCCAGCGCTTTGGAAGCATTGGAGATGGAAAGCAGCTGTATGGAGTCTCCAGCAACAAGCTGCAGAAACTGCTGGAGGGGAGGGTGAATTATTTTGAGCCTGGTGTGCCCATGACACCTCAGGCCATCAGGGCAGAGATGCAGCACACAGATGGACTCATGATGGAGGGGTGGACTTAGCAATGGGCACTATTGCCCAGGGTATTCACAAGTGTGAACTCTGCACACAGCCTCTCCTGCTCTGAAAGACTGTTACAAGAGAGGGAGCCCAACATCACGGACTGAATGGACTCATCAGCTTTATAGGGATTGGTCCATGCACTAAGGGATGATCTCTCTCTCCCTCTGTGCGTGTGTGGATGTATATATATATACATGTGATGGTATATTGAAAATGTGGGATGACGTGAATGGTATGGAATACGGGGTGGATACTGTCCTGGGTTCAGCAGTAGCAATCTTTTTTCTCCTTCTTGGTAGCTGGTGCAGCCCTGTGTTTTTTTATTTTGGGCCTGAGAACAGCACTGATAACACCAGTGTTTTCAGTTACTGCTTGGTAATGTTTTGGTTTGACCAAAGACTTTCTGAGCCTCATGCTCTGCCACAGAGGAGGGGAAGCCCGGAGGAAGCAGAGACAGGACACCTGACCCAAACTGACCAAAGGGGTATTCCATGCCACAGCACGTCATGCCCAGGATGTAAAACAGAGGGCAGAGACCAGGAAGAGTGGGTGTGCACTGCTTGGTCGGGCTGGGTATAGGTGCTGAGCGATTGTATTCTTTTCCCTTGCATTTCTCTTGTCATTATTAATATTGGTGGTAGCAGTAGCGGTTTGTGTTATACTTTAGTTACTAAACTGTTCTTATCTCAACCTGTAGGAGTTGCGTTCTTTTGATTCTCCTCCCCATCCCCCCGGGACGGGGGGAAGAAAGAGGGGGGAGTGTGTGAACGAACTGCGTGAGTGGCTTATACCACGGCACGTTGTTATGTGCATATCTGCATGGTCACCCCAAAAAAGTCCCCCTTAGGCTGAGCATGATGTTATCTGGTGTGGAATATCCCTTTTGTCAACCTGGGCTGCTAGCCCAGCTTGTGTCTCTGCCCAACTTCTTGCCCACCCCATCCTATTCATTGAGGGCAGTGGGCAGAGCAAGAAAAGGGGAAAGCCTTGGTGCTGTGCAACAACTGCTGCTCAGCAACAGCCAGAACATTGTTTGAAACAGCAATCTGAAACACAGTACCATTGGGGCTGCTGTGAGGAAAATGAGCTCCATCTCAGACAGATCCAGTACACAGGTGCATTTTAGCCTTCAGCAGACAAGAACTGGAAATTATCACTCCAGCTCTTCAAGGCTCACCAAAAGACAACTGAACTCAACCAAAAACAAGAAATAGGCCAGAACTGTAATGTAAGTTATAAAGTAACAGAAAATAGTTATATATCCAGAAGAAAATATTTATCTTGACCTTCCCAGTAACAAAACAGTCACTACTCTTGCTCTGCAATAGCTGTGAGATGAAAGAAGGTACAGAAAGGAAGATGAAAGTAACTAAAATTCCACACATGTTTCATCTCTGTCATCTCTACACACAACCACTCTAGCAGCAACCCCTGGTTTTCTCCCACTGGAAACAGAGCATGAAATTTTACTGTCCCTCATACTCCTGAAAGGCAACATAGGGCAGGTTATGATACAAACCCACATGGCCAAAATACTGGGTACTGCTGTTAATCAGATCTGGGACTATGAACGCTACTCTTCCGTAGTAAAAATAAAGACTCCCTACACAGGACAGGAACATCCTTCTTGTCTATCCTATGTCTCTTTTGCAGATGGAGAAAGGACTTTACCTCCTCTGGCTGCCAATCTGATTCTTTTCAGAAGCAGTAAAATTCACTTTCAAGTCTGAATAATAAGGATTGCTGACCCTTCCACACTGATAAACATAAATAAATGTCAGTCAGACACCAGTTTAGTCACATAGGTAAACTTTTTTCTAACCACACTGCCCAGATTTGTTCTTTACACTAATCAGAATTCAAACAGAACAAAAATCAAATGTCACCCCGCCACACTAACATCTATCAACCACAATGATTACATCTACATCAATCATTTGATATAACAGGAGTGAAGTCATTATAACAGAACGTTGTCAAAAGATCTGGAATTGTTCTTCTATTTAGTATTCCACCATATAACATCCACAAGATTATTTCAAAGGCAACAGTGCCTGCTTTGAAAATAGAAGACAGCTTGCTTCAGCATTTTCTTGGCAGCAGACCATTATTTAATGACAGCATTGTCTATGAAGAAGTAAGATTACTGATTTGATCTTTATATAAGGGGAAGTCACTGTATTTTCTGTTCCACCTGTTTTTAAACTAGAAAAAAAATAAACAATTACATTACTTTCACGTACACAATCTGCAACTTATCTGAAAAGAACCTTATCATTCAGCAGCAGTGTTGGTTAGATCACATAGCTCAGTGAGTTCATTCTAGTGTCTTCTTTACTTTCTAAGTCCCATCGACTTTGTCTCCTCCTGTGTCTAATTTTGCCTGAAAAACCTCAATACATCATTCCCAAGTACTGGTTTTTAGAAAAGGGTACTGCTACCTGAGGGTTACATACAATAGCACACACTAGTATTTCAAAATGTGAAGTTCACCTACTTCATTAGAACATGTCTTCTCAGTTTACAGATTGGAATGAAGTCTGATTATGCTTTGTGGTGCTAAAAGACTGTTAAAAATTCTGCATACAGACTGTATTTTTCATTCCGCACTGCAGATAGGCAGTTAGAAGCAAAAACCACAGCAGAGAAAAAGAGAGCACAGACAGTACAGGAAGTATCCCCTTTCCGGACATTATGGGCAATTTTGTCACTGCCACTTTAATCAAAGACATTACATAGAGCGACCTTTCTGTGCATGAATCACCTCAGCAAGCATGAAAATCCTTAACCACTGCTAAAATTATGCTACCTTTACACGGGAGGTATTGCGTGAAAGAATAATAAAGACAACTAGTAAAATGAAAAAGATCATGAAAATCCTGTAGATCCACCACTACAAGGATGAAGACCGTGGAGACCTTATTCCACTTGACTTGGAAAGAAGACGTGTAAGAAAAACTATTTAATGTTAAAACAAAACTAACAGTGCACATCAGATGTGCAGTATTGCTTGGACTTTATCAGTCTAATGAAGTTCTTTTGCAAATAATACTGACAGTAGTAATATTTTTACCTAGATACAGTGGTTTATAAAACCAATTTAAACTCACAAGAGAGTTTGATGAACTTACATCACCACCTAGCTTCCTCACAGGCCATTTGACCCTTGACTCTCACTGGCCACTGCTCATTTATTCATGACATGAGTCATTCATGACTGAATTCACTAAAAAACTGGATTTTATATTAATATGCAAACTTCCAGGAGGCTGAAAACAGCTTTTGTTAGTAAGTCAGATTTGTTAATGCCTTCTCAAAGCTGAGCTGTAAGAACTGCTCTCCATTTACATCATTTGCTATTTTTGCTTTCAGACAGATATCTCTGTCTAGTCAACTACTTAACCTGGATGTGAAGGAACCCTTAGAGCCACTTTAACTAACTACAACAAAGCAACAAACTTTCCTGCATCACCTTTATCTAACAAATAATTACTCAGACAATGCTTACAGATCACACAATTGTAAATACATTAGTTCTAATAAATATATTTTTTCAGGCATAATACTTTAAAGGCATACAAATATTTATAAAAGCATACAAATAATGTTTATCATGCACACATGTTTAGCTGGCTTGCAAATCAATGACAATTCATTTAATTAGTATAAATTCAGATTTGCAGTAAGTACATTACAGATGTTAACGCTCCTGGGGATTTAAAAATAAATAAATACATAAATAAATAAAATAAAAATCCGTCACAGAAAAACCCCACTAATTTAGGATGCAAATAAAACATTTTCTGCCAAAAGCCATGATACTATAAAATAATTGATCATAATTGCCAATATTACCCAATCACATTTTCATAGCTGTGCTTCCATTAGTGAAGAAGCTACATCTCTGCAAATTCTTTTTACATATTTATTACAACAGTCACATGTTACATGTAAACAGCAATGGTAGTGTTATACATATCCCCACAGAATTATCAAGATTTAGATGGTGAACACTGTATATTTACTTGGCATTTCAGTGAACATTAAGGTTTATAGTTCTGAGGAAAAAACTGACTTTGGCTTTACTTCAGTCAGTACTTATTTCTCCTTTCAATAAACATTGATGTTTGCCTCAAGAGAAATCAATATCCTGTTAATGTACATTACTTGAATAACATTTGGGAATTCCTAAACAAATAAGTCAAATTGAGTGGATCAAACATAGTGGGACCAAGAAAGACCTTACAGGTAATTTGTTTAAACTTGCAGTTTTATCAAAACATGATGGGGAACACCCCTGTTAACTACCCCTCCTTAATCTTCAGCATGCTCTTTGGTACAGCCCACTTCCCAAATGTTTATGTGTAAAGACTTAATCCTCCACCCTTCAATGTTTCCAAAGCTAGCTTCTCCTTGAAACACGCTTTACTTCAAAGATCATGTAGCTTGTAGCCAAATATTCTTATGTTTTTCTCATTTAATCTGTTTTTACCAGCATGTCTTATATTGGTATCTTCAGAAGTTCTTGAAAGAATTCTGTTTACAATACTCAGAATTTTCACTGGAAGTTCACACTACAGGATTTTGGCAGAGCTCCCTTCCTCAGTGACCACAATAATACTGTTAAAGTTTACCACACTTTGCTCATGTGAGGTAGTAAAGCAAAGAAAATCATCAAATTTAGAAGGAAAATGAATGACCTTAAACAGTGAAATTTGCAGATTCCCTCAGATCTCAGCAAAGCTGTCCTTTAAAGTGCAAAATTATATGAACAGTTGAATTTATGAAATTTTCTTAACATATTATTAAAATGCCAACTGTATTGAGAAACCTTAGCAACCTGTCACAGAGGAAGTGATGGGCCCTATTAGCCGATAACAAACCTATACAACCAGATGTGATAAAAGTTTAGAGACTGCTTTCCATTACCTGTATCCTCTTTCTTCTTGCTTAAAGACACTAGCCACAGTTGCGTGGTGGATTACAAATTCAGCAGAGAGAAAAATCCAGCACTGTCATGTCACATCAAGTTAGTAATTATTGGCTGCAATAAAAAGCCCTGAATATCTAACAAAATTAAAGACAAATAATTAAAAAAAAAAAAAAAAGAACACCACCAATAAAAAAAAAAACCCTACAATCAAACAAACAAAAAATCTCACAAAGCTTACTCTATTACTTTTTCAAAGTGTCCTCACAACTTCATATGTAACATGATCATCTGCCAGTGACAAACTGGGAATTCCACTCTGAGCTGGGAAAAAACAGAAATGAAATATTTTTTCTGTTTATTTAAGTTTGCAGAGAAGCATCTTTTTTTCTGGAGATCTAACTCTCTTGAGACATAAACTCCACAGACTTTAGCTACTGTACTATACTTGCACAAGCATGAATATAAGCCGCAGGAAATACTATCAAAAGGTCATATTTTTAAGAGCAAAATTATCATAACTTGAAAATTTTTTTTTTCTTTCTGTAAAGTATAATTGGAAACAAAATGTATGTATGAGTAAGAGGTACAGCCTCAAACAATTAGTTTCCAACTCATTTTAGCTTCCTCATATATTTTCAAGGAACCCACGCTTAACAGAATGAGAGATGGGGAAATAGATCAGATACTGGACATCAAAACAGTTCAAAAGCAGTCAGCTGGTCCTCACCACTTTTATGGAAAGAACTTGACTGGAGTTTGAATTTGAATGCTCGCCTTGACATGTGTAACAAGCTTTTGCCATATCAGAGAAAAATTATCAAGTTTGCTGAAGGTTTAATGTTTTCGGCCCCCTCTCAGAAGGTGTCTCAGAAAAAGTAATGATAGCTGGCTGCGATATAATGGCATATGTGACCTCATAAACCAATTTTTCGTAGGTTGGGATCCTGAAGAGAGGAGACACTGATATCACTGTATTCTTGTGTTTACTCCTCTCACAAGTAAATTTAAGCAAAAAAGCCATGATTTGGAAGAATACATCTCAGAGCTACAGATGAACTCTGGATAAAAGTATATGCATCACTGGTAAGGTATGGGGAGGTAAGAAGATGGCCGCAGCACTGTCTGTGTGCTGTTTTGGTTCTTTGTGCAGCTACTGTCAGATTCCTAGGGCTGTCAATCCAGACATTGTAAACCTTTTACAAGTCAACCTTTAGCCTAATCTTTCACCTATCAACCTTTCTCAAATACTAAATTCATATTAAGTACATTAGGCATGAAAATAATCCTCTATTCTAATACCCAGAACCTGCCAATTAAATCTGTAATGTATGGACATTTTCCCCTTACTTGCCCTTTTATGCAAAATAACATTGTAGGAGGTCACATGCAATACCAACATGTCAATCATTTTAATTATTTCTGGGTATTTGTCCATACAGCATTAGATTAATAGTCTCAAAATTGATTTATTCACTCTCTTGTAAATTGCATCTTAATGCATTCACAACTTGTTAGCATTCATAAACAAAAGATCTAAATTAGAGTTCTTTCCCAGTTAAAATGGCCAGCTTATCTTCGGAAATGATGATGCAGTCAAATATATTTAATTCCATATTTGCACACATGTCTTGCAGTATCTTATGAATACTAGTGAAAGCTGATCAAAACTCCTACGAGTGGTAATCTTTTACGCTCTCTCAATACCTACAGCACAATATAGTATTTTTGTGCCCGCTGTGAGCTTATCTTTTTAAAACGCTTGTGATTAAAGACAACTTTCTTTTAAAAGGAAGATACGGGGTTTAGTTCCAACAGTCAATAGTAATCATAGAATTCTGATCCCCCTCTCCCTGGTGGCAACATCTAACGTGCTGAGGAACATTTGCACTAGTCAAAAAAGGGAACAAAAAAGCCCCAAACACACAAACCCTTAAAAATACAAACTGAATAATCAGTAAGTTTATATTACACTGAAGATTAATTTTGTGCAATTTGCAACCTAACCTCCTGGGAAATGTGTATCATTTAAAAATAAAAAAATTAAACAAAAAAATCTATGTATTTCTTTCACATTTGGGGCACACCAAAATCAGTCAAAACCGCAAGTAATTCAGATAAAATTTGGCTCTTGCACCAATTAAATCACTAATGAAGTTTACTATATTTACTATTTAAAGAAATAAAGAGACAGCAAACTACAGAAAAAGCTTTACGTTTCTCAACTAAATCAAATTTGTGAACTGGAGTTAGCTCAGAAACACAAAGTATGTCTATGACCATGGTAGCTTGTGACTGAAACCATATATTGCCCCCATTTGCTACTAAGTAGAAGGCAGGGTATTGAGGCTAAAATTTATTAACAGACCGTATGGGAATCAAAGCTGAAAAATCAGGCACTGAGCTTCCACTTCCACACTAACTGTATAACTTCAGTTGTACCAAGGAGATACTTAAGCCTTCTCCACAGTATGAATGACATAAGAGGGGGTAGCTGCAGAGAGCACAGACAAGAGGAAATATATCAAAGCCTAAAAATCTATTCCTACAAATAGACTGAATGAATCGGAGAGATTACTTACTCAATTAAAGCATCTTTACAAAAGGCATAACATGACCTCTTCCCTGTTTTCCTTATCTTAAACAAGAATGCTAAACAAAATACATACCAAAAGTCAAATCATATGCAACCCTTAGCTCCCATAGCTGGCTTAAGAGCAACGTTATTTCATTCTAAAAAAATTCATTATTTTCTAGGAGGTGCTGTCTCTGACTGCAGCAGTATCCAGTGACATTCATTAGCTACCCATTAGAAAAATAAAGAATTTTCAAGGAAGGAAGGAAATCTTTTAAAAACAAATAATAGCGATAACTATTATCAACAAAACTGAATTCCCCAGAAGTATCAAGTGCGTGCAGCTCATTAGTGCACCTCAATTCTTGATAAACAGTAAATATATACAGACATCTGTAAACATCTCAAATTCCTCACAAACTACTTTAATGGAGCAATAACTGATTTTTCTAGGAGATATTTTAAAGAATTTAAAGATTATTTGACCACCTTAGCACAGTACAGATGCCTAATATAAACAAAAAGCTTTTTTTAAGTGTCCTACAGAATGAGACAAATTGTTTCGTGATAAAGCTCTAACACAGCAGTTTTTGATCAGTACAGGAAAATAGATATTTCAGTTCTAACATCAAATTCAAAGATTGAAAAAAAGATAAACTACCTAACTCCTATTTTATATCCTAAAAAATTATTGTGTAGAATGATTTGTCAAAACGGCTGTTAATTTCAGTTGTACCTTTTCCTTTGGCTGAAAAACACAACTTTAGAAACTGGTATCTATCAAGACACTCAAGTTCAGTTGTTATACCCTGGATTCTGTTATGCTTTTGGAGTAGAATTGTTATGTATCATGTCACCAACCAACAAGCCATTAAATTAGTTCATTATATCAGAAATGTGATGTGATATCAGCAAAAGAAACCCATGTTAAAGAATATTTTCTTCTACTAAAAAAAAATTAAAAAAAAAAAACAAAATTGGTTGTGGGGGTGTTAAGATTGTTTGGGTTTGGGTTTTCTTAGGAGATTAGAAGGCAATTTTAAACATTAGCTTTTAATTTTTTTAAAGAATAATAATTTTTAACACATACCAAGTCAGTCAGACTATTACAGACTAATATTTTAATGTGCTACACTGAGTTCCACTGATTTCAGTGGATAAGCTCTTAAAGTTAGCAAATATGATTCAGATAAAACATACAGAACTGTTAGGTAAAACAGTAATTAACTCAGAAGGAATGGAAGGCACAAAGGAAGAGGTTCTGGCTGAGGTATGCATATACAAGTATATGGGATCATCCTAAACTATCAGAGAGAGAATGACTTGAGTTGCAAATCAAATTCCCTATAGAGCAGCCATTTTAAGCCATACTAATACCACATTTGCACATGAGGTTCCTAGCTCTTGATTCAAAAACTATTTCAAATCACTACTTCAAATAAGAAACACTATGCTAGGTTTATTGCAAGTAACTTCATCATTCACTTGCTTCTTTCAATATCTGATTACTCCTCTTCAAGCCATGTAAGAGCCGAGTGTCTCCAAACATCAAGCAACATTGGACTGGTCCAGCAAGCATCACACCAGAGATTGTAAAAAAAAAAAAAAAATATTGTAGAACTGCTTCTGTCCTATTGGTGAGATAACTTTCACAGAAAAATATTTTTGACTTTTAATTCAGCCAAAAGTCAAAGTCAGTCAGCTATGGCATTTCCTCTAGTTGTGGTTCCATGAATGGATCACAATCAGGTGAAATAAATGTGCTTGAGATACTTGCAATAACAAATGCTTACAAACCAAATAATTTCTCTTAGTCTGTCACTGTTGAACTCATGCAATGACTTAAATTTACTTGGTTTAGGTGAAAAGGCATCAGTGTCAAATCCACTAGAATTTCGGCTGGAAGTTGTACTTTAGGCTTTCATATCTACCAAAGCACAATTCTTTTTACTTATCCTTGTCCACTAAATAGCATGTACATAAAAGACAAACAAATATAGGCAACTGCAGTGAAATATTTGTGGCAAAGAAACTTTGCTGCATTTCCCATTTTTAGCGTTATTTTGCTTGTGTGTATGTATTAAGTATATTGTTTAATTTCACATTTTATAAAAATAGTCCATTCGCTTTCCCCTGCACTTTAATTTTAATGCTGTTTACTGACTGTGACAGAAATGTACTTTGCTCACTCAATACACTTTCCCCAATGTTTTAATATCCTACATTTTACTAAAGCTTATTTTTACATTTTCTTGCAATTTCAGTATTCCAAGCATCATTTTGCACAAAACATTTTACCAAGTAATTACATTAGGTTGCTCCTTGGCTACTGGCTCTAAAAAAAATTAAATTTTCAAGATTAATGGCTTTTATTCATTATAGCTCAAAATACTTCACTGTCCCACTTAAGTACATTTCTAGTCTTTCATGTCTCTACTGGTAAAAAAAACTACCAGTGGACTGTTAATAGATTTTTATTCACATCTTCAGAAACCATTCTTTCATCATACAAAGTAATTTTCCTTTTTTCAGGGGACAATGATAGTGTCTGATACTTCCCAAACAAAATCATTTGCCTCTCTTAATTTGCACTTGTCTTTCCAGATTATTTAAAAACCTAAATACTTTGGTACGTGCCGCAAGATCTGGGTCAACACACTACCTTCAGATTATACCATGCACGTGTGGTAAATCTTTCATAAAATTCACCCACTGCTGACCTAATGTTAGACAAGATGTTTTTATTAGAAGTAACTAATGCATTCATCAGGTAACTCACAAAGTGTAAGATCAGTTCCAAAAGCATGGAATTTGGAGTTAACTTAAAATGGTGGCTGGCAGACACTTAACAATTCAAAAAATTTTCAATAGTTTTATTTAATTGCTCTTCCCTGGCAAATACTGTTGCTTCATTATGAAAAGCCATGATTACATTGCCTAAGGGCTGATGCTCTCCTACAGTATTCTCATGCTATCTTAACCCCTCAGCTTAAGGAATAAAGGGATAGGAAACAAAGTCGCAATATCAAGCAATGCTGTAGTTGTGTCTGCATTCTCTGCTCATTTCACCTTACCTAAAAACAGTGTGCTGGGAAACAGATACCTCCACCTTCCTTAGTTTCTGCTGTGGAATGCCTTACTCATGGTTAACACCACATTTTTCTCACCTCATATTCCAAGGTCGGGTATCCAGTGCTCAAATTAGGTAAATGTCACATTTTCTGTTTCACTCGGTAACATATTAAACCTTTGTACTTGAGTACACACACGTCTGTTGGAAACAACTGCCTTCAGAGAGCAGAACTGTGAGGCAGCCACCACCTCTGAAACAGAGGATGACACTGAATAGCAGGCAGAAAGCCCCTTGATACTCCCCTCCTGCTAAATCCTGGGCTCAGCAGGGACCAAGATCACTTGTAACTCACATCAGGCAGAGTTAACCTTGAAACTTCAGGTTTTCAAGACAACCTGCTCTCCCCAGTGTTTACATATATTGCTCTGTATAGAGGTCCATTTAGATGAGATCAGAGGAAGTTCTTCCCTGTGAGAGTAGTGAGGCCCTGGCACAGGTTGGCCAGAGAAGCTGTGGCTGCCTCACTCTTGGCGGTGCTCAAGGCCAAGTTAGACAGGGCTTGGAGCAACCTGTCTATCGGAAAGTGTCCCTGCCAATGGCAGGGGCCTGGACCTGGATAAGCTTTAAGGTCCCTTCCAACCCAAACCACTCTGGGATTCTATGATGTCAACTCCAATAAAGACTTTCAGATGCTGTTGGGTTGGAGGAAATCTTGGAGGAAAAGGATTAATCAGTCTCCCTCATTTCCCTAGGAATTTGTGCAACTGATGTTTCCACATAAGCAAGGGAAGTAATTCTTCAGAAATCACCTAAAATGCACCATTGCCATGTCTTGCAAAGCATCAAAGATTTACAGGCTATAACCAGGACTTTTCCCCATCAGGGCCAGCACTAGAACTAAGATTTCTTGGCTATTAAGAATTCTGATATCATTTTCCATTCAAATCAAAATACTATATAAGGTTATAAGAGAATGTTAGCTAATGCTGTCACCACCACCAGGACAGAAAACAAAACCAAACCCAACTCTGACTTAGAAAAATATGCCCTAAAAATGCAACAATTTGCTGATGTGGCATGGAAAACAGCAGGCTACGGGCGACTGGTAGAGAAGAATGCTCCTGCAAAGGAAAAGAACAAGCTGAGAAAGAGCACATACTGCTCTCTTTTCTCTTTGACTTGATCTCCTTTTTCTGTATTTCCGTAAGTAGTCAGAGTGTTTGCAGGCCATCACTGTGGTTAACCAGCTTTTCAAATCCTAGGACAGGGCAAATATCCAGAAGGTGTGGCTCCAACATAAAACACAATAAAATCACAGGTGACTGCTTTAGGATTACACAAGATATCCATAAGCCTGGACAGCAGCATTAGATCTACTTTGTCACTAAAATCCAATTTTAACAGTAAAAGTTATCGCATCTGCATTCAACCGTACTTACTAAAAATTCCATCTTCCTTCAAAACTATAGCAAAAAGTAGAAAACAAACGCAAAACCACAAACTATTAACTAGCCAACAGTATAAACAGTAGTTACATTGACTACATTTTCTGCACTTTATTTCAGTGAAGAACATTCTCCTTACTGAGAATGGGGCATTTTTAAAAAGCAGTAAATCATAGAATCATAGAATAGTTAGGGTTGGAAAGGACCTTAAGATCATCTAGTTCCAACCCCATGCCAGGGGCAGGGACACCTCCCACTAAACCATGCCACCCAAGGCTATGTCCAATCCAGCCTTGAACACCACCAGCGATGGAGCATTCACAACTTCTCTGGACAGCCCATTCCACTGCCTCACCACCCTTATAGTCAAGAATTTCTTCCTCATGTCCAGTTTAAACCTCTCCTGTTTAAGTTTGAACCCGTTACTCCCTGTCCTAGCACTACAGTCCCTCATGAAGAGTCACTCCCCAGCATTCCTATAAGCCCCCTTCAGATAATGGAAGGCTGCTATGAGGTCTCCACGCAGCCTTCTCTTCTCCAGGCCGAACAGCCCCAACTTTCTCAGCCTATCTTCATACGGGAGGTGCTCCAGTCCCCTGATCATCCTCATGGCTCTACTTTGGACTTGTTCCAACAGTTCCATGTCCTTCTTATGTTGAGAACACCAGAACTGCACACAATACTCCAAGTGAGATCTCACAAGAGCAGAGTAGAGGGACGGGATCACCTCCCTCGACCTGTTGGTCACCCTCCTTTTGATGCAGCTCAGGACACGGTTGGCTTTCTGGGCTGCAAGCGCACACTGCAGCCGGCTCATGTTCATTTTTTCATCAACCAAAAACCCCAAGTCCTTCTCTGCAGGGCAGCTCTGAATCTCTTCTCTGCCCAACCTGCAGCTGTGCCTTGGATCGCTCCAACCCATGTGTAGGACCTTGCACTTGGCATGGTTAAACTTCATCAGGTTGGCATCAGCCCACCTCACAAGCATGTCAAGGTCCCTCTGGATGCCATTCCTTCCCTCCAATGTATCAACCGAACCACACAGCTTGGTGTCATCGGCAAACTTGCTGAGGGTGCACTCAATCCCACTGTCCATGTCACCGACAAAGATGTTGAACAAGACTGGTCCCAACACCAATCCCTGAGGGACACCACTCGTTACTGGTCTCCAGCTGGACACTCAACTCTTTCCGTGCAGCCATCCAGCCAGTTCTTTATCCACCGAGTGGTCCACCTATCAAATTGATGTCTCTCCAACTTAGAGACTAGGATGTCATGTGGGACAGTGTTGAACACGTTGCACAAGTCCAGGTAGATGACATCAACTGATCTAGCCCTGTCCATCAGTTCCGTAGCCCCATCATAGAAGGCCACCAGATTGGTCAGGCAGGATTTCCCCTTAGTGAAGCCATTCTGGCTGTCACCAACCACCTTGTTGTTTTTCATGTGCCTCAGCATGCCTTCCAGGAGAATCTGCTCCAAGATTTTGCCAGGCACAGAGGTGAGGCTGACTGGTCTGTAGCTCCCCGGCTCATCCATTTTCCCCTTCTTGAAAATGGGGATTATATTTCCCTTTTTCCAGTCGTCAGGAACTTCACCTGACTGCCATGATTTTTCAAATATGATGGACAGTGGCTTAGCAACTTTATTTGTCAGCTCCTTCAGGACCCGCAGATGGATTTCATAAGGTCCCATGGACTTGTGCACGTTCAGGTTCCTAAGATGGTCTCAGACCAGATCCTCTCCTACAGTGGGCCCAGGGTCTTCATTCTCACTGTCCCTGCATCTGCCTTCCAAGACTTGGGTAGTATGGTCAGAACATTTGCCGGTGAAGACTGAGGCAAAAAAGTCATTAAGAACCTCAGCCTTCTCCAAATCCAGGGTAGCCAGTTCTCCCCATAGCTTCTGGAGAGGGCCCATGTTGTCCCTACCCTGTTTTTTATTTGCAATGTACCTACAGAATCCCTTCCTATTATCCTTAACATCCCTAGCCAAGTTTAATTTTAAGTGGGCCTTAGCTTTCCTAACCTGGTCTCTAGCTTTCTGGACAACATCCCTGTATTCTTCCCAGGCCGCCTGTCCTTGCTTCCACCTTTTCTAAGCCTCTTTTTTCCTTCAAATTTTCCTCAGGAGCTCCTTATCCATCCAAGGAGGTCTCCTGGCCCTCCTCTTGCACTTCCTTCTAGCAGGGATGTATCACTCCTGAGCTTACAGCAGGTGATCCTTGAATATCAACCAACAGTCTTGGGCCCCCTCTGCCCTCTAGGGCTATATCCCATGGAAACTTATTGAGCAGGTTCCTGAAGAGGCCAAAGTCTGCTCTCTTGAATTCCCGGGCTGTGAGCTTGCTGCACACTCTTCTCACTGTCCTGAGGATCTCGAATTCGACTATCTCATGATCACTGCAATCAAGGCTGCCCTGGAGCATCATATTTCAATTATTAGTTTAAGTATAACAGAGAAAGATTACCCAGACATTATGTATTTTTTTCCCAGCCTTCTTGAATATCACAATATACAATATTTACTAGATTTACCCAGAGCTTTGTATTAAATTAGGGTTGCATCCTCCCCATACTTGATTGCAGCTTTCAGCTTGCTGCTTAAAAAGATATTCAGTAGCTTTCACATTCAAGGGCCCATACTACCTATTAGAAGTGGATTTTATGATAAATATTGGTAATGAGAGTAGCACAAAGAGGTTAGATGTATCATTAGTCTTGTCAAATACCCTGCACTAACAGTCATGAGTTATCAGACGGTGAAATAGCAGGCAGAATAAAATACCAGTTTCAGCTTTACTTGTGGTAATAGATACAAGATTCTCAGCTGGGAACATGAGACAAGACAGAGATAAGAAAAGCTTGTATTTTCTCAGGGGCTTTTTGAAGTGTGATAGTATTTAGCTAGATAGATGGCATCAAAACCAGTGGTTTAACATAATGTGTGCTGAGTACATATAAATTAAGCAAACAGGTAGAATGTGCACATAATATAACATTCAGAAACCAACCATCCACAAAACATTAGAGTATTCCAGATGCTGTGGTGTTGTAATTAGCTTTGCAGAGTATTTTATTTTAAATATAAATACCTTCAGTATTTTATTTTAAATCCAGAAATCGCAACATATGGAAGAAAATCCACATAGCATGGATGACCGTAAACTATACAGGAGTTTGAAATGGGTAATGAACGCAGGATCAGGTCCCTACAAGGCCTGTTAAAGCAAAACATTGTTGAGGCCATCTTGGCCACTACTACTTAAGTGTGAAAAATTAGTAAGAATCCTAAGGTAACTCATTATTAATCAAACTGACTACTGAGAGCAATTAACATTTTAGTAGAACACATTTTGCAAGTATCACAGCTGCCCATATTTCTTAAGACTTCAAGATGTGATGTGTTCCGATTCAATTTAAAATTATTTTATCAAGTATTTTATACTTCATTACAAAATGCTATTTGCTTCTTCCTGGTGCTTTTTTTTCTTTTTCTTAATGTCCATTGCCTTCATTAAGCACATCAGTAATACCAAGATACTACTTCTTTTGTCCAATGCTTGCTGGTGCAGTGGTACAACACATACTCTACACTATTGTAATCATGTTCCCTGGCATGTGATGTGAAATAAATTTTTGTTTTGTTTTTTTTGTTAAAAGGTAGGTAAATGAGGTCAATAAAAGGGATACCTGATGGAATAAGCAAGATCAGAACTTTCAGGTACAGTTTCTCCACTAATAGAAATAGGAAACATTCATTCAAATCTTCTGTGTTGAGGAAATAATTCACTTTGCATTCCGCTTTGACAAGCAATGCATGCACAAACTATTTTTTTCAGCAACCAAATTAAAACCTTTCTAACACATGCACAGAAGGTACCATTATGCAGAGCCTATTCAGGACCTATTCTATTTTCACTAGAGAAATTTGAATGAGCAAGACTTGTACTAAGAAATTATCCAGACTTAAACCTGATCCCCATCTTTTAGTTCAGCTACATTTACTCACTAATATTAAGGTTTATTAGTTTCTCTCCTATGTCCAGCTAAACACTGTTAACAAAAGTACTATGTTCTAACACTGATATTAATGCAACAGTGTACAAAGGCTAAGGTCTGATATTCCCAGACTGCTCTGAGCTCTGGAAGGTTTAATATTAGGGGGTTTTCCCACTAATTTTCCCCTCTCTAAGACTATTTACTTGTTCTCAAACATGAGCTTTGTTTCTAATAGGGAAGTAAGGAGGCAGGTCTTGACCCTGCATTCCTCTAAGGTAAGAAGGGAAGAAAGCAAACAGAGAAACAAGAAAGTGGAATACTAAGATCCAGCTGTGCCAGTGCAACAAACAAAACAATGCCAATTCCAAACACAGAAAGGTTGTGCCCCCTACAGAGATGTTAAAGATAATAAACAAAATCACCATAATCTACTCTAGTAGAACACAGAACACCCCTAAAAACATCTACTCTGTATAATGGCTAATTACTTCAAGTAGCCTCTAATGTAACTCTTAATAGTCACATGCTGAAATGCAATAACTAAGTTCCTTGAAATATTATACAGCCATTTAGAACTGTGGCAGGTTGGCCCCAGCTGGATGCCAGGTGCCCCCCAAAAGCCACTCTGTCACTCCCCTCCTCAGCTGCATAGGGCAGAGAAAATACAACCAAAGGCGCATAGTTGAGATGAAGCAGAGATCACTCACCAATCGCCATCATAGGTAAAACAGACTGGACTTGGGGAAATGAGCTTAATTTCTTACCAATCAAATCTGAACTGGATGATAAGAAATAAAAAAAAAAATTTAAAAGTCCTTCCCCCACCCAGGCTTAACTTTACTCCTCCACCTCCTCCCCCACAGCAGAACAGGGTGACAGGGAAAGGGGCTTGTGATCAGTTTATCACATATTGTTCTCCTCTGCTCCTTCCTTCTCAGGGAGGGCTCCTCACACTCTTCTGCTCCAGTATGGGCTCCACCCTGCACAGGCTTACAGGTCCTGCCAGGAGCCTGCTCCAGCACAGGCTTCCCACAGGGTCAAAGCCTCCTTCAGGCATCCCCCTGCATGGGGTCCTGCTCCAGCTGCGAGTATCTGCTCCACCATGGACCTCCGTGGGCTTCAGGGGACAGCCTGCCTCACCAGGGTCTGCACCATGGAATTTCTACTCCAGCACCCTTGAGCACCTCCTCCCCTCTTTCTGCACTGACCCTGGTGTCTCCAGGGCTGTTCCTGTCACATATTCTCACTCCTCTCCCCAGATGCAACTACTCAGGTTTTCTTTTCCCCGCTTCTTAAATACATTACCCCAGAGGCACTACCACTGTCACTGATGGCCAGTGGTGGGTCTGTCTTGAAGTCAGCTGGCACTCCCTTCATTGGACACAGGGGAAGCTTCTAGCAGCTTTCACAGAAGCCACATCGATAGCCCCCTGCTACCAAAACCTTGCCACGGAAACCCAATATAAGAAGGTAAATATTTTTCCACTGTACTCTACCCAATTTTAGTCTTATTGCCTATTGCTTATCACTCCTACATTCATAGTATTAAAATTCCTAATGACTTCACCGCATAGGACAGCTCTAGAACTTCAAGTCAAGCATTCAAAAAATCCATAGCTGCCACACAGTAGCAGGTAAGAAACTCCTTGTTTCTGTTTCAGGATAAAGAACTGCTGTAATGTTTCAGAACCAACAACAGTAAATAACTCATGTCTAAGTCTGTCTACGCTATGTAAGAGCCTCCCCCACCGCTTTCAAATATATTGACCTTAAAAAACATTTTCCTCTCATTACAGCAGCAGCCTTGTTGGTATGAACACGTACTACTAGCCTTCAGTAGCATTTCCCACTTCAAGTCAGGGTTTTACTTCAACTTGTCTTATTTCCATTCAATATATATTATTTCCTTTCAATACATATTTCAAAATACAATACTGTATTTTGAAACTTATTCAAAGGTGCTTGCTGCATTGTGTATTTCTTTTAAATGAACTGTAAGACATGAAATTTGCTGTGATGCCACTAGGGCATGGTATATAGTAACACTTCAGTGCTTGACTGTATCACCCCTTTCAGCACAGTACCAAGTAGAAAGCCTTATATATCACCAGGGTTGGGATGTTATTATACTTTGAAAACTCAGAAACAACTCACCAATGCTTTGTTCAACTCAGAACAAGACAGCTGCATTCCAAAATGTAGCATGATGCCAATATTTATACATTTAGTGTAGCTGCACAGAAGAAAACAGATTAACTGAATTTACTTAGCTACTTGAAAAAGTTTCCTTTGCATTTAGATGAACACCATACATCTGGATATTAATCAAAACCTATGATTTTGACCACAGTCAAAACGCTATGTGTTTTGGCAGGAAATCTAAAGGAGGGAGGGGAGGGCTGTACTTACAATGACACACATTTGTGTATCAAAATAGCCCGTAAAAACAGAGCTCAGATTCATACTTACATGATTTCAACACATGGATTTCTCTACTGCTATACAAAACATTCACCTCTGCAACTCCCTTTTTTCTGCCAGACCTCCTGCTCTATTCATGGAGACTATTTAATAAAGTAGCAAGGAAAGGCAGAAAAACAAACTAACACCACACTCCTGGCTCCCTATTGCCTTCTATTACCTCAAATATATATATATATATATATATATATATATATATATATATATATATATATATATATTTTTTTTTTTTTTTTTTTTTAATGGTAATGACAAAATGTACAGTAGCTTCTGCTATTTCCTTTTTGGCGCAGGATTTAATTAGATGCAACTATTTGTCTATTGAGCAGCCGTATTAAATAGTTTCTCTGGAAGCAAGTATGAGCTGTTAATAAAACCTGGGTACACATTTTAAAACAAAAATAGCATCATGTTGCTTTCACCTAATGCTTTCAGAAAAATTCTAATTAGAACTAAGAGGGAATAAAATCATAACATTTTTAGACTTTACACACAGTCTTTTAGTATCTGGTATTAACCTAAACCCAAAATGCAGCTGAGGAAAATTTGTGGAGCCTTGCTTTTCCCTGTAAAAACACAATCTATGTATCTTATTTTGTGTAACAGTGTGTAATTACAACATATATGTCATGCAGGTCACACAGATAAGATCTCAGTTTTATGCATTTCTTTGCTTTTCACTTCTTCACCACACTGTTAATTTTTCCCCTTCTAATCTAAAAAACTTCTCTCTCCAAATCAGTATGTAAGAAGTCCATTATGTCGATGCAGTTATCTTAACCGACAGAAAAATTACTGAAGCATAAAGGTGGACCCTGCAGAGACTGCAGTGATTTGGGACTCCTTCAGCTTTTTTGCAGTTACACATGCACATTGCCTCGTCCCCGCTGTGACAAAGTCTGCTTCCACATGGTAAAATCAGGTTTCATGCTGTTAAGAACAGTTAGGGAAGGCAGGCTACTGAAGCTACTCCACAGGAGAACCAGCAAGGATATTTTCTCAGAAACTAGCCACTGTCAGAACTGCTAATTTCATTTTGCACAAACTGATACTCTACTGTCTTCTTAAATGGCCAAGAGCAAAACAAAAATAAATAAATAATGACAGTAAAAAATGCCACCCATTCTCGTGCACCTTAACTCCCCTCTGGCAGAAACAAAATTAGGCAGCACCACCATCTTCCAATCCCTCTTCCCTTACTGAGCACTCTTGATGGCACTTATTCCATGCTAAACACCAGTTTCCAGACCTATTTTTTTTCCACATTGAACATGAGACATCATTACAGAAGTTGTCAAAAGTAATCTGGAAGTTGGGATAGCTGAGAAAGGGACAGCTGAGGGTTTTAGCATCTATGAGAGACTTTAGAGCTGGTTCTGATTTCATATATCCAAGAGACAGTTAAAATGTTTGGTACTGAAGGCGGCATGCATTTCTACATACTTAGTAGTACAAATTTAGGGGTCTAATTTGGAGAGACTGAATTTTAAAAAGAATTAGCTAACCACCACATCCCCACACAAATCCTGACACATTACCACCAGTTTGAACACAAGTAGTTTCAAAAGCTTGCTAAAATCATGGAAGTTTATTTCAGTGCCATGTTTCTTAGTAGGTATTAAAAAGACTCTTCATGAGGGACTGTAGTGATAGGACAAGGGGTAACGGGTTCAAACTTAAACAGGGGAAGTTTAGACTGGATATGAGGAAGAAATTCTTTACTGTAAGGGTGGTGAGGCACTGGAATGGGTTCCCCAGAGAAGTTGTGAATGCTCCATCCCTGGCAGTGTTCAAGGCCTGGCTGGACATAGCCTTGGGTGGCATGATTTAGTGTGAGGTGTCCCTGCCCCTGTCAGGGGGGTTGGAACTAGATGATCTTCAGGTCCTTTCCAACCCTAACTATTCTATGATTCTATGATTTCATGAAAAGCTGTCCTTAACAGTATCAGAAAAGTGATTTTGTATTAATACACTATTTCATTACAACGTCAAAATTTATTTTATTATTTACATGAACTTTCCTGATCTAGAGAAAACCTTCCTATCACTCAAGACTAGATGAATGGAAACATTTGTCACAGACAAAGCATCTAACAATTCCCAAGCAAAATGAAACACAGCAAATGTCAGCATAACTGTGAAATGAACTACAGGTTTTCTTCCTAAGCAGCAGCACGTCACATTACTGAAAGAGTCTACAGAGAAGAAATAAGAAGGCCTTTGACCTCTGAGTTTTTTAAAAAAATAAGTCTTGAGTTTACATGGATCTTCATTATTCAGCAAACATATTTTGACAGAGATCTTTGCTTAGGGAGAATGCTATTAAAGGATACAGACAAAAAGAGAGAAAGAGGATCACTTATTTTTGGAATACACTGCCAATGCTCATTTTCTCCACTTGTTTTCCGTGCAGTCATGCATAACATTACATGATTGGACTACACAGTAGAGATTCTCAACAAGCCAGGCTCTGAGACCCACGTACAAAACTGAAAACCCAATTTGAAGCTTGATCAATGTGCAAAAGTATTATAGAAATGTTGTTGCTTGTGACAGACTGGACTCTGTTCAAGGACCCAAAAGATCTGTGACACTGCTTTGTGCTTAGAACAATCATTATCCATGCAAAACAGTCTGCTGTATGGATGCATTTTACTGTTAGCATTTGGCCTGGTTAGACATTTGGAGAGTAAGCCATATGCAAATACCTTCAATTCACATATTTAAAATCAGTAACATGTAATAAACATTACTTACAGAGGAAAAATAGTGTCAAATTGACAATTTATGTTAAAAAAAGGGTGTCTTTTAAATAAAATAAAATTAAAAATTAAAAAACCCATATTTTTATTTCTGCCTGTTCAGCAAACAATTCAACTCTACCTTTTGATTCAGACTAAGAGTCTACTAAACATATGGTTTTACTCCCAAAGAGAAAATAAGCACTCAGGAGCACTATATCCAGCCCTCCACATCCAATTTGTTCTCATATTCCATAATGATATATTACTAGACATATTTAAAATACCTAATTTAAGAAAACCAGAGCCAGAACCACTTGGACTACAAGTATAATTTTCTGTCTGAATAGTTTTCTAAGAAAACTTTTAAAAAAAGAAATTAACATGCATGGTGAATTTCAAATACTAGAACATTATGCACAACTATCTATTCTATTATAACTAGGTATACCCTCCTCTTTACCGCTATCAATGTTTTTAATGGTCATTATCAAATAATCTTCACAGCCATTGAAAAATAATGCAATAGCCAATCAGCCAATCAGTCAGAAAATAACTTTTGTAGGAAAACAGAAACCTTAACTGCTGGCAAAGTTAACATGCCAACACATCAAGGCATGATTACAACTTATTAAAAGGAGCAAGAGGGTTCCTTGGGGTTTGCGATTTTTTTGTAGAAAAGTTTCCCACAAAAGTTTAATCTTAGACTAGCCCTAAAATGCCTGTCAACCAGTTAACATTACTGGTAACCAAAGCTACTACTCACTGGCACTGGAAGCATTTCAGAAGAAAGCAGGTATGAAAAAAAACTCTACATAGCATTTAAAGGAACAAATGGTTTTCTCCAATATCAGTTTGGAATGTCCTTCTGTTGTAGCACTTTTCTATTGTTTCTGAATACCTTGTAAACTACTCTACTAGGTCTTCCCTCCCTCCTGCCCTTGCACCTGCCCCTCCCCAACATACAAGGGATATAAAACATCCTGCAAAGTACAGTCTGTGGGAGAGAAAAGACAGTGCAAACACTCCTCATAAACATTCTGGCATAAACTTTCTATATCCAAATTGCTTGGCCTTCCATTTAAAACTTAAAAAAAAACTTGCATGAGAAATAATGCACTCCAGTAAACAGCAGCACAGAAACTACACAATGCTGGTAACATAAGGGCATCTGTATCCGGCTGAAGTTACACATCCCACTAACTTGTATTCATCTGACCTTACAGCCACCTAATTCTCAAATGAGATCAAGATCCCACTAGAAAATGTAAAGAAGAGAACCTCAATGAGTTTGTAGTGTAGACAAATGGTAGATACAAAATTATGTGTATTTTAAGATATATATGAAACTGCTGTGATTCTCCGATGAAAAAAACGCACAACCTGTATAAGCACAGAATGAAACTCTTATCTACTCTATCTCAGAAGGCTAGACACTGATGAAAGCTGTATGTTTTATCTTCCTGAAGCTAACCTGTCCCAAGATTAAGAAACTCTGCAACTGATAAATATTCATAGAATATGAGACTTCTGTGCATTCAGGCTGAGTTAAAAGCTTAAGTTAACCAACCCCTTCACTCACTCACAGTAAAATTCCTATGATTCCTATGAAGAATTTAATCACCAGTAGCAGCAGGAACAAAGCTAGGTCATGCACACTTCCAAAAGCCCTTTTTCTTCCTTTCCACTCTCTTGTCCTAATTTTCTGTCTCTTTAATTTCAATTTTGGTTCATAACAACTGTGTTATGTCTGTGCCATTAATAAATTTCACTCTGATAAAAAAAAGTCACACCACAGAAGCAATTCCCCCCAGCCCTCTTTTACTTAAGAAGTTATTTTTTTAAATAAATCATTTTACTGTGTAATGATGTAAATCACTATCACGCAGTTCACAAATGTAATCAAATATCACTCAAAAGTTACAAAAAACCATCTTCAAGCATATCTGTTGAAGACCATAAACTACTAAGACATGCTTGAAAGTGAATGCTATATCATCAAGGTTATTTATTACCATGAGAGAAAGCATGCTGTGTGTTTATACCAGACTGGCAAATAACAACTGCACAGATTATAAATCTTTAGTTCCAAACATGAAGTACTACTCAAAGCCATAGTCCCCTACCACATCAAAAACAAGAGTAGTTTACAAAGGGCTAAACTAACCGGGGCTGGACCCAGTAGGAATACACTAATCTGTAGAGCATGTCTTCAGACAGAATGAAGAGAAATCAGTAAAGAAAACAAGCCATTTATAATACACTGTGAAAAAAATCACTAAAACAATAGCTTTTGGAAACCTTGCATCTGCACAAAACCTTCTGGGCCTAAATTCAATACTAACCTGTCAGAAAATACTGATGAAAAATGTGCATGTACAATTGTAAATAAGACATGAATATGGAATCTATTCCTAAACTCAATTTTTCCAGGAAGGGAAATAAGGTGCTTTTGTTTTTTGGGTTTTTTTTTTTTTTTTCCTTTTTTTTTTTTCCATATACTATGCTATTTAGTTAGTTGGTTTAATTAGACACCGGTTCTGGTAAACAAAATTACTTCAGAATGAAACCCCCACAACAACCATTGACAAATCAAATGGACTTCAAAGACTGTTACTGTGCTTATCTGCTTTGCTCACAATAACTTTTTGAAAATATCTGTAAGAGTCTAGTATTATAAGAACCATCTTCTCTACTGAGAAATATGATCAAAGCAATTGTCAAATGGCATACGGCCAGCCTTTCATATACTGCACAAGGGATTCTTTCAACTTGGTCTTGAAAGGCCCCTCTGATGCTCCACTCCAGATTCTGATCCAGCTCTGCAAGTGAAAGGTTAATGGAGTGCACCTTTGATACACAGGCACATCTTAACATAGACTAACAAAATAAAAACACATTTTCATTAAGGAGCATGCTCTTCTTAACATACTGAAGTAACAACAGGCCTCCTGCCATTCTCTGACAGCAGTACATGCAAGCAGCAGCTCAAGATTATGGATAAGCTTCAAGGAACCCTTCCTGATTAAACTCATTACATCAAATGCTCTGCTGACACATGTTCATATACAGATTCATTGTGAACACGTACAACTAAGCTTTCAGAGTCCATTTCTAAGTGGTCAGATGGATTATTTTTTACACTTCCTGATGGTGAGATGAAACTTTTGCTCCAAATAGATGCCAATTCAGTTTCCACAGTACAACTTTCTGAAAGGATTGGATCAATCTGTGTAGCACTTATTGTCAAACTAAGTCCAAGACAATACAGAATACAAGAATAAGAACTTAGCAAAAACCTACTAGCATTATCTTCCTGGCTAATTCTTGAAATAACTTGACATTTTGGTGCTAGCATGAAAGGTCAAAAAGAGGCAAAAACATGAATACACAAAATGAGATGTCAGAATTGCATGAGGAGTTAGAAAAGACTGTAAAAAGATTGTCAGTTCTCAAGCACCTGCAAGACAGCTCATTCTCCTTGAAGTCTACTGCTTGACAGCAACTCAGGAGCTAGTTAATTTTCAGTATGAAATTAAAGCAGGAAGAGAAATTAAGTTTAGTGCATAATGGTTCAGAAATATGATCTGGGGGCATCATGTAACTGAATGGACAGCAAATCATATTTACCCCAGCATGTACCAGAGGCAGTACAAATCACTGGAATGGGTAACTGTACAAGTAAGGGTACACACACTTTTAATGAGAAAAACTCTCCATTAGCTTACTAATGTATTTCTCTTTATTTAAACACTTCATGTAGATACAGGAGAAGATAACTGGCTAGACAGAGATGTAAAACATTAAATTTCACTTCAGGTTTACTGTAATATTTAACATTTAAGCCACAGTTAAGCTACCCAAAAAAATGACCTTAGTGCACTTTTCAAGAGGGATATTTTGGTATGTATTAAATAGGAGTAGTGGCAAGGGGGGGGGGAGGGGGTTGGGTAAGCAGTTCTTTTACTTCCACATACATTGTCAGGCAAAGAAATTATAAACCTTTCTTCATGTAAGTTCAGAGAACTGAAATGCAAGAAACCCCCGGCTCCTATCTATCTCAATATCTAATATCCCATTATCAGATACACGTTAACAGGGAGACTCCACAACTGGAACTGAAAATCCAGGTTGACCCCTGAGAAGACACAGAATCACAGAATGTTTGGGTTGGATGGAATTAACAGACCATCTAATTCCAACCTTCCTGCCACAGACAGGGACAACTTCCATTAGACCAGGTTGCTCAAAGCCCCACCCAACCTGGCCTTGAACACTGCCAGGGATGGGGCAACCACAGTTTCTCAGGACAACCTGTGCCAGCGCCTCACCAGCCTCACAGGGAAGAACTTCTTCCTTCTATCTAATCTATCAGCTTGAGGCCATTCCCCCTTGTCCTGTCCCTACAGGCCCTTGTCAAAAGCCCTTCTCCAGCTTTTTTGTCAGCCCTTTTAGGCACTGGAAGCTGCTCTGAGGTCTTCCTGGAATCTTCTCTTCCCGAGGCTGACAAGCCCAGCTCTCTCAGCCTATCTCCATAGCAGAGGTGCCCTCTGATTGTTACGTCAAGATGAATGTGCTGATGGCTGATCTTGTTATTAAAATCAACATGAATGAGATTTATGCATCCATCAGGACATATAAGTTTCTGACTTGTAAATTAATATCTCGGAAAGTATACACTTCTTAGGATTACAGGGCAGGCAAAGACCACTGAATTTCAGTCCAGTTCCCAGCCATGACAAGAACTGCATAATTTAATGCTTTTTATTAGGCAATCAGGCTCCTTCCTAAGAGTGGTTATGATTTCACTTTGATTGAAAAACCATTGTAGAACCTCACTGTTTAACAATTAGGAACCTTCTTTTAATTCAGAGCCTGATTTTATTCATAGACAGCTTACACCCATTAGTTCTTGTGCCAATATTGTCCTTTAGTTTAAATAGCTCTTCTCCATCCCTGGTGTTTACCTCCCACGTGAATTTAATTTAATTCAATTACATTTCTTAGGACTAACTGTTTTAAAATGAGAGGACACACTTTATAAAACCATCAATGGCACATTCCATAAGGAGAAAAATTAACTTCTTTAGCAATTACATATCCACAAAAGTTGAAAAGTGCACAGTAAGGCAGTTATAAGCCCATGGAAAACTTGTATTACTCCAGGTTGTAAGGGAGAAACAACTGCAAAATAAAGATATTAAAGGCATAAGATGAGAAGCTTTTAGATGCATAGCAGAATGAAAAAGAGATCTTATAAAAAATTACTGTTATTCTTCAGCACCCTTGCAGAAGGAGTTTTACTCAGTTTAAAAATTCCTTTAATGCTTATTTCCCTTGCTGCTCTGCAAAACTGGGGGGGGGGGGGGGGGAGGGGGGGCAGGAGGGAGAGGAACCAACAACAAAACACAACAGACATTACAAAGCAGTACAATAAAATACTCAAGGGCCATGGAAAGGAGTACAGTACTTTGTGCGGTTTTTAAAGCTTAAGGAGGCTTTTTAACTTCCAGTAGGAAAATTTTAATGCCACTTTGGTTCCTCTAGATAGTTCCTATAAAGGTCAAGCCAAAGTGCTTTTTGATCAACTCAAGACCATAGCAAAACCAAATCATCTTTTTGTGAAAAAACTATTTTAGGTACAGTTAGATAGATACTTGCTTAGCGATTCATATGATGTGCTACTTTATAGAAGGAAACAAGTATTTATGGCAGTATTTCAGAATCACACTCTGTTTAATTTCAAGAAATTTTATGTCAGTAAGCCCAGACCTTTCAGATAATGTCATATATTGTTTTAGACTAACCTGATCCAAAAAAATGAGGCAATTTTTTGTATTGCTAGTTTCCATTCTGTTCCTACAATATGCAATGTGAGAATAGGAGTAAATTCAAACAAAATTTTCATACTAATAATCTGAAGTAAATACCTGCTATTAATTTGAAGCCATCAATTTATACTTGTTCAGAGGCAGAAAATATTACTAACTCCAGACAGACGAATTGCAAAGAAAAGCCAAATATTTCCACTTCACTATACTCATCAAGAGAGTTACCTACTCCTCATGTATTAGGAGTATACAGATCAATGGACAACCAAGAAGTTGCCCTACCATTTCCATAAGATGAAAATTCAGCTGTCTCCTAAACTTTCTTCTTGTTTAGTGAAGTAAACCAGTATCTCCCACTCACATCTCTAGTGTGAACTTTAGTATATCTGAAATTGTGCATTAAAGCAGTCTAAAATCAAAACATGGATTGTTTCCTGATTTTCCTATCTGATCAAAAAGCGTATGGCAATTAGTGTTTCACATAACACTAGAACTGAACTTAAATCACAGGTATCATTGATGCAGATAGGTAGGTAACGAATAGGATAATATTGCTTCCACAAAAATCATTGACACAGTCAAAATGCTGTCATGTATCACTATTATAAAGGACTTCTTCACTCATAACAAAAGATACAGTGCAGTGTCATTCTATTTCTACTTATTAGAGTTATAAAAACATCTACTCATTGCATGGTAAAGTCCTAGTTGCTGATTTTTATTTTGTGAATTTTTCAGCACAATTTCAATAATCACTGCCAGGAAAAAACCCAAGAAATTCTCTTTCCTGTTAGACCATGAAACTTTAGTGGCTCAGAGTGTTCAATGCATGTTCTAAACTGCTCTCAGTTCTAAAACGTGGAAAACCACAATTCAGCAAAGAAATAATATAATAATTAATAATTCCATCTAGATGGTATATAGTGGTGGGCAAAATATATATGAATATCTTCCAAGTTGGGTACAGGCTGCTACTACCTTGTAAGGACCTTAACATCAAAATAATTCAACTTTGTGCCTATGCAGAGAAGATTATAAAAATATGCTTTACTAAGTCATTATTAAATGACTAACTATTCTTCTGTCCATATTAGAAATCCAAACCATGCAGACTGGATACATAGAGGATCCAGGTTCAAACTCATTCAACTGAAGTTTGAGCATGAAAGTGTGATTTTGCCCATTTCTTATATTTCCACATGAAAAGAAAATTTCTGCTCACATAGTCATATTAGCAGAAACTGTGCATGCAAAGAACCAACTGCCCTTTCTTGATTTTGGCCATAATCATTCTCTTAGCCACTCACTGATACTTGTTTTTCTTAATAAAGCAAGCAGAACTCTGCTGCATTGCCTTGTATTTTAATACATCATGGTAAAAACACTGCTGACCACTCTAAGCTAAGTAGCTAGCAACAATGATTTCACTTATCTCTTCAATCCTTCCATAAATTACATGCTGTGTAACATAAAGTAGCTGCACCCAGTCATTTCACATGCTAGGAGACCAACAATGAATACCAGAAGACTTGGTCACAGGAAACCAACAAAAAAGGAACCACCTGCTATCTTCTTTTGCTACTTAAAAAAGTGGTCACCTACCCAGAAAGAAAAGACTCTCCTTGTTGCTGAAAAAACAACTTACTCTGCACTACTATGTTTCTAAAACCTCTCCACACTATTTTTTTTTCTTTCCCTTACAGTTAGGGGTGGGGGGAAGAATAGGGAAAGAAAAGCGAGTAAAACATTGGTAATCTGTTTAGCTAGTGATGCAGGCTGTTCTCCAATCAAATTTTGTTTCCCAAAGGAAGATATCAGTTTTAAATTACACAGCAAGCAGGCAAGAAATAGGAAGCAAACAATCAAAACCTTCCCAGGAGGGATAAGAATAAGGCGAGAACTCCAGAGATCCTATTTAATAAACAAACACCTTCATTTCTGTAAGTTAATTTCACCACAGGAAATAAGTTTAGTTTTAATTATATTGCCTTACGTCATGTTTTATAAAAGGTACATGAGGCTCATTGACTTTCTCCTATTAAAGCCTTTACATGCTGCAGAGATGTTGCATGTATATTAAGTCTCAGCAGAGCCCTAGCAGAGTGCAGTGATGTAAGATGCAATATTTTTATTGTTATCCCACACCTGTGACAAGTGCCGAGATTAAAAACAAGATGTGACTGCAGTTGAATTTTTTCCCTCCCAAAAATCCCAATACTTACACATAAAAAAATATTAAAGATACCTATATATACCATAACAGCATATACTATGAATTCAAAACTTTTGCTCACACAGATATGGGAGACAGACAGCATTTCAGAAACCCAGAAACCTAAGAGGTTACATAGGAATCAAAATATTTAAAAATTAATTTCCAAAAAGAGAAATTCCAGAGGAAAATTAATTTTGCTTCTGAAGTTTAGACACACTAAGTGATCCAAATGCTAAGACCTGCTTCACACCGCTTTCCTTGACCTTCTGGCAATGCTTTCACATGTGCATCAAGTTAGTGAATACAGCCAGCTATGGGAATCTCGGGGAGTTCTATTCTGAGTGCCTTAGGAGGCAAAAATATAAACTTCAATATCACTGCCTTTTGTTACTGTTGGCAAAGCAGAGTTATTACACTACCACTCATGATGTGCATCACCACCGCTAGTTTTTTTCATCCTTCCAAGTCTCAGAAGCTTTTCTTTTGACAGCACTTCCCATCTTGATACTTCTGGTTGATATCAAATGTTTGGCAGGACTGGCAGATATTTCTAGACACCTGTGACCAACAGGTAGCTTGTTCTGCAGCCTGCTGAGGAAAAAAATTCCATTGCTGCCTAGGATTTTCACTTCAGTTCCTATTATCAAGATTCACAGTGTCTATGGAACAAGCTAGAAAAACTAAAAAAAAAAAAAAAAAAAAAAAAAAGAAGCAAACCAGGTTTACCAAAATCTCTGGCAACCATAACCCAACATGTCGGCTCCCAGTCGCTCGTCCATCTCTAATTCCCATGTGCAAAGTTTGCAACTGAAAATTGGATAGATAAATAAAGCATTTCTTCACCAAACTGCCTGACAATCATTCTTCAAGCTGTTTGCCCTTCATACAATTCAGAGCATCGCGGCTTTGATTCAATTTTTAATAGAAAAACATTAAAAATTCCCTTTAAATGCTCTTCCTCATATTCATGAATAATCAACAAGTAATTCTGCTGCCTGAATGACAACAGGCAAGGCAATGTTTTAAGAGAGCTTGGCATCCTCATGAGATTAGGATGAGCTAATACGTAATTATCAATAATTTTATATATCCAAAGGTACAAAGGAAGTCTTCTTTTATTAGTAGCAGATGGAAGAGATAAAGGCATCCAGACATTCACTAGAGCCATTCTCTCACTCTGATTGTCAAAGAGGAAATTCCAAGATACATTTTTGGAATTCAGAATGCTACAGCATTGTCACACCTTTTTGATTTTCAAAACCCTATACCCCTTGTGTTAACCAGTTATCTTTTATGGTGGTGCACTGAATAAGCACAAAGTCAACCAAGAAAAACAGGAAGAGAGTTAAAGCTGTCCAAATGCAGTGAATTTTGAATCCACAATTGAGAACTTAAAACATTCAGACTTGCTCTGTGTATTGTAACATTAATTCAATTTGACTAATTTAAAGGATTTAGAGATTTTTAAAGAGCACAGGAAACAGGCCAGCTACACGTTGTACAGGTGTCCGACTCCAGTTTGCATCAAGCAGCAAGAGCTGGTTTTTAAAACCTTTCCAGTCACTATTCTGTATCTATATTCCTCTAAATTCAGTCAGCAGCAGTCACTAACTCTTTCCAATCCTATCATATATACTTCGCTGTGTATTAAAAGGCCTCAACAATTAAACAACAAACAAAATAACACACAGAAGACCAAAAAAAAAAACACAACACACACTCCTCTAGGAGTACTGTTAGAGTAAGACATACCTGCATACACTCAGCATAAAGCAGTTAGACAATACCATGCCTGAAGATTTCTATTATCTTACTTGCACAGATGACTGGGAGAGAAAAAATAAAAATACTGTTACTAGAGAACTGTGTATTAACTAGAAGTCAGTCACCACCTGTACTTGTCCTGAGCTCACAAAACTGACAAAGTCTTTTGTTTACACACTTTACAACACCTGCCCATAAATGATTTGTTATGTTTTTCTCCTATACTTTAAAACTTGATTGCTAAAGATTATATGAACTGATACCCAGCAAAAAATGCTCACAAAAATTCTGCATACCTTAAGGCAAGAGACTGCATATAAATAATGCAAAACACTGTTTTGTGTTTGAGGAATAAGTTGTAAGGGAAGGCTTACAAGGGATAATATTTTATTTTACCAGTGCAGGATCGCCATAAAGAAATATGGAAAAGGTCTAAGCTGAAGCTGGCTTTTTATCTTACCTGATTACTGCTGCTGAGGCAGGTGAATAACAACATATAATTATGATTCAAGTTCCATACATCCCTGTATCCTTACAAACAAGTTGTCCAGTCTTATTATGCTTTATTCATCTTCACATGTGCATGAAGATGAATTCTTTACACCCATCTTGCTTACACTCCCCCTTGAGATATGTGTACACATTGATGAGATCCCCTCTGAGCTTTCTCCAGGCTAAAGCAGCTCAGCTCTCCTAGCCTCTCCTTACAGGGGAAATGCTTCAGTCTTTTAATCATCAGTGACCGTTCGCTACTCCCTCTCCAGTAACTCCATCTGTCTCATACTGGGAAGTCCAAAACAGGGCACAGCACTCCAGGTGTGTAGCCTTACCAGTACTGAAGACAGGGGAAGGACCACCTCTCTCAACCTGCTAGCAATATTTCTCCTGAGGCAGCCCAGGATCTTATCAGTCTCCTTGGCCACAAGGGAACACCGCTGGCTCATGTTCAATTTGAGGTTCAACCAGGACCCCTCTCTAGTTTTGCAGTCACATAGGCAGAGAGCTGTGACTGTTCCTGGAAGCAGTCACCCACTACTATCACCTTCTGTTTCCTCTCCTGATGGTCTTGCATGGTGCAGTGCCAGTTGGTCCAGATGCTTTACTTGAAAGCTTACCCAGCTCCTGCTCAGCTTTGCGGGTAGTAAACTTGTCCCATAGTTGCAAACCTTCATGTGGCGCTGGAGACACCAGTTTCCACCCTTACCCTTCCCCAGAGCTTGCGCTGACTGTTCTAAGGGCAGACTCCGCAGACTTCACTGCAGTTGGGCTCTGGCATTCTTGAAGTTGCCGCATCTCAGAAAAGAACCTGTCTCTTTTACCCTCCCTGCTGATATGCAGCCTGCTGACTTCCTCCTTCAACTTCTCCCCCTGGCAATACAGCTCTCCAACACTACTTGCAGGACCAAGGACCATTCTCCTGGCCTCAGGCAGTTCCCAGAGCCGGAGACATGGGAGACTGCACTGACCATCTGAAGCTGTGTCTGGGTCAAAGCCCCTGCCCTGACAGCAATAGCTGCTCCAACACTTGCTGGGCAACATGCCCTGTGGTGCATCACTACCATAAGTGAGAATGTTTAGGCTGGTCTGACCTCAGATGATAGTCCCTTCTCTGCAACTCTCTGCATGAACTGCTGCATCTGTTGGCTGCACTCTGGGAGCTGTGTTCTACGCCTGGCTTTTATACATGTCTCTCCCTAGCACTACCTGAAAGGCTGCTTGATCCTGCATAATCAGAGGGCAGCTGCAACAAATGCTGCTGGCACTCTTGGGTCAAGGGCAGATGACTGAGCTTGTTAGGAAGCCCTCAAGCTTCCTCAGGATACCTCTGTGGCTCCCCTTACCTTGTGCCCTTGTGCTTACCTGGCAGCAGCAAGTATGACTCTAGTACTAATGCCAGAAAATACAGAAACTTTGCTGCCCATTTATTCTATTGCTTGTCTGTTTGGGACAAAAAAAGGTTTTGACAGTGCAGTTTAAGAGTATTATTTTCTGCTTGTCATGGTTTAAGCTGTAAATCATGCAGCCCATTCTCTCACTCACTCCCCTCTCTTTCTTCCCCCCACTCCCAGGTGGATGGGGAGGAGAAACAAAAGAATGCCACTCCCACAGGTTGAGATAAGAACAGTTTAGTAACTAAAGTATAACACAAGACCACTACTGCTACCACCAATAATAATAATGACAAGGCAAATACAAGGAAAGAGTACAATCGCTCACCAGCTTATACCAAGGCCGACCACACAGTGCACCCCCACCCTTCCAGGTCTCTGCTCTCCGCTTCTACATCCTGGGCATGATGTGCTATGGCATGGAATACCTCTTTGGTCAGTTTGGGTCAGGTGTCCTGTCTCTGCTTCCTCACGGCTTCCCCTCCTCCTCCCTGGCAGAGCATGAGACTCAGAAAGTCCTTGGTCAGACCAAAACATCACTAAGCAGTAACCAAAACACTAGCGTTATCAGCACTGTTCCCAGGCCAAAAGTCAAAAACACAGTGCTGCACCAGCTACCAAGGAGGAGAAAAATGACTGCTGCTGCTGAACTCATGACATTGCTATATACAGGGAACCATGCCGTAGGTAAACTGCTTTTCTTCCTCTAAACAGGGTGCTTTCACACCATAGGGCACGATTTTGGAAATTATTATTATTATCAGAAGAAACAAAACCACACATCATCTGTGGTGTAACAGTAACATACAACTCTGTAAAAACAAACTGAAGCTGAAAAAGTAGTAGGTGTTTCCAAAATAATAAGACTTAACTACATTCCCCTGAAACAGAGAAAAAATCATCAGTGGAAAGATTACCAGATCTGACACTTGCTTACAAAACTGCAAATGCGTTTTGTTAAACAACATCCAGGTACTTATGAGAAAGAGACAGGCCTATCTCACTTCCAGAGGTAAGCTTATGCCAATTTTTATACCATATTCAAATCAATTTTGAGGTCGAACACATCAGTATTCTTTATGTTCAATTAGTAACTCTCTCCATTCACTTGATTTGTGAATTACAAAATAGATCAGTTTTTCACTAGCATTATCAATCCTCCCAGGAGGATGTAAACTAGTCAAATGTAAGTACTACTGCCATAATGTGAAATCCATGTAAAGGAATACAAGTAAGTTTGCTATCTGAAAAAGAAAAAGACAAGTGTTTGGGATTTCCTTCACTGCTCAGTAAAATTACAAAGTGAAGTAAAACAAGTGGCTAGCAAAATAATGGTACTCCGCAGTCTTCACAGCAAACAACACTATCCACTGGAACAGCAGGAATTTCATAGCAAACAACTAGAATCCACTGGAATAGCAGTAATTTAAATAGTTTTTTTTGTCAAACCAGAATATTGTGCACTGACTAGCAAGCATTTGGAAACAACCTAAAAATTCATTCTTACTGTCCACAGAATTTGCTATTGAAGGCTTCAAAGACACTCATGGAAACCTACCTGGACGAACAGGAGAATATACATAACCCAAAATGCTAGGAGGCCTGGGACAGAGCAGCTGGGCTTGGACAAGGTGCTGAGATTTAGTTCAGTGTTTATATATCCTTTCAATATTCAAATTCATTTCCACAGAGACATAACTTGGCTTTTTTCAAGGTAAGCAGTCTGAAATCCATCTTACTTCCATCTGTATTTCCATTTCATATTGAATGTATGTTGCAAGAGAGACTCTGATGTGCTTAATTTCTTTCATCACTTCCCTGTTCTACTGTAGTTCAACAACATGTACAAGTTGACTGTTCTTGTTGGAGCATGGTCTAGAGAAGACAGACGGCAAGCCAAAATGTATTTTTACTTCACCAGCCGAAGCACTGGACATCTTCTAAATTTTTCTTTCTAACAGGATACTCAAAGGCACCACAGAACACTTACAGGCATATTACCAGGATCAGCTAATAGATGTATGCCATAACTAACATGACTAACACATTAATCACTGAATGGTTTGGGTTGGAAGGGACCTTAAAGCTCATCCATTTCCAAACCTCCCATGGGCAGGGACACCTTCCACTGGACCAGGTTGCTCCCAGCCCTGTCCAACCTGGCCTTCAACACTGCCAGGGACAGGGCAGACCCAACTTCTCTGGGGAACCTGTTCCAGAGCCTCACCACCCTCACACTGAAGAATTTCTTCCTTGTATCTAAACTAAATTTACTCTCTTCCAGTCTAAAGCTCAGCTAACATACACACAAAGCAGGCTTAATTTACATAGTATTCACATGTCTTCCTAATATAGATTGGGATCAGGCACTTCACTCACAAATGTAAAAACAGTAGGAAACTAGAATTACATGGGTTTCCTATCCATGGCTTTATGACTTTCTCATACACAGCACAACAGATCATACATTTTCCACTTATACCACTATATTCCTGCACGAAGCCTAAAGCAACACAAGAATAATAACTTCAAATTACAGCATTTTTATGATATTAAATTAGGTTTTTATCACTTTAAGTGTATAAAGCATGAAAATGGTAGAGCATGTGACTTTCTGCCAACAGAGCAAAATTTTCAGATTAACATTTAGTATATCTGTTTTCCAATAATGGGTGTAAGCACGAGAGGAATGTTCATATTTCTAAGCTCTTGAATGCCATAATAATCATGCTAAAATAGCAAAATTTACATTTTAGAGTTAGTAAAAATAAAGGAGTGGAGAAGCAAAGCTCCACAGAAGGTAAAAACCTCTCAACAGTTGGAAAATACCACTTCCAGTACTCACTTATGTCTTTAAAGCATCACAGACAACTAATTTCACATTATCTCCCTATAAGCATGGTTAGGGACTGGCAGCCAAAGCAATACAATTCTTGTCTTCCTATCCTCTCATACGCCACATAAACGCTTTTATCATTCCAGCGTAAGTATGCATTGAGAAAGATTAAGCCAAAAAATAAAGGAAAAAAGGTAAGCAATTTTCAAGCAAATCAGCTCTCCAAATCAGTCTACATGAAGACAACCCAAATACTTCTGCTTCCACTACTGAAATTGCTTTTCATATAAAGGAGACAGCTATTGCTATTACAGAACTAAAACTTATTCTGAAATTAAAAATGTAAAACGCATCAAGCTGGTCATGTTCTCAGGCTTAAATTCTAAACCAAGACTCCCACTTGCAACTTGTAAGAAAGTAGCCTGCATACAAAGAAGAAAGTAATATGCTTATATAAAATATAGCATACATAATGTTTTACTGTTTTAACTTTTCACACTTTTAGCATATTACTGTACATTTTTAAAACCATTATTCTGCTCCTAAAATGAGTTTTGTTAATATCAGTCTGCCCAATAGGGTCTAATTTTACTTTGCATGAAGAATAGGTACAACATGCAAGATGGATCTCAGATATCTTCCTATTAGACTAGCCAAACATTCGTTCAAAAAAGCTTTTAAAACATGTTGCATTTATATTCTGTAAGCTAGCTCTTAGAAATATTTTTGGACAGATTCTGATAATACTTCAGTATCACCGAGAGCTACTATTTGTTAGGAGGGTGATAATTTCCATTGAGTCATAAGGTCATGCACATCCCTATTTTATAGTATTTTGTAGCTGCCAGATCAGAGGAAATTTTCATTTCTGTGAGAAATCTTTATAACTGCCAGTACACAAAAGCTGTGTTCTCTATTTAGTCATATCTGTCCAGTATCACAGGTCATAAACTGTTTTCTCACATTTTGAAAGCTATTATGTGATTAATATCTGTCTTTTCCATAAAGCATTCTGTCATCAGATTCTGCTCTACTGATGTCAATTACTAATATCTCAGTCCTTCCTTGCCTTCATTCTTTCCTTTGTTGTTTGACAATTTATACATTTCAAAAAGAACAGAATCCATGCAAAAATACAATATTCAGCAAGTATGTCTTACTGCACACTGTTACAGTTCTAGCATTAGCTGATGTCTAACCCCTCTTCATACAGTGCTAACATTGTAGGCAAGAAAGAGTACATAACAAGGCAAAAGTATACACTGGCAGTTAGCTATATAGTATATTAGCTAGGTGTTTGCATTCTCCCCTGCACCTCTACTCTTTAGCTCTAAGAACTAGTACTAGATGGAGATATTGGAGATCATGACAGGGGCCTGACTATTTTCTTACACATAACACATTCATCATCAACATACATGAGGCTAAAATGGTACCAGAAATGAGTACCAGAAATGCTTTTGCATAGTATGTGTTTGCAGATAAATAGCCTCTGGACCAACTACCAGCGTTAAGCCACGCGTGCACCCATACACCCACACAGAGAAAATAAACCATAAATTTGAAACATTAACATCTCAGTGGCAACAGAAGATGATGTGCCACTGGAAAATACACAACTGTAAGTATCTTTCTCAAAATTATTTTAATCGTCCCCTCAAATGCCCTGAGACAAATTCCGTAACTCTTCCCAATCCTAAACAAGCAGCTACAAGGTGAAAAACAACAGTGCCAAATATTCAGTAGTTCTGGCAAAATAATGACAGAACCAGTTGCATTTCATCACTGTGTGCAACTATGTTATTTTACAGGTTCATAAAAGCAAAATTCTACAGATGCATCATTAAATTATGGGAGGCTTTGGAACCCTGCACAATGTTGGCAAGGAACAAACAATAAAGTAATTTAATTATAGCAATATTAATTTCAAAATAGTTTCCAGCATCTGCATTGCTAAGAGGCAATCTGAATGTCTGAGGTATCAACAGCCAAATAGTTATCAATATTAATCACTTCTCCATCACTGTTTTCCAATGACTTGCACATCCCACTAGATGTGCATCCTATTTGTACATCCCAAGAGAAATGAAGGACACGTGTTTCTAAAATTTATGACTGCTTATTTAGCCAATTTATGTTCCAGATGGAAATTTACAGTATGATTCTTCTGGCTGATGCTAAATGAGAGAGTGGAACAGTCAGTAGTACACTCAGTTGGGATTAAAGAGTCTTGTCTTCTGTCTTAGGTCAACTAATGGCTTAATGTGTAGCAGCAGGATATTTACCTCTCCTGTGATTTCATCTCCTGTCTTTGAAAAGGGAAAATATTTACACAACTGTCCTGGGCTTAGCAGTAGCAGTCATTTTTCTCCTCCTTAGTAGCTGGTGCAGTGCTGTATTTTTTGACTTTTGGCCTGGGAACAGCGCTGATAACTCCAATGTTTTTAGTTATGACTTAGAATGTTTTGGTCTGACCAAGGACTTTCGGAGCCTCATGCTCTGCCAGGGAGGAGGGGAAGACAGGAGGGAGCAGAAACAGGACACCTGACCCAAACTGACAAAAGAGGTGTTCCATACAACAGCGTATCATGCCCAGGATGTAAAAACAGAGGGCAGAGACTCAGAAGGGTGGGGGTTCGCCGCTGGGTCGGGCTTGGTATCGGGAGGTGAGCAGTTGTATTCTCTTTCCTTGTATTTCCCCGGTTATTATTAGTATTGGTGGTAGCAGTAGTGATTTGTGTTATACCTTAGTTACTAAACTGTTCTTATCTCAACCTGTGGGAGTTGCATTCTTTCGATTCTCCTCCCCATCCCCCCAGAAGTGGGGCAAAAAAGAGGGGGGAGTGAGTGAGCAAACTCATTGAACTGCTCTTTGAAGCAGAGTTTAAACACCTCACATTCCCATCCTACCTAACAGAGGAGCTGATTTCCCAAGATGTAGCACATCTTCCTTGAAATCTACCCATTTCAACTTGTAAAACATCGCAGTGATGTGCAACAACCAGGGAACTAATGCTCATAGCAATTCTGTGTTGTAGAAACAGTACCTCTTGTGTGACTTGGGAGAAAAAAAGAAAGGTGGGACCTGGGGGAAGGCTACATCAGCCTGAAAGAAATGTAAGTATATTGTTCATTTCCACAAAAAAGAACACCCCCCCCCCCCCCCCAGACCCAAATCAACACCCCCCACCTGCCAATAGAAAACAGGTCAATAAGAAATGTCAGATCAATTTTGGTATTTGATTCCTTTATAAAATACTTTTCTATCTATCGATGAGAACCATAATTAGTGCTTTAATAAGATGCTTGAAGAACAGCAGACATCAAATCTGCTACTCTCATGACTGCATCATTGAATGTTGTTTTCCAGGCAGCACAGGAAGAATGATGTGTAAACTCTGAAAAACTGCTCACAAACATACACAGGTGTTGTTTTCATGCAAACCACATTATGCATGGCACAAAAACAGAATATAATTTTAAATGTTTGCAAACATTTAACCAAATTGTTCCTGAATCACTAAATGCTAATTACTTCCAGAGATTATAGACCTCTAAAAGAGCACTATCACCCCAAACCATCAGTAGTTGTACAGAGGCTGAAATGCAATGGCAAGGGTCAGCACGAAGGTGAATCCATTTCTGCATTTGTTGCAACGTAAAGCTAATAAATGAATGCTGTGAATTTGGGGGCAGAGAGAGCTGCCATGTTATCTGACAGATTAGCATGTGAAGTAAATGAAACTGTCACACAGAGATGACTACTAACAGAATCAAATTTAGATTTAAAATGAGCCCTGGAAATATCTCTTAGAAAAGCTTCAACAACGAAGAATTCACTGACTTCCCAGAGGGCAGGAGGTCATCTATTACACCAAATCAATCAGCTGTGCCCCTCCACTGAAATACAAGAAACGAAGAGCTAAAAGTGACTGAAGTAAAAAGAAGTTCTCAAAAGAAAGAGTGATACTTTATAACTAGGGTCATGGGTCACAGCATTTAAAGATAGCAGAAGCACTATTTCAATAAGTGCAAGACATGGTCCAGAGTGATCCATTTCTTTCAGAAGATCAGAGCACACTTGCATGCTGTAAAAAGAACCCAGACAAAATGCCCTTATTTAATGTTACAGTAGGAAAAGTTCTCGTAACTCTAGCAAACTACAACTAAACCCAGCAATAGCTGCAAACAGAATATATAACTAACCTTCCTTGTTTACCAGAAGCGACAGCAGTTCAATTTAAAGAAAAGGTTACTCTATTTTGAGCTATATATACACAAGAAATACCACTGCAAGATTCTAAAATCTGAGCTTGATGGAAGGCCTTCCCCAATTTCTGACTAAAATAGCAAATGAATAACTGCAACCTACCATTATATACCAGATTACTACTATATATGCCACCAAAATCCCTGCTTTATAAACTTTGTTGTGTATGAGGGATATGAGGTTTGCTGTAAGGCTACAACCTATTTGGGATCAATCTCTAGCAAGAGAAATGGAGCAAGAGGCCTCCCACCACTACTGGTCACTGCAGTCCACCTGGGCTTTGAAACAGCTAGCTACACATTCTTCGCCTGAATTGGAAAAGTAGGCCACTCACACTGGAATGCACTGGAACCAGTTACCAGTTCATTATAAAAGCCATGCGTAAACAAAAATACAACTATGCACAGATGATGGTTCATTCCAAGTTAATTTCTTCCCTGTACAACAGAAACATTTCAGTGAAACTCTCCAGAACCAATTACACTTATGTTCTTCTACTTGTAAGGAGAGACTCCTTTTAAATGTTCCCCTCGTCAGCTATCCCCAGAGCAAAGAATATCTCCTTCGAATAAATTAATTTTTCGAAATTTGTCTAGTCCACATTCTTTTCCCCTCCAAAAACCACTGGGCAGAGGCACTGTTCTGAGCACAGGATGGTGAACTGTTGCAGAATTAAAAGGGAAAAAGAAACAAAACCACAATTACATGACTGAACTAATAGTTGTTCAAAATGAATTAAAAGACCAAAGATTTTAATCTGTCAGTAGAGTCCAGCAGAAAACATACAGCATCTTGATGATACCTGTTTTAAATAAGCATCCTATAATTCCTCCTGTGCCACATCCTTCACTGCAGTCAACCTGCTTTATTATATCTTTAATTTGTTGGATATAAATGAACAAAATAGGATGCAGTGGGAAAAGCAGCAGAAACAGTAGGCATACACTACCCAACAGGAACCCGGAAAGTATTGTAACAGCCTTTGCATCATTATGGCAAGCTAGTCTAGGTTGTACAAGCTCCCACAGATTGCCTCCCAACAGTTCTAGATATGTAAGTAGCAGACCACAAGCTTTCTTTTTTCTGGCATTCGAGGATATTCAGCCTATGATTTTACTTCCAACCTTAAAAGCAAAATAGAAAGCCCTAACTTAACTGAGAATGTGTAAGAACAGAGGAAATGCTGTTCTCAAAGTTAAATGTTAAATAATTTTCCAGCACTTTAAGGCATGACAAAATGAAATTGTTGTATTTTTCAAATGTGGAAAAAATCAAAAGCAGCATTACAAAGAAGCTGAAAATCTGTATATGTATGCAGAAGTCCTCACTGTTTAAGTCAGAATTATCTCCATCATCACACTTTTTTCCTTGATTCAAGTAAAACCTCTATATACTTTCAATGAGGTTGGAGTAAAACACATACAACAGTTACTAGTATTTATAAATGTCTTCCCTAACAAAAAACTTAGTCCATTACTATGAAATAACCAAAATACCCAAATGATCCAAGTTACAAATACTAAATTCACAAAGTGAAGCTTTGCATTCAACATTAAAAAACACCCACCAGAAAATGAATATAGCTCGTTGTGTGCTACTAATGGGCAATTTGTCTATTATTTATCTATTAGTTCTAAATATCACTGTTCAATCAGCTATTCAAAACTCATACGGAAATTTTTATGAGAATCTGTTACCATTAGGGAACTATAGAGGTAAATGGGTAAGAGCCCCCTAGGGCCCAATATATTTTTGACAATGGATTTTAAAACATATGCCAAAAATTAATGAGGTAGAAATGGAAACAGATTGGGTAAAGTTTGAGATAGCTTAAAGTGAAAAATATTTATTAGATTTTTTTTTCTTTTAGTTTTCTGAAATAAGAAGTCAAGAAAATAAACACTGAGGTAACCATACAGTTGTGATGAACTTGCTTCAAAAATGACTGAGGAAATGTATAATCACTGCAATGTCAGAGGCCTGACAAGAACACTGCTGGAGAATCATACCTTTAATTTAAGATTCTTAGACACCCTGAAAAAAACAGACATGCTCACTTAAAAAATTGTAGCTTCTTCAGTTTCATCACCAATGTATTTCATTTACTTGAGCTACAAATAATTCACAAAAAAAAAAAAAAAGTAATTTTGACAAAGAATTTGAAGACTGAACTGCCATCAGCTTCATGACATACAATGTACTCATCCCCAGAAAATTACAATGTCTTACAAGGATAAGTGTGAGAAATTACGTCCACGTCACTGGCAATGTTTCGTTTCCTCCACAGGACCTGTTCAGTATGAGCAGATTGCCCGATGAATACAAAAAGAGTCCAAAGGCATTTGGGAGAACCAAAGCAATAAAGGATCCTTGGGGTTTCAGAAAAGACAGACAACTTGCATCTTATGGATTTTGGACAACGTGTTTCTGAAGTAAACAGGGCAGTTGACACTCCTGTCAAGTGATATTTGTTGCCTTTTTCCATTCTCTTCTATTTCCTGTACATCAGTGTCTTACACACTATCATGTAAGTGTTCTGCTTAAGGAACATAACACAAGTATTATAAATAAAAATAAAAAAAAGGCTAGAGGTAATTTTTCAAAATTATCTTGACTAGACCTTATGAATAAGAAGACTACCACTACTAAAGCATCATTCACTCCTTCCAACAATTACAGCCATGTCTCCTTCAAAGTATAAGTGCAATAATAAACCTGGGAAAAGGGCAGAAAAGGTATTCAGTGTTTGTTGGTGTCATGGGTTCAGCAGCAGCAGTCATTTTTCTCCTCCTTGGTAGCTGGTGCAGCACTGTGTTTTTGATTTTGGGCCTGGGAACAGCGCTGATAACACCAGTGTTTCGGTTACTGCTTAGTGATGTTTTGGTCTGACCAAGGACTTTCTGAGCCTCATGCTCTGCCAGGGAGGAGGGGAGCCGGGAGGAAGCAGAGACAGGACACCTGACCCAAACTGACCAAAGAGGTTATTCCATACCACAGCACGTCATGCCCAAGATGGAGGACGAAGAGGAGAGACCCAGAAGGGTGGGGGGTGCACTGTGTGGTCGGGCTTGGTTTTAGGTGGTGAGAAATTGTATTCTTTCCTTGTATTTGCCTTGTCATTATTATTATTGATGGTAGCAGTAGTGATTTGTGTTATACTTTAGTTACTAAACTGTTCTTATCTCAACCTGTGGGAGTTGTATTCTTTTCGGTTCTCCTTCCCATCCCTCCGGGAGTGGGGGGCAAGATAGAGGGGGGAGTGAGTGAGCAAAACTGCGTGGCTGACTGGACTTAAACCACGACAGTTCTTTTTGGCTCCCAATGTGGGGCCCGAAGGGTAGAGATAACGACAGGATTAATAGCCACTCGTCACAATGCTGATTTATTGGCTCTTAAAGTTGTTGCTTTTGGTTCTCTTGCGTTCATGGTTTCAGCCTGTTGTACCTTACTTACAGCCGGTATTTCTTATCTTAGCATGTTTCAGATATGGGTTTTGGTTTAAGGTTCTTGTTTCATTGTACTTTATTGGAATGGCTTGTGATACGGGCGGGCTGCAGAAGCCGTGGGGGGCGAATGTGTACCTGGCAGTTCGGCTGCTCTTCACCGTCCTGGCGAGGCTGTGGAGAGCCGAGGGGGGGCTGCCTCGGGAGCCGCCGGCTGCCGAAATGGCCCGGGTGAGCGGACCCGGGGAGCAGGAGCCGAGCCCCCCCACCGAGCCCAGCCCGACGGCTGCCGAGCAGAGGAAGGAGGTAGCAGAAGGGGTGAGCCCCCCCCCTGAGCCCAGCCCGGCAGCTGCCGAGCAGAGGAAGGAGGTAGCAGAAGGGGTGAGCCCCCCCCCTGAGCCCAGCCCGGCGGCTGCCGAGCCGCGGGAGGGGGAAGCTACCGAGCGGCAGGAGGAGACGGCAGAGAAGCCGGGCCCCGAGGCTGAACAGAGTCCCGTGGCCGAGCCCAGCCTCGTGGCGGCCGAGAGCATTCCCCGGCAGCTGCCCGCGGAGCCGCAGGAGAACGCAGGAGACCCCGCAGCACTTCCCAGCAAGGCAGAGGAGGAAGCTCTGGACTCAGACAAAGAGCAGCTGGTGGTGAGAGAGCCGGCAAGCACAGCAGCTACACCAGCCCCAGTGACAAGTACAGCAGCCTCATTTGAGAGCTCTGAAGGGTTTGAATGGCCTTTGGGTACCCTTGAGACCTGCCTGCTGATTGTGATGGGGATCAGCATGGTGGCATGCATACACAGTGTGTTTTACCCACAACCATTTTGTCTGGTCCCCAGAGTTAAGCAGAGTGGGGTGTGGGCATTGTCTGGGGTTAGTCTGCAATCTATGATGACTAAGAGATTTTCCCCAAGCCTGGACAGTTATGAGTGGCAGGGTGTGTGGGACTGTATGGGCAAGTATCTTGTCCACTGGGCCCCTCCAGTGCTTTGGAAGCATTGGAGATGGAAGGCAGCTTTATGGAGTCCCCAGTGACAAGCTGCAGAAACTGCTGGAGGGGAGAGTGAATTACTTTGAGCCTGGTGGGCCCATGACACCTCAGGCCATCAGGGCAGAGATGCAGCATACAGATGGACTTATGATCGAGGGGTGGACTTGGCAATGGACACTGTGGCCCAGGTTACTGACGAGTGTGAACTCTGCACACAGCCTCTCCTGCTCTGAAAGGCTGTTACAAGAGATGGAGCTTGACATCATGGACTGGATGGACTCAGCAGCTTTGTAGGGATTGGTCTATGCACTGAGGGATGATCTCTCTCCCTCTGTGTGTGTGTGTGTGTATGCATATACCTATACATGTGATGGTATACTGACAATGTGGAATCTGAGCATAACGTGAATGGTATGGAATAAGGGGTGGAGAATGTCATGGGTTCAGCAGCAGCAGTCATTTTTCTCCTCCTTGGTAGCTGGTGCAGCACTGTGTTTTTGACTTTTGGGCCTGGGAACAGCGCTGATAACACCAGTGTTTCGGTTGCTGCTTAGTGATGTTTTGGTCTGGCCAAGGACTTTCTGAGTTTCATGCTCTGCCAGGGAGGAGGGGAGCCGGGAGGAAGCAGAGACAGGACACCTGACCCAAACTGACCAAAGAGGTTATTCCATACCACAGCACGTCATGCCCAAGATGGAGGACGAAGAGGAGAGACCCAGAAGGGTGGGGGGTGCACTGTGTGGTCGGGCTTGGTTTTAGGTGGTGAGAAATTGTATTCTTTCCTTGTATTCGCCTTGTCATTATTATTATTGGTGGCAGCAGTAGTGATTTGTGTTATACTTTAGTTACTAAACTGTTCTTATCTCAACCTGTGGGAGTTGCATTCTTTTCGGTTCTCCTTCCCATCCCTCCGGGAGTGGGGGGCAAGATAGAGGGGGGAGTGGGTGAGCAAAACTGCGTGGCTGACTGGACTTAAACCACGACAGTTGGGGTGTTTAATGTTGACATACATAAAAGTAGAACTAGTCTTTATGGATGCAGTTTATCACTCTATCCTTGGTCAGAAAAGCAACTGGGATTTGAGTAGTTTTTGCACAGAAATAGACTTGAATATGTAAACGTGTTTTCTTGGATACAGCCGAACATCCCAAATCTCCCCCACAGACTCTTCAACTGTCACCAGTTTTGAAAATTCCATAGTACTACAGCTGTTTGTAAGATTTTCCTGTAGGAGTACAATAGGGAAGATCAATTTCTTAATTTGGTTGGCTATCCCATAGTAACAAGGAACCTAGACATATTGGACACATGCCCACTGAAGCACGTGGCAGCTTCAGTTTGGGAAACCACAGCACTCATATGTCCCCATGAAGAACACAGAATTTCATGAAACTTTCATGCCAATGCTGTTCTTTCTGAATAGTAAAGTATAATGGATAAATTACAAGGTTTATACTAATCTCATTTGGTTTCCTCCCTAACTAAACAAAAATATTACCTGAATATCAACCTTTCACTCAAGTATTTAACATAAATCGACAGAACCTCTTCCAGTACAAAGAACCTTGCTGGTAACCAGTTTGTTATGTAATCACTGAGAAGTCTCACAACTGCTAGGGCAGAAAATCTCATTTTACACAGAACAATTTCCCAGTGGAAGAACACTAAATTCAAACTTTTGAATGAGGCTGTATTTTAAAAATCACATATATCAATAGCTATTCTAACTAAACACCTGACAGAAATTTTTAACAAGTGCCAGGAAAAGTGACAGTTTCCAGACGAGATTCAGTGCAAGTTCTTTATGAAGGGCCACATCTTGTGGGAAAAAGCCAAAAAGACTGGCCTAAAACAGAGGAAGTTACAAGCTACAGTCTATCAAATTAGAATTAATGGGAGCAGAAAACTTAAATACACTGTTAAAATTGGCTAGGTTTACTTTAAAACAAGCAAACAAAATCAGTAATTATGTGCTTCGTATTTTTCTCCCCTGGAGATGCAAACACTGCTAGGAAAAAAAAAAAACAAGAAAAAAAAAAACCCAAGCTGAGACTGCTGGCTTAGATGGGTGTTTCAATCTAAAAAGATACCTGAATCATACAAGGCTCACTCATTCATACATTTGGGTTTTCTAAAAGTTCATGAGTAAAGTTATCTTACACAGACTTATCCTGTATCTTTTCAGCACTTTTAAGAGATACGCTAGTTAAGCATCTACTTGCTCGGTTAGATAAATAACTTTTTTTTTCCTGATGCGGACACTTCAATTAACACTTTAAACATTGACAATGTTAAACCTAAATTTGCAGAGATATATACAATTTGTAACACGTCTGAAGTACTATTTTGTAGTAGTAAATATTAAGTCAATATATTATTTATCTAACCTTCTTTTGCTTTTCATAGGCTATATTTATTAAATTCTGCTCAGATCACAGTAACATTTTCCACAACATGGAGTGCAACGCGTTGTGCCATTAACATGTAGCATAAGCAGCACTTCTTCAGTAATGTCAGTGTGATTCAAACTTTAATGTAGAAGTCTTACTTATTTTTTAACCTATTAGAGTACATTTTGTAATTCGATGTACCAAACACTAACTTTGCTGCCAAAAGCCATTATTCAACACCCCCACCATTACTGGACTAAACTCTCAGTGCGGTAAATCGTCTCTAGAAGCTGCTTGAAAATACTGAAAGTGATTTCCTGAATATTCTTCATAGAGAAAATGCTTAGTATTCAGATATACTGGGGAGGTTACCCTAAAGCAGTGTACAAAATCTACAATCACATTCAATGCCCATTTTCCCCAAGAATTTATTGAGAGAAAATTCTAGATGCTGCCTGTGTACAGAAACATCATAATACATAAGAAGCATCTACAGAAAGGAATGTGAACAGTAGACTAAAAAACTGTGCCAGCCTCAACGAAGCACCACAAAATAAAACCTGTTCTTTACTTTGGGATTTCCTTCAGATGCATAAATTTTTTTTTTTTTTTTTTTTTTTTAATGTCCCTTCACCAGCAAAGTAACAATTTCCGTGCTTCACCAAACCACTCTGGGTTTATACAATCTTTTGTTCTATGCTGGAATAAAAATTAAACCTTTCAGATACTTACATTTTAAAAAAGAAATAAATAAAGCACAAGAACCACCCCCAGAAATCCAATGAGTCAGTGGTTAGAACATGGGAATGGAAAATGAGAATGGATCCCTCAAATAAATAAATAAATACATAAAACCCTTTAGACTTAAGTTTCTTTGGTAATTTAGCCTCCAAGCATCATCTATTCTGAGACAGGTGGTTAAACCAATCTGGTACACTCATGTAACTTTGGCCTATTCTCTCATCAAAAACTCTTATCTCTCCTCTGATAAATATTCCCCATGGAAATCAATAAAACTAGTAAGTTTCCATCAAACACAGGGTTTAAATCAAATAGTTATTCTTCATCAAGGAAAATGAAAAAGTTGAGAAGCTGTTTTAACTACTATATTTACATGGAGTTCATTTCATCTCTGTTTTTCCTCTAAACTGATCACTGCTCCACATAATACAAGTATTTTCTGGACTCATGTGTGTCATCCACACATTCCCTACAAAAGCCCTGCATTCTGAAATTATTTTCAATAAAATTTTATAGCATTCTCACACTACCCCATATTTTGTTATGTCACCTATTTTGTCCTTTTTTATTATTTAAACTAGTATTTCCTCCTCTGAAGTACATCAGTTATTATAAAAACAGTCATATATATAAACCTGAGTTGAATCCACTAGCATAAAATAATTATTTAATAGCTTGAACTGCATTATTTGTGGAATAGTGAAATCTAAGAATTCACGTGTTGGCTAAAATTCATGCCTGGGATAGAATCAACATGAGGTACAAAGAGTGAAACGTTAAACAATGATACAAAAGAAACAGGTATCAATGTTTTAAGCATGCTTATTCCCACCTAGTACTACCACTGAATTGTGTGTTTTATTGAGCTGCTCTTCCAGCAAGAAGATTTACATGTAAAGATTCATTTCACAGCAAAACTCCAGGTGATTCATCATTCCAGTAATTTTTGTTAATTTAAAACTACTGGATCAATTTATTACAATAAAATGTCTTGTGCTGATGAAAACAAATACATTGTGCTTAAGTTATCAGCATCAGGATGAGCAAATTTTTTTCAGTGCTTTATATAAATGAAAATAAGACCAGGCTGAGCTTTTATAATTGATTTTTACCCATTTCTTCACACATTAATACATTAGATTTGTTTTTTGATTACTTTTTTTTTTTTGACAGATGTGTAAATATAAGCAAACGTAATGTATACACATACATACACACACAGAGGAATTCTGTTCTGCTTGTAAATTACCCCTTGTCTTTCTGGATTATAAAAATTCCCTGTTAACTGGCTTCCAGACAATGCTATAGTTGGTTCAAATAAGAATTGCACTCACCGGCATCTTAGCCAGCTCTACTTTAGCAACAAATTACTACAACAATTAGAAACATACACTGAAAAAAAGGTTCTTAGAAGCTTGCTTCAGACTTCAGTGCCCACAAGGGCTCTAACAGGTGACAGAAGCCTTTCAAACAGCCAGAATCAGAGCTGGCAGCTCAGCTTCTACCAAGGTGAGCCATTCTAAAGAGCCTTTGATGTCAGACCTCCACTCTTCCAAAAACCACTGCACCAAACATCCTGTTCTGGGCTCCCCCACAGCAGAATATAAATGAGTGACCGCAGCTTTTTGTCAGTACTGTTCTATCATTCAAACAGTCCAGCCAAGCTGAAGTTTTCAAGTCATATTTTATTATTTGCTTCAGTCAGGAACAACTTCAAGCAAGATTATGAATTACTATTATTTGTGCTGAACTCAAAAGAAAAATATCATAGTGACTTCAAAGAGCTCTGGATCAAGCCCAAAGGCCTCAAATTGGATTTAATTTATTCCTGGACTTTTACTGACCCTCTGCACAGTGATGAATTTAACCTATCTTGGAATTACAAATTAAACAGGCCAATGTTATATTTTTAATGGCTTTTCCAATTTGAAAATACAATGAAACACCACATCTGTGTTTTGATCAATCGCTTAGACATTTTTCTGAAATCTATTCTGGATCTACATTACAACCTACATATTTTTTAATTTATTTTTTTCCCCTCAGTCATATCTGAAGCAGTAAATGATATTGAATATCATATGCTGATCAAAGAACACACAGTCATTGTCACATAAGTGACACTGACATTAAATTTTAAGATTAGGCAAAGTGATAAAAATAGAAGGGCATAATTCAGGAAACAATTATCCACCTTAGTTGAGGGACTTCTACAGACTTCATTAAAAAATGTACAGACTGTATCACTGTCAATTAGAGCACACCCTGTGCAATTCATTAAAACCCTCTCCCCTGTGCAGAAGTGACAAACACTATTATGCACCGGAGAAATAAGGCAGAATACAAAGGGGTAATGTCAAATCAAAGTGGGACTGACCTGCTCAGAGCACAAAATTATATTATTCAAAAATTAAGGAATCTGGACAAAAGGGAAAAAACTAGAAGAGAAAGAACTACCTAAGCTAAGGTTTAATTTGTTTACAGAGAAGTTAGGATGGAGATTTACTATGGGAATTAAGCTATTATTCAATGACAGAAAAAGAGAAGCAATTACTAAAGAAATGCCACTGACACTTGGCCTATAAAAACACATACCATGGCAAGAAAGAAAAAGGTGGAACAAACAGCAACCGAACTTTTAGAAAACACTTTTATCTAAAATAAAATGAACCAAGTTAGACCCATCATCACTTCATTTGCCATTTCCTGATCTGCCCCGTATTTAAAATCATAGAATCATAGAATAGTTAGGGTTGGAAATGACCTGAAGATCATCTAGTTCCAACACCCCTGCTAGGGGCAGGGACACCTCACACTAAACCATGCCACCCAAGGCTATGTCCAATCCAGCCTTGAACACCACCAGCGATGGAGCATTCACAACTTCCCTGGCCAACCCATTCCAGTGCCTCACCACCCTCACAGTAAAGAATTTCTTCCTCATATCCAATCTAAACCTCCCCTCTTTAAGTTTGAACCCGTTACCCCTTGTCCTCTCACTACAGTCCAGAATGAAGAGTCGCTCCCCAGCATCCCTATAGGCCCCCTTCAGATACTGGAAGGATGCTATGAGGTCTCCACGCAGCCTTCTCTTCTCCAGGCTGAACAGCCCCAACTTTCTCAGCCTATCTTCATATACGAAGTGCTCCAGTCCCCTGATCATCCTCGTGGCCCTCCTCTGGACTTGTTCCAACAGTTCCATGTCCTTTTTATGTTGAGGACACCAGAACTGCACACAATACTCCAAGTGAGGTCTCACAAGAGCAGAGTAGAGGGGCAGGATCACCTCCTTCAACCTGCTGGTCACCCTCCTTTTGATACAGCCCAGGATATGGTTGCCTTTCTGGGCTGCAAGCGCACACTGATGGCTCATGTTCATTTTTTCATCAACCAACACCCCCAAGTCCTTCTCTACAGGACTGCTCTGAATCTCTTCCCTGTCCAACCTGTAGCTGTGCCTTGGATTGCTCCAACCCACGTGTAGGACCTTGCACTTGGCATGGTTAAACTTCATCAGGTTGGCATCAGCCCACCTCACAAGCGTGTCAAGGTCCCTCTGGATGCCATTCCTTCCCTCCAACATATCAACCAAAACACACAGCTTGGTGTCATCAGCAAACTTGCTGAGGGCACACTCAATCCCACTGTCCATGTCACCAACAAAGATGTTGAACACGACCGGTCCCAACACCAGTCCCTCAGGGGCACCACTCCTTACTGGCCTCCAGCTAGACATTGAGCCATTGACCACAACACTTTGTGTGCGGCCATCCAGCCAGTTCTTTATCCACCGAGTGGTCCACCTATCAAATTGATGTCTCTCCAACTTAGAGACTAGGATGTCATGTGAGACAGTGTCAAACACTTTGCACATGTCCGGGTAGATGACATCAACTGATCTACCCCTGTCCATCAGTTCTGTAGCCCTATCATAGAAGGCCACCAGATTGGTCTGGCAGGATTTCCCCTTAGTGAAGCCATGCTGGCTGTCACCAACCACCTTGTTGTTTTTCATGTGCCTTAGCATGCCTTCCAGGAGAATCTGCTCCAAGATTTTGCCAGGCACAGAGGTGAGGCTGACTGGTCTGTAGCTCCCTGGCTCATCCATTTTCCCCTTCTTGAAAATGGGGGTTATATTCCCCTTTTTCCAGTCTTCAGGAACTTCACCTGACTGCCATGATTTTTCAAATATGATGGACAGTGGCCTAGCAACTTCATTTGCCAGCTGCTTCAGGACCCGCAGATGGAATTCATCAGGTCCCATGGACTTGTATACGTTTAGGTTCCTAAGATGGGCCCATTGCTGAGGTGACTGTCTCGAGAGGGGATGCCTGCAGCAGGCCTGATCGGTGGAGGCTCGGCATCCAGGAGCTTCAACTCAGAGCAGCAACAGGCACCAAGGGAACCTCAAGTCCTCGACAGGGCCTGCCCAGGAGCCGGCAGCTCAGCGGAGGAGAGGAGCTGACTCAGAGGGGGCGGCACCAGGAGGAGCGGCAGCAGCCCTGAGTGGGTAAAAACCTGCCCAGGGAGTGTGAGCGACCAGGGAGCATTCAAGGCAGTTCGTGCAAGCAGGCAAGCGGGATGGTGAGCAGAATGGTGAGCACTCACCATATGACCAGGGCTCAGTCTGGGAGCTTTGCTCTGGCTGCCCTGGCAGTGGCCAGTGTAGGCACCAGACAGAGCCGATGAGAAGGGAGGCTGCAGTGCAGAGCTCAGGATGTAGAGAGTGCCGGCACTGCTCTCCTGAGAGGAGGGTGCGCAATGGACAGAGCTGCACTCTGGTGAAGGTCCTCCTGCAGCAGGTGGCTGAGCTGCTGGATGCTGTTACTGGGCTGAAAGGTGACAGCGAAGGTGAGGGGAAACAGCACTGCTTGCTCCAGAACCAGACTGTGCTGGGGCCTCAAGCGTCTGCTGTCGCTCATGCAGGAAAGGAGGCCACTAACCCAGGAAGCTGGGAAATGGTAACAGAAAAAAACAACAAAAAAAAGGAGGAAGAGGACAATTAAAAGCAAGGGGCTTCCTCCTAAATCTGTTGTTACTACCCAGAACCACTTTGCTGTCCAGCAGGGGGCTGATGAGGAACCACACTCCCACCAGGAACAACCAGCTGATGCACTAGTAAAGAAGATCTCTACTGGTGCTGCCAGGAGAAAGTGGCGGGCCATAGTGGTAGGGGACTCTGCTCTGAGAGAAACAGAGGCACCCATCTGTCGGCCTGACCCATGCTCAAGGGAGGTGTGTTGCCCACCAAGGGCTCGGATCAGGGATGTTGCAGAGAAGCTGCCTGCTCTAGTCGGTCCCACTGACTATTACCCACTTCTAGTGATCCATGTGGATGCTACTGAAATAGATAGCAGTAGCCCGGAGAACATAAAGAAGGACTACAGAGCTCTGGGAGAGGTGGTTAGGGGCTTGGGAGCTCAGGTAGTCTTTTTGTCACTTCTCCAGGATACAGGGCAGGACCTCAAAAAGGCTAGGAGGATTGGCCAGGTTAATAAATGGTTAGAAGGGTGGTGCTATAGACAGGGGTTTGGGTACCTTGAACATGGGACTCAATTTAGTAGGCCAGGTCTACTGGGGGCTGGTGCAGCTGGTCTGACAAAGAAAGGGAAGAGTGGATTTGGGAGGAGGCTTGCCAGACTGGTCAAGGATGCTTTAAATTAGACATCCTCCTGTGGGGGAGGGGGGCATCATTCCATCCCAACACACCCAGTCACTTGCCAGCACCTATAGTAAGTGTTCAGAGCAATGTACAGATATTCCAGGTGCTCCAGCCAATGAGCCAGCTTCAACTGGACCTCGTCTCAGCTGTCTCTATACGAATGCCCATAGCATGGGGAGCAAACAAGAGGAATTAGAGATGTGTGCACATCTATGGGGGTATGATATCAGAGGCATCACAGAAACATGGTGGGATGGCCCCTATGACTGGTATGTTGGAATGGAAGGTTACAGGCTCTTTAGGAAAGACAGGCCCGGTAGGCGGGGGGGGGTGGGAAGTTGCTATTTATGTTAGGGATAGGCTGGAGAGTATGGAACTGTGCCTGGGGACAGGTGAGCAGTCGACAGAGAGTTTGTGGGTCAGGCTTAAAGGGAGAAGAGCGATGGGAGACATCATTGTGGGGATCTGTTACAGACCACCTGACCAAGAGGACTCTGTGGATGAAACGCTCTATAGACAAATAGGAACAGCCTCACGCTCGCAGGCCCTTGTTCTCATGGGGGACTTCAACCACTCTGATATCTGTTGGAGGGATGGTACGCCCCGGCACAAGCAATCCAGGAAGTTCCTCGATTGTGTGGAAGACAGCTTCCTTCTGCAAGTAATAGAGGTGCCATGCTTGACCTCATCCTCACCAACAGAGAAGGGCTGGTGGGAAATGTGACGCTCCAGGGCAGCCTTGATTGCAGCGATCATGAGATGGTCGAATTCAAGATCCTCAGGACAGTGAGAAGAGCGTGCAGCAAGCTTACAGCCCGGGACTTCAAGAGAGCAGACTTTGGCCTCTTCAGGAACCTGCTCAGTAAGATTCCATGGGATATAGCCCTAGAGGGCAGGGGGGCCCAAGACTGTTGGTTGATATTCAAGGATCACCTGCTGCAAGCTCAGGAGCGATACATCCCTACTAGAAGGAAGTGCAGGAGGAGGGCCAGGAGACCTCCTTGGATGGATAAGGAGCTCCTGAGGAAAATTTGAAGGAAAAAAGAGGCTTAGAAAAGGTGGAAGCAAGGACAGGCGACCTGGGAAGAATACAGGGATGTTGTCCAGAAAGCTAGAGACCAGGTTAGGAAAGCTAAGGCCCACTTAGAATTAAACTTGGCTAGGGATGTTAAGGATAATAGGAAGGGATTCTATAGGTACATTGCAAATAAAAGGCAGACAAGGGACAACGTGGGCCCTCTCCAGAAGCTATGGGGAGAACTGGCTACCCTGGATTTGGAGAAGGCTGAGGTTCTTAATGACTTCTTTGCCTCAGTCTTCACTGGCAAATGCTCTGACCATACTACCCAAGTCTTGGAAGGCAGACGTAGGGACAGTGAGAATGAAGACCCTGGGCCCACTGTAGGAGAGGATCTGTACTGATGTATCTCTCACAGTTCCATACATAAAGCAGAAACACCTTTATATAGCTTGGAAGTGCTCTCCCCGTTTCGTTATCACTCTTTTGACTTTTAGTTTCATTTACAGGTATTGTTTCAAAATATAAATGGAAAAAAGAATACACATTAGTATTCTAGGTCCCATTCATGTAGTGCTAAACAGCAGTTGTGCCTTCATTAATCTTTCTGAGTTCCTTAATTCAGTGACAGAAACTAAATTTGCAATGGAATCTTTTCACAACATGTATCTTCCATATACCTGAGCTAAATTCCAAGTAAGCAGCTGATTCCAACAGCAGTAGTTTATTAATACCAACAAGAGATTTTCCACTCCCTCTAACATACTTCCAAAGTCGCTGTAAACTTAATCTAGGTAACTTTACCCCAGCATCTTCCAAGTCAGCAAACAGTGTGCACGCATAGAGCTCAGCACTGAGGTGATGTTAACTGTATCAAACAGAAGTAAGTCCCAGGTGAAAACCGTGATCCAGTGCAGGAAACTTCTGATCTCAAGCCCTTAAGCTTTAAGCCTACCTTGCAAGTTACAGACATTACTGTCTACTACAAAATTTAACAACCAATACTGATTGCTTATAATCCTTCACCTTTTCTGACTTCCACGTTTAAAAATTATTTTTGCACTTGCCCTTTCTTTTGCATTTCACTTATTCCTCCCAGAGCTATTCAAGGCTTTTTGACTGTCCTACTTGGACAGGTGATAATCAAAAAATGTTTTCTATATTCAGATGTACACAATTTTAGTTACAAACTCCAATACACAACTATCCAGGCAAAAGACGAATGGAAAAGCAATGGAATGAAAAAATTCAAAGCAATGAAAAGTTTCCTAACTTGCTTGTTACAAGCAGACACAGTAGTTAAATTCCAATTAAAAGATGAGTATAATTAAACAGGGGATTGAATATGAGTGTCTGACTGCTATGACACCATGAAGGGTTCACTCCCCTTTTATATATCCCACAATATAACAAATGCAAACAAAAACAAATCAAGAGGGTGATAGTGATGAGACACTTTGACACACTTTGGCATTTCTACCTCCTGTCTTCAACACCACAATTTCTGTAGCAACGGAACTACAGCCCTGGACACGGATATCCAAAGTAACTTACCTATAGACCACACGTGTAAACTCAGTCCCATTCAGGTTGCAGTGTTGTGGTTTAAGCTGTAAATCACGCAGCCCCTTCTCTCACTCACTCCCCTCTCTTTCTTACCCCCGGCTCCCAGGTGGATGGGGAGGGGAATCAAAAGAATGCCACTACCACAGGTTGAGATAAGAACAGTTTAGTAACTAAAGTATAACACAAGACCACTACTGCTACCACCAATAATAATAATGACAAGGCAAATAACAAGGAAAGAATACAAACACTCACCACTATACCCAGCCCGACCAAGCAGTGCACCCCCACCCTTCCAGGTCTCTCCTCTCCGTTTTCACATCCTGGGCATGACGTGCTGTGGCATGGAATAACCTCTTTGGTCAGTTTGGGTCAGGTGTCCTGTCTCCGCTTCCTCCTGGCTTCCCCTCCTCCCTGGCAGAGCATGAGACTCAGAAAGTCCTTGGTCAGACCAAAACATCACTAAGCAGTAACTGAAAACACTGGTGTTATCAGCGCTGTACCCAGGCCCGAAATCAAAAACACAGGGCTGCACCAGCTACCAAGGAGGAGAAAAATGACTGCTACTGCAGAACCCAGGACACACAGAATAAATGGATCAGACTGAACCAGGAACATTGCTGGTTTTAACTTCAGTGATTCCAAGCCAGATACGCAACAGCCTCTGACAACTACTTAACAGACAGGAATCTAAAAGAAAGTAAGTGGTGGGGTGTCATGGTTTAAGCCATAAATCATGCAGCCTGTTCACTCACTTCCCCCTCCTTCTTCCTCCCGCTCCCAGGGGGATGGGAAGGAGAATCGAAAAGAATGCAACTACCACAGGTTGAGATAAGAACAGTTTAGTAACTAAGGTATAACACAAGACCACTACTGCTACCACCCATAATAATAAGAGAAATACAAGGAAAGAATACAGTTGCTCACCACCTATACCCATCCCGACCACGCAGTGAACTAAACTCTTCCAGGTTCCTGCCCCCAGTTTTACATCCTGGGCATGACGTGCTGTGGCATGGAATACCTCTTTGGTCAGTTTGGGTCAGGTATCCTGTTTCTGCTTCCTCCCGGCTTCCCCTCCTCCCTGGCAGAGCATGAGACTCAGAAAATCCTTGGTCAGGCCAAAACATTCTAAGCCATAACTATAAACATCAGTATCAGCGCTGCTCCCAGGCTGAAATTTGAAAACACAGCACTGCACCAGCTACTACGAAGGAGAAAACTGACTGCTGCTGCTGAACCCATGACATGGGGGTAAGTCATATCACTTTTCTTAGGTGACTATTATGAATGCATACACCTAGATGTAACCACATTTTTCCCTCTCTGTACTTTTTCCTCCAATCTAGGCATGACTCAGATTTACCAAGAGACTGCAGCTGGTTCTTGCACACCCTTGAAAAAGCTGAGGCTAAGCTACTTAATTAGCCCACATTAAGTAAGCACTAAATAAAAATGAATGTTTGAGCACACACACTTGACAGAGGGCAAACTATATTACTGAATTAAAAACACATCAAATGCAAGTGTACTATTTTCTCACAACTTTTCCTGCTGCAATATTGTGGTGGGTGTTGTATTCAGCACCTCAAAGGTCAATAAACAATTTAGAACAAGAGCGAAAAGTTCTTTAATCTGCCGCAGTCCCATCACTTAGCATTATAGGGCCATATGCAGAACTCCTAACAAAAAGTAGTTTCTCGTAAAACAGTCAAAACTCAGGTCAATTTTAACATGCAGCAATTCACAAACACCATGAAATTTTCATCTCTGGTGAAACTTCACATAACACAGAGTGGCCTGAATTTGTTACTATCTTCCTAGAACAATGGTATCACTAAAGAGCTTCAAGTTTAAATCTGCTCAATCATTGTTTAATCACTGATTCCAGGCTAATTTAAATTTCTTAATCTAATTTTTATTAGGTAATGACTATAAATTATTTTAATTATGTGTAAACTAATGAGAATAATAGAATCTCCTCAGAGTCCCGTTTATATTTAATGAAACTTAAATGCATAAGGATTACAAAAAGGACGCTTTTTTACAACACTAATTAGGGACACAAAATTCATACTACACAAATTCATTCCCCAGTTCTTAACTGATAGGATTAGTTTCCCACTGCAGTTCAAAAATGTGAGAAAAAAAACCCTCCTTTTTCCTCCACTGTCAAACAATGATGCCTGCAAGTAACAAAAACACTGCTCCCAAGAACTTTGAACACCTTATGAGGGCCCAAGTCAGTTCTGGTTTGCTTACTACTTAGAGAGTAGTGGTTTATTCTCTATCAACTTTGACCATTAATTTACAGATCTTGATTTGAAGCTCAGTAACACTGTCCTTGTATTAAATTCCTGGGAATTTTATCCACCTCACCCCAAACGTACAGCTCTTCTCTGTTCTCAATGCCCCTCGCTGCCATGGTGGCACCAGCTTCTCTGTTCTGTGAGAGCACTCTGTGCCACTTCAGGCCAGGCACTGCAGCCCCCTCTTTGCTGTTGCTCCACACCACCAGTGCAATCTGGGAAGCACACGAACAGCTGAAGGTGTGGCCTTGCACGAAATCCCCTTTTTCTGCCAGCAAAGAAGTACAAGCGTTGACAGGTGTCCTTACAGCTAAAGCTTTGAAGGGTAAAAGTAGCACCCTAGGATATTTATGAGCCCCTCCCGCTAGCTGTTGCCTCTATCACCCCTCCCTCTCCCCTGCGTGGGTTATTCTAAGCCGCCTACCTTCGTACTTTTCCGACTTGGCAGCCTTGTAAACAGCCCGGGTTTACCTGTTCCGCAGGTGACACGGGGGCAAATAACCCGCCTGCACCACACTGCACGCCAGGGCCGGCCCTGTCTATCCGCCTGATCTGCGGAGCGCTCTCAGCCTCGAGTTGCGCCGGCGACAACACGGCACCAGGCGGCTGTTGAGCAGAAAGCTTCCTGCCCCCCCCGCCAGCCATGTGAAGGAGCGGGGGCGAGGGGTGGCCCTGATGTGGTGCTGCTCAGCCGCACTGCAGGACAACTCTGCTCTTAGTTAATGTAGATTCGTACCAATCTTCTGGGGTTCAGAGGGCCGGTGCTCCTGTGGAGTGCACTGCCATGAGGTGCACGCCAGCTCATCTAGCCTCCCCGCGGCTGTGCTTTCTTTGGTACCGGAGAGGACATCACCAGCCGGTGTCAGCAACTTCACACCTAGGAGACGCCGTCTTTACCCCACAAACTCTCCATCAAAGGTTTTGTACGCTGCCTTCCTTTGACTACAATCACCATAGAATGATTTGGGGTCAAAGGGGCCTTAAAGCTCATCCAGTTCCAGCCCCCTGCCATGGGCAGGGACACGTTCCGCTAGACCAGGCTGCTCCAAGCCCAGCCTGGCCTCAAACACTGCCAGGAGTGGTGCAGCCACAGCTTCTTTGGGCAACCTGTGCCAGTGCCTCACCACCCTCATAGGGAAGAACTTTTTCCCTAATAAATAATCTCAATCTACCCTCTTATATCTTAAAGCCGTTCCCCTTGTTGCATTCCTGCACACCCTTGTAAGAAGTCTCTCACCTTTCTTTAGGTGACCTCCAGACCTCTTGGGCCGGAGCTGCTCCCCAGAGCCATCTCTTTCCCAGGCTGAACAAACCCAGCTCTCTCAGCCTGTCTCTCATAGCAGAGTCCTCAGAACATCTTTGTGGCCTCCCCTGGACTGACTTCAACAGGTCCACGTACTTTTTATGTTAGGGGCCCCAGGAGCCGGACGCAGCACTCCAGATGCAGTCTCATGAGAGCAATGTATAGCAGAAAAATTGCCTCCTTCGACCTGCTGATGTTGCCCGAGAGTCAGCCCCAGCAAGAGTCCCTCTTCTTTCTCTCCTTTAATTCCTCACAGCACTGTCTTTGCAAACACCTTTCTTCACTCATGCACAGCTCTGGAATAACTGAGGGGCACAAAGCAGCTTAAGAGGAACCTGCCAACAACATCCTTGAGCCCCTTGGTGCAATTGGGATGTCCAGGCTCTGCTCACTTCCTATAGCTGTGTCAGGCTCAGAAAGAGCACCTCTGAGTCCCAAGAATGTTTGTACATGATTGAACTACAAGCCAAACAGGTGCGCAAACAATGTGTTGTACAGTAAGCAAAGTGACAAGCACGTAAGTGCACTGCTCCAAAGCAATTAGGCTGGGGTTTTAATACTGAAAATAGGATATATATTTTGTGGTTTGTTACTAACTCAAGAAATTGTTTCTTTCTGGGAAACAGAGGCAGCTTCTAGGCTTTAGGGAAAATTACACATAGCCTTTTTTTTTCCTTCTCTGTTCAAGTATGCTGTTTATGCCTTTTAACAGTGACTCTGTATAGATACAGATACAAGTTGTTAAAGATCCAGCTGAAAGTTGTTAGTCTCTAGGAGCATTTGCTGCAATACGAACAGCTGCTGAACTTTTGTCAGATAATCATAATGGTTTGTCTTTTGTCTATGAGATGACACACAATCTTTGCTAACTGAAAGACTGATCAAAAGTATTGTAAATTAGTATCTTAGTTTGAAAGGTCGTTCTAGCATTAACCAAGACCTAAGAGAAGTCAGGCTGTTTTGATACCCTCCAGTTTTAAGATATTAGGAAAATTAGTGTCTGACAATGCTACAACCCTGGCCAACACAATCATATGAAAAACTCAAGTGCCACAAAAAAATATATCTCATGTCAGTGACTCAATCTGTGCTGTACTTATTAACAAGTGGGCATCATTTACAAATCCATACATAAAGCAGGTATCAGCTGGTTTTATCAAAGCTATGAAAGTCTTTTCACAACTTGTTTCTAAAGCTGTTTTCACACAATAGGATCTTTATGTGGTCTTAATCTTGCCAAGCCAGAGGTTGTGAACGCAAATGTTGTATTTGGTTGGAACAATATTCTTATATCAGTAAAAAACCACACTATTTGTATCCTGTTTAATCCACTGTGAAACATCTAGTACTTCCTGTGTCAAGGTACAGCCATTCATTCTCATGTGAGTGTTTAGAAATATAGGCAGTTTAAAGGTAGTCTTGGGTAATAAATCCTGGGACTGTTTTAATACCCATGTTTTCCCCAGTGCTTTCTCCAGCTGCCTTTTTGTTCTGTGTAGTGATAGGACAAGGGGTAACGGGTTTGTCGTGGTTTAAGCTGTAAATCACACAGCCCGTTCTCTCACTCACTCCCCTCTCTTTCTTCCCCCAGCTCCTGGGTGGATGGGGAGGAGAATCAAAAGAATCCCACTCCCACAGGTTGAGATAAGAACAGTTTAGTAACTAAAGTATAACACAAATCACTACTGCTACCACCAATAATAATAATGACAAGGCAAATACAAGGAAAGAGTACAATCGCTCACCCCTTCTAGTACCAAGCTCGACCACACAGTGCACCCCCACCCTTCTGGGTCTCTCCTCTCCGTTTTCACATCCTGGGCATGACATGCTATGGTATGGAATACCTCTTTGGTCAGTTTGGGTCAGGCGTCCTGTCTCTGCTTCCTCCTGGCTTCCCCTCCTCCCTGGCAGAGCATGAGACTCAGAAAGTCCTTGGTCAAACCAAAACATCACTAAGCAGTAACCAAAACACTGGTGTTATCAGCACTATTCCCAGGCCGAAAATCAAAAACACAGCGCTGCACCAGCTACCAAGAAAGAGAAAAATGACTGCTGCTGCTGAACCCATGACAGGGTTCAAACTTAAACAGGGGAAGTTTAGATTGGATATAAGGAAGAAATTCTTTACTGTTAGGGTGGTGAGGCACTGGAATGGGTTTCCCAGGGAAGTTGTGAATGCTCCATCCCTGGCAGTGTTCAAGGCCAGGTTGGACAGAGCCTTGGGTGACGTGGTTTAGTGGGAGGTGTCCCTGCCCATGGCAGGGGGGTTGGAACTTGATGGCCTTAAGGCCCTTTCCAACCCTAACTATTCTATGATTCTATATATGGTTAACTGTAACCCAAACTTCAGCTCCTCCTGGATTCTTGCCTGCTGCCAATTAGCTTAACAACATGAGGAGCCCAACAAAGCACCTGCTCTTAAAATAGCTTAATTTCATGAAGTCCTTTCACACCATGTCTTACCTAGTTTAACAATTAGAATTTTACTGTTTCATCCACTAAATTATGTGACTATTCACAAAATGGCTCTAGCTGATGCAGTTAGTCATAATCTATACTATGACCGTCTCCCAGAACAATCCTCTACTTTCATTCAAGTACAAGAAAGGTTTTGCTCAACTTGGAGACTGCCTGTTACTGAACTCATTTCTTCCCCTGAAAAATATTACAACATACTATGTAGTTTCAGCTGGAGATCCAATCTCACTCTGACACAGCCATTCAGATCTCCCTTCTCTGCACACCTTATACCACTGGTGTCTGTAGGAATACATCCATAATAATGCATCATGCATACATTTGTGGTCCTAGTATCATTAAAAAATGTAGTATGATTTCTGTGGTTTATATGCAGAATGAAACTGGCACATAGAGAGAATTTCACCACTGAAAAGAATGGAAAGTCTATACATATTACCTATGTTCTCAGCTAGAGGTAGTGAAAATGTCCCTGAAAGTCTTTCTATTGATTTACATAACATTCAAATATAATCTTGAACAGTATTGTAGAGAGAACTGGTTAAGAATCAAAAAATTATTTAGGTTAGTAAAGACCTTTACGATCGCCAAGCTCTGCTTCAATTGCACTGGAGTTGGTAACTTGTTATCTGTATCATTAACCTACTTGGTCTGCCCATCTATGCTTCCACATTTCCACTGCTGTCCTTTGTAACTTCTCAAAGGCAAAAAGATTGTGCACATTTTTGGAAGAGTGAGCTGTCTCTTAAAATGAGTAGATTCTTTAGAAGTGTGATTGTCTACCTTTCAATTCATGTCAAACGCAAATTGATCAGTTTGCATTTACTAAAGGTTGAATAATTGTACCCAAGTAAACAACAAGAGGAAGGAGGGAGAATTGCAGAGCAGACTTAAAGTACACTTTAGATCTGAAGTCCAGGTGTCTAACAGCTGATGCCAAGTACATGCCTGATGGAGGAGTAACAGTTAGGATATGGAACAGGAGTAAGAAAGAGGTGCAAAAATACAGTTGTGCTGCAAATGCAAAAATGCAGGTGAAAGTTATTAAAGACAATGATTTCTATGCAGGCATCTATCCACAGGTTAGACCATCATTTTCAGTGAAGATTTATCAAGAGCGATTTATTGTCCAAGCAGACAGTTTCAGGCTGCTGCAGTTCTTATGAGAGATGTAAAAACAACTTACTAATTTTTTGTTTATATCCAACATAGTTAGAAAAATGCTTCAGATTACCCCACAAAAGTATTTCTGCTTTATCTTGTTACAGATTATAGTCCATTTAAAAAAAAAAAAAAAAAAAAAACAAACTAAGCAGAGAAGCTCAACATGCTAGATTTGTATCACAAGTATACAGCTAGCAGAGCATGTAATTTTTGCCCTCGTTAAAGAAAAGCAACCCAATGGCTAAGATGCCATTTAATCACAAAGGCATATTAAAGAATAATCATATCAGTAATGTGTTTTTATTTTGCAAAGAGTAGCACTGAGCAGCAGTTATGCTGAACTATGGTTTGCTCATTAAATTATGGTTTTTGTTCTATAATTTACATAAAATATTCTCTAGAAAGATATGTTGTACAGTTTGGTTAATGGTGATGATTTTGATTCAGAAAGTAACACAATTCATCTTGCAGAATATATTTGACCAGGTTAAATATTATTCAGAAATTAAAACATCCTTCCTTTTCGCATGGGTAGTGTGACCTATTTCATATTACATTGAAAATGTTTAGACTTCACAAAGGATACAGGATAAAACCCTAAATCAGTACAATATGCAAAAAAATCACATTGCATATTTATCAGGAAAAATTATTTCTGCCCCAAATGAACACAGAATTTCTAAAGGGGATTAGAAGGCATTATAAGAGAAATATTGCAAATGCATTAATAGAACACAAATTTGCCCTTTACTTCTTGACACTTCATTTGGAAAGCACCAGGTAGGTGTTAATTAAGATAATAAGTGACCCATACTTTTCATCTTTTGCTTTAATGACTGATGAGAATTAATGAACTTTTAATACTTCTTCACTGATGCAGTTAAATCTACAGAAAGAGAATAACACACACCTAATTTTAATACTAAAAAATTAGGTCTCGCTTTTGATTTCAACATATGCCTCAAGCATAGGCAAGAATCAAGTTTTCCTTGATTTCATTCTTTGGACATCCTGCTGGGTAGCACATGACAGTTTATCAGTTTTACAGAAATATTGTCAGCTGATTACAGGTTATTGAAAGGCTGATCTTACCCAAAGGTAGGAATGCTCCATGCTGCATGTAGGAACTAGTACACCTAAGAACATCTGTTGTAAAATGGAGTGTGTACATTTACCTGGATCAAGTTTCCAATGGAAAGCACAATCCTGCCTCTCTTCTAATCCAATTAGAAACATAAAAGTGAACACTTGTTTATTACCTAAAAAGGATATGCCAACTATTCCTGCATATGGGCTTTATTCCCTTGCCATTGGCATGAGCTTATTTATCTCAAAGAACAAAAAAGGGGAATAAATTACCCCTTTGCAATCATAGCAATTTAGTTTTGCATTCCCCTTAAAAAAAAATATTCAGAACAAGTAATCTTATTTTTACAAAATCTTGGCTTCAGAACAACTCCATGTCAGATATGCTTTACTTGCTGAATGACAATACTAAGTATTTTTCCAGTGCTTGTACTGTGGTCCTAGCTGTACTTCTGAATACTAAAGTTTCTTGAATTTAACAGAGCTCCATGGCTGTACAGCCTGCTGAGCTTGAAGGCAGGCAGGCCACTGTGGGAGTAGATCAGCATAAGCCGACTCAAAAATAAGCTTTTGTTTCTTATATAAAATAGTTTAGTAGACACTGGTTTACTGAGAATCATCACTGGCTCCTGAGTAGGTAACTCAAGCTAGTGCTTTTTAGTAGAGCTCTTCACATTAGATGTTACTGTTTTAATTAAGTTCCCATTAACCTTTATCCCCAAAATACACCCTATTCTGCATTTACCTTTTTACCAAAAGAAATAGAGCAACATTTGGGTTCTACCTGAGCAATAAAATGTCTGAATATAGTATAGCAACACTTAAAGTTACATTTAACAGTGCCCAGTAGCAGCAGGAAGATTCAAAACTCCTTCCAGTTTTTTTGATGTAGACAATTGCTTCTATTTATTGAAGGCGTAGACAAATAATTAAAAAAATAAATAAAAAATTTGTAAACTGCAGTCACATAACTGGTTGTAGAAATGACATTTTGCCAGTGAGAGATTTTTGTATTCTGTGAAGTATGGAATGGCTGAAGCAAGAGGGCAGCCTTCATCCTGATGCAGTGAGCATTAGTATTTCCCATGTCACTCTCCGGAGCAGCTCCAAAAAACAGTCACGTGCTGTATTAAATCATCACGGTCTACCTTTACAATTCAGTTGGCAAACTCCTGGCTTCCATAGACCTTTGCCTGAATTTCTCCATGATTTGCATATTGCTAATCATTGCATTAAGTACTGGAGGTTTTTTTGTAATTAGTTCTTTTAAGTGCATCAGAGCTTTAGAAAACATATTCATTTGACAGTTTTCTAATTGTTTTTTATGTTGTCATCTTCATGGCAAAGGAACTTTGTGATCTTAAATCTCTAAAACATTTTAATTTTTCCTAAAACTTGATATTAAAGGGCTAAGAATTTCAGATTAAACAAGTCTAATTTGAAGACACATCAGGTCTTCCCAGTGCATCAGTTCCGGCAGGTGGACATTTTTAACCCTTACCATGACATTCTGACTACACAGAAATATGACATTTCACCCTTTCACAGTAAAGGTTTGCTTCATATTTATTATTATGTAGACCAGACTAGCTGTAGCGATAACAATCAATCAGGAATGCTTTAGAAAATTTGTTACAAATACTAGCAAAATTCATTGTCAAGCAGATTGTTTTCTTTTTATCCATATTCATAGAATCATAGAATAGTTAGGGTTGGAAAGGACCTGAAGATCATCTAGTTCCAACCCCCCTGCCATGGGCAGGGACACCACCCACTAAACCATGCCACCCAAGGCTCTGTCCAACCCGGCCTTGAACACTGCCAGCGATGGAGCATTCACAACTTCCCTGGGCAACCCATTCCAATGCCTCACCACCCTTACAGTAAAGAATTTCTTCCTCATATCCAATCCAAACTTCCCCTGTTGAAGTTTGAACCTGTTACCCTTTCCTCTCACTACAGTCCCTAATGAAGGGTCCCTCCCCAGACCTTTTGTTTGATCATTTGCCTGTGCATATGCCTGACAAGGTTCTTTCTTCCCTTTACAGCATTTGCCTCAGTTATCTGTGGTCTCTTCCCTTCATTAGTACTCAGTGGGGTCATATTATTCAGTCTTAGTAAAAGGTTCCAGAAGCCTTTTACTCTAGTAGCACTAATCGCTTTTTCCAGTCTACTTTCAATTTCATTATTAACAAAGGCTGGGCTGATATTAGCAGTTCAGCAGATCAGATTAAAGCAAATGGTGCGAGCATGTTCCATTGCCATCCCCATTTTGAAAGTTTCATAGTTTCACTTCAGACTACACGTCTTCTGTTCTGAGCTTCCCAAACACACACACAGTTCAAGGCTGTCTGAAGGAGCAAGGGGTTTGGGCCCTCACATCTCCGTTATAGATCAGAAAGCATTAGGTGAGTTATCAGTCTGACATTCTCCCAAACAGATCTAGTTCATTCGCACTGTATAAATCTCAAACCTGAGAGGAGGATAATGCTTCAAAACACACTGTGTCTCCAAACCAAAGTACTAACAAGCGTGCAGGCAAATACTCTTACAACAGCAATAAAGTGAAAGACATCCCAGATTATAAACACCACAAATATATCAGAGATAGACACACTGCTATGACTTTTGTTTTGGAAGTTTAATTTGAGGCAACGAACCCTTATTTTCTGATCTCCATGTATGATTCTTTTTTAGCTGCAGTCACCTCAAGCTTTGACTATTTTTAATTTCCATATTACTGTCAAATCAAAGTTAGAATTTTGTCTTCTAAGCAAAAGGACAAAGGAGGTCTCAACAGCTGTTTAATAAATTACTGTAGGATGGTAATGCTATTACTGAAGTAATTCTCATCATGAAAGGTGATTTGTGTGTGAAAGCAGTCTTATAAATGGCTTCACATCCTCTCATTTGGGATATTTTCAGTAAAGTCAAGTGTGATCTGAAACAGATCCCCTAGTCAGTACATGAACATATTTTTTCTTTTTCCTATTCATACATGAAATGATACCTTATTTGCATCTCTAAACAAAGAGGTCAACTTAATCCTAGAGTCTTTTATGACTTAGAAATTATTATTTATTAAAATACAGCAAAAACTAACATTGAGGTCTTCAATCAGTTTTCATCAGGATCATTCCATGGAGGTCCAATTTATGCTAGCTGAGAATCCAGAGTTAGATTTAAGGATCTCCTTGGTAATGAAGCAAAAAGATAGGTTTACAAAATCAACAGTGAGGAAAAAGAAGAAAGAAAGCAAGCAAGAAATATTCTGGCAGCAATCCAGCATGCATAACTGAGCTAATGTTCAATTACTGTGAAACACTTTATGGAAATAAATGTTAGTTCTACATGAATCCCAAATGAGTTTATTACAATCAATGCTATTAAAATGATTAAAGTGTTACTAATATGCCAAACAACTATGATTGCAATTTCATAAAACTAGAGTTTAATATCCATAAGAGATAAAACCATTTTTTTCTGTAATAACTAAACATAATGATGTGCCTAAATCATTTGAAATTATGACATTGATGATAATGTTAATTAGCCTTTTAAAAAGAATTAACATATTGCAATGTGTAAAATACATTTGAATACCTAAAGGTTATTTAAGTAACACCAAACTACTCTGAGCAGTTGTTTTATGTCAGCAGAACAGGAAAATAAAAATCATTGCATTATAAATTCATTTGCTGGTTTTGATTTCATTTTCCCCCAAAATCCATAGTATTTATGAACATATTTTTGCTTAGAAATTTTTGGTTATAAAGATACTCAAAGCATTGAATTCAGTCACCATTTTCAGATCCTAAGTGGCATCTTAAAAGAAATAATCAAGTACTTTTACAAATATGCACCATTAATAACAGTTCATCTTAGGGAGAAAAATATGAGATTATATTCAGTCTGAATATTTACAAAAGCCTTTGCCAATGGAGAATAACACATTTTGGTTAGAGCATAATGTGTAATTTTATTAGCAAATATATTTATGAAACAGTTGTGCAGGCACTACAGTCAGTACTGCAATTTTCCTAATGAAAAAGGTTTTACTTAAAACACACACACACACACAGCTCAGTGACAGATTTTAAAGCACATTTATAGAGTTAAGAGTTGAAGCAGAATCAAAAGGGTGATACCTACACAACAGGTGGTGCAACCTGTTTTCCAAGATCTGAGTTTCTCAAGATACCCAGTTGTTTAACCCAGTTAAACATTAGCTTCTTTGCTAATTTGGAACTATGTAAATTTAAATTCCATCTTTTCAGTTTGAGTGAAAAATTACCAGAAAGCAATTAGGATATATACATATCTATACATCAGTCAGAATTAAATATCTATGTGGATAACTTGAGAAAGAATCATTTTTGTATAAAAACAGTGATAATGCTGCAGCTAGCAGGCTAATAGGCAAAGTAACTAAATATTTCATTTGGTGCCTTTTCTGTTTCTTGTTTCAGCTTTATTTAGTGTAAACACTCTAAGTCCCCCAACAAAGAAATATATATATTTCTACCCTTCACCAGCCACTTGACACATACCTTACCCACAACCTCTTGTGAAACAGAGTTTTTGATAAGCAAGCATAGACTCTCTTTGTTGAATTGATGGTAGTTTTGAAGTCTCTGAAACTCAGATTAACAAATAACTTCACAGCATAACCATACCATTTTTAGACAAGCTCTCTGAAAGGACAGATGTCTTATAGGAGTCTGCTAAAGTCATAAAACCAAAAGTGACATAAGACAATACCGTTCTTCCAGCAAAATTCACTTTCCACTCTACAAAGAGATCAAGTGTTCACTTAAAACAAGGAGAATGCCACATAAGAATTAGATGAGGATGGCAGATGGATGAATGCAGAGTTCCCACAATCCTTTCATGCCAGGTCAATCAAGTCATGTCTGATTTCATTCAACAGTCAAACATCAAAAGACAGTTAGGAGAGACTAGAAATTACTAAGTGATGAAACACAAAAAGTTATTCCATATGCATAACTGGGACCTAAGTGTGTACAGTACAGAAGCGCAACTGAGTGAATTCCCACTATTCCAGCACATTGATGTAATAGAGATAATGGGGCTCCTGCTTTCTGCTGGCATTGCCATCAACTGCAAAAGGGGGATTCCGTATCTACTACCTTCCCTCCCATTTGCACTCTTGTCATATCTGCTTTGTACAGCAGCTCCAAGATGGACCAACCCATGGCTCGCATTAGCCACAGTGGTAACACCTCTGGGAGACCATAGTTGGGTAGGGGGGGAAGGAGAGAGAGAGAGAGAAATCACAAAATTCAGTAATCTCACCAATGCATTCTCCTCCACTTTGAAGAGTTCCTCTGACTCAAATTCCAAGTCAGAAGGAAGGTGAAATTAATTGATAGACTGGGAACTCCAATTCAGGAAACTAAGGTTTTCCCCTCACCAAGCTTTACTTTCTCAGGAAAGGCAGCCAGGCACTGGATGGTTAGCCCACTTCAAACCTACCCACAGAGGCAGAGCCCTAAGATAACATCTCTGTCAAACAAGAAGGTTTCCATGCCTTTGGTCACAATTCATTCTGGATGTCAGAAGCAGGTCATGAGAATAACCAAGATAATTATTAGTACTATGGACTTAGAAAAAAGTTCAGACATCCCACAGCAACAGCTAGCTTTTAGAAACAATATTTCAAACAGTCCTCTTTCTATAAATGGACTTCAAGACAAAAACAAACAAACAAAAACAAACGATAAGACAAGTCAAAACAGTGTAGCAGGCTCTTCAGTAAGGTTGATTCCTGTAGAGTAAAAGTTATCTTCTTCTAAGTAATTACTAGTGCACTTAATTGGCCATAGTGGCTGATGCTGCCTTTTTTTTTTTTTTCTTAATTGCAGAAACCAGTGACAAATATTCCAACTAATATGACAAAGAAAGTGTAGGAGATAGTTGACCAACTTGTTTGTCCACAGCACAGGATTGTGCGTACTTTCATTAGGTTTTACATGCTTTCTGTAGTGACAGAAGACAAAGAGTTCTAAAATTGGGCTAACCGGAGCACAGTGCATCTGAGCACTATTAGCAGTGCCAACCTGTGCTGGAGCTAAGTGTTTGTGTTTCCAGAAAACATTCAGATCTGACCAATACAAGCTATTTTTAAATGCATAACACACATAACATTTTTTTTCCCCTCGCTCAGTGCTCAAGTCTAAAATTGCCTAAGGCATCAAGTGAAAGTGATTATACGTGAAAGTGATTGCAAATTACCAGAAGTTGCCAAGTACACTTCAAGAACCGTTCAGACATACCAAAACCTATGAAAATTTTCCTAGTTCTGTATTTGTACACAGTATTTTTCAAATAGCATTCTAGGATTGTTTCTTTTCTTCTCTGAGAAATTTACACTACGTGTTTTCTAGTTAAGGACAAAAATTGCTTTGCAAAGGACTGGGATTAGGAAAAGCGGCCTTTCCAACTTGAAGAGGATTTTCATGATTCAAAATACACTCAAAAAAAAAAAAAAAAAGTCCATCAGAGACAACTGAAACTCATCTTTTCAGTGTAGTCATTTCATAACATGAACAGGAAAAAATGAATAATTTCAAATGAAAGGCAGTCAGAATAAAGCCAAAATGTTTTGTTCTAAAAACTTTAAAAAAGTAAAATAAATAATAATTATATTAAAATAATTATAATTAATATAATAATTATTATTAATAATTAATACAATAATTATTAACATAATTATAATTAATATAATAGTAATTGTATTGAAAATAATAAATTATTAATAGAGTAAATAAAACTTAGAAATTAAATAAATAAATAAATAAAATCTCACATTTTGTTGTGTGGAAGCTCCCCTTTCCCTCTCCAGAGTTTTTGTTCAAAATTACATTTGGAGAAAATGTTTCATTAAATGAAATTTTCTTTTTTTCCCCCCAGTCCCAGTAGTCTCACTGTCAACACCAACATCTTTTGAGCTGTGATTTTTATGAGGTTTTAATCACAACCCTGTTACTGAGATGGTTCACAGGAAAGGCTAACAGAGTATACTAACACCAGAATATATTTTGTCATTCTTAAAATACCATTGACAAATAAAAAGCCTAAGACCACCCTTCATCCCACAATGGAGCAGATTTAATAGAGTTCACACACACAAAGAAAGAAAACAGAATGAAAAACACCTATAATTTGGAGTCTTAAGATTCAAAGTTGGAGCCCAAACAAAGGTCTCTCGCATCTCACGGAATCACTGCCCACACTGGTCTTCAGAACAGGCGGTATCCCAGTAAAGTTTTTGGCATTGCTAGTGAAAGCACACAGACACTGCACAGAGCCAGAAGTACCAGATCTCAGGACCAAGATGGCATTGTCATGGCCCCAGCTGGTTTAGCTGTGCTAATAGCTGTTAAGCAGGCAAGTGGTCATCGGTGCCTCTGCAGGTGCCTGCTCCAGCAGAGCTGGGTGTGGAAGAGGCTTGATATTCTGCAGGCCACCCCTGAGGAACAACCAGCAGCCTCATGGATGCCCAGGGAGGTACTGGGGCAGCATACAGATCCCCACAGACCCCAGGGAGAACGATGTGTGCTGGGAGGAGGGTACATCCCAGTAAACCCAAGCAAGCCAAGACTGAGGATAGAGAGATCCCCCAGCATTCCCACCCCATCATCCTGATGCTGCTTCTCAAAAGGTTAGCAGTATCACCCTTAGGAGAGAGCATAACAAGGCTGAGCCAAACATCAGAGAAACAAGGGGTATTCCTTTTGGCAAGTAAAAAAAAAAACCCAAAACCTAAAGTTTTTCTTATGAAACATCATGTAGCAGAAAAATTTCAACTTGCATCTGATTCCAATTGTAAATTAAAATTATCTCATAGAATTAGATGACAGTAAGTAAAGCAAAAATACCCATACTTTAAGACATTAGACAAAAGTAAAAATTTGCAACAATTATCTGGAGACACATTCAGTTCAGATTTTTAATTTGTGTCAGCACCCTTACACTTATGAGTGGCTCAAGAGCAACATATCAAAATTTCATTGTCAAGAGTAAATAAATCCGTTAAAAAAAAAAAAAAAAAAGAAATGCTGCAGCGTCAGACTGACAAGAAAGTTGTTAGAAAGAATGAAGCTAAAAAAATTAAATCTATAGGAAACATCCCAAAAGCCTTTTAAAATGCTAGCAATTTGAATTTTCACACAGCATTAGTAAAATTTTAATTAACAAATTGAGGCAAAACCCACAGAAATATAACCATATAGAGAGTATTTGTGGATGGAAAAATGTTTTCTGGGCTTTCAGAATTGGATTCTTTTTTTCTTTTTTTTTTTAAAGAAGGAAGTGACAGACAAAGTAAATGTATACAATTGCAATAAGTTTCTCTGCTGTGGAAACTGCTGCTCAGCAGTAAATGGAAGTAAAAATAATTATTTTGTGCCAAAATAAATTGAACTCTATGTTTTATCATTCGAACAGTTTTATTAACAAGATAGCAGTATTTTGTTCTCAGAGCTTTGAAAGCAAAACCATGTGAACTAATAGCTAATTCAGATTTAAAATTAATGAGGTTTGCTGCATTTTTTCCAGTTTTCTTGAATAGTATTTCCTTTAAATAGTCTTCCACTTAATGCACAATCTTATAAGTCCCAATTGAGCAACAATGAAGTCTCGTTAGTCTTTGTCACCTCATAATCATTCATGCTGCATTTTAAACAAGCAATATAAATTGCTGCCTTGGGAAATTATTTTGGAGTTATAGAAGAAATATGTGCCAGCTGAAGTTGCTATTTGTTCTTGTAAAGCATTTTATACTAAAGAAGTTTTACTGAGTGTGCAAGAGTGTTTTCTTATTAAATTACATATTTTGTTCTGTTAAGTGTGGGCTACTTCTCACATATGTTAAATCCTAACTGCCTACCTACTCCATAGCAGCTCTATTTAAACCCAGCGTTTTTCACAGAGACGATAACGTCAGATTTATTTATTTTAAAGAGACACTTCAAAGGAATCCAAAAGGGGAGTAGGAAGTGGGAGAAAACACAGAATTTTTCATAAGGAAGGAATTCCACAGGACAAGCAGCTATTTTGAGGGATTTCTTTAGTTTTCCCCATACACCACTGGCAAGTCATCCATTTCTGGCATTTTGACAACAAATACAGTGGAATCAGACCCATGTTTTGTTAACCTACTGTCCTGGGTTCAGCAGTAGCAGTCATTTTTCTCCTTCTTAGTAGCTGGTGCAGTGCTGTGTTTTTGACTTTCGGCCTGGGAACAGCGCTGATAACACCAATGTTTTCAGCTACTGCTTAGTAATGTTTAGTCTGACCAAGGACTTTCTGAGCCCCACGCTCTGCCAGGGAGGAGGGGAAGCCAGGAGGAAGCAGAGACAGGACACCTGACCCAAACTAACCAAAGAGGTATTTCATACCACAGCACGTCATGCCCAGTATATAAACTGTGGCGGTCACCCAGAAGGGTTAGATCACTGCTGGGTCAGGCTGGGTACTGGTCGGCGGGTGGTGAGTGGTTGTATTCTCTTCCCTTGTTATTTCCCTTATTATTATTGGTGGTAGCAGTAGTGATTTGTGTTATACCTTAGTTACTGGACTGTTCTTATCTCAACCCATGGGAGTTACATTCTTTCAGTTCTCCTCCCCATCCCTCCGGGAGAGGGGGGAGGAAGGGGGGGAGTGAGCAAGGGAGCTACATGGCTGACTGGACTTAAACCACTACACCTACCAATTAAGCGACGTTAACAATTAAGTGGAAATCTACCTCTGGCCAGAGGGCCAGCACAAATCTTATGTACCACTTAAGTGTTGTTCATGACTCATTCTGAGACTAGATGAAAGCTAAGTGGTATGTATATCTCACACAACACAAATTAACCCTTAGCAGATGTTTTCATTTTACACAAAGATTCATATTCTACCCTTCAGCAATATGCATTTAGCAAAACGTTGTTTCATGTATCTCACTCTTCTGGCATTAGTTCTATAGGGTCAGAACACATTTTGCCAAGTATAGCCTATCTCTATCACTAAACATGGAAAGAGATCTGTCACTGCATACAGAATCAAATCACTGTGAACAGGGAAAGTGTTCACTTCAGAATCGGAGGGAGAGTGGATAACAAGCAAATCATACAAAAACAAAGCCAAAAGAATAGTTACTCGTTGGTTTACTGCAGAAGTTATACTATCAGGGAGGAAAAAGGTGAAGTGTTGGAAATTTTAGAGCTTTTGAGCAAAAGGAGCTTCTAATTAAAGCTTCTACAATCTTGTACATCATCTAATACACACATCTTTGCAAGGCTAGTTCAGGTTTAGGCACCCTGAAGATACTTATTTCTTGAAAAGAAAGGCTGAGAGAGTGCTGTCAGAAGGCTCCCATTAGGGATTAATTTCCCCTCAGTTCCTTGAGCACTTCCTTTCCTGTACCTTAAGATGGTATGAACAGACCAGTTGTTAAAAATATGAGGCCTTGGCTCTAAGAGAACAGATCCTTGATCAACCCAAGAAAAATAAAAATGCAGAGGGTTAACCCTTGCCTTTTTTTAATCTAAAAAAGAAGGAAGCAGCATGACAAGGATTCCCTCCTCCGCTAGTCTAGCTGTACATCTATCTTCCTTTATTCCTCTTTAATTTAGATGAAATACATTTAAGATCTGAACTTTCTAGTTTATCATTTGACAAAGATAGCAGGCACACATAGTAGTCTTGTATCTTGAACTGATCTTTCAGCTCACGCAAGTATTTAGATAAGGTTTTCACTGAAGTATCTCTTGAAATAGAAATCTCTGTAACCTCACAGAACTGTGTTCTCTGACCAGGCAGCATTTAGCCCATAACAGCTACTCTATCACACAACACAAAGGCTCCAGTACTCTAAACCTGATAATTAGCTTATTCCTGCAGAAAATGACAAAGTTTGGTTAGTTACCAGTGAAGTTCTTCATGACCCGCAGGCCAGTATCCTAAGAGCGCTGGAAGGAATCCAGCTCTAGTGAGAAACAGCTGCTTTAGGTGCACAGTTTTCAGACAGGAATCTGAATTGCAAATCTTGGGTGGAAGGATGTACCTCCCTGTAGCCTAAAAGTACAGGGTCTGACATTTTTTCTCACAGAATTTTCTTTGTGGAACCTAGGTGGATCCCATCTCAACATGCAGACTTTTGGACACTTCAGTCTTCACCAGCTAACTCCCAACAAGTATCCCCAGCAGAAACTCCTGAAAACCAGGAAAGTGGTATTCCATGAAAAGCCAGGAAATGCGTTACTTACTGATTTACAGATTACTTAGATATCTAAACCCCTTTACCAGCCAAAGTATTAAATAAAAAAAAATAAAAAAAAAAAAAAGACATTGGATCCTTTAATGGCTGCTGATAATCTGAAAAAAGAAAAAGGTAATGGAACATTAAACTATGTCAAACTAGATTATATTCTGAGTTCTGTCACTAAAGTTTACATAAAGGTTGTCTTCTATACCAGGAAATGTACAAATTCCCAGTTCTGGCTAACTTTAAGAACCAAACATGCTGGTTTTCTCATGCATTCAGGTAATTGGCACAAGAACATAAAACTAAAGACATTCCCCAAAGATGCTCGGGAAGGGAACTGATGCTTCACACTATCATGAGAAGAAAACCTGTTGTACTTCAAACACACACAGCATGAGAACAAGCTCCAGCTGCAGGACGTTGACACCAACATGCACAAAAACTGTCTAGGAGGGAGTTTGATACTCCAATGCCTTCCTTTCCCTAAGGAGACCAAAAAAAAAAAAAAAAAAAAAAAAAATTCGCTTTTGCATGCTTTTTTCCAGGAGAAAACACATGAGAATGGTTAGGAAGCCATTGAGTTATAGAGTTGTTGTGTTTTAAAGAGAGTTGTAGCTTTGCAAGGCATTTTAACTGAAAGAAATAAGGGTATTTCACAACAAAAATCTTGTTTTGCTGGACAATTGCCTAACTAACTGTAGTCTAAAGGATTTGTTCCTGACCAAAGTTTCATCAGTTATGTCATTCCCATATACTTAAAACAGTTGCAGAAGGAATTCAAATAGCCAAGACTTCTTATTCAAATGTCTTGTGAAACAGGAAAAAAACATCTTTATACAAGACTTTGCAATTATTCATTGGCTTCACTTTTAATTAGTTAATGATCCAATTTAGCTGTGATCAAAGCACAACAGCTAGATAATTCAGGATAGAAAACAAAGTTAATTTACTCAGATATGATACTACTTTCTTAATGACTTCATTTCAGTGGAGTTTCAATTAGTTACTAGGGTATTTTACTCATTAGTCCAACAAGATATCTGCAGGCAATTAACATGTCACTCTTTGTGACAACTGAACATATATTCTTTCCAGAGGGATGTCTTTAAGATTTATATTACTGAGATTTTTTAAAAGTTTATGGAAAACCTAATATTGAAGCTCAAAGAATTAGCCACTTATTTTTGCTTATTTAGGAGGCTGAATGATTGTAACTTAAAAAAAAAATTTTGTGTTTACAATTAGTAAGAGCCATATATTGATACACAATTTAGTTTTCAATTCTGCTTGACAGGATTTCCCCTCACCTACTAAAGCACAAACCATAAACACTGTTAGACCGCTAATAAAGACATTCCATTTTCGTGATAAACACATTCTCTCCAACAGCTAAACCATATCCCTGAGCAGTGATAAACCCCTATGTTAAAAAAAAAGAAAAAAAAAAAAAAAAGAAAAAAAAAAGCCATAGCAATTGCTAAATCAGAATTTATCAGAAGGTTAAAGTCAATAGATACTTCATAGCCTAATATAAGAAAAAAAAAAATCTGTCTTTAATCAATAATAGCTTCATAACTAATGAGTAAAGACTTCCCTCCATCCAAAGCTCAGTATTTAACTTACACATTACAAATTATTTTACTTTTCAAATTTATTACATAGTACCATATATTCTACAATATAACTGTACAATTGTACATACAATTCTACAGCTACAAGTCTAAATCAGTCAAAAAAAAGAAAAAAGGGAAAATTAAAAAAGAAAAGTTTGTTTACTGACATTTTTTTCTTGGGTGCATACTTTCAGAAGAGAGCTCCACCATATCAGTCTTTACTCCATGTCTTTTCTTAAAAACATGAAAGTACAAACACTTCTTTCTTTCTTCTTTCCTAGAGAGCCATTCTCTCTAAGTGCATGTCTCTGCCAGTGACCAAAGTATTTGCTTTCTCAGTTTAATTCAGCCAAAAAATTAGAAATAAAAACCCAAACCCAGTAATTCATGTAGGTTTGGCCACAATGAACAACATTTGACTTTGAGTAACTCCGAAAATCTGACCTTCATTCCCTCATTGTAGATGTTTAGCACTGATCCCTAATCACACAGCATGCGAGATAATGCTAACCTTCTCCAAGTGCTATACTCCTGTGTAGTAATCATATGCATATTAAAATCTCACTTCCACACCAACTTGTGTTAACAAGATGAGACTGCAAGTCCCTCTCCTCAAACCTACAGACTGTAGGAACCACTATGGAGATTTCACTTTTTTAATTATTTTTAACCAAGGACAATAAAAGGACTTCTAGCTGCCTTTTCTTGATTTAGCTGTTCTCAGTGGTTCCTGGGCTCTTAAGTACTCACCACTCACAACAAAACACAGTGGTACAAAGTAGGCTAAGTAGGGAAAGAGGATTTCAGCTGTGGTCTTGCAAACCTTACTGCTTACAGGATAAGCAGTTGCCATGGGTTCAGCAGTAGCAGTCATTTTTCTGCTTCTTGGTAGCTGGTGCAGCGCTGTGTTTTTGATTTTCAGCCTGGGAACAGCGCTGATAACACCAGTGTTTCGGTACTGCTTAGTGATGTTTTGGTCTGACCAAGGACTTTCTGAGTCTCATGATCTGCCAGGGAGGAGGGGAAGCCAGGAGGAAGCGGAAACAGGACACCTGACCCAAACTGACCAAAGAGGTATTCCATACCACAGTACGTCATGCCCAGGATGTGAAAATGGAGGGCAGAGACCCAGAAGGGTGGGGATGCACTGCTTGGTCAGACTGGGTATAGGTGGTGAGCGATTGTATTCTTTTCCCTTGTATTTGCCTTGTCATTATTATTATTGGTGGTAGCAGTAGTTGGTTTGTGTTATACTTTAGTTACTAAACTGTTCTTATCTCAACCTGTGGGAGTTGCATTCTTTCGATTCTCCTTCCCATCCCTCCAGGAGCGGGGGGAAGAAAGAGGGGGGAGTGAGTGAGCAAAACTGCGTGAGTTATAGAAGCTTAAACCATGATAGCAGTTTAGACAACCCAGACATAGGGGCCCTGGAGAAGTCAGGCAGAACTGCTTACTGGAGAGAAGCAGAATTAACTTATCCTTCTAAATGCATTTGCCAAGAGACAAGATCCCACAAACTTCATCAGCCTAGCTAAAGTGCACGAGAATGGGTCAAACCAACTTGGAGGAAGAATAATGAGTTTGACAGCAGCACTGCTGGGAAAGGCACACAGACAGGCTGTGGAGACAGCTATGCTGACAGGCTTTTTTATTGTTTTGTTTTTAATGGTAGTCTGATAAAATAGGACAATCAAACAGAAATGCATGTTTATAAAGTCATTCTCTGACTCACTGAACCCTCTTCCCCATTATTTATGGTGAGATAGGAGGTCAAATCAGAAACTGTTTAGTTGAAGAAAAGCTTCAGGAAAGATTTGCTTAATTCCAAGAAAGGGCAAGTTTTTCTTCATAAAGAAAATTAATTGACACATCCTTCTTAGGAACTAACAAGTTCCCAACAAATCTGATTTCCAAATGTAATTTTGCATAGGCAATTTTTTTTTATTTCCAGCTCAGAATGTCTGACTTCCTATTTTTGGAAAAATCCTATGCTTTTAGCCCAAGTAGTAATGCTGTCCTTAAAGAATTCTTAATTTCTCCAACGGCAGACTCCTAGTAGTATGGCCCACCTGCAGAATCAATACTTCAGAAGAATTTCTGAAGTTTTCAGAAAAGTGAACTCAGTTTGATGCTCTTTCAGGTATTGCGAGACTAAACCTCCTCTCTTGGGTGCCAAGTTCAGGCACAAATGCCATATGACCATAGCAGTAAAAATTTAGGAGATGCTAATCCTGATTTACAGGATTGGATTAGTCAGTTTAGAACCATAGAATAGTTAGGGTTGGAAAAAACAGTAAGATCATCTAGTTACAATCCCCCTGCCGTGGGCAGGGACACCTCCCACTAAACCATGTCACCCAAGGCTCTGTCCAACCTGGCCTTGAACACCACAAGGGATGGAGCATTCACAACTTCCTCGGGCAACCCATTCCAGTGCCTCACCACCCTTACAGTTGACCTAGTCCTGTGAAATTCTTAATGGCTATGTGACCAAATCAATGTTTAACATCATCATCACTCTGTCATCACCCTTTACTGTGTGAAGTACTTAACACACTGTTCAAACATCACTTTGTGTCTTCCAGGGCAAAAGTGAAATTTTAGGCTTTGGTACGAGAAGAAATTGAGCTCAAATGACCGGTTGGTGAAAAAACCTCAAAGCGTAACCAAATGGAAAAATATATATATATATATAAATATAAAAATCTAGTACTCTAAGGGTTTAATCACCATGGGGAAAACTCCATAGATAATTCCTTACTGTCCTAAATATTTCTCTAAGAACTTTAATCTTTTATGAACAGAAGGTGCATTTCTACCCCTGACCTTCAGACTCAGCAGTCCTGTACCAAGTGCTTCAGTTCTCTATGGCACAAACCAAGTATCAGATTCCCATTTATTTCACATCACATCACTGATACTGTCATTACACAAACATTTCTTCTATGGGCAGAGCTTATAATTGTAGTCAAATCACCCTCCCAACTGGTCCCATACAACCAGTAACGACAAATGGCCAGTTAGGGAATAATGCTAGCTAAAAATAAAAGGGGGGGAGCAAACTGTTTCAATGCTGTGCTGAAACCAGTTTACTTGTACTCACATACTTACTTTCTCTCCATCTCAAAAACAAAACAAAACACTTAAAACAGTCCTCCACATCCTCTAAAGATATGGAAACAGAAGTAGGCTCCTTGAACCTGAGCCTCCCAAACATTAATGTATTAGTAATTTCCCACTCAAGTCAAGGAGAGTCAGGTCTAAATCTTTCTCTGATTAGAAGAATACCTTATCCATCCTGCTACAGCTGCTTTGGGAAAGTTCAGTCAAGCAGTCCTTAGGACTTTGGAGTGTTAAAGTATTTTCTTTTTAAAGAGGCTCTAAACAAGTATTTACAGTGTCCCTACGAAATCCAGATCAGGTTGGAAGTGGCTGTCTCCACAAAGGGTTCAGGTAACACCACACTTACCTGTCAAGACTAGGCAATGAAAGCAGCATTCTCTATTCAGCACTTGCCTCAGAGCAATTTTCTGAACAGCATATGGTGTTATGATTATGGTAAACAAAAAGCCTTAAGTAGAAAATGAGTTCCAATATTAAAACCCCCAACATTATGAACTGTGGAAAACTCAGATAGCTAAAGGCTATCCTTGGTTCTTTCTTTCATGGAAAAAAAGAACAATAGTTACGACCAAGAGGTAATACAGCCAGCAGCATTGTTTTGGACAGTTTCTAGTTCTGCAGTGCTTGAGATGCTTAATAGCCTTCAGTTAACACACGCAGAGAAAAACTAATTATGAAATTACTAGAGAAAATATAATACAGCACTCCATCCAAAAATGAAACATATGTATATATTTGCAAATGCTGAGCATTAAAAAGGGGCATAGAAATGGGTAAACCAAAGCTGAGCCAACCGTGTTTTAGGGAGATGGGGGAGAAAAAGAAAAGGATCGGTTTCAAGATAAGATTAGACTGAATTTGGCACCTCAGACAAAACTTGTCATAGTAAGACAAGTAACACTAACACAGCAGTTGAAATTGCTAAGCAACTAGTTTCTTTAGCTTATCCTGAAAATTCTGGATGGTAGATAAAATTCCCTGATCATTACAGGAATCAGAGAAAGAAAAAAAAATTACAACTAGAAAACCATGAACATTGAGCAGCTAAACAACTTCCAGTTCTTAAAAGCACACAGAAATAGTACTTTTCTGACCATCAGTTCTCATGGAGTGAGGAAGCACCAGGGTGACATCATGCTTCTTTCTGTTCTGGGACTCACCTCTCTACACTACATTCATATTTCATGACTGCGTTGAGTGGCAACATACTAAGACTGTGCTAGTAACTAAGTTACTAGCAGAGCCCTGACTTATTTCTTGCTCAGGTTTGCTTTTGAGAAAACTTTATTCAAGTTCAGAGAAACAGTCCTTATGCAAAAGCTGCATGAATATCTCTAGCAATATTGAAGTCCCCAGCAAGTAGCAAGGATGCAAGCTATTGAATGAACTGATTACCAAATTCATCTGCCATTAATTAATGTTCTATCAAACAATAAAATACAGACCAAAGTCACCTTAGTGAAGTGCAACAAAACAAATGATGGAGGGACTGTACCAGGAGTCAAAAGAAAAAGCTTCCTGTTACAAAGTGAATCACAAAGTATAAATGCACACCTTGATTAAGCAGTTAATATTATATAGGTTGTATGTCACTTAGTCACAGCAGCCGCTTTATTGGCCATCACAGAAGTCATGGGTTTGTGGCTTTATGTTAAAATAAGTTCCGGGTTAATTGGAAGTAATTATCCACAGCTACTGAAAACTTGTAGACTTTCTGATGCTTTCCCTCACGTATATCAGTGATGGGAAATAGCTTTTTTATTTCTAGGATATATTTTTGTGTGACAACAGTGGAACTCAAAATATTGTTCTAAACTAAGTTAGAGAAAACATATTGTGCTATTAAGAGACTGCTGCTTAGTTGCTACAAGAGCAGAGATGAGCAACAAAAAGCATGCCTCTGCTTTTGCCAAGCAGGACCTAGAATTGAACTGGGCTCACAGTTTGCTCACACCTAGAGCAAATGCCAAAGCTGTATTTAGTCACACAGTTTCCTTCTTTCATGGGATGAGGGTAGAAAATAGTAAGAATGGGAGCAAGAAAGCTCATGGGTTCAAAAAGAGAGAAATTACCAATTACTGTCATGGGCTAAACAGACTCAGGGAAATTAATTTATTACAATAAAAATTTAACTCCTGATGCACGTAGTGATAAACATAAAAAAAAAAAAAAGAAAAGAAAAAACAAGGAAAGAACCAAGCATTTATACAGTTCGGAAAAACAAACACCTTTCCACCCCCATAAAATAGGCCCATCTTCAAACCACAAGCATACTTGTTCTGCGTGAGCTTATCCACAGGCTGTGCAGCTCCTTTAGGAATATACCTGCTCTGGGGTGAGCGTATCTACTGCCTGCAGTTGCTTCATGTAGGTGGGGTTACCACCACCTCCACCTCCTCTCTCCACTACTGTTGTCTCATGTATTCTGCCCTTTCTTAAACTCAGTTTTTGGAGAGGCACTACCACCTCTGCTTATGGGCTCAGCTGTGTTCTCAGGTGGATCCACTTTTATTGTTGGGTGGAATCAGCTGTGTTCAACACTCAGCAGTCCCAGCCTCTCTGAAGCCAACCCTGCAAGCCCCTCTGCCCTCTTCCCAAACTTTGCTACATAAACCCAATTCAGATATCAATATTCACCATTAAAACAGCATTTTTAGTACGATTTTTTTACTAGAAAAAGAAAAAAAAAAAACCTGAAGTTTGATGAAAATTGTGCAGGCTAGCTTCAGTTTAGCAAATGTGGAACAGGAAATCCATAGGGGTTTAGACTCAAAAGCTTTAAAAAAATACTCAACACCTGTGAAAATATTTTCTCTGGGTCACAGAGTGTAAAATAATGCAGCAGCTAAATCCTAAATGATGAACCATTGCACAACATTCATACTCTCACTGTCTATGAAACCCACAGGTAATCATCCCACTTCCCCATTTCTGGTGGGAAAGCATGGGATAAGGATGCAAGTTAAAAGCTGTTTCTACCAAATGCAGCCATTTTTCAGACTTCCAGGGCAGAGCAATTTTCACTCCAAAGGTAATTCAGCTTCACAACACACAAACAATACATATTTGCTTAACGTCCATTAGGGAAAAATTTCAAGATACAGATTCTAACTGCACAGGCCTAAGTCAGAAAAATCTTTCATTCATATCTCTGCACATTCTCCAGATTTTTCTCAGGTTTTATTTTTCAGCAATATTTATCCTATATTTTAATAATGCTCCCTTCATACCTCAAAGTCAGCAGCTACTATATTACAGGAAGCATTAGGGGTTTGCTTATAACATCAAAAGAATGAAAGTTGGGAAGCTAGGGGGAAAAAAAAAAGCAGCTCATTTTTTGTCATTTCTCTGAGCTGGTCAGAGAATTCAGTGAGAAATTCCACAAGCAAAATGGCTCCCTCTGCTCACTCCAGTTGCAGGATTAGAACCTCATTTCTCATCACTGAAACCTTATGAATAAAAATGAAGCTGAGCCTCTACCCTTTATCCTCTACAAAGACAGCTATGAAACTCTTTTATCCTGTTCAACCCATCAAAGGTATGCTCAGAACATTTGACTAAATCTGCCGACAAACCAAGTTCCATAATAAAATATAAATCTAGTTACTTTAAAATAACACATCACAAGCCTTCAAAGGAAAATCATTAGGCTGCCTTATGAAAAAATAAAACACTTATGGTTAGTGATAGCAAAATTCCAAACCACAACTGAGAAATTAAGCTTTACCCGGAAAAACTAATTGCATTAATTAAAGTGTAGGGCTGGTCAGGTGCCTTCACTTGTGATAACAGATAGTTTTAATGTGTTAGGAGGAGGAGAAGAAAAACAAAAGGAAAAAGAAAACAAAACAGAAAAAACACCACACACCTGAGAAAGTACCAGAAATATCTCTGATTATTAATGCCACCTTCACATGTGTCCTGTAAATGTAGACTTATTTATCCAGCTGGTCCCAATTTTATGGGAGAGAAACAGGTAGATTTTTATACTAAAACACAAACTTTGTTCAGCTTAGGAAGAATAATGCAAGTGCATTAGGTATGTCTGTGCTTCACTAAATCTTACGACGTGTAGGAGGCGATTAACTATTTGTAAGTCTTAGTCTAAGTAGGAAGATGGAAGAAGTGACAGAACTGTTAGCTGAGTACAGTTCCACAAGAGACCTGGCAGTGGATTGTATTGAAATGCAAAGCATTGGGCAGAAAGGAAATTAATAGTGGAGTTTTTCCAGGCTCAGTCTTGTGAACCAATCCGATGTAAAATTTTCATTGGTAGCTCAAGCAGAAAAAGCAGGAGAATGATGGTGAAAATGAAATGATGATTCAAAACTGTCAAGACACAGGAAGGCTGAATATCACCCCCAGGAAAAGATGTGCTGGATCAGTTTTAAAAGTACTAAGTGCTATGTGGAAGAAGTACTACTACAATAGGAATAGGTGACCTAAGTTATGAGAAGAGACTGAGAAAGCTTGACATATGTAGCCTCACAGTCTGAAAGTTAAAAGAATATTGTTGCTTTCTCTATGTACATCAGAAGCAAAGATTTTGCAATATTTCACCTAATGAAAAACATTAGTAGGTGAATGAACAGTTATATACTTTACATGAGTACATTTAGGCTGAAAATTAGATACATTCCAAATATCAGAGCATTGATTTTCTGTGCTAGCCTTCCTATCACAAATAGTAGGAGCAGAAAAAATTGCTGGATTTAAGCTGGCACTTGTTCACATTTGCTTTGTTTAGGGATATAGTGCAGTTGCCTGCAACAGAGGAAGGCTTGCTTGGGACTACACAACACCAAGGCAAATTAGGGTATCTTTCTAGATTAGTCACTAGTCACAGGGTGGAGTACACACAATTAACAGCAGTCCGTATGCTTCCATCTTAACAGAGGTAAGCCTGCTACAGCTGATGTTTAAATCTTGAGAAAATGATAAATAAGTACATACTAGAGAAAGAGGGCGTTAAAAAGACCTTCAGTAAGGCATGTAAAACATAACCTAGAGCTGTGCCACTGCATTTGGTTTTAGATCAACCTACATCCTCCACTTAGCACCAGTTTACTAAAATGCTATAAATTTTGAAGAATCGGCCCTAAAAAGCAAAATGGCTTTTGAATAGGTTTTACTTTTGTTATGCATGATTACAGCTTGTTTAGAGTAAACATGCATTTTCAGTACATTCCTACTTCTGACCTCCTGCTTACTCTTCTAGTAAAAAAGATCTTTCATACTGCAGGAGTGCTTAATGCCTCTCTCTAGGAAGGCTTCCTAAATTACCTCTTCCAATAAGGAAACATATTAATGTCACATTTTAGCTACTGGCATTTCCTATGCCAGATTTTAAATGCTATATCTGTATGACTCTATTGTAACTATCCCCTCTATCTCGGCTCAGTTCTTCTGCTAGGGCACAAGATAGAGTATTACCTTTTCAAAAATTACTGTCCAGCTTTAAATTTCAGGGCAGTCATATGCAATATCTTGAAGGTAGGGATTAGTAATGGTTCACAGTGAGTTTCAGAGACAATACCATAAAATTTTTATTAACAAATATTTAACACAGTGTTTGGAATATTTCTTAAACTTACCTTCAGATAAAGGTAATAAATACACTGGGGTTTTCTCACCTATCAGAGGTAAAGTGAGGAGACTGCATTTTTTCTAAATTGGGCTCCCACGCAACATTCGAATGATACTATGCTTTAATACACAGCAGTAAACATCCTTGCTTCTAATCTTTTTTTCAGAGATGATTTATCATTCTCTCTAGTGTGGTCCTAAAAGATATTGAATGCTCCAGCATTTGACAAGAACAAGCACTTCTCCAGGCTTTTCTACTCCGAGAAGTTGGCACAGAATCAGCTAGAGCAGGGCTTTACAGAGCACTTCCTAACTGTCCACATGGACTTTGTTAAGGCAAAGTAAAACCACCCAGAGCTAGTTTAGAATAGCTGGTGATTTTTAAATTTGCACCACAGCTGACTGCACTAAGTAGCCCAAGAAGTGACGTATTAGTCCTTCCCACAAAGGGAAAATATTTCCATAGTATGCAGAATAAGGCTTTCAGCTAGCAATAGTCCAGTATGGGAGCTGGAACCTGGCTGGAACAAACTTTTGGCAAGAGGTCAAAGGTAATCTGCATTCAAATCCAGCTCTTGCATTAAGAAGAGCCCACAACACTGCCTTTCACTTTGAGACTTTAACCTCTCCTCATCTGAGACAGTCAGGCTGCTTGAGCAGTCTAATTCTTTCTAGAGGTTTTCTGTGCAGCTTTGGAAACCACTGCTAAGCACAGGGAATACCCTGGTTTTTCTCCTATGTTATTTTTCATCTTTACTACTCTGTTTTTCTGAGTGTCCATATTTTATACAGAATAAATTATTTACTTTTTCCCTTCCATTGGAGCTTAGAAATTAAATGGTGCAAGACACAGCACAGATCACAAGAATAAGGGCTGCTCCCCCTTCTTTACTTTGTCTTTAGAGAGCAAATGTAGGACTCAAATTAAGGTTCTTCCATTCTGTTATACAAATGCAACTTCAGGCATTAAGCAGATGGTACTACACACTCTGTGTTTACATGACAGCTGCATCTCATGAGATAAAGGCAGCTTCTTCCCTTACCTACTCACTAGCTCCTTTTCTTCCTTGTGTAGGAAGCATCTGGATCTGACTGCTTGATGAGCTTCAGCTATCTTTCTGGCTCTAACAATTAACTCTTTTCCACCAGCCATCTTAAATTTGCCAAGACCCCTAGAAATGGAGGGGATTTTAAATTTTATGTCGTCAGGCTGGTCAAAGATTCTAAGTCTGGAAACAAAAGTTTTGCTTCTCATTGCAAAGGCAAATTTAGACTTTTTAATCAGCTGCTAGAGCTGATGATAGTTGAAACATTCAAGCATGGAGGTGAGCTGTTTACAGAGGTTACATGAAATTACATTTATCAGCCAAGTCATGATAAAGGGAAGAGGCTGAAATGTAGATCTCAGGCAGGAAGAAAAATGCCATCCCTTCAAATATATGCTCTCAAATTATTTTCTAAGAACTTTTCTCTCATTCATATAAAAATACATTTTAAATGACAGGGGATTCATAAGAACATCACTTAGGCAGATACGAAAACATTTCTCAACAGAAGATTTCTGGTTTTGAATATTCTTATGGTTTTGTATGTATTGTACTATTTTGCTGTCTCAGGATGATATTAGGTTATTACTCCAAAAGTGTACGAGAAAAGCACCTTAAATAATTTGTAGTTGACAATGAAATATAATTTTACTGAAATATATCATGGCAACCTGGTAACTGAATCTTCTAAAATGCAATTCTTCTCCATGTCAGTAAAAAGAACTGTTGAGAACACCAGAAAAGACTGACTGATGTGCAGTTCAAATTCATGAAAGTTGAATGAATTTCAAGGAAAACTACTGCAATAGCAGACATTCACTTTCGCGTATCCTCAAACTAGAGGTCTGAAAGCGTTAGCAAAAGTATGCAAGATAGCTGCAGGCTGTGTTACTGGTCACTGTTCAAGGCAATGATTACACACTATACCATTTAAAATTTTTGTTAATATTGACAATTACAATTGTTATTCCAACCTAATTGCTTTTGATACATGATAAAGAATGTAAAATATTCTAATAATGTGCTATTTTCAGATGTGCTGACAGGCAGCTGAAGCCAGTACAGTTGTCACAATTCTTTCTCAGGTTAAGGGTAGTTTGAAAGGAGAAACAAGTCACCTTGCTAGTCTTATATCTAGGGTGATTTCTATTTTAATTTACTGACAGAATCAGAGACAGTCTACCTTAAGCAAATATAACAACACAGTCACAGTATTGCAAAACCAAAAGATTTTGATTTCCTATCTGATGGAGCTTCCCACCCTGACAGATAATGGACAGATAATTAAAACAGAAGATATCTCAGCACCAGCTGCTAAAGAAGTCCCAAGGAACGTGACCACGGAAGGGATCCTGCTCTTAAATACACAATTTAGCAGAATGCTTCAGCCAGTGTTTAGCTCTAAACACAGCTTTACCTACATCCCTATGCAGCAATGCCTTTAAGCATATCTTTGTGTTTAAATATGTTCCTGAATGAGAGCCATAGCCAACTATCAGAAAGCATCTGTTCTTTGATGCTGCCTCAACACTGTCTAGCTCCCAGATTTTCTGTTTAGCATAGGAAATTGAAGTCTATGCCAAGACTTGTTTTCTGGAGTTATTTGTTACCAGGCTGCAGATGGCTAATGCTGCAATTCGTAACTCATACAAGCAACATTCCACCCACTGCATTTCTTGAATTGTATGCTCTTTAGATCAGGAATATATGATTGTTACCTAGGCCAGGAGAGCTTTGATCCTGAACTGGGGCTGAAGAAAATTCCTACAGACTGAGAAGTAAATAATAATAGGAAAAAAGATGTTTGTACTGCTAGCATCCTACTATGATATGTGTGTTGACAACCTATTCATCAAGAAATTGTAAAAACACTTGGGAACTTGACAAGTTTGGGGTTTCAGTTACAAAAATAATGTCAACTAAGTGAAATTGTTTATTTGATATTTATGAAATAAGAAGTCAATGGTGATAAAAAGAATTCTGAGAGGCAAATTTCTGAGACTGTAATGATGGATTAAAGATACAGGGTCAGGTTGGCAGATGATATAAATTGTTGTGGAAGCTATGGCAATTTCCTCTGCTGAGAATTTGTCCCATATATTATAAGTTCCTGCTTATAAGATCAAAAGAAGTAAAAGAACTATTAGGCTTAATTTTAAATCTTAGCAGCAAATGTTATGATATTCATGGTATGGATCAAGTAGCTGTCCTCCATACAGACCTTTTTATATCTTAAAAATTTTATGCATTATATGCAGATAAGTATTGCCAGAACCACTTTATTTTGCCAGATAGTACTGTAACAAAAGATAGGGATAGAATTTGGAGAGAGACATTCATCATATTTCTTTCTTGAATTAGTTAATAAAAATTCTTTTAATGTATCACTGAATACCAAGAGGGTTAAGCTTTTACATTATCAGTATTGGTGCTTTATATCAGGACCTTTTTAAGAAAAGGTATTATTTCTCTTCATAAGTATTTCCTATTAATATTGCTAATATCATTGTACAGTATTTTAACAGAAGTCTCCTTGATCAATTTTAACAGTAGGAATGAAACTGCAGGCTAAAGTTGTTCTTTAGAGCTGCTCTTATTTGAAGTGGAAATGAGGGATTTTCTCTGACCTCATTCTCTTTGTTCTTTTGGTGGTGGGTAGTCACGTTTGGGGAGTGCATGAAATACAGTCATTGCTTTTGCCCCAACACTACTATCTTTACATTGATAGTATTCATTTGCACCATTAATTACACCGAAGTGCTGGGATTTCTAACAGAAATAAGGTGACAATGAAAGGCTCGAAGAATTAAGCCCTGCTGAGCTTTCAAGTAGCAAGGAGTCTAAGTCCCTGAGCTGACTCAAGAAAGCCTTTCTAACATGCTTAACCCCATTAAAGTCAGTTGCTAGCCACAGTCCCTTTCTTTCAGAAGTTGTAACATTTTGCAGTTTAAACTGAGATCTTAATGGCAAGATTTAGGAACTGTATGAGTAGGAAATACACAGGTGAAGCAGCCCCGTATCTGAAACAGCAAAGAAAGCACTTTGTCCTGTGTATGTCTTTCCCTGAAACTGGTAAGATACGTTAGGAAATTACAGAAATGCTGGTAACTAGACTTCTAAAAGGCTTCTTGTAGGTCAGGACGCCAAAGAAGCGCTGTAAGACTTTTCCTTTTAGATTTTTTTTTTTTTTAAGGGAACTTAATTTGACTGAAGTTACAAATAGAAATAAGCATTCTTAGTCTTTGTGCATAGCTAAAACTATTGAACTTTTTAGGGTTATCCAACTCAAAGTCTTGAGAAACAAGCCAGAGAAGCAATGCTCATGTTCCTATACTTTCCTATTAATTATTCCTTCATTACTAATAATTAATTTGTGCAGTAAGTTAGCTTTAGCCACGTCTCCTTGTAAACCAATTAATTATCCTATTTCTGTATCTCTGTATTTTTTTAAGAGTGTATGTCACCGCCGTAAGCAAGACTGATGATCTGAGTGGTACAGATTGTACACATTATCCTTTACTGTATATGATCGATGCAGTTCTGGAGGTAAAACTAGAGTTAACTTTTTTACACTAACAAGAAACAAATTACTCAAGAAAATCTCCCATTCAAATCAGTTGCAGTGCTGCCCAAGTAATGACTTTTATTTCAAATTTAAACTTAAATTTTCCCTTGAGCTGCTGTTTCATATATTTCTAGCACCAGAGGTATTTCAAGTCTTCCATGTAATCCTTAGTTTCTAGTTTATAATAATATAGCAATGGCTGAATGTGTTTGCCACCAAGTCCAAATCAGTCAACTGTTCTGAACACAGTCTAGCTAATTAAAAATTCTTACTGTCTACCACACTGCTCATTATCTAATCCAAATGAGAACTGGGGGAAACATTTGTGATGATATATTAATATATCAATAACAAACAATGCCACTGCCATACATTAATATTTTTAAGCTGTTACTATATGTCAGTGAGCTTATCAAGTTTATCTTGTTCAACAAATCTTGTTTATAAATTGTGATCATTGGTACAAAATTAAAAGGGTCATTATAAAAGCCTATAATTTCTTTGCATTATGTAATGATACATATTTTCATATTACTAACAATTCCTCATTAACGCATCAGTTCTTTACTTTCAGAGATATGGGAGAAAGCAGGCCCTTGTTATTAAGGTTTTAATGACTACATCACAGTACAAAAGGAAGCTTTAAAAATATTGTCATTTTACTTTTTCACAAGAAACAAAAATTACATTAATATATTAATATTCAAAAAGCACAACTCAGAATTGGGAAACACCATGAATAAAGCTGTCTGTTTAACCTTAACTTGGCTTTCTTATACTATGGGCGTTACAATAAACTCTCCAATTGCATGATCCTAACCTGTATTTTTACGTTCAGATAGTGAACAAGATTGCCAATGCCCAGAAGATAGTTGTGGGTGTCAACTTAGTCATATTATCTTCATCTTAGACTTTCATCTTACTTTTTCAAATATTTGAAGCTATAAAATTAGTAAATATGGGACTCAAGGGTGCTAAAAGGTAGAAATAAATACAGTTATTGGGTAGAACTGCTTTGCGCAAAAGTTGTTTATTTGACAAAAACTGTTTCTTGTAAGGTCATTAACTTTATGGAAGAGTTGGATTATAAATTCAGAGAGTACTTTTTCCTTCTGATGTAGCTGAAATCTTTTGTTCTGAGCTGCTCAGCAATTTGTCATGCCAGTTTATAATTTCAGTTTTATACCAAGACTGAAACAACAATCTGTTTTTCAATGGGCTTTATTCCTACAGTTAAGGGAATGCAGTGCCAGCTTAGGAAACATATTTTATATCATCATCTGTCACAAGATTACCTTATGATTCAAAGCAAGTCACTTAAAGCGGACTTTTGAGAGGAAAGACGTTCCTCATTTTGTGAGTGCTTATCTTGTCACAGCAAAGTTTTCATTTGCAAAGATGCAGCATAGTCACAGCTTCAACTGAGACTAAGAAAAATTGGGCTCTGAAAAAAATAAAGCAGTTGCCTATGAATATCAGTATGTAGATAATTCAAATTGGGCAAAGGCAATCCTGAATCTTAAATCTGGTTTTTCTAAAGTTTGAATTTTCTAAATGCAGTTATATACATAACAAATTGGCTTTATTTAAAGAAAAAATAAAATAGAAAATGCAAATATCCTGATTTTGAACCATTGGATAAAACCCCATAACAAATGTTTGGAATGACAGCAATCAAGGGAAAATTACATTTAAGTTGCTCTTCATGTCTGAATGCTTTATGGCTAATTACTTGCAGAAAAATCAATCTCTCGTGATTTGCCTGGCATGTAAAGGGAGTGCATATGATAGTGTTCAGAACTTTCCACCCATTTCATGTACTAAGCTCTTCTTTTCTGCTGTGATAGTCTGTTCAATACCAGTCGCATCCCACATCAAAAGTAAAAACACCATATCGAACTATTTATCTTTCTGTTGCACTTCCTGCCTCCAGGATTAAATAAATACTTAATATTTCTGAGGAATGCAGAAGCACCAAAGCTGAAAAAATGTATAAGATACTGCTGGTTTAAGCTTGAAACCTGTATTTAGTCACTAGGTAAGGGAACCACACAGGGCCATCTCTTTCTGAGCTGTGGCCATCTGGAAGTGATTAGTGTTTGCCTCTGTTATTCCTCTGACCCATTCTAGACAGACATTTTAATACGAGAGAAATTGTGCTGTAAAGGTTCTGCCCCCGCTTCACTGCCTGAGAAGAAATCTAGATGACTAGCTTAGATGAGTTGCCTAAACAGTGAACAGCAAAGTAATATCATGTGAATATCAAACAGCTCCCATTAGAATCTATCTAGGAGTGGAGGGATAAAGGAGGAATTTTTTCCTATACAGAATGAGTATTGTTTTTTTCCATACAATTTTGGCACAGGAACTTGATTATTCAGCAATCAATTTGCATTTCTTCCTGTGAATAGTAGTTTTAAGGCATTAAGGCATTTTATCCCAGGGCAAATCTTCAATGTTCTTTTGTCTCTGATATTCCTCAGGATCCGGTATTTTCTCCATTTTTCCCATTCTGCTACAGCCCTAGTAGTTTACCCACTTGTTATACTGCAATAAGAGAGGAGAAGCTAGAGGCCATGTCACTGATGCCTGCTCACATGATTTAACAGAGATGAGGGAAGAGGAGTATTCCTCTCTCTGTAACCTGTCCTTTAAAAAAATAGTAACAATCTGATCATCTTTACTAAATTACAGGACTTTTAACCAGTGTTTCCAACTATTTTTATGTGTGGATTTGCTCCTTAAGCACTGGATTGAGTTGAAACTGACTTACAGGGTGCTCACATTGGACCTGTAAGCACCATTTTCAACAAAAGAAAAAAAACAGATGAAAAGTTGTCATTAATAAAATCATCACTTTCTAACTTTGCTCTTACCTGTTGTCAATTACTTTCAGGCCTTAGTACACCTCTTTTTTCAGCAACAAAGTAGTAAAATGTTTGTGGATAAGATGTGGGGGTTTTTAAATTATTTATTCTTCTGCAGTTCTACAATTTACCCAGTAGCTGTAGGTGCTTGTTGCCTAGAATCACCATTTGTGGTCTAGTTCATTCCCTGTTGTCCCACAAGTTCCAGCTCTTTACTCTGAGCACTTATGGCCCTTTTCAGTACTGGGAATGGAGAGTAGATGGTCAAAGAAAGCCCTAAAAAAAAAAAAAAAGGAACAACCTATTGTGGTCTTGATGCCCACAGAACTTTTAACAGGTTTTCATGAAGTGGCCTTAAATAGCTGAGATATTTAGACATGGTCTTTCAAAAGTGGTCTATGGCATTTAGAACTCTTTCCTACTAGCTAAGCCTTATGAAGTGTTTTGGTTGTTTTTTCTCTCCTCTCTGATACACAAAGATTTATGAAAAAAAATAGATACAAAAGAGTAATTATTTTGAGAGTTTTGTGTACAATAACAGTAATCAGCCATTATATGAGACTGTAGGTTTTCCTTCTCTTTTATGTCTAAAAGTTTCTCCATGTAAATAACTGACCACAGCAGTAATTAAACAGACAAACACACAACTCTTCTACCAGAGTAACATTCTTGATGAATTTTGTCAATAGGGTTTTTATCTTATTGTTCACCATGTGTCTGAGCAGCCAGCACCAAGCTATGAAAAGAAACAGCCATCTGAATTATGCTGCATGTTAAACCAAAAAAAACATAAACCAAAAAAAAAAAAAAAGGCTGGGAATCTGAGCCTGAGTTTCCAAAGTTCTTGCCTGCCATGAAAATCATTTATGCAAGTAAGTAACACAGAAGCAGTAAACATGATCAGCAGGAACTCATCCTCCTGCTTTTATTCATATAAAAGGTTGTTACTCTATTTCATCTGTCTGTTGTTTATGTTATCACCCTCCACTATTCAACAACTGTGTGATAAAGTGTCCCTTTCCTGCAAAACCAGACAAGGGGGCAGATAAACAGCTTTGTTTCAGTTACTGTTTCACTGAAAATAGCAGGATGAATTAAACACCTTTTTTATTATATGCTTAATAGCAGGAATACTGAAATTCAGCTAGATTATCTGATAGCTACAGAGATCTCCATAAGGCAAAAGACAAGAACAGCGTGAAAAGAACTTTTTTGTTGCAATATCTTTTTCTGCAATGGTTAAGCTACCCACCTTCAAGCTTTCTCACAGAGCCTGTGCCTCTGGTTGCTTGTTTCAATTGAATACAGCAGCTGTTAGCTTTCCTTAGTGGGGCCTAAACGTTTGTTAAATGTGAAGCAATGATATTCTATTCCTGGGGGAAATGGAGACATCATAACATGAGATGGCTGATCAATGACAAATAAATATGGCAGAGAAACTGCTTTAACATTAAATATACATACATAAACATGAAAATAAATAAAAGTGTGAAGAATTGAAGCAAATCTCTTGCACTGATATAGCCAAGTCTTCTACTTTCCTTACCAACATGACACGGAAGTGATTCACTTCTGCGGCTGGGTTAGTTTACTGGTAGTTTGGTGACCTGACTCAAAGGCTCAGCTGTACAATCCAGCTGGTTTGAGGGATGAAGACAGAATAGTACAGCTCTAAGCAGGAAAAGAAGAGAAAAAGTGTAAAGGAAGGGGGACATTTGGATCTTTCCTATTACTGGAAGTGCTGTTAGATCAGATCAGCTTTCCTGTCAGACTAAAATTAAGAAAATGCATTACCTGAAAGGTGTGAAGAACTCACCTTAAGGTCAAGTGGAAGATAACTATAAGTTTCACTGCTTTAGTTGTCAGCCTCTATCTTCAGAGACAATAGCTGTTTTCTTAAGCTTTGCATTTCCTTGTTAAAACCTTTTTTGCTTTTGCCATAAGGTTTGCCAAGAGTGGAGAAACATCCTAGCAGGGAATTCACTGGAGGCTTTTATTTTGCTCACACTGCTGTTGCTGAACTATGGAATAAGGGCATCGGCCTCTGGGAATGTTGCTGCTTCTGCTCTGCAAAGCTGTAGAGGCAGGTCTGGAGGTCGGTAACACCCTGTACTGACTGACTGAAAACAGTCAGAGTTAACATACAGGTAAACTGCTTGGTGACCATCAGGGAAATGGTAAGACCTGAGAAACACATGAACCCTTTAGGATTGTGATAGTGGTGGTATAAACACTGCAGATAGTCTTGCAGTTGAAGGAGAGGTGTATTTTTGAAGTAAATATGTCAAGGGTTTTGAATAAAAGTGGGGTAAATATTCGTTGGTGTGTATGATACATGAACTGAAAAGGAAGGTAGTTTTTTTGAGGTCCAGTAATATTTTTTCATGTGCAGTATTTCTTGACAAGAAGCTGCAGATATATTTAAATTTTGTTATTTATTGGAAAGCACACAATGTTTTTTCCAGAGTAAATGCTTTCTCATCAATAAGAACCATCACTTTCATGCTCTCAGAGAGGCAAATTTAATCCGGTGTTCTGAGACTGCTTGTTTTCTGACATTGTGTTCATAGTGAAAGCAAGTGATTATTAAGAAAACGGATTAATCAATTGGTGCAAGTTTATGAGAAGTCTCATTTAACTTGGCACTCTGGGGATGCTGTACTGTAGCTGTACTGCAGGTTTCAGAGCCCAGGGAGCAATATACACACCGAAGAATAGAATGAAGCAGTTTGTTTTCTTGTGTCCACAGTAAAATAACTTCATCAGGAATAATTAATAGAACATCAAAAAGAATAATCTTAAAATAACAGTTTCCAGCCATAGAAGTCATGCTGGGATGAGGTGTTTTGTGGCACATGGATTGCTCAGCTGTAAAGAGCATAGTGTAATTGCACCCTAACTGTTGGAGGGACTTCACGCTGCTCAGCCCCTGCTGCCATTCTCTGCCCATCGGGCCCTGGACTGCTCCGGCCCTGCTCAGAGAATATGATCCAGCCAGCTGTGGGCACTGGAGCAGGGTAGGAGTGGCTGGAACACCACAGCTCCATCCCAGTGCTGGCGAGGATGGAGCAAACCCCGGCTGTGCTCTCCCTGGCCGGGGCTGCAGCCTATTTCTGGAAGCTCTGGAGACTTGCAGGGAGGAGCTGCCTTTTCTTTCCCTTCATTCACAGAAAGGTCAGTTTGATTTGAGTGTTCGTGTGGGGGTTTTATCATTGTTATTATTATTTATTCATGTTCTGTCTTTTATTTATGGCATCAGAGCAGTTGAGCCGAAATGCAGCAGAGGCGGAGGGGAAGCTTCAGGCTCGGCTATTTGGGGAGCTAAAGCAGCCAGGATGCAAACACAGTGGGGATGTGAGTGTCTCTCTGCCATGAAATGTCTGTTCTTTGTATGTAGCAAGGTTTGGGGATGTGGATGGAAGGGGAGGAGCTGGCAGGTTTCCCCCTGGACCACAGCCTGGCTCCCCACCCCCCGTTGGGGAAGCTCCAAAAACTGTAGTTTTCCAAGACTGGGCACCCAAAAACGGACCAGCCTGGCTCTGACTGGGGATGTTCGGCCACTCAGTCCCTGTGCACAAGCCCTGTGGATTCCCAGTCTAACCTCTTCCTTGTTGAGTGGCTGCCGTCTCCCTGCTCCAAGTGTCCTATGTGACACCCAGGTCCCATTTCTGGGGAGTCCCTGGTTGTGCAGCAATCTCCCCAAAGCAGAAGTGGAGCTGTTCTCACCAGGAGCAGCAAAGGACCCAGGAGAGCCAGGCCCAATAGACACAACTTCTAGGAGAATTTGACCCTCTCTGCTATGGTGAGGCGCTGGCACAGAGTGCCCAGAGAAGCTGTGGCTGCCCCATCCCTGGCAGTGTTCAAGGCCAGGTTGGACACAGGGGCTTAGAGCAACCTGCTCTAATGGAAGGTGTCCCTGCCCGTGGCAGAGGGTTGGAACTGGATGAGCTTTGAGGTCCCTTCCCAACCCAAACTAGTCTGGGATCCTGTGGTGTGGGTTAGACCTCAACCTCTCTGGTGAAACCAGTGGAGGGCAGAGGGCAACCTGATTTATGACCCATTGCAGATGGTGACACTGCTTTGGATGTCCCAGGTGGCCAAAGGCCCAGCTTGCCCCAGAGGACAGTTCATCACACTGGGGATCAGTGGGATGCTACCATGGGCTCAATGCCACATGCAGCCTTGGTCACAGCTCCTGTGTCTCTGCTGGGTCTGCAGCCTTCCCCAGGGAACCTCTCACCTTCTCCGAGCACAAGTGGGGAAGGCAAGAAGGACAGGACTTTCCCCATAGGATCAAGGCTGTATCTGGGCTGTGCTGATGTGAATCACTATGGCAGAGGGGGCAGGGAGGCCACTGCAAGCACCAGGCCTCCGCCTGTGCTCTCCACTATGGAAGAGGTTAGTGCAGGTGATGGCATCACCCTGGCTGGTGAACATCTCCAGAGGCACGCCAGCAGAGGGAACACCAGGGGAACACATCAGGTTTTTCTCTTCCTGGGGCTGCCCTTCCTCTGTTACTGGCCACATCCTGCGATGCTCAGAGGAGCTCCCCAGGATTGGATCCCCTGAGTGCAGGTAGCTTGGTGGAGTCCTGGTCAGTGCGATGATGGAGCTACAGAACTGATGGACAGGGGTAGAGCAGTTGATGTCATCTACCTGGACTTGTGCAAAGCATTTGACACTGTCTCACATGACATCCTAGTCTCTAAGTTGGAGAGACATCAATTTGATAGGTGGACCACTCGGTGGATAAAGAACTGGCTGGATGGCCACACGCAAAGAGTTGTGGTCAATGGCTCACTGTCCTGCTGGAGACCAGTAAGGAGCTGTGCCCCTCAGTGATCACTGTTGGGACCAGTCTTGTTCAACATCTTTGTCGGTGACATGGACAGTGGGATTGAGTGCGCCCTCAGCTGGTTTGCTGATGACACCAAGCTGTGTGGCTTGGTTGATACATTGGAAGGAAGGAATGCCATCCAGAGGGACCTTAACATGCTTGTGAGGTGGGCTGATGCCAACCTCATGAAGTTTAACCATGAAAAGTGCAAGAACCTACATGTGGGTCTGAGCAATCCCAGGCTCAGCTGCAGGTTGGGCAGAGAAGAGATTCAGAGCAGCCCTGAGGAGAAAGACTTGGGGGGGCTGGTCCATGAGAAATTGAACATGAGCCGGCAGTGTGCACTTGCAGCCCAGAAAGCCAACCGTATCCTGGGCTGCATCAAAAGGAGTGTGACCAGCAGGTCGAGGGAGGTGATCCTGCCCCTCTACTCTGCTCTTGTGAGACCTCACTTGGAGTACTGTGTGCAGTTCTGGTGTCCTCAACATAAAAAGGACATGGAACTGTTGGAACAAGTCCAGAGGAGGGCCACGAGGATGATCAGGGGACTGGAGCACCTCCTGCATGAAGATAGGCTGAGAAAGTTGGGGCTGTTCAGCCTGGAGAAGAGAAGGCTGTGTGGAGACCGAATAGCAACCTTCCAGTATCTGAAGGGGGCCTATAGGGATGCTGGGGAGGGACTCTTCATGAGGGACTATAGTGAGAGGACAAGGGGTAACAGGTTCAAACTTGAACAGGGGAAGTTTAGATTGGATATGAGGAAGAAATTCTTTACTGTAAGCGTGGTGAGGCACCGGAATGGGTTGCCCAGGGAAGCTGTGAATGCTCCATCACTGGCAGTGTTCAAGGCTGGATTGGACATAGCCTTGGGTGGCATGGTTTAGTGGGAGGTGTCCCTGCCCATGGCAGGGGTGTTGGAACTAGATGATCTTCAGGTCCTTTCCAACCCTAACTATTCTATGATTCTATGATAACTTTCTGCTAAGTGAGAAGTATTTGTAACAAAAAGCCTGACACATTATTACATTACTCCAGCATTGTGGTTTCCATAATTTCTTTGAAATCCATACCTTTCATGTACAGTTCATTAACGCTGATCAAAGTACATATAGAATAGAATCATAGAATAGTTAGGGTTGGAAAGGACCTTAAGATCATCTAGTTCCAACCCCACTGCCAGGGGCAGGGACACCTCACACTAAACCATGCCACCCAAGGCTATGTCCAATCCAGCCTGGAGCACCGCCAGCGATGAAGCATTCACAGCTTCCTTGGGCAACCCATTCCAGTGCCTCACCACGCTTACAGTAAAGAATTTCCTCCTCATATCCAATCTAAACTTCCCCTGTTAAAGTTTGAACCCGTTACCCCTTGTCCTCTCACTACAGTCCCTCATGAAGAGTCCCTCCCCAGCATCCCTACAGGTCCCCTTCAGGTATTGGAAGGCTATGAGGTCTCCACGCAGCCTTCTCTTCTCCAGGCTGAACAGCCCCAACTTTCTCAGCCTACATCTTTCTAATAAAATCAATTTTTCCTTGTAACGTTCTGTAGAAGTTTCACTTCATGTAATATTTTTAATGTTCTTTACCCTGAAGTCTCATTTTAAATGTGTGGCTATGGTCAGAGAACTGACAGTATAGAAATGATGTCTTGGTTTACTGTATTTAATTCTCTCTCAGTGACGTTCATACCAAGATTTTTATAACTGCCAATGGTATACTTTTAAAGTGGTGCCAACAAAATTAGCTAGCTGTCTCATTGCAATATCTGTGCTAAAACACAGCATTTCTTTGTGGTACCTAAGATTAACTTTAAAAGGACTTTCTAAACTTGCAATCAATATATTGTGTATATGAATCTCAGTAATGGCTGAAGAATTGCACTGCTCGTCAGGCAGCAAGGTGTATATGGTGGTCTGAATTTTACATAAGAGTATCTACTTTGTATATTGGAAAGACTGAAACCTGGCTGTTCTGCCCCTACATCTGGCTCTGATTCATTTCTGATTCCCAATGAATTGGTTAAGTATATCCCCATCTTCTAGTGTGGGATTTCAGTGGGGTTTGAGGATGCCCTGAACCAACTTAGCTAGTAGTGGAAAGTAAAGAAATACTTGAACTGGGTCAGATGAGGTCAAAAGTGACAGCTGAATTAGCAGACAACACTCTGGAGGTTAAGTGGATGCTGAGAAAGAAAAATAGGTTGGGAAAAAAATAAAGACAAATGGTAAACAAGTAATCAAATGGGTATTCCTGTTCTTAATCTTTGTTAAGATTAATTTTATTACCTTCTCTGGTAATCTTGATCTCCTTGTTCCACAAATTTTCTGTTGATTCCAGTAACACTGCCAGTAAGTATAGGACTGCACCTCTGCATTAGAAAAGACAAGCATGGTCTTGATTATTTCTTGATTCTGTTTTCATTAAGAAAGAAAAAAACCAAAGCCAAGCTTTCCAGGCAGAGACTGAAAGACAAAACAGATTTTGTGAGTGCAAAATTCAGTAATTGTTTACTAGAGGTAAAAGAACAATATTTGCCATTTTGAAAATGCAACATTTGTTGATACAGGTTACTATATGCAATTTCTTGGTGCTTGCTGAAGAGTTAGGTTTTATATTTTCAGGAGGGCTCTTTTTGTTATGCTTTACGTGCATTAGTAACAACCTTAGTAGAGAATCAACAGTTTTATGTGCACTAATAAACTTCCCGGATCCAGATTGTTATTCTGTTGTTAAACTATACACCATAACTTTGAAAGGCATTATAGATGGTTTCTGCTACTTCTCCTTAATATTGTTGTAAATAATGGTGTTCATGTGTCAGTTTAGGGTGAAGCTTAAATCTTCTGCTTTGTCAGTGATTAAAACATATGAAAATTTCTTGAGAGGTCATTTAACATTTAATATTTCCAACTAGTTCACATTTGAAATTGTGCACCTGTGAAAAAGCATGATAAACTAGAGTTATTTTAGTACGCAGTGAGGTACAATAACTCGTGGAAGAGCTTGTAGTATTTAGAAATGTAGAATATGCAAAATGTATATATAACATACATATTTGTATGACTAAAGGATTGTTATGTCTTATAAGCCCATGGATATGAAGAAGTACTAAGACAGATACAGTAGAAAGATGTACTGAATAGCACTAATTATGAAAAGGCTGAAAGTATTTCAGTCGTATTCCTGTTTTACTGTGCTAATAACTTTCTAAATGTCTATAATAAAGATTTTCTGTGCATGTTTTCTGCCTGAAGAGATGTGTGATTAATTCTTATTACTGTTTGCTTGAAAAAAAATGTAATAAAATTGGTCTTCTGTAAGGCTAAGTGTGAAAAAAGATAACCTCTGTCCTAAAAAAAAAAATATAAAGTAATCCCCTTTTCAAATCAGGTTTCAAAAACAAATGGCTGAAATTCGAAAACTTATAACTGGGCTGAACATAATCTTAGTTAGGGACAGGAAATAGCAAGTCAACCAGATCACCAAAATTATTCCAGAAGCACATATAGGTTGTGCTAGCATAATTTGAGGTTTTTAGAGACTGACCAAGTGGTATTTAACCAGCCATCATCCCAACACTAGAGATTCTTCCATCCCTGCTCCCCTTTTGAGTAGGGGCTCTTGATTCCTTCATATCAAAACCTGGATACCTCAGCAAGGAGTATACTTCTCTCTCTCTCTCTTGCTATTCCCCTTAAATTCAAGGGAATGGAGACAGAGAATAGCCCAGACTCAAAAATTACAGCTAACATGGTATCTACATATCTGGGCGCTTGATTTATGCCTCCAGAAACTGGTGGAGTTTACTGTAGCTGTATCATGACTTTTTGTTTGTTGACAGACCAATCTGTTGTAACAAATAGAGGTGACACTTCAGAAGGCTGGGCAGCTTTTTTTTTTCCATCAGTGACTCCCTGCACAGTCAAGCAAGAACAATATCATGCTTTGCTGGAAGCCCATTTTAGGTTTCCTGCACTGAAAGAAGGTCTACATATGCTGATCTTCCAGCAGAAATGGAAATATGAAAACCAGACTGATCATCAATCCATGACTGAAGAGCCTGCAGTACAGTCAGAAAAAGGAAAATACCACAGGCTGATTTTTTAAAACTGTGTTTCTGTTTTCTCTGTTTCTGATGCAGTGACACATACAGTTCTTGACAGCACATTAATCCCATTTGCAGCAGGATGCTTTGCATTTTAAGTTGTTTTTCCCTTCTGAATTTGATATGGAGCTTGGCCTCCTATGTCCAACATAGGATAAATCCACACCAGAATATAATTTCTGCAGGTGAATTCCCAATATCGGAAGCAGTAAACTGTGCAAACTCACATCAAATAAAGGCATAATTGCTCACTGGGTAGGACAGATAGCTGTGGCTACTGGCTGCCCCTTGTCCACAGGGTGCATTTTTTCTGAAATCACAGTACTTCTTTATAGCCTGGATTCTACTTGGTTTTAGGTCAGCTGCCCCATGGGGGGTGTGGTATGTGCATGTCAGAAAAACGTCCCTTGTAAAGTACTAGATAGGTGCCTGGAAGCTTTTAAACATTAGAATGTAGTATAGAGTCCAGGCTCATTAATGCTTTTGTAAGTCTACATTCACTTCAATAAAGCCAGTGTTATTCTATATCACACAACTGCTATGTCCAAACAAACACTTAGAAGATAAAAAGACCTCACACGTGAGAAAATAATCAGTCTCAGAGATATTGACAGTGCATGTAATGTAAAAAAGCAATTTCACTGAGAAGTTAGAAAGGCCCCTAGGATGCTGTAGATGATTCTGCCTTCCAGATTTCCCTGGAGTGGAAACCTGTCCCCCTTGATGTATGACACTGGCTAGGAGCTTTCAGTAGTTCCTACTCAACATGGAAATGACAGATGTGAATTTTAACCTCGAGATAATAAAACCAAGACAGAAACATAGCTGCATGCAGAACCTCATTCGCAAATCCTGCCTGGGAAACAGAGATGTAAAGAAAAGTCCCAGCCCTATCAGCAGTGCCTGGACTGGTAGGCCACATTCTCAGGCAGAAGAAAAGAAGCTCTAATCCTGAGCATCTGCTGGGCTTTTCTATTGTTATGGTGTATATGTCTTTCCAGAGACCCAGCATACCCAGTCAGAGCACTGAAGCCCACTGAATGCCAAGTACATCAGACATAGCCACATCTCCTTTTCACACAGTTTGTAGGAACAGTTGGGAAAAGAAGTGGGTGTGAATTTGGTTACTAGTCCAGCTGGCTTGTAGAGCAGTAAATACAATTTGATACCCTATTTTAATTATAACCAGCAATGTGCAGAGAAATGCTGAAAAGTAAAATAAGAGTATCAGGATTTATTTTCAGCCTTTCTGTTCAATATATTGAGTGCCATCACACATTATCTTTTATTATACACACAAGCCTCTTTAGAACACTGTCTATTTCTTGCAAATGGAGACAGCTCCTTCTAGGTTATTATTTTAGTGATATAGTGCCATAAGTGCACACAGCAAATGTCCATAAAGTGTTGTTTCAATAGATCTTTTTTACTGTGGGCTTTTTCTCAGGTGGTTCCCTCAAGTCAAGCTTACCTAATCATATTTCCTTTGATAATCAAGGCACTTAAATACTGTGTATTTGTGTCTTTTCTTCTTAAAAAATGCCTCTTTCAAGATGCCTTGAAGAAAACTAAGTGTTCATTCCTCTACTGCGCTGTTGTTTATTGAGGCCTGATGCACTCAGTTCAATCAAAGTTTGCCCACAGTCTTAATAAGAAATCCAAGGAGGAACCCATTCCAAGAAAAGAAAGAGTTGCTGATGGCAGAATCCTTTGTACTCTTAAATATTTTATAATGTGAAATAAATAGGCTTATGAGGAGGACATTGTACTTTGGCATTCTGCATATCACAGTCCAGTCAAAGCAAATATAAGCTACTTGTCGAGTCATTTACTTGTTGAGTCATTACATGTGGTTTCATAGCCATGATGATCTAAATACCTGACCCATCAGGCAATAAAAGCAGTCCCTTGCAGTGACAGGACTGTTTAAGCAGCATCATGACATAAGCAAAAGCAATTGCAGTTTCCAGAGCTACCAAGTATACCTCAATAACCTAAAGCCTTCAGGCTGTGGAGGAAGACCAGAAGGTAGGTCAGAAAGCATCTGTCAATAGTCTAAGTAAGAAACAGAACAAAAGAAAGCACAAACAATTCAAACTATGTGAGAATGAGTAAGTTGTTATATAGAATTCGTATTAATAACAAATCATTAGAAAATTAATTATTAAGATTCCATAAAAAGAACAGGAATAAAGTTCTTAAACATGTGAATTAATTTACCATTGAGAGGGTATTTTGGGGTCAGTGGATTTGGCATATATGTAGCATATGAGATGGATTTCCTTGTTTGCTGCAGAAACAAAGTTTATATTCTATCATGCTACCAATATATTTTTGTTCACGTGCATGTCATTCTGTTTATTGTCTCAGAATGTGATATAAAGGTTAAAGTCCTAAAGAAAATTAAACTTCTACAAAATTCAGAAAAATAGCCAGCCTGAAAAAGAAAAGTTTGATAACACCCCAACTCAGGTTACAGCTTTCACTTGCACCTTACTAAACACATGAAATCCATACTGGACAGAGCACATATAAGTGTCCTGAATAATACAGAAAGATTTCAACTGGAGATCACCAGGCTTCTCACACCAAAGCCAGTCAAGAAAAAGGCACAAACCCACCACCTTCCTCACAGAACTACGTATATAGTCTACTTCCCCTGTGGTCTTTGCAATCCGGTCTTAAAAACACAGCTTTCAGCATTTTAGAAGGATGAATCATAGATAACAGCTGAAGTTATATTTCTGAAGCACCATCTCTTATAAGTAACAACATGCAGAAAATACTCCTTGACACTTTGCTTGTCTGTCATCACTCTCTGGAGAGGTTCCCTGTACCCTGTACCAGAGGTTCCCTGTAGTTCTGAAGTGCTGTGCTGAGTGTGGTTCCTTTTCTGTCCTGTCTTTGAGCTTTTATTCTTTTTGCTTCTCATTCAAGTTGCAAGATCTTCCTTTCCTAGAGGAACAGCTAGCGGTCTCCATTGTACTAACAACTTCACAGGGTATGTAGAAAACAGCAAAAAACAAATTAAAATCTAGACTGTCTATTGATAGGATCTTTGAATACACTCAGCATCTATTAACAGTAGTGTAATAGCAATAGCTACAGAAGGATCTATCTATAACTGTTGCTATACTCCTTTTCATGAGCAATTTTCTTCCAAATACTTTCCTTGTGTCAACATTCTGTATTAAAATCTTTATGAGAGAGACTAGAGAAGCAGCATAGCTCAGAATGAGTTGGGGATGGAAAAACACTCAAAACTTGGTTGAAACATTAGATGGTGTTCATGATGCCCTATCTCAATTGAAAGTGCTGCATAAGTGTAACAGAAAACTGAATTACACTTCAGCTGTAGTGAGAAACTGGAACTCACCTACTGTTTTCCTTAGAATATCTCATTTTGTTTTGCTTCAGCCCAATGCCTTGACCATTGGTCAAGCTTAGTGTGGCACATGGTAAACACAGTTATTGTACTTCACACCTAAGTAAGAGAAAATTCATACACAATCAGTGCATAAATTCACATCCCCTATGGCTTGAAATTTAATCTAATCTGGGGACGAACAGTGTTGCGATAAAAAATTGCATGGCCTGTTTTCACTAAGTTTGTGGTTTCTGACTATGGAAAAGGGAAGACATTAGATAGTACCACACAATAGCAAAAAGTGCTAACAAATGGCAGTAAAACATACCTCCCAATTGCACAATATGCCTTTGTTTTATTTCTTTGAACTCAGGAGTTCTTCATACCTGTGTCTCTAACAGATGGGGAAGGAGGGATCAGGAGAAAAAATAATGGGTTCTAGAGAAACCAATGATGCAGCCAGCAGGCTGAGAGTGACTGAGACATAGCCCATCTAGACCCCACCACACACGTATAACACCACCTTATTCCTTTCAAATTCAGTCCTACTTATCCTGTTATGAAATTGAAAGCTAAGGATCTGCTTTCAGTATTTGTTTTCATCTCTTGGTGTTTCCTCCAGATTTGACAGAAAAACAGACTGAGATTTGTTTGATACTGTGGGAGACTGAGGTACTATGACTCTTGTCTAGTATTTGTGGTACCTGTGTTAGCTCCAAGTTTTCATTCTAGGAGTAACACATAGGGGTTTTAATTAAGCTTTCCAGAAAGGGAATTCCCTATTCTTTTGTCCTCACCTGTCTGAGGAATCTACCTTCACTGTAATACCTCAGTGGATCTCAGAAAGTTGTAAAAGGTATTCAGTAAATACATTTACCAAAACACCCTAATACCTTTGTGCACTGCATAGTCAGCAGCTCATAGCCAGAAAATATTTGCTCCGAGCTCTCACTCATTAATTCTGCCATTAAACAGCCTCATTCTGATGAGGTTTGGTGTGGAGCAAACAGCAAAAGGATACGGATGAACTACACTGGTATTCGAAGAAAACATGGGAAATCCTGCCTAGGCAGAGGCTGAGATGAGCAGAATAGTTTTCACCTATTCCCTTTATGCTCCAGCTCTAAATCTTCCATGGTCTCTGAGGAATAATCTCTCCAATATCTTTCAATTGCTGAAAATGGTTGCTGTGAATTTTCTGAAAAGCCTCATAATTTCATAGTGTGTTTGTTACTTTTCCCACGACTCTTTGCTTTAATGTCTAATAACTAAATAATGTCATCAGGTATATGGACATAGCTCCCCTTGGCTTCGAAAGCAAATAAAGAAGGGAAATTTACTTCATCTATGTAAATGAGGCCTTATCATGCTATGCAATACTGCAAACACTAAGGAAGTTATGTTAGCAAAACTCTTTATAGAAGGCAATTCTGTTTAATGCAAGAAACAAAAATGGCAGAAATTGTGAGGAAGGGAATAGGGGTGCACATTTACCCCTTTAAAAGATTGCAGCCATAAAACCAGTTCTTAATTCGTAGGCTAGATACTAAAAGCTGTAAACTGAATATTAAAATAGAGTTTATTTGGTAGTAAACTGATGAACTTTAAGAGTGCAATGAACTGAGTACCTTGTACACACATATTAAGCAAAAAACCCAAAATTTGGTTAAACTACTATTCAAAGTACAATTCAGGGACACAAAGGCAAGAAGATTCCCAGGATTGGCCAAAATGAATGATTTTTGGGTACTAAAATTTTTTTTTAATGACATTACATATTGTTTCTAAACTTAGCACCAGTAGTGTCAGCTAAGGACTCTAAGGAAAACAGCTTGACTGGTGAGAGAGACCTTCCATTAAATACATTATAAAGACATTAACTATAAATCTGGTATTTTTAAAGCTCTAGAAAGAGTGCAGTCATTAAAGTAACATTCCCACAATAAGGTTTTGATTTTAGACCATCAGCTGTCTGAGCAGGTTGAAAAAGAATGTTTACCATAGTCATCATGCTTGCCAGAGACTAAAAACCTCTGCTTGCTTTTAGTTTATCAAAATACAAAGGAGATGATGACATTTATTACGCATTTTCTTTCTTGTCTTCTCCTCCCCACCCACTCCTCCCCGCCTTGTTCCTAGATACTTAAATATATTGTTTCACATACTCTTCCATGGGTACCAACCTGTAATCTCAGTCAGAGAAAGGCTGCCAGAGTGTACGTCTCTGGTTTATCTCAATTTGGCCTTTCATATATTCTTATGAGCACATAAGAATTAAATGAAGGTATTAATGCCATTTACATGCCTAGTTCTCACTGTGGATTAAGCTTTCCTTGCTTCTGGAAAGAAGTAAACATAGTACTGAGATGTCTTGGGTGAATTTGTATCTTGCTCTTTTGTCTTTCTTACACAATAACGGTCTATCACGATTAGATAAACAATAAAGGAATGTTTTCCCCTGACAGACAGGAATCCTGCCACTTTCTCTTTAAAATATTAAAAGACATTTATTCTTAGAGACATCTGTGTGCACAAATGTACTTAACTGGTAGTTGTAACAGACTGATTTACGTGTGTTCAGAAGTAGCGATGCAAGTGGATAAGCATTTGCCTCAAAGGTCATGTCAACTGACACACAAATATCTTCTATGGTTACGAATTATCTGAAAGCATTTGCAATTAGTTGCTTTTTCTTGATACTTGTTGCACTAGCCTGAAAAATTTCTAGATTGGATTACTTAATTGAACATTCAGAGGGGATTTTAATGTGGCATCTACATTACTGACGTATCTGACAGTAATTTAAACACCAGTAAACTTTGGAACAGTCAGCAACTACTAAATATATGTCTAATTATATGGTGTTAAGAAACAGTTTGAAAGAAATTTTAAATTACTTCCTTATTATTCTTTATTTTTTAATCATCTGTGCCTATAAAAGGGATACTCTAACTTGATTCTCCATCTCAAGTTTAAAAGAATCAGTCCTGATATCACTTCTAAGGTTGGAGAAAAAAAAAAAAAAAAAGCCATAAAACTGTAATTTTTCTGATAAATTTTTAACAAAACATTTCTTTTGGAGGAGAAGGATAAGGCATCTTTTTGTGTAGAATTTTCAATGTTTGGAATTTCTATTCATATAGGGAAAAATCAGCAAATTTTCTACATATGAAGCATATATCAGTTGTTATGCCCCAAAGCTCCTTCATGGACTGTGTTCTCCAATGTACTGTTTTTAGGGAATCCCAAAACATGCTGTAATCTGAGGAAGACTAAGTTCAGGGAAAAATAGCTTAGCTGGCAAATTAGTCTCTGGAGAAAGTGGCAGAAGGACACACCTGAACTACAAATCCCAAAGGAAACTCTTGTAGCAATTCGGTGTTTAAAAATAGCCTATCAATGCTGAATAAAAAACTTCCAACCTCTATAATTTTCTTTCACAGAAAAGCTGTCTCTCGTGCAAGTAAATCATCTTTTCTAATAAACTGTAAGTGTCACCCAGATAATGGGTTCCAAAAAAAGAAGTGATTGTTTTTCAGTGCAGGCACTCCTAGGTTTTATTGGGTCCTGACATTTTCAAGCATGCTTTAACTCCAAATCTTATTCTTTGTACCATATCCCCATTAAAGCTTTGACAGTCATGATTTTCCTTCACATTTTTGTTCCCTCGGTCTAAACAGCCATAGGTTCTCATAAACTAAGATGACAGAATACTAAACCTAGCTCTAATTAGAGCAATCTTGTTCTTTTACTAATTTAAAAGTCCAAACAACAGTCTATCATCTTATGCAAATTACATCATGTATAGAAAAATCTTGGTATTAAGAGGCCGTATTATTATTATATAAAGAAAGTCACAAATTAACAGCATTTTCTACAAGATGGCAGCAGAAAAGTTCCAGTATAAAATTGAAAATTATAAACAAATACGTAGCTTTTCATATACTCGCCTTAGCAGTCATCCACCCATCCACTACAAAATGCAAAACTATTAATAAAATGGAAACTACATTTATTAAAATACTGTTTAATTTAAAATAGCTCCACATGAAAACTGTAGAAAGGAAAATCTCTTTTATGCCTTGCTTTGATGAATCTGGCCTATAATCTTGTGAGCTTCTAAAGATGATCAAATTGAGCAAAGAACCCCATGAATCCTAGCACAGTACTCTGAGCGATATCCTTAATGAACACAGTATGAGGCATTTAGGCCATCTTGAGAACAACTGCTTCCATCTAGGTACTCATATCTTCAAACAGCTATTTAGTCAAGATACACTGTGGGTCAGCTATTTGAGCACTCATCTAGTAACATCCCCTTCTATGAAGCAAATTAAATTTGCATATTTTGCTATGTCTGAGAGTATTTCTGTCACTAACAGGGTTTTGCTTTGGTTTCGTTTATTTGTTTTTAAATTATTTTATTTTACTATTTTTCTATTTCTTCTTTATTTTATTTATTAGTACTATTATCATGATAGTTTTATGGAGGAGAAATGAAGGGAAAGAAAGAAGCAGCAAAGCAAAAATTATGCACTTTGTGAAAATAATATTCATAGTACTTTTGTCCATATTTCTATTACAAAAGATAAAATTATTAGTTTCATCTGAGAATTAATTTTTAACAGAATAAGATGGGTACCCAGTGTAATACACACAAGCTGAGTGGACCTAGGCAATGTGTGCTTGCTAGGAAGTGTATTCAGCCTTGCACAGAACTTGCACCTTGTTGCTCCCTCTAAAAACTGCAGCTGCAGAGGCTGGACTATGGTGAAAATGCTAACTACTACCTTTGGACTGATCAGATTTTGTTCCAGCTGCCACCAGCAGTGATGATGCAGCTGAGCTTATGCTGCCCAAGGAGCAGTCCATCTCTTCGCTTGGCTCTTTCTGCAGCTGAGCTCATCCAAAGGCCCATGTGCTGCTCACCTAAGCTACTTGCCTAGCAGCGGGAGCTTGCAGCTGGGGCAGGGGCTTGGCAGGGGGCATGCGCTGTGGTTTAGGTTTTATAGCTGAATATTCTGCGAAAGGGCTTTGATCCAGTAGGTTCACCTATTTAATTATTTCTTTCCCAAGGTGGTGCTGCTGGCAGGCAGGCAAAATGGGGAACCTCGGGGGGTTATGCCAGCACAGGCAGGGCATGGGGGCAGCTGTGTTTTGCTTAGGTGCTGCTGGGACTGGAGTGTTTACTATTGCAGGGCACTTTGTAGGATCTCTTAATTCAGGCAAGTGAATGTAATTTTGAGTCAACCCAACCCTACAAGTTCTATTTCATGAGCTGCCCTCTGTAGTTATGTCGTGGTTTAAGCCTCTCTAACTCACGCAGTCTCTCTCTCACTCACTTCCCCCTCTTTCTTCCCCCCGCTCCCGGAGGGATGGGAAGGATAATTGAAAAGAATGCAACTCCCACAGGTTGAGATAAGAACAGTTTAGTAACTAAAGTATAATACATATCACTTCTACCACCAATAATAATAATGACAAGGCAAATACAAGGAAAGAATACAATTGCTCACCCAGCCCGATCAAGCAGCAAAACCCCCCACCCTTCCAGGCCTCTGCTCTCCGTTTTTACATCCTGGGCATGACGTGCTGTGGTATGGAATAACCTTTGGTCAGTTTGGGTCAGGTGTCCTGTCTCTGCTTCCTCCTGGCTTCCCCTCCTCCCTGGCAGATCGTGAGGCTCAGAAAGTCCTTGGTCAGACCAAAACATCACGAAGCAGTAACTGAAACACTGGTGTTATCAACGCTGTTCCCAGGCCGAAAGTCAAGAACACAGCGCTGCACCAGCTACCAAGAAGGAGAAAAATGACTGCTGCTGCTGAACCCATGACAAGTTACCTCCAGAGTTTTGTCTGTTCAGGGTTTAAGTAACACTATTGCTTCAGCAGAGTACTACAATCAGTTGAAGATCACTATTATATTAGAGGAAGTTTTGTACTGGCATGGAGTTTCATACATACAACTGAATTTCCTTTCTTGTGAAAGGAATTTTATGGGTATTCAGTATCTAATTTAACATGTTTAGTAAAATAGCCTGTGTTGTTTGGTTTTTTGCATTTTTTTTTTTATTTTGTGATGTCTCCCTTTTTTTCATAATACCACCTATTTGTTCTTTTTCATCAGAGATAAAAATATTCAGCCCTGCTTTTAATGAGTCCAGAGAGAAAGAACTACACAAAAACACTTGCAGAGCCCATACAAATATGACACTGTGACTTACTGTGTAAGATGTGTTCATTAAACTACGAAACAAGTGCAACAGGTGATATGTAGTCTGGCATATCATTTTCTGTTGAAGCACCCACGTACCTCCAGACTGATCAAGCTGTTAACAGTCACTGCTACTACGTCAGCTGTAACAGTTATTTTTCTCCTTCCTAGTAGCTGGTGCAGTGCTGTGCTTTTTTCAGCTTTAGTCTGAGAATGATGCTGATAACACAACAAAGTTTTAGTTGTTGCTTACTTTGATCAAAGACTTTTCTGTTTCTCATGCTCTGCCAGTGAGGAGGGGCAAAAGAAGCTGGGAGGAGGCAAAGACAGGACACCTGACCCAAATAAGGCAAAGGTATTCCATACCGCAACACATCATGCCCAGTATACGAACTGGGTAGAGTTACTTGAAAGGCCCAGATTGATGCTTGGATCAGGCTGGGTGTTGGTCAGCAGGTGGTGAGCATTGTGCATCACTTGTGTTGGGTTTTTTTCCACTTCCCTATTTAGTTTTATATTCTTTCCCCTTTTTACTTCCCTTATCATTATTATTAGTAGTAGTTTTATATTATATTTTAGTTATTGGACTTTTCTTATCTCAACCCATGGGGCTTGCATTCTTTTGATTCTCCTGCCCAACACACCTGAAAGGCAGGGAGTGAGCAAGTGGCTGCACGGTTCCAAGTTACCTGCTGGGCCTAAACCATGACACACTTGAACTGTGAAGTAGTAAGATTGGAAAGAGAGGAGTAAGGATAGTAACCCACAGGATGCAGTTGGTGGAAGACGTCCACAGAGACACGGTCCATTGTATTACTTTGATGCCAGATTTGGTTCATCCTCTAGCAAGCTGAAAATTAAAGATATCTGCAGACTTTTTCTTATGGAGAGAAATGTAAATGTACAATTATAATGTAGGCTGTATTATTTATTTAAAAGTGGTGCTTGCAATCAATAAATAAAAAAATGTGGTATTGTATATACCCTCATAAATAATTTTGTGGTTATCATAATTGAATTCTACTGATAGCTCTTGGCAAGCTTATAAGTTGTGTATTAGGCACTGTAATGCAATTTAGCCTTTGTGCTGCTTGCTTTTTTGGGGTGGAGAGGTCACAGAAAACTTGGTTAGATTTAAGACATTATCGTACTGAAGTTCACTCTAGGGGTACTTGTAAAAAAGACTTGCAGATCTAAGTAGCTATAAAGATACATTTCATGGCAGGATATAATGCTTATTAGCAGGAACTTAAATGCCACTGTCACCTGTTTCTACTAAATTTCCTGTTAGAAGGAAGAGATCATAAGCAGCGCTCTGGTGCATTTCACTTTAGTTACTGCATTTCAAGAGTCTAATGCTCATCTAGACATTCTATTTTCCAGAAGAAATGTTTATCTTTCAATAGATCAGTTACTTAAATACATATGCATATAGCTCTATTCTTTCCAATTTTATCATATTGCATAGTGTCTGCATTGGTTTCAGTGATGTCAGTTGTAGAGTTCAGTTATGTACACTATGAGTGAAGAATGCCAGTTTTAATCAGTTGTTTATTTGTAATTATTATGCAATGGTTACCAGTGTAGGCTACTGAGAAAACCATAAAGGGGAACCAGTCTGTAGATACCTACTTACTCCTTTCAGACTTTCTTGATTGAATATGGCAGCTACATTAGGATCAATAAATCCTGTAGTCTGAAGTATTCTTGACAATCACGCCTCTAGGTAGATGGAGAGCGGCTGACTAATCCTCACTGTGTATAAATATTCTACATGGATATCAGCTCAGATCTTTATACAGTGTATTTCTTACTTGAAGATCAGTGCCTGTGAAATACAGCATTAAACACATCCTAAATAGAAGTGTATGAATATGTGGCAAAGATCAGCAGTCTATCAGGAACTTGATTTCAAGACAAAATTAAGGGACAGTACGAGGTTTTTTCCAGTGCTGTTACCCTGCTCAAAGGCTGTGAGGTGCTGTCAACTGGGCACTTGAAGAAGTTGAGTTGTGAAGAGCTGCCACGCCGAGCCAGCATTGGCACAGCCTGCAGTGAGGCAGTATGGTGTGGCCACCAGCTCTGTGTAAAGCTAACAGCACTGGCCCCAGGATTTGTCAGGCTTTGTCTGGACTCTCTTTGCCTGCCTGAATCTGTTTCATTTCATTTAGCTGTTGCAGAAATTATATAATGATCAGGTGGCTACTATTTGAATTGTTTAAAATTTTGCTTAGCTTTGTAAAACTTTGTGATGTAATTCCTAGTGTTTTATATTCTTGTGTGATTTAATGCTTATTGTTATATATTCTTAAACACAAAAATTTCGTAGCACGGGCCCAGGTGAATACCCTGAGGTATGCGTGTGAAGGGCTAGATGGGGAACGATCAAAGATACAGCAAATGCACCATGCAAGCTTGAGAGGAAGGCACAGCTCCTTCTCTGGGTCACATGTGGACTGAGAGGTAGCAAGGAATTAGTGGAGGGAAATGATGGATACTGCAGAAAAAAAAGCATGACTGCCTTGTACCTACAAATTCGTTTATACTTTCAGAGTGAAAGCAATGCAGAAGTTTAGCAGACCATCGTACACAGCCACTTCTTGCGCAAGGCAGTGGCAAATCAACTCTGAGATGGTGCTATTTGACCTTCATCCCTACTACTTCCTTGATTTCCCTTCCTCAGTTCCTAAAACTTGAGATTTTATGCACTCAGGCTATTTCATGCAAGCCACTGTTATGCAAAAAAGGTGCTCCCTCATTAAGGGGTACCAGTGAAGGGAGGTTGCAAAAGATCCTCGACAGTATACATGACTTATATCTGTTCAAAAAGGAAAGATATGGATGCATTTAAAGGATCCAACTTATTTTAAAGCCTCATAAATGGCATCACCTATTATCACTATGCACTTATTAATATTTTCAGATTAAACAAAATCATTAGTTACAAAATAGCAGCCTTCGTCAAGTATAATTTGAGGTGTTTGCTAAGGACAATCCTGCAAAATATATCTTGTTAAAAGGGGCTGTATCTCACCTTCAGGCTCTTCAGCCAAAGAATTAGCATGTATCAATGAAAACCTATATATTTAACTGCATTTTGTTTTGGACACAGAAATTCAGCTGATCTTTACATCCTTTAAAAAATATATAAAAAACACTTCAGCCAAATGCTGTTCTAACATATTTGTGTTGAATCTTATTTTACCTGAATGTAAAGCTACTCAGTCTTCTCCTCAGTTTCCTTCTGTTCCACAAAAAGAGGAGAGATCCATATATAAGCCCAAGACATTTTCACCGATTTTCCAGCTCACCTATTCAAAAGCAGCAAAACATACTGTACTCAAACAATGTTTAAATGAAAGGAGGAAGAAAAGACTTGACCCCAACACAGGAAGATTATCAAGAAACTGTTGAAAAGTTAAGATTTATGAATAAGAGTATATACAATGAAAATGGAACTAAGTATCTTCTAAATTACTGCTGGGAGAACTTGAAATTATATAAATTTGATTCTATTTTTGCGGAAGCAGGAGCATTATACCTTAGAAATAGCTACATTGTTCCCACCCATGAACCTCTTCTAATGTAACTCTGCTCAGCACTATGGAGCATTATTAAAACAACAGGCTTTGACTTCTTGCTGGAGAGTGGTGATGATGCAAAAGGAGAATTGCAAGGGACTGCTCATGATAATAAGGTAAAATAAAGGTGTATTTCTCCATGTCAGCTGATCTTGCAGCAATACCTTTTGCTTTATTTATGGCTGCTGGGAGATGTTCTTCAAGATTGGTATATATTTTATGTCTATATATCTTTATGTATGCATAGGTAGACCTACATACATCTAGTACCTGAGATGAACAGCTGAGAATAACTTTTATATGGGATTGATATAACTTATAGGTACTTACACAACTTACTCTCTTAATGGGACAATCAATAAAAATAAATAGAGAAAATAAGAAGGCATATTTTATGATGAATAAAAATAGTGAACTTTTGAGCATATATTCATATTTAATGGAAATAAGTAATAATGCATCAACAAATTAGACGTTAAATTTCTGGCTTTAGGCTTTTTCTTCCCTAGAACATCCTGTAACTTCGGCTACCCACAAGGGGTATATATGATGATGTATACGTGCACATATGCTGCCCATCCCTTACTGCATTTTATGACTTATGTGGCTTTTATGTTATGCAAGAGATTGTTCTGCCAAGAGCTCTATATGCATATTTTGTATGTGCAATGAATTACACAGATTATTTTGCCATTGTTGAACTGCTCAGGGAAAAAAATGATAAATGTTAATGAAAAACTCAATACTACTGAATCCAACGGGAATTCTGTCATACCCTTCTTTGGGACTAAGATTTCAGCTCTACTGCCTACCATGGACAGAGACAAGGAAGAGTAAAGATGCTTCATTATTCTCTAATTCACCCAAAGCCTTCTTTTCTTTCTATACTGTAGGAGTACTGATACCCAGAATTTAAAGAAACTAATCCTTATAACTTGCAAATGACTCTCTCCTACTGAACTCAATTGCAAAGCTCTGAGCTGAGTAAAAAAAAAAAAAAGGAAAGTGACCCTTTCCTCATAAAAAGGATTTTCTCATTAAAAAAAGAGTGGTTGTGAATTAGAGCACACATCAAATTATTTCATTTCTGTATATCTTGTATTCTAATAGGTTGAGGAGAGGTTATTCCTAGAGAAACTATAGGATGATATATTAGTTCCTGAAAGAAATTTACAAAGTAGCTGTGCATCTCTTAAGCCTTCTTCTTTTTAAAATGCATGCATCAGGCTCTTTTAGGATCCCTGAATTTTTTTTAACTTTTAAATCTTTCATCATTCCTGTTTCCTGCCTGCAGGGTTTTTGCAAGCAGTGAAAACCAGAATGCAAAATACTGGTTTCACCAGAAATTAAAAAAGTCCTTAGTTGCTTCCCTAGCTTTACAAAAAACCACTTGAACCACTTAAGGCCTGATCCAAAGCTGTTCAAGACAGTTGGAAGAGTCTCATTTTGTACCATGGGTTACGTATCAAACTGTGGAGATATCAGAATGCATTTTATACTTGATTTCTTTTTTTTCCTCTGACAGTATCTAATTGCAGCCTCCTCTCTGAAAGCCACATGCCTGACATCCTAAAATAAACATTTCCTCATTTATTGACTAGTACTAATTTCTTAGTGTGTTACCTTTGGAGACCAATTACATTGCTCAAATTTAAAGTCTTTATCCCCCACTTAGAAAGAGTGTTGACATACTGGAAAGAGCTCAGAAAAAAGTCACGAGTACTACTCAAGATCTGGAACATCAATTTTAGACTGATTCTTTTGGTTAACACAGAGGAGAAATCCAGATGAATTGCTCCTGATCTGCAGGGCCCTAAATGGGGATAATTTTTTTAATAGTAGCAGGCTCCATGTTATAACAAAATTTAATGACTGGAAGTTTAAAAATGAAAAGCTTAGGTGTTTTTACCAGAAGAGGCAAGAAACCCTTGAATTATTTGCTTAAGAGCATTCATATTCTTAATTTCTAACAGTTTAAATCAAGGGATAATCCATAGTCTGTGCCGAGCTGTTGTCCAGTTGCAGGACTCATTTGATGAAGTTCTATGACCTGTATATACCGGAAATCCAACTACACTTTCTTGACTTTTTTTTTTTTGCTAAGCGTGTCAAACTTTTAAAACTACTTGCACCTTTTTCTACATTTTTTATGCATAAACATGTCAAAATCAGTACATGTTTTATTTAGGTTTCACTTTTATCAATTTCACATTTTAATACACCCTGTGTATGTGAAATCTTTATTCACATAAAGATTACATAAAGGAAATCAGGTCAGGATCAGTCCCAAATTTTGGACAGAAAGTGCATCTTCTTATTCGAAGCACAGAAAGTGAGTTAGTTTTATGACCTGTCAATAACAAATGTCTATTTGCTCTAGGATCTTCCTCATATGTGCTATTTAATCCCTATGTCGAATTACCATGCTTCATATGTGCCTGAATCTGTTCAGCTGTGGTAGATATGTTGCATGCCTCTTATTTGCAGCTAAGAGTACTTTCAATCTACAGCATAAGCAGATATAGGCAGACTATAAGCAAATTTTTCTTTAAATGTTTGAATTTTTTAAGCATACATGCAAATCAGTATAAATAAAAAAATAAAGACAAGACCATAGCTAAAACTCTTTGACTAGTCCTCCTTTTGCCACAGCTTCCATGCAGAGTGTATCATGAATTAGTGACTTTTAGCCCATATGCCTTTTAGGATAGAGTAAAACAAGCAGCCGCTCCTACAATCAAAAGAAAGCAAAGAATGCGCAAATCCTTATATCTTCACCTTTGGAAGTCACACAGATCTGGACTTGGAGTCCGAGAAATGGTCAAAAGATCTTTCAAGATTTTCTTTTACTTTGACCAATAAACCCCTTCAATAGAAGGGGGCTCAAAGGAGATGGGCAAGGGCATTGTGCCAGTGAAAATCAGGGAATAATGTGGGGTGTGACTAATGACAGCTGTTGCAAAGAAAATTGACCTGATCTCAATACAAAGGGGAGCAGAGGGTGTTCTTTGTTTTTGGGTAAACAGCTATCAGCGGCTGAGTGGATCAAATGGTGGTGTAAATGTTTCTCCCCGAGTTCATCAGGAATGCAAATCTATCCCTGAGCTAGCCAGACCACCGGGGGATGGGGGAGGGGGAGGGACTGTATATGTGACTCAGTCCCACACAGTAGAAAACTGAACAATTTAACATAAGAATTTCAAAGAGAGGAATGGGCTTGAGCTGCTTCAACCTGCATCTTCCTTCCCAGTGACTGGGGACACCCACCATCACCACAGTGAGCGCGTTACAGAGACTGGCAATGGAGATCACTTTGGTATTGCAATTGAACTGTGTATTGCAATTCCTGTGTTTTGCTAAGTGTAACTTACATTTGTATTGTGATTTCAGTGTGTTTTGTATCACTCTGATAAATCAAAAAACCCAGGTAATAGCAAACATCTTTAAACGAGCAAATTTGATATTAAACATTACACTCCACATGTAGAATATCTAAAAGAACCTGGTCAGAGAGTACTGGACTCTGGAAGATTTATGTGAACTTTATATATACCTCTGTCTCTCCATCTGTGTGTGCATGCAGTAGTAGTAGTAGGGCTTTTTTCCTAAACTTCTTGTGCAAGAGATCTCTTCTCATAATACAAAGTTTCTTCAATTGACTGAAGACTGAAACAGCAGGGAGACTACAAAAAAGCAAAGGAAAAGGATCCTTATTCTACAGGGTTTTTTATTGTTTTCTTTACTTGAGCAGTGTAATTTTCATTAATGATGAGTAGTATCGGCTTCATTGTCTTTTTAATTTCTTTACTCAATGGCCTTAGACACATAATAACACAAAAGCAGTTTTATGCTAACTCAATTTTTTATTCCATGAGAGAGTACATGGATTTTCTTTTCCCATTGCAAACTTAATTGAAAACCCATGATGTACAAATCTTCCATTAAATTATATTAAAAAAAGAATGTTTCAGGACAATCAAACCTTCTTGTTAGATGAAAATGAAACATTTTCTTGGAAATTAAGTTTTGTGCACTTTTTACTCATACTTGAATTACTTTCATTTTCAGAAAACATTTTAAAAAGAAAAACCCCATTGATTCAAAAATCCCCTATTAGAGTGTTTATATTTTAGGCAGATTTTATATTCTCCTCTATGTATGTCAATTAGGCAGTAATGGCATTTCCAATTGAAACTATCTTAGTAAAAAATTCTAACTGGCTCTCCCTGGGACGGGTCATTCAACTCCAAGTAATACACTTATGCTTTCCCTCTATAACATCACTTCTGTTCCAATAAGATAATTTCTGATTAATAGACAAGACCTCACCAAGTACTTAAAAAAACCCCACAAAGCAGGGGGAGATTCTGTAGAACCAAATGTATGGGAGTGAGGATGCATGCATCCACATCATTGTTATAAGATACTCTTTTGCAATATATTTACTTGCTTAAATAGAAATATAAGTTAAGTGTATGCTGAGTAGAATCTAAATGAACGCATGGACTGTGCCTCATTTGGTTCTCATTAATACCCTAAAGCATGCCCTGTGTGTTTTATCATGGTGTTACATTGGTAGCACACATTATGAAAGACATCATATACTACAATAGCTGTCTTCTATTTCGAACACAATGGCCTTGAACTAAGGAAAAACGTAATTTAATTTGCACAGATACTAATTTCAGATAACATTTTTTTATATCTCCATAGAACACTTTAGTAAGAGATTTTGCAGGGTACTCTCAGAGCAGTGTGCTTCCACTATGCTTTGTAACTCCGTGTGCCATCCTTATGCTGTCTGGCACTTCCTTTTTTTCCATTTTGTTGAATAGCTGGGGGGCTACTGGCAATCTAATCATTATTCAACATGAGAAAGAAGAGAGAAAATAGGGCTCTTGTGTGCAAAGTTAAGCACAATTCTGGCCCATCACTTGTAAGAGTTTTCTGTCTTCCTACATAATATTCTCCACTTTTATCATTTCCCTTTCTATTGAAAATTAAGAAAAAGTAGTTTTGAACATTTTTCATCCATCTTGAAGTCTTCACTTATACAGTCCCTTTGTTATTTTTCAGTGGTCTTTTTCTATTCTCTCTAGATATTTCTAGAACTCCTTTGTATTTCTTTTACTCACCTAGGTAGCATTGTTACATTTGATTTTGATTTCTTGGCTTCCCTTAATTTCCCTGTGCCTTATTTTCCAGCTAGATTCCATCTAGTCCTTTCAATCTATTCATGTGTTGGTTTTGGGGGGTTTGGTGTGCTGGTTTTTTTTTTTTTTCCCAGGATAAAATGAATAATGCAAATTACTTTGCTGCTACCTGACAAAAAGAACTATGTAGCTTTTGGTTTAATTCTTTATTGCTCTACTTGCCTCCCTGCAGTGAGTGGTGTCTTTTGATCAACTTTCATCGGTCTTTGCTTTAGCTTAACAGCTGAATTTAATTGACTGCAGTAGTTTATTAAAACATACCTTGATTTCATAACTCAAATAACAAAATAGAAAACCACAGTTTCTAGCAATTATGCCTCTGTTTGGCAAGAGAATGGCTTATTTATTTTAGAGTAAGAAAATGATTTACATTTTACTGCAGACATAGATAAAAGTTATTCAAATTCTCATATAGTTTTGTATTTCCATTTTCTTTCAAATACCATAGCTTCAGCTAAGGAAATATATATAAAAGCAGAGAGAACATTATAAATAAAGTACAGTAAATGCTGAAATGCTGTATTTGCATTATGCAATACATCTGGCATGAATGCCAGGTCTGTAAGCAATACCTCCTGTGATTAAAACCTCTTGATACATCATATTACTAATATTCTACCCTACCACCCTGTCTTTCAACTAAAAACCTTCAGAGTGCTTTATGAATAGAAATATGAAGCAGAATCTGGCTCCAAATATTATTTCAATTTAGAATTTAATGAACTGATGTAGTAGATGGTGAAGTATCTTACTCCGGACAAGTCACCCACCCAAATATATTTTTCGCTTATGTGGATTCTACTAATCTGACATAGCCAAAACCCATGTCACATTTTCGAATTCCGTCTTGGGAGCTCACATTTGGATCATTTCATTTACAGTGCATTCACAAGCTCTTTCCTCTGTCTTCTATCCATTATATCTGGCAGTGTTTCTATCACCAATCTCTTAGCATACTGAAAAGTATTAAAATACCACAGTCAAAACTTTCTAATGCTGGTGCATCATTCTGGGATTTCTGAATGGATGTAAAATCCCTTATGCAAATGTTTACATAGGGATTGAAGTAATGCCTTAGATGATTCTATTCAGACTACAGTAAGGAAATCCTTATTAAAGAGGAAGAGAGGACTGTATCATTCCTGACTTTGAAGAACAAATAATAGCTCTCTAAAATTACTGGTAGGTGAACATATCGTGAAGACATTTGGGTCAATGCTTTGTAATGCAATGTGGTCAGGAATTCCTGTTTGTTTGGGGTTTTGTTTGCTTGTTTTTAATGAAGCTAGCTAGTGCATGCTTCATAACATTTTAATTCTATTTTGAAATTATTTACAGCAAGCTTTGGGATTTTGTGCTAGAGACAGGCATGTAAACAGGTTTATTCCTTTAACAGATCTGTAGTTCTGCAGTGTACAGCACAGGCATATGTGTGAGCACACAGCATGTGCTGACTTGAACATTAATATCAGAATGAGATCATTTGCAAGTAATGGGGATTTCAGTTCTGAACTGTGATCGCCTTCACTAAGAGAATACTTCATAGACTTGACTCTCTGTGTTTGGTGTCACATGCAGGAATGAATGCAAGATACATCATCTGCTCACGCAAGCTCATGCATTGCAGCAATCAGTATTTGATTATTAACATGGCTGAAATTTAAATTTCTGCCTAAAAAAGGGTAGTGAAATTGAGATGATATGTTTGAGTGAAGTAATTGAGATGTCATATGTATACAGGTAGGGTGTCAGTAAAAGACAAATAAACTAACATGGAATGAAACAGACATCTTACAGACAGATGTATCAGCCAAGTCAAAAGCTCCTTGGTTCAGTGAAAGCTCCTGGCAACACCATTTAACACAAATTTTAAAAACATGACAAAAAAATGTCTTAGTATACTTTATAGAAGCTGCTGGACAGTGAGGTATTAGATCTTATTTGATTGATTTTCTTAAGATTAGGAACATACTGGGTTGCAAAAGTAAAACTGGAATACATACTAGAATAATTTATATAGGCTGTATATTGAAAGCAGTTTTATCCATTGCAGAAATAAATCTATTCCTCTGAAACTATCAATTAAAATGGTAGTCATTATTCATGAAAATAAATACATAGTGTGTTATTCATGACAAGAGAATGTATCATGTATAAGTGGTCAATAAATCATTTTAAGGAAAAAGTGATAAGGAAAATGGTGGCAGTTAGGCTTTCAATTTTCATTAAAATTTTAACTGCAGCAAGCTCTTCCCCAGAGATTCAGTCTCTGCCACACAAACTCATGTGAGTACTCCTTGTTCAGAAGTTTGCAAAACTTCTACCCCTTTGTCCTGTACCTCGCTCTGCTGATGTCCAAATCCTACCCCTGCAAAGGGACAAGGCAGGGCCATGCTCTCATATAGTGTGTACTCACCTCCTGCTTTGCTTTGAAACCTATGTGGTTTTGACTTTGAATCCACTATGTGCACCATATTTGCCAGGAAGAGCATGTAAAAATTTGCTGGTGAGGTCAATGCTATTTGTAAAATAGTACAATAGGAAATAATCTGCTTCACAGCTTATTTTACTACATTTTCTTATTTTCCTTCTCTACTTTTCTTCTTGCTTTGTCAAAATATGACCTTAATCTGCCATCAGTACCTAACTGTGCTCCTGTTTAAACCAATAAGCCACCTACTCTAAACTGATCACACTCTCATTTACAAAACACTTAGGTCCAATAGCTTTGCTTTGACAAGTTTTCCAGGAGAGGTTAAATTTACTGACAGAGAATATACTGGTGACTGAGATTCTGCTAAGCCACCATCTCAGGCATAGGCTGTATTTCATGTACTATATTATATGAATGCCATGAAAAGATATCATGCCTATAAAACTAACCTGATGCCTAGGAGACCTGGTTATAGGAAATGTCACAGATAGGATTAGCACTGTATTGTAGTTATATACCAATTGATCTTCTTGCTCCTCCTCCAAACATGTCCCTTGGCAAGCAACAGTCCTTTTCCTTCCACCAAGCAGAGAGGTGGAGAGAGGGGCAGGGCCAGAAGTCCTTTTTTTTCTTTTTTTTCTTTTTTTTTTTTTTTCCCTTTTTTTTTTAAAGTCCTCAAGTCCCATCTCACTGATAGTGCAGAACAATCGAGACTCTATTCAGTGCTGGTGTCAACTGCAGAGCTCTCTCCTTTCATCTTCACTTTGGGAGGCACAGGTGAGCTGCATCTTCTCCATTTCCCCTGCTGTTAAACACTCCAGAAAGCATTTCTCAACAGGACTTAAAAATCAGACACATAGATGAAGAGAAAGAAGTGGAGAGGAGGGTGAATGAAAGGGGACTAAACACCTTCTAAGTTTCAGACTGAAATGGAAGACCTGATTTAGTCAGAGTTTTGAAAAGATTTGGGGCATGAATGTATGAGTTAATGTTTTATGGCAGCATATGGTAGCTCCCCTTGTAATTAGTTATCAATTTGCAAGTACAACATAATTTTATTAGTTGGCTTAATATTTTTTTCCAAGTTTAAGTTTTTTATCTGACATATTTTCTTGAACTTTTATTTTCAGAGTTTTGGGGTTTTTTTAAGAAAAGGTTTTTTTAGTCTGTGGGGTTTTTTACCTCTTACAATAACAAAGTGCTGCTGCTGCTAAGCAGAATGGTGTCAGGATTTTACATGCTGTGTTGGCAGTAGAGCGTCACAAAAGCCTCCATTGCAGTTTACCTATTGTGAAAGCTTTTGGCTTTTATTTACAACATGCTTGTAGCACACTGTCATAAACTCATTCCGTTCTGACCTTCTGGCTTAATGAAAGTGGCTTGTTGGGAGAATTAGACAACTGGTTATGGTAGCACAAGTTCAATCTCTGTGATATTTGTTCAGCTGCTACAGAAGCAAATAAAACTCTGAGTGAATTTGATTTGTGTAAGCTGTATATTGCCATCTAACTGATGGACAGCATAGCTCTTCTCTAGAACAGCTCATATGATCCATCAAGTGTTTTCAAAATACTGCAGCAGGTTACCCCTGCCCAGGAAGAAAGCAAAGCTTCAGGAAAAAAGGTTTTCCCTGACAGTTTGCAAAAGAAACACCGTGAGTGGTTCACATGTCCACACGAATGTAAGTGCTTATACTTACATTTCAATATTCTGCATAGCCCAAAAATTTCATATCTATAAACACATGTATATGTGTATATACATATATAAGTATATATATGCATTTCCATTATTTTCTCCTCTTTGATAATATCCAGAGAACATGCAGTCTTAAGTTAATTTTCCTTCTTTAGTGTGGCAAGTTGAACATATGTAGAATTATAATTATATACTAGTTTATACATTTATATACTGTATATAAAATATATACAAAAATATATACATATATTGATATACTTTATAATTATATACTAGTAATACTAGTAATCTTTAAAAAAAACCCAAACTCCTGCAATTCAAAATCACTACAAGTTCTAATGTGTTGATTAATCAAGGCAAAAATTCCTCCAAGTTACTCCAGGTCTTGCAATTTCCCAGCAGTTCTCTGTCTTCCCTTCAACAGTAGTCCTTGCAGTTTTCAGGTTATGAAAAGCGCTGTTTTGAAGTATTGATTCTTTTTAAAGTGATCCCATTTTTTCTGGTATGTGAGTTAACATGTGTGAAAGCATGGTAAATTGGCATATGCCACTATTGCAAAGTGGAGTGTGTTGTGGGCTAAAGCCAATTTGGCAGGTAAACGGTTATTTTATTTTATATTATTTATTTTATTTTATTTTATTTTATTTTATTTTATTTTATTATAGGGATGCTGAGGAGGGACTCTTCATTAGGGACTGTAGTGACAGGACAAAGGGTAATGGGTTCAAACTTACACAGGGGAAGTTTAGGTTGGATATAAGGAAGAAATTCTTTACTGTAAGGGTGGTGAGGCACTGGAATGGGTTGCCCAGGGAAGCTGTGAAGGCTCCATTGCTGGTGGTGTTCAAGGCAGGGTTGGACAGAGCCTCGGGTGACATGGTTTACAGGGAGGTGTCTCTGCCCATGGCAGGGGTGTTGGAACTAGATGATTTTAAGGTCCTTTCCAACCCTAACTATTCTATGATTCTATGATTTGCCTGGTAATGGCATTTTTGATAGTGGTGTGAAAGGAATGAGAAGGCTGGTACAAAACAAAATCTCATAAGATAAGGTTGTGTGTAGTCTTCTCCCAGCTGGCTGAGACTGGAAGGGCCTCGGGTGATTATTACTGAGCAGTTTGAGTTGATTTGTTCTGGTTTATAGTTTGTGGGTTTGGAAATAAAGCAAGCCCCGAGGAAGGGGATGCAAAGAGAAGATGTATGGTTAGGGACTTTGTTTTCCCTTGTTCAGTTAGTGAGCCTGCACACTGACTTACAATTAGCAGTAAAGTCCAGACAGTCCTTTGCAAATCATGAGCTACTCTTTTACCATCTCAAGAACTGAATGCCTTTAAAGAAAAAAAGCTTTCAATGAATGCCTATTGAAATTTAAATTTTAGTTTATTCCAGCTATGCTTGGGCCTCTTTTAGATGTTCTTTCTGTGAACATTCAAGCAAGCAATCATTATAGAAACCAAAATGTAAGTACACAGCTTCCATATTCATATCAGATTAGGTATATTCTTCTATGGAATGAAAAACTAATTGAAATTGAAGAAGATAGGAGGGGAAATGTTCCAGGAAAACCTTATCAGGAGACCTACAACAGGAGCAACTGAGCCCCCACCAAAAAAACTTTCATTCTTATAAAGAGAAGCATATGTGTAGACATCCTATGTGACATCAAGGAAACCAAAGTACATATACTTTTATATATGCAAATATGTCTTACACATTATAATGTCAATACCTATATATAAATCTGTATAAATGACATCTACATTCTGCAAATCTGCTTGTTATTTTAAAGCTGACCTATAAACATTCGCTTGTTTAGTTTCTGGATTTATTTCTCAAAAACCCGTTGCAAATTAACAACCAATTATACACATACATGAGCAAGGCTGTCAAGGTGATTATAGAGGCCTGCAAAGAAGAATTTTAGAATAGTATCATAGAATCACAGAATGGCTAGGGTTGGAAAGGACCTTAAGATCATCTAGTTTCAACCCCAAAGTTTTCCATATTCAGTGCATATGTTGAATTAGCACCCCCAAAGGCAACATCACAGACCAGCAAACCATATGGTGATTCATCTGAGTGTAGAAAATGTCAGAGGAGACAGTACAGCTCAAGCCTCATTATTCAAAGGTAGATAACTCATATAACTGCTTGCTACAAAGTAATGCCTATTTACTTTAGAAACTCATCAGACACTGGTTCTTATTCTCAAAGAACTAAGCAAAAGTAATCAACAAAAAGTCAAGGAGACCCTGAGAGATCTAGTCCAATATAACAAAAAAAGTGGAATATAATAATAAAGCAGCACACCTTTCTATGATTCTTCTTCCTAACACGGTGTGGAGTTTGCAATCTAGGTGTCCTACATACTATGTGACTACTTACATACACTCTGGACTGTGCAGTGTGCCGCTCTCTTTCCCTTCTTTCTGGTAATACAGGCATCTCTGAGGGTACCAGCAATGATGAGCTTGCACTCAGCAATAACAGCCTAAGGAATAATCCTGTGCTTTTTACCATTTTGTCACAAGATAGCTCTGCTGAAGAAGCTCAGAGATAGTGTGCTGGACTGGTACTCTATTATCTTCTGATGATATAAATTTAAAACCAAGACCTCCTTACCTCCTACATGCATGCGTGCACATCAAGCTTGAATGATCAGGTGAAAGTGATCCATTTCCTTCACATTGCTTCCATACAGGAGGTGTCACACAGCTGAAAATAGTAGCAATGCTTCAACATAACTGATGATACGTCAATTCTCCCTTTATTTTCCTTAGACTTCTTGGGTAAAGAACCAGGATTGTGCTGGTAGCGCAAACTCTTTCTCCAGCAAAAAGAATTGCAGCTGGGTCCTCCATTATCATGCAGAAAGAGGCAGGAGAGGGCTATGATTTGACATACACAGTCTGGGGCTTGAGTCTGTGCATTTATGAGCACTTTCACACCTTGCTAATCCTAGTGGCAGTAGGCAATGCCTCGTACTCCGCAGGAAGTTGAGCCCTTATTTGCACTAATATCAGTTTTCATGTTTTAATATAACATTTATGCCTGTGCAATCACAGATGAGATTTTCAAACCTGAAATTTCTGGACTGCAGATGAATTACTGTAATTATATCTCCTTAAAGCACTGACAAAATACTTCCTTAGCTATGAAGAAAAAAGCTGTAAAGAGCAAAGTTTTTTTCCATACCTGAAAATGAATCATACTTGTGAATGCATTCCCTGGAACATCATGCGTGGGCAGTACTCATTACTAAAAAAAAGACAGTAAACAGTGCAGATACCCAGGCAACCCTTCTTTTAACCCAGTAAATTGCTAGTCTGGGAGTTATTTTGCTTAACAGGGTTGACTTGATGAACGTAGTCATTAAGATTAAAGAAAATGACAGGCATGCTGTGACTTCTTACGGTATTGGCTTTTATTTAAACAGTAAAACTGAAATAACTTGTAAATTTTGATAGTAGCTAAAAGAAATACCTGCATATGTGTGTGTGTGCTAAGAAGAAAATAATTTTTCCTATTTATTGGATTTTAATATGGAGAAAAACAACTGTAGGATTTGAAAGCATATTTGTTGGGGAAAAGTTTGCTCAAGACGGAAAACATGGTCGGGCTTTTCTCCAAATTCCCTTGCTGATAAGTGAACACTAATGCTTAAGCCCTTCTAATGAAGACAAGTTTACCATGGAATAAAGTCATCAGTGATGAGCAGAAAATAAAGCATTTGTAAATACAATGTAACATAGAATGATAAAGCACATCCAATTTATGCAAAGATGTACTTGCGGCAGTACCATAAATAATATCTGCATAATCAATTACTGGAAGACAGACAGACTGAATAAATTGTTTTCTGGCAGTTTATAGAAAACAAGCCTAGCATAGATTTTACTTTAGTCTTTTAACAAGATTGTCTGATAAGCACTAAACCTAAACTTACTAATTATTCAAAAGACACAGTATTTATAGCCATCTATTTCCATTATCAGTAGAAAATTCGAAGTAGGGCAAGAGCAAAATACCCTTTTTTTCCAGCCAGAAGGTAAGATATACAATGCAATAATAGAAATATATACATATTTATATACATATATATTTGCTTTTCCCTGCACCTGAGATTCTTTGATTTAAAACACATGCAGAATGAGAGAGGTGGGAGAGAGAGCTAGAGAAGAATTCATCTGAGGCTCATCAATAACTAATAATAATGGGATACTATATGTGTTTGAATTCACTTTAGTAAGTATACATTTAATGGTCAGATGCAACACCCACTGGTCTCAGTAGGAAAGTTTTTCTTGAGTTGGGTAGCAAGCCTTTAAAGAAATTCTGAAACTACTTTAAAATTGAATTGGAAAAGTTGCAAATTATATCAGCATTCATTTTCAGAGCCATTTACTTTATGATGCTAAATATCTCTGTGATGCATATAGTGGTTCTAGAAAGCTTCAGTAACTGTTTAGTATACCAAGAATACTAGAACTAGTGAAAATCCATTTGATATCTAGAAATTAGCTTTGGAAGACAATGTTAGCTGAATAGAAACAGCTTTCCAACCCCCAGCCTTCCACCAGTCAAAGTAAAACAAAAAACTAAAAAGAAAATATTTGGGAGCTGACAGTACATATAACTTTTGCTTGTAAGGATTTTCAAATGTTTGTTATAATCTGTGTAAAGCAACTTAGATAACCAACTTAGAAAACTTACAGCAGTTTATGACCTTCTTTCTATGCAGGACATTAAAATTCACATAACCTCCAGATTCACCTTCCTTATAAAGCATTCAATGATTTCTGTAGCACTGCTTGCTCTATTAGAAAATAAAACACTGCTTTTATTTCAATGTCATTACAGCCTTATCAAAACTTCTCTCTTCATTTACCCACAGAAAAGATATAGCCATGTTTCAGCAGGCTGAACTTTGTCATTTGTCCTACATACATGACACAGCCCTAATTTCATCAGCTAAGCTGATGAAAAAAGAAAATCAATAGTCAGTGGATATGGTGCTGAGTGTAATCTTTGATTGTGACTGAGAATACAGAGTGTGAAATCTGTCTTTTTAAAATTTGCTGCTGACTTTGGGATTTGGCTAGGCCTTTGAACCTACACACATGAAGCTATCCCTCTTTTGGGGACTCCGTATCAAATTTTTATCTATTGCTATAAAGTTTGCATGTTTCAAGGTAATCATACCTTGATTAGCCATGATCTGATTAATGGAAACACTTGATTGTTCAGAGGTTTCCAATCTCCCCAGAGGTTTCAATTCAGCCATAAGTCTTCAGAAACTGGTCAAGCTTCACTGCCTAAGTGCATGCAGAGTTACCTCCTGAAGTCTTTATGCCTATTTCAGGACATTAAGACTTCACTGCACAAAGATTTATGTGCTAAACGTGGACCTCACATAAAGACTTATGTACTAAAATCCTGAAAAGCAGTTGCTGCTACCTCTTCTTGATCCAGGCAGCCATTACACACAGAAATAGTGGTTAAAAAGGCCTAAGTGCAGGCTTCAAAGCAAGCTGAGCAATCATTCAGTATCAGTCCCCAGAGAGCCTATTAGAAAGGCTAGAAAGTGTGTGTTGAAGTACTTGCACACATGGGTTTTGTGTTGGAGAATCTACACTTACATAAAGTGTGTGCATGAGAGGTTAAAGATTTCCTACAGGTTAGAAATGGCTATGATGCTGAGTCAAGGTGTATGCACCTTACACTGCACACACAGCAGATCTCTGAAATGGTAGAGTTTCACCCATTACTTGAGAGCAATGTGACCTTAAAATATGCTAGCAATAAATTGTAAAAAATTCACATTCTGAACATAATAGACTGAAGTATAAAATCACAGAAATTATTTTCTGAAACAAAATAGTAATGGATAGTTCATAGTGCTGAAATACTGCTTTGCATTTGATTCTGCAATATTGATAAGAAAAACACTTTCAGGTTCAATGGAAGCCTTACTGGGCTCTCCCAAATGCTCCACTTCTTGCTCAGATTGATCTGGCATCAAGGCTAGGAAAGTCAAATGTCTGGTGCAGAACAAAAGGATCAAGCCCTCAGTGAAGCACTGGTAACATTTCCAGTGAAAGTACCTATCCTCAGCATTTTAAGCACTGAGTATTTTGAGATACAGCATGCTATACCTCAAAATATATATATCACACTGCAGTGAACCTATACTTCAGGTGGAAGACAAAAGCACATGGATATTTCTGGTGTTTGGTTCATGGAAGACTTAGGATAAAAATCTCTTGCTTCATTGGAGAAAATGAAAACCTAAATGTATGCAGATTTCCATCCCTCTGACCCCATCCACTTACTTACCCCCAACAGAGCTACCTAAGCAAAATGTTAAAAGAAATAGTCCAATTTGAGGGCTTAACAGAGCCAAAAAAAGGTGATAAATAAGTTGTTATTAGCAACCAAATAAATTCACCAATATTGGTAGATGGATTTTGGTTTTGGGGGTTTTTTGGTTTTTTTTTTTTTGTGTTTTTGTTTAAGTAAGTTGTATAACTTTACCTGACAGCAGATTGCACTGATACTCTGAGACTAAAACACATGAAGAATGGAAATAGTTCTGACTCTAATATGTTCAACTGTGAAACACTGTGTGTATGCATTTTGCTGGTTCCTGTGAGCTTCCTTTGAACAAATCCACCACACAGTTATTCTGAAGGAGGAGAAGAGAGCTAAAAAATGGTGGGGGTAAGGCATGTATTTTGTGATGTGCAAAAGAGAGCATTAGTGTTCTAATAAAACTTTTTTTAATGGTAATACCAAAGCCTAACAAAAGCATATTAAACATAAGACATGAGAAAATAAATGAAAATAAGTGGAGAAGCTAAACATCGATCTCCTTTTATGTAATTCTGGTGATGAGCATCATTTCATTGTGTTTCACCTCTAAAAAAATGTGTGACCCAAGCACTCACAGCCTTATGCTGCCATGAAGACGATTTGAAGCTGACTACCTGTGAAAACTAGTGTAAGAGGCAGCATTAAACAAAATATAAGAAATCACTCAATAGCATGAAGTAGCCAGAATAGGTAATGTTGATTAATTTTGCTCACTAACATGATTTCTTGAGATGATGGTTATCTCCCAGTAAAGTCACTCGCACAATATAAACTAAGAGAGAGCTGATCATCCTAAAATAGACGCAGGAAAATGTCCACTACCCATCTTTCAGCTGCAATGACTGTGACTGCAATTAGCAGTGGCCATATTTTAGTCTTCTGGGTTCTCATCCTATATGGAGAAGCAGCTTGGTAAGAAATGCTGAAAGACATCCTTAAATACCCTTCACCTGAGTTTCCTTAAGTGTTCCCTACCAGCAGCTGATGATCTGGGCCATTAAGTTCAAAGGATATAACCTACTCCAACTTTAACATTCCATTTAATGTTAATTTATAGTGGAAATCTTATGGAACTACAAAAGCTTTACTATCTTTATTAAAACTGAGCACATTTATTACAATCTAAAACTGCAGCAAGGAGATTCTGGGTTGAATATTTCATTAATGTAATTTGTCTTTTTATTTTGAAAGAAAAATCTCAGGGAAATTTAGTGAAGGAAAGGTCTTTATGGTCCGCTTCAGGAAGGTACCCAAATACTATGGATAGAAAATGATGACATTGAATGTAGCCTGAGGTAAACTGCCACAGAGGTTCCTTGTCAGAGCCCAAACTTAAGAAAGACATCTTTCATAGCTTGAGAAAATGCTGTATAAAAATATTCCTCTACATACCTTGTCAGATGTTCCACTGTAGCATATTCTAGCATCCTTGCTCTATTTTACATTGACTTGCTCACACAAGGGATAATGATGTGATTAGCTATGTTTTCGTTTATGTCTTTTCTTAGAAGGTGGTAGGTCTGGCCCATTAGCACAAGGTTCTTTCTGCTGCAATTTGCATGTACTTCAGAAAAAAAAGATTTAATGTGAATATTACAGCTAACAAGATATGAAAATTTTTAAAGCAATTGATGTGAAAAAATAAAATGTTTGACACTTCAAAGCAGGAAAGCTTTCTGCAAAGGAAGAATCCATAATGCATGCAGAAAACTAGAAGGATACTGTGGGGGTAGCACCCAAAGACTTTGAAGCACTGCTACAAACTGTAGGAACAACTGAGTGTTGTCTGACATGGGGACCAAGACTATCAGCTATGGAGTTTTTCTCACCTTTTGGCATTATTTCTTACTTTGTAATTCTGAAAAGTAAAACGTATTTAATTTGACTATCCTGAAGGGAACTGTGGTTTTTATAAATTAAACAATCCAGAGCTCAGGAAATTTCACTTAGTACTTGTAGACATTTTTAACATGCTGGAAAAAAAAAAAAAAAAACAAGATCTGGAATGTTTTGGTAGTTTGTAAAACAGAACAGCATATATTTTCTGGAAAATGGAAACTGAAAAGGAATATTCCCCCTCTTTCTGCAACGGAGAGAATGGTAAAAGATATTAGGGTAGGTACAAGCCCAAAAATCAATGCACAAAAATGAAGGTTATTTTGAAAAGCATAATCTGAAACTAGATATAAGAAAGAAAGAGTTTATGATAAGGGTGATGAGACACTGGCACAGGTTACCCAGAGAAGTGATAGATGCCCTGTACCTTGAAACATTGAAGGTCAGGTTGGATTGGGCTCTGATCAACTCGATCTAGTTGAAGATGCCCCTTCTCATTGCAAGGGGGTTGGACTAGACGTCCTTTAAAGGTCCCTTCCTACACAAAACTTTCTGTGATTCTATGATCTCCTTGCTTTTCTCAATGCATGAAAATTATTTTGTCATAGGTGTAGGTTACTGTATAGGAAGAAGGGACAAACTTGCATGAGTTAGCTGAAGGTTTCATAGTCCACAGCTATTCCAAAGAATATTTATATAGCCAGATAGTACATGGCCTCACAAAATGAGTCAGCTTGTATAAAATCTCAAAGTAAGAGAGAATTTATTACATGTAGAAAAACCTCATGCATAGTATGAGAACTTCTGCACAGAGCACACCTAAGTGAGGCAGAAACATGACTGAGATTAATTATTTTAGAGGTGGAAACAGCCATCCACAGAAAATCAAGCACAGTGCTTGTGCTATCTAGTCACCAATGTATGAAAGTCGATGCCACTTCTCATTGCACTGGAAGAGTTTTCTGTTCTTTGTGTGTGTTGCTCCAACAGAGCAGGGCCTGGTAATAAGCACAGATCCTAGGAGCAGCTGCAATATAATAACAAGAGCATGTGCTTTATTGTAACTGTAAGAACCCTAACCATGTCCAGAGCTTCTTTTTTAATTGGTGTAGTTTTGCTACTCCTATTGAAGCTGTGGCAATTTAAACCAGCTGAGAATCTGACCCAGCATCCTGAGTCCTTCCATTGTGTGAAATAAAACTGCTAAAAATTATAGCTTCACAAAATTTGATGGTATGAATGTATATCAGTTTTTAATATAATTTTTCTAAAACAGTTTGAAAGGACTTAATTTAAAAACACCTAGATAATGGCATTTTTCTCATATTACATATTAAATTATTAATGTTCCCAGATAGTTAAAAATACTTTTTTTCTCACAGTTGCCCTCCTCAAGTTTCTGGTTTGTATAAATCCTACAGAAGCAATGGAGGTTTTGAAAAAGTAATAGTTTTAAAATAGAGAAAACAGACTGAAAGGTGACAACTTGAACACAAAACCTGAGATCATATTTATGTGGCTAGATTCCTACACAGGTATATTTATAGGCCCGTGTCGTTTTTAATATGCTTATTGAGAAAAATCATTTCTAAGGTTAAGATCAGAAGGGGTGGATATAGTCACTGATTTCCCACAGCCTCTTCTCTGGCAGTTTTGTTTTACCATTGTTTGGGAGCTTCTTGTTTATGTAGTATCCAGTCCTTTTCCCTGTCTCCTAATAACCACAATGGGTATCATTGAGAATACATCCTATCCCCTAGCTCAGCTGGCTTTAGGCTCTGAAACTTTTGATTCCTCATAATATTACAAGTGAAAACTGAACTTGCTCCATGAATTTCAATGGTAGCTTAAAACGTTTATTTTCTTTTTTCTTTTACTACTAGGGCTTCCAGGGTTTTTGCTGTTTGATGTTGAGAAATATAGACATGTAAAGAAAAGATCAAAGTACACTCCTGTTTAATAAAACTCAGCAAAAGTTACTGCACAAAATCCTGGTAAAATTAGATTTCATCAAAGAATCATGGATGGCTAAGGATTAAAGGGAAACATCAAAAATCAGGGTAGAAATGCTTTTTAAAACACAGAAGAAGGAAAAAAATTTGGGTTTGGAAGGGCAGCAAGGAAAGATGCTATATATCATTATCTAATTTCATATTTTTATTTTCACACCGGTTTATAGATAAAGTGCTAGAAGGTAGATTAGAAAGTCCATTGTTTAATAATATTGGTAGTAGCCAATGAGCATATCTTCTGAATGAAGTCACAATATTTACATTTGATATCATAATATTTCATAGTTTAGATTACAAAATATGGAAAAAATACAGTTTTGTTTTCAAGAACAATGGCAAAAGGAATTTTACAAAAGAAGACCTTTAAGTACAAACACCTATTTAAAATGCCTTATTTTTTATGTAGAAAAAAAGGAACTACTTTTATGTAGCCCATTTTTTCCTTTGGAAGAAGCTCATTAGACAGCTTATGTATAAGAAAGCAACTCTATGTTCCATATTACACTATTGCTACTTTCAATCTCTTCTTTAGCCTTGTCCATACCATCTGTTTCAAGGAGTGAGCATTCGTGTAACAGAGATACTATTGAAAAATTGAGAATAACTAATAAAGAAATAACTCATTCCATACAAAGAGATTTTGTCTATCCCTCACTGCTAAGACTCTATGTCCCATAGGATCAACTGCAAATCATAGTGTAAGTTACTGTCAGTTGCCTTGCTGTTTCTATAAATGACTAATCTTTCTCAAGAATACTGTTAATATTTTCTGGCAGTGAGTTTCACACTCACTGTGTGTGAAACACACATAGTGAGTTATTTATATTGTGTAAGGTGTGATTCCTCTTACACATTTATAGTGTAACTTTTAATGTCTTCTTGCATCAAAGATCATAGAATCATAGAATAGTTAGGGTTGGAAAGGACCTTAAGATCATCTAGTTCCAACCCCTCTGCCATGGGCAGGGAAAGATGAATGAGTACTTGCATTATGCTTCCCATGCTTTTCTTTACTCCAACAAATCCAGTCCTCTAAACATAACTAAATACTTCTGTCTTTTTCTGCAGTAATACAGAATGCTAAAAATAATTTTTGTCACACTTTTGTATGCCACCTGGATATCCAAATAGGACATGGAGTTCAAGGTGAAAACATTGCTGATTTTGTAAAATCCTTCTATTACAGTGTTGACTGACTGCACTTTCTCCAGTTCTTCACACGCACTGAACTCGACTGGCTTGGCTGTTACTGGGCAGTGAACAGGTGTTTCATTACACTTGTCCCAAAAGATGTTACTTTTTTTCTCTCCAGATAAGCAAGGCACTGACAAGTGGAATAGATTGCATACGACAGGTGGGAACTCTATTAAACTAGTCCCAAAGGGAAAGTAGAGTGATGTGAAATAGTCTGGTCCTCCTCTGTAATGATCAGAAAGTGTAATTTAAAGAGTCCAGTCCAGTAACACTACAGAATTTGCACACAAGTGTAGGATGATGACACTGAGCTTTCTCTACAGAGTCCCAAAGCAAGGATTCAGTGGTGTAAACGCCTACGGGTCTTCATCTTTTCACATGAGGTTTGAGAAAGCCAGTGACATTCACTTACAGTGAGTGAAGTTTAAAGCCATGCAGAGTCCCAACCTTGACTCTCAAACTGCTTGTGCATCCTGGATGCCACATGGGAGCTGAAAAGTAAAATATGTCTTGTCCACTGAGAAATTCATCTTTTCTGGCTCTGGAAAACCCAATCTCTTAAGTGGTGGAATCACTGTCCCTGGAAGTGTTAAAAAACCGTGTAGATGAGGCTCTCAGTTATATGGTTTAGTGGTGGTCTTGGCAGTCCTGCAGGAATGGTTGGACTTGATGATCTTAAAGGTCTTTTCCAGCCTAGTTGATTCTATGATTCTATGACCTTATAGAGTCTAGAACATGCCAGAAAAACATTTATTCCCGAAGAACTATAAGAGAAGTACAAGAACAAAGGAGGCATAAGGTAATGCCACTAAGCAGATTAAAAACTGGCTTCTCATTCTTCTTCTGAGGAGCTATGGAAGAACCAGTTGTCTACATTCCTTGAAGACCAATCAGTTACTGCTTTGAATTGTGAGGATGGCTCCCCTCTCCCACATAGACGAAATGAAGGAAAACTTGTTGCAGACACATGGAGACAAAAAGCTGTGGGCATTCCCTTTCATACGCCTTACCCACAGAATTCATATTCCTACAGTTTGTCCATCCTGCTGCACTCAAACAAAAGCTGCTACTTTGCCATGTTAGGAGAGTTAATGCTTCCCAATTTGAGAAGTTTATTTAGATGGCAGCAGCAGAAATTACTATTCTTATTCTTCTGCTGCATTTTGAACACTGATTTCAACTGCTGTCGCGTAATGAAACTCAGATGATAGGATGAGGATGTTCTTACTTTGATCTTTCTTTGAACAGATTATGCAATGGAATAATCCAGTGTTCATGTCTGAATTTGTTATTTTTGATGATTGACATTTAACTAGTGGGGGGAAAAAAAAAAAAAAAAAAGGTGAGCCAAATCACTAAAAATTCAGAAAGCACCAACCCTCTTTTTGGCAGACATCTGAGATGAGGTCACATTTCACATTTGGTATCACTATTGTGGATTTAAAATATTTTTAGTAAAGTTACAGATCCTTTTGGAATTTAGCTCCCCAGCTACAAGCTATGAAAAGAAATTGTTTCAAGTGACTGAATACCTTCCAATATCAGATTCCATGATCAGAAATAAACAAACAGAGCTTTGTACCCATTTGTGCTGATTCCTGGGGAAGAATGTTTTTCAAAGGACATTTGGCAATTTGGATTCTAATCCCCTTTTCTTCCTGGTATGTCTTCATAACAAAACCAGAGTATTTAACCAGTTACTTACTAGAGATATTTTAGAAACTCTGTTTTTGAATCTGATGCATTTTCAAGCAGCTAACAGGTGGCATTTAAAGTCCTCCCATACCTAATCATATATTTTCTCATGAACTCTGCTGAGATTTTCCTTTCCTCCTTATCATTAATTTTTCTTCTTCTTTTTTTTTTTTTTTTTTTTGGGGGGGGGGGGGTCTGTGTTCCGTCTTGCTTATTTTCTTTTTTTTATATATATGAATTTCATTCTTTTCCTTTTTTCCATCCCTTTCCCTCCTTTTTTTCTGTTCTTTCACTCCTTCCTTTTCCTTCACTATTTCTCTTGCTTTCTTTGATACTCCACTTCTTTCAATTCATCAATCTATGGATTGACAAGTTGATGCATTTCTTGTAAAAGGTTCTCTAAAATAATTTCAGTACCACAAGAACATTCAGATGTACACAAGGCATGTTCATTTTCAATCCATTAAATTGTCATTGGAAAACTGAAATTGCTGGAGGGTGGTGACAAAACTCCATTTTGTTTCTCCAGAGGTTGTAAATTTGCCAAATAGGCACAAATCATACCAGAGTCATACCCATTAAAACTGCAGTCTGTACTCTGCACTGCTCAAAATAGTCTGCTGCCAGATTGTTTGAAAGAATACACAGGAAAGTACACAGCTGTGACAGTCTCTAACTAAATGAATAATGCAATATCAACATCTGTAGGATTTTTGAAATGCTAAACATTCAGATATGAAGCCTCTGCTGAGGACACAGATAGTAATGATGTTGTTCTTGCCATGGTTTCCACCAGAAACGGACAGAGTTCCATAATCAGACTGGATTGTTAATGCCTGAAACAATACTTTCCTTTAGCAGCACTAGCCCTCGATACAGAATGATAAATGCTTACTTTGTGGGTTGCATTTAATTCAAAGCTTTGTTAAGCTAAAGAAATCCAGTAATGAATATGGACATCTCCAAGCATGTGTAGAGATGCCAACACCAGTTGACAGCACTCAGAAGGTGAATTTAAACTGACAGTCCAAGCTAACATAGAATAATTAAAATAAATTTTCTATTCCATTTAAAAAGCATAAGAAAGTCCTATGTTCACCTCAGCAAAACACAAACAACTAAGCAAACTTTTCCTATATGTTCAGCAGTATTATTACTTGGGCTTATATGTATTTTTCTGCTTTTAAAAACACATCAGTTTGCATGGCCTACTGCAAGAATAAAACCAAACTAATTTCTGAATACAAGCAAACAAATATATCTGTTCATCATCCAATGTTTTAGGGCACCAATGAGAGGACAATGTCTTATAATTTATTCTTTGTCCATTACTTTTTTCCATCAACAAAAATTTGTTCCAAAGCCATTGAGAAAACACAAAAAAGAACTTTTGCTCAAATTAGATGATGTCCCTGGAGTCAGAAGAAAGCTAAAAGAACTAACTGTAAAGTCAACACAAAGTTAAGTAGTGCTGAGAGCCAGAGTAATTATAAGAAGCTAATAAGGAAAGGAATGACTATATAAAACAAGCTTCTGAGAGAAGGCATGTCACCAATCAGCTTGTCTGGACAGTTGTAGGCTGAACATTTGATCCCAGACACAATTTATCTTCTTAGCTGGGATAGGCTCTCTGGAAATATTGAGGATTATTTCTTTCGTGCATTGACACAGCAAAGACAAGTATATTGGAAATTTTAAAAACTTTACCCAAACTGAATAAAAATATTTGAAAAGCTTAAAAGACAAGGGAAAGGATCAAGGTGTTAAACCAGAAATTCCAGGAAGCCTCTGCAGGCAAAGAAGAAAAGAATGCACCGTTTTCAACAAAGGTTCTTGATTAACGCTGTTCGTAACTTTATAAATTTCAATAACCACCTCTTCCTTGTTTGCTTTAATTTTTAGGTAAAGGTCAGAACGTCAGCAAAAAGAAACCTGACATAAACAGCAGTTACCTTTTGTATTTAAATTCAGGAACCACGATCTTCAGAGACATCTACTCACCTCTGCAAGGCTTGGAGTTTGTAACCAGTAGGTTTTTTAAGCAACCAGCATAATTTCTCTGGGAAGGGATGAAGCACGCTTTTTCCTGTTAATGCACTGCAGCAAAATCTGAAAGGGACAGGGTCTTGCATCACCTACATTGCTGTTGTCAGGAACTGCTCAGCATCTTTGTTGGTCTCATTCTTTTGTCATGGCCAAACTACTTACCTTGTTCTCCATGTCCTGTGAGGATAGGAAGCCATGTGTTTCTGCTGCTTGCTGACAGTGGTGTCAGAAAAAGGGGATTTGCATTTTCCTTTGGGGTACTTCTCTTAGAGTCTGGCTCCTTCAAATGTTTGCATTGCCATCCAGCAGAAGGCTGGCTCAGATCTGGGACTGGGGATGCCAGCTAAACAAAACCTACAGACAACTGTGCCTTTATCCATTCAGCAGAGAAAAAAATTTCCTATTTCTAAAGTCTTATTTTGAAAAAGAATAATTGCTATTATAAACACTTGAGGGGGGAAACAGAGGGAAGGGAAGACAGAAAATGATAGATAAGAGTAGCATAAACACTTCCTAAAGTCAAGAAATCCTGCAGTGCCCTGGAGTGGAAGACCTTGGGGATCATCAAATGGACAGTGGCTCAGTAGTTTAATCACCTCATAACACCCCAAGGGTGCAAAACTGTGCACAGAATTCTCAGCTATAGTTTAAAGAGTGAGGAATTTGCTATAAAACAGCCTCTCTGGTCATACCATTCTTTCCAGGAGAAAAGAAAAATTTAAAAAATATGTGCTGTTCTTCCCATAGGAGAAAGAGAATTGTTCATAGCCAAAGAATAGAGGCAGCCTGCGAACTCTGGGGTCACAGAAGCTGTTATAGCTGAGATTAAAACCCAATAAGTGATCTCCTTAAGTAGAGAGGCAAAACTCAGGACCTCTGATCTGCAAACTGAAGAACTTCTGCTACTGAAGTGGCAGATAAGGATAAAGCATGCAGGTAGGGATTGCAAATACACACGCAAAAATGTGCATGTAGTGCTGGCCAAATGTAATAGAGAAAGAAAAAAGTTTTACAAACTTTTAACCTCCCCTTCCCCCCAAAAAATAGGCAGCTCTAGGATTCATGTTTTTACACAGAGAGGAAAAAAAAAAAAAAGACAAAAGCATGAATGTACACCTTGATGCACAGAACATCAGCATTTTGAATATGCAGGAATTTGAGCTTCAAACCAAGACACAGAGTGCCTCAGTGACTTGCCCAAGGTCAAAATATAAAATCCATGTTAAGCTCTTTGATTGTGATTTGCTTTCTAACGTGGAGAAAGCTCACATGCTGAGGAAACTGAAATGCTTTTCAAGAATAAAAGGGCTCCATCTAACTCATTTACTATTCATATATACTTTAAAGAATCTAATCCCAGTAGATGTTTGTTCGCTTCACAAAGCTACCACATATTTTGAAATAATCTGTTAGAATTGGAAGATTGTAGAGGAAAGGCCCAGAAACCCAGAACTGAAACAGAAGATGTGTTACAAAGCAGGATCAAAGGATACGCTGACAGATGTGTTCAGGAAGCTGAGTTGGTATTTCTATGCTCTGTGAATAGCGTGAATCCAGGCTATCTTGTGTTAATATTCATATGTAAAGCATTTATCAAAAGTTTAATAAAGGCATTAATCTGGCAATACGACTTCTCACTCCTATGAAACTTGCACAATGGGTAAGACTTCTTGTTTTTCCCCTTAGGACTGTTCTTAATTTTCACTACATCTCCTTCTATTGCTTAGTTTCTTAAATAAAAAACTTCTAATATCTGCTTAGGCCCATTATTCTTGCCAAGAAAGGCTCAATTGCATAATCCTTGAGGTCCCCTTTAACCTGGTATTCTATGATTATTATAACAGTTATACTATCCGTGATGATACACTTAGGCCAGTAAGGGAGTCACTTTTTGGTGACATGAGCTTCCTGCAAAAATCTGAGTTGCATCTAGAAAAGCCCTTAGATATTCCAGTTGAACACTCACTGGAATAAGATTCAAAATTATACATGTTTTGAAACACTTCATTGATGGCCAGCAGTGTTGCCGCTTGAACCAGTTTCTCTCTGTAGTGTATGTTCTAAAATGTATGTATAGCTCATACATGTTTTCTATTTCCTAAGAACACAGAGCTACAGAAACTTGTCTTTCTGATTTGTCTGTCAGTGGAGCAGACTCCACTTTCTACTGCACATTTCCAACCCACTTTAATGCTAAGTAGGCTGATAACTGTGATGCTCTCACTGTTGTGGAACGGCTTTACTTATATATGCACCCACCTATATATCTAAGTATATTTCTCTTTCCACACGCAAAGCATGTCCCTAACTGAGGAAGCTGGTCTGTAACCAATACTACAGTTTACCAATGCAAAGCCGAAGAACAAGTAATCTGTTTAGAAAGATTATGATTTGTAGATCTAAGATCTTAGGAGCGTTTCAGTATATTGAAGAACTTCACAGGGAGAGAACAAAATGTCTTATGAAACCTTAAATTATGTAAAATACTGAGATGCATTATATAAGGCATTTTAAATAAGGGCAGAATAAAGGCTAAATACTTCTGAACTGTCTCAGAAAAATTAATCCTCCTAAATTCATGCATCATTACTAGACTATGATCTTGAAATGCCTCCTGCCTTTAGGTTGATGTGGTTATAATTTTTTGCTTGTTTTAATTCGTATTTTATGTACTGTATGCATTTTTATGTAGCACCAATTGTGGTGGCATCCAACAATTAAAAACAAGCATAAATTAATCTCTCATTTACAGGCAACCATCTTCAATTAATGAACTAAAGGACCTTCTGCAATTTTTAATTAAAGTCTGAATAAGCCAGTACATCTCATATAAATCTTACAAGATCTGAACTTTTCAAGAGGGCCTTTTTAGCAACACCTTGGAGGCCATTTTATCCCTACTGCAAAAATAGGAGCCTAAGCTTTTTGTATCTCCGACTACTACTGGGTGACCCAGGACTAGGCAATGCCCTCCCAGCACCACGTGAGCAGTAGTTAGTGTATTGATTCTAGCCTCAGAAAAGTTATGTTTAATTTTTTAGCACTGACTCCTTGAAGAACCTTGGGAAAGAAAACTGGGTTTATATATATATAAATATATATATATAAATTTTGTCTTTCAGAGGTGCCAACAGCGCTGTCAGGGATTCAGCGATAACACTATGTAGAAATTGTAAAGTATTTTCTCTAAATGTTATTACAAGCACCAAACAGCATTGATTTTTATCAGGTTCACTCTCAAACACCCTCAAAAAACTTTGGCTCTAAGATCATGGGATAATTTTGATAAAAATCCACACAACAAAATACATTTGGAGCAAAACCCCCAGACTTCTTTCTGGGATGGGATGACTATAACAGCACCCTTCATATTAATTAGGCTTTTGCAGTTCCTAAATGAAAAACAGCATGCAGTGACTATTGTCAGAGTCTTGATAATCTCAATACACCCAGCAGTCCAGCAGGCTTTTTCTTGTACGGCAGCGATGATGGCAGCTGAATAGAGAATCTAGGATATATAAATCTCTCAAGACACAGCACAAGAGGCAGTGTTGCCCTCTATTACCTGAATAAGAACATGCAATGAATAAGATGAAGTAAAACAGAATTCAGAGCTCACGGCAAACATGCCTTCAAGAGAAGAGAAAAATGGAGAAATACATATACATTTCTAACATTTAAATTACCTAAAAAGCTTCTTTTTTTTTAGACCTACTTTTGGACCATAACAGCCCCAAGCTGTCCTTCCAACTAGAATATAAGAGATTGTGGCAAAGATCCAGCTCCCAAACAGTTGGTTCCTAAACTGACTGAGGTTGGAAAATAAAACTCGACATTACTTTTAACATAGCACTGACCACTCTTTTTCATCACACAAGCAAGCTACCTGCTGTACAGACACATAATTCTATTAATATTTGATTGGTAAATATTAGATTATCAGTTTTTAAGGTGAACAGTTTTCATGAGTATGTTGCACCTCATTACCTATATACTAGGCAGAAATCATAGAATGTATTCATAACTTCGTTACAGTGGGAGTCTGTGACCACAATAAAATTCTATGTAATATCATGTGGGTATTAAAATTCAAGTATACAGTAGAAAAGTAGAAGTATATAGCACTGATATTTCAAAAAAATTGCAGTAAAACATGATATTATTTTTAAGGTCCTTACAGACTTTTATTTGGCAAAGCTGCTATCTGTCTTTAGATGTAGAATGATATTTCTATCATTACCTTTTGTAAGTTGGGAATATTCATTTTTAAAAGAATGAGGATGCTACTCATCAATATTTGGATTTGAAAGACACACAAGGAAGATATCTATTAAACTCCCTCTCAAAGGCTTTAGGGACACATGTAAAATTTTAGAAATAGAGCTACTATTTGCAAACTTAAATATAGATTTATCCTATGTATCATGAAACACATAGTACTTTTTCTAATTTATTAGTAGAAATATTAATAAAACACCATCTTTCTTGGCATATCCAATTAGAATAATTTTGGTAATTAATTTGTACAATAGTTTTTAATTATCTCACACACAAAAGCGTGCATGTGTATGCTTCTATAAAGATGACAGTTTTCATACATAAATGACAAGTGCATTCTTTTAATCAGAATAATCCTGTAACTTTAGGGCAAAAATATATCGCTCAATAAGGAGCCATGTATGTCTCTCTCCACTGAAATTCTGTATCTCTCTGCCTCATCAAACAGCAACCTCCATGTATAGGCAGAAGACTGCTGGAAATTAAATAAATTGTGCCATGCAGAGGAAATAAAACCGAGCAGTTCCATAGCACGACATAGTGAAATGATGATAAAGCCAGATTTTACAGTGCTTCCATCTGTCATATGCTTGTCATATGTCCATTGTCACACACTTGCCATCCTGAATTATATGGTTCTCTATAAATGCGCTTTTCATTTTAAAAGTTACAGAAAGAGACTATGCTACTGCGGGTTTGAATTTGAAGGGGACATATGCATATGTAATCATATATCCAGTGCTAAAACATTATATTGCAAACATAAATGCTAAGAAGTTGATAAATGTCAGGAATATTTCCATTTAGAATTTCTGACTACATAGCAGTGTTTGACTCCATTTTCACTTTATTTTCTAGAACCTCTTAAAACCCGAGTCCCTGTTACCTTAACTCATTGTCCTGATAAACTAAGCTCCCTACTTCCCAGAGCTGCTTTATCTAATCTAAAATAACCCACCCAATTAATTCTCATTTATTTTTCAGCAGATATTCATTAGCTGAAGCATAATGACACAATGAATGCAATACCTGGACAACTTAGAAATCAGGCACAAAAACTTGAGTCTCACTCCAAACATTTGTACAGACAGAAGCTTCATTTTCAAATTCTTGCCACAAGACCCTCTGCCTTGGGTTCCCGCTCCTCAGCTGTCCCACACTTCTCTTCTGTAAGGAGATCTACTTCTTCTTCTTCTCTTTCCATCTATGTCAGGCAGCTTTCCACTCCTTTCCCCTTTCAGCCAGGAGCAGCCAACATCTTCACTGTAAAACCTGAAGCACAAGAAGGCTAGAAGAACTCTCCAGGGAACAGCAATGCTGAAAAATAAAAAGTTTGTATTTAGCTGCATGAACCTGGGCAAATTGAGACAAATTTTCAATAGACGGCAGATACAGCAGCCCCTCTTTGTCAAACTTATTTGATGTTTATTTGGCAGTCAAAGTTCATAATTATTTTAAATTTAAGCTAGAAAATATTTTTCTATGCTTATGAGTGAATATGTTAAGAATTTTCCAAAGTTTTTCAGCTCAAGTAGTTGCACTAGACAAAATTCGAAGCATCTGAAAATAACTGTCAAGGATCACAAATAGGTAATTCTCCTCATCCCATCTTTGAAAAAGTTAACTTTGAAAACCTTCTTATACAGACAAAAGTAAATCGAGCATGTTCTTCTTACATTCTGTAGCTTTTAATTTTTATAGGAAGTTGTGAATGCTCCATCGCTGGCAGTGTTCAAGGCTGGATTGGACATAGCCTTGGGTAGCATGGTTTAGTGGGAGGTGTCCCTGCTCCAGGCAGGGGGGTTGGAACTAGATGATCTTAAGGTCCTTTCCAACCCTAACTATTCTATGATTCTATGATTATCCAATACTGAGGGCAGATGTGCTGGGAATGGGCATGCTGTGTAGATTTCTGCACAGGGCTGTTTTATGAAGACATCAAATGCCCCAAAGAGAAAAAAAGGCATCAAACAGTTGTCACAAACTCTCAGTGGAAGAACAGCAATGTTACTGAAAATTTTAGTGATCTACAGTTTGTCTTTATTTTATCCTCATGTACTCAGGCAGGTGGACTTTTTAAGAGGGGTCTCAAAGTTAAGGTCACACAGGGAGCAATAAAGCAAGTGTTCAAACACTGCTCTCTGCCTGTATTTCAGGCATTATCTATTATTTTACAGGGACAAAAAAAGGATACCAGTTCTTTGCCTGCTCCTTCATGTCAGAGATAACATCATGTCAGAGATAACACTTCAAGAAATGGTGTCAGTGCCAGTTGTGATGATAGATTCTGTAATAAGGAAGCTGCTTCGCAAGGAGTTAGACGTAGGTCATCAATCTGTGACTCATACAAACATGCTCAGAGATGTTAATGCAGGGAGCAAAACCAAACAATCTTCTGAAGGTTTCTGTCATTTTTACAGATATTAGAGAAAGTTTGTACAAAAAGAAAATGCCATCTTGAAAATTGTCCAGCTCTAAAAGTTCTGATACATCTTCTCCCTGACACCAAAAAACCCACTTACTAGAGCCACTTGCTACTAGGAAATTGAATCAAAAGTTAGCAAAGATTTGAAAGCAATTAAATTTGGGAATAAATTTGCTTGTTTGTTTGCTTGCTTGTTTAAAAGCATGTAGGAGCCTAAGAGTAAGCCTGGGAATATTTCTGTCTTCAAGTCCTAAAACTTTTCCAAGATGCCCTGTAAAAGAACAAAAAGAAAAGAATTCTCTAATTTTTTTTCATGAAATGGTAATGTAAGCAAAAATCAGGGTGACTCCAAATGCTCCAGTTCAAATTCTTGGCCATTATCTCTACAGTACCTGAGTGGCCTGAAAATTTTATAAAATGCACCAAAGTTCAGAGGTAAATGTAATCAACAGCTTTTGAACTCTGGCACAATGGATTTACGTACTAACAGTAGAGTTCACTTCTACAGGAAAAAAATATTTACTTAGCCTTGGTATAACATTATGGAATTAACTGCTACAGACACTAGCTACTCTCTAAGTAAATAATTGCTTCCTTCCATCCTACCTACTAAGTATTTTGGTCTCTTTCTCTTTCTCTCTGTCTCATAAAACTGCACCAAAAATTCCTGTACATGTCACAGTGGTGACATGTAGAACTTGAATACAGCATGTAGAATATAGCTACAGTGAAATGCTTATGATAATGTGCCACATTAAAAACAAATAATAATATTTATCAGTAGAAAATTATCCATTAAGAATGATGGACATATTAAAGAAATGAAAACAATTAAATCTTTACCCTTAAAATGTTAATATGATTTTCTTCATCATCCACTGCTATAACACGAAATGTAGCTTCTGTTTGCTATCACTGGAAATTTGTATATTGGAGGATGTTATCTACTACAATTTTAAGTACAAAAAAGTTGTGGGGAGAAGCAGTGGGGGAGAAGCATTTTTTCAGTACAAGAATACATTTAACAGTCTGATATCTTTCCTCAATTCTATCTTAATTTTATGCATAATGAGATGAATAGAAGGCTAACATTTCATTCCAGTGGACAGGGGGTAAGACCCTAGATACCATTCCTATAGTGAACTTCATACTGAATTTCAATGCAGGAAACTTTCACAGGCTGATGTTAGATATTGTTCCAAAAATTGGTTGGGGACAAGTTACACACACAGCAATGAGGTAACATTTTCCCCATGGACTGGAGAAAAAAAAAAAAAAAAGTATTATCACTTAAATTACAAACTTGATATCTCCAGCATCATAAGGCACAAGCAAGCCAAGGTAGCTCTTCCATCTTGGTCTTGTCTGTGCTAATGTTATCAGGATTTCTAGATGGTTCTTTTCTCTTTAAATGGAGTAGGTACCATATGCAGTGTTAAGTTTTATACCTGGGACTTGATCTTGTAAGAAATTGAAAGACAGAGCCAAAGAGTTCAGAACACATTCTTGTTGAAAATGTTTGCATAGCATATTCCTAATGTCTCAAATAATTGTTTTTCATGTCACTGTTCCTCATAAGTCTGAAAATTATGAAGGGTTTTAAATAGAATTATGCATTGGCTAGAATTTGGCCAAATATGTTAGATTTATGAGACTTTCCTCCATTGAGGAAAAGGGGATGGCAACACTTATGAAAAAGCCTTACAGATACAGGGGCAAGTTTCTTATCTTTGTAATGTTATCTTTGTAATGTTGCATATCCTGTGTTCATTAAGTCCTGGGTGTTTTTTCATTCTTTCATGAAAACTCAATAAGTAACATTTAAATAAGAAAACTACACTTCATTGAAGCATAGGATAAAGTTCCTCCAGTCCTGCTGACTGCTCTTGTGCCAGAGTTGGTAAATACTATCTAGAGGCTAAAATCATATTCCTGGACCATCTATGTGATGCACCTTTGAGTCCTAAATAAGCCCTGGCTGGTTTTGGAAGTATGTTTTATGTGGTGATCAGGTACTATTGATACTTTCACACACTCTTAAGCTTTCTGTTAGGAAAGGAAAACTTAAGACTACGCTTTGGGCTCCACAGTATGCCCAGGATTTTAACATGAAAAACAGCAGCTGTTTTTTCCTATTATGACTTCCCAGTTGGCAGATTTTCTGCTTAGAGGGCCTACCACCTGGGTTTATGCCAACAGAAGTGGGCACAGTTGGATTTAGTCTGTGATTAACAGAATAAATTCCCCTTCCTGCAGATAAAAAGACTAGATTTTTATAAGAAGTCACAGAAAAGTGATGACAAAGCCAGGTTCTCGCACTTGGGAGGTGATGCTTTCGGAGGAGGTGTCCACCCTGCCAACTCCAGACAGTGCACAGAACCCCCAGCACCAGCACCTCCCACCCGGGAATGCCTTCAGCTGCCTGAACAGTAACTCTCCAGCTCTGGGCTCCTGCCCCAGTTCGTGCTGCTCTGGGCTCCCTCCTATCCCCATGAGTTTAGTTTCTAGAACCATGACTGACCAAGACTTCTTCAATTTTGTTGAGACACATCTGCAGTACATCCCCCAGAAAAACTTCAGATGTGTGTATGGTTTGTCAATTGCCAATTGCATTGTCTTAGAGTAAACCACAATTAGCCTTACATTTTGCCATCACAAACTTTGCTATTCTGGTGATCTCTACTCATTTTCAGAAGCCATTTCTTTCCTGCACAAAGTAAAACCACAGTTGCAAAAATCAGAAAACATGAATGGATATACTTAAGTAGTTTTCACTAGCTTCATTCATGATGAAGATTGCCTGGCTGTTTTCACTTATCTGAAGGATGAGAACAAGTGTCATGATTGCTCCTGGACAGAGTTCATTCTCTGAAGGCAACATCTCATTTTCCTTTGAAAGGAGGGGAGGAAATGGACACATGTTATCATGATAACCTAACTATTTCACATGTTCACTGCACATATCTGTTTAGGATCTGTATTGTCTGTAGGTTTGTTCTGATCTCATTTGTTTCATTTGGTTACTGTAATCACCAATTTCCTTGTTTCAGGAAAGCAAGACTGATACAGTCAGAGGAGAGAAATCTACTTCTCCAGAATATGATCTAGATTGGGAACCAACTGCAGGCTGCTAGAGAGCCTAGAAAACAATGATTTCTTTACCCCAAGTACATGGGATGCTTGGAAACATGCATCACCTTACAGAGATCAGGTACCTTCATGCAAGCAGTGAGTACTGCTGCTCCCTTCCATCTTCTGCATGCCTCACTGTATAGGCCATACACTTTAAAATTCAGGGAGAGTTGATTAATATGCTCCAGTTGTAGGCCCTCTTTCTTATGAAAGATTAAGGGCAAACCTCTAGCATAAATGTCTGTTTTCTTGCCTGCCTCACCTTAGCTGTAGCTATTCATAAATATATAATTGTTAGTAGCAGTACAGTACTGTCTCTTTCATACACATAACAAAACCCTCTGTACTGTAAATTAACAGTGCTGTGAAATATGAGTTCTGAACTCTTATTAAAATCTCATCCACGTTATGTTTAACCATGCCAAGTGCAAGGTCCTACACGTGCGTTGAAGCAATCCCAGGCACAGCTCCTGGTTGGGCAGAGAAGAGATTCAGAGCAGACCTGCAGAGAAGGACTTTAGGGTTTTGGTTGATGAGAAAATGAACATGAGGCGGCAGTGTGCACTTGCAGCCCAGAAAGCCAACCGTATCCTGGGCTGCATCAAAAGGAGGGTGACCAGCAGGTCGAGGGAGGTGATCCTGCCCCTCTACTCTGCTCTTGTGAGACCTCACTTGGAGTACTGTGTGCAGATCTGGTGTCCTCAACATAAAAAGGACATGGAACTGTTGGAACAAGTCCAGAGGAGGGCCACGAGGATGATCAGGGGACTGGAGCACCTCCTGTATGAAGATAGGCTGAGAAAGTTGGGGCTGTTCAGCCTGGAGAAGACCAGGCTGCGTGGAGACCTCATAGCAGCCTTCCAATATCTGAAGGGGGCCTATAAGGATGCTGGGGAGGGACTCTTCATGAGGGACTGTAGTGAGAGGACAAGGGGTAACGGGTTCAACGGGTTCAAACTTAAACAAGGGAAGTTCAGAATGGATATGAGGAAGAAGTTCTTTACTGTTAGGGTGGTGAGGCACTGGAATGGGTTGCCCAGGGAAGTTGTGAATGCTCCATCGCTGGCGGTGTTCAAGGCTGGATTGGACATAGCCTTGGGTAGCATGGTTTAGTGGGAGGTGTCCCTGCCCCTGTCAGGGGTGTTGGAACTAGATGATCTTCAGGTCCTTTCCAACCCTAACTATTCTATGACACTATGATTCTATGTTCTGCTTTACAACCATGCATGCAGCTGCTGTGGCCGTCTTCTGGAAATTTTCGGAAGCTTTTCATTAGGTGTTACATTCCACACATCTCTTAGAAAAAAAACAAACACAACTCCCCACCCCAAAGTCACAACACATATTCAGGGCTTCCCTTTGGTGACAGATTATGGGTTTTGGGCCATTGTCAGTCCCAATAAACCATTTCTCTAACTTCTTCAAGCACTAATGCCCATTAAAGACTTGAGCCAACTTCCACACAAACCATTAGGATTCCTTGAAATTACTTCCTTGTGGTGGAAATCAGGCCCTGAAACACCTGTACTACTAAAAATCACTGCTGTTTCCAGTCAGAATCTTCTGATGTTTCCATATGAAGTATTTATAAGAAAATATTGAACTGTATTTCACAGTGACTCAGTAAATAACTCATGTCATGCTCAGTGCTTTTAGGCAGTAATTAAAGATTTAAGGCATGCAACAAAAATGTCATTGCTTAATTAAAATCAGGAAAAATTGTTCCACATTAAAATACTTGCCTGTTATCACTCAGATTTTGTTCTAGGTATACCATAACATTTTTATAGCGAATCATACTTCAAGAAAGCAGTAAGCTATTTTTCCCTGAATGAAAGCTTTAAAAAAATCACATTGCCTTAATCTTCACACTGTGAAGAATTTTAATGTGTATTTATTCTTCAAACATGTGGTCCCATATGCATTATTTAATTTCATTAGAGATAAATGGGCAAATTGATACCATACTTTCACACCTCTTGTGTTTTTTTGTTGGAATTGTGGAGCTATAATCTGGTTGTTATCAGACAGAATATTTATCCACTGCATTGGCCTCAACTCCCTCCTCCCTGTCCCACCAAAGCCAATGATTTGGTGAATAATACTGATTGTTCAGTTACTCTTGCAGAAGGCCCAATTTAACCACATGCTGAGTAACCACACACCCAGTGAAGCAAAAGAGACAGAATGCAACAAAGGAATGAGAAATCTGGAATCCACACATATTGTCCCAGTGAGAAACATGAAGTAGGATCCTGTCATGATGCAAGTTCCAAGTAGCTAGCTGGTGCATTTGAGACCCTCAAATGATGCAGTCTGGGGGCTTTGAAAAGAGAAAGATTTGGAAGCCCAGTCTAAATAACCTTAATGGAAAAAAGGTTGCATTAACCTTAATTTATAAGCTAGAAAGTCTATCCATTTACTTTTTAATTCCTTGTTTTGGAGCTGTGGACACAAAAATTAGAATGACAAATTGTGTTTAAAAACACATTCTCAAGTAAGTATCTGTATATCATTCTTTTTTCCTGGATGAATTGCACTTAGGCCTATCCTAAGGTAAGAAGCAGCAAGAGAAAATGGGAATTTTACAAAATAAAACTTTATAAAGTCACCTCAGTGGACAAACATATTTTCACAGAACAGATGGTTCATAATGTAGCTTTTTCACCAATATGATTACATCATAAAATATTCCTCTAGCATAGATATTTGAGCTAGTTCTGTTTGAGTTAGCTCCAGCAGTGGCATCAGTATAACTATTCCAGTAGAATACTTCGTTCAAATCTGCTGAGTCCAAGTCAGAGACTTGCTTGATGTTTAAATATCCTGTCATCAATTTCTTTTTCTCCATTATTTTTATTTTCACAATTAAAGAAATTTAAGTAATTAATAGGTTAGGCTTTTTCTTCTGCATTTCTGTAATGGCAAATTCAAGTATATAATGAATTTTCAGGTGTTACGTATTCTATGGTTTAGTTTCATCTAATAAAAGATGAAAGGATTATTAGTACCAAATATTTTGGCTGATCTTAGAATACTGTATTCCATTTTCCCCTTTAAATGATGGCACGTTTTCATTAATTTCTGTCTTTGCTTCTTAATTTCCTCATAGGTTCATGTGTTTGATATCTTTAAGAAGTCTTTGATCTGCCTTGCACCTTAAAATATTTAATAATTTTTAATTTGATGTAATCACTTATGGTGGGTTCTTTTGATGTCTCCATTGCATTTATTGCTTTGCTATATCTCTTTATTTTTACTTTCAAAGAGTCCTTTTTGTTCAGAGACAGACATCGCTTTCCCAATTTATTTCCAGGTTATTTTCCAGGTATGTTCATCTATAAAAAAATTACATCTGTTTTGTTTTTTGGTTTTCTTTTTTTAATTTGAGAGACTTTTAGACTATGCCAGTTTTTAATACTTACCTTCGTTCTATGACACCCATGACTTCTAAACACAATGAGAATATGTTCTCTTGTATTTGGTGGCTGTACTACCACTGCTTCTCAAGATCACTTCTAAGTTAATAAAGGCTAAATAAAGAATATCCTCTTCTTGGAGTAGTAGAATAAGAACCACTTGAAATGTTAATAAAATGTGTCTCTGCATTTTTATACTGTGCTATTGACTGGTTGATATATAGCTACTTGAAGTCTTTTATGCTTTGCCAATTTTTTCAGCCTCTATGCAGTGTGTACTTCAGTTTTACAAATCTGATCAAAAATATGGTGCAGATTACTGATGGCAGCAAGCTGGCCATTCAACTTCTCTCTGTACTGCAAACTGCATACTCAGATCAAAATTCCATGGCACAGAATGTGTCCATGAGAATTTTAATTATAGATGGTGGTACATAACTTTTCAGGAACAGTATATTTCCCTGATTCATGGGAGGAGGACTGGAACTAGATGCTCTTAAGATCCTTTCCAACCATAACTATTCTATGGTCCTATGATTCACCTCGTCCTTCTCTGAGAGAATTGTCTCTAGGAACTGAAGCAAAGGGTAGGGTTTTAACTGGTTTTTTTTTTTTTTTCATTTGTTTTTGGTTCTTTTGGGGGGGGGTTTGTTTTGTTTTGGTTTGTTTATTTTTTGCTGTTAGTAGTGGGTTTTTGTTTGGTTGGTTTGTTTTTTTTTTTTTCTATTTTCATAGTACGTCAAAAGCGTCATCCAGTCTACAGCCAGATAACATGGATAATTCAACAGAAAGCCCAGAAGTTATCTATGCTTTAAAGTTCACTGCAGAGAAGACTATGGTCATTTGAACACAGGCATCTCTCTAATGTAGTAGTATGTAGCATCATTACTCATTAGATACACAGGTGTCATTCATCTGTAACACTAGGTTTTATCCAGAGGAAAGAGATCCCAACTGATTTATGTATATAACATTAACATCTATTCTTATGAGCAGCTCAAAAGGGATTTAGGACAACAGAAGATCTATACACATTCACAGTTCATAATACACCAGAACTATTTTCATTCTCAGTGGAAGTCCTGTAACACAAGCAGCCACATCACTTCTTGGGGCTTGATTATTGCCTCCTTATAGTTGGTCTGAGCTCCTTGAATCAAGTGACTGGATGAGAATTCCAACTTTCATGTTAAGGAAATTGTAGGGGTTTATTCCTCAATATTGTTAACAACAGCTAGAAAACTCTTAACAACCTAACTATGTAAGTGAAAATTAATAGAAAACCTAATATGAATTAATAATTTTAAATGTACATTTTCAAGGCAATTGTACTTTTGAGAGACACTGAAGAAATTATTTATGGCAATAAAATCTGCCAGGGCGTCAAAAACCACATTTTTGCCTCACCTTTTGAAGTGGTGTTGCAAGTCAAGAGTGATGCATATTCTTTGTGTTTTACACTGTAAAAGAATTTGCAAAAGGGTGATCACACTCAGATTTTATTCCCAAGAAAAAGACATTTGTTTTGTGATATTTTTTAGAGAATAAATAAATTAAAAATGAGTTAAATAAAAATTGAGTGCTACTTTGAGTAAACTATTTTGCATCTTTCAGGATGGCAGATTCATATAAAGCTTCCCCCCATATCTTGTTGAATATTAGTTTTCTCACAAAAGAAGTAATAAAAATTACATTAGAACTCTGTACCTCATGAAGCATAGGTGGAGTTGGTACAAATGCTTCAACAGTACTTGTACGTGCCTTCTTTCCATATAAAAAGAATCTTCACATTATGTATGTCAGCCAGCCAACCCTCATTTAAAATTTCAAGGTGTTCACTGCCATTTTAAAGGTAAGATCTGTGAAATAAAGAATATGGTTGAAGATGTGCTGAACTTTTGCAAGTGAGTAAAACAGATGTTTTCAATGTTTAATTTTTTGTATGACTGCATCTCAGTATTATCTTCTTAAGTAATATTGAGAAAGGTTAATTACTGTATTAGTGCTGATTTTTAGCAAAACGTCGTTTTGGGGAAGCTGATTAGAGGGGAGTAACATCAAAATGAAATTACCGACAAAGAAATTGCTCTTTCAGTAAAGTAAGCCCCACAGACATTGTAATGTAATTTCTTGTTAATGAACACATTAATAGAACTTTATCACAGAAGAACTGTCTGAATTTTAAACTATCATGGATCTTTGTTCAAACTGTGTATGACAAAACCATTTTATATTGATTATATATTTCATTTGCACAGTGGGATAAACTAATGATAGATTCTGAGTTTATTTCCCAGTAACTCAGAAAGAGTAATTAAAATAATTAAAATTCTTTCTGCAGCATAAAATCCAACAATGCAATGTCATTCGCAGATTTATCAGGAGGACCTCACTGGTGTGGTGGGGGTTTTACCTGTACATGCTGGCTAAGATCCCAGGTTTGAGGGAGTGAAGATTTATACAGTGAGTGTCTGAACCACAAAATATTCTTTCTTTCCCTTCTTGCTCACGTACCCAAGAGTTTAGCATGGACGACAAACTAAAGGGGTTTCCATTAGTCCTCCTCCATTGCTGTTAAGGAAAGAGCAACCCAGGCTCACACTGCAAGGCAGCCCCTAGCCCCATGCACTAATTTCAGCATTAGCAAGAGGTTTACGTTCTACAGACCTGAAGGTTATACAGGTTACTTACGAACAGCTACATCCAGCTTGCATATAAACTACACATATTTATTATAAGTGCATATAACCATATTTGGCATGCAGATGGAAAATAATGTATAGTGGTTCAAGTTCATTAGCAACACCAGCCAGCAGTTCTGCTGTTTTGTCCCCATCGCCATTCAGCTGCAGGAAGAGGGCAGCTGGAGCCCACATTATATGACTCAGCAGGTCTCATCTGGCCCTTGGGCTGCACATTACATGCCCCCGCTCTACTCTTTGATGTGCTGAACAATCTCCGATTTCCAACTGGGGATGTAAACTGATAATGAGATTGCCTTAATGCTCTAAATCTCAGTGGCATTATCACAGAGGCCATTTTCTGGCTTTTGCAGTTGCCTGAAAGGGAAAGGGAAATAAATAGTAGAGGTGAAAACAGAATTGTGGTATAACTTAGAACACAAGCATGAGCTGCTGATTCAGGAGAAAACATAAACTGGTTGCAGTCAATTAGCAGCTTTGTTTTCTTCTGATACTTGTCACATCGTGTATTTATTTAAAATGCCCTTCAGCTGGACAGGCTCAAAAGAAGTTTCATATTTCCACCAGGGGCTTAGGAACAGCAGATAAACACTGCAAATGCCTTACAAACATTAAAATAGCATAGTAGCCCCTGTGATCATTTTGTGTACAATCACAGTATGCCAAGAGATCTGCTTTACATCAGCAACAGTGATCTGCTAAAAGCAACATTAAACCATCTACTGTCACCTCTCTTTCCAGGTGTTATGACAGTCCATAATTACTACTCTGATTCTAACTTAACGTTTGGGCTATAGCATAGTTTCTAGCTGTCAGGCATCATGAAATTCTGTTTTAAAATTTGTTAAAGAAGTGTAGTCTTGAGAAACCACAAACAGCAGGGGCCAAATTTTAATTAGTATCTCTGTTAACGTCACTTCAACAACACGATTCCCACTGTTTTAATCACAGGGGGTCTTTAACATGCCTTCAGGGACACACAGTTAAAGCCAAGAAAAATGTCACAATTATTAACTGACTACAAAGAAAAAAAAGTAAGGAAGTTGTTTAAGCATTACTGGAAAATTACTCTCTTAATTAGAGCATTAGAACAGTGTTATAGTTCTCTCTTCAGTAGCAAGTGGCAATGGCATATATATTTATAGTGGGTAAATATACAAGATACTGACCTTTGCTATAATTAAGTGGTAATGATTCTCTTGCATCATCCCTGAACTCCTGAAACTTGTCTGTGCTGTCCTGTGATGCTGGCCCCAGTGCATGACCCCTCTGTCTGCTTCCACTGCCCTGTCCCACATCACACCTGTGACATGTGGGGGGTATGTGGAAGACCTTATTCTTAAGCTATGGGCCCCACTATCCAATGACATCCAGCAAAGCACTGGCAGAGGGCTGAGTTTCTCTGCCCGCGCGTTTATGTGTCGGGTAGATGCAGGTAACACTACGGGAGGTCTCCAGGTAGGTTCAATGGGGGGAGTTAAAAGTTATGTGCCACAAACCCCAAACTCTTCTGCATGTTTTCAGCTCCATCAGGGCCTTGTGTAATGACTGAGAAAAAATATTAGGAAAAGGAAACTCAAGTGTTAAATCTCTCCTGTTTCAACACCCAGGATGCCCACTTGTGCAAACCTCAATTTCTTTTACTGTAATAATGGCTCTTTTGCTTTTCACTTGCTGGGACAGTGCATAGCTGCAGTAAGGGCACAAATTGCAGAGAACTACACATTCCTAGGCACCACCACTAGATCCTTATGTTCTACATTTATTTCAACAGTCTGTGAGGAGGGAGAAAAAAATCTCAACAGTACCATACTGGTAAAATGCCTCTTAAATGCTTCCAAAATATATCAAGTGTCAGAACATTGGCATGGTGAAGGTGTATGGTATTATATAGCTATTGCAAGTCTGCAAGTGAAGAATGCTATGTCAAGTATTAGAGAACAAAAAAGTGTACACAGCTGAGAGAAAATACAGATTCGTCAGCAATAACCACTTCCGTGCTTCATCCTTATCTAATCCTTGTGCCAGACCTTAACTTCAAGACATCCTTCTGGCCTCTAATGAAGCTTCTGTCTTCTGTTTCGACACTCACAAGATTTCTAGAGGTACCTCACTGCTTGTCCTTACCCTTTACACATACTTTGTCCTGAGCTGGTTACCATCTTTGTCTTAATTTGTGCCAGATATATCCAGCTGAGACTGACCTTCTAATTACAAATATGTGTAATTTTGTCAGGCTTCGACTGGCAGTAACAAGGGTAATCTTCAGTTTCCGGAAGCCATTACACTGTAATAAGCCACCAGCCAAAAACCCAGGAAAATGAAACTACACTTCTTGTGAGCTCAGTGGGTGTAGCTACATCACTAATTTAGTTTGATGAAGGAGTTCTTTGAAGATAAAGGTTGTCTTGTGATCATACTTAGTGTTCCATGCTACTCTCTCAAGCACAACACTGCTCACTCCAAGCCCTTTCCTTCCTGGTGAAAAAAAGAAACACAGACCAACCAGCTCTCTAAGTATGCCCGGTGAATCTCAGAAAAGAAACGAGTGTGAAATTCATGCTGATGAAGCACAGTGTGGACAGAGGTTCAGGGACATGACAGATGAAAAAAAACCTAACCCCACACCAGTTAGTAAAGCAGATGGACCAAGTGAACTCCACTTCTCCCTGCTCCTCAAAGAATGAATGAAATGACTTGACAACACAGTACTGAAGGGGGAGAAGAAAGTAGAAATAGGAATTAAATCAAAGTAATATATACTTTCAAACAAATAAACAAAACTAACAGTCATGTCACAAAATGGAAAACAGTATGTAGGTTAGTGAGAAGAAATACAGTCACCTGAGCAAACCAACCAAAGTGTCTCAGATTGAATGGCTACCCTAATCCAATGCAAATGCTTGCAGCCCTTTGGTGAAGAAATACAGAAATATGGAGCTTTCTGAGCACCGATACAGTTTAATTTTGACTGGTCTCTGAATGCTATCTAAACCTAATACTTATTACTGTCCTCCAGGATTGAATTTGTTCTCTTTTACTAACAATCAAATCAATCCATTATTTTCTACACAAACGATACAAATATTTTTAAATTTGCTGTTTTCTTGGTGAAGCAACTGTTAATAGCACTAGCTGCCTTCCACCATCCTTTTGTAATATCAATCTGCAAATTGTGGTGTATCAAATCATAGGCCTCTATTGCCTATCTAGCTAGATGTCAAGGCTATCCAGTATTATGCCATCATCTGCTTCAGTGAGCAGCTTCTTGCTTCAATAGCTACTCTATTAGACATTCCAGACTTTCCAATCTATAGCAGGGCTAACAATCCTTCTAACAGAGTCCATAGTACCTGAAGAAATTTCTTAAATTTTCCTTTACTTCTCAAATTTAGAATTTTGATACCCAAAATCTTTCACTGGAGGAGAGGCAGTGGGTCATTGCTTAGCCCCAGGCATAATTGTTTTTTCTAATCTTCATACCGTATTAATAACATCCTCTGTTTTGTAATGAGGTCATTGTGTTTGTTTCAGAAATTCCACAGTTATGTTCAGACTTAAAATTAAAACTGAACATATTTTGGAGCTTGCACACTGGCCTTCTTTATTTCCTATTCTCTGTATGCACACTGACACTATACTCCTGAGCTGCTGTCAGTCTGGAGCACTCTGGGACGAGCCATCCTTTTCTTTTAAGCTTCCTACTGCACCTAAGAATGCCACTGTATGCAGAATGGCATTTACACAAAATGATATGCAAGGTTCAGAAAGCTAAAGAGACCTTGAGGGGGAACTCACTGTGTAAACCTGTAGTTTGAAAAATTTCCTGGGAGACATAATCTGTGGGTTGGAGCCTTCAAAAATAAATCTGTGGATTCCCAAGAGTATTTGCTAATCTCTGGACACATTATCAAAACTAATCCTTCTTTTGGTTTCTGCTGAAATGAAAAGTAAATGCATGTTAAATTCTTTCAAAAAATGGATGAGAGTTTCTGGCTCTATGAGAGCCAGGCTTTGGATTTCAGCTGGATGGAGTCACTTTCCAGGAGTCCTGAGGATAGGCTGAAGAAGGGTGGGGTTTGAGCTGCATCAGAGCAATTACTACTTCTTTTGGCTGGCTGTATGTGTGTCATACATACATGCTTATTCTGAGTTCATATTCTGTACTCTGTCTTTCTCACATGTCTCAATGTCACATGAAAGGCACTGGATCCCAGAACAGGATCTGTAAGGTATTGCAGCGCTTATCTGTGAGTAACTTAGACCCTTCTGCAGCCTGGATTTTTGCTTATTACATGCAAGTTCTCTCCATTTTGAGACACTTGTTTGCTGTTTGTCTTTAAACCAAGTTCTTTTAAATCTTAGACTCAGTAATTTGGACTTTATTTTCAACATCCAAAGACTTCTATGAAATTTTATGCGATTATACCAATCATGATTTCCAAAGCCACTCACATACGAAAATAATCTAGAAAATGAAAGGAAAATTAAATTCACAACTGCTTTATGTAAATACATATGGGATTTTACAGCAACAAAATCATTTTTCATATCTTAGGATCCTTATTCTGCGTCAGAAAATGAAAAAGAATGTCTAGAATATCTCTTTTAGTAACAAAAGCAACAGATGTTCAATTTTCTAAATTTTATGAATCTGAAAACAGTTGCAGCAGCCTCTAAATTTCAGTAAAAGTATAGGCGAGTTTAACTTAGAATTATAATGAACACATCACCATAATGATAAAATATAATAAACAATTACTTATGTCTACATCTGTTCAGAAATGTCTTATCTACAGGAAATTAGAAAAACATATACATATATTGAGGAAAGCTTATACAGTGAGAGTAATCTCTTAAATCAGTAGTGTCAGTTATCTGCCACTAATTTTGGCCAACTATGCTTTGAAACATTCAGGCAATAATCTTTGCCCCTTGGGAGACTGACCTAGGCTAAATGGACCTTGCAAAGCAAGGATTCAGAAAACAGAAAGGTATAGATCTGAATATACTAATTATTGAAATTGAATAAAGTAACTAGGAATATTACCTTTGGAGCATGTAGAAAGAAATGGAGTCCATGTGAATTGCCCTGTAGGGAAGGGCTCAGATAATTACACTGATTTAGACGTTACAGTAATGTGCTGTAAAATCATGCAAGAGAATGAACATTATGTAGCTCCTGAAGGAGAGTTGCTATTGTTAAATAAAGTACAAGAGAAGAGGAATTTCTGAACAGTCTATTTCATTTTCTGAAAAGACAAGTTTTGATCTTGGCCTCTGTGAGCACTGGTTACCTGAATGATGTGGATCCATGTTTCTTCATTGTGTAAACATGATATATTGGGCAGCATGCTCCAGCAGCCAGTAGGCTCAGTTTTGCAGAATCTTTTATGTGCACCCCTACATTGGATGACCTGTTGGGTTAATAGTAATCTGAGTATTCCTTATGAACTGTATACCACAACTGCACTGTTTGTAATTCAAAACCCAAGCATGTCGTTCTTATACTGTAGTCAGTGAGCATGATTTCAAGTAGATCAAATGCTCTCAGAAAATGAGAATTTATTCCCATTTTGGATGCCACCTTCTGAGGAGGGTGTTACCAGCCAGAAAACAGTTAAGAGAGCGAACAGAGTAAGAGTTTTAGACCACTGGGCTAATACGTGATTTGAGGATGTACTGATCCAATACTTGGCCAAATTAAACAAATCTCTAAATTTGCTTATGGTTTGTGGTTGGATTTGGTTTGTTTTTTGTCTCTGAGAAAGAGAAGGACAATGACCTGGCATTTATTTTAATTCCTTACATCGCAGATCATATATATACATCACAGATCAGATATGTAAATGTAATTCATAAATGTCATTCTACCAAAGGCAAGACATCTTAGAAGAAAATACTGTACTATCTGATTATGGTATTAGTTGTTTAATTAATGAAATGGGTAGACAGGACAGTATCAGGCTAACTAAACAAGCTGCTAATCTTAACAGGACTGTGTTTTGAAAGTGAAACATATTTCTGATCTACTGATGACTTTCATTATTCTAAGAGGCATATTCAAAAATATAAGCATGCAATCTTGCTTTGCATAGTTTTCCCTACAAGTTCATATAAAGTATTTATTTATATAATGCTCACCTTCGTGGAAGAGAGTAGCTTACAATCAAAGGCTGCATACTATCAAATTAGATCTCAACTGCATCCATCATCCAGAAATTTCAACATCCATCTCCTCAGTTTGTGCAACACTTTTAATCAGGTGAAATTTAATTAAACTGAACAAATTAAATCAGACTACTGACTCATTTCAACGGATTGGAGCAGAGAAGTAGACAGTGACATTGGAACAATTTGCAGCCATCTAGGACTTTTTCATCTCTCAGTAGCCCTCAATTTGACATTAGTAATTTTGTGAATTTGAAATTTTATTTGTACTGTGTAACAACTAATTTGAGAGAAAGAGAGGCCCATTAAGCTATGCATTTCAACAAGTCTCTTAAAATGTGAAAACTCCAAAGAAGACACTTTTTTGCCACTACAAGCAAGTATTGTATTGGTTAATATATATAGCTATCTCACCTATCCTCTTTGCTTTATTAGCTTTTCTTTCATCTCCTCTGATTGTGGCGGAGCATTAACTGTGTGACCTGCTGTCTATATCAAGGTTATACAAACTGAGGCTACAGCTAAATGAATTCTTTGTACACACATTTATGTATTTATCAAATTGTAATTAAAGGAATTGCGGGAAAAATAAGGTATTAAAAATATTTTTCGTCTCCTGGCTCTGTATTTATGTCTGTGTTTGACTGTCTTTATCAGTCAGATGTAATTCAAATTGAAATCTGCAGCAAGGACTTGTAAAAGGCCAGTACAAAGACCATATGCTCACTCACTCCATGTGCTCGCACTGGCATATGTGCTGTCAGCTTCAGGATCTAAGCAGTATCAATTGATCTACTTCAGCCTCTTGCTTGTATAGGTCTACCTCACAACCCTGTGACATTAACAAATACATGAGCACCACATCTGACAATGTTTAACATAACCTGTTCAAAAAAGCCTCCAGTGAGTGAAGTCCTACAACCTCCACAAGTAACCCATCCCAGTGATCAACTCTACTTGCACTAGAAAGGTTTTTTGACTGTCTAAACTGATCTCCCTTGGTGCAATTTCAGGCAATTTCTTCATATGCCGGTGGATGTGAAAAGTCAGTCGTCTCTTTGGATCTTGAAATAATCTTCTACATATTTGAAAACTATTGCTGTGTCTCTCTTTTATCCTCCTTTAGAAAAACCTTTTCTCCTAGATGGTGCTTTCAAGCCCCCTGAGCATTCCCACAGTGCTGCCTTACAGAATAACCCCTCCCTGTGTTCCCTTTGGTGCTGCTCAGCTCTGCACGAGACCTTATTTTAGAAGCTACACAATTTCCAAGGTAGCCCACAAAAGGTGAAAGAATTGACTTACAAGATTGGATGCCCAGAAACCTTGCTTCATAACACTGAAAGTTAAACCAGCTTGGGCTCTGACCCATGGTAGGGTCTCTAGATACCACCAAAATGCAGGAACTCTATTAACTCTGTAGTAACTGAAGAGTAGTGATAAGTTGTATTCTGCAATTCCCCAAAAAATTGGAGTTTACAAAATATTATATATTCCCATGAGTTTAAGCATTTCACTATATTCAAAATAAAATCTGTCTCTAAATTAAACATTTGGAAAGCAGAAGGAAAGTATAAATCACCGTGATTGCTAAAACAAGTGAAAAATAATGGATGAAATTAAAAATGAGCATCAAATAGCAAAGATTATTTCAACAGAATAAACTGGAGCTCAGTAAATGTTCACAATATTTGAATAGCTGAGGATGATTTTTCCTTTACTGAAAAAAAACCTGTATGGAAATGATTGCATGGAGAAAAACTGGTAAGCAAATTTATAATCAAAATCGTAGTGGAAGAAAAGAATCGGAGTTGGCAGTATCAAATATATAGGAAAAAGGAAATGTCCTGATCTACTTCAAAAGATCAGGAGGGCTTAACTGACAAGGCAGATAATACACAAATGATTCTCAACTTTAAAATTTTTCTGTATGCTGATGGAGCCATCTTCAGTGTGGTTTTATAATCTCACATGCAAAACCACAGAAGCTGTCCATAAAAATACATGACAGAAGCACAGACCTCCTGTGCGTCACATGGTGGAGGTCTGTGGAACTAGTCTGTGTGCTGAGAGAGCTGGGATTGTTCAGCCTGGAGAAGAGAAGGTACAAGGGAGACCTTAGAGCGGCCTTTCAGTACTTAGAGGGGGATTACAAGAAAGATGGGGGTGTAGCAATAGGACAAGGGGTAATAGTTTTAAACTAATAGAAGGTATATTCAGGCTAGATACAGGCAAGAAATTTAATAAGATGAGGAAGGAGAAAAACTGAAACAGGTTGCCCAGAGGGGTGGTGGATGCCTGGAAACATTCAAGGTCAGGCTGGAGAGGGTTCTGAGCAACCTGCTCTAGTTGAAGATGTTCCTTCTTATAGCAAGGGGGTTGGAGTAGATGGCTTTTAAAGATCCCTTCCAACCCACACTGTTCTATAATTCTATATGTAGTCCTATACTTCATGGGGCAAACAAATACTTGTTACATGCAGAAAAGCCTAGGGATACTAGAAAAATTTATACCAGGTTATTTAATTTCAGTTGCAATTTATCTATGCAGAAGCCAATTAAGTACAGACTTGAAGAGCTGGGCTGTATGCAGAACTTTCCATGTACTTTAATGACTGAAAGCTAATAGCGCTACTGCTCTGTTATGTATGAATAATATTTGTTACTTAGTTCTATTAGATTTATATATTGTTCATAAGCAAATTCTCATTGTCTTTAATACATCTGCTCCACATAAAATCTCCTGGAACAGTTTAGAAAACTAATTTTAGTCTATTTTGGGAGAAATGTTTGGTTTATGTGTTCTCAGATTTGGATAATGGGCAGCTGCTGCACTGTTTCAATTTTCATATTGGCTGACAATCTTCTTGCAAATAATAACAAATCCTCCTCTCTACTCCTTCCCCCCCCCCCCCCCCATATCCAGGAGTAATTCTTAGCTGCATAATTGATCCAGCTCAAATAAATAAAGCATCTGAGACTTGTGAACACTTGTACAATTATCCAGAAGATGCTGGTCGGCTTATGACTGATGATTAGTAGCCCACTATGGACCATAAATATTCAAAGTTTGACACCTGCCCTAAGAATCTGTTTTTAAATCTTTGTGTTTGAACCAGCTGTGGACAGTACCTTGGAAATTATTTTTGCTACTACATCGAAGTAGGAAAAATAGACAGTGCAGATACTATGGGCATGACGTTTAGATAGGGTAAATCAACAGATTTTATACAAAGCTGTACTCCTTGTGACAACTGCAAGGATTTGGCCAAAGATATTGGACAGTTAATATATCTTTCTGAAGCTATTAAAAATTAAGCAGGGTCTCCACTTCTTTGCTTTTTATATTAATGACATGAAGGCATATAAAAGTAATGCTTCAAATTTTTCAAGTTATCACTAAACAGGAAAAGGGCAGAATGATACCTATTATTAGACACAGAAGGAGTTAATACACTAGATTAGTTGATGACTGCGATGACTGGATGACTGGGTCAGAGTTTAGGGCACATGAATACATTGTGTGAATAAATCACACAAATGAAATTATTTACTAATAGAAAAGTGACTCAATAAAATCAACAAGCATAGAAAGAAGAGTTAAAATATTGGAAAATATTAATCTCTAAAGACTGCACAGATTATGAAAATACAAGCTGTGCAAAAACTATGAAGATAAATGATGAAGCCTCTTCCTAGATTCCAGAAATGTCACTTTTAAACTGTGTATTCTCCCTCAGAAATCTATAATGTATGATCTAGCAGAAAAAAATACTTATGCAATGTTAAATAATGTACAAATATCACAATTCTGCATTTACATGGCAACTTCTTTTTTTTTTGGTATGAAATGCTTAAAATGTAAAGTGCTAGTGTGACAAACATTTCACATTGCTTGTTACTAGGTATTTTCCCAGCACAGTTAATTGGGCTATACAGAATAAGTGATGCCTGGTTGAAAGTATTTGCAGAATCATCCCTAAAAGAGACGATATGACAGGTTTGGAATTCAATGATGTTAAATGTTACCTAATCAGACATCAAATGGTAATAAGTCATTCAAATAAAGAAGTATTCAAGATAAACTATGTTGATCATAAAAAAAAAGAAAATTAAGTTGAACCATTCAGCATGGTTGAAGTGACTAAATTTAAAAATTACAATCAAGGCAGCCATTCAGGATTCAAACCCAAAAGAATTTAAATTAAAGGCAAAGGATATTATGTTGGTAAAGGCTGTATTGTTATTTGGACTGTTGAAGGTGTCTAGCATTTTCTGCACTAAATGCTGCATCTACTATGCAGCCCCCAGAACAATTTAATTGAAAATTTTTCTTTCCAATAATTTCTACAGTTATAATTTTCAAGGAAAGAGTCAAGACATGGATGTCTGCCTACCTGCACTTTCCACAGGTCAGATTAGTAATTCTTTCCTTGCATAATACACGTTAACATCCTTGGAAAATAAACAGATTTATTAAAGATTCCTTACAAGGTGATGCAGTTTAGTATTTAATCAGTTATTCCCCAAAGTTTAAACATTAGACATCACAGAAGCAGGGTCTGGTAATACATTCAATTCTATGGCCATTGACAATTTTGTATTTAACTATATATTTTCAAAACCTAGTATAACCTACATGGTATCATCTACCGAGGGTTTAGGTTTTTGTGGGGTTTTTTGTGGGTTTTGTGAAAACAGATTTTTTTTTCCAGTAGATTATTCTAGAAAAATTTAAAAAGATACACCTAGCCTATTATTATCCCCATGTTATTAGATGCAATATTTAAAATTATTATAGTTTAGAGATTAGCAAGGAAATAATTTCTCCATTTTTTGTTGGTTAAAAAGGCTATTGAGTTGGTTTTGGCTGAAATAGAGTTAATTTTCTTCCTATTAGCTGGTGCAGTGCTGTGTTTTGGCTTTAGTCTGAGAACAGTGCTGATAGCACACCGGTGTTTTAGTTATTGCTCAGTAGTGCTTACCCAGATCAAAGGCTTTTTCAGACTCATGCTCTGCAAATGAGGAGGAACACAAACAGCTGGGAGGGAGCAGAGACAGGACACCTGACCCAAACTAGCCAAAGGGGTATCCCATACCACAGCATGTCATGCCTGGGCGGAGCTGGCTGGGGGCAGCAAATCACTGCTTGGGGAAAGGCTGGGCACCCATCAGTAGGTGGTGAGCAATTGTAACATACATCACTTGGGACTATTTTTTTGGTTTTATTCCTCTCTCTCTTCTTCTTCTTCTTCTTGTTATTATCACTATCGTTATTACAGTATCACTACTATTATACATTATTTCATTTACTAAACTGCTCTTATCTCAACCCATGAGGTTTTTACCAAGTTTTTTTTCCAGTTCTCTTCCCCATCCCACTGTGGGGGGGAAGTGAACGAGCGGCTGCACGGTACTTACTTCCCAGCTGGTGTTAAACCATGACTGCTATATATTTGTTCCTGTTGACAGAGTATATGTATTTATTTTCCTTGCTCTCCTCACATGTAACAGGTTAGTGTTGTAGTTTGTATATTCTTCCCTACAACAGAAAGAAAAAAAGTAGGAAGGGGTAACCGTAATTCCACAAAAATTGGCTGACAAGACCCTCTAGTAGGTAAGATCCTTCTAATGTTTGAAGAATGACTAGATTTCAAGTTCATGATGTTCTTTTAATGCTTGTAAAAGCTGTAACTCTGACAGCCTTGAAAACTGCAATCGTTTTTCATTACATCTTCTGTGGAACAAGTGTGGCTGTAGTATGAGATTTCCCAACTTTACACCTAAACACCTTCCACTCCTTCAAAGGTTGACTTCTACGCGACTGAAACAGTAGTTAATTCTTGTGGCATCATTTCCTAGGATGTGACTGCCAGCTGCGGTGCTAAATGGCATTCTCTTAGCCAGCTGGAAAATCATCACATTAGTCTTGAGAGGCAGAGTGTATGTCTGAGATCTTCAGGAGCTGGAAAAATGGTTAAAGACACTGTAGAGATTACTTCAGTTTTAAATATATCTACTTTAGATTTTATTTCTCCAATTCTCTTGTAGGGGCAATAAAGAAAAAACACCTGCTGAAGAGGAAAATTGATTATTTTGAATTTTTAACACTGAGCAGCTATTCCCAGCTCAGCATTCCAGAAGCTGATGAAGCTCACATGCAAGAGCGAGGAATACATTGACAGCTCCCCATCACTTGGCAACAAAACTTCCACTTTTCCACATCTGTATTTCAGAGGTGAAAGAGTGACTGACGCAGTCCCCTGAAAGATATGAATGATCGATAAAAGTCTCTTTTTTGGCAATGCTTTCTCGCTGCTGCTGTCAACAGCTACGAGGACTGCAAGCTTCTTTTGTCTATATATTTTATTGATGGATAAGATAACCACAAACATATACACTCTCAGTGTTCAATAGGATCAATATCACTTTAATGTTGCTTTAGCACTGATTTAAAGTTGTTTTATTTTTAGAGTGCCTAGTGAGGAGAAAAATCTCTAACTAGCTGTAGATTCTGAGTCCTTAATATAACATGGCTATCATTTTTATAACAGCAAATCTAGAGCAGAAAATATGGATGAATTTTTTCTTGACCAAATATTTCATGATCTCAGGATAGTATGAGGGTAAGCCTGTAATAGAATAGCATTTATACTAAAAAGAAGCTGCTAAGCATTGACTTCATTGACATCTCTGTCACTGACCCTTTTGGTGACCTTGGAAAATAAATTTACACTCTGTTTTACTTTGTTTCTCCATAGAGAAATGAATTCTTAACAACATTCAGTTATTAGCTTTTGCAGGACTTTGTAAAAAGGGGGCTGGAAACTGGTTTGTGTTCATCAAATAGGCTAGATAGGCTTGCATTTTTATACATTTAAATGCCTAACAATTCCCTTGCTCTTTACAAAGAACAAAAGGGGGAAAAAGGTCTTCTGATGTTCCTTCAAAAATATATTTAACAGTGTCCATAAAATGTTTAACTGAATAAATCACCAATCAGGCACATTTATAAAAAGCACATACTTCCAGTAGAAATCTTTCAATGGGTGTTTTGCCATTTTTCAGGTAATTCTCTGAATTTATTTGGTCCTCTGTAATTAAAACTCCTCTGTTTATCTGGTTCTTTATATCTTCAGCCTCAATAACTTTTCAGTTGATCATACAGGCTGTGATGAGGTACGAGGTTTGTTTGGTACAATTTTATGTCCCACAAAGCAAAATTTCACAGACCCTGCTAACAAACATTTTTTTAAAAAAGGGAAAGAAGGGAAATGAAAGTGCAATTCTTTACAGAAAACTTGTAATCTGCTATCTTTGATTATACTGACCTGAGCCTATGTCCACAGCATGGGGCATACCTGCAGTCCTGCTCCATTATCACGTAAACGCCACATAACATTACAGTTCTGTTCCATGTCTGTACTCTTGCTTTTCTTCAAAAGAAGCCTAAAACTTCTTCTTTTCAGAGAAAGAGTCTAAAACTTGTCTTATCTAGTCATGGACACAAACTGTCATTTTCCTGTTCCCTGACCCAACAGCAATTGAAAACTTACTAATATAATAAATGTGATTTAATTAAATTTTCACAAGATCTATGTCCCATTATCCCTCCAAAGGTTTACTAACGGTATAAGTTAGACCCTTGAAAATCATGAGCAATATGTTCATTATTAGGCTGTAGCTAACGTAGATGATACCACTGAAGCAGAGTATTCAAACAAGGAGAAAATGTACAATCTATAGAGGAAAGGTCTGTTAAGGTTTGTTAATGCTTCCTGTGCCTGGTGTACCTACAAAAGAAAGCACTATTAAATGCAGGGAGGAGAGTCACTGCAAAAGTTCTTTCTCTGATATTCTCATCTTTCAGATATGCCAGAGCAAATGCTTCAAGGGATAAGCAAGAACAAGTAATGGTAAAGACACAAAGCAGGCCCCAACCTGTGATTACAAACACAGTTTTACAAGCAGGCAGAAATATCATCAAGTTCTTTTCTGCAGCAGATAGCATCTGTGTCCCTATAGATATGACTGAAATAGGACTGTGCGACTATCGAAGAGGAATATCTCATAGACTGCAAAGAGACTGACACTGATGCTGTCATACACCATGCTGCCCAGAAAGCAGATTATAAAGCACAAGTTACAGAAAGTACACCTGCAGCAAGTTCAATGTGGTGTAAAAGCTGATAGTTACACATAAGCCTGTCATGGGTTCAGCAGCAGCAGTCATTTTTCTCCTTCGTAGTAGCTGGTGCAGTGCTGTGTTTTCGACTTTCGGCCTGGGAACAGTACTGATAACACCGATGTTTATAGTTACGGTTTAGAATGTTTTGGTCTGACCAAGGACTTTCTGAGTCTCATATTCTGCCAGGGAGGAGGGGAAACTGGGAGGAAGCAGAGACAGGACACCTGACCCAAACTGACCAAAGAGGTTATTCCATACCACAGCACGTCATGCCCAGGATGTGAAAACGGAGAGCAGCGACCCAGAATGGTAGGGGTGCACTGCTTGTGCACTGCTTGGTTGGGCTGGGTATAGGTGGTGAGCTATTGTATTCTTTCCTTGTATTTGCCTTGTCATTATTATTATTGGTGGTAGCAGTAGTGATTTGTGTTATACCTTAGTTATTAAACTGTTCTTATCTCAACCTGTGGGAGTTGCATTCTTTCGATTCTCCTTCCCATCCCTCCAGGAGCGGGGGGAAAAAAGAGGGGGGAGTGAGTGAGCAAAACTGCATGACTGAAAGGCTTAAACCACGACAAAGCAATATCAAAATCAACAGTAGTTTCAACATCATTTGGGATTTCAGCCCAAAGTCAAACAGCTGAGGTCCCTCATATAGTCACAAACTTGAAGGTAAATTATACTAACAATTTATCTGCAATAATTTGTGTTTGTTATAGCATAGTATCTTTTTCTTTTTCCTAATAGCAACATTCATGCTGTTATCCAATACTTTATACAAAATCAGAACAAAGTGTCATGGGTTCAGCAGCAGCAGTCATTTTTCTGCTTCTTGGTAGCTGGTGCAGTGCTATGTTTTTGATTTTGGGCCTGGGAACAGCGCTGATAACACCAGTGTTTCGGTTATTGCTTAGTGATGTTTTGGTCTGGCCAAGGACTTTCTGAGTTTCATGCTCTGCCAGGGAGGAGGGGAGCCGGGAGGAGGCAGAGATAGGATACCTGACCCAAACTGACCAAAGAGCTATTCCATGCCACAGCACGTCATGCCCAGGATGTAAAACTGGGGGCAGGAACCCGGAAGAGTACAGTTCACAGCTCGGTCATCGAGTGGTGAGCAATTGTATCCTCTTTCTTTGTATTTTCCTGGTCATTGTTGTGGGTGGTGGTGGCAGTGGAGGTTTGTGTTATACCTTGGCTGCTGGACTGTTCTTGTCTCGGCCAGTGGGAGTTGCATTCTTTTGATTCTTCTCCCAATTTCCCCCCCCCCCCTCGGAGTGGGGGGGAAGAAGGAGGGGGAAGTGAGTAGTAGGGCTTTGTATTAGGAGGGGTGAGCTATTGTATTCTTTCCTTGTATTTGCCTTGTCATTATTGTTATTGGTGGTAGCAGTAGTGGTTTGTGTTATACTTTAGTTACTAAACTGTTCTTATCTCAACCTGTGGGAGTTGCATTCTTTTTGATTCTCCTTCCCATCCCTCCGGGAGCAGGGGGGAAGAAAGAGAGGGGAGTGAGTGGGAGAGCGAAATTGCGTGGCTGATTGGACTTAAACCACGACACAAAGTCACTACACTTTCCTTTTATGCAAGATGTAGCCTTTAGAATAAATTTGTAAAAAAAGTAGAGTAACATTAGAGATCTACATCAAATGCTAAATTTACCTGCACTTGCCATATCTCTGCTTCCAAATTCACCACATCTTCTACACTTTAGAAGGTTCTTTAGAGCAAATGCATAGCAGGCTTAATTCTGCAATTTCTCAATAAATATATTAATTTTGATCTTTTTTCTCTGGCATTCTGTCAGTGAGGCATGGCAACATAAGGAAAAAATATAATGCAATAAATACAGAACTTTTTGATGACTATGACCTCAAAATTTTAAAAAACATGTGTTGATTGACAAGCAAGACCAGCAGAGATTTTTAGAAGGAAGAAATTACAGTTCATTGACAAGTCATAGAAAGAAGTAACCAGCACCTTTTACCAAATGAAAAGCAGTGGGTTTCAAATATGTGTTATTTATGCATTTATCTGGGTTTTCATATTGTCACATATAATGGAAACATTATAAAACAATCTAGAACCCAGGTATTTAAGCTCTTCATAGACAGAAAGTGAAGAACACAGGAAAGACAAACTAACCTTTCCTTTTCCTTGATCCTTCTTCCAGTCTGGAGCTACATGCTGAGCCTAATGCCCAGCATCTCTCAGGCTGTTGCTCAAGCCCAGAATGTGGTATGATGAAAATTTCCCTGTGGTAAATCAGTACAGACCCAAATCCCCTCTACATCGCTGGCCTGCTGTCAAAATTACCTTTCCTACTGATCTGCAGAGGTGTGGATGTTATGCCATGGCTCTCAGCAACTGTACAGACAATACTTTACTTCACATCCCACAGTTCTGAGAGAAGCTCAGACCTGGTTGTCTTTATATTTTTGAATGAAATTTTCTAAGTGCTGGAAATACAAATATACAGCGCAGCAACTTTTGCATTCACAGTGGTTCTGACACCCCTCCTCAACAGTATATTCAAATAGTAAAGCAAAAATTTTCTTTGAGCAAATTCAATTTTTGCTGAATTCTCCTTTCTCTTTTTCCAGAAGCTCATATAATATATGTAATAATGAACGGTGAGGACTAAACCAATTTTATTTCAGAATTATTAGAGGAAAGTAAAGATAGCATATTGCTTTTTGGAATAAAGTAGACATTCAAAGCTCCTCATGCTGTGAAGAAAAATCGCGTAAATGTTTACTTCGTGAACACATCTGGCCATGGGGGTAAACATATCCACTATAGACATGTAGCTTTTGGAGCTGGTTCCTGCATTTCTTTTCTCTTAAGCCTTTCCAGTACAGGTCACACAGGGAAAGAAGTGGATGTCAGGAAGGAGTTTCATTTACATCTGCCTCTGCCCAGCACAAAAGCAATATCACCAGCTTAGGTTTGAGGAACTATTTGGCTGTTTCTTTTCTGTCTGCAAGTTAATTGGACTAATATACAGGGCTAGGAAGCTGCAAGTTTCTAGCTGTAGGATGGAATGTTATTTTGATATGGTGATTTACATTGAGATTAATCACAATAATGGCCGTGGCAAATTGCTACCCTGTTTTGTCCTACTGATTTTATACTACTGCACATATTAATCAAAGGCGACTGAGTTTGTATTCTTTGTATTGCTTGAAAGTATCTTATTACATGTTGGCTGCCTAAGTTAACTTACTATATGGCTATCTAATGTAGCTAGGTAGCAAGCATTATGTCATTATAATGATTCAATTGTTATAGTTCTAAATGAAAGTGGGCAATTTGGATCAGGAACCTGAACATCTGACAAGCTGCTTGGTGTCTAGATCTGAAGTTGTGGCTTAGCACACATTATATATGTGGGCAGCTGTGCCATTTAGCTGTGGATCCAGGCTAGGGCTGGAGCACCCCAGGCTGATTTGAGCACTTCCTTCCAAAGTCCAGTGGGTTTCAGCATGATGATTTTCAGTTAAGCCCATTTTTAACAAAAACAAATGTAAATGAGAAGCTACCCAGAAATAGCACTGCATATCAATTTTCTACATCAATTTATAAAGCAATGGAAACAGATGGCACATTCAGGCACTGTCAAAGAAAGCCATTTGGGTTTTGGTGACTATTCCTTTTTAATTTTTGATGGTATATTTATTCTGTCTATTTTCATTGCTGAGTTGTTTCAACACCTGTATAAAATAAGATACCACCGTGAGAACAGTGTAAACTAATCTCGGTAACATATGCAGCTTTCTCAGTCCTGAAGTGATTTTCTGACCAATGGTGTAAATTGTAAAGCATACCACTTTTTGATGGTAATCAACACCATTCACTTGGTTTCTGCTTCCAGAAAGAGGGAGTAATTTATCAGGAATCATGAGAAGCCATTTCCAAAACCATGAAAGGTTCTTTCTATTTTCAGGATGCATGCTTTGTCTAAGAGATGAGTCAATGGATCATTTATTTTGGTATTGTATACCACATCATATTTGTATTCTACATTTTCTACAGTATTTACAAAAAAGACCAGTATTGTGATCTAAATTCAGGACACATACCTCAGAGAAGATTAATCCAGATAAGGCCTGGGGCAACACACATCTTATGCAATTTATTGCCACTGTTTCCACTGTATCTTTGCTGATTAATTCAGCCGCAGCAAAAAAGTGACCATTGTTTTTTTAAGGGAGCAGCATGGTCAAGGTTTCTGGGTTGTGTACTGATATTGTATAGTTCTGAAGTAACCTCTCTACAGGCAGTCAGAAATTTTCCAGTTAAACATTTTTATCACAATTTTTTCATTCATGGATTTACTAAAATCCACCAAATATCTAATGCCCAGGAGAAAACTTCCAGTCATGATGAACAAAAACAATGCAGAAGGCACAACTGCCTACTGTTAGTGCAAAAAGAAGGTAAAGATATAATTTGAAGGACCAAACCTCATTTTTTCATTCTCCAGTGACCCACACTCATTGCTTTATTCTACCTTGCATTTAATGATTGCTTCTTGGAGCAAATACTAGAATCCCGATCTCAGTAGATTTATAAAATTGCCAAGATTAGAAGGTATTTCATCAGCCTGGTCTTCTTTTTTCTACCCCCAAGTCCACAATAATGAATCTTTAAGTTCAGAAAATTCTCTCAGAATAAAATTTCTCTCTGGGCAATACAGGCAAATAAAAAATGCATCTTCTTGAACTGTTGAATGACCACCTAGCACCAACAGTAACAGTATAAGATTCTGAGTATCCTCTCCCCTGTACAGCAAATACCTACACTGCATAAAGGGATAGAAGCCATTTATCATACAATAGTTTCCTTCTATCTATTAAAGGTAAATTAAGACTAAGGTGAAGTATCACAACAATTCTCAAACCAGCTCAGATATATAATAGCTTTGGCATCTCAGAGGAGGGGTCACTGAGTTGTGAATGACATCCTAAAAGGTAAATCCTGAAAAATGGAGGGGAAAAAAAAAAACTCATATTCTGTGCTCCATAAAGAACAGAAGAAAAATGAAGGATAGTTCAATATAGCCCATAAAAGGGAAAAGGGATGTGAATTAACTGAAACACCGTTGTTAAGAAAAGGATCAAGAAAAGTTCTGTGAGATGTAAAACAAATTATTTAAATCTTGTATGGTTTAGTTCTCCCATTTTGTAAAATGGGGAGTATACTTTCCTCGTTTGTTTTGTCTATTTATAATGTGAAAACTCTACAGCAAGGTCTATGGAACCTGGAACAGTTGGGCCAGACAACAGCTGCAGTCTTTAAATTCTACAGTATTAATCAATGAACCTTTTCTGTTATATGTTTATGATGACATGGTCTTCCAGATTAGTGTTGCTGGTAATACTATTGAACTTAGTAGCAACACATCTCAATTGTGTTGCTGTTGAGAATCAGTATTGACAATTCCTTAGCATCAATCTGAAGCCATGAAATCTTGCAGGATGTGTTAGTCACAGAATCAGCTTGTGACAGTGCAACCACTGTTTGAGACAAAAAAGAGAAAACTACATAGTGCTTACTTCCCAGTGAAAGACATGATTAAAATCAGACTTACAGTGAGAAGTAAATTAACACATTATGTTATTTCCATGTATCAGAGAATGAGGACTGTAAAAAGTCTTTGTTTATATACTGTAATCTATTTACCTAATATTTACTGATAAAGAAAATAGACACACATCAGGCATAAATCAATGCAAATCATATGTTTATGTTTATCAATTGAACCTTATTTTTTGAGAATTTGTTGATAACCTATTATTTCGATAATGAAAAACAATAAAAAACTTCCCCAAAAAGAGCAAATTCTATTTACTATGCAAATAGAGGCAATCTGCATTTTCCATTTCTGATTAAATCACTACCTGTTCCTCAATCAGGTAAATTGCTATTAGCTTCTTGCCAAGTTATTTTTGGGACTATTTTGAACAGAACTATTCTAGTTGCTATAATTAAGATTTCTAAATTTAATATTTAAATTTTATAACTGATGGACTACAGCATCCTGAGAAGTAATAATTTTCTGTCTGATTGGAGATTTGAAGTAAGCTGTTATGTGCATTTGACACTCTTTTAATCTTGCAGCCTGTATCTCTGTTCGCTAGAACAATGTTATTAAATTCTGAAGCTGATTACATGGGCTGGTTTGTGAGTCAGCCAACCCTTCAGGCATCTAAAAATAATGTTCTGTTTCTTTTGCTGAGAGGGTGAGGTGGGGGGAAACACCTGTACCATGACCTAGCTGAGCTAGACCTTAGAGTGAAAGCCCAGCCTGAGCCAACCAATTCAAGAACCTCACATCAAACCTAAAGCTCTTTTTTGGTGCCACAGGCAAGTAACAGAAAGTTCTTGGTCTCATCAGCTGAATGTTGAGCTGAGATGGATGTTAGTATCTTGTCAAGTCTATCTGCAATTCCTGTCTTGAGGTCTGAGACTCTCTAAGCTTTGATAACAGCAGGAAATTTGAAGCAGGGAACACAAGAAATTATTAAAGTAATTGCTCAAAACTAGCAAACAACTCCATCATAGGTTATTATCTGTGGTGAGGTTATGTTTCTGAGTGGGAGAGTCCAGTGTGCTTATATAACCCGAATGACAACATTCCTAGAAAAGACTCAGAACTACAAATTGCTTTAAGAATGAAATATCCTGAGAGAGATCACTTCAAGACAGAGAATACGTGTCTATTATCTTTCATCCCTCTGTTTAAAGGTCTTCAAGAAAAGACTTCTTTGGATGCATTAAGGGACAGATGTTGCAATTTTGTTTCTTTTTTTTCTTTTTGTTTTGTTTTGTTTTGTTTTGTTTTCTCCTTGGAAATCATGTTCTGAGTCAAATTAAGAGCAGCTCAATTTAAAGAACAGTAGAAAAGTCAGTTAGAGGAAAGAACAAATTCCAATATAGCATGAAAAGAAAGTATGGCACTTCAAGAGTTCGGTTTTCAAAGCTAAAGGTCTACCCTCACCTTCTCTAATGTGAAGCAACCTAACTAACATTTGTCTGATTAAGAGTCAGTGAAGAAGGACTGCTTCTCCTGCAGTGACTGAGTTAATGCAAGACTTGAATTGCCCTCTAGAAGATTGTCGCTATTGATTATATGAGAACCTAGGACAACTAGACTCTTAATTAGGATCCTCAATTAAGTTCTTAAAATATGGTGGGATCAATGCCAACCAAAGCAATTATCCTCACTTTTTTTTTGTACAAATAGCGTGCTACATCATGTCTTTTATTTCCTGGGAGACTCATAACTGAAGGTACAGTTCTTGAACTGGAAATGAATGTTTTTTTTACCACTTTCTGCGTTGTCCTGATTCAGTGACCTTTTTTGAGAGTTAAAATGATCTCTGCAGTATTATTCTTTTTTCCCTTCCTTTCTCCTGAAAGATTTACCCATATTCTGTCTTCTATTACTGCGGTATAAAATCCCAATTATACAGATTACAAGGCAACAGGCTAACCCCTCCATACCAAAATTAATACAACTAGGCAAGCATATCTGCAAACAGTCCCCAATGCCACCTGCTCATGTCCTCCCCTCACTTCAAATAAAAGAAGTGTAGTCTTTTCCTGCATTAACACCTTTCTGTTGTTTTATAACATCAACCAATCATTAGTATTTTTACCATAGCTTTCCTAGAAAATAGGGATAGGAATTTTACATTAATTAGGTTCCCAACCATATATTTATAGAATTTCACTAATCTTAGTTTCATTTTGCTTTTCAGTGTCCTTTTTATTTCCTATACTTACACTATGAGCTTAAGAATATATACTGCTACTATCACTGCATAGTAATGCTATACATGACTAATTAAGCATCAAGCATCAATCTGAACCATCGCTCATCAATTTTTTTGAGAATATTTAAAAAGAGACTTCAGCCAACTATTCCTTGCTTTATGACTTTTAACTTGTCAATAAGAGAGCTTATGATATTTTCATCTTAATTATCATAATTTCAGAATTCCCTTTTCAAGTCAGAATAGTAGTGCAGAATGGATCCTGTGGCTTTAACTATTCCAAACTCATGCACTACTTAAAATAATTAACAACTGTCTGTAATTATGGGGTGCATAGGGGTTTCTCTGCTTAATGCAAAATGCCCTGCTGAAAGTGAAGGTATTTCAGTGGGGGAAGGACATAAAATGTCACAGGATATGCTAAGCAGAAAACTTGGCTCTTTTAATAGAGAGTAATACAATTTTCAAATTAAAGTTTTTCTTTTTTTTTTTTCCTGTCTTCCAAAACCAAAGATCTATCTTAGGAACTGTAAAGAAACAAATATAGATATATATACGTAGCTGTTTTTACTTGAAGTATAATAATTATATTTAGTAAAATGGGTGCGGCAGGATTATTTTACTGACAGTCTGTATTATGTAGCCTGGTTATTACTGAGAAAATAATAACACTCTGAGCTGTGTGTGTGGTGAGGTGGTTATGGTAATCTTATTCTGTTATTTTCTGAATCAGAAATTAGAAACATCCATAATATTTACATAAGATAAGACAAAGCATTAAATGCACTTATGACATTTTCTGTCTGAAAAGGAGATTATTCCAAAAGTGAACCCAAAATTGCACTTGTTTTTATTCCCAAATAGGATATCTTTATTGCTCTAAATACAGCAGTACTGGCAATAAGAATGGTCAATGAGTTTGAAGTATTTTTTTCTTCACATAAAATTTTAAAATCAGTCACCTAACATTCAAATTTCCTTTAAATTAAGAAATAATTGCTGTTAGAGTTATAAATTATGCATAAATGGCATTACCTCTGATCTTGAAGTATTCATGTTTTTAGTGTTCAATTTTGTCTAATACCGAGAATTGAGACCTATATAGATTCATTTTCCCTAGCATAAGGACTTGCATTCATAGGCAAATCTGTTCATCTTTTTCTATAATAATAGCTGTGCAACAACAGTCTATTTAGATACATTTTTTTCCTATAGAAAGGGATGTTTTTTCTCAGTTGACAGCTTGAAGACTGCACACTTATGTGCACACACACGTGTGCTCACATTCATTTACATGATCTACATACGTATTTCTAACTAACAATAGAGTTGAGACTTCCTCTTTCTAAGCTTTTGTTCAATAAACAGAAACTAAGTCTTTTATGGTCAGGAATCAATGATCATTTGGAACCATTCAAGCTGTACCTTTTAATCCTGATTAGCTAGACTAGCAACACTCTCAGTGAATGAAACTGTGATTGTATTAAGTAGAACCGACAAAAGTTCCATTAGAAAATTATGCACTGTGCTATGTTTTCTTACAACACCACTTTTTAAAACAGTAAGTCCCATATTTTTTGTCAATTGGCAGCCAGAAGCTGAAGTTCACGGCAAATATCTATACTGGCTAAAAAAGCGTTTTATTACGAAGATGATACTGCCATCTATTGGGTGACATTACTATACAAAAGAATTATGTCCTTTCTCTGGATTCAACAAGAAAAAATAAATTATGTGATTCACCTTATTTCCTGTTGAGTTTTATTAGCGAGTAGATTATGACAACCTTTATTTAGCATGTAGCATATGTCTTTTCCAAAGATCTTGGTCCCCTCTTTGCTACCATTACCGTATTACATGGAGAGACACATTTTGTCATAGTGATGAACTTAAATTTAACGATGTGCCACGGGAAAAACAGCAAAATAAAAATCCAAGAAAAACCGCACCAAAACCATCCCCTACTGCTTCCTCACATCTGAGAAAGGTTTTATAGAGATATTTTCATGCACAGTGTCAGTGAGTGGAGCTACATAACTCACTGTCTTGGAATAAAAGACCTAATTTCCATGTAAGTGGCAATCTTTTGCAATACAAAGAGATTCCTGTGATATACTGAGATTTCACAGACTTATTTTTTTTAAGTAAAGTAGTGAAGCTTCAAAGAAATATTTTGCCCATCTAAGATTGATTTTATTTTCTTATAAAATTTTAATTTAAGCCCTGATTCCTTTTGCGACATCCCTGCAGTCGCTCTTTATATCTTGGGCACATGAAAAGTGCATTTTTAAGGAGAATACAGGTGTCAAAAGTATAAGCACTGAAAACCTATATATAAGTGTTGACAGTTGCAGTTCAGGCCTTTACTTAGCGGGACCTCATGGAAGTAACTGCAAACTGCAAAATAAATGAAGTAAGTTGGAGAAATGTCCCCCTCTGCTCTGTCAATTCGAGCAGCGCAGACACCTTGAAAGCATTGCTCTGATACAGAAAATAAGCACACAAATAATAATGGCAATAGAAAACAATAACAAAAGAATGACAAAACTCCTGCTTTGAGTTCATGCATTGCCATATCTTTATGATCCTCTGACTAATCTAGGTTCTCTTGTTTCTCTTTCTTAGCTTTCAGAAGAGCAAGAAATAATTTTACCTGTCGTGGGCCACGAGATTAGCTGGCTAGAGTAAGTACCACATACATATTTCTGTTATTGCCGATGCATAGAGCACTGATAACTGGCTTAACTTTTTGTTTCTAAAATGGACTTGAAAGGCCAGCAGTTGAAACTGGGAGGAAGAGAATTCCTTTCTGCTTTTAAACAGAACATACACGACTCAGAGCACTGAAGCAACAGCAAGCTGGAACCTCACGATGCTAATTGTACCGGCACTGCAGTGAGCAGAATTTGCCTTTGCAACCTCTTTGATTTTTTATTACTGAAGTTAAACCCAGACAAGTTTAGCTAACTGTGTGCTAAGGCCAAGAGGAGCTATCACAGAAAGTACAAGATTCTATTCTGCCATGCTTTGAAAAAAAACATTTCTTCAGGCTAGTGTTCTCCTAGGTAAGTATAAATGTCTTCAATTACCATTAATGGCATAGAAAGGATAGCTAATAAGTATTAGACTAGAACTCAGAAGATGTTGCATCTAATTATACTTCTGTTACAGGATTTCTACATGACCTTGAGCCAGACACACAAAAAATCTATCTATGCTTCAGGCTACCACTAGTAAATGAAGATAATGATATATTTGCCCCTTATAGTAGTGTTGAGGTTAAACTCGGGTTACTCTAATATTGGCATTTGTTTTCCAGTATTGAAATGATAAAAGCCATTGAAGGTCCATTGCAGTAAGATTAGAAGGGAGTTTGACTTTCTTTTTTGTATGCTTACCTTTACCCTAGCACATCAGTTAAAGAAAAAAGGGGATTCATCTGAAAACAGGCTCTGCTAAATAGCAGCAGGAAGATTTGTGTGTGGCAAAGCACCTGTACAAAAAGAACATGCAGTAAAAGAGGAAGAAAGCTACACTCCTGTTTCTGTGGAAGATGGCAGAACCTACCTACAGAAGGGCTAACAATGTGAACTCAGTGTACTGTAACAACAAGAATCTCGCCATTATTGAAGGGGAAATGTTGATGGCATTAGTATGAAATTACAATTTCTGCCAGCTCCAGTGCCAAAGGGATATGGAAAAGTGGCACCAGTATAATATCAAAGCTGTGTTGTTCGGTTTTATTTTGACAGACAGTAAGTGAATTTAAAGAAAATACAGTTTAGATCTACTTTAATACTAATTTAAAGCTACAATAAAATTTGAGTTATACTGCACCGTGCTTCCAATGCTTGTACTGTCCCAACTAGCTGTCCTTTTTAAACAAATAAGTGGATGTTTTCCATAAGAATTCTGGTCACTTTCTGCAGTATCTATGGATTAGTAATACTGTGCATTCTCTTGACAGGAGCTGACCAAGTTCTTGCTTTAATAAACTCTTGGTGTCACAGAATCTTTTCTCCATCCTAATCCTAACTTGACTAAGTATCTACTGTTTACACAGGAAATATGGCAGCAGGATACGTTAAAAAGGAAAGAAAATCCATCATTTTACTTTCTCCAGTCTGGTTATCTATCTAAACAAATGCCAACTGTCTGACAGAAATGGGATGTTCCTCTAGCAGCAATAAAAATCACAAAGAAGAGGTCTAACATTTTCTTCTCTTTAAACCCAAGAGCTACAAACACAAGGAGCAGTGTATGCTGTGATTGCCACTTAACTGTTGTAGAACATGCTACTTGCAACATAATGTTGTCTACCAAAGCAAATTCTAGCTTTAAAACTTGTATTTTGAATGCTTGGTTTGTTGCTATACAGGCTCTATAGAATCAGGATTGAGGATAAGGTTACAGGTTTCTGTTCAATCTCATTCTGCAGGAATTCAATCTGGGGATGAGTATCAAGTAATTTTGAATCACATTTTACTCTATGACTCCTGGACTGGAAATCCTGTTTTCATTTGTACTGGAATGTGCCCATTAATATAACACATTCAATTAGCAATACCAGAAATGTAATAAATTCCTTACTCAATAAGCTGGAATCACACTTCATTCTTCAGGGGAACTGAATGACAGCTTGCCAATGTAATGAAAAACAGTTCTTTTTGTCTTTGACCTAAGTGGGGCCCATGAAGAAATAGCACATGTGAGTGTGGTGAGCCAGAAGAATTCAGTATTGGACTGGTACATTGAGTGTAGTTATCAAGACAAGGAGAGGATTAACTTCTGGTTAAATAGCAGCTAAGTAGAATACTGAAAAATTTCAGTGTGTCTATAAAATGCCTTCTCTGAGTCACATAGGTGCTCTGTGGTTCAGGGAATTAATTTAAATCACACTTTTCCTCTAGTGATGTCCTGGTCTCCTAATGGTAGACTATTGTGGCCTGAATGAAGTCACACCACCCTTGAGCGCTGCCGTACCGGACATGCTAGAACTTCAGTATGAACTGGAGTCAAAGGCAGCCAAGTGGGATGCCAAGACTGATATTGCCAATGCATTTTTCTCAATTCCTTTGGCAACAGAGTGCAGGCCACAGTTTGCTTTTACTTAGAGAGGCATCCAGTACACTTGGAACCGACTGCCCCGGGGTGGAAACACAGCCTGACCATCTACCATGGACTGATCCAGATTGCACTATAACAGCAGTTATAACTATAAGCTCCAGAACACCTGCAATACATTGATGACATTGTCTTGTGGGACGATACAGTGGAAGAATTCTTTGCAAAAGGGAGGAAAATAATCCAAATCCTGCTGGAAGCCGGTTTTGCCATAAAACGGAGTAAGGTCAAGGGACCTGCACAGGAGATTCAATTTTTGGGAATAAAATGGCAAGATGGACGTCGCCAGATCCCCACAGATGTGATCAACAAGATAACAGCAATGTCTCCACCAGCTAATACGAAAGAAACACATGCTTTCTTGGGTGCTGTGGGGTTCTGGAGAAAGCACATGCCGAATTAGAGTTTGATTGTGAGCCCTCTCTATCATGTGACCCGGAAGAAGAATGATTTTAAATGGGGCCCTGAGCAAAAACAAGCCTTTGAGCAAATTAAAAGAGAGATAGTTCATGCAGTAGCCCTCGGACCAGTCCAGACCGGGCCAGATGTTAAAAATGTACAGTACACCACAGCTGGGGAGAATGGTCCTACCTGGAGTCTCTGGCAGAAAGCTCCAGGAGAGACTCGAGGTCAACCCCTCGGCTTTAGGAGTCAGGGATACAGAGGATTTGAGGCCAGCTATACCCCAACTGAAAAAGAGATACTGGCAGCCTATGAAAGGGTTTGAGCTGCTTCAGTAGTGATTGGCACTGAAGCACAGCTCCTCCTGGCATCCCGGTTGACAGTGCTGGGTTGGATGTTCAAAGGCAAGGTCTCTCTATACATCATGCAATAGATGCTACATGGAGTAAGGGGGCTGTACTAATTACACAATGAGCTCGAATAGGGAATGCCAGTCGTCCAGGAATTCTAGAAGTCATCATGGACTGGCCAGAGGGCAAAGATTGTGGAATGTCACCAGAAGAGGAGGTGATGCATGCTGAAGAGGCACCACCATATAATGAACTGTCAGAAAGCAAAAAGCAGTATGCCTTGTTTACTGATGGGCCCTGCTGTATTGTGGGAAAACATCATAGATGGAAGGCAGCTGTATGGAGTCCTCTGAGACAAGTTGCAGAAATTTCTGAAGGAGAGAACGAATCAGTTTGCTGAGGTGAAAGCCATTCAGGTGGCCTTGGACATTGCTGAATGAGAAAAGTGGCCATCAGGGCAGAGATGCAACATACAGATGGGCTCGTGATCGAGAGGTGGACTTAACAATGAACACTATTGCCCCGGTTATTCATGACTGTGAAACATGTGCTGCAATTAAGCAAGCTAAATGGTTAAAGCCTCTTTGTTGTGGAGGACGATGGCTAAAGTACAAATATGGGGAGGCCTGGCAGATTGATTATATCACACTCCCACTAACCCGCCAAGGCAAGTGCCATGTGCTTACCACGGTGGAAGCAATCACCGGATGGCCGGAAACATATGCTGTACCCCATGCCACTGCCCGGAACACTATCCTGGGCCTTGAGAAACAGATTTTGTGCTGACACGGTACCCCAGAGAATTGAGTCAGGCAATGGGTCTCATTTCCAGAACAACCTTAGAGACATTTGGGCCAAAGAGCATGGCATTGAGTGGGTATATCACATCCCTTACCATGCATCAGCCTCTGAGAAAATCAAACAGTACAATGGGCTGTTAAAAACTACACTGAGAGCAACAGGTGGTGGGACTTTTAAACATTGGGATACACATTTACCAAAACCCACCTGGTTGATCAACATCAAAGGATCTGCCAACAGGGCTGGCCCAGCCCAGTCAGAACTTTTACATACTGTAGAAGGGGACAAAGTTCCTGTGGTGCACATAAAGAATTTACTGGGGAAGACAGTCTGGGTTACTCCTGCTTCAGGTAAAGGCAAACCCACTCGTGGGATTGCCTTTGCTCAGGGACCCAGATATGCTTGGTGGGTAATGCAGGAAGATGGGGAAACCTGATGTATACCTCAAGGGGATTTGATTTTAGGGGAAAACAGCCAATGAACTCAATTATATGCTGTTGCCTGTTATGTAGCACTTTTACAGCCCACCAACTAGATGTCTTCAGGTCACCAGCGACTGGCCCTGACTTCCCTCCGACCATCATCCCGACAAAGAATGAACTTTGATGAACCCAGACAAGCTCTGCGATGAAGGAATGATCAACATCAGCAGGCAATGATCCAACACTGCACACAGCCTCTCCTACTCTGAAAGACTGTTACAAGAGATGGAGCCTGACATCATGGACAGGATGGACTCAGCAGCTTTATAGAGATTGGTCCATGCACTAAGGAATGATCTCTCTCTCTCTACCTCTCTGTGTGGATGTATATATATGTATATATATGAGATAAGAGTGATGATACATTGAAAATGTGGGATCTGAGCATGACGTGAATGGTATGGAGTAAGGGGTGGATACTGTCCTGGGTTCAGCAGTAACAGTCATTTTTCTCCCTTTTAATAGCTGGTGCAGTGCTGTGGTTTTGACTTTTGGCCTGGGAGCAGCGCTGATAACACCAATGTTTATAGTTACTGTTTAGAATGTTTTGGTTTGACCAAGGACTTTCTGAGTCTCATGCTCTGCCAGGGAGGAGGGGAAGCCGGGGGGAAGGAGAGACAGGACACCTGAGCCAAACTAGCCAAAAAGGTATTCCATACCACAGCATGTCATGCCCAGTATATAAACTGGGGGCAGTTACTCAGAAGGGTGAGATCACTGCTTGGGTCAGGCTGGGTATCGGTCAGTGGGTGGTGAGCAGTTGTATTCTCTTCCCTTGTTATTTCCCTTATCATTATTATTACTGGTGGTAGCAGTAGTGGTTTGTGGTATACCTTAGTTACTGGACTGTTCTTATCTCAACCCGTGGGAGTTACATTCTTTAGATTCTCCTCCCCATCCCTCTGGGAGCAGGGGAAAGGAAAGGGGGGGAGTGAGAGAGAGGCTGCATGGCTGACTGAGCTTAAACCACAACAAATGACTGCTTCATATTCCTCCTTTTATGGTATCCCACTTCAAAGGTGTGAGGTCTGGTTTCCTAAAGGTCTGAAGACCAATAGGTAGAAGTAAGTAAAAAATATTTGTATCCTGAATACATGAAAGACAACTTAAAATGCTGACTTTGCAAAAATGGCATGAGACAAGCTCAGTAGCCAGTTATTTCAGATCTGAGCACCTAATATCAGCTATTTCCACTCTTGGAGAAGCCAGCAACTTCTCAGCAAAAGAGAATATGAAGAGAGAAATCTCCCACACAGCAAAAGCCTTATTTACCATAACTTGTATGTGTCTGTTTGGATAAGCAACAAAACCCCTGAGACCATGTTATGCCCAAGTCATCCTTTGGTATATACCACAGGGTGGAAAGCAGCATTTATAGCTGGGAAAAGTTTATGTGCTCAGCAGCTGAACTATTACCAGATGTAGAAGAAAAATATATTGACTGTTTATATTGCATTTTGTACTCAAACAACTGTTGTCTGTCCCTGCAACAGATAACGCAAGAGACCTAACTGTCCAGAAAATCAGATGTGGCTGAAAGGTCATCAGCAAGACCTCGCATACCTAAAAATTCAGATCATATGTGTCTCAGGTCAGATATTTAAACTAGTGGAAACCTCCTACTCCATGCCGAAATCACTCTGAGATTCAAACCACGCTTTCAGAATAGGAAAAGCAATGTAAAAATTAATAGGTATGGATTGTGCACAGTAATGGAAGTCAGGAAAACTCACAGCTGAATATGATTTAGGATCTTTTTCATTCAGGGTAATGAACAGTAACCATCCTGTGATCTTTACATGACTCAATGTATTAGACAATGTAACAAACTTGTAAGAACAATTACACAGATACAGCGTAATTGAATAGCTTAGACAGGGGGGATGGTGAAGTTAGAGATCAATCTTAACTTTTCATTTTGTTAATTCCTATCTTTCAGTGGTTGCATGCATTCATTTAACAGAAAGTTTGCAGGTAATTTTGAGAAAAGAGAGGGAAGTGTTTTAGTAATTCACACCCACATAGATGCATTCATGACACTTTTGCTTACTCATCTTCTTAGTGTATATCTCTACCTTTCCCCTCATTTCTTCTGTCTCTTTGTTGCCTGTATTTCTGCAGGCTCCTCCTTTTCATTCCAGGCTTCTTAACTTTCCACTCTCAGTAATCTCTATGGAAGGCAAGCAAAAAAAAAATTTAATAGCTTTTAAAATAAACAAACCAAACAACAAGGACCATAACCTTAATGTGCACTGGATTAGTCCCCTTTCTCCTTTTCCCTCCCTTGACAAGCATTAATTATTTGTATGCCACACATTCCTGAAGGACACATATTCTTTTACAGCTGAAGGGAGACAAACCTTTCAAGCTGGGGTGAAAAGAGGAAAACATTTGTTATTAGCCCCAGAAGTCAACATTTTTCAGGCCAAAGTTAGTGCAACCATGCCTACAATAAGCAGAGATCATGGCAAAAGGGAGCAGAGGACAGCAACCTTTCAACATTCTCAACTCCACCTACCCAGCAGCTGCTCTGGAAACCCATTATAAAAATTTTATAGCCATTCCTGTAGATGTCAAATGTTATTTTAGAAACATAAATAACTTTATTAAAGGAGAAGCATATCCATAAACTTTGCAAGATCTTCAGTCATATTTTTGTCAGATCAGTTTGATGTCACTTCAGAAAATTCACTAATTCCACTGCATACTGTAGATGTCTCCATACCTTAAGTTATATTTATACTTTACAGAGCCAGCTTGATACAGTAGAATTAACCCATGTAAGGCAAGTATGAAACCATGAGAAAGAGGAAATAATATTAGTCTTGAAATATAAATAACAATTGAAATTATTAATTTAATTTTAGGTTAAAATGAAATAGAATTTTTCCTGTGTGGTTCTGGTGTTGGCACTAAAGATATTGGTTCTAATAACAAAGAGGGGAGGTGGCAACTTGTGACTGGATTGCAAGATACCCAGAACTTGGTTTATATTGGAGTCAGTGTGGATTAGTGAATTCAAGCAAACAACTAATCCTTCACATTTTACAGGCTAAATTCTGAAAATGTTGAGGACTTGTAACTTTTGGGAATTGCAGATACTCAGACTGTTCCTGGCTTGCTCTCCTCCTTTGGGTCCTATACAGTTTCATCCTGGGTGTCCATAAATCCAGGGAAAGCAATCACTTACCAATGCTCAGGAGCTGTACTGAGGTTCCCAGTAGCTGATCTTACAGTAAAAGCAACATTTACAGAGAGCATGTGCACGACTACATGGCATTTTGAAAGTTCCATGAAGTTTTATACTCAGTGCTTTAAGTGTTACTGCAAAAGTAACGTTCACTGAATGAACAGAACCTGCATGGTAAATAACAAAGTATTTGCTATTTAGCTTACTTTTAGGTTCAATCAATTTTTCAACATCAGCTCACTAGAATAATGCTGTAAGGCCTACATTAAATAAGGCAGCGAATAGCTGTGCAGTTATAAGAATCTATAGATTTCTGTATTTGAACCACAGCAACAACTCTTCATGTTCACTCCAATAACATACAATTAGCTCTAATGAGTGTAAGTCTTAATGCTTAACCCAGTGCCTCTCTGAGGATATGTTTGCAAGAAGGTATAGCTACTAGCTGGTAAAATGTAACACCATCGGATTAGAACAAATTATTTTCAAGACATAACTGCCATAAAAAGCTAAAATAAAAGGTAAAGTGACAGAACAACTGCTGCTAAATTCTATTTTCAGCATTGTAATTGGGATAATATACCATAATTTATTTTAATGAGTTACAATTAAGAAATGGCTTCTAGAGTTGCATATAATTTCTTTCAATTATTAGTTATTAGTTGTTCATGCATAAATGTGTTACAATATTGGCTTATAAGAGCTCTAGTAGGTGATTAAAGCCTTCCATTATATTAATTTCTCGTTTGTAGAGTTGTACATTGCAGGGACAATTCAAGCACAAGGCATTTATAAGAAAGAGATCAGTGACACTCGAGATAAATATTTCTCAAGTATTACAAAAAAATATGTAAAGCAATGAGAAATGTGTCAGAGAAAATCCTGGTATCGTTAACACTGAATTTTGTTTTATCTGAGTGCAGCTACAGTCTAATGGCCCCTGTCTTAATAAAATATTTAAGTTAACCTGGTTGCTGAGTGACTTATTATACTACATACTCTTACACTTTATTAGGATAAAGAAATATTATCATGGGAGGCTATGCTAACAAGCCTAGACTTTGCTTGTATTGCTAAAGAATAGGTCAACATCTCAGAGGAATGTAAAGACCTAGAGAAACTGGCACTTCTTTAACTGAAAACGCATTTTACTTATCTTCTGGAAAGCAGTCTATTTTGTGGTAAGAAGAATGGTTTATAACAACAGGCTCTCTCTTATCCGTCATTCTCATATAACACAATATTTATTGTGCTTGCTCTTATCCAAGCTAGAGGGGGGAAAAAACCGACCCAGAAACAAATGCTGAACAATTCTCTTCAGAAGCCAAACAGTAACCTGACCTCAACATAGTGCATCTTAACCTCACCAGTATGAACCTCACAGGAATCAATGCCTATTCTTCCAGGTACATCTGTGGAAGTGTTCATAAGCAGGATACAATAGGAGACATTGGTACAGAGATTTTTTTTTTTTAAACTTGCAATATTCTATCAGATTATATTTATGTTCTTTTGGCCTCCATGCATCCAGAAACTTAGGAATAATGAACAGACCTTTGAAGATAATTTGTAGCTCCACCGTATGCCATTAAAATTAGGTTAAACTGCTTCAAGAATTATGGGTACTTCTAACCATTATGATACGTTGCTTCTGTTATATTTTAAGACATGTCTCTTATTCCAGCTACATTTAGCCATCAAAACAATAACAACTGGCTATAATTAATAATTATTTACTGCAATCATTTTTCAGGTGATTAAACAAATCTCTATGATTTACAAACCCTTCTTAATTACAAACAGTCTTTGTGGCAGTTGGATGTTAAATATATGTCATAATATATGTCTGAAATTTCAGCGTCCTGTTGCCCTGAATTTCAGCAGGAACTGACAACTTTGCTCCCTAAGCTGTACAGAAAGGCTTCGTACTTGGATCATTTTTAATTATCAATCAGATGAATTTAACATAAAATAAGAACCTAATTCATTTTACTTTTTCTAAACAAATTAAGTTTTTTCTGGAAAAGACTGCTGTGATCAGCGCGAAGATTTCATGCATATTATTTCTCAGGATATCAAGAATGGGTTTCTGTGAGGATTCGTTACTTGTTTTTCCTTTGCAATGAAGTAAAGCCTATTTCGTACAGACGCAAGGTTGACTAAATCCTTCTCAGACGGCAGCACAGAGTACGAGGAACACAGCGCAAGAAGTATTACAGTCTGCATAATAAATTTATTGAAGCCTTTATATTTCTGTACATTTAAAATCTTTTCTTTTCCTGCTGAAGATTATATTTATCCTGAAACATTACCCTTCAAGTGCTAAAATGACAAGTGCTGATGAAGGTAAAGCTGATCAGCACCAAGACTCCCACTGCTGAACATTATAAAGTTTTTCTTGTTAAAACAGTTAATTATTCAAATGTGAAGGATATCAGGAGGGGACCTGCTGAGCTTTACAGCTGACTTCCAGGGAATTATCTATAATAGAGCTGTTATAAGAAAGTTATGACAGACCCAACATACAGGGACCTCTGCTTACCTCTCCTGAGGATTTGTGCAGGACCTTATAATCAAACAGAGCTAGGACCCTCCTCAGAATCAAAGGAAAGCTACGTTTTGCGAAGGAAAAGCAGTCCAATCAATCTCATGGGGTATTATCACATAAACCCAGAGAGGATTCCCCAGAGTCACACATGTTTAATCGCTTGCTGTAAAGATGACTGGCATTGCTCCGGTGCGTGGGACTACTTTCTCAAATGTAGGTTCTTAAAATGACTATCATGCCTTGTCCACAGCTGAAAAAATAGTCCCTGGTGCCTTTACGCATGTTTTTTGAGAAGCCACATGATCTCTTTAAAATAAGCACTGAAAATGGGTGTTTAGGTGACTTCAATTTTGGTATTTTTAAGCTGTCACAATCAACATTTTGTGAACCTGGGACATGCAATTCCACAAAAAATATAAAAAAAAAAAGGCAGAGTGGGAAAGCCTCCATGGCTACTTAAGAGTGTGACAGAACGAACACTACTGGGTAAAACACAGAAACCTGCTAGAATCCAGCACCTAAAGTAAATGTTCAGAGCTATGTAGAGATATTCCAGCTGCTCCAGCCAATGAGCCGGCTTCAAATGAAGCTCGACTCAGATGCCTCTATACAAATGTCCGTAGCACGGGGAAAAACAAGAGGAATTAGAGATGTGTGCATGTCTACAGGGGTATGATATCATAGGCATCACAGAAACATGGTGGGATGGCCCCTATGACTGGTATGTTGGAATGGAAGGTTACAGGCTCTTTAGGAAAGACAGGCCCGGTAGGCAGGAAGGGGGAGTTGCTATTTATGTTAGGGATAGGCTGGAAAGTATGGAACTCTGTCTGGGGGCAGGTGAGCACTCAATAGAGAGTTTGTGGGTCAGGCTTAAAGGGAGAACAGCAATGGGAGACATTATTGCGGGGATCTGTTACAGACCACCTGACCAAGAGGACTCGGTGGATGAAGTGCTCTACAGGCAGATGGGAACAGCCTCACTCTCGCAGGCCCTTGTCTTCATGGGGGACTTCAACCACCCTGAGATCTGTTGGAGGGATGGTACGGCCCGGCACAAGCAATCCAGGAAGTTCCTTGATTGTGTGGAAGACAACTTCCTTCTGCAAGTAATAGAGGAGCCAACAAGGAGAGGTGCTATGCTTGACCTCGTCCTCACCAACAGGGAAGGGCTGGTTGGAAACGTGATGTTCCAGGGCAGCCTTGATTGCAGCGATCATGAGATGGTCGAATTCAAGATCCTCAGGACAGTGAGAAGAGTGTGCAGCAAGCTCACTGCCCTGGACTTCAAGAGAGCAGACTTTGGCCTCTTCAGGAACCAGCTCAATAAGTTTCCATGGGATATAGCCCTAGAGGGCAGGGGGGTCCAAGAATGTTGGTTGATATTCAAGGATCACCTGCTGCAAGCTCAGGAACGATACATCCCTACTAGAAGGAAGTGCAGCAGGAGGGCCAGGAGACCTCCTTGGATGGATAAGGAGCTGTTGAGGAAAATTTGAAGGAAAAACAAGGCTTATAAAAGGTGGAAGCAAGGACAGGCAGCCTGGGAAGAATACAGGGATGTTGTCCGGGAAGCTAGGGACCAGGTTAAGAAAGCTAAGGCCCACTTAAAATTAAACTTGGCTAGGGATGTTAAGGATAACAGGAAGGGATTCTGTAGGTACATTGCAAATAAAAGCCATACTAGGGACAACATGGGCCCTCTCCAGAAGCTATCGGGAGAACTGGCTACCCTGGATTTGGAGAAGGCTGAGGCTCTTAACCACTTCTTTGCCTCAGTCTTCACTGGCAAATGCTCTGACCATACTACCCAAGACTGGAAGGCAGACGCAGGGACAGTGAGAATGAAGACCCTGGGCCCACTGTAGGAGAGGATCTGGTTCCAGACCATCTTAAGAACCTGAACATATACAAGTCCATGGGACCTGATGAAATCCATCCGCGGGACCTGAAGGAGCTGGCAAATGAAGTTGCTAAACTACTGTCCATCATATTTGGAAAATCATGGCAGTCAGGTGAAGCTCCCGAAGACTGGAAAAAGTGAAATATAACCCTCATCTTCAAGAAGGGAAAAATGGATGAGCTGGGGAACTACAGACCAGACAGTCTCATCTCTCTGCCTGGCAAAATCTTGGAGCATATTCTCCTGGAAGGCATGCTGAGGCACATGAAAGACAACAAGCTGCTTAGTGACAGCCAAGTATTTTCTTAGTTTTTTCAGGTATATTTATTATATGTGCATGAAATTGCCAACAGTGCCCAGGACAAAGAGGCAAAAATGTCTTAAAGTCATTCAAGAAAGCCAGCGTGGCTTCACTGAGGGGAAATGCTGCCTGACCAATCTGGTGGCCTTCTATGATGGGGCTACAGAACTGATGGACAGGGGTAGAGCAGTTGATGTCATCTGCCTGGACTTGTGCAAAGTGTCTGACACTGTCCCACATGACATCCTTGTCTCTAAGTTGGAGAGACATCAATTTGATAGGTGGACCACTTGGTGGATAAAGAACTGGCTGGCTGGCCACACGCAAAGAGTTGTGCTCAATGGCTCAATGTCCACCTGGAGACCAGTAACGGGTGGTGTCCCTCAGGGATTGGTGTTGGGACCAGTCTTGTTCAACATCTTTGTCGGTGACATGGACAGTGGGATTGAGTGCACCCTCAGCAAGTTTGCTGATGACACCAAGCTGTGTGGTTCAGTTGATATGTTGGAGGGAAGGAATGCCATCCAGAGGGACCTTGACATGCTTGTGAGGTGGGCTGATGCCAACCTGATGAAGTTTAACCATGCCAAGTGCAAGGTCCTACATGTGGGTGGGAGCAATCCCAGGCACAGCTCCAGGTTGGGCAGAGAAGAGATTCAGAGCAGCTCTGCAGAGAAGGACTTGGGAGTTTTGGTTGATGAGAAAATGAACATGAGGTGGCTGCAGTGTGCACTTGCAGCCCTGAAAGCCAACTGTATCCTGAGCTGCATCAAAAGGAGGGTGACCAGCAGGTTGAAGGAGGTGATCCTGCCCCTCTACTCTGCTCTCATGAGACCTCACTTGGAGTATTGTGTGCAGTTCTGGTGTCCTCAACATAAAAAGGACATAGAACTGTTGGAACAAGTCCAGAGGAGGGCCACGAGGATGATCAGGGGACTGGAGCACCTCCTATATGAAGATAGGCTGAGAAAGTTGGGGTTGTTCAGCCTGGAGAAGAGAAGGCTGTATGGAGACCTCATAGCAGCCTTCTAGTATCTGAAGGGGGCCTATAAGGATGCTGGGGAGGGACTCTTCATCCTGGACTGTAGTGAGAGGACAAGGGGTAACGGGTTCAAACTTAAACAGGAGAAGTTTAGATTGGATATGAGGAAGAAATTCTTTACTGTGAGGGAGGTGAGGCACTGGAATGGGTTGCCCAAGGAAGTTGTGAATGCTCCTTCGCTGGCAGTGTTCAAGGCTGGGTTGGACAGAGCCTTGGCTGGCATGGTTTAGTGGTAGGTGTCCCTGCCCCTGGCAGGGGTGTTGGAACTAGATGATCTTAAGGTCCTTTCCAACCCTAACTATTCTATGATTCTATAATCAGCTGCTAGAATACTCAGACCTTTGATAAATCTGCAGAGGACTGGCTGATACAGCAGCAGCAGAAGCTCTATTACTCTTTATTTCCTGATCACAGTCACTTGGTCTAAATGAAAATATATTAACTCCAGCTTTCTCTTATCCTCCCAAAAACTGTAATTTGTGCTCACAGCACAGTGCTGCACTAGTCCAATAGGAGCTAGCTCAGGACTGGAAGCACAGCAGTTGTCTCAACACATCCTGCTTAGCAAGGCTAATATGCTTTTCTATTTTTTACTATTTCCCATAATCACTTTCCAGTATAGCTGCATAGTATTGTATTTGCCTGCGTGGGTATGCGCTGGCTGGAGAAGAGCATAGACTCATGACTGAACCATGATAGAGAGAACTAAAGGCACTGAGGAAGGTCCTACTAGGAGTTAACACCTGAAAGCACAGTCAGTTTATCCAAAGTAAACAGTTAATTTTCCATGACATGCAGTGGGACATGACAGTACTATTATATCTTGCACCAAAGTTCACCATTATAATTATATAAGCCTTTTGAGAGGCCTATCACCATAACATCTAGATGCTATCAATTAATAATTTCTAGACATTAACAAGTTTTCCAGACATTAAGTTTATCTCCCTTTGAAATATTACTTAACTTTGCAGTATAACTTCTAAGCAGGTGCAACTAACAGCTTCTGTAAAATGATGTGCAGCAGAACGAGCAATTTTGGGTGTGATAATATCAGTGAAAGTTATGCCCTGCACTTATTACCATAAAGTTGTAAGTGAGATTGTATAATAATGGACTAGTAATGGAAAACACATTTCCATAATTGAGATAATCCATATTCTGTAGTGCCACAGATTAATTTGCAAAATTAATTTCATGTGATAAATGGTTACAAAATAGTAATGTGACTAACCAAAGCCAGAATCACCAAAAAGTTTCTTCGATATACCCATTCAATTTATTATTTGTCTTCCTTTTTTCTTTTTTGCAGCTTGGAGAATGAAAACTATATATATTTTTCTACCAAATTCTTCATCAGTAAGTTTGGAAAAAAGACATCATTATCTTGGCTACAAAGCTGATGTGCTTATACTACTATCAGCACAGCTGCATGTATTGTTTTGGGAACACTTGGCTCATGAACCCTGACTCATTTCAAGATTCAATAGCCTAAATGCTGATGGGATTGCCTATGAAAGCCTTATGCCAAATCTTAGTTTTAGTTAGTTTTTCCCTCTTCCAGTCATTCTTTTGTGTACTTCTGCTTATACTGGGAAAAAATTCAAGCCCGGGTATGACCATATTCCCCCCCATTATAGAGAGAGAGTTCTCTCTATAACATTTCTCAAAAGGGCAGTCTTGGAATCACAGCAGTGAAATGCATCATAAATTTGCAGTATTCAACAAAACCTGCAAACAGTATCACAGTATTATATAAACATATGCTCACATCTATTTCTGAACTTAATTTAATAAAAAAAATAAAACATGAATATGATAGTGACACATCAAAGTGCATACATAGGAGTTTCACTCAACTCTCTGTGTTTCTGAGACAGTTTAATCTGATTGAAAACTGTGCCTCTAACTCTGAATAAGAGATTCACTCACCTAATGCCATGGCTACTGCTCCCATATTTGCGGTCTCACCACAGATCAATGAAGAGAAAGATTTGGAGATATATGTCTCTAGCCAAGACGTCAATAGTTGAGTATACCTCTAGCTATCACCATGCATTTGATCTGCCCAAACAACTGGCCTAATGTATTTATCTTATTATCATAAATTAATTTGTAGAGAGCAAGCCTAGGTCCTTCAACCCAGAGGAACAATCTCAGCTTGACTGTCTGCAGATTCTTTCTTATGGAAAGCCCCTTAAGCGTAATTGCAACAGCATGGCAATGGTTTTAAAGCAGTGACTTTTCATGGAATAATTCCCCTCATGCTCATGGTTACATTCTTACAGGAATCCTTTTATTGCTTTTCTTATAGCAGTCTCTTCAAGGCTTCAGTCTGTGGTCCTACTTATACTTTAATACTCTCTAGCTCCTTGTCTAGATGCTGTAATAATTCCACCTCCTCCTTTACGAGTCTTTTTGTTATTATGAAGTATTTCATATACAGAATTTGCATATGTCCTGGGTTCAGCGGTAGCAGTCAATTTTCTCCTTCTTGGAAGCTGATGCAGTGCTGTGTTTTTGACTTTTGGCCTGGGAACAGCGCTGATAACACCAGTGTTTTCAGTTACTGCTTGGTAATGTTTTGGTTTGACCAAAGACTGTCTGAGCCTCATGCTCTGCCAGGGAGGAGGGGAAGTCGGGAAGAAACAGAAACAGGACACCTGAGCCAAACTGACCAAAGAGGTATTCCATACCACAGCATGTAATACCCAGGATGTGAAAATGGAGAGCAGAGACCCAGAATGGTGGGGGTGCACTGCATGGTCAGGCTTGGTATCAGTCAGTGGGTGGTGAGCGGTTGTATTCTCTTCTCTTGTTATTTCCTTTATCATTATTATTACTAGTGGTAGCAGTAGTGATTTGTGGTATACCTTAGTTACTAAACTGTTCTGATCTCAACCTGTGGGAGTTGCATTCTTTCGATTCTCCTCCCCAACCCTCTGGGAGCTGGGGGGAAGAAAGAGGGGGGAGTGAGTCAGCAGACTGGATGAGTTACGGCTTAAACCACAACAGCATATAACATCATTGAAGTATTAGCTACATTATTGTTATAGCTGTTAATGAAAGTCAATACTTGCTGAATGGTACTGCCTACTTCATGGATCATGGAGTATCTTGCAATTCAATTGAAACTGTAGGATCACATTTTAAGAAAAAAGAAAGTAAACTTTCTGGAGGAAAAATAAAAACCACACCAACACTGAGTTTATAATAAATAATCCTGGGTGATTCATAACCCAAACTACTCAAGAAATGCAAGATGTTTTTCAGATTTTATCTTACAAGCTCCGGGCAAAGATTTTAAGGGTAGGCACCTTTTCACTAGACATGAAACCTAAGAGGTTCCTAATGCTATTAAGAGTAACTTGGCTGTTTTGGCAGTGTGTAATTGTAATTGATATCTCATTAAACTTCAATGTACCATAAAGAAATATTGTTAGTTGTTTTTTCCCTGAGCTCTACACCTGAACTACTTTTCTCCAATAGCTTTTTGTTTAGAATTGACTTTTCAAACTCTGTAGAGTTTTAATGTACCCATATCTTGAGATATGTGTACATTAAATTCTTGAGATATGTAATACATTATTGTCAAACATGGGATCTGAAATTGATATAATTTACAAAGATTGCCTCCACTGCCATTGTAGGTTCAGAAGCCAAAGTCCCAGGTTCAGCCATTATGAAATAAGAACAGGGGTCCCAGCAGGAAGCTGTCCATGGAACAATCACACTCTACTGTTACCATCTTGCTAACAAAAACTTGCAGTTGCCTTAAACGCAAAGAAAGAACATGCTTTAAGTATTTGGAAGATAAAGACACAGCTAAAAATAGTAGCATACTCTCACTCCGTTTCATGTTCATAAGAGCAGTGTCTTGCCATCCCACTTTTAATCATTAAAATTAGAGGATTAATTGATTTTTCCCTTCAATGGTGGAGTCAAAAACCAAACCCAAACTGTCTCACTCCACAAAAAAATAAAAGAAAAAGCTGGGGATGAGAGGAGGGCAGGGATGCTGGGACAACTGGTTTTAATAAAATGCTATATGTTTATTGTTTCCTAAACATAAGCCATAACCAGGAAAAATGCATGTTATATAAAACATTCATATTGCTTGAAAGTTGATTTTCATTACAAACATCTCGTAAGAAGGATAAAGCTGCTTTCACAGAATTTCCTGAACCTCTGAAAATGAATCCTCTATATTTTTATTCAATAGCCCAGTCATCCAAGTATTCATTCACTCAAAGCATCAGGCCATGGAGTTCAATTCCTTCATCCACATTAGTGAAATAAGGCTCAATCTTCCAGTGGTTCAGGAAAGTACTTTAACCACTGTGCTATTGGTTATATGCAGATTGAAACACTGGGAAGTATTGTCTTAAAAAATGGGAAGAAGAATGTCTTTGCATAGTAGAAGTGTTTCTTACAAAAAGAAAAACAAAACTTTGAATCTACTACCTGCAATCTGGCAGATTGCACATTCCTGAGCAGTAGCTATTACTAAGACCAGTGAAAGATACCAAAGCTACTAAGGTAAAGAAAAAGATCTCAGCAAACACTGTTTTTAATTTAGCCAAGCCTTGACAAACATCAGCCTTTCCTTCGAGGAAGATGGATTATCATGAGATGATAAATTTTTTTAAGAGAACCCCCCCTTGACTTCAGCGATATGCTTAGCTTACTACTTTCACTCTTCTTAACCTGTTTATTTCATTTAACTCAAGAGGGTTGCAGTGTTGTTTCTGAGACGATAAAATTAATCTATTCTAACAGGAATGTCTGCAAAGTAATTAGTGGTCTCACTGAATGCCTCTTTTTGCTCCTGTTACTCTAGAAGTATAATTCTTTATTGTAACCTCTCCTCTTTGAACCAAAACATCTTGTTTTCAAGCATCAGTGTAAACAAACAAGGTCTTCTGAAGCAACAGACAAGGTTTTCATGAAAAAGAATTGTATGGCAGGTATATTTCCCAAGAGACCACACAAATTATTTCTAAAATACATTCAATATCCACCAACCAGGAGAATAAAAATCCAGCAGTTTCTCATGACACAAGGTCCCTTGAGGGCCAGCTCTCAGGGCTGCTTTCTGTGCTCTCTAGCTAGTTTTTCACACTAAATTCCTGAAACTGGAATTGATTTAATCAACTTTTTTTTTAACTCATTCCACATTCACTCACTCTCTACTTTTATTTATTTATATTTTAAAGTCCAGTGATTTTGAGATATTGCCTTTCACATTTATAACCTCAAGGGCATTTGAAGTTCTGATGACATTGTGATCACTAGACTTTAGATGACTCTCAACTTTTATCTTATTTATCATCCTTGTCTTATTTTCCAGCAGCATTAGGAGTAAGTACAAAATAGCCTGTACTTTCACTGTATACTCTGCAAAATGGATTAGAAAAGAGTATTCCTGTATTACCTCTAGGAAGAGGTATCCTTTCTTATCAATTCCATAATTGCCAGCCCAGTCAATATTAACTAATTGAATTTCAAATTATTAATGATCTATTCTTTTTTATAGGCTTTTCTTATCTTCCTTTTCTTTCTAAATCTTGCCTAGGAGGTCTATACCAATTTTCAGTGATTTTTAGGTTTTAATTTGCCTATCCTTCATCTTCATCTAAACTATCACTACTCAGGTGTCTAAACTACATATGCCATTTATTTCTTTTGTCAAGTAAAGTTCTTCATACATATTGCCATATGTCTTTCTGTCCTGCTGTGTCTGTATCTTTTACTATATATATTTATCAGGGCACTTTAACCTTTATTCTGTTTCTTGGGACATATTTACAAAATGGATATTAGGAACAATACATATTTGTGTACCTAATTAACATCCTACATGTCATAGAAAATAATCTGAAAATATACATATTTTTGAAAAAATGAGGCATTTCAATACGTGTGTTTCAATTTCCCTGGATAGTCTCAGACCAATGGAGGCATTTTGTTATTCAGTAAAAGCTGTAGATACCCACCTCATCTGAAAAATCTGACCCTAAATTGCTTAATATTAGGCAGACGTACCTGAAAATCATTGTTTCAATAGTCTGTGCTACAGGTCCTTTGTGTGCATGATGGGATTAAGAATGCTTTTCTATATCACCTGTAAAGTTAAATTTATAATTGTTATAGAATGTTGAAGATATGTTCTACATGACAGCAGTACTATTTATTGAGGCAACTGCAGAAGTAGCTACTGTAAACACGAATGATTGCACTGCAATTCAGACGTAGACTAAGCCAGAAAGATCTGACCTTCCTGTGTGTTTATACTGTTTGGTGCTAATTTTACCCTAATGGCATAAAGCAAGATTAAGTTAAAGATAAATATTTTCACTATAAAAATTCCATTTCATTCAGAAGGTCAAATCAATAGAAAACAGAAATCAAATACACACTGCCATACATGCAGCCAGCCCCCAGGGCAGTCAGCACTGTTTAGCGCTGGAACTTCTGCTTTGGAACAGCATCTGAGCTACCTTCAACAATGCATTGAAACATTTTATCCTGCAGAGCTCAAGCAAAGCAAAAAACCTGAACTCCTGAAACTACAGTCTTGCCTCTGATAGAAATCTTTTGAAAGTCACTAAAAGATTGTTACTTACCTGAGCCACTTACATAGCATTACACAACCATACCTTGATTTGTTTAGTTGAAAGCTTTGATACTTTTTACATCTATCACCTTGGAAACAAAATGTGAATAGGTGGTGGTTCCCTTTAAAAACATGAGAAGTGCTGGATTTATAGGCTTGACAGCTTATGCGCTGTTCATAGTCATTGACATGTACAGTTCAGCAGTAAAATGTTGGAGCTTTCTTTTACTGTCCTGCCGAGATGCCTTAGTCCTGATGTGGAAAGAAATTGCAGGTGAGAGCACACGCTTTGCTACCCTTCCCATTTTACTTCCTAAGTAGAGTAGTACTGTCTGTGATCTTGTAGTTTTCACAGCATAGGGATAAGACTCCTAGCTGATAATTGTTAAAGTGATCAAAATGCAAGTTTAAAAGTTTGACTACAAAGTCTTTTTTATTTGCTATATGTTAAATGAGCTAAAATAAATCTTCTAACGCTGGCATATCATAATGTCATATATGGCTCTTCTTTCACCATCAAATATGACGCTAATGGAAAAAACACCTGGTAATTTTGCACATCATCAAATTATAATATATTCAAACTGACAACTATAATTTAAGAAATACTTAGCCTATATTCAGTCCCCAAAATGGAAACCTATCTTAAAAAAAAAAAAAAAAAAAAAATCAGTTTAATTGCAAATAATATTAAACAGGGAGATGTCTGCAAGGTTTGCTACTTTCTGTTCTGTACAGTAGACAGCTGGAGAGATAAATACATGCAGGGGATAAGGGAAGGAGTCATCCCACTTGATTATTTTGTGCTGTGTGATCTGGACAGTCTGGACCAAAGGCTTACTAAATTACCTGGGAACCTCAGAGCTTTTACTGGGGATTTTTCACTTCTTCCTTCTGTTGATGTAGCAAGGAAATCAAGGCACAGCCAGACTCCCCCTTTGATAGCATGGATATATTTTCAGTCACTTAGAGCAAACAGTGGAACTTAAAACAGCTTTAAGGTCTGAAATGGAGTGCTGGATCAGCCTTAAAAGAAAGAGGAAGAGGAGAAAAGCAGCACAAAGATCAATCTTTTGCATTTAGATCATTGAGTTGTCATTTAAGTAACAGATCACACCAGAATATATCCCTATTGCATATATTTAAGCAGCAGGAAGGGCATATGAAGTCTTCAGTGTTTAAATAGTGCCACTAGTAGCATTTCTAGTTGTAAATCTCCCATAAATATATATTGAACATCCCATGAACTGCTAGTAGCCTTTGTGGACATACCTATCTCTTCTTTACCTGAAATAAGTGTGTAAATGATTGCATGCAAGCAAGCTGCTTTTTGGCTAGAGTTTCTCAATTGCTGTATAAAAACTTTACTCCAAGTTCACTTTTAGGAGCAATTGCAAAAGTGTATAGAATAGTAATGAGGATTCCCTTGAGCATAAACAGACTGATTTGGGCACATGGCACACTTGGAGCAAGGAGTGCTCCACTGCAGAACACTTGTTGCCAGGTTATTTTTACTGATAGATATTTGACTTGCAGTTTGGTAATAGAAGAGGTGATTAGTTCTCTAATAATCCAGCTGCCCTAAAGCAAAACAACAAAAAAAATGAGTAGATTAGAATCAAGACAAAATTTTAGATGTGATTTGAAAATATATTCAATTCCTTTAGCAGAACAAAAATCTGTGCTGTATGTGAAAATTCACTTACAATTATTACACTTATATTAAGTATGCACTAAAGTACCCAGACTAACAGACCTTTTTTCCATGTCCAACCACTTTTTTCTCCACCTTAAAATCCATCAGAACAATAAAATTCGTGCAAAACTACTTGTTACTAAATGGTTATATTTGCAGACAGGCATTCATGCAGTTCTGGAGGCCTGGCAGAAAGTTAATGAGGTTTGAGTATTCAATAACTGGGATAAAACTGACCCAGAGAAACAACAGAGCTGTCAGGCTGTCATTTCTAATAGGCAGCATAATGAAACCTATAAGAGAAGGCAGTTAAGAATAAATGCACAATAATAATTTGGTTGGAAATACCAATCTAACAATCATTTTCCTCATTTAAGGATAGCCCTTCTTAACTCAGTGAATTGCTTATGTATTTCTTTATTTGACAGATATGCAGCAAAGGTAGTAACCACATGGAATATATATGTACATATTTGGTTGGTTTTGCTTTGTTTTGGTTTGGTTTTTTGCACGGCACAGCAGTATTTCATTTAAAAGACAAATTCTCCCAGACAATAATTAAACCCATGCAACTCAAATATTACTGCAACAATAGCTCTCACATGGTTGAATATTATTTAAACATATACTGTTTGAATTCTGACGTCAGTGCTCCCAATGGAAGATGACTAAAAGTACATAACAGCTGAATATCAAATCTGTTGTTTGGATATACCCTGGACACAAAAAACTATACATGTTCATTATAGAGGGGATGTGGAAATTGTTCTCCATCAGAAATTAATTACTTTTCGAAAGTCTGAGATGGGGAGAAATTAACCTAATTTTCTCCTCTCCCGAAAAGAAAAATTTGCATTTGTTTCCTCAGCTTCCCCAATATGTCTCTCTATGCTCTAGGTTTTCTAATGCACACAGCAATCAGTCTGCAGCAGACAGTGCAATGCTGGGTGGGGATTTTAGAGGATTTCTGGACTCTGGAGAGAGGGCATTGGAATGGCCCCTGCACAGAGAGAATTTGGGAGCAGTGGCTGCATATCTAATTGGTTGCTTCAGTGTAGCAGCAGTTGTTTTAAGTACCCAGCATTTAACATTCAAGGGGCTTTTATGCTCTCTTATTCATCCTACATTTGAAACAAAGGAAAGCAAATTGAGGCTGTTACAACATTAATCAAATAGTTTCTTGCTGTAAACAGATATTACTGATTCTGTTTTTTCACCACAGACTGTAACTCCCATCACTGACAATAGATAATAATGCCCTTTGTCTCTGCTGCAAACTAAGAAACCATCTTTGTACAGCCTAATTCCTACAACCCAATTAAACCATGGGAACACAATATTTAATGCAGCAGAGCTATGTACTTAGTTGCAAATGAATTCAACTGTGCATAACATGGGAAGCGCATGCAGACTTTTTCAAAGCAAGATGCAGTCTTCTAGTCACACAGCTTTTACTGGAGTGAATGGCAGACACACAGAGATTATCACTGAGCTCCAGAACTGTGAGAACATATCACCACTCCCAGGGCCCAGCATCCTTCCAGTACTGCCAACAGACAGACCCTTTCTGATTATCCTGCTACTCAGGACTCCCATTATGTACAGCAATATTAAAAACAAGGGATGAAAAACATCGTCACTTAATAATATTATAACTAGAGATTCCTGATTCCTGTAGTCTCTGCTTTTAAAGAGACAAGTACTGTAAAAAATTATTTGAATTCAAATAAACTCTCTGAAAATCAGTGGAGAAATATAAGCCTCGTCAATATTTGTCTTTTTATTTATTTATTTGTTTGTATATATTATGGTGCTTTCTTCCTGGATACTATAAGAATGTCAGGTTCTTGTAAGCAGTTTCTTATGCCTGCAAGTACCAGGGCTTAGAAAACAGATGTGTGCTATCTTTTTAAATCTAAGAAGGATGCTCTTGCAGTTTGTACTTGGCTTAACATCAAATACCATAAGCTAGTGTAATCTTTACTTGTACACAAAAGTACTCTTGAAAGAGCTGGTCTGTTTGGTTTCCATTGTTATTTCCATTGTTGTTATGAAACACATCTGTTATGCATAATGTCATGTTAAGCAGAAAAACAAAGTACAAAATATTTTAAAAGTTGTGGTTTGTTTTGTTTACTTTGCTGCTGGTGGTTTTTGTTGTTGTTGTTTTGTTTATTATTATTATTGGTTTAGATACTGCATAGAATAAAATTTACAGCCTGGTAAACAGGGACCAGTGTCAGAGAACTGTTCCCACATCCCTGGATTTGGAGAAGTTACAAAATGGTGTTTGCCATTGTTGCCAACACTAGTCATTTGTTTTAGTTTAGCTGAATTTATTTTACCCTTGAACAAAGTAACAGCTGTAACTGCAGAGAGGTTTCTTTTTACTTCCAGAACTTAAACAAGCTGAATTTTGAACTATAATATGCATTGAATAAAGGATGATAGCACCTTCCTGCTGATTAGAATCTATACCTTCCTTCACCGCATAAAGGAAAAACTTAACTAATATTTCCCTCTAGATGATATGGGAACATTTTCAGTGTTCCTTTGCTCATCAGACTTTCACATGTGGTGACATATTTATGTGCTTTACAAACCAGTAAGATTGAGTTTCAGGTCATTGTGAGATGCCAAAATAGCTACTGAGAGCACTAAAAGTCCTTCCCTCTACCAATAGCTTATGCAATTTGTTAATTATGATTACTATGAATATTTGTGTGTCTTATTTCACAAAATTGAATGGAATATTTAATCTTTGAGTATGTTTAAAATGAAGCAGCACAGAAAAGTAAAAAAAAAAAACCCTCACAAATTAAGCTTCTGGAAGGAAGAGAAATAGAGGCCTTTGTTTTCTCTCTTTTTAATGTAAGCTTTAAAAATATGAAACACGTAGATTAATACCCTTCCTCTGTGTGAGTTGACTCACCATAGTGCTTTACACTAGACCGAATCATTCACAAAGGCACTGATAGATGGGACTTTGTATGAACTACTTAAATAGTAATTGTATTGGATACCAAAAATAACTACAATCTGGAGCTGAAGACATTTGCCTGGTAGGTGGAATATGATGGGTAAAAGCTGCTGAAAAGAGATCTGAAACACAGTCTTCTATTTCATGGGAGAATACTGTAACCTGTGAGATACCAAGGGAAATGAGGATAAATTACCATTTTCATTCTACTGCAGTTTTGTTAATGTAGTCCTTCATTTCCTTGGCTTTTATTGTAGATGTGGAAACATTTCTCAGTATTTCCAAGTACCATTTGAGTGCTGCATTCTCATTTCTGTTATTCTGAAAGTGCATTTTTGGGGAACAGATATAGTAAAAGAAAAATATAATTCAGCTTAACTTCTGAATGATCTGATTGCCTTGTAGCATCCCATTGTCTGGTCAGCATCTAGAATAAGTTTCCAAACTCATAGGGCATATACACTCACAGTTGCTTAGCAAAAGGTTAATAAGTATATTCTTTACAGTTAACTTTAGAGATGGTGATAGTATGGTTTTCAGGATTTTCGGAAGACAATATAATATGATTTCAACAAAAAAGATACAACTTGTCATGCTTATCAAAGCATTCAATTTTTTAAACAATTGCAAAATAAACAATATGGAGACCTCCTAATTGATTTTAGCTTTTAAAAAAACCTGAAACTGAAAAAGTTTCCTGAAATTTTGTGAAAATGGCCTCTTGCTCCTAAGATTAATAAAACCAACCAAGCAACCAAGACCCCCACACTCTTTTCAAACTTGAAATGTGTTTATGTAGTAAGTCTGCATAAAAAGAATATATGTTCATTTTTCTGTCACTCTTATAAACCAGCTGTTTGTCACTGAAAATTTGTTTTAACTTAGCTGAAGCTAAATCTATGCTATCAATTTTCAGAAAAACAAGTCCTTAATACTAGGCCAGAACACGTGGATGATGGTCTTGCACAAATGTTAGGAACATCAGAATATTCTTTAGCTTTTCCCTGTTACTTCCACCCCTTTTTCATTTTCTGTGTCTATGATAATTTTCCTCTCTCCTTTATTAACTTATATTTTTTCAGGTTTTCTTCTGTTTTGTTTCTGCTGTATTTTGTGTTAAATTCTCCCTTAAATAAAATAGGAGTGAAGTTTTAGCTCCAGCTCAGGGAATCTTTAATTTTCATGACTGGAACTAGGTAATACAAATCTCTGCATCCCTCTCGTAAATACTGCACGTCTAAGAGAACAGAAAATGTCCTAGTATTTACTTATTTTCTTTCTGTTCAACAACATTGGTAATCCAGTGTGAAGGAGTATGCCATTTATGATTTTCACAGCAACAGATGATATAATTTCAGGGAAGAATACAGATACTTTTAAAGTTTGTAGCTATTTCTTCACTTTTTATTTATCAAACTATGTTAAACTCCACTTACCACTCCGAGGATGTGATCTTGAGGCAGCACCATGGAAAGAGTTAAAAACATTGAGACCTTTTCTACTGGGCATAATCTTAATACAAAAAAAGCATGAATATTCCTTTATGGCCTCTTACTCTGTTTTGACAAAATAATTCTTGGAGCACTATCTTCAATTCTATTTTAAAATATCCTATTGCTGGAAAGGTAGAGAAAAAAAGTAATTGCATTGACCTTGGTGCTGGAAATATGAGTTATGAATGGCAGCCTGAAAAGTCCTAATCAATATAAAAAGAGAGCTTTAAAGATCTATTAACTGAAGTAGAGTAAGTAGAATCTTACATGGTTTAAATAATGTCAACAGAAAAGTCAGTGTTTTCAGCTCACTACACATGATAAGATGCTGAGAGTCATAAGCACCTAATACCATATCAGGAATTTAGTAGTGGGTAAAGATTAAAGCTTACTGTCTCCTCAGGGTGCTGAGCTCTTGATTCATGTTTTTTATAACATCAAGTCTGGATTATTGTAATACCTTGTTTGTAGGCCTCTTTGATACAGTGGTTTGCTGTTCACAAGCTTCAACATGCACAGATTATAACAACTTGGATTCTCAGCGGAACTGAACTGAACCAGCATCCTACCAGACTTGATTACCTTTTTGTCAGACTTAAAATGATTTTTAAAACAGGCATCTTACCTACTTTTTTTTTTTTTTTAGCATTCAATGACTCTTTTTTCAACTTTTATTTTAGACTAACTTCATGATTTCTCATTTTCTCTGCTTGCTGCATATTATGGTGACAACTGTATATTTGCTACAGACTCTGAAAGCAGATGTGCCCTCAACATAGTATGGAATATGGTGAGAGAAAGCACCCAGACTGGGATAAAAATGTATATGGAACAAATGTCTTAATGCATGTTCTGCTTGTTCACTTGCTCCATGTCTCAGAGTGTGCCAGGCTATGGTGAAGCAACACTGAGAATTTGCAGACTGGAAGATAATTTAGTCTTTTAAAATATACTTTGTAACATTAGGTATCATTGGAGAATAGCAGATACTATTTTATGAATCTATACAAATTAGCTATCCTAGCTATGTATTCTAATGCATGAAGACAAGAAGTTAATGATCTTACTGTATTACTCACAGTCTCTTAAAAGTCATGGAAATGGGAAGACGTAAGAACTGATTGGAGAGAAACAATATTGGTTGGTAACAGTGATGCTTTAAAGAAAAAAGAAGAGCCTAATTTTTTAATTGTCATTCACTACATCTATTCCCATCACAAAAGAAATATTTAAACCAGAAAAAAAATTAAATATTTAGCCTTAATTTTGAGAGAATTCAGTACTTCAAAGCTCACTATAAATTTCATCACAAAGTCTTCTAGCTAAATAAGTAAAAGTTATTTGAATATACAGGCAATATCAAATCAATATGTACTGCGACTCCAGCTCTGAAATGTACATAACAGCAATGTGAACAAGAACTGAGTGAAATTTAATATGAAAAATTTAGTATATTAAACAATTAATTAAAATATTTCAGTAGCTTGAAAGGTTTCAAAATCAAAAACTAGGGAAATATTGTATAAGTGATTTTGTTTCTCTGCTAGGTAAGTAAAATAGGCAGGTAAGTAAGAAAAACTGTAATGTCACAGAATGCAATGTCAATTACCTGCAAGTATCTGAAGGTATAAATAACAATTGTGCACATAAATTATTCAGTTTGGTCTATGGGAATGTAATTACATTTTTGCTGAAAATGGAGAGAAAGGAGTTACTGTAAGCATAGCAAATGTCTCACAAAATGACAGCAGCCCTGCCTATAGCAACAGGCAAAACACTAGAAGCTGCAGTGTCTTGAACAATCTTGTATTATAAGATTTCATTGAGAATTAATGTATAATCCTATCTGGCTACATAGAAAGAAAAATGAAACTTTCTTATCCCCATACCCTACCACCATTTCAGTGAAGCCATTGTGCCATCCCAAATAATTAGAGGTGCAATAATATGGCTCAGTATTATGTCAAGCAGTTTGAAATATGCAGCCTTCTTTAGTATGATTTCTTAGTGACTTTTTTGTCTTATCTAGTATTATATTTTCTGTGGTTTTATTCTGATCACATCATTTCCTAGTTATGTGGATAAAGCACATTCAAAAAATTGCTTTGTAGGACTTCTTTCTTGGGTGCTTTCTTTCCAGATTAGTTTCTCCTTTAAAACACTAATTCAATATGATAATCTCAGATTTGAATCAGGGTAACTCAATACAATACTGTAGGCAAGCAACTTCTCCATACTGATTTTCCTGGACAATCCTTTTACCTCATAGTGCTTGTTTTTATAAAAACACAGATTTCTTAGGAAGTTTTTTCTTCTTCCCCTTTTTGCTAGCTCAACTATTTCTTCCTTGCTATAGTACTGAATATATTTCAAAATTAGTTTCATTGATGTGTCTGCTGGATCTGCTGCTTATACAAACTCAGGTTATTTATTACCTTCCTGCACTGAAATGGACAAGCCCCTGAGTCACAATCTGCTATCAAAAATGATGCATACGAAGTGTCTTTCAACCAAAGTTTTCAAAGATTTATCTAAATGATAATCAGCTGATACAATAATGGACTTGGAGAAACAAACAAACACCCCTCCCTTAAGAGTAATGAGACTCACATTAGTCATTTATAACCCAGTTATTTGACAGCATCATTTGGATTTTTTTTGTTTCACATAGCATGATACCAAAACTTTTTAAAGAGAAAAAGAAGAGATGGAAAGAGGAGAGAATTCTGTCTGCCGGCCTTATGGTTTTGACATACTTCAAAAGGTACATACTCACATTTTAAAGAAAGTAGTAGGCTCGGTACAGAAAATCCCAATTAAAGGAAGGACTCTCCAGGAAGCATCGTATAAGATGCCTAAATCCCATAGAGAGGCAGACACATACCTGTCCTTACCATTTCTGACTGGTTGGTTACACTGTTTTTTAGCTGGTTGTGTGTCTTGTGTGGCTGTATTAGACACTGATCTTTCTCGCACTGCACAGAGTCAGCATGGCCGGGGCTGCTTGCAGAGCAAATGCCTAAACTAGGGACCTGATGACATTGCACACTCTTGCACTAAAGACCCTTTGACGTTCTAGGTATCTAGTACTCATTCAGTATTATTCTGTGCAACTGAGTTCTGTATTTATTTTTTGACAGCAAGGTAATTTTTACTGCGTCTCTCTGACTTTGAAGTCAGTGCTCTGCTTTTGTATCCTTTCAGCTGCTAGCACTTTAAGTGATGTAAATATTAACATGAACTGCTACAATAAAGGAAAGCCAGAAAGACAACAATTCTTCAGAAAGAAACAACAGAAAGACAAGATTCTTCAGGCTTCTGATAATGACACTTATGAGCAAGATGGAAATGTGAAGTCCTAGAAAGAAGCTAAGCCTGCCACTCACAATCCATTGCTTACTCAGCCAGCAAATGCAGAGAGCTGAAGAACTAAGTTGTTGGGCAGATGTAATGCTACCTTGTTTATAGACTCTTTATAGTAAAGCTTTTTTTTTTACATTATCTATTTTTTTTTTCGTTATTCAGATAGTCACTCTTCTACTTTAACAGTAATATTCAGCCTGAAAACCTGGAAATGCACAGATACTTTATCAAAACCAAAACCCCCTTGATTAGTAACATCACAGTTTCTCTCCTAAAATCCCTATGATCATGAAATTGAGCTTCTTAATTAACCCTTTTAAATTCCACCTGATAAATTCCATTTGCAAGTAAAAGACATAGCTTTGTCCCCAAGTGTTTTTATGTTTACAGAACTCATATTAATTTTTCCTACTTAGTTCAAAAAGAACAGCAGCAAGTGGAGTCCACAGTAATTCTCCCTTTGGGCTTATAGTACCTGATCTGTAAAACTGGACTAAGAGTAAATTTATTTATATTATTATTTCATATTTTACAGTAAAAGAAGTTATGCCCTGGATATATATATGACTAATAGCAAAAAAACAACAAAAAGACTAGGCAGCACATAAAATAAAGAAAAAACAGAAAACTAAAGCACTGTGAACATTTATGCAGCATTGTATATGAGCACAGGATACATACGGTATCCATGTCTTTAATCTTGCAATCAACTAAATTCTCCCAGAATGTCTTCTAAACATTGTCTTAATCTTAAATGTCATGATAAAAAAACAGGGAATGCAAAGATTGTAAGAATTTTTCTGAGAGTAACGAGATCAGTTAGAACCATTGATAATTAATATCAAGAAAAGATGAAAAAATGAGGAAAAAATGTTGCGTTTCTGTATGTGGATTAAACAAATCATTAAATATTAAGCTAATTTATTTTAATTACAATGTTCAACAAACTTACCAGCCACTTAGAGGGAAATCAAAGTCTAGGTGACTTAACTTTAAAGCCGGCAGCAGTTCCATTCAGGAACTTTCCTTAGATACTACTATTGTCCAGTGGGCTTGGGCATAGAAAACAAATGCATTGTTGTATGATAAGCTATTAAATATTTCAGTGCTAAAGAACAAATTATAAACCTATTCTACAGAGCATTCTGATATATAAATTTTTTATTTAGTTTAGTATCTGCTTTAGAGGAAATGCAAAATGCTTTTGCTCTAACACATAATCACGATTTACAGGGAAGGACCCCAGACTGCAATGCATTAAGGACATTTGTTCACTTGCATTTTGTTTCCAGAAATCACACCTGAAACACATTGTCAAAATTATGTGATATTGATGCTAGTCAAGGAACAGATAAAAAAACACCCTAATGTCAAAAGTCATTTCATTTTTCCATCAAGAAGAATGAGGCCATCTCTAAACATATTAAAATATTATTCACTTTGACAATAAAACTAGTTCCAAGACATGAACTATTGCTATATTAGAGAAGGGAAGCAATCAGTATTTTTCATCTTCTAAGAATCCCTATAATACAAAAAATCCATCATGTCTAATGGAATCAGTAAGTACCTGGAAGGCAAATGTCTTTTCTTATTTCTAGTGTGAAATCTGGTTTTGAAACAAGCACTTACAGTTAACTCACTTCTCTAATACCCAGAAAAGTTTGACCAATAATGAATTAATGTTATCCATATCTTTTTTGAAGTGACATAAGTTTTTCATTACTATTCCGTGGTGCATTGTTGTGCTATTTAAGACTTCTAACAGCACATATATGTGGCTGCACATAATACTCAACAGTACTACAAATAGTAATATTTCCAAAAATTTTAACCTAAACGAGTTAGTTGTTCAAGGTTGTTAAATGTTATTACCCACTTGCTCTTCTATTTTTTCTGCTAATCTATTAGACTTACTGCAATCCTTTACAGTTACAGCAACATCTGTGCTATATATGCTAGCTGCATTTGACAGAATTTTTTTAAATGTGTTTCATGTCAGATATCAAATATAGGTGTTAAGAATACAATTGCATGCATTTCATTATGAAAAGCTTTGTTTTGTCTGAGTAGTAATTATCCCTAATGTACTTAATGAAACATATACTGAAAAAAGAAACACACAAGACCACTGAGTAACCTTTTAAAACTACTTTCCTATGTATACATCAAGAATTTCAGTACTTTAGCTGTGACAGGCTGACCCTTTCTCTGCCAATATTTAAGTTGCTGCTGCTTTGATCAGCTCTAGTAGTTCAGTGATCATCACAGAGACCATTACTGTTTCATGATTGGTGTGGTGTATCTAATCCCTCTGCCTTTATGCATCAAGAACTGGATTACTGTGATGGAATTTCTCTTTGCTTGGGAAGGACAGAATCCTCTCTGAAGTAGGGACAGTTATTTACTTTTTACTTAATTAAGACTTAGTCAGAACAGCCACTCCATATTACTTTCCACTGAGGAACAACCTATGGATACCTTGAGGTTACCCTTTCTTTGTTTCCAAAAAAACACTGCATGTCTAGCAGGGTCTAATTCAGTATCTAAGGCACAAGCAAGCCTGCACAAGCTACTTGTATTATATTTTTTTCAAAAGGAAGGAAATGTGACTGAAGGCCTTAGTTCTCTCACAGCGTGGTTTTCTGGACCTGGGTAGGATTGTTACCATCGAAGTTTACTGTCAGTTTTACTATCAATATTAATTACTTAAGCCACTGTGACTGTGTGAATCATAACTGTAAGCAGGTTGTGTTTTACAAGTTTAATAGGGTTTAGAATATGAAACATATTAAAATTAGTTAACAAGAGGATTCACTGTGATGCTGGAGACATAGCACAGAAACCACAGCATGCATACATCTTTAGATTCGTCCATCAAAAAGAGACTTATTCCAGGTCTCTTGGTTGCATATTTTATTATCTTCATGGGAACTTCCTACCACCATTAGTATAACAGCCAGTTCACTGCCATTAGAAATAAATTTCACAATATCTAAACATCTACAGCTTCCTAAAGATCACAGGTGCATTTTATTAGTTCAATCAAATGGTGAGCTTGAAACAGTTTCCTTTTACCACCAACCTAGTGGACGCAATCAGACACGTGTTTCAACATTCCAGTGAAAGCCCCTGAGCTACCTAGTCACTTTTTTTTAGTTAGGTTTTAAAGGCTATCTAATATTGTTTTTGAAAACATGGATTTAAATAAACCATTTTATGGTGTAATGAATCATAATTTTCTTTAATTTAAAAATGTAATGTTCCTTGTTTGATGCATATAATTTTGCAAATATGCATGTGTTAATGGGACTTTACAAAGCGAAAAATTAATGATCACTTTTCTCATTTAAAGACCAGCAGCTAATGCCTGTCTTCTGTGTGAAAATACAAGCACAAAAGCACAGCATTCAGATGGAACTCTCAGTTACTATGGTGATATCATGAAGCATGGTAGCAAATGTTACTTTCTTCCATTTCCTATTCAAATGGTTAGTACAAAGTATTCTCCAGTATATTTAGTTAATAGCAGATCAATGTCTTTGTTCCTCTCCTGCCAGGCAAACTACAGACAAAGAGGAGTCATACTGCTTAACAATATTGCTCTGGGAGACTGGATTAAGATAATCAATATGGCTTTTAACACACGCTTTTTATTTTAAACAAAACTCTAAAATTCCAATTCTTGGATTGTCTCCTGCCACTATTTGTATTGGACTACATTATGACTATTATTTCCCATAACAACTAACTGTAAGAGCATAGGAGTTACTACACTAAATCAGATGTGTGGTCCATCTTGTCTGACAGCCTGTTTTTCAGACTGCCTGATCATACATGCTGTACCAAAATGCATAAGAAAACTCATATATCAGGAGAAAGGGGTTGGAGAGATAGCCTTTATGTCTTTCATGCTATGTGGGGCTACTGAAAAGGTTCCAGTGCCATAACTACATTGGGTAAACCACTATGGGGCTGTCAGATTACCTGCAACCCCAAGTTATATTGACTTTAGAGATTGCAATCCCTGGTTAAATCTAGTGTTTAAATCACACAGATTCTGCTGGAATTGTAACTTTAAAAATAATCATTATAGGGAAGGTCTTCCTTACTTTTAAAATCAATTTAATTTCTATGAAACAGGACATCTTACATCTCAGGGCAGGATCAGATAGACCTTGTCCTTTTGAATTCATCAAGTATAATTGTTACATTTGTATTTATCATGACAAATGTGACACTGTGCTAGCTATCATTAATAGAATGTATTGGCCACAGTGCCAGGTACAGTAAATGAACATAGTTTCAGTTGTGAAAAAAAACCTAAAGTATATTTCCTGAGGATCTATTCCTTCTACTAATTCTACCACTATATACAAAGCCAGCATTTTTTAACTACATGGTGACAATATTGCTTAATCCTTCATTATCAGAGCAGTACTTAAGATAATACATCATTATATTTTATGATTTTGATTACTAAGTACAAAAGTAAAATTTTAAAAGCAGTTTTCATAACTGCAATGCATGTGCAACCGCAGGAAAGCCTGCTGTTCAGAAAAGTGTAACAAATTATTCTTGTCAAAATAAGACAATAGAAAATAAAAATTCTAAAGAAGTTTAATATTTCTATAACATTATGTTGTGCATGATAGTTCTTATATTACCAATCCACTCTCCTCTTCTCTTCTAAGTTTTGAAGTACTACTTAAGGTCTTTCTTACAAGGAGCCTGAATAAAAAGCTTGCTGTAAAACAAGCATGCTCGTTCTGTTACAAGTCCTCTTGCTTTCTATATATGCTTCTAAAGTTTAAATTTTTCATATTTCACTAGTAATTCGGGGTTATCTGAATCTGCAGTTCAAAAAGCTGACATAATTTAAAATTTTTGGGTCTAAGTGCCCAACTTACTGCAAAATTACAGGGAATTTTTTACCCACAAAACAAAAAGGGGGGAGGGGGAAGGAAAAATGTTTATTTTGGTATTTCCGATAAACTTTATTTTACAAAGGAATTTAATATATCTAAATATATATTCCTGTATTTATTTACAGACACAACATTAAAAGTTGTGTATAGACACGCTTGTGAGTTGGGAGACTAGAGTTATTTTTCTTGCTCTGAGCAAGGCCCGGAGGCATGAGGACTTGGGTGCTCCACCCTGAGGGAGCACCATGTTCCTGAACCCCATGGTGAGCAAGAGCAGCTGTTCTGCCACAAGACCTCCTTTAGGTAAACCCAAGAGTTCCAGATTTCCTCTGCTTAGCTAAAAATGGCTGCAATAGAAATGCAGTAGACTCTTTCAGGCTCCATAAACCTTTTTTCCTCTCCTTACTTTCTAGGAGGGTAATAGTAAATCTGTTTTGCACCCAGGTTCAGCCCCATCAAGCCAAACTTGGAGCTTCCAGCATGGTTGGAAGAAAATGCCAACTATTTAATAATCCCACATATAACCCATGAATATGCTTAGACATTTTTACATTTCACATGTCTATTAGACACAAAGGTGGGCCATCTCTTGCTTTTAAGTTATTCCTCCGTAACTGATGTTCAGAAATAATGGTGTCCTTGGTTTCACAGACTGGCCTGTAACTTTAATTCATATAAAGCTTGATTTTACGAAGGACTAAGGACTCAAGGTTAGACATAAGTTACATGCTTAATTTTCAACATATATCTAGTACTAGTGATTAAAATTACATTACTGACTAATACATATTTGTGTGCTCTTCTATCTGAGGTCAAGAAGATCCAGCAACCCTTAGAGCTAAAAACACCCAAATAATCCCATGGAATTAAAGCACTTGAATTGAGTAAGTATTGCTGGACTGAGATCTTTAAGTTGCAAAGGATACCAGAATTGGTTTTCCTCAGATATGCTATCAAATTATTTTATTTTTATTTTGTTGTAGAGTTTCACAAGTAATTAATATTAAAAGATTTCCAGAAACACAACGGGGGGGGGAGGGGGAAGGGAAAATGATATCCAGCTAAAGTCTGCCAAAATTTCAGACTGTGAACTTGTTAGATGAATGGAAAAACATACTGAAGTAATGAGATAAGATGTTTTTTTCTGCAAGAATATTTGCAATGCTCTGCTGAGTCACGTTAATATCTTATGATGTCCTTAAAAACCTGAAGTCAGCTGTTCATCAGAGCTTTGTTCTCTAACTAGTCCTTCTAGGCTTCTTAGGAAAAGAAGTGATCCACAGGCTATCTCTACAGGCAAAAGATAAAAATTAAGGATGAAATCTGACAGTGTTTAAGTATCTGTTGTTTTACTCATGAGGAAGATCTGACACAGAGAAAGACAGATAGTGCGGAAAAACCCAACTCATTGAAGTGCTTCATTCTACGGATTTTTCTCTTAGAATCCTATTTATATTTCCTTAACTGCTTCTGAATTAGTTTGCAATACCTGGGGAAGCCTTATGTCTGATTATTAAAGTGTCTCTGAATTCAGAAAATTTTAAAAATATGACTTCCCATTTACTTTCCAGGATAATTCCTGATATACAGTCTTAACCTATATTAACTTTTTTTCATTAAAGAAGTCTATACCCCATCACCTTCTTCAAAAGTTTCAGGATTCCATCAGAGAATTTCAAATTTATATTGGAATATATGGTGTATATATTAAAGTCACTGCAAAAGTCAAGTTTGCTGATGATTCATCACAGTTCAAATGACCATCTCCAGACAAACAGCTACAGTATATCCTTTTGGAAAAAGATTTAACTGATTACAGGATTGTCCTGGTGTTGGTTGGGATACAGTTAATTTTTTTCTTAATAACTGTACAGTGCTGCGTTTTTAATTTCATCTGAGAATAATGCTGATAACCAATGTTCTAGTTACTCAGTAGCACCTACTCTGATCAAGTACTTTTCAGTCTATCGTGGTGCACCAGTGAAGAGTGGCACAAGAAGCTAGGAAGGAGCAGAAACAGGACACCTGACCCAAAATAGACAAAGGGATATTCCTCTCCCTCTTTTAGTTATCTGTCTTTTCATTACAATTACAATTATTACTATATCATTACATTTTATTTCAAGTATTAAACTGTTCATATCAACCCACAGGTTTTACCTTTTTTCACTGATTCTCCTTCCTGCGAGTGAGCAGCTGTGTGGTACTTAGTTGCCAGCTGGGGTGAAAGCACAAAAAGAGTATCCCTGAGAAGAATTTTCTACCTAAGCTTTTGCCTGCAGGAGAGAAATAACAGGCTTGATGCTGTCTAGTGAGGACAATTTAATTTAAAATTTTCTTTTTAAATTAATATCACAGATAGATTTAAGTGTCATGACAATACAGGTTACAGTCATAGCTTGAACAAGTCCATAGCATCTAAACATCCAATTAAAGAAACCCAAACAGCAAAACATTATATGTAATATCTTTCTGTGTCCTACAAAACAGAGGTAATTATGCTATGGCATTTCATACATCTCTACGGAATCAAAGAAACACTGTCATCCTTTGCCTGAATTTATACGTATATGGCCATATATTCCTATATGGCTACATGTTGCTAGGATTTTCACATTTTGCCAGTCATCAACTATTGGCTCTGTCAGAACAAGCCACAGAACTTTAACAATGAATGATATGATCCAGTATAGCAAATCACATTTTCTCATTCTCTTCAGAAAAATTATTTTAAACACTTTTTTCTGCACTTACATAGGTTTGTTTTTTTTTTTTATTGAAAGCTAACAGTCTACTCAAACTGATACAAGACATAAAAGGAGACAAAATCCCCATCTGGAGAGTTTCTCAGTATAACACAGAGAGCTATTAAAACTTGGGAAAAGTTCAGATTTTTTTTTCCCATTGATAAACACATACATATATACACACACACAAACACACATCAGATACATACACACACATAGATGGAATGCAGAATATGAAACCAGTTTTTCTTAAATATTTGAGTATACTATGCCAGGAGGCATTATAGGAGGGAAAGACATGAGGCTAAGATGACACTAAGTGGGGAGAAGCATGACAAACACCAAAAATATAAGAACATTCTTTTACTGGAGATTATGAGCACCTTACTGTAAAAAACTAATTTTGTGTTCTAAGCTCAAAAAGCCTGATACATACTTACCTCCTGTGGCTCTCCCAGAAATGTAGCCATAAAATTTGAATAAAGGAGGTTCATTCGCCTTTTTCTAGAAAGCAATGAAAAAAAGAGTTATACTTTGTTTGGGTAGATTTATCCTATATTATATGAGTAGGATGCTACTTATTACTGTTATGTAGTGAACAGAACTCCAGAAATGAGTTGGCGCTGGGTGTGATGGTTTAAGTGATGCTTCAAATAAAAAAAATTAAAATTGTCTCTTCTGTTAGTATGTGACCATGTATTACTTTTTATAGGCCTCACAAACACAGATCAACCCTCATGAGGAAAGGTTGAAACATTCCACCACCAAGCTATTCAAATTCTAAACGTTTACCAGAAGGCATAAAGGTCAGATATGTACCAGTATCCTTAGATACATAAATATGTTATCTCCTTCTCTGAAGGAAAAGAATTCTTAGAAAGAGATGGTAGATGAGAATCAGAAATTAAATGCATGCACTTCTGCTAGAAACAGCATCAGGTGAAATCTCACCCACGGGATGATATATCCTCACAAGCCAAAGTTCTAAAAGATCTGCATATCAAAGGAGAATAGTCAAAATAAACCCCAAAGCATGACTATTCTTGCTGAGCATCTGTTTATTCTTACAATACCAATTATGTGAACTGTTATGCTCACATGAATATTTTGGGAAAATAGAAATAATGGAAGTATGAGTGAAAACAAGGCAATAGGGAGTAAAGATGCTGAAAGTTCGTCAGAAAGAGGGACTCCGATTGTGGATGCTTGGATAATTGTGATTCCACTGTCTTTTTTAAAAAAAAGTCCACAGTGCTATCTTACTTTGGAATAATGAAAAACAAATGAAAGCTACACAGTTAATTTGATTTATTTCGGCCTCCCTCCAAAGCTTTGTTTCTCCAATCTGTTCAGTTCCCGCTACTGGTTAAAGTTGATCTCACTCCTAAATGAACCTCTTTGGATGGATAAATCTATTTATAAATACAAAACAAATCAAGCAGGCAGGCAGAGAAATGTCTCTGTGATTGCTGAGCTGTGACAAAGTTTTTTGTCTAGAAAAAAAAGAGCTGTGATAAACTCTTTTTTGCATTCTCTGGAGTTCTTAATGCAATTCCTAAATTAGGAGATGTATGACCACTAACTGTGGCACAGATTTACCTTGGCAATGACTGGTAAATCCACAGGGGCAGAGCACTGCCTGGGGAGAATGATAAAGCACATAATAAGCTGTGTTAAATAGCAAAACTATTTGCATAAAAAAATACCCAGGATTCTGATTCTCATTCAGATCCTGCTAGATTCAACCATGTAGTTTGAAGACAATAATTTAAAATGTTGGTAACAAGTCCGAAAACATAAATGTTTTTTTTGGGGAGGACTGTGGATATAACAGAAAAGAAGCAAATTTAAACAGGAAATGAAACTATAGCTTGTATGTATCTCATGGCTCTAGAGCTTCAGTTCTTAATATCTTAGCTTGGTCAAACTGGAAGACATGATAAAGTTGAGATCCTCTAAACTTTAGCAATTACCAGAAACAGAAGAAATGAAATTATCTCTTCTTTCCCAGCCACTTCATCAGAACTTCACAAGACATCATGTTTAAGGTAATTTGAGCTGAGTTTGGTCTGCATTTGTTCAAAGTTTGAAAACCCCCAAACTAACCCCATCGTTGTGTCTGACTTTACCACAACAAAAACCTCCGGAATAAGGGCATTCCTTAACATCCTTGATGAAAATGGAATCTTTGGCTATACGAATAGCATATTGTTCAGTTAGGTAAAGTAAAACAAAAAACAAAGCAAAACCAAACCAAAACAAAACAGCTGCTGCTAAAGAGAAGAAACAAGAAAAAAATGTATCTGACACAATAGAGATACATTCCTGAACAAAGAAACATAAGCATGATAGATAGAATCATAGAATAGTTAGGGTTGGAAAGGACCTGAAGATCATCTAGTTCCAACCCCCCTGCCAGGGGCAGGGACACCTCGCACTAAATCATGCCACCCAAAGCTCTGTCCAACCCGGCCTTGAACACCGCCAGCAATGGAGCATTCACAATTTCCCTGGCCAACCCATTCCACTGTCTCGCCACCCTTACAGTCAAGAACTTCTTCCTCATATCCAATCTAAACTTCCCCTGTTTAAGTTCAAACCCATTACCCCTTGTCCTCTCACTACAGTCCCTCATGAAGAGTCCCTCCCCAGCATCCCTATAGGCCCCCTTCAGATGCTAGAAGGCTGCTATGAGGTCTCCACACAGCCTTCTCTTCTCCAGGCTGAACAGCCCCAACTTTCTCAGCCTATCTTCATACAGGAGGTGCTCCAGTCCCCTGATCATCCTTGTGGCCCTCCTTTGGGCTTGTTCCAACAGTTCCATGTTCTTTTTATGTTGAGGACACCAGAACTGCAAGCAATACTCCAAGTGAGGTCTCAGGAGAGCAGAGCAGAGGGGCAGGATCACCTCCTTCAACCTGCTGGTCACCCGACTTTTGATGCAGCCCAGGATGCAGTTGGCTTTCTGGGCTGCAAGTGTGCACTGCTGCCTCATGTTCATTTTTTCATCAACCAACACCCCCAAGTCCTTCTCCTCAGGTCTGCTCTGAATCTCTTCTCTGCCCAACTTGGAGCTGTGCCTGGGATTGCTCCCACCCAGGTGCAGGACCTTGCACTTGGCATGGTTAAACTTCATGAGGTTGGCATCAGCCTACCTCACAAGCGTGTCAAGGTTCCTCTGGATGCCATTCCTTCCCTCCAACATATCAACCGAACCACACAGCTTGGTGTCATTGGCAAACTTGCTGAGGGTGCGCTCAATCCCACTGCCCATGACACCAACAAAGATGTTGAACAAGACTGGTCCCAACACTGATCCCTGAGGGACACCACTCCTTACTGGTCTCCAGCTAGACATGGAGCCATTGAGCACAACTCTTTGCGTGTGGCCGGCCAGCCAGTTCTTTATCCACCGAGTGGTTCACCTATCAAATTGATGTCTCTCCAACTTAGAGACAAGGATGTCATGTGAGACAGTGTCAAACGCTTTGCACAAGTCCAGGTAGATGACACCAACTGCTCTACACCTGTCCATCAGTTCCATAGCCCCATCAGAGAAGGCCACCAGATTGGTCTGGCAGGATTTCCCCTTAGTGAAGCCACGCTGGCTTTCCTGAATGACTTTAAGACATTTTTGCCTCTTTGTCCTGGGCACTGTTGGCAATTTCATGCACATATAATAAATATACCTGAAAATACTAAGAATATAAGATGGAAATGTACTGAGGAAAGAACTTATTAAAGGACCTCGTATTAGAGACAGTTTTCAGGCTGGAAGTACAGTTCTCTTCAGTGTCAAAAATTTTATGACTGGTTTTTAAATACACTGGCTCCTACATAAGTAATAACATCCTGTAACTGTTACATTCCCATGAGAGATTCTTTCATCCTAAAATTATTCCCATCAATACGTTATTTGCAAAAAGATGGTCGGAATCTTTTTTTTTCCTTTATCCTCCACTTTTAGTCCCTTTCTACGTATGCTTTAACATGAAGAGATTCATTGCCCAGTTGCCAACTGTAAGTGTATCAGAAGCTCTTCATGAATATTCACAGAGCTCAATAGAAAATCTGCACCCAAATCACATTTGAATAACTGTCTAGGACATCTGTCCAATAGACAAGTAACCCTAAGAAGTACTCTGTAGGGAGAAACTGAAAAATAAGTTCACTCTCAGATACTTGTCTATATTTCTACTCCAAACAGCAGGGAAAGTAAATAAAAATATTTCTCAAAATTTGACGTATGCTGTATTTTCTGAAGTCAATATTGTCACCTTTTCAGCAAAATCTTCATGTTATATGTTGCTTACCCAGGAAAGGAAGTATTCCTTGCAAAAAATGCCAGGCTTTCAAATGGTTTTAGAAAGACTAAGGGTTGTTTAATAAACTTCAGTGGCAACTCTTACCTATTTGCAGCCACCCTTGTTGTTGACAAGGCTTTTTGTACACAAAAAGGCCCTGGGAGAGAATTTCTAGAGGACTAGGGCAGGCTGCACAGTATGCTGCTCTCCTGTAACTATTGCGTAACTCCAGGCAGATGTCCTACTGCACACTGTACTCACAAATATTAGAATATACAAAGCCTATTGTTTATAACTCAAAGGACTCAGCCCCCATTTTTAATTTTTACTAGTGCTCCATTGCTATATGGCAGCAATTTCAAATTAAGAAATAAATTAGCCTTTACAGGCAAGTACATCTTTACCTGCACCCATGTCGATCTAAGCAAACTCGGGTACTGTATAAGCCAGTGGGACATCCACACCTTGCATGTGCTCTGCGAGGCTTAATGGAATTTCACAGATTATTTCCCACATGCCCACCAGGGCACTACTGGATTTCTTCTGAATTGCAAATTCTATACTGAGCCATAGCTTGTCTTTTGAACTTACACGGAAAATATCAGGACTTTCCAAACAGAAGGGGTGTTATCTGTTCTTCTTGATGATAACTGAGCTGCTCCATTCCCCCCTTCACACTGCACAACTCAGGGATTCTGTGAAACAGATACACTGTGAGCATGCTTTGTAAAAATGTGCATTATTTCATAAGGCATATGAAAAAGCTGTGGTTGAACAGGCTACTTTGATTTTGATTTTGCTTAGTTTTAGAATATTTGTGGGTGTAATCACTAAGAACAATAGCTATGGTATATCATAGCCAATATGGTGATTTTAAAATTGATTAAGCCCTTTAAGTATTAGAGAAACTATGGTAATTTTCAGAGAAACAAACTTTTGAATATTTTAACATACTTTGGACAGAAAAAACTTTGTACTTTTAAATCCTCATTTTCTATTTGTTTTTTATATATAAAAAGCCAAAAAGTTCAAAGAAAATATTTGAGCTGTTCCTTCCTAATCTCTGCTAGTATGTAAGTTCCTTGAACCTGAGCTATCATATCTGGGTCTTACCCAATGAAGCTTATACCTTGTTTGATTTGGAACTATTTGGTTTTGTGCCTCCTGGACCAAGTCCCCCTGGGCCCTTGTGAACTTAAAAGAATTGCTGTTGACTCAGATATCCTTAATTCAGCTGTCACTTTAGCAGTAGTTTTACTGAAGCTACAGATATATCAACCTTTACTTAAATTAGTTTGCTGGAATCCACTCAGTCTAATTGAGGCACCCATTCAATAAGAGACTTTTCACTAAGTTATTCTTAATAAATACAAAGAGAATACATCAAACACATTAAATTACTAATGTGTCATAACACAAATTTATACATGCAGTTTGAAAAAAATAAGGCATTTTTTTCAAATTTGGCTTCTTTGCTAAGCCTCAGTACAACTCAGATTTGACATTTCCAAGTAGTTATTTATGAGATATTCCAAGGCAAAATTCTGAGCATAATGTATATGAGAAGATACATTTTGTTATGTTCATGGATTACACAAACATCTGCTTGAGTTCCACATAAGAGAAGACTGGGAGTGATTTGCTAGGGGATCAAGGATAATGAAGTTTCTAAGGCCACTCTCCATCATATTTGAAAAATCATGGCAGTCAGGTGAAGTTCCCAATGACTGGAAAAAGGGAAATATAATCCCCATTTTCAAGAAAGGAAAATGGATGAGCTGGGGAACTACAGACCAGTCAGCCTCACCTCCATGCCTGGCAAAATCTTGGAGCTGATTTTCCTGGAAGGCATGCTGAGGCACAGGAAAAACAACAAGGTGGTTGGTGACAGCCAGCGTGGCTTCACTAAAGAGAAATTCTGCCAGACCAATAGGGTGGCTTTCTATGACGGGGCTACGGAACTGATGGAGAGGGGTAGAGCAGTTGATGTCATCTCCCTGGACTTGTGCAAAGCATTTGACACTGTCTCACATGACATCCTTGTCTCTAAGTTGGAGAGACATCAATTTGATAGGTGAACCACTCGGTGGATAAAGAACTGGCTGGCCGGCCACACGCAAAGAGTTGTGCTCAATGGCTCCATGTCTAGCTGGAGACCAGTAAGGAGTGGTGTCCCTCAGGGATCAGTGTTGGGACCGGTTTTGTTCAACATCTTTGTCGGTGACATGGACCGTGGGATTGAGTGCACCCTCAGCAAGTTTGCCAATGACACCAAGCTGTGTGGTTCGGTTGATATGTTGGAGGGAAGGAATGGCATCCAGAGGAACCTTGACACGCTTGTGAGGTGGGCTGATGGCAACCTGATGAAGTTTAATTATGCCAAGTGCAAGGTCCTACACCTGGGTGGGAGCAATCCCAGGCACAGCTCCAGGTTGGGCAGAGAAGAGATTCAGAGCAGCCCTGCGGAGAAGGACTTGGGGGTGTTAGTCAATGAAAAAATGAACATGAGGCAGCAGTGTGCACTTGCAGCCCAGAAAGCCAACCGTATCCTGGGCTGCATCAAAAGTCGGGTGACCAGCAGGTTGAAGGAGGTGATCCTGCCCCTCTGCTCTGCTCTCCTGAGACCTCACTTGGAGTATTGTGTGCAGTTCTGGTGTCCTCAACATAAAAAGGACATGGAACTGTTGGAACAAGTCCAGAGGAGGGCCACGAGGATGATCAGGGGACTGGAGCACCTCCTGTATGAAGATAGGCTGAGAAAGTTGGGGCTGTTCAGCCTGGAGAAGAGAAGGCTGTGTGGAGACCTCAGAGCAGCCTTCTAGTATCTGAAGGGGGCCTATAAGGATGCTGGGGAGCGACTCTTCATCCTGGACTGTAGTGAGAGGACAAAGGGTAATGGGTTCGAACTTAAACAGGGGAAGTTTAGATTGGATAGTAGGAAGAAATTCCTACTGTAAGGGTGGAGAGGCACTGGAATGGGTTGGCCAGGGAAGTTGTGAATGCTCCATCGCAGGTGGTATTCAAGGCCGGGTTGGACAGAGCCTTGGGTGGCATGGTTTAGTGGTAGGTGTCCCTGCCCCTGTCAGGGGTATTGGAACTAGATGATCTTAAGGTCCTTTCCAACCCTAACTATTCTATGATTCTTTGATATTAGAACTAGCTAGTATAAAATAAACCACTAAGTCTTGTGCCACTGAAGCAGCTTATATACGCTGAACTTGCAACTCACCCAAATAAGCTTGAATATGCAAAATTCTATAAAAGAAAAAAATGTGCCGAAAGGCTCATTTACAAATTATGTAAGGGGTATAAAGGTAAGTGGGAATTTCATTCTATCCAGAAGATGTCCTGAATATGCTTGAAACAGGCTGTGTAAATTTATACAGCAGACAGGTTCTACATATAAACAACAGCCTGAGCAACAACTTCTCTTCTGACAGTCATATTTGGTATCTGTGCCACCCATTTTTGGAAAGCATGAACTATTGTAAAGGTTTTCCAATTAAAGGCACTATGGTAAATATTTTTCAAAAAACAACAACAAAATGGGTTTAGAAGTTATTATATTATTGCTTCAGTAAGGAAGTGAAATGCCATTATATTGCAGGAACTATTAAGCACCATACACTTAAAATTAAACTGACCTTAATGTCATACTTCTAAAACAAAGATTATAGGTCATGCTTACAGTAGTATGCTAGTAGTGATTCTGGAAAAAAAAAATAGAACTCTTTCTAAGTATCCATTTCAGACTGACTCCTTAGAAGGTTGTCTAGCTGGAAGAGTCAATACTGTTTTTAACAGCGTTGAACAGGTGAATATCTGGAAAAAAGTAAAGTGACGGTATTATTTGAGATGTTTACTGGAATAATATATCCAAATCTCTTTTCCACACCTCAAAAAGATGTTGAAAATTTTGAGAGTGACAAACTGCAAGAATGATTTAAAGACTGGAAAATCTGCCTTACAGAAAGAGATTTAAGAGGTTCAATCTATTTAGCTCATCAAAGTCAATCTTAAGGGATCTAGAAGTACTGACATGGAAAGAGGACATCTTATACCAGAGGGCTTTTCCACATATCAGGCTAAGATATGACTATATGCCTTGACTTTAAGTTAAAGCTCAAAAAATGCAAATTAGAAATAATGTATATTTTGCGCAGTAAGAATTTTTAACCAATGAGAAAACTTGATAAGGGATGTTTAAAATGTTTAAAACAAAACCAGATTTTCAATTTCATTTCTTAAATGACATGAGCTGGCATGGCCTGGTGTTGAACTAGATTAGTTCTAGTTCTAGTTTTGATTACTTGATAAAGACGTAATAGTTAGTTTCTCTTATGCAATCTTATAGAAGGAACTGGTTGTTTAGTTTAATACAGAAATATCTTCTCCCTCTGTGTTTTGTTAATTTTCTTGTTTGTTTAAGGCAAACATACCATCCAAGCAAACAATCACATAATCTTCTATCTAATCTCCACTAATAGCTACTTTTGGTTCTTAGAGTAAAAGGCATAAATGCCTTATTCAAAAAGTTGCTCACTTCTCAGTGTTACAGCTTTTGGTGAAACTTATTCTTGATCCCAGTTAGGACTCAGCATGTGCCCTGAACCCAGAGGATTCATTAACTTTATAGTTTTCATCACAGTTGGTGTAACTGTAAATGCTACTATTCATATAGAAAAATCAGCCCTTAAAGGGTCACAGCTGTATTATTACTTTTTGAAGCTTAATCAGCACTTCATTGCAAAGCTGATATTATTGCTCTGGGTGGCAGGGATCTTCCTATCTATATGGAAAATCTGAATGGGAGGTAGCTGCATGGCACTTCTACCAAAAGCAAATGTTAATTTACACTTATGTCCAAATACTGGTTACTTCAAACATTTCTGAGAGTAATTACTCACTTCTAGTATAGCCAACTTATGAATCAAGGGACTAAGAATGTTCTCTCCATCCTTTGGTTATTTTTCAGATTTGCTCTCTATGAAAGTAATTATCAGAATCCTTCAGTAATTGTTTTCATGACTTGCTGTTTTCACTTTCACTGAACACTTCCTGTTCAAATGATGCAACTTTAATCTCTCTGATCTGTATTTAGCTGAGCCTGTAATTAACAGTACAGTTTATCTTATGTTTCTTAAAAGCACATTTACTAGGCTAGTGAAGTGTAAGAAAGGGTTATCTTGACAATGCCGGTTACATTGACAAAAATTGTAGATCATTTTCAAATGCACTTTTTAATCATTATCCAGTTCAAGCATAATACTTAGATACTTAATTTGACCTGATGACAACTGAAGGCCAAAGAAGCTCTTTGAATTTGACCCTGTAAAAGAATCAATAGAAAAGGAACATTGTTACATACTAAAATTAACATGACACAAACATTAAAATTATTTCTAATCCTTGTGTTAAAGGCTTTATGTAGTTGAAGGCCACCTGGCACAAAATTTGCAATTCACATTAGTGCATAAGACAAATAGAAGGAAGAACTAGCATATGCAGAAAATAAAGAGCATAGACGAAAATCTCTTACCAGTAGAGTGACCAAGAAGAAATTGGGTGGGAAGGGAAGAGTGAGAGGACAGTCTGGAGAAAGCAGTGACAAAAGCAGTATTTTTCAAACAAAGCAAGCACTGTGTATTGTAGCTGTTCTACTAATAATAACATCATTTTTTGTGCTAAACTCCCACCATTCATGAATTTCACAAAGTTGGGGTCTCCAGATATTTTACTGGACACTTTATACGAAGATGTAGCTTTAACTTTCCATGTTCGGATAGAGATACAAGTACCAAGTTTTATATCCCTCATTTGGCATCCCACATGCATTTTCAAAATGCAGTTTAGAAGGTGGTGCACTTTGAGGGTAGATATTACTCTCAGCAAGTACAGCAAATTTATGTGCAGCTTCTATTAAAAGCAGTGATTAAGATTGTTAGCTGCTACGAAAAGGCATACTAAAGAGCATTCTAACACCTGGATACAAAACACCAAAGCAGGGGACAGGATGTAGAAAAACATGAAAAAGTATTTCACAGCATTGAGCACTGAAAACCAGCAGAAAGCTACAGTTCACCAAAACTTACGTCTACATGCAAAATTATCTTGAATCTCAATTACACAATATATGGAGCGAAAGTTGGACGCACAGCCAGCTCGTGCTTTGCTTTCCTGTGAATTGTTTCCTAGTATCAGATATCAGTCCTGAATCAGCAGAGCGTGGCAGTATATATATATTTTTCTCTTATTTAAACCTGACACCAATGTGCTTGTGGAATATTTAGATTAGAACACTTCTCGAGAAAACTCAGTAGACAAGCTTTTTTATGAATAGCGTATTTCAAGGAGTGAAAGAGACAGATGTACGCAGGCCATTTGGCATTTTTTATTTCTATAAATCATATATTGATTTTTGCTTCAGAGGTGGGAAACCACTCTTCTGTGAAATAAACTCATAGAAAAAAACTCAGGTGAGGTTCCGGCATTTTTTTGTCAAAAGAAAAAACAAAATCAGCAAGTAACAAAAAGCCCCACTAAGAATATTTGTAATTTTAGAAGATCAAGCTTGCCCTAATTACTAGTAGGAAGTTTGAAAGTAAGAGGCAGAGAAATTCCATGCTTAAGATTTCTGCAAAGAAATAGAAGACTTCTTCAGGCTTTCTGAGATTAACGTCCCTCTGACTAGGAATAGACATAATTCTATTTTTGATTAGTCACATAGACCATAGTTAATATAGTCATAGAGTCATAGAATAGTTAGGGTTGGAAAGGACCTTAAGATCATCTAGTTCCAACACCCCTGACAGGGGCAGGGACACCTCACACTAAACCATGCCACCCAAGGCTCTGTCCAACCCGGCCTTGAATACCACCTGCGATGGAGCATTCACAATTTCCCTGGCCAACCCATTCCACTGTCTCGCCACCCTTACAGTCAAGAACTTCTTCCTCCTATCCAATCTAAACTTCCCCTGATTAAGTTTGAACCCATTACCCCTCGTCCTCTCACTACAGTCCCTAATGAAGAGTCCCTCCCCAGCATCCCTATAGGCCCCCTTCAGATATTGGAAGGCTGCTCTGAGGTCTCCATACAGCCTTCTTTTCTCCAGGCTGAACAGCCCCAACTTTCTCAGCCTATCTTCATACGGGAGGTGCTCCAGTCCCCTGATCATCCTCATGGCCCTTCTTTGGACTTGTTCCAACACTTCCATGTCCTTTTTATGTTGAGGACACCAGAACTGCACACAATACTCCAAGTGAGGTCTAACAAGAGCAGAGTAGAGGGGCAGGATCACCTCCTTCAACCTGCTGGTCATGCTCCTTTTGATGCAGCCCAGGATACGGTTGGCTTTCTGGGCTGCAAGCGCACACTGCTGCCTCATGTTCATTTTTTCATTGACCAAAACCCCCAAGTCCTTCTCCGCAGGGCTGCTCTGAATCTCTTCTCTGCCCAACCTGGAGCTGTGCCTAGGATTGCTCCCACCCACGTGTAGGTCATGGTTAAACTTCATGAGGTTGCCATCAGTCCACCTCACAAGTGTGTCAAGGTCCCTCTGGATGCCATTCCTTCCCTCCAACATATCAACCGAACCACACAGCTTGGTGTCATTGGCAAACTTGCTGAGGGTGCACTCAATCCCACTGCCCATGACACCGACAAAGATGTTGAACAAAACCGGTCCCAACACTGATCCCTGAGGGACACCACTCCTTACTGGTCTCCAGCAAGACATGGAGCCATTGAGCACTACTCTTTGTGTGCAGTCATCCAGCCAGTTCTTTATCCACCGAGTGGTTCACCTATCAAATTGATGTCTCTCCAACTTAGAGACAAGGATGTCATGTGAGACAGTGTCAAATGCTTTGCACAAGTCCAGGTAGATGACATCAACTGCTCTACCCCTCTCCATTAGTTTCGCAGCCCTATCGCAAAAGGCCAACAGATTGGTCTGGCAGGATTTCCCCCTAGTGAAGCCATGCTGGCTGTCACCAACCACCTTGTTGTTTTTCATGTGCCTCAGCATGCATTCCAACAGAATCTGCTCCAAGATTTTGCCAGGCATGGAGGTGAGGCTGACTGGTCTGTAGTTCCCTCGGTCATCCATTTTCCCCTTCTTGAAAATGGGGATTATATTTCCCTTTTTCCAGTCATCGGGAACTTCACCTGATTGCCATGATTTTTCAAATATGATGGACAGTGGCTTAGCAACTTCATTTGCCAGCTCCTTCAGGACCCCCAGATGGATTTCATCCTGTTCCATGGACTTGTATACATTCAGGTTCTTAAGATGGTCTGGAACCAGATCCTCTCCTACAGTGGGCCCAGGGTCTTCATTCTCACTGTCCCTGCGTCTACCTTCCAAGACTTGGGTAGTATGGTCAGAGCATTTTCCAGTGAAGACTGAGGCAAAGATGTCATTAAGAACCTCAGCCTTCTCCAAATCCAGTTCTCCTGATAGCTTCTGGAGAGGGCCCACATTGTCCCTAGTCTGCCTTTTATTTGCAATGTACCTACAGAATCCCTTCCTGTTATCCTTAACATCCCTAGCCAAGTTTAATTTTAAGTGGGCCTTAGCTTTCCTAACCTGGTCCCTAGCTTCCCAGACAGCATCCCTATATTTTTTCCCAGGCTACCTGTTCTTGCTTCCACCTTTTCTAAGCCTCTTTTTTACTTCGAATTTTCCCCAGCAACTCCTTATCCATCCAAGGAGGCCTCCTGGCCCTCCTGCTGCACTTCCTTCTAGCAGGGATGTATCACTCCTGAGCTTGCAGCAGGTGATCCTTGAATATCAACCAACAGTCTTGGGCCCCCCTGCCCTCTAGGGCTATATCTCATGGAAACTTATTGAGCTGGTTCCTGAAGAGGCCAGAGTCTGCTCTCTTGAAGTCCAGGGCAGTGAGCTTGCTGCACGCTCTTCTCACTGTCCTGAGGATCTCGAATTCGACCATCTCATGATCGCTGCAATCAAGGCTGCTCTGGAGCATCACATTTCCAACCAGCCCTTCCCTGTTGGTGAGCACAAGGTCAAGCATGGCACCTCTCCTTGTCGGCTCCTCTATTACTTGCAAAAGGATGTTGTCTTCCACACAATCAAGGAACTTCCTGGATTGCTTGTGCCGGGTTGTACCATGCCTCCAACAGATCTCAGGGTGGTTGAAGTCCCCCATGAGAACAAGGGCCTGCGAGAGTGAGGCTTCTCCCATCTGCCTATAGAGCACTTCATCCACCGAGTCCTCTTGGTAAGGCGGTCTGTAACAGATCCCCACAATAATGCCTCCCATCGCTGTTCTCCCTTTAAGCCTGACCCACAAACTCTCTATTGAGTGCTTACCTGCCCCCAGACAGAGTTCCACACTCTCCAGCCTATCCCTAACATAAAAAGCAACTCCTCCTCCCTGCCTACCAGGTCTGTCTTTCCTAAAGAGCCTGCAACCTTTCATTCCAGCACACCAGTCATAGGGGCCATCCCACCATGTTTCTGTGATGCCTATGATATCATACCCCCGTAGACATGCACACATCTCTAATTCCTCTTGTTTGTTCCCCATGCTATGGGCATTTGTATAGAGGCATCTGAGCTGAGCTCCAGTTGAAGCTGGCTCATTGGCTGGAGCAGCTGGAATATCTCTACCTTGCTCTGAGCATTTGCTATAGGTGCTGGCAGATGACTGGGTGTGTTGGGATGGAATGATGCCCTCCTCCCCCACAGGAGGACATCTAATTTAAAGCATCCTTGACCAGTCTGGCAAGCCTCCTCCCAAATCCACTCTTCCCTTTCTTTGTCAGACCAGCTGCACCAGCCCCCAGTAGACCTGACTTACTAAATGAGTCCCATGTTCAAGGTACCCAAACCCCTGACTATAGCACCACCCTTCTAGCCATTTGTTAACCCGGCCAATCCTCCTAGCCTTTTTAAGTTCCCGCCCTGTACCCTGGAGAATTGACGAAAAGACAATCTGAGCTTCACAGCCCCTAACCACCTCTCCCAGAGCTCTGTAGTCCATCTTTATGTTCTCCAGGCTACTGCTATCTATATCAGTAGCACCCACATGGATCACTAGAAGTGGGTTACAGTCAGTGGGACTGACTAGAGCAGGCAGCTTCTCTACAACATCCCTGATCCAAGCCCCTGGTAGGCAACACACCTCCCTTGAGTCTGGGTCAGGCCGACAGATGGGTGCCTCTGCTCCTTTCAGAGTAGAGTCCCCTACCACTATGGCCCGCCACTTTCTCCTGGCAGCAGCAGCAGGGATTCTTTACCAGTGCGTCAGCCGGTTGTTCCTGGTGGGAGTGTGTTTCCTCATCAGCTCCCTGCAGGATAGCAAAGCGGTTCTGGACAGGAACAACAGATTTAGGAGGAAGCCCCTTGCTTTTTATTGTCCTCTTCCTCCTTTTTTTGTTGTATTTTTCTGTTACCATTTCCCAGCTTCCTGGGTTAGCGGCCTCCTTTCCTGCATGAGCGACAGCAGACGCTTGAGGCCTCTGCACGGTCTGGTCCTGGAGCAATCAGTGCTGTTTCCCTCAGCTTCCCTGTCATCTTTCAGCCTAGTTACAGCGTTCCACAGCTCAGCCACCTGCTGCAGGAGGACCTCCACCAGGGAGCACCAAGTGTAGGCCTGCCCATTGTGCACCCGCCTCTCAGGAGAGCAGTGCCGGCACTCTGTACACCCCAAGCTCTGCACTGCAGCCTCCCTTCTCATCGGCTCTGTCTGGGTGCCTACACTGGCCACTGCTGGGGCAGCCAGAGCAGAGCTCCCAAGCTGAGCCCTGGTCATATGGCGAGTGCTCTCCATTCCACTCACACTGCCGCGCAAACTGCCTCGAACCTGCCCTGTTCGCTGCGCCCCTGGTCGCTCACACTCCCTGGGCAGGTTTTTACCCACTCAGGGCTGCTGCCACTCCTCCTGGCGCCGCCCCCTCTGAGTCAGCTGCCCGCGTCTGCTGAGCTGCCGGCTCCTGGGCAGGCCCTGTCGAGGACTTGAGGCTCCCTCAGTGCCTGTTGCTGCTCTGAGTTGAAGCTCCTGGACGCCGAGCCTCCCCCCGATCAGGCGCGCTGCAGGCATCCCACTCACAGTTAAAAATCTGTGAGTGTAGGACTGAAGGGACTATTGTGTGGAGGGCTATTTGGCTGAGAACGGTCACATGAGCAATCCAGACAGCTACTTGACATTAGTGAAGTAGTGAACCAAAGGCTTTGAGGCCTTGCCTGAAGGTTACCAGAAGACGCGTGCGTGTAGAAGGTTGAGCAGGTTGGCACAGAAAGCTACCGAACAGAATATGCAAGGAGGAACTGATAACCGGGACCTTGGAACATATGCTGTTATAGTTAACCAATCAGATATTGCCGAATGTTCTAGTAGCTCGAAACTTTCTATAAAAGGCAACACTTATGTTACAATAAATTGTCAACACTTTCATTACATTAATCTCTGTGTTGTCCGTTGATCTCCCGCACTAGGGTTTTAATCTCAAAGTACAGTTGTTTGATAAAAGTGCTGCAAAGACCATTTGCCTGCAGAGAAACCACAGTAACAGCTTGAAGCATCAGTGTTGTTCTGAATCACTAAAATAGTATGAATAGGAATAATGATGTATGTATATAGGAAAGCAATTTACATCTAATCCCGCTTCCCTGGAACCCAGTATCAAAACCTTGTCGATTCCAGAGGACTGGTACTATATTTTTTTCAGAGAGAATGGAACGGCAGGCACCTTGCAGAATTAAATACTCTGACAGGACATACTTAATGATAAAGACTTCCACTCAAGGCTGTAAATGCACAAAACAGACCATAAGGAATGAGCTTTCAAAAGTTATAACTGAACAGGATTAATTTCTTTCAATAGTTTTCACAGGAACTTTTTTCTTCCATGTTATTGCCAGTGCCAGAACCATTACTTAAGAACTGCTATATTGAAAGTACATAATTAAACCTCTATTATGCACCAGAAATGGCTTGTGCTTGACTTCCAAGTTATAGGATTATTGCAATTCTTTTCTGTTAATTAAGCATTATATGTTAATTCTGCTTTCTTCCCTTAGAGTCATTAGCATATAAATATGGGCACTGACTATCTGCAATTCTCTGTAAAAGAGTAAGATTTTTAATTCCAATGGACTAATGATTTACTAAAAACCAAATGCACTTCATGAAATTATTGTTGCCCTAACATTTCCATTCATAAACTCACATCTACTATAGAAGTTATTCTAGAACTAATTTGGACAAGATGGGCAAAAGAAATTTTAAATAATTAAATAGGTATTTACTATTTAAAATGCTATGCTTTGTTTAAAACATGCCTTTGATTTAGAGATTATTTACTTTCCCATTCCAAATAATTCAAGAAAAATATGGTTAAGCATTTCCTGGTTGAAATTTCTTTTGTAGCAAATCAAAATATCAGCTAACATAGTCTCAACATTAATTATTGTAGATTGTGGCAATATTCTGAAGAAAGTTGCTGATTTGGAAGAAGTCAGAAAAATATGTTTTTCTAAAAAATAGAAGAAATGAAATATTAAATTGCCCAAAAAGCAGGAATCTATGTTCTTTTCGATATCCTATCCATTCTTTGTAGTGTCCTCAACTGAAAAAATATATCTATTTATCTGTATGTCTATAAATCTCCATATCCATTTTTCTTATCATTAAACAGGGAAAGACTGTGCATTCTAACCAGTAATATAACTAGCACTCATAGCATTGCTGGTGAAAATGAAAGGCTGCTGTGTTAGATTTTATGTTTATTTTCAGTTTTCTACCATATCTCTCTAAAAGGTGTGAAGAATAACATTCTAGCAGAATAAACTTGCTACCTTGTGCATTCTCTACCAGCTTCCAGAGTGTGGCAGAAGTAACTGACAAAGACACAACAAACAGCAGCATTCACATCTCAAGCAAAGAGTCTACAAAAAGATCAAGAAGCACATGGTCACGGGGCCCATCACTCGGACACTTTTTGTTTCAGTCTACATTTCGGAAAAACAGGACTGATTTGAAAGAGAATTCAGAATTAACTAGCATCTTCTTCCTCCTATAGCTCACCAAATAACAGGGTTTCTTCTGTCTTATGTTGACAGCCTTTGTAAATCAGACTGGGTGGTATTTGTTAGTCCATAGGGAATTTTCACATTTTGTTTTGATTATTAATCACATGGTGAGCTCTTGGCAGCTGACCAGAAAGAGAGCACCTTTTCTCTGCTGCGTTACCAGTTGGAAAAGTTTGCTACATTGTGTTCTCTGCTGCAGATACATTCTTTCACAGGCTAAATTGTGTCGGGTGGACCTATTACAGGAAGGATAATACACTGAACCCATTCCGGTAGATTGCATAAAATTCTTTATTACTACAGAGACATAGTTGTATCAGCTATTCATACCTTTGAGGGGCCCAAATGAGTTTTCTATATAGGCTTTTCAGTAGTTAATGTATGTTCAGCAGCAGCTTCTCCAGCAAGTTTCTTACAGTAGTGCTCTATAGGCTATATAGACCATTAAACCAACTAAATATCTTGATGACATAGAAGGGGGTCTAAGGCAAATGGGAAACAACAAACAATTTGATGGTCCACAGAGCCACAGTTCTGCTCCGTAAGCTCTCCATCCAACCCAGTCAGAAAATATTGTCAAATCCCACTGAAATATCAAGAAAACACTTATTCTCTTCCTGCCTGCAAGGCGCACATCAAACCCACCCAGTTCCTTCTCTGTGGTAGTGGTTATCAAGTGATATCTCATCTCTCCCTGTAGCCTTCTCTAGCTTCCTCTTTCTAGAACATTTCTTTTGTTGTTTACTTAGTTGCATTTACACCCACCCACCCCCCCCCCCGATCATACTGCTTTAAAACAGATAATTATGTACGCTGTACTGTGAAGATATGCAAACCATCTCCCACAGCACTCTCATTTATAAAGCATGGATGTTAGTCTGGCCAAGCAGACTGTCAGTGGAATGTGAACTGGCTGGACAACTGGATCAATGGTGCGGCACATGCTGTCACCTACTTATAAGAAAATGCTTGAACATGGGATCCACAGTTGTTAACATTTTCCTCAGCAACCTGGATGATGACAAACTACATCCTCAGCTACTTTGAAGATGGCAGTACACTAGGCAGTTGGCTGACATGACAAATAGCAGAGCCTTGATACAGAGACCTTAAAAAAATTAGGGTTGGGCCAACAAAAATCTCATGAGGTTTAGTAAGGAGCAGCAGAAAGTTCTGCTGTTAGGCAGTCACTTGACACATTGGTAAATGGTGGGAAAATGAATACTGACCTTTCCAGAAAGGACCTGGCAGCTACAGTAGGTGCAAGAATGAATATGAGCCAACTCACACTGCAAGTAAGACCAGTCACAGACTGGGCCACATTTGGAGGAGTGTGGAAAAGAGGTCAAGAGGAGCTGTTACTCGTTCTACTCTGGGGGAAGGAGCCACATCTGGAGCTGTGTCTGGAACACTGGGCTCCCCTTTGAATATGTAGAGGTGCCTGAAAAGGTACAGTAGATGGCTACCAAAATAACAGATGTTGAGGCAGCTGGTTTTGTTTAGTTGGGTGAACAATGCTAAGAGAGAATCTAACAGCAAACTACAATTGCTGGAAGGGTAGTTACAAAGACGATGTGGCTAAACTCATGTTGCTGAATTTTTGTCCCTCAAAGTTTTCAAGACAGCCAAAGAAAACCTGACTTTGGCCAAACACTGACATGTAAAGGGTATTGAACAATGAAGAGGAGGAGATACATAGAGTATTATCTTGCATTCCAACTGGCTGCTCTGAACAGCAGTATCTTCCATGAAATATATAAAAGAACTGTTCTCTTAACAAGCATCTTATGATTTTTTAATACGAAAAAACATTTTTCCCTTTCAAGGACAGATCTGTGCAAAAATATGCTTCTAGACATCCAAAGGAATTGGTGCTTAAGTACAGATTCAAAATCAAATTCTTGCAGTTACTTGACCTCTAAGAAGTAAGATTTAGACCATGTAAGAGGAAAGCCAAATTTCAGATCCAAACTCACTGAAATTTTACATATGTTAGTGCTTCAGAGCAAACAACTCTAGTAAAATAGCTAATAATCTGTTTTGCAGCCTCCTTCAATGTTAGTAGTATTGAGCAAAGGTGATGGTAGAAGATTATCCGCTTTACTTCACAAGGCATTACAGGGAATTGTTTATAGTGCAATGTCACTGATGTTCCAGCCTACAGTGTATTTAACTATATGCTTATGTATGGTTCTGTAGTGCATTATTAACGTTTTATTTTTACTTTTAATTATTAAATATGCAACTGTTTTTCCAACCTTGCTGTTTCTCAGAAAGCACAAAAAAAAATAAATCAATATAAAGATCTAGAAAATACTCAATGATCAATAAACCTGAAGAGCCACAATAGCATTCATAAGTATGAGAATTTCTGTCATTATTACACCTATCTAACATACACATTGTGAGATTGCTAACAATGATGAGGCAGCTGATAAAATGACAAGTAAAATACCTTTTTTTGTCCCCTCATTTCACATAAAATTTAAAGGATGTACAAAATTTTGCAATGTATTTTTCTTTTCTTAACCTATGCAGTATCAATTGTGTACTGTAAAGGCTCTAGAAGGATCACAGAAACTATTCAAAGAAGGAGAAAATTAACAGTGTGGGATTTAGGTATTTTGCTATTTGTGTCAAATCAGAAGGAATTTCACTTCGGGAATACCAGAAGAAGCAATATGCTACTGCCTGTCAATGCTAAGCCTCAAGTAAGAAAATGCAACTTTGTTTTCATGCTGTCTTTTAATTTACATAAAAACGTGAAAGATTGACTGGACTCTAAGAGATTTGATGCATAATAATGAATAGGATTGCTGGCAAAAAAAAAAATCAGTGAAGACCCTGTGTGATGAAGACAAAACTATCCACTGTACAAGTGGGAGACAATCATCTACAGACAAATATCTTTATCTCTACATAAAAGGCAGTTTTCAAATATAACTGCTGAAGGTAACAAATGAACTAGGGGCACTGTCTGACAGAGGTAGATGGGCACAGGGGTTTATTCTTAAAAGAAAATGTTTGTTTTGGTTTCTTTCTCCTCTAGTTCAACTGAATCAGACCACTCAACTAAAATTCAGCTTCTCAAATGAGAAACCAGCTTAAAATAACTTCTGTCAACTTCAGCTGACCCTAGCAATTCATCTTTGTGTTTAGATAGCTGCTCATCACCAAAGTGCCTAACTGCCTTCTCCAAGGAGTAATATAAGAAAAATAATGAACATGAGGTGGCAGTGTGCGCTTGCAGCCCAGAAAGGCAACCGTGTCCTGGGCTGCATCAAAAGGAGGATGACCAGCAGGTCGAGGGAGGTGATCCTGCCCCTCTACTCTGCTCTTGTGAAACCTCATTTGGAGTATTTTGTGCAGTTCTGGTGTCCTCAACATAAAAAGGACATAGAACTGTTGGAACAAGTCCAGAGGAGGGCCACGAGGATGATCAGAAGACTGGAGCACCTCCCGTATGAAGATAGGCTGAGAAAGTTGGGGCTGTTCAGCCTGGAGAAAAGAAGGCTGTATGGAGACCTCATAGCAGCCTTCCAATATCTGAAGGGGGCCTATAGGGATGCTGGGGAGGGACTCTTCATGAGGGACTGTGGTGAGAGGACAAGGGGTAATGGGTTCAAAGTTAAACAGGGGAAGTTTAGATTGGATAGGAGGAAGAAGTTCTTGACTGTAAGGGTGGCGAGACAGTGGAATGGGTTGGCCAGGGAAGTTGTGAATGCTCCATCGCTGGTGGTGTTCAAGGCTGGATTAGACAGAGCCTTGGGTGACATAGTTTAGTGGTAGGTGTCCCTGCCCCTGTCAGGGGGGTTGGAACTAGATGATCTTCAGGTCCTTTCCAACCCTAACTATTCTATGATCCTATTTCTCTTCCCTTATGCTGACTGGCAAGAAGGTTTCATAGGTATTGTCATTTTATTTAGGAGTCCAGTGAGCTTACTGCTTAAAAGCATTTGTGGGAAAGCTTGGACTCAAAGACGGATTTTGCATTTTCTCAGAACTTGTAAGAAACATGTATTGACTTGCCTTGGTGAAAATTCTATGGCCACAATAAAGTTTGCAGCCACTGGCCCTTTATTCAAGAGTAGTAAATAGCAGTTATAAAAATTTTATAGATGAAAATGGGACCCTTTTAGGGGTTATTGTATGATAGATTCAACCAATTAGATCATTAAGAGGAAAAAAACCCACCACAGGACTTCCATTGCATATACTGACCCCTCTTCACAGGCCAGAACTCCCATTTGCCAAAATATCAGCCTGATATTTTCTGTTGAAAAAGGAAAAAGACAAAGCAAGAGAAAAGGTCTCATCCAAATCCCTCCTTCCTAACCCTTAACTGTAGCTTGCCAGCAAATTAATTTTTGAGAGAACCAAATCTCTGGTTTCTCAGGCAGATTCAGGACAGAGTTCTACATCACTGCTCTCGATAGCTGGGTCAAGTAGTTCATACCTCTCCACTCCAGGGTCACTGAAATACAGTTATTTGGTTTAAAATGTTCAGAAACAAAATTAACCTATCCTTGTTCAAGATACCACTTATAGGTAACATTGTGATACTGCATATACAGTTTTAAATGAATACATGAATTGAAAAGGTAATTAATTTATTACAAAGGGCTATTTTCATAGGTTATAGTAATGGCTGAAAGTTTAAAGGTTTTTCTGGTTTGAAGAATGATTTTTTTTTTTTTATGATCAAAAGGAGATTGGAAAAATTATTTCTGACAGAAGTAGTAGTCTTCTGAAGCGATGTCATTTACTTTTAGCCGTGATGTGATTTCCTTTGGATATAAATGTGCTGAACCTCAATCAGGATGCAGAGCAGCCAGTTAAAGGGGAACTTCAAAAAACCCTGAAAGAGGGAAACCTGCATGAAAGTTCACAGTAATTTCTGCATACAGTTCTGAAAAGGAAAGGGCTTTGTAACATGAGTTCTCAATTTGCAATTTAAGGTGCACTGTTCATCTAAGATGCTTTTCTTAAGACTGCTTTTTGCTTTAAGATTCATATAGACAAAAATTACCCTTTAGATGTTTTCTCTTTTTAAAATTCTGTTTCTTCTTATATTTCAGAAGCCTGAAAGTCTTTAAAATGGTGCCTTCTTTACATAGCTTTTTGGACAAAAAGAATAACATTTAGCTGTATAATTTTCCACAATTTTAATATGAAAAGTTAGAAAAGTAACTCACCTCAGTGGATCAGATTGACTGATCCTTCAAAAATATGAATAAAGAAAATGAGAACAGCTAGAATGAGGGTGTAAAAGAAAACATATCCCATCTTTGCGCAATTTTAATATTGTAATACATTTCAATTATTTTCCAATTATGAAAAAATAAAGAGATTGATTTTAGTAAAATACTGTGAAAGCTTCCAGGAATCATAGGAAGACATATGCAAACACGGCTCTGTGACTTTGTTATAAGTATATGGTATAGTTAAAACCATATAAATTTTTTTAAAAATTATTTTTTGAAAATAGCAATTTTCATCTCAGCTATGTTCTGAAACAAATATTCCAACTTGCCCATCAGAATAAAATGTAAGCAGGCAGTTCCCATAGCAATGACAGAGAAACACTGAGGAAAAAAACATAAATGAGAAAAATTGGGTGGGAAAGGGAAATGCCTAAGAGCAAGTCCCTTTGGCAAAATATTGACAGATGTAATGAAGAAGTACCAGTGACGGGTTTTAATACAGTAGCTCCTGCTTTTGCTGAACACTGAAATACTGGGTCTTATAAAATGAATTAATACGAGACAAGACATCACAGATTCCAGGAATGACAAGTTGTCAGCCTTCTCTTAGAGTCAGATCACATGCTTGTAAAAGCTATAACTCAATTCAGAGTGCAAGAAACCATAAAGAATCAACAATGTAATTTATATGCTATCAGCAAAGAAGACACCACATCAGATAACACCAATACAGAAAAGATGAGAATGACAATGTTGATAGGAGCAGTAGCCCTGTACAGCTAAACACAGAAACCAAACTGGCTTTGAAACAGGCTATAAAAATAAGGCATCAGGCCAAAAGAGGAACTAAATTTCCAACAGGAGACAGGGATGCAGCAGGTGTTACAAAAATATTATTTTTCCAGCAGCACTCAGGTCACTGAGAACAATCCATGATGGGATGCAATCACCAGATAATGATCTCCTGGGACATAATATCATTAGTATAGGCCACAGGGATGACTGTAAATAGATGAAATATTACACATCAGGCTGCCTCAGTGCAGAAGGGGACTTTTTCTTTGGCAGTCTCTTTCTGTCCCATTTCCCATCACTAATACCAGAATTATGATCCTGCTGTGTACTGCACATGAGGAAACAATCCCGTGCAGAATCATAGTCCCTTGCCGGGAAACGATTGGGGATTTTAGCAGCAGCAACTGTAAATGTCTGTTTCACTATTACTATCTAATCTCTACTCATATCCCTTCCCACACCCTGACCCCAGCCTTTAGAACACACGTAATAAAAGCATTGACCTAATGCATATACAATCTGGAAAGACCAGGTACTTCAGGAATCATTTAAAAGCTGACTCAATTTTTAAGAATAAAGCAGGATTGCCACAATACTGCTGCGAGGTGGGCACTCCATGGTTGTTGTTTAAGTGTGGGATTATTTTTAAGGTTTCTTATGTTTTGGTGGTATCTGTCAGATTCTGATCCATAAGCACCCTAGGGAAGAAGGTGCTCCATAATGCTATAAAGGGACTGCCAGCATTTATGCAAGTCATCTAACATCAAGGCTCTGATAGGGATGAAAGTAGGGAAAATGGTTCTCTCATAACCTTCAAAAATGCAAGCTTTTCTACTTCCCAGCACAGGGGGCCTAAATTCCAAGCACATTCTGAAGGGAGCCCAGCTTCTCCTTGATGGTCTTCACATTCTAGTTCCTGAATATCCTTCTTTGTGTTTATATTATTTTATACTGAAAAAACACCACCAACAGTAAATGAGAATATTGGATACAAGTTCTTAGTTGGTTAAATACACAACTTTAAGCTCTGATAAGCTGCTTCTAGTTTTGAGTAAAGAGAGAGACGAAAGACCATTACACAGTTATGTTATATCCCTGTTCAAAGTACGCGGTGAAATTCCAGTTATACACACACTGAAATTTATTGCCAGCGCTTTAAAATGTTCAGAATTTTTATTGTTGCTTTCTCCTGCCACATTGTAGGATTTGACACTTTGTTTTGACATTTTGACTTACACAAAAATATTATTTTTGTAGATGCTGAAAGAAGCATGGATGAATTTAATCAGTTTTCTTGGATACTGAGCAATTATTTTTAATATATTTTCATACAATAATATGTAGATTACTAAGATGAATACCTTAGAAAACGAATGTGCTTAATTCACTAACATGATAACTACCCATATTAAGGGGGGGGGGGAAGCACTTAAAATAAGCCAAAATTCCATATTGAGAAATATATTTTCTCCATGGCTCAACAATACATGATGAAGGAATAATATCTAATTGTCTAAATCTGCATTCCTTACATTTGAATGAACTAAAAGGTAAGCATGACTATTCTATGATTCTATGATTACATGCACAACCATTGCAGAGCAAGACTAATGCTTTTCTGTTCATGTGTTATTTTCCACTTCCAACAATGAAATTAAATGTTCTAATGAGTTTTTAATAATTAATCTGTTCTATATTTTGGCATCAGGAAGAGAGAAAGCTATGTAGTCCTACCACATAATGCACATAATTTTGTGGAGGTCAGCCTTGGAAGGAGATCGTGAAATTTAATAGCATTGTTTTGTATTTTAGGAAGCACATTTATTGGAATGGAATGACTGATCTTTTGTCTTACTTTTAGTGGGTTTGGAAAAGAAACACAGCACTATGATGCAGAAGATGTATTTTACAACTGGCTTCCTAATAGATGGCTTGCATTATATATTTAAAATGTATTAAGTTGTATCAAAGTCTACTCTGGTATAAAACTTTCTGCCATGTAAAGTTTATAGGTAATTTTCACAAGTTCTCATGAATTTTAGAAGAATTCGGTCAGCTGAGCCTGATTAGAAATGCAAATTTAGAAAGAGTAAGAAGAAAGCTCAGTGATCTAAATGCTCAAGACATAAAAATAGAGGCATGAGTATAAAAAACAAATTGAATACAGAAAGAAAAGGAATAAATACTGGAGCAGTCCGAAAATATACTCAAAAAAAGAAAAAAAAATTGTTAAGGATTAATTACATGCATACATATATTTTGGGAAAGAAGGGTTTGTTGGCTGATATTCAAGGATCACCTGCTACAAGCTCAGGAACAATACATACCTACTAGAACAAAGCGCTGCAGGAGGGCCAGGAGACCTCCTTGGATGGATAAGGAGCTACTGAGGAAAATTCGAAGGGAAAAAGAGGCTTAGAAAAGGTGGAAGCAAGGACAGGTGGCCTGGGAAGAATACAGGGATGTTGTCCGGAAAGCTAGGGACCAGGTTAAGAAAGCTAAGGCCCAGTTAGAATTAAACTTGGCTAGGGATGTTAAAGACAACAGGAAGGGATTCTATAGGTACGCAGCAAATAAAAGACAGACTAGGGACAATGTAGGCCCCCTCCAGAAGCTATCAGGAGAACTGGCTACCCTGGATTTGGAGAAGGCTGAGGTTCTTAACGACTTCTTTGCCTCAGTCTTCACCGGAAAATGCTCTGACCATACCAACCAAGTCTGGAAGGCAGATGCAGGGACAGTGAGAATGAAGACCCTGGGCCCACTGTAGGAGAGGATCTGGTTCCAGACCATCTTAAGAACCTGAACGCGTACAAGTCCATGGGACCTGATGAATTCTATCCGCGGGTCCTGAAGGAGCTGGCAAATGAAGTTGCTAAGCCACTCTCCATCATATTTGAAAAATCTTGGCAGTCAGGTGAAGTTCCCGATGACTGGAAAAAGGGAAATATAATCCCCATTTTCAAGAAGGGGAAAATGGATGAGCTGGGGAACTACAGACCAGTCAGCCTCACCTCCATGCCTAACAAAATCTTGGAGCGGATTCTGCTGGAATTCATGATAAGGCACATGAAAGACAACAAGGTGGTTAGTGACAGCCAGCATGGCTTCACTAGGGGGAAATCCTGCCTGACCAAACTGGTGGCCTTCTATGATGGAGCTACAGAACTGATGGACAGGGTTAGAGCAGTTGGTGTCATCTACCTGGACTTGTGCAAAGCATTTGACACTGTCTCACATGACATCCTTGTCTCTAAGTTGGAGAGACATCAATTTGATAGGTGGACCACTCGGTGGATAAAGAACTGGCTGGATGGCTGCCCACAAAGAGTAGTGCTCAATGGCTCGTGTCCAGCTGGAGACCAGTAACGAGTGAAGTGCCTCAGTGATCGGTGCTGGGACCGGTCTTGTTCAGCATCATCGTTGGTGGCATGGACAGTGGGATTGTGTGCGCCCTCAGCAAGTTTGCCGACGACACCAAGCTGTGTGGTTTGGTTGATATGTTGGAGGGAAGGAATGGCATCCAGAGGGACCTTGACACACTTGTGAGGTGGACTGATGCCAACCTGATGAAGTTTAACCATGACCTACACATGGGTGGGAGCAATCCCAGGCACAGCTCCAGGTTGGGCAGAGAAGAGATTCAGAGCAGCCCTGCGGAGAAGGACTTTAGGGTTTTGGTTGATGAGAAAATGAACATGAGCCGGCTGCAGTGTGCACTTGCAGCCCAGAAAGCCAACCGTATCCTGGGCTGCATCAAAAGGAGCATGACCAGCAGGTCGAGGGAGTTGATCCTGCCCCTCTACTCTGCTCTCGTGCGTCCTCAGTTGGAGTATTGTGTGCAGTTCTGGTGTCCTCAACATAAAAAGGACATGGAACTGCTGGAACAAGTCCAGAGGTGGGCCACGAGGATGATCAGGGGACTGGAGCACCTCCTGTATGAAGATTGGCTGAGAAAGTTGGGGCTGTTCAGCCTGGAGAAGACCAGGCTGCGTGGAGACCTCATAGCAGCCTTCCAGTGTCTGAAGGGGGCCTATAAGGATGCTGGGGAGGGACTCTTCATGAGGGACTGTAGTGAGAGGACATGGGGTAACAGGTTCAAACTTAAACAGGGGAGGTTTAGATTGGATATGAGGAAGAAATTCTTTACTGTAAGGGTGGTGAGGCACTGGAATGGGTTGGCCAGGGAAGTTGTGAATGCTCCATCGCTGGCGGTGTTCAAGGCCAAGTTGGACAGAGCCTTGGGTGACATTGTTTAGCGTGAGGTGTCCCTGCCCCTGTCAGGGGTGTTGGAACTAGATGATCTTCAGGTCCTTTCCAACCCTAACTATTCTACGATTCTATGATTCTCTGCCCATAAGCTGAGGTACAATCAAACGAAAATTTCGAGGTTTAAATGTTGCTTTTTATTACTGTTGTTGATCCTTAAAAAACACATGCCAATACTTAATCCAATTATAGATCTCAAGTAGCAGGAGAAAGACAAAGGGCAAATAAATGAAGAAATCATGAATCCAAATGAAATCTTGCAGATAACCCTTGAAATATGGCACCATGCAAAAAATTAGTACATTCTAAAAGTTCTCTTCTGCGAGTACTATCTGTGACTAGTAGTGGAAAATAGAATAATATGTGCCATATTAATTTTAGTCTTAATTATTGAATTAAATAGGATTTGTTCATACAGCTTGCACATAAACCTGAATCAATCTTAGCAACTTAGTTGTCTACTTTTATATATTTTATGCAAACATTTCTATGTGATTTTCTTAACCTGGTCTTTTGTTAATGACCACTTTATTTTGGATAACAAATATCAAAGCATACCAATGTCATGATCCCTAAAAATGCAGTAATTTTATACTCTAGTGACATCTAACAAAACACAACCTCAACCTTATACCAAATGAAAGCTAAAGCAAGCAGTTAAACTGTGATTTAACGTTATTTCCATGCATCTGAAAAACAGCTTTTCAGCATGAAAATTCGTCTCTTTCTGATTTTCCTTATAAGCCTAAGAGAGGAAAGGTGAAACCTCCTCAGACTTAGTCAAAGCTCTCAGCTAAATTTTTCAAAACCAGAGGTTTTAAACACAGAAGTTTTCTGAAAACAGAGGAAATCCTCAGAACATACGGATGTCCACTGATTCAGACAAACCTAAGTCTCCAAGCCTTCAAAGAATTTCTGCTAAAGATTATTGCTTTAAAAAGAAAGCTGAAACTGAGGAACTATATTAATGCATATTTTAATGTGTCTTTAGTCTGAGAATGGAGAAAATCTCATAAATATATTCACATTTGTAGCATCCTTTTACATATCAACCATGAGCTGTAATGATTGCAGTCTTATTGACAATAATCACAGTGACACCTGAGTAGCTTAATAAGAAAAAGCAATTTTATATTGCCATAGTACACTGCTTTTCTTTTTTTAAAGATAATTTATAAATTTGGAATTACCATAATTTCTTGAAAAGTGTAGACAGAAATTTGACAGAAATGTTACTACAGAGTGCAATGTTGGGTTTTGGAGCTGTACAAAAGAGAAATGAAAATAGAGCACAAATTTGGACTAGCTCTACTGACTAAAAACAGAGAAGCAGCTGCACAAATCAGTAGTATGTAAAGCTATCTTCTATGTACAGTTTTCTGGGACACTGAGGCAGAGAAAGAGAGAAGTGTTAATTTATTCTTCATGTTTAACATATTCATTGTTATTTGTCAGCGCATAGCCTGCATTCTCTTCTATTTTTTTCCCCTCTGTTGCTAGATACAGCATTGATTCAGGACTGTAATTTGTAGCTATCTAGCTTACTTTGCTATTGGGTGATAAATACTTGGATATAAAATCTGTTCCAAACAACAAGGTAGCAATACACGTTACTGTAATAATTACTCTGGTGTTTGGTAAGACAACAGGTAGCAATCAACCATTTTTGCATTGAGGGGTTGTTGTACAAAACATTGCAGATATCACTGTAATTTGGCACACGTTAGCATATTACACAAAACTGTTCTTCTAATGTGCATCTGCTTCCATTGGAAATAAACAAATGGGGAATGGGCACAGAAAAGGAGCATACACTTGCCTTGCTAAAAAGTCTGAGTAAATAACTAAGTATAAAATAGCTAGTGAGGCTAAAGCAAAGGACAGTAGCTGTCTCAGTTAATTGATGCATTCTTTCTTATTAGCTCAAAAGCACAGCTGTTGAATGGAGTAACTCTGAAAGACATAATAAAATTGCATTGGACTACACCAGATTTGAATTTGATTTCTGCTGGTACTAAATATACAGAAGATTGACAGCCTGGAATAGTGTTTATCAAAGCAAAGCTGTTTTCCCTCCCTGCAGGTCAAGGAATGGTGACCTTATACCTGTCTTTTTTTTCTGTTGGTTAAGTTTTTTTAAAGCTAGCATGTAGATCTTATGTTTTTCCACATTTGTACAGATGCATATTTGCAGCTCCTACCCACTGCTTAGGAAAATACTGATTTGAAAGAAAGCTGATTGCATAACAACTGAAATGTTGTCCCACCTTACTCCGGCAGTGATTCATAGCTGGGAAGAAGGACTCCAAATTCACAAGAGTGGGCCTCCATGACTAGCTCAGAAGTGTTAAGACCTTATGACCCTTTAAGTAAGTCAGTGCTGTGCCTGCAAGTGTCCTGATCGTTACAATTTAAAGCTAGAAAGGTGCAAGGGCAGGCTTGGTGAAGAATAATGAATATTAGAAGCATTAAAAAAAATTAATCATCTTTCTACCCTGGTCTTCATCAGTCATTCATAATCACTGCAGCTTCACCCAACTTTCTGCTTTACAGCAACACATGCCAGAAAAGTGTGGTTTGGCATACTATGAGATCCTGCAGATAAAATTCAACAGCAATGGTACTGAAAATGCCTACTGATGTGCAACCTTGCAGCTCAGAAAAAAGAATTCTTTCTTTCCTGAAGATTGCTTTCGTTTACAATGCAGTAAACCATAGTCCTTTCTGAACACCAATTTCTGCTGAATAATGTTCCTTCATAATTTAAGCCTTGGGCTCTTTGATGCCCCAGACAAGCTATGAAATGAGACTTCTTTTCTCGGCTTTGCTAATTTGTTCCTGGTTAACATTTTAAGATAGAGAAGACATTTTTGCCTCAAGCTTTCATTAAGTAGCCATTTTTTTTCAATCCTTAGCTCTCTTTGCAAGTCTTGCGTATTTCTGTTGGGTTTTTTCAGTTTGTTGTTTTTTGTTTTTTTTTTTTTTTCTGCCCCGACCCCCTTGATTTTTTTTGCTTTGTTACATTTATTTTCACTGAAACTTTAAGTCTTTCTTCTTCAAATTTATATTACTCTGGTGTTTATCTTGCCATCTTCTTCCATCTAATTCACTTCTCTCTTTTCCTGTGCAACTTGCTTTCAGTCTCTTCTCTGCTCCTGTTAGCTTTCCACATCAGCCACTTTGTTTTGTTCTATACTTTCACCAATTCCTGTCAGGAACCTGTAGACTTACATACACAACCTTTAATACACCTCCCATCTACCTTTAACCTCTCAAGCTCACATCTCTTCCCCACACATTTGCATACCCATATGCACACCCACACATGAACATACTAACACAGGGATTCATTTGAAGTGGACTCTTCATGAGGGACTGTAGTGAGAGGACAAGGGGTAACGGGTTCAAACTTAAACAGGGGAAGTTTAGATTGGATATGAGGAAGAAATTCTTGACTGTAAGGGTGGTGAGGCACTGGAATGGGTTGCCCAAGGAAGCTGCGAATGCTCCATCGCTGGCGGTGTTCAAGGCTGGATTGTACAAAGCCTTGGGTGGCATGGTTTAGTGTGAGGGGTCCCTGCCCCTGTCAGGCGGATTGGAACTAGATGATCTTAAGGTCCTTTCCAACCCTAACTATTCTATGATTCTATGATTCTATGTTATGCAATCTCTCTTTATGTCTGTGAAATTATTTACCTTCCCCCACACAGAGTCTCCCTTACGTATATCTTTCCTCCTTGAAAGTATAAAAAGGGCATGTGGAGAGCAAAATCAGATTATTCATCCTTTTTCTGGAAAGGCAGAGTCCTTAGCTCTGCTTTTCAGCTTCATTTGCTGGTTGGTGTTGGACTAGGGGCATACATATTAGTTACAATTAGATAATTAAGGAGAAGAGTTATGTTGTCCCTCTACATATAATTGCCTACTTATGGGAAATGAGCAAGTGAAGACATTTTAGAGAACACCAGGATAACATGAAGGAAACAAAAGCAGCTGCTACTGCAGTTAATTCCTGAGTATGTGCACATTTGCACTCCACAGTCTTACTATTGCATGTCCCATATGCAATTAAGTTCAGCACTTCTAGATGCAGCACGTACAGATTGCTATCCAGCGATTTTAGGCTGCTGCCTAGAAAACCAGTAATTGCAATGCTGGAGGTGGCTGCCTGTTTTTTTTCTAGAATTCCCAGTGTTTCTACCATTTTAGAAAGACTTCCATGAAAAGGCAACACTTCTTTGCCCCCAAATGTGTCCCCTCTTTTGTTTGTCTGGTTAATTTGAGGTAAATAAATGATTTGGGTACTTCTTTAAGTTCAGTTTTCCAGGCTTGGAATAAGGAGAGATATGTGCCTCCAATCACCTTGGCAGTGCCATTTATTTTGACAAAATATAACAGAAGTTTTCTGGATGAAAGAGAGTGAATCACATTAAAACTGGACAATCTGCTCTTAGCTGTGACAGGTTTCAGTATGCCATGCGGAATAAAAATAATTGGAAATAGAAACAGATCTATTTTTCCCTTCCAAACTTTGGAGATGTCCAATTGATCTTGTAGCTTAAAAAAACATATAGAAGAAAAGTAAACTGTCAATTATAGTGTCGTCTATCTCTGTCAATTGTAAACATATTTGCCATGCATTGCTACAAACAGCTGTGCAAGATCAATCACTTCATTGAGGACTCCTAAGCCAATTAAGGGATCTTGTGGATGGATGACAGGTTTTTCTTTTTTTTCTTACAGTAGAATGCGGTGCAATTATATCAGGTGTTCAAAAACTTCAGTGTTATGTGCATGTTTTAGGAGACTAAATTACTGTATTTCTATGGCACTACTTCAGCACAAAATACTTGTTTCTCTTTTTAGCTGTAATTTAATCTGTATTTGAGAATAATTTTTCAGCTAACATTCCCTAACAGCGGGTCACTACACTATAGAAAAATTTTTCAGCGTATAAAAAAAATGTTTCTGATTTTGTGTGAGAATAATAGAACATGACAATTTCTATTCTAATGAAAATCATGTGCCTCCTGCCCCTATTTTAGCCTGTCTGTTTCCTAAACCACATTTCTAAATCTGACTTGGGAATCCAGATGCCTGAATTTTAGATCTTTGAACTGAAAGGCTATGATTTTCAGAAACTGCTCGGAATCTTTTCAGTGGAAAGCAGTTTTGTAGCAATAGAAACAAACAAAAAAAAAATCCCAGGCTTGCATAGATCAACTGTTTCGTGCAGTTCGTAGAATTTCTGAAAGAGGAATGTGTTCAGCAGATACTTCTACAGCGGGAAGAGCAGAAGAGGAAACATCAATCATGGTGATGCTGAAGAAAGGAATATCTAGTTTCTGCTATGTATTTTCAAACCAACAAACAGCTTGATAAACTTCTGAGTTACCAGCTGGGCTTAAATCATGACAAGATGGAAGTCTTAAATGAAACAGCTTAGGAGATTAATAAACCACGAATGATACTTTTTAAAAAATCTTGAAAAATCAAAAACATTTGGAAGATAACCTTGTCCTGCCAACACCATCCTAATATATTCAATTTACAAAATTCACTTCCATAGAGAATTACAGACAGAACAGTCTGATGACTAACCCAGATAAATTAGTATATAATAAAATGTTAGAAACTAAAGTTCGGTACCATTGCTGTCAGAGCTTAGGGACATAAGAGACAAAGTGCTTTAGTCTAATTAAGATCTCTGGGCTCCATGGAATGTAAACCAGAAAGGCCTGTGATATAAAAGATCTTGGATTGCATTAAATAATCTCTTCTGTCTTAAACTTTATGAAATTATAACAGCTTTAAAAACTCCAGTTAACAGTGGTGTGCATCAATAGCCTGTGTTTGGAGACATGGCTCCCTGGTTTCATCTTGGATCTACAGTGTCAGCTTTACTGAATTTGAACTGGGGCAGCTTGCCTTTGATACTCTAGCCTTGATTTAAATAGCTTCAGAGAAAATTTGTAAACCACTATAGATGGACTGATACCAAAAAGCTTCAAAAAATAATAATAAAAAAGGATTACCTAATTCTTTATTCTGTTAGAGGATAGATCTTAGCAGCATGTTTTGATTTGGAAGCTTTACAAAATAGCTTTGTGCCATGTGGGTAGCTGGGGACTTATTTATTTAATTTTACTTTTTTCTTTTTTTAGCCTTTCTTACATCTCCAACTATGATAAATTAAAAACTGGAAGTAGGTGTTATCTACTTAATTCAGAAGCATTCACAGAAATGTAAAGTATTAGGCAGCATTTACAGAGACACATAGTGAAGCCTTTGGAGCTGAATGCCTTTTAAACTCATGTCATGAATATTCAGTCAGATATGTAAATTTAGGGTATCTGTTACTTTTAGTAGATTGATCTATTATTTGAGATCTAGGCACAGATCACAAGAAAGGCATATCAAAATATCAGACCCTTTATATTATTCTTGTACAGGATATATTGCAGGTAGTCATGTTTGTTTTCTATTCCTCTTGGCAGTTTACTTTCTTTCTATAGGAAAAGCAATATTTAAATTTCTCTTAGTTTTGTCACTCCATTTGCTTTGATAAAGTGCTTCATCATGGAGGCTTTACAAATAACTCTTTGCACTTCAAAAGCAGGTTTTGTTACCATAATACCAAGCTTACATAGTATCCAGAATCTAAGAATTACAGTTATCTATTGCAGAGAAATGCAGCTAAAAGATTTGAAAAGTCAGAGACTCAGTGTAACCTCACATATCTTCAGTACCTAACTGGCTCTGTAATATATTCAAGCCAGTGAGAGAAAGGAAAGAATTGCCACCCTACTTCAGGTACTCTTTCAAATAAGGTGATTCAACGATTTCTTTAGGCATAGTTTTAGAGCAAAATTTGAATGTAACTCCTGAACTCTTCTGGAAAAAAAAATTAAATGCATGTACAGGTGTGCATGTGTGTGCTTTAAACAAAAAGGTCAAAGTAATTACTGACTACAAAAAGCATGTTGAAAGGAAACTGATGTAAAATTCGGCAGATCTCCTGCTATACACTTTAGAAAATTAATAAATCAGATGTGTAGATTTAACTTGCCAGATATTCTGAACTTCAGTTGAAATTTCTCCTCTTCCAAAAAGAGCTAAGTCTGTTTCTCTACCCTTTCTTACTCTTCCTGCCTTCTCCCCTCCTTGCCTTCAAAATGATATACACAGCAGTCCTACGTGCTGGGGAGTTTTACCTGTCTGGGTGACGATACACTTCTCTCCAGATTTTCTACAAAGCAGTTTCTTTTCAGGCGGATTCTCTGGGAACAGCTGATAGGCAAGTTGTTCACACCTGTCCATTCAAAATTATCAGTGGGCAGGAGAGACCCAGCTGTTTAGTCTCTGTACAATCCCATTCCACAATGAGGAATAAAAGCCCGCCTCCAAAGAAAAGCTCAGCTCATTTTTGTCATTCTTTATCTTTCTCTGTGCTGCTGTCACTGCAAGGGATTAAAAATCCCTGTAGCACTCCTATTTTTCTCAGCTATATCACTTGGCACAACAAAAGACATCCGTTCTCCCTACAAGCTCTACCTTATCTATACTAACCAGCAAGCTACAATGCTACTGCTAAAAGTCTAAAATGCAATATAGAACAGCCAGGTTTCTCCAGAGAAGGGTTTGGATGTTGACAACATCCAGCAACAGAGCAGAGAACAGGATTGCAATGACCTGGTTTTCCCAAGTTTAAAGGAAGGATACCTGTCTCATTGATTATTTGGCTTGGCTAAAGAAATGATTTGTAGGTCCTATTGGTAGTGATAAAGTTAATCTTCTCTGTCCCAAATAATTCAATGCTCTAAATAAGCTCAACACAAAACCACAAAATCCAAGCAAGATTTAGGTTCAGATCCATGAATTTCCCAAAACCCTAGCTGTGACTAGGATGAGTATTATATGCCCTGTGCTTTGGATTCTCCTGTGCTTTCTCTACAGGATCTTGTGCAAATGAATGGTGTTGCTGGAATGATTTGTTTCAATTAGGAAACTCTCTTTAATTCCTTTCCGTGTTAAGAGGCTGCTATTCCAAAAGAACAAATGAGATGTGATTTGCAACCTCACTCATCTGTTAGCCAGGCAACAAGCTCATCAATGACGATAAGCAAACAGGAACTAAAGATCAGAACAAAAAACATGAGAACTGAAGAGATGAGTAACTTTGAAAAGCAGAACTGCAGGAAACCTTCTAATTAGCTAGCAGGCTGCAGTGAGTCCTGAGAAAACTGAGAAATGGGAGTGATGGCTCTAAAGTATACATATTTGCAGGGCATGGGAGCAGCCTTAAAGGATAAATCTACCATACAGAATCATAGAACAGTTAGGGTTGGAAAGTAAATCTAGTTCCAGCCCCCTTGCCATGAGCATAGGTGTTTCTTATGAGTACCTTCCACAATTCAATTTTCTAATCAAATTATAAAATATCTTTGCAATATTAATATGCTCTACTAATTAAAATCCCTAAAGTTGACTGAAATTGGAACGACTTAAAAAATTTAATGGATAAAAATGGTGAAAGCAGAAATCACTGAAATTATATCAGTCTTGTTCTGTCTTTCCTTTAGTTCCACCTTCTATATATAACCATGGCATAACTTTAATGAAAAATTCATGGTTTTATCAGACAAGCTCATTAAAACTAATTTGAGATTATATATAATCTAAGCAAAGAATATCAGTGGAAAAAAATGACAGATTTGCTTCAGCCTCTGGATCTTTTAGCAACTGCTGAGACTTTTTTCCCAAGAAAAAGGAAAAGAAAAAACAAAAACAAAACCCCAAAGATTCTGAATGTGAGTACATTAAGCCTTTGGAAATGATTTGAAAGCACTCTTTAGAAAACCCAGAGTGAATAACCTAAGCATCTGAGGACACCAAGCAACGGAGACAGTATGTCTGTTCCTGCTTCTAAGTGACCCATCAGACTTCAGTAAAAAGCCTCTAATAGCGAGGGCTGGTATTGTAGAACATGCATTGGAGTTGCCATAATGAAACACTTTAAGCTAGTGGTGACATATTGCCCCATAAGAACTGGCCAGGACTTAGCAAAGTTAGCATTCTAATTTTATAACAAAATTTCCAGTTATGAAAGAAGAGAAAGTGGGAATGATGTATTCTGCCAAAAGATCTGCAACTTGTTCAATAGTTTTAATGACAAAGAAAGCAAAAGCTCCACTAAGCTGAGCATTATGCTGATTGCTCAGATTTAGTTTCAAACTCATCTTGCCAGGCAAATTCCAAGTTCAAATTATTCAGGTCAAAAACTGTCCTTGAAATCAGCATAAGGTATAGGAAGAAGGACTCACATCCTAGAGTGGGAAGGTCCTTCTTTATGAGAGAGGGGATTCCAGGAGTGTGGAATTCAGCAGGAGCTGGAGGCTGAAAGAGTTTTTTTGGGACAATTTAAATAGCACTTCCTGCTCTAACTACAATCCTTGTAGCTAAAGTTTTAAAATCTTCAGTGCAAAATCAACGCACTGAAGATGGGTTGAGTTCTCTTGAATGATGCTGTAAATGCACTGAGGTAGAATCCAATTTACCTTTGCCAACAGCTTTATCAGAAGCTGAGATAAACCTTGCTAAGAAAAATATAAGGATTTTTTGTTTGAGCTCCTCTGGAAAGACAGAAATCTTGAGTCTACTGCAATTCTAGTTCCAGTTTCACAGTTGCACTTACAATTAGAAGGTTGTTGTGAATTTTCAGCAATTCAAATATGGGATTGGTGTTCTTAAAATCAATATACTTTCTCTAAATCAAGTGGAATTAAGTCCAGATAAAACTTCAGGAGGTCCAAGTGTATTTTTTAAGGGATAGTATTGCTGGTTTACCTCTCAGTCATTCTGATGTTCCCAGTATACAAGCAACATTGCTGATTAAAATTGGTTTTGAGCCGTTCAATTTTTTTTTTCTTGAGGTAAAAGTTTACAGTCTTATCTGAAAATATAATCTGAAATAAGCCAATTTCAGAGCATTACAAAACAATATCAAATTCTCAGAACTCTCTTACCAGGTCATCAGCTATCCCATTTCCCTGATCTTACAGATGGAAAAATTGTGCTATTGAGGAGTTGCAGAACTTGCTTTAAATCATGGATGAAGATTGGCAGAGACAGGACTAGAAAGAGTGTCCTGATCTCAGAGCCAAGGTCAACTCATTCTTGCACACTTGGTAACCACCAGTCAGTGAAGTAAAACTGCCTCACTTTAGGTCAGAATATAAGAACTGGTGTGAGATAGCAATTAGAAGGGTGCATCCGAAATTTTCCAAGGAGAATGCCATTTTAAATTATTTGAAGAAAACACATCTTAAGGATATCTGGAAGTATAAAATTCAGTATTCATATGGATAGCAATCTCCAACAAAAGGGAGTTACTTGTAGCAATCATCATCTGAAGAGCAGTGATTCAAAGAAAATATTTTTAATATGTATAGAGACAGATTTGAACTTGTGCACAGAACACTGGCATTCTCAGCCTTCCCAGAGCACACAGATCATAAAGCCATGTCTTATCCTCCAGTGACTGCAGTTTCTACTAATACAGCACAGAGTATAGCGCATGAACACAAATTATTCAATAAAAGGCAATACAGAGCTGTATGGCTGTGTGGAGATTCTAGTGAGGCTAAACCTGGGGTAAACTTCATCAGCGCCACTTCTCAGGCAAGAAGGGGTCTTTGTTTAAAACAGTTTTTAAAGTACACTCTGGTACCCTAGAGCTATCCGACAGCATGGCACAAAAGTTGCTTTCTTCTTTCACTCCTTGCCCAGCTGAAGGGTGATGGTGTCTTAAACTCTGCAGTATGTGGTTGGCAGATAGGATTTTTGTGTTGCTTCTCAGACAAGCCATTTCATAGCTACAAAGTCTCATGATAAAAAGGAAGTAGAGAAAGTCCTGTGAGTAGTAAAACAGTCCTTGAACAATGAAATGCTGAAATGTGCTTTGCACACATAAGAACTCTAAAATAGTTCAGATTTTGAGTACACTATGTCAACAAGGAATTGAGCAACATACTGCTGTCTTGAATTGTCTGAACTTGGGTGGAGGTGGAAGTTCAAAGACTGCACATGACAGAAATTATTGTAGAAAGCTAAAAGAAAAAATTGCAGTTGCTATTCTTTCCTGGAAAAGGAGATTTTATAATATAATAAAGAGAGTTATAATATGCACACCAGCTACAGTAGAATAATGACAATATTGATATTAATGTTCTAAGCAGGTATAGAGATGGAAAACACCAAAACATATGAGGTAAAAAATTAATTCTCAATGCAATCTATTAACTGAGCAGATATACTCTTATCCTTTGAGGAGAGTGCCTTAACCTCTCTACACAACAAGAGCCATTTTTGATTTGTCTACACATCCCAAGCAGCAAAGTGGATACTTTGGCGTACAGTACACAGTAGTTTATTATCCCTTGAGTAGAAAATGTAGCACAGTCTGCAATAATGTCACTAATGTCTTTTATCCTACAGTGTTGGTCACTACATCAATCTTGATCTGCCTTGTCCATTAGCATTTTTACCTTTAATCAGTTACACTTTTGCAACATATTGCATGTAAAAGAACTCTTTGCTACATGTTTTTATAGAATAAGGTTAGTCCTAAGAATAATTGTGTCAGCCACCATTACAGGCATACTAAATAAAAGCAGATAAATAATAAAAACATTACTATCAATTAATATGGAATAAGGAACTTTTTTTTTTGCTTATATATATTATGTGTTTTCTATACACACATCTATCTATATGTTTTTCCCAAAAATGATAAAAAATTGTTTTATGACTCATAAAGGACATCTGCCAACAGCAAAATGATTCTCAGGGTTCTGAGATTCTAGATTTTAAAAATGTTACTAAGCAGCTCAGTGGCTAATTCTTTTTACTCCAGTGATGAGAGACATGATGAACAACACAAAATGTGTCTGACAGAAACAGTCTCTCTCCAGAAATTAGGAATTTCATAGACCATAACATGCATGACCATGACACTGATGGAAGGAAGCTCTTTGTACTGATGAACCCAGGATATAGCACTGGAAAAGTTTAATGGCCGTTTCACCTTAAGCAGTTAGCAATGTATACATGTAATTTTTATTATGTCCAACAAAACCTATTTCTAGTCTGTTGCAGATGGGCTCTATTTGATGGTCAGTTTCCTAAAGTTATCATCTTGGCTGCTACTGTGTAAAATGTAATAATAACTCCATTGCAGAGCACAGGATTGTTGCAAGTAGATCTGATTATCTGGGTCAATTTAAATGTTATTACTGTCTCAATTAAATTGGCCTAAGGCACCATTGATTTAAAATAAATCTCAATAGTGTTTTATTATACTGTAGACTATATATCAGTTCTAATAGAGACTAAAACAAAAACTCTATGTAAACCCTATGTAGAGGTTAAATTACAGGTTTCTGGAGCTGTCATAGACTGCAGTATGGGAAAATAAAAAATAAGAGAACATTATAAATATGAAATCTAAATGGATTAACATGTATAATTCAGTCAATGACTGATTTAGATTTCGGTTGGAATGTATACATTACAGAAAGAGCAGAAAGGTTCTTTTTGATTGAAAGAGATTATTGCAAAGGTTATGGCCAGAAAACAAAAATAATGTTTACATCATGTTTGCTTCTTTTCCCTTTTCTTTCTTATACTGACCATGTGCCAGAGGAAGACAGTTTACAATTACATACAAGGCCAGGGGTTAAAAATAAATAAAGTAAGAGCAGAGTATTTTTACAGAGGTAAATTCAGACAGAAACTTGTTACTTTAAAGGTATAAATTTCACATTAAATTATATCCAACATAATTCACAGGTGAAAAGCGTAGAAGCTCTATAAGAAGTTGGCAATAATTCATAGACTTGGTTTCTCTTTCTGTACCACCCCCAGAAAAATGCTTCCAATGAGTAGGTTCCAAAGTAAGCAGGAGAAATAAAGTGCATAATGCTCATCCCTGTCAGTGTTCAAGGCCAGGTTGAATGGGGTTTTGAGCAACCTGGTCTAGTGGAAGGCGTCCCTGCCCATGGCAGGGGGGTTGGAACTAGATGAGCTTTATGGTCCGTTCCAACCCAAAGTAGTCTATGATTCTGTAATTATTCATTTTCACAATGGTATGAACATGACATTTTCTTAAAATTAATTCTTATCCATTAAAAAAGTCCTTGAAAAATTCTGTAAAGTATCTTTAAGTTTTCCTGTGTTAATTATCCTGTACTCAAGCAATACTGTTACAATGTCAAGCATTGCCTATATGCTATCCAAGCCAAAGGAAAATACACTGGTTCAGAATTTCAAACCTGATATGTACAGAATATAGAGCATATAACTAATGATTTTTCTAAAGTATACATGGATAATTTAAGTTTGTAGCTCTTTATTTCATTACCTCCATTTCACTGGAAATTATATGATTTCGCTCAGTCCCAAGCCAATTCTGAAAACTTTAAATCATGCCCAGCTTGTCATCAATTAAAGATATAGGTCTAGAAGGAAAATATAGTTATCTATGTGTAATGAATTATTAACAATTATCTAGCCAAGTAGCCACCAGAACAAGATAGAATATGAAAAGCTATGGTTTAAATGTCATGCATTTCTGGGTAATTTTTAAGTAACTGTTGTTTTATCTGGAAAGAAAGATTGATAGCACCTACCCAGGTGCAGGGCTTTCTGTCTTCTATGCTGAACTGGTAAAGCAGTGTCAAACAATTTCTACTAGGAATTTTGATCATCCACTCATCAGCCAAATTAGAGCCATACACACCTAAAATGGAAATTAAATTATTGTATAGGCAGTTATAGTAATAGACAACTCCTGTGTGTATTACAGGAGGGGAAATAGCATTATCATATGCTTTAATGTACCCTGTTGTACAGACAGACATGATTGAGATGTATCTATATAGATATATAGGTAAATATATTTATTGCATGTGCTACATAAGGAAAATAAAGTATATAAGACTTGTTACAGCATTAGAGTATAACTAATACTGCACCAATTTATTTTAATTTTATTTATAATAGCTATGATATATATTTATAAAAGAAAATTTATTTATTTAATATAATTTATATATATAAAGCTTTAAATAAATATATAAAGAAAACATTTATTGGACCTTTCCTCTTCTTTCTGCTATAGATGACTGTAGTATCAATGTGTCATTTGCTCCACATAACACAATACAAACAGAAGCCTTCTACATTGTACAGAAATTTTCTATTACTCAGAAAAAATCTCTGCCTCTCCCTTTCCTATCATTCTCTTATATCACTGTATCCATTATGGAATACTGATGTGCTAATGCTTGCTAAGTCAACAAAGAGACCTCTCGGAAGTAAGTACTACATACTCTATACTGGTAGAATATATCCATATTATATCTGTAACATAAAATATAGACACATTTCTCAAGATATCAAACACAACTATAATAATTGATACATGAACTAAATTTTGTGCAGAAAAAATACATTGAAAGTCTTCTTTTACAAAATTTAAGCTCTTGGAAGTTAGGAAAAGACTGAATCACATTTTAATACACAATTGATTAACTGAAGATCTCATTTTCCAAATATAAATCCAAATTAGGCACTTCAGAAATATACATCTAGGAATATACGCTGATTAGACACTGGTACTATTGACTGGTTACACAATAAATATTTAATATTAATTACTTTCCTTGTGTCTTTTGAAATATTACAGCAGTGTGCGTTTTGTGTATTTTAATGATACACCAAATTTTTAGTCAGTAATTCCTGCCTCATGAGCCTTGTGTTTACAGCACATTCCTCATTAAATTTTAGTGATACTGAGTCACGGTAATAGAACTGTTCTTCTCAGGTCTGGACTTTGGTTTGTTTTGTTTCTTTTTCTGTTAAGTATACCTAAAATTATTAAATAGATATGGGCTTAATCTTTGGATTTATTATTCCTCTTTTACAATAATCTTCTTCTTGTAACTAAGTATTATTAAATATTTATCAATAATTAATAGAACTTTCTAAACTTTTCTTCAATAGAATGCACATGTAATCAAACTCCTGCCAGCAGCAGCCAAGTATGTATTTGCTGTGATATAAGATTATTAGTTTTAGTATTTTTAAACACCTAGTTGCGTGTCAAATTGAAGTACCCCAAATGCACAATTTCATTTTTATTTTGGTATTAATACCTGTTTTCTTTCTCGTAACTATGAGAAATCAACCCTGAGAGTATTTCTGCCTTCAAACTATACCCTTATGCCAAAGCAAATGAGTAAACAAGAAAGCAAACAATAATATTAGGAGTCAATTAAACATTTGATGACTCTCAACAACCATGAGTGGAACAACTGCTCACAAACACTAGTGAATAAAGATCGGCTAAGTATACCAATTAATACTTGTAGAACAAGGAATCGTCTTAGCTAGCAACCTCTCAAGGCTAAAATAGTATCAGCCTGATCCATTTTCACCACCATCACAAAATCTTTATAAGTCTTTCTAGGAAACTCATATTTGGATAAACTTTAGGTTACTGCAGCGCTAAATTAATAGATAGTAACCCTTTCACACCTATGAAATTAAGGACATACTACAAGAATCTGGGGTACCTATACATTATTTCACCCTGTTCATTATTTCCTGTGATAATATGTTGAGACCCTACCATTAGGGCAAGTACAGTAAATTCCCTAAGAAAATCACTACCAGGAATCTTTTCTGGATTAATAAAGGAATGCATCATTGAGAGCTAGATAGAAATAGTTTGGGGGCATGATAAAGAGAACAAAGAACATGTAGCCAACATATGTAAAAAGCCCCATATATATCCAAGATAAAAGGCTGTAACAAGAACAGATAAGAGACAGTCACAACCCCTACGAAGAAAAGAGAGTGAGCTGCTCTAGCATTGTCATCCTCAGTTAAGATTCCTGCACCTGATCAATACAGTGCCTGTCTGATGCAGGTCTTCTCTCCTTTTCAGAGAGAAAGAACACTGCTTTTTTGATTTGTCATTCACCACATGTTTTTCTTGCAGACTTGGCAATCTTAGTTAAATGACTGTATTTAATATATCCTTGTAAAGCAATTTATAATACTAAAGAAAAGCATGTGTGTTTTCTGCTCACTTCCTAGATTCCAAGACAACTGATATCTCTGTAAACTTGAATGTAGTAAAGCAGAAGATATCAAAGTAATGAAAAAAAGGAGCTTTTGAACAGTCTTTCCTGAGTAATGACCCTGGAATGTTAGGATCTTATATTTGGGTTTGTATACTTTCTTGTGCAAAAATTAATTCAAATTCAGCATGCCTGAATAGTCTTAGAGAAGTAATAAATGGATTAAAATGTCATCTATATTGTTCTCTACAATTCTGTGACACACCTGCTTAAAATTATTTAGCTGACATAAATCAGTGAGCATAATTATATTGAGTTTAACAGAGTCACAGCAATGAACATGAATGGACTTCCACTAAACCAGTGCATTCTTTACTTTTGTAGCTTCACAAATATTGGGAAGTAAGCATTACAATGAGCTCATATATTCTGATTTTCCTAGTTCAGCAACTACTTTGGGGGTTGTTGTTTGATTGTAATTTTCTTTTTTATAATGCGTATGGCACTCTCTTTTTCTGCACATTTGTGTGTGTATTAAACTGACGTGCTGGCATGGTGCAATTCTGCATACTAGAACAGTCAAAGTTGGCAGAACCACAGATGAAGAAATGCACTTCTTGTAAAATACAGATGTTCAGCTTGCTGAAGAAAATGGGTATCAAGAGACAGCAGAATCATACACAGAAAATTTCTACTAACCAGAGACTATAAGCTATTGTTATTGAAAAAGCATAGTCTACTCATCAATGATAGAGAAATTGTCAGATGATACCTGTCTTTCTTGTCTAGCAAAAATCAGACTAGCTCTGTGGCTGCCTGGGCATTATTAACCAAAGAAGAGCTATTTTATTCAGGTAATTTCTTTAAATTCTCCATCAGTCTCATGCCCAAACCTTCTAAAATCAGTTCTTTCTGGCCTGATTCTCACAGGCATTCTTCTTAGCTTTCAAATACCAATCTTATACCTCCCTTGGCCATTCATTAACTGAAATGCAATGTAGCCAAAAACAAGCTCATTTTTTAACTTCTCCCAAACCTTCCCTTTCCCATTTTTCTATACAGACACACTGCCATGTCTCTCATCTTTCAAAGCCACAGTCTGAGCGTCATCTTTGACTTAGCCCTCTTTTCATTGCAACGGCTTACCTATCAATAACTTGTCTCTTTTCTCAGCTCAATATTGGCATCACGCAGTATTGTTCCAGCCACCATTAGCCACAATTTTTGCCTCGTACAAATGCAACTTTCTCTGCTGCTTTTGGCATCTTTTCTTTTATATACTGCTATTTGGATTATTTCACCATTCTTTTTTTTTTTTGGTGGATTTTCACAACATAATCTAAGGAATGTTAGCTTTGTCTCACTACATCCAGCAGCCTTCATGTTCTTCTTTACTTATACAACCCTCAAATACATTATTGGCAGTTTTCTTTTCACAATATTTTCTATAAATTTTACCAGCCTCAGGAAGGCTTTTCTTATTAGCACTCTTATGTTTACTCCTAGTCCAGTTTTTCTATATGGCAAACGTTTAATAAAGTCCTCCGAATCACACCATTATGCTCCACCAAATCAACTTTAAATTCTTCATCTGCTGCACCATCTTAAATATTCTCTCAGCTGCTAAGAAACAAAATAAATAATCTAGAAAAGCTAGCTTACCAAAACTGAATCACTCCATTAATACAGTTACCTTCATCTTCTGCCTCCTCAGCTGCTCTGTCTCAGCATTTTGTTTATAAACTTACTGGAGTGGAAACTATAACATACTATGACTATATAGCATGGAGTCTTGATTAGCTTGAAGATCTCTGCTGGGTATCTCACCAATATAACTATTAAATATAGAAAAAAATGAGACATACCTGGGAGAGCAGGTCATGTAGAAATTTCCATATTGATGTCAGAGCATTGCATGATCCCTTTAATAAAGATATCTGAAATACAGTAATTTGGAGTGAAATTATGTTCCACATAAGTCCATGCTTTCTATGACTATCTTATTTTTTGTAATATTGTACCATAAAGAACATCTGCTTATAAAATTAACATTAGAAGATAGCATATATTTTCATCCTTCTGTTTTCCAATGGGTCTATTATCACAATAAATCCAGTATAACAATGTTATAGTTTTCATCCTTGGTTTCATAAGAGAGCTATTTCTTTTTCTTTCAAGCTTGTGAATCTGGTAGCACTGTATCAATTTTGTTTGATGGATGTGTTCAGTTAAAGGAGGAGATCAAAAGGAAAGCTGGTGGGTCTGAAAGTTTTGGCTGTGACAGGGTGAACTCATTGCCAAGGACTGTACTGACAAGTGTTGTTGCCAGGACACACTGAGAACCAGCTGCTTCCCTGGGGACAGGGAGCCAAGAGTGAGGAAGACCCCCATGCCAGCCATGGTCTCAAAAACAGAATCTGAATGTGGCAGGCAGAGTACGATGCTGGTAAGAGGGCTCATCAACAGCTCACACATGGCAGTGAACAAGGCCCAGGGTCCAGAGGGAGTGAAACCAGGAGCACCTGGCAATGGGGCTGCTTCATTCTCTAAAGTCCATCCAGGAGAATATAGGGAAGGAGACAGGCTAGGGACCAGGTTAGGAAAGCTAAGGCCCAGTTAGAATTAAACTTGGCTAGGGATGTTAAGGATAACAGGAAGAGAATCTATAGGTACATTGCAAATAAAAGACAGACTAGGGACAACGCAGGCCCCCTCCGGAAGCTATCAGGAGAACTGGCTACCCTGGATTTGGAGAAGGCTGAGGCTCTTAATGACTTCTTTGCCTCAGTCTTCACTGGAAAATGCTCTGACCACACCAACCAAGTCTTGGAAGGCAGACGCAGGGACTGAGAGAATGAAGACCCTGGGCCCACTGTAGGAGAGGATCAGGTTCCAGACCATCATAGGAACCTGAACGATTATAAGTCCATGGAACAGGATGAAATTCATCCACGGGACCTGAAGGAGCTGGCAAATGAAATTGCTAAACCACCGTCCGTCATATTAGAAAAATCATGGCAGTCAGGTGAAGTTCCCGATGACTGAAAAAAGGGAAATATAACCCCCATTTTCAAGAAGGGGAAAATGGATGAGCCGGGGAATTACAGAAAAGTCAGTCTCGCATTTGTGCCTGGCAAAATCTTGGAGCAGATTCTGTTGGAATACATGCTAAAGCACATGAAAGACAACAAGGAGCTTGGTGACAGCCAGCATGGCTTCACTAAGGGGAAATCCTGCCAGACTAATTTTGGGGGCCTTCTATGATGGAGCTACTGAACTGATGGACAGGGGTACAGCAGTTGGTGTCATCTACCCGGACATGCACAAAGCGTTGGACACTGTCCCACACAACATACTTCTCTCTAAATTGGAGAGACATTGATTTGATAGGTGGACCACTTGGTGGATAAAGAACTGGGTGGATAAAGAACTGGCTGGATGGCCGCACAAAAAGAGTTGTGCTCAATGGCTCAATGTCCAGCTGGAGACCAGTAAGGAGTGGAGTGCCTCAGGGATCAGTGTTGGGACCAGTCTTGTTCAACATCTTTGTCGGTGACATGGGCAGTGGGATTGAGTGCACCCTCAGCAAGTTTGCTGATGACACCAAGCTGTGCAGTTTGGTTGATATGTTGGAGGGAAGGAATGGCATCCAGAGGGTCCTTGACATGCTTGTGAGGTGGGCTGATGCCAACCTGATGAAGTTTAATTATGCCAAGTGCAAGGTCCTACACGTGGGTCAGAGCAATCCCAGGCACAGCTCCAGGTTGGGCAGAGAAGAGATTCAGAGCAGTCCTGCAGAAAAGGACTTGGGAGTTTTGGTTGATGAGAAAATGAACATGAGCCGGCTGCAGTGTGCGCTTGCAGCCCAGAAAGCCAACTGTATCCTGGGCTGCATCAAAAGGAGGGTGACCAGCAAGTCGAGGGAGGTGATCCTGCCCCTCTGCTCTGCTCTCCTGAGACCTCACTTGGAGTATTGTGTGCAGTTCTGGTGTCCTCAACATAAAAAGGACATGGAACTGTTGGAACAAGTCCAAAGGAGGGCCACGAGGATGATCAGGGGACTGAAGCACTTCCCATATGAAGATAGGATGAGAAAGTTGGGGTTGTTCAGCCTGGAGAAGAGAAGGCTGTGTGGAGATCTCATAGCAGCCTTCTAGTATTTGAAGGGGGCCTATAGGAATGCTGGGGAGGGACTCTTCATGAGGGACTGTAGTGAGAGGACGAGGGGTAACGGGTTCAAACTTAAACAGGGGAAGTTTAGACTGGATATAAAGAAGAAATCTTTACTGAGGGGGTGGTGAGGCACTGGAATGGGTTGCCCAAGGAAGTTGTGAATGCTCCATCGCTGGTAGTATTCAAGGCTGGATTGGGCAGAGCCTTGGGTGACATTGTTTAGTGGTAGGTGTCCCTGCCCCTGTCAGGGGTGTTGGAACTAGATGATCTTAAGGTCCTTTCCAACCCTAATTATTCTATGATTCTACAATATACGTGCAATTGTCTTGGATGTAGGCTGCCTACATCAGCATGTGGACCAGAGTCCGCTGTCCACATGGTAAACAGGAAAAGAACAACGGAAGAATATACAACCGCTCACCGCCTGCCGACCAATATCCAGCCTGACCCAAGCACTGATCTCACCCTTCCGGGTAGCTGTTTCCAGTTTATATAGTGGGCATGATGTGCTGTGGTATGGAATACATCTTTGGCCAGTTTGCGTCAGGTGTCCTGTCTCTGCTTCCTCCCAGCTTCCCCTCCTCCCTGGCAGAGCATGAGACTCAGAAAGTCTTTGGTCAAACCAAAACATTACCAAGCAGTAACTGAAACCACTGGTGTTATCAGCGCTGTTCCCAGGCCAAAAAGTCAAAAACACAGCACTACACCAGCTACCAAGATGGAGAAAAATGACTGCTACTGCTTGAACCCAGGACAAGGTCCCTTGACCTTACTCCGGTTTATGGCAAAAGCGGCTTCCAGCAGGATTTGGATTATTTTCCTCCCTTTCGCAAATAATTCTTCCACTGTATCGTCCCACAAGACAATGTCATCAATGTATTGCAGGTGTTCTGGAGCTTGCCCCTGTTATAGTGCAGTCTGGATCAGTCCATGGTAGATGGTAGGGTTGTGTTTCCACCCCTGGGGCAGTCAGTTCCAAGTGTACTGGACACTCCTCCAAGCAAAAGCGAACCGTGGCCTGCACTCTGCTGCCAAAGGAATTGAGAAAAATGCATTGGCAATATCAGTCTTGGCTGCTTTTGACTCCAGTTCATACTGAAGTTCTAGCATGTCCGGTACGGCAGCACTCAAGGGGGATGTGAGTTCATTCAGGCCACAATAGTCTACTGCTAGTCTCCACTCTCCATTGGACTTTCACACTGGCCATATGGGGCTATTAAAGGGTGAGTGTGTCCTACTGATAACTCCTTGACTCTCCAGTCTATGGATCAGCTTATGAATGGAAACCAGGGAGTCTCGGTTGGTGCGGTATTGCCGCCAGTGCACTGTTGTGGTCATGATTGGCACTTGCTGTTTTCCAACCTTCAGCAACCCCACAACAGAAGGATCTTCTGAGAGACCAGGCAAGGTGGACAGCTGCTCAATTTTCCTCTGTCTCCAAAGCAGCAATACCAAAAGTCCATCGGTATCCTTTTGACTCCTTGAAGTACCCTCTCCTGAGGTAGTCTATGCCAAGGATGCATGGAGCCTCTGGAATAGTCACAATGGGCTGCTTTTGCCATTTCCTCCCAATCAGGCTGATTTCAGCCTCCAGTACAGTCAAGTCTTGAGATCGTCCTGTCACTCCAGAAATAGAAATGGGTTCCACCCCTCGACAGCTTGATGGCATCAGGGTACACTGTGCACCAGTATCTACTAGAGCCTTATATTTCTGTGGGACTGATGTGCCAGGCCATCTGATCCACACAGTCCAGTAAATCCGATTGTCCCTTACCTTCACCTGGCTGGAGGCAGGGCCTCTCTAATAGTCATCACAACGTTGGACACTTAAGTCTTGTAGAAAGGGATTATTCTTCTTCAGCACAGGAGCTGAAGTAAAATCAGCTCTTCCACTCCATCTGGGAGCCTGCTCACCAGAGACTGAAGCCGCAGCATTCATGGGATGATCATCCTTGACCTTTGTTCTCCTCTTCAATTCACACACTCATTCCTGCAGAGCTGAGGTAGGTTTTCCATCCCACTTTGTCATATCTTCTCCATGATCCCGCAGGTAGAACCACAGGGTGGCCCATGGCGTATACCTTCTGTATCTTCTGTCTCGAACAGTAGGACATCTTTTGTTAATAGCTGAGACGTGTTGGTACACATGAGGAGCTGGATAGATCATCTCTCAATTGTTTGAACTCCTGGGACAGATTTTCCACTGCTGAAACGATGGAAGGGGTGAGATTGTCTTCGAATTCTCAGAGTTTATGAATCATTTCATCCACTGTTGGTGGTATCATGTCATTCCAGGTTACTGATGCCAATGAATAGGCATATGATGATCGTGCACTCTGTGTAAGTTTCCGCCACATGGGTCGTGTTCATTCGACTTCATCTGGATTTATGGGTACATCCCTGTTATTTGGCTTGATGTGATAGATCATTTCTACAATAGCTGATTCCCTCAGAGACTGGATGCCTTTCTCTAGAGTAGTCCACTTGGCCAAACGCCTCATAGCATCGTCCTTGTATGGAAACATTTCTTTCAGGGCTGCCAGGAGCCGCTTCCAAAGGCTGAGGGACTGTTTCTCTCTTGCAATTGCTTTGTCAATTCCCCCTTCCCTAGCAAGTGAACCCAGCTGCTTCCCTACCTTCTATTTCGTGATCGTTGGCCCCATTGTCCCAGCATTGGAGCAACCAGGTGATGATGTGCTCTCCTGGTTGAGGGGTAAAATCTTTTCGCATATTCCGTAGCTCAGTTGAGGTCTGAGGTCGAGAAGTCACCTCTTCTTTTTCTTCTTCATCATGTGATGATAACTCCTGATCAGGTGCTGTCCCAGATAGTAAGTGCATTGGTATTGCTTCTTCATCTTGTTCCTCCATCTTTCTTGTCTTTGTTTTGCTTTTCCCCTTGTGTACAGGAGCAACTGATATTGGCACGAATTGGTCCTCTGTTTTAGCTGCAGTGATTATCACTGTGGTTTGGGTAGCTGCTGTACTTGTCACTGGGGTTTGAGTAGCTGCTGTACTTGTCACTGGGGCTGGTGTAGCTGCTGTGTTTGGAGCTGGAGTAGTTGCACTGTCTGCTGCTTTACCATCAGATCCAGGGACATTTTTCCCCTTTTGAAAGTGCTGTATAGTGTTGAACAGGGCTTTGTAAGCATAGGCCAAGCCCCAGCATGTTGCCATGATTTGTCCCTCCCTGATATGACCAGAATTACAACACATGTCATTTAAGTGCTTTAAAATTTTTTCTGGATTTTGTACTTGTTCAGTGGTGAAATTCCAAAGCACTGGAGGGGCCCACTGGCCTAGATAGTGTCCCACTTGCCCACAGTGTCCCACACACCCTGCCACTCATGACTGTCCAGCCTCGGGGAAAATCTCTTGGTCCTCCTACATCATCGTCTAACCCCAGACAAGGCAAATTGATCAATGATTCTATTGTATTACAAGTCATTACCATAAAGTACAATGAAACAAGAACCTTAGACCAAGCCCCCCATCTGATAAACACTAGCACAGCAAATACCAGCTGTAAGTAAGGTATGACATGCTGAAGCTGTGAGATCAACAGCAACAACTTTGAGAGGCAATAAGTCAGCATTGTGACCAGTGACTATTAATCCGAAAAAATAAATGCTTATCACAAATATGATTAGACACACTCTGGTCAGATCTGTCGTTATCTCAACCTTTTGTGACCCACACTGGGCACCAAAAAAGATTGTCGTGGTTTAAGCCTAGTCGGTAACTAAGCCACACAGCCCTCACTCACTCCCCCCCCTCTCTTCCACTCCACTCCCGGAGGGATGGGGAGAAGAATAAAAAGAATGTAACTCCCACAGGTTGAGATAAGAACAGTCCAGTAACTAAGGTATAACACAAACCGCTACTGCTACCACCAATAATAATAATGATAAGGGAAGTAATAAGGGAAGAGAATACAACCGCTCACCACCCGCCGACCGATACCCAGCCTGACCCGAGCACTGATCTCACCCTTCTGGGTAGCTGTTCCCAGTTTATATAGTGGGCATGATGTGCTGTGGTATGGAATACATCTTTGGTCAGTTTGGGTCAGGTGTCCTGTTTCTGCTTCCTCCCGGCTTCCCCTCCTCCCTTGCAGAGCATGAGGCTCAGAAAGTCCTTGGTCAGACTAAACAGTCTGAGCAGCAGCTAAAAACATTGGTGTTATCAGCGCTGTTCCCAGGCCAAAAGTCAAAACCACAGCACTGCACCAGCTATTAAAAGGGAGAAAAACGACTGTTACTGCTGAACCCAGGACAACAGGGCAGGATGCAGACACAACTTCAATGTGGCTCTCGTGGTTTAACCCCTGCCAGCAACTAAGCCCCACACAGCTGCTTGCTTACTTTTTTCATTCCTTCCTCTTCCCTCTAGTTCATACACTGACCATGATGTTCTGTAGCGTGGCATATCCCTGGGGTCAGTTGGGGTCAGCTTTCCCAGCTGCGTCCACTCCCAGCTCCTTGTGCACTCCCAGCCTACTCATTGGTGGGGAGGCGTGAGGAGCAGAAAAGGCCTTGACTCTGTGTGAGCACCACCCAACATTCATTAAAACATCACTGTGTTATCAATACTGTTCCAAGCTCAAATCCCAAACACAGCTCTATACCAGCTACTGTGAAGAAAACTAACTCCATCCCAGCCAAAACCAGCACAGTGGCTCAGGCATGGACTGAGCTGAGTTTGTGGGCAGAGGGTTCCCAGGAGAAGCTGATCCATGAGCCCATTAAACATCAATTTGTGACCCACAAGAGCTGCTTGATTTTAATTCTTTAGTTTCTTTTTCCTTTCCTTTTTCTACCAACTGCAGACCTAACAAGCTGAATCCAGGTTGCCTCATTTCTTCTGTGGATGCATCCTGTGTACACATCTGTGAATAACACTTAAAACAATAAAATGCTGAAAGTGTTCTTCACACTTAAGGGAAACACAATTAAATGCTGTATAGGATATGCTGAGTTCTCAAGCGGCCTCTTAAAGGACTTTTGCTTAAATAGAGCTCCATCTGCCTGAATCTATAAATTGGCACATATGACACCCTTCTTGCATTCATATTTTTGAACTTTTACACTTAGAATTCTGAAATCAAAATGCTAATTTGCTTGCACAGCTGCACATCACAAAGGAAAATTCTGGATACTGCTGAAAATAGAGGGAGTTTTTTTCAGTGAGGCAAAGAATTCATCCTTACTTTTTTGCCATTCTAACAGGTTTATCCATGAATCTTGTCTATGCCTTTGGAAAGACTGATCAACACCTCCCTTGGGAGCTGAATTAAAAAGAGAACAGTAACAGAAACTTCTGCACTTTCAAAAGAGGTTCTTGAGACCAAGTAGGCTGCAGTGAATTACAGCAGTGGCTGTTTTCTTATTATTTTACCTAGCTTAATACAATGCTCTTAAGATTCATTGGTCTCTTACTCATGCTCCATGTATTTGTCAGTCAAATTTTCTCAGTCATTAACCATTCATTTGCTATTCTGTAGTTTATTATGTTATTCATTTTACAAGACAGCTTGCAAGGTTTCTTGCTTGTCTGTTCAAGTAAGGCATAACACTTTATGCTAGCCTTCACTAGTCATACTGAACTTGTCAGTGATATTTATCAGCTGAGTTTAGGAGATTATCTACACATTTTTCAGTTTTTGATGTTGCTGATTATTAGTTTTTTCATTATTGGTTTTTCACTAAGTAGTGAATATGGAATTTATGATCCGTACAGTTTACATTTCAGAGTTGAATACGTCAAAATAAGATCAGTAGAAGCTGTTTAATCATTTTCACTGATTTATCATTTCTAATGACATCATACTGAGTGAAATGTTTCCAAGAATGCCATGTCATTCTAATGAAACAATCTTGTGTCGATGCATTAGGGTTTCATTGGATTGAAAAGTGACACATCAAAAATGTGTGGCACCATTTAACTTTATCCTCACATTATTAAAAACTTCCTGAAAAGTAGGTAATTAGTTATTTAGTTTCTTGGTTGGAAAATATAAATAAATATAATGTTCTTAGCCTATGAATTGGAAAATATAAATAAAAAAAGAAATCTTTATTTGTCTTAATATAATCAATATATACCACTGAATTTGGATGAAACCCAAAATGCGACTTACTATTTTCAGTGACGTTTAAGAGCTTATTGATTAAAAGAAAGCTTCTTCTGAAAGAAAACTGGGTACTTTGCCACATATATCTCATTAACTTTCAATGGGCTTTTTGGAAAATTAGGTTACTAAGTTATCACTTTTATAAGCAGTATTAATATAATACTTGCCAGCATTTTCATACATCTCAAGCCCAATACCTGAATGCCTAAAAGCACATTCATAAATCATAAATTTTTAGGCTGATTTTTAATTCTGCGGTTTAATTGCAGCTCAGATTGACCTCAGCTCTTCTAAAAATGCAGCTTATTTTAATTTAGGGTCTCTATCTCAAAAGGGAGTTTAAAAATGGGCATCCCAACTAGACAATACTGATTTACATGATTTAATAGTTTGTCATCACCAAATACTGTAATAATTTCTTTTTGATTTTGCCCTTGGCCAAAGAGATAATTCACACTAACTATTGAACAAGGTACAGGGAAACAGAATTTATAGGCTATACAGGATACAGTAGCATTTTGGATCCAGGTAGATTTTAGTCTAAAGGGAGGACACAAGTATAACTGAAATCAAAAATCGCTCATGTCTTTCCCTTCATTAAGACCTCCTTCCTTTGCTTACTCAAGTGTAAATGCCATTTATCAGTATCTTTCTGATATACAGAAGTCTCACAAATGTATATGGGAAACTACTCACTGATATTATTCTATAGACATTAATAAAAAACCCCAAAACATCATATCTAAAGAAAGGCAAACAGTTACTCACAGAGACAACTAAAAAACACTGTGAATGCCTCTAGAAAAGAAAACTTCTGTTTCTAAAGAAAAGACTGATAGAAATACCGAGCTACTTATGTTTGTGGAGAAAAGATCAAAGATCTGTGTGAGACACACCTTTTACCAAAGGAGTCATTCATTCCTTGAGAGTTTTGAATGCATTAGATAGCTATGCTTGAAATGGTACATATATTTCTTTTCTTTAATGTGTTTAAAATGTAGTTTAGTTAATTTCACTTTTGCTTGCTGGGCAGTTCTTAAATGATTTATGAATGCTGACTCCCACAGTTCTGAAATCTAGAAGTACTGCCCAAAGTATAACTGATCGTATTCCTCATTTCAATAGTTTGTTTGTTAGAGATACTATGCAGAGCATTAGAAAAGCTCTACTGCAGATGTAGCAAAAATTCAGCCTATTATTCATGGCATTCTGTCTGAGGATGTTCAAATATATGATGTAAAAAGCAAAAGATGTAGAACTGAATTCTTTTTTCTTTTTGTACTTGAGAAAGGAGTACTGAACATATTATGGAGATCAGCAGTTACAGGAATCACAAGCTGGAAAACTTTCACTGTTGTCCCTACAAAGGATGAAAATTTCACACATGACTTGACTAAAGGTCTAAAGACACAGCTATAGAATAGTGGAATATTTCAGTTGGAAGGGAGCTACAATGATCATCTAGTCCAACTGGATATGATGGCTAGAAAACTCTCTTTTTAAAGCATAATAAGATTATAAATATTTTATAAACTAATTAAAAACATGTAGAATTAGAAAATGTGCCAGCTAACCGGTAAGATATGCATTTTTCTCTCAAAACTGCTAGTTGCAAGAAGTCCTAATTACCAACAGAAGTATCTTCAAGCACTCTGTGTGTCGTCACAGGACTTTGGGAAGTGGATGGAATCTTATCCCAGGGAGCAAGTCTAATGCAAAAGGCTGCAGAAGGTGAAGGGAAGTTGCAGCCTTGAAGATCTAAAAAAGCCAAAGTGTTGTTAGACTTCACATTCACTGTCATATAAAGACACAGGGCATAGCAATTGGCCAACCATATTCAAATGTATATGTTATTTCAAAATTACAGCTTTCTGAGCTTTAGTGTTTAAGGTTCAGTTATTAAAGTTCTGGCTCAGTTATCTAAGCCTATGTTTTTGAAGCCAAGTACATTACCTGAGTGACAGCAGATGGAGCCTGCATAAATGAGTGAGGAGTTATCATTGCGAAGAGTGTAATAGCTACTAGTTCCGGTTTTTATTAGTAAGTGTAATAGGCACTCTTCTCAAGAATCACCAAACCAAAATTAAAACATGCTGCCTAAATTCACTGTGGTGGGTCAACCCTGGCTGGACACCAAGTGCCCACTAAAGCTGCTCTATCACTCAGATAGACAGAGGAGAGAAAATACAACAAAAGGCCTGTGGGTACCTGTAGCACCTCCCCTACGAATACCTTGCTACGCAAACCCAATACATGCACCTTTGTCAAACTGCTTGTAATAAATCTGAATTCATGGGTTTAGGCAAGAAACATTACATTTTTGTCTGCATGCGATCACTCAGGGTAGCGTATGCCATACCTAACAGTATAGGCTCTGTACCTGGTAGTGTGACACAAAGTACTTCACCGATATTGAAGCTCCACTAAACCACATACAGTTAAATTTCTATTATGACTAATGTAATACCCATACACTATGCTAGACCTCTGCAGGGAGAATTTAAGCCCATTTGTTAGAGTATTATATTATAAAACTGTTCTAATAGCCGAAAGCTTCATTCAGCTCTTCACTTTAGGTCTTAATGCACAACATTTGTAACTGCTCATATTTTTGGTGTACTCAATTACCAATTTCATTATATCAATGCCCAGAAAACCCCACTCATTACTTTCAATAAGCAGTCACATAACTGCCTTCAGATGGGTCTAGATTAGATATTAAAAATAATGATGAAGGGACTTGAATAAGTAATGTGCAGGCTGAACCTAATTCTGATTTTAATTTCATTGACTGTATACTAATTTAACTACATAGACTTAATAGAGGTATTATGATTTACACCACTGCTGCTGGCCTATATTTCAAATGCAGATCATAATTCCATGATTCACTGCTACCTAGTGTCTCAGGGCAACAATGACATTCCTCTCTCCTTTTTCTTTTTTTTTAATATATATACATACACAAATGCATATACATATACATATCTATATATAACCCCCAATCAACCAGAAATATAAAATATAGGTTATCTGGACCTATGTAGAAAAAGATGTTTTCGTGCTGTTCAGGTATTATGTAGCCTGTCTGCAAAACAGAACAGTCAGGATTGTAACTTTCTTTGTTAGCATGTGAATTTACCTGTCATGTGTGGACAGGAGAAAAACTCAAGAGTAAATTTAAAAAATAAAAACAGGCAAAAAAAGCACCATATAGCTACGCTTGCAATAACAGCAGTTAAAACACACAAAGAAAAACCATGAACAAGCATTTAAGCAACATTAAAAGTACTGCTCCTATACAAAAAGAGGCTGTCTTACTTTCATATTCCTCATATCATCATATTATTAAACTTCCTCTGAAGATATTTACAGTTCTCACTGAAAAGTCTAATTTCTAGGCAGAATTTACATTTCTCGGCTAAATTAAATTAAAAGAGATTTCCAAGAGGAACACTTCCCCATGTAAAATTTGAGCTAACTCTACTCTGAGGTCAATACTGACAATGAAATAGAAATGATGAAGAGCTTCCCTGTGAAAAGCAGTCTACTTTAAAAAAATTAATTTAAATTTTTAAATTATATTTTAGGTTTTTGATTTTATCATTTCTACCTAGATACTTCATAAAATAATACTGAACCAAGACCCACTTTTCCCTGTCACAAATTTTTCATGTAATAAAACTCCACAACTACAGAAGCAAATATATGGATAGTAATTAATATCTTAATTTGTGATATTTACTGCTGACCTGGGTATTTTAATGTCTGAACCTAGGTTATTCACCTTTGGTTTTGTTTTGTTTTGTTTTTTCCAGTGTAAAGATCTTCAGCCAGTGATAGAGTCATGTGTTGCAACAAACACAGGAACCTTCTTCAAATGGATATACAGAACTCCGCTACAGCCACTGGAGCAAACCAGTCTCATTATTTCAATCACTGCACAGCATTCACAGTTGTCAGGAAAAGGGTTGCTTCCATTGGATCCATCTGGCAAGCTGTTTGTCAGCTTAATGGACGTGCATTCCAAGTCTTCTTACGCCTGTAGCCATGTTTGAATTAATCTGCCTCAGTGGAATACCCAACAAGAACAATTTTTATAATACATAGTTTAATGAACTATCAAGCTTGATCTTCAGGGTTAAGAGCTATTTACCTAATTAAAATCCCTAGAAAACCCTTTTTTTTTTTTTTTTGTCTAGTTTTCTATGGTTATCAGAGTTGATTTTTTTTCTATTTTCCCTCCATTAGTTATTTTTCTGTCCTCAAGAATGCTTCTTGTTTTACAATAATGACAGGAATAAACTAAGGTGTGGACCTAATTATCATTCTCTCAAGATTTATAAATTAATATAGCCCTAGAATGGAGATCTCTCATTCAGAATTATAGCAAAGACACAGCCCATAAGGTCAGTGGTACTGTTCTTCTTTTTGAGAAACTGCATCATCCCTCAGGACTTTGTCAAAAATGCATAAGTATTCAAGACATATCCACCTGGGCTTTATGTTTTTCTAGATTTAGAAGCCCAAGGGAAGCGGGATTTGTGACTAAAATATTTTTTCCGCCGCAAACAAGACATTTAGCACTTGTTGCAATAAAGTTGTGTTATACAGGTAAAGTCTAGTAAATTATGCATACTTCATACATGTGCATTCCCAATAATTTTGGGAGATTCATAGATTATGAGAAGAGTACATAGAAAAGCATAATGTAAATACAGACTAAATTAAAGGACGGAGAACAATGTTTTAAAAAGAAAGAGGAGGTGGGGGGGAAGAGGGAAAAAAACTGGAAAAAAGGCAAAAAAAATAAAGTAAAAGAAAGTAAAAGATTCTGGTGTAATGGTCTATTTTCATAAAGCATGGCATTTGCAAGAGAAGTGATACTGAGCAGTAATGTTTTTAATAATATTTGTGCCCCAGGGGTAGGTATCTGATCAATGCAACTTTGAATAAGGCTGCAATTTTGAATTGCATTCCATTTCCTAGCTACAAGTAAATCAAATATCTTACAAATATTTAAGTCTCATATTTTTGTTTTACACATGGACATGTCCACATACCAGTTTTGGCTTCAGTAAATCATTTGCAAATGAATTTATGGTAAAATGGAGCTTCATAAACATTTGCACTAATTGAAATGACATATTAATGTATTTTTATTGATCCCTTTTGCTATTGCTTTTGTTTTGCAAATTTCCTCTGGGCATTAGCCTACATAAGATTAATAAAATTAATATTTTTTGAAAATTGCACTGTCCCTGTAATTACCTTAGATACAAATGGTACACATTTCATTGCCTTCATTAAGCGTGTAGCCATAGGTGGCTGGGGGGATTAGTAATTAGGCAGTTAATGGATTGTTTACTGTACTTTTCCAGTCTGCCTTCCAACTTTCTCAGAGGTTCTTGAAGTAGCTATAACCTTTGTAGGCTGACATATCCCTTCTTTTCCAGCTAAAGGAACCACCTGCACAGAGTTTCAGAAAACCCACAATGTCATAAATCACCACTGAATCACACAGAAATAAGTTTCTTTTGTTTGAAAGCTTTCTTTCTAGTTAAATGTTGCTGCATGTAGTAACAAAACCTGTGAACCTGTAAATCAGAACATGGTTATTAACAATTTATGAAGTATGAAAACACTTTTATTCCCTACAGTAATAGCATGAAAGGGCATGTGGATTAAGTAAATATCCAGCCTAGATTTGTAGCAGATAGCTCACAAGCTCTCAGGTTTACAAGTAGTTTTAAGAAAGGGATGTTGCATTTTTTGTAGGAAGCCAGAAACAGGCGAAACAGTAAACTGTAAATTCCACTTATGCTCTTTCCTCAAACCATGGAGCCACAACCTGCCTGAGCTTTTGCTTTTCATTGCTTCCTTGTATGTAGCGTGGGATGTCCAGCACAACTAGCAGGCACAGCATTGAGCAATACTCTGCTTCTGTTGCCTCAGAAGTGACAGCAGCTCCATGGAGGCTTTTTGTTGTTATTTGACTGCACCATCTCTCTTTCTGTGGTCTGCAACATCACCTACAGAACTAGCAATAAGTGATATTTTATACCTTTCTATCCTAACCAGGAAAAACTCAATCTTATTTCAAACGTGCCTACATACCATCAAAATCTTCTAGTACGGAGAATAATAAAATTGCATATTACTCCAGTAGATCAGATAGATGGCAGTTTTCCACTTTGATGACCAAATCCAGTCTTTTCCTACTCAATTCAAAGCTTATCTTGGAGACAATTAAAACCAGAATTTATTGGAAAAGACACAGAAAATAAAATCTCTCCAAACCATAGTAAGACATAAGACAAGTACTGGTTCAGTTATGGGAAATCTACCCATACATTCAGCACCTTTGATGTGTTTTCTAACCCAAAAATTAAACAAAAAAGTATATCAGGATAAAGTAAATAATCCCAAATATGTCAGAACAGAGAAAAAAGTAAAAATAGTCTGTCTATTGTACACTAATCTAGAAAGTAAAGCAAAGCTTGGAGTTTTTAAAGTGATAGGTTAAATTTAAATGAAATATGTTATATGAAAGACTGTAAAAATCCATATGTAAAAGTCATTGTGTATGGCCATAAAATGCCCATTAGATATATCAGATGAAATTATTTGTAGGTTAGGTGTAGATAATCTGGTGTATATGGAAGTCATTTATAATGTATATGAAACCTGTTAAAATGCTGAAATGTTTGCTGCTCATAGTGAGCTTCAGTTTGTTGTTTTTTCTGCCATTCTGAGGGTCTGCTCCTTAAATAGGATGCCAATGAACTCCTGAACCAAGAAACCAGCTGCTGTGGAACTGAATACTGATGGAGTCAGAAGAGGACTTTTACTTCTTAAAAGCATTAGGCTTTAAAGCATTGAGCTGAATACAGGCTGGAGCTGAAGTAGTCAGCAGCTCCTAGAACGCAACTGTCGAAGGGTGGTAGGCTCCTGTGACATGTCTTGCCCAGGCATAAGAACAAAGACATCTATAGAACAAAGCCTGCTCCAGTAAGAGGTACATATTCATGTCTTCAGTTGCACCTTCAGCAAATAAGCTTCACATGGACTTACTTTCTCAGTCCTGTAGTTTATCCTACTAGCTTGAAACCAAAGGATAAAAAGCAATGTGAGAAGAGTATGTCAGCTTTGTACAATCAAGAAAAATAGTGGACTGGGTCAGACAGGCCTCCAGATTCATTTCTCTATTTTCAGGTGTGTATACAGAAGAGAAGAGGAGGAAAACAGGGCAGGAACAGGGCAGGGGTTTTTTGCTCACAAGCAATTATTAAATATCCGACCTCATTGGGTATTTTCTCCTTACATCTCCTCTGAGAATGATTAGATGCATGAAACATTCTAAGTGATTGCAAATATCCTGCAAAATCATATTCTTTTGATCTCTGGTTAGCTATCAGTTAGGTATGCTCTGCTTACAGCACTGACAGATCAATAAAAGGATGCAAAGAACCAAGCTTTTTGAAAGGTTAAGGTCTTGCTTTTGTTTTGGCAGTAGAGATCCAAACAAACTAAAGCTATTGAGGCTTTAGAATTTCATCAAATGCAAATTGTCAGCTTTGGTACACAGAAGGTTAACACTGCACTTCTTAGCCCTGGAGTGATACATGAAAATATACAATCAGTAACTTCAGGAAACCCATCTAAGCCCTGCATGTACATTTTTCACTTCACCAACTACTCTGGTGGTAGCCAGTAGATCTAATTTCAGTAAGTTTGTGCTCCTGACAGCAGTCACATCAAATTACAGAATCTTCCAGACTTAGCTGGCACCTTCATTTCAGCCTTTCTATCAAATAATATGCCTGTTGCTTTCATCATGCAATCCTTAATTATGTGAAAATCACCAGACTGCTGCTTGTGCCAGCAAAGGAAATGAGGAAAGAACAGTGTTCTTTCCAACGTACATGGCTGGACACCCTTCAGAGACATCGGATTTGATTGCCAGTAACAATATTCCATTGATGGTCTTTTTTATATCTATGGTTTAAGGCCCTTTTCCTAAAGAATTAGCTTCTGCATGCACATATTAAAACCTGCATGATTTTTTTTCTAGGTGACAAGGATGCTGTGAGTTTTAGTTCTGATTTTCCAACAGACGCTGCTTGGTGGATAAGTATGATGTGCCCCTAGAGCCACGATAATGTGGTAAAAAAAAGATTAGGAGAATGGGTGAAGATTGTTTACAAAAAAAGGTTAGGAGAATGGGTGAAGATTGTTTACCGCAGAAGAATGCCATGCATAAATCACATGGGAGGCTCACAAAACATCTTATCCTAGTCCCAGACAAAGGTGTTCTAATTTTTTGGAATCAAATACAAACCCCAAAGGGGATCAAGGTCAACAAGGCAAACTAGGCGATCCATCAACAGCCTAATTAAATTCTATTGACCCAGAAGAAATTCCAGAAGCAATACAGATGCCTCTGGATGCTGGAATAGTATCTATCAATTTCTGGTCTCTGGGTCTTGTCATTACCTGACATCTCCACTGCTAAAACCATTCCTTAGGAATCTTCTCATTTCTGTAAGCTGATTATTTAGACTGGATGCCAGGACCTCACAAACTGCCGAAGGCTAAATTCTAGCAGGCTTCATCATAAAAGGGATTTTGTTCCTTGTAATGTTCTGCCTCTTATTAAGAATGCAAACTATTTTAAAATAGGCTGCTTTGGAAATCACAGTCTGATATTTCCCTACTAGTTGCAGTGAATTTCAGGAAACCTGGCCAGAGGGAAACTCTGAGGCTTCTTGTCTACTTTAGTTACAAAAGAACCATTTCTCACTAACTTAACAAATAAGAAAGGAAAATAAATATTAAAAGAAGATTAAAAATATAGAAGGAAAAAAAGGAACTATACATAGACAAATTGACAAATCTCTGTAAGATAATATCAGATAATCATAAAATCATACAATGGTTAGGGATGGAAAGGACATTAAGATCATCCAGTTCCAACCCTCCTGGCATGGGCATGAATGCCTTACCCTAAACCATTTTGCCCAAGAATAGAAGAGAATAGGATAGGATAGGATAGGATAGGATAGAATAGAATAGAATAGAATAGAATAGAATAGAATAGAATAGAATAGAATAGAATATGGAACTCTGTCTGGGGACAGGTGAGCAGTCGACAGAGAGTTTGTGGGTCAGGGTTAAAGGGAGAACAGCAATGGGAGGCATTATTGTGGGGATCTGTTACAGACCACCTGATCAAGAGGACTCTGTGGATGAAGCAGCCTAGAGACAGATGGGAAGAGCCTCACGCTCACAGGCCCTTGTCTTCATGGGGGACTTCAACCACCCTGAGATCTGTTGGAGAGACAGTACAGCCCAGCACAAGCAATCCAAGAGGTTCCTTGATTATGTGGAAGACAACTTCCTTTTGCAAATAATAGAGGAGCCGACAAGGAGAGGTGCCATGCTTGACCTCGTCCTCACCAACAGGGAAGGGCTGGTTGGAAACGTGATGTTCCAGGGCAGCCTTGATTGCAGCGATCATGGGATGGTCAAATTCGAGATCCTCAGGACAGTGAGAAGAGCATGCATCAAGCTCACTGCTCGGGACTTCAAGAGAGCAGACTTTGGCCTCTTCAGGAACCTGCTCAGTAAGATTCCATGGGATATAGCCCTAGAGGGCAGGGGGGCCCAAGACTGTTGGTTGATATTCAAGGATCACCTGCTGCAAGCTCAGGAGTGTTGCATCCCAACAAGAAGCAAGTGCTGTAGGAGGGCCAGGAGACCTCCTTGGATGGATTAGGAACTACTGAGGAAAATTCAAAAGAAAAAAGAGGCTTAGAAAAGGTGGAAGCAAGGACAGGCAGCCTGGGAAGAATATAGGGATGTTGTCTGGGAAGCTAGGGACCAGGTTAGGAAAGCTAAGGCCCAGTTAGATTTAAACTTGGTTAGGGATGTTAAGGATAACAGGAAGGGATTCTGTAGGTACATTGTAAATAGAAGACAGGCTAGGGACAATGTAGGCCCTCTCCAGAAGCTATCGGGAAAACTGGCTACCCTGGATTTGGAGAAGGCTGAGGCTCTTAATGACTTCTTTGCCTCAGTCTTCACTGGCAAATGCTCTGACCATACCACCCAAGTCTTGGAAGGCAGATGCAGGGACAGTGAGAATGAAGACCCTGGGCCCACTGTAGGAGAGGATCTGGTTCCAGACCATCTTAAGAACCTGAAAGTATACAAGTCCATGGGACCTGATGAAATCCATCTGCGGGTCCTGAAGGAACTGGCGAATGAATTTGCTAAGTTGCTAAACCACTGTCCATCATATTTGAAAAATCATGGCAGTCAGGTGAAGTTCCCGACGACTGGAAAGAGGGAAATATGACCCCATTTCCAAGTAGGGAAAATGGATGAACCAGGGAACTACAGACCAGTCACCCTCACCTCTGTGCCTAGCAAAATCTTGGAGCAGATTCTCCTGGAAGGCATGCCGAGGCACATGAAAGACAACAAGGAGCTTGGTGACAGCCAGCATGGCTTCACTAGGGGGAAATCCTGCCAGACCAATCTGGTGGCCTTCTATGATGAGGCTACAGAATTGGGGATTGGAACAAGATGACCTAAAGGTCCTTTCCAGCCCTAACTATTCTATGATTCTATGATTCTATGACAGGGGTAGAGAAGTTGATGTCATATACCTGGATTTGTGCAAAACGTTTGACACTGTCCCATGCAACATACTTCTCTCTAAATTGGAGAGACATCAATTTGATAGGCGGACCACTCAGTGGATAAAGATCTGGCTGGATGGCCACACACAAAGAGTTGTCAATGGCTCAATGTCCAGCTGGAGACCAGTAACAAGTGGAGTGCCTCAGTGATCGGTGCTGGGACCGGTCTTGTTCAACATCTTTGTTGGTGACATGGACAGTGGGATTGAGCGCGCCCTCAGCAAGTTTGCCGATGACACCAAGCTGTGTGGTTTGGTTGATACGTTGGAGGGAAGGAATGGCATCCAGAGGGTCCTTGACATGCTTGTGAGGTGGGCTGATGGCAACCTAATGAAGTTTAACCATGCCAAGTGCAAGGTCCTACACGTGGGTGGGAGCAATCCCAGGCACAGCTCCAGGTTGGGCAGAGAAGAGATTCAGAGCAGCCCTGCAGAGAAGGACTTGGGGGTTTTGGTTGATGAGAAAATGAACATGAGCCGGCTGCAGTGTGCACTTGCAGCCCAGAAAGCCAACCGTATCCCAGGCTGCATCAAAAGGAGTTTGACCAGCAGGTCAAGGGAGGTGATCCTGCCCCTCTACTCTGCTCTCGTGCGTCCTCAGTTGGAGTATTATGTGCAGTTCTGGTGTCCTCAACATAAAAAGGACATGGAACTGTTGGAACAAGTCCAGAGGAGGACCATGAGGATGATCAGAGGACTGGAGCACCTCCTGTATGAAGACAGCCTGTGAACGATGGGGCTGTTGAGCCTGGAGAAGCGAAGGCTGCGTGGAGATCTCATGGCAGCTTTCCAGTATCTGAAGGGGGCATATAGGGATGATGGGGAGGGACTCTTCATGAGGGACTGTAGTGATAGGACAAGGGGTAACGGGTTGAAACTTAATCAGGGGAAGTTTAGATTGGATATGAGGAAGAAATTCTTGACTGTAAGGGTGGTGAGGCACTGGAATGGGTTGCCCAGGGAAGTTGTGGATGCTCCATCGCTGGCAGTGTTCAAGGGCGGGTTGGACAGAGCCTTGGGTGACATTGTTTAGTGGAAGGTGTCCCTGCCCCTGGCAGGGGGGTTGGAACTAGATGATCTTAAGGTCCTTTCCAACCCTAACTATTCTATGATTCTAAGATTCTATAAGGCTCTGTCCAGCCTGGCTGTGAACACTGCCAGGGATGGAGCATTTACTACTTCCTTAGGCAACCTATTCCAGTGCCTCACCACCCCCTCTTTTTCTTCATTTTTTTTTTTTTAACTGGTATGCTAACAATTCAGGTTATTATCTCTTTGGGACAGGAATCTGATCTGTGTGCCAATTTGTCCACAGTACACTATCAATTACAAAATAGTAATCAAAGTTGTTCATGAGGAACACACTTTACAAATGTTCCTTGTGGATGGCTCAGCATAAGTGTTCCTGTCAAGGATGGCCCCTGGTACACTGAGGACAGCTGAAAAAGGAAGCAAGAAACTGCACTGGAAAGATAAAAAGAAACTGAGTATAAGGATTGCCTTTCCCACAGTCTGATGACTTTTCAGGGTGAGGGAAGTAGACATTGTTATTGGCAAGAAACAAACACTAAAATATAAAATCAAAGGTACAATGGGTCAAGTCCCATTTTGTGAGTGTGAACTGTAAAAAGCAGTCAATTATCACAACTGTATTTAGTGGTACACTGTGCATTTCTTTTTGCTTATTCCCTCATGCCACTAATATTCGCTAATTCCAAATCTCAGCCACATGCAGGAAAATATATTTGCTCCAATCTAAATGGACTAATAAAAACAACATTCAACCATTTGGAACTGAAATATTCATGAGATACTCAGGGAACAATGAAAGTGAATTGCTTCAGCTATCCTAAAGGAACAAGAGTCAAGAAAATACAGGAGTAACTAGAAACTGTTCTACTGTGCCTTCAAACTTTGCTCTTTATTTTTCTTTTGCCTTTTGCTCCTCTTACTTCAAATCAAGCAGTTTCATTCCCGCTCAGTAGATACAACACCTGGCTACCCAGGTGGCTCACATCCATTTATTTAAATTTTAGCCTGTGGAGTTAAATTACTGTGAAAACAAAATAGGAAACTCCTCTGCCTATCTGAGTGAAGCTCCTTTGCTTTTTTCATATGTACAGTCATATTGCCAGATGATATACTTATGTGTGTGCATCTTCACATGAGTCCAAATAACTGTTGAAATGAATTTTAAAAGTTTACTAAAACCTAATGCTCAAGGCTAATCGCAGGGAAAACTGCATATCCCTTGTTTGTTATAATTAAAAGATATTACTTTGTGGAGAACTAGCTCTAGGCTCAAGCTTCTCGAGATTCTTGTATTAACTGACCATTTTCTACTTTAATGAAACATACAATACAAATAACAAAACTATTTTCCTAATTAAAATTACAAACAGTATAACTAAAGTATCTTACATCATTATTCAGAAATCTAGGTCAGTGTTATTCTTGCTGGGAATACTGGCGATAGGTATCTTAAACTACTGCAGCTCTGCCTCTCAGACCCATATGACAACTGCTGCTAGAGATGATGTTATCTCTGCCACTTTAGTATCTGATATCTGTGTGAGGCAAAAGTAATTTTACACAGTGCTGCAACTTTTTATCATTCTTCATTCTTAGCATCTATCTAGCTATTTGTAATGGCAAATATAACTGTAACCTCTCCTTTTTAATGGACGTCCTTTTTCACAAGGGAAGATGGAACACACCAGCAACAGGATACAAGAGGTCTCTGTGTCCCCCATTTCCCAGATGTATTCAGTTAATGCAAAGTTTTTCTCTCAACATTTTACAGACTAAAACCTAAATACAAAACAAACTAAAACATAAATATGAAATAAAGCAGGTAATCAGCCTGCTAACTCTGTGATACATGGAAATAAAAGAAATTTTACAGAACACAGACAAACTTTTCAAGGAGCCTTTGATCTACTCTGACCAATTTAGATAGTGTTCCACCTGCCAGGACTATCCTTAATGCCTGCACTAAAACATTCCCTCCCCCAGACGCTTTTGGTGTAACAGCCAGCGCTGCCTACCCACAACTTCTTTACATATTATGTTAGGATAAAGGCTGCTCTGCCTCCAGCCAGTCTGCTCTCCTCCAGCTCCTTCTTGCTCCCCAGCTACTCAGCATGTCAATAGCCTTCTGCACCACCCCAATACATAGCCAGCTCTCTGAAACCCTTGTCAGGGCTTCTGCATCAACACCTAACCAATAATTAAAGTCAGGTAATATTAATATCATACAAAAACATCTCTAAATCCAAGATCTGCTTCAAATTGTTTAAATACTTGCCCAATAAAAACCATTTCACTACCAATAAAAAATAGATTTGGTATGAATATTATTGTATACCTAACTGTTCTTTTCATGAATACAGGAAATAAAATAGCCTAGGAAAAAACTTTTTAAGTTTTTGCTCTAGAAAAATAGTTTTCCTATTGACTTATTAACTGACAAGTTTTGACATGTTCTTTAATGTTGATGACCAGTTTTTACCAGTGTTAAATGTCTCTTGCCAATTTCTTGTAGTTTTCAAACCTTAAATAACCCTCACATAATACGCACTGTTCAGAGAAGTCCCATGGATGCAGGATACAAATATTAATAGACGATTTGGAAACTGAAGAACTAAACAGCACTAGCTTACCTAGATTAATGTGCTACTTACTTTTGTATCAAGCTGGTACATGCTTACAGAAGTACAGTTAAAAGAGGATCTTAGTGGTTTTGCACAAAGAAAACTTTGGTAAGTTCATTTGATTTGATCCAGCTAACTCAAACCTCAAGCCGTCTATTTGCAGAGCTTTAATCGTGCTCTAGGTGCCATCCAAATTTTCAGATTATAAGGTTTAAGGGAGATTTTGGGTCATACTTTGTTCCACCCTGGCTCTTTTGCTAAATTTATACTGTGTATTTTCTAAAGTGTTTACAAATCACTCTGGTATTTCAAAATGTTTGCAAGACCTGAGAGAGCTCAGCCTCTCCATTGAATGCTGTCTCCAAAGTTAAGCCATGCAAAAAATCTGAATCTGGCTCAGTCAATCCTGCTCAACTTTGTGTTTACTATTAAAAATATAAGTAGAATTTATTTAAGGAATGCCGTACCTGAAAAAAAGATATATCAATTACACGTCAGCTTTAGAAAAATCTTATGATCTATGTGAACTATGCAGAAACTGACCATCAGAATTTATTTATAAAAATAGTGTAAGAAGTTATGAATACATGAGAGTAAATTAAAATCAAAGTATAGCACTTTATACAACTTTGATAAAAATGGTTTATCATCCTCCAACTTTTGGTTCTGAAATTCCATTTTTTAGTTCATTAATTTGGGTGGAGAGCTGCACAAACCACTGGATTTCAAAAAGATATCGAGTGATTCTATGTCTCATAAGCTAGACATGTTCAATGAATAAACCTTCTAATATGAAGAAATATATGCCAAATTAAGCTCTGCCTCTGCTCTTTGCAGAAGACTGCTGCTCAGAAGTTGCTAGCAAACACTGGTTGTATTAAACCTTTATCTACTGAGATAGTGGAGATATAGATCTGTACCTGTACAATAGATGTTACCCTTGTCTTTTAAGGTATCTTTCACTATTTTCCTACAAAGAGAAAGTCAGTTCTTCACAGCACATCTCAAAAAGAAAGATACTCGAGTCGCATGGAAGAGAACATTCTTTCTCTGCCTCATATCAGTAAATCAACTCAATTAAATCATGATTAATGCTTGGCTCAGTGTCACATAAATTTGTCTAACAGCTGATACTGCATAAATCAAGATGGCTGGGTGCCAGCTCTCTTAAAACATCGTACTCTGTGTATACCACAAATCTCATTCCAAACACAGGTTTGCTTCCTCTCACTGCAGAAAATTGCCAATATGTAGAATGAAGACCTAGAAATGACTATCCTGTCTCTTTTTTGCTAAATGTGACTAAAAATGCAACCAGAAATACAGCTACCGTACAAATTACAAGTTACAGGAATACAATTTAGAGTTTACATTCTATTTATTTGCTACTCCTTTTACTTGCATGATAGCAGGAACACTAAACGAACTGGAAGATAGATACAGCTGTCGTGTTCCTTCAAAATAAGAATTCTAGACATATATCAGAAACTTTGATTAAAATGTTATCAAGTTTGAGTCATTCAGATCTATTGTTTGACTTAAGTTTTCTCAACGAAGTCATGTATCTTTATACTCAGGCAAGGAATAGCTAATGCTGTGGTAAGCTCCAGAACAGCTTCTTTTCTAAAATGCAATAAACTGATATCTGAGTACTTGGCAATGACAACCAGGAAGGAAGCAGTCATGTGAATTGGCTCTTCTAAATAATTTGCATATGAGCCCCAGACATGCAAGGACAGACTGTGCTAAGAATCCAGAAAAAAACACCAAAGTGCAGTACACACCAACCTGTGTGTTAAGAATTCAATTGCTCCCTTGATAATACAGTGCTAAGCAATCTTTTTTTAACATATGAAGAATGGACAAGGTGTCTACATCATTTAAAAATGTACAGCTTCCATCTTCTGATCATAACTTAACATGGAAGTGCCATCTCATAGATATAACTAACAGTGGTTGCAGCAATATGACCAGAAGTCCATTAATCTAGAAAGAGCATTTCTAGAATGATGATACCATTACGAAGTATCTCTGCAATTTAGCATTGGACAAGGTCCAGCTATACACAAATGAAAACTATAATTACAATAACAAGTCAAGCTTATACTTGCACAATGGCAAATGTCTATAAATACACTAGACTTCTAATTCATTTCAGCTGACTTTTCTCAAAAGGTCTAAGAATGTTTACCAATGTCCACAGCTAGGTTTGAATTAGGTATGCATTAAGTAATTAGACATTTGAAATAGCTGTTACAATTGTTAGCTGGGTCTCTCTTCTCAAAAGGCCAAAATAGGTGACATTGGCTAATAACCAAATATTTCATGCGAAAAAGGATATGCAGTCATAATTACTGTTGCAAACTCATCAGACCAGCCAAGTCTAATTAAGTGTCAAGCTAGAGCTCAAAAAAGTGATGAGATTTTCCTCAAAAATTACAACTCAGCTACAGTGACACACAGACAATAAAACGACCTCAGGAGCAAGAGGAACATGACTTATGTAGGTCTGTGAGTAATGTTTTGAAGAAGATTATTCTTTTCTTTTCAACATTATTGAAAAATAATGTTCTTTCACATTATTCATAATATATTATTGAAATTATAGCACAATTGGTATATTCAAACTGTAGCCAAGAAAGAAAATTTTGTGAAATGTTTCCTCCTTCATTAACACGTCTTTAAAGCTGTTAATAATGTTTTAATTGTTTTTTCCTCCTAATCAAATTTAGGAGGCTCTCATAAGCCTTACCTGCTTCCATTTGTAATTATTTTGTTTCTAATTGCCAGTATATCCTATTACTGAAAATCTTAATTATTATTAAATTCATCATAGAAGATGAATCTTTTGTATTCTGTTTATAGGCACAAACAAACTATACAGGTAAATGAAACAGTAGTGTGTTAGATATGCAGAAATAAAGATGGGTGGGAAATAATATTATTGGCTCATTAGTTTTCTAGATTTCAAAGTTTTCTTCATTCTACACTACACTGAGAGAGAGCTTTCAAGTTTCTGTAAAAGTCTTCCCTGAGTAAAAAGTCTGGGTTTTATCTAGCCTTAGTATGTACTATGTAAAGAGACTGTGCATATCTCAAAGATTATGTCAGACACTCAGATATCAGCATGTATTAAAGCAAAACTCTGATTCTTAAGAATAAAAGATGTAAAGATGACACAAATACATTTTCAATTCTGTTTATCATCCTGCATGCATACACCAACATTTTCCATAATTTCTTCTTTAATACAACAGAAACTTTTCCTTATTTGAGAAACATCTGTCAAAAATAAAAGGCAATCAGTGCAGCCTTATCACATCCCATTATTTCTAGAAGCGGCTGCCCATCTCAAGTTAGAACAAGGATTCTTCTTATGCTTCTTCCACAGAGCTCTGTCATTTTGGTTACATTCATGCTGAATAATATTGCTCTTTTTTTAATTTAAAAACATAATGGTGTTTCAACTCAATTCCTGCCAATTATTTAGTATGTAAAGCAACAGAGCTGCGCTAATACTTGCTGTGGTAACAATGCAGAATTTGTTCAGTTTTTACTATGATGAGATGTTAAACTCTTCAACAGTGGCGTCTAATAATGTTCTAATTCTTCATCCATTGCTTTTGAACTTCCTTCCATTCCTCCCTCTAAATCTGCTGACAATCCCATAGAGTTCCTAGAAATGTTCAGGATATATTTTATCTTTCTTAGGGAGTCCTCCTAATAATATGAATATGTACATGGAATATGTAAAACTGATTGGCAGGCAGTCACCCTTTCCACAGCCAAGACAGCTATTTAGCATTTTAATATCTTCTCTTAAAAGTGCAAGAAAGAATGCAGAAGTTTAACACTGCCTTTAATGCAATCACAGTTCTAATTTTCCTTCCTACTCAAGCAGTAGTGTCTGTTCTATGCGCTAATCAAATACTATTCAGCCAAGGGAATGAACTTCCAGGCTTATTGGAAGAAATTACAAATTAATCTTCTGTTTGTTTCAGTAAGATTTTTTTTTTCTTTTGGTCATTTTGAATTAGTGTTCTGACAGTGCTTTGTCATGCTATTAGTTTCAATGGGAAGATGTGACAGAACCGCTGGCATAATCCAGCACACTACTGCTGATGATTTCAATGAAGGCATTCAGATTTGTACTTTCACATAGTAAAAATTTTGCTGCCCTGTTAGAATATACTTTGCCTTCAAAAGCAGATAAGCTGTTAAGATTTTTTTCTTTTTTCCTTTTAAAAAACATTAAAATCACTTTGACTTTTTAACTATTACAGCAGTGTTCAAAATACAGTCATTGCTACATAGTATTGAAAACAATCCTTCATCTCATAGTCTGAACTGAGGAATTGATGTATGCATCCTACAGTATATCCTGATTATACGCTGAGATATGATAAAGGCATCACCTCATCCTCACCACTCTTGCTGAAAAGGGCATCAATGTGCTTGAGCTGGACTGCTAACCGAGGCAGTCAAAGCCTTGAGCTGAATGACACCCCATAATCTACTACACCAAAGAGAGAGATTGAGTGAAGGATTTAAAAACAGAGGACTGCAAGGGGAGATAATGTGCAGTGTTTATGCCCATACCTTAACTATGTTTATTTGCTTTATCTGGGAGCTGTAAGCAAGACTATATTAAACAATATCTAATAAAAGCCAAAGAAAATTTAGCTCTGAGTGTAAGTTTTGTGAATGACAAGATCCTTTTTACACACTGTATTATAGCTTCTTTTTTTCAATACCTAAAGGGGGCGTACAAAAAGGCTGGAGAAGTAGTTTTTACAAGGGCATGTAGTGATAAGACAAGAGGGAATGGCTTTAAACTGACAGAGGGGAGATGTAGATCAGATATTTGGAAGAAATTCTTCACTATGTAGGTGTTGAGGCACTGGCACAGGTTGCCCAGAGAAGCTGCGGCTGCCCCATCCCTGACAGTCTTCAAGGCCAGGTTGCACGGGACCTGTGATCTAGTAGAAGGTGTCCCTGACAGTGGAAGGGGTTGGAACCAGATGAGCTTTTAGGTCCCTTCCAACACAAACCATTCTATAATTCTATATGCAAGTTTCATTTTACTATTGATGCCATTTTTTTAATTTTGGGTTATCACTCACATGAGTAGGTTAAATTCTGGGAACTCTAAATAATAGTTTACATCAACATACATGTGAAGAAAACTTGCCTGTAAAATCACAACACTGCACCAAAAAAAATTTACTGTCTAAATGATTTTTCAGGCTTTGTTTGATGGAAGTTTGTCAGTTGACTCAAGGCTGCATTGCTGGCCACAGTAATACAGGTAGTATGGTAAAATAGAAATAAATTAGAAAGAAAATAAGCTATTGCAGTGGCAGTGGTATTTCAGAGGTATTACCTTGAAGGACAAAAAATAAATGTTGAGAATTTTCCAGTAATTTCTAAAATTCCAGTCATTAAGAAAATAGTTTTTAGATAATTATCTATCTCAAGTATTATAAAAATCAAACTATAAATTTCCTGTAATGTTTATCATGATAAAATATTTTCAGATCCACAGAAGCAACTTATGAAATTCATTTGCAGAAGGTAACGCCTTAAAAAATAAGACAAATAACTTTTCCCATTGTCTCTGTATATATGAAAAATTAACTGCTAAAAGTGTACAGCAGTAAAAGTCTCACTAGAGTGAAATTTTAACATCTTCAAAGGCCAATCTCCAGTCTAAAATTAATATTTTGTTTTTTACTTAACAAATACAAAAGCCTGGACATGTAGTGCATAATAACCTAAGAAAGTTGAATGGCATAAATCCCCAAAGAGAAATGTATTTTGAATAAAGTACCACTTCATGCACAAGTAAAAATCTCTAGAGTAAAATTTCACAATAAGATCCACAAAGCAATTTGGAAAGTTGAAGAAAATACATCAAACCTTGACTATAGAAATATAACTATGTTGTTATAATGATCAAAAGTCATCTTCTAAAAATGCTGCTTTGAGCAATGCATACTGGAATTGATTTAAACATTAACATGCTACTAGTCTCCCAGAGTCAAAATAAGCATTCTGTAATGCTTTGTAAGCAATATAAGCACCTTAAGTATCTGAATTAACTAAGTTGCAGCCAAAAGGTGGCCCTTATAAATAATGTTCTGAAAGCACAAAGAGAAAGACTACAATATAAAATAGAAAAAGTTACATTGAATGTCAACATTTTGTAATATATGATCAACAGATAATCACTGCATTTGCAAAAATTGATAGCATTTGCTATGCTATAGTGTCATGGTTTAAGCCCAGCCATAACTCAGAACCACGCAGCCGCTATCTCACTCCCCCCCTTCCTCCTTCCCTCTCCCTGAGGGGTGGGGAGGAGAATCTAAAGAATGTAACTCCAATGGGTTGAGATAAGAATATCCCAGCAACTAAGGTATAACACAAAACCACTACTGCTACCAATAATAATAAAAATGATAAGGGATATAACTAGAGAAGAGAATACAACTGCTCACCACCCGCCAACCAATACCCAGCCCGACTGAGCAGTGATCTAACCCTTCTGGGTAACAGCCCCCAGTTTATATAGCGGGCATGATATGCTGTGGTATGGAATACCTCTTTGGTTAGTTTGGGTCAGGTATCCTGTCTCTGATTCCTCCCGGTTTCCCCTCCTCCCTGGCAGAGCATGAGGCTCAGAAAGTCCTTGATCAGAGTAAAGATCACTCAGCAGCAATTAAAAACATCGGTGTTATCAGCACTGTTCACAGGCCAAAAGTCAAAACCACAGCACTGCACCAGCTACTAAGAAGGAGAAAAAATGACTGCTACTGCTGAACCCAGGACATATGGGAAACAAGTATCATAGGGAATTCTTGAAGAGACCTTCCTCTGATGTGCCACATTTTCCATCCACACTTTTTTTTTAACATCTAGGAATTACTATAGATCAAACTCTTTATTTCAAAATCCCATGAGACCTTTTTAGAGAAAAACATACTTTTTATAACTTTAAGCAATTTGTATGGCTGTGAAACACTTATCAGTCACAAATAACTCATAAAGCACTAAAAAGGCTTGGGCTGCTAGTTATGCAAATTTGAATCATAAATTTAAGACCTGCTTTGTCCCTATTCTCTATTTACAGCAGACAAAGTTCTCAATACAAAAGAGATTAATAACTTTGGAGGTTAGGAAAGGTGATCATGTGTCATACCATAGATTCAATATTTATTTTAGCGAATTCTGCAATTACTCAGGAGCTCTGCAAAAGAAACAAAAGTTTTGCTCCACTAATATCATACACTAGATGAGAAGGTTTTCATTGTTCTTCATTGCCAACTGTAGAGAAATTTCTCCAAGGTCATTACCAATAAACAAGAATTTATTCTAATAAACTTATTCCTAAGTGTTCAGCAATATCCACTGGTGGTGGATGTTTCACAGAGAAGCTGGCTTCACTTTTATCACACCTGAATATAGATGTAAGGGAAAGGTAATTTTTTGTGAAAGAGGGAATAGTAATGTCACTAATAAACTTATCTTTGCTAAAAAAAAATCAAATAAAATAAAATCACAGACTATGCTACTAATAAAAAAATTTTTGGTAGATTTACTTTATAAAAAAATCTTTTATTTGTTTAGATGAGGGTTGCCGATTTTTTTTAAATTATACCCACATGCAAAAAGTATATAAATCCAACACACCCTGGTTCAAAAAAGAAAGAAAAGAAAACACAACAGAAAAAAAATGAAGTCTTTGTTTGTCTGGTAAAAAACTAGTAACACCAATTCAGCAAAGAATTTATGCATCTGAGAGGTTTGGCATTGCGGATGGAGGGGGTTTAAAGTGAATTATTAAAATGTGCAACATTTATATTACTATGAAGAAATTTAATTCAGCTTTTGCAAGCATTTCAGTGTTTGACTAAAACCGGACCCTGAAACAAAGCAATACATTCTCTGCTGTCATTCACTGCCTCTCCAATTACCAATCCTCAATTCACTTCTTGGAGGAGTAAGGAACATGAAGGACAGCTCTGTGAATGACTCATTAACATGGAAAAGATCATTTCATGAAGATTATATTGTTTTCCTAACAAGATCAAAAGTGTGCACTAAATTATTGTTATGATAATTACCTTTGGCAGAATTTGTCTTACTGTTAAAAAGCAATAATAAGGTACACCTTAAGAGGCAGAATAATTACACTTAACTGCTGTAATTAATAAATCAATTCTCAAGCAAAAATGATTCATAATAGGAATTATGCAACTGCTGCCATTTAAATTCTTACTGCAATACCTTAGTATAATTTAAATCAAGCATTGTTAATATTTCTAAAGCTTTACTTCAATAAGGTAAGAAAATTCAGGAAGACAACCATTTCATTTCTGCGTCACCAGGCTGGATTGTCTAAAACTGAATTTTAGAATATGCATATGCAAACCAAATAAGGAGAAGGAGAAGAAAGTAGAGGTTATATTTGTGCACACAGCTTTTGTGACATCAGTTTATCCCTTTTCAAGCAGGTATCATTTCAGAATCTTTCTTCACTATCAAAGATGTTTTACCATCAAATATTAATTCTTGTATTTCACTGTATGAGCAAAAAGAAATCTCACAGGCAGATGTCATCCTCCTTTCTGCTCTTAAAGAATTTGTTCTAAAATATTTGATTTGATATAATTTAAACAGTGAATTTCATTAATAGTCTTAAGATCAATTTTTCTCTGATGATCTACATTGCTATTTAGAATCATAGAATCATAGAATAGTTACGGTTGGAAAGGACCTTAAGGCCATCAAGTTCCAACCCACCTGTCATGGGTTCAGCAGTAGCAGTCATTTTTTCTCCTTCGTAGTAGCTGGTGCAGTGCTGTGTTTTCAATTTTTGGTCTGGAAACAGCACTGATAACGCCGATGTTTATAGTTGTGGCTTAGAATGTTTTGGCCTGACCAAGGACTTTCTGAGTCTCATGCTCTGCCAGGGAGGGGGGGGGGAATCCGGGAGGAGGCAGAGACAGGACACCTGACCCAAACTGACCAAAGAGCTATTCCATGCCACAGCACGACATGCCCAGGATGTAAAACTGGGGGCAGGAACCAGGAAGAGTTCAGTTCACAGCTCGGTCATGGAGTGGTGAGCAATTGTATCCTCTTTCCTTGTATTTCCCTGGTCATTGTTGTGGGTGGTGGTGGCAGTGGTGGTTTGTGTTACCTTAGTTACTGGACTGTTCTTATCTCAACCAGTGGGAGTTGCATTTTTTTGATTCTTCTCCCAATTTCCGCCCCCCCCCCCCCCCCCCCCCCGGAGTGGGGGGGAAGAAGGAGGGGGAAGTGAGTAGTCGGGCTTTGTATTAGAAGGGGTGAGCTATTGTATTCTTCCCTTGTATTTGCCTTGTCATTATTATTATTGGTGGTAGCAGTAGTGGTCCTGTGTTATACTTTAGTTACTAAACTGTTCTTATCTCAACCTGTGGGAGTTGCATTCCTTTGATTCTCCTCCCCATCTACCCGGGAGCAGGGGGAAGAAAGAGAGGGGAGTGAGTGAGAGAGCGACTGCGTGATTTACAGCTTAAACCACGACAGTTCTTTTTGGCGCCCAACGTGGGGCCCGAACCCACGACCCTGAGACCACCTTGCCAGGGGCAGGAACACCTCCCACTAAACCATGCCACCCAAGGCTCTGTCCAACCTGGTCTTGAACACTGCCAGCAATGGAGTATTCACAACTTCCCTGGGCAACCCATTCCAGTGCCTCATCACCCTTACAGTAAGGAATTTCTTCCTCATATCCAATCTAAACTTCCCCTGTTTAAGTTTGAACCCATTACCCCTTGTCCTATCACTACAGTCCCTAATGAAGAGTCCCTCCCCAGCATTCCTGAGTGATTTCTGAGTGATCTTCAGAGAGCCAAAAAATGCCAGTGATTTCAATCATGTTATTTAATAAAAGTTTCATTAGAGTACTATGAGTATAAAACAACTCCCAGACTACCTGCATTTTACTATCAGTAGTCCTTGAAGATTTCTAAATGACACAACAGTCAGCTCTGTGTTCTTATATAGGAAGTCTTACAGTTAATCATTTTTCCAAAGATGATCTACACAAACAGGCTTTATGATGTCACAGCATGATTTGTAAAAGACTTACTGTAAATAAAAACCACTCAGCTTCTTGTTGTCCTTGATAGTTCATGATTTGGGGATTCACTGGCTTTAAAATGGCTACATACACTAATGAAAAGGCGAATAACTACTGGGCGTAGTGTCTTGGTGAAGGACTTCTGTCCATCACAGAGAAGTCCATATTCCAGCACCCAACATAATTTTTCCCTCTACAAACATACCCAATATTCTATTTTTGTTGCCAAGTCACCTCTACAAGTGAAAATACACAGTTCTCAAAAGAAACATAAAAATATATCCAAGCCATAAGTACAGAATTTAATTCATTAAGAGATCGCATTATTATCCTGAAACATTTTTTGCGTGTAAACAGAAACACAATATTAATCTGTTTTCATTTATGTATTCTAACCTTATAGTCCTTGTTACAACATTAGCACTTACTCTCATATGTTTCATCTAAGACTATGCAAGTACAAGTTTGCTAAAAACTTGCACTGCTGGGAAACAGCCATACAGATAAAAAAAGGCAGGATCATGAAGATACATAGCAGAAGCTTGCTTATCAAAGAAGAGTTCAAAATATGGCTTCTCTTCCTCTCTACCTCAGCTGGAAGACCAATTTTCTCAGTGTCCTATATGTTCCCTTTCCCAAGATTTATCATTAATCTTTGTTACTATACAATCTGTTTATGTTATTTCTATAACTAAATATGCCAGTTAAAGTTCTGACCCACCAAGAACAAAATCCCCCCGTATATATTAGCAAATGAGTAGTTCATTCAGTTTCTAGAGACATGAGCAGACAATGAGGTTCCACATTATTGTCTCAGCATTCCCACAGGCTTCAGAAGGAACATTTAAATTCTCAGTGTTTGAAGCTAAAAATCTAGCTTCCAAGTCTGGTGAACTTACCTGAATCTATCATCAATACATGAATAAGCAGCATTGCTGATATAGAATTATAGAATCATAGAATAGTTAGGGTTGGAAAGGACCTTAAGATCGTCTAGTTAAAACCCCCCTGTCATGAGCAGGGACACCTTCCACTAAACCATGCAACCCACGGCTATGTCCAATCCAGCCTTGAACACCACCAGCGATGGAGCATTCGCAACTTCCCTGGCCAACCCATTCCAGTGCCTCACCACCCTTACAGTCAAGAATTTCTTCCTCATATCCGATCTACACTTCCCCTGTTTAAGTTTGAACCCATTACCCCTTGTCCTCTCACTACAGTCCCTCATGAAGCGTCCCTCCCCAGCATACCTATAGGCCCCCTTCTGATACTAGAAGGCTGCTATGAGATCTCCATGCAGCCTTCTCTTCTCCAGGCTGAACAGCCCCAACTTTCTCAGCCTATCTTCATACAGGAGGTGCTCCAGTCCTCTGATCATCCTCGTGGCCCACCTCTGGACTTGTTCCAACAGTTTCATGTCCTTTTTATGTTGAGGACACCAGAACTGCACACAATACTCCAAGTGAGGTCTCACAAGAGCAGAGTAGAGGGGCAGGATCAACTCCCTCGACCTGCTGGTCACCCTCCTTTTGATGCAGCCCAGGATACGGTTGGCTTTCTGGGCTGCAAGTGCACACTGCAGCCGGCTCATGTTCATTTTCTCATCAACCAAAACCCTAAAGTCCTTCTCCGCAGGGCTGCTCTGAATCTCTTCTCTGCCCAACCAGGAGCTGTGCCTGGGATTGCTCCCACCCACATGTAGGACCTTGCACTTGGCATGGTTAAACTTCATCAGGTGGCCATCAGCCCACCTCACAAGTGTGTCAAGGTCCCTCTGGATGCCATTCCTTCCCTCCAACATATCAACCGAACCACACAGCTTGGTGTCATTGGCAAACTTGCTGAGGGTGCACTCAATCCCACTGCCCATGACACCGACAAAGATGTTGAACAAGACTGGTCCCAACACCAATCACTGAGGCACTCCACTTGTTACTGGTCTCCAGCTGGACACTGAGCCATTGACCACAACTCTTTGCGTGTGGCCATCCAGCCAGTTCTTTATCCACCGAGTGGTCCACCTATCAAATTGATGTTTCTCCAACTTAGAGACAAGGATGTCATGTGAGACAGTGTCAAACGCTTTGCACAAGTCCAGGTAGATGACATCAACTGCTCTAACCCTGTCCATCAGTTCTGTAGCCCCATCATAGAAGGACACCAAATTAGTCAGGCAGGATTTCCCCCTTAGTGAAGCCATGCTGGCTGTCACCAAGCTCCTTGTTGTCTTTCATGTGCCTCAGCATGCATTCCAGGAGAATCTGCTCCAAGATTTTGCCAGGCACAGAGGTGAGGCTGACTGGTCTGTAGCTCTCTGCTTCATCCATTTTCCCTTCTTGGAAATGGGGTTATATTTCCCTTTTTCCAGTCGTCGGGAACTTCACCTGACTGCCATGATTTTTCAAATATGAGGGACAGTGGTTTAGCAACTTCATTTGCCTGCTCCTTCAGGACCCGCAGATGGATTTTATCCTGTTCCATGGACTTGTATACGTTCAGGTTCTTGAGATAGTCTCGAACCAGATCCTCTCCTACAGTGGGCCCAGGGTCTTCATTCTCACTGTCCCTGCATCTGCCTTCCAAGACTTGGGTGGTGTGGTCAGAGCATTTTCCAGTGAAGACTGAGGCAAAGAAGTCATTAAGAGCCTCAGCCTTCTCCAAATCCAGGGTAGCCAGTTCTCCTGATAGCTTCTGGAGAGGGCCTAAAATGTCCCTAGCCTGTCTTTTATTTATAATGTACCTACAGAATCCCTTCCTGTTATCTTTAACGTCCCTAACCAAGTTTAATTCTAAGTGGGCCTTAGCTTTCCTAACCTGGTCCCTAGCTTCCCAGACAACATCCCTGTATTCTTCCCCAGCGCCTGTCCTTGCTTCCACCTTTTATAAGTCTCTTTTTTCCTTCAAATTTTCCTCAGCAGCTCCTTATCCATCCAAGGAGGTCTCCTGGCCCTCCTGCTGCACTTCCTTCTAGCAGGGGTGTATCGCTCCTGAGCTTGCAGCAGGTGATCCTTGAATATCAACCAATAGTCTTGGGCCCCTCTGCCCTCTACGGCTATATCCCATGGAAACTTATGAGTCTGCTCTCTTGAAGTCCAGGGCAGTGAGCTTGATGCATGCTCTTCTCACTGTCCTGAGGATCTCGAATTCGACCACCTCATGATCGCTGCAACCAAGGTTGCCCTGGAGCGTCATGTTTCCGACCAGCCCTTCCCTGTTGGTGAGCACGAGGTCAAGCATGGCACCTCTCCTTGTCGGCTCCTCTATTACTTGCAGAAGGAAGCTGTCTTCCACACAATCAAGGAACTTCCTGGATTGCTTGTGCCAGGCCGTACCATCCCTCCAACAGATATCAGGATGGTTGAAGTCCCCCATGAGAACAAGGGTCTGCAAGTGTGAGGCTCTTCCTATCTGTCTATAGGGCGCTTCATCCACTGAGTCCTCTTGGTAAGGCGGTCTGTAACAGATCCCCACAATAATGCCTCCCATTGCTGTTCTCCCTTTAACCCTGACCCACAAACTCTCTGTCGACTGCTCACCTGCCAGCAGACAGAGTTCCATACTCTCCAGCCTATCCCTAACATAAATAGCAACCTCCCCTCCCTGCCTACCAGGCCTGTCTTTCCTAAAGAGCCTGTAACCTTCCATTCCAACACACCAGTCATAGGAGCCATCCCACCATGTTTCTGTGATGCCTATGATATCATACCCCCGTAGACGTGCACACATCTCTAATTCCTCTTGTTTGTTCCCCATGCTATGGGTATTTGTATAGAGGCATCTGAGCTGAGCTCCAGTTGAACCTGGCTCATTGGCTGGAGCAGCTGGAATATCTCTACATTGCTCTGAACACTTACTATATAGGTGCTGGCAAGTGACTGGGTGTGTTGGGATGGAATGATGCCCCCCTCCCCCACAGGAGGATGTCTAATTTAAAGCATCCTTGACCAGTCTGGCAAGCCTCCTCCCAAATCCACTCTTCCCTTTCTTTGTCAGACCAGCTGCACCAGCCCCCAGTAGACCTGGCCTACTAAGTGAGTCCCATGTTCAAGGTACCTAAACCCTTGTCTACAACACCACCCTTCTAACCATTTATTAACCTGGCCAATCCTCCTAGCCTTTTATGGTCCTGCCCTGTATCCTGGAGAATTGACAAAAAAACAATCTGAGCTTCACAGCCCCTAACCACCTCTCCCAGAGCTCTGTAGTCCTTCTTTATGTTCTCCTGGCTACTGCTATCTATATCAGTAGCACCCACATGGATCACTAGAAGTGGGTAATAGTCTGTGGGACTGACTAGAGCAGGCAGCTTCTCTACAACATCCCTGATCCAAGCCCCTGGTAGGCAACACACGTCCCTTGAGACTGGGTCAGGCCAACAGATGGGTGCCTCTGTTCCTTTCAGAGTAGAGTCCCCTACCACTATGGCCCGCCGCTTTTTCCTGGCAGCACCAGTAGAGATCTTCTTTACCAGTGCATCAGCTGGTTGTTCCTGGTGGGAGTGTGTTTCCTCATCAGCGCCCTGCAGGACAGCAAAGCGGTTCTGGATAGGAACAACAGATTTAGGAGGAAGCCCCTTGCTTTTTATTATCCTCTTCCTCCTTTTTTTGTTGTTTTTTTCTGTTACCGTTTCCCAGCTTCCTGGGTTAGCGGCCTCCTTTCCTGCGTGAGTAACAGTAGACGCTTGAGGCCCCTGCACAGTCTGGTCCTGGAGCAAGCAGTGCTGTTTCCCCTCAGCTTCTCTGACACCTTTCAGCCTAGTAACAGCGTCCCGCAGCTCAGCCACCTGCTGCAGGAGAGCAGTGCAGGCACTCTTCTACGCCCCTAGCTCTGCACTGCAGCCTCCCCTCTCATCGGCTCTGTCTGGGTGCCTACGCTGGCCACTGCTGCCGCAGCCAGAGCACAGCTACCAGACCAAGCCCTGGTCATACGGCAAGTGCTCACCATTCTGCTCACCATCCCACTCGCCTGCCCATGTGAACTGCCACATAAAGTGCCTCGAACCTGCCCTGTTTGCCACGCTCCTAGTCACTTGCGCGTCCTGGGCAGGTTTTTACCCACTGGATATCTTACTCATTAAAAATTCCCAGGAATAAATAGCTACTATTAGAGTTAAAATAAACTGGCTGTCACATGATAAATGAAGCAGATTTTTATAAATATGATAAAAGCTTAAAAATCATAAAGGGTTCTCTACAGGTGCTAATATTATTACTTGAATGAAATTAATGAGACTCTCCATAAAACAGTAGGAGATCCTTAGATTACACAAGTAATCAGCAAGAAAATTTATTGTAGATTCACGAAGCACAAAATGTTTGTGTAATGTATGCAAAAGTGGTACTTTATTCTCTGTGGTGAACAATTCTGAGTCCTTATAATAGAAAAATATTTAACAGTTTAAAAACTCTTGAGGCATAGTTTTAAAAAGTTGTTCAACTCTGATTAATTCATCTCACAGCAAATTAGCAATGAAAGAAGGTCTGCTTTTTTTTAACATTCAGTAGGATCCATTATTAAAATAACTAAGGTTAAACAATGGATACAAAGACAAGTGAAAATCAAACTTGATGCCTAGGAAAGGAAGGTTCAGGAGTGTGAGGTTCACAGATTAGGCAGTACATTAATCTGAAAAGCTAAACTACTTTTCATTATCTGGCACCCTGAAACAGCATACAAGCAAGTGAGAAATTTAACATTTGTATGCAAAAAATATTTTTTAAAAAATTGCCATGACATGTAATTGTAGCCATTCTGATGCTTTAGGGAATGCTTTCTTTCTAGGTACTCTCCCATTAGGATGCGCTGCCTGCACAGCATATTTAGCTCAATAGCTATCAACAGACGTCAACCTCATACCATTCTTGGTTGCTCTATGTACAATGTATTTATTTACATGACTACGTATTACTATAAACCTCATGTATGTTTTATGAGCCAATTCAGATCAAGGAGTTCTAGCAGGAGTTCCAAAGAAGAAATCCTACCCCATTTGTGCTATTAAATTCGCAGTTTCTGAGAAACAATATTTAGCCCAGCTTTTCTCTCTCTTTTTTTTTTCTGAAATCTTTTATTCCAACATATCATGGAATCATGAGTTTGTGTTCAATACCTTACATTGCATATTCATTGATTGCTGCAATTAATTGCTTTTGTTTCGTACTTTCAGTTTTAATTAAGTGGACTGAAAGTGTCAATACACTGCGGCTGTTCACCTGACTCACAAGTGAAACTAAATAATACTATACCATGACTAGCTAATAATGTTCTGTCAATGAAACAAGAAAGGGTCCTTCATGGGTCAGGAAATTAGTAATAATAACAGAATACAAAACCTTTAATTTTTAGACTAACTGCTTAGTGCAGATTAACAGTACCTAAAGCAACTGTGATCTAACAACATGGATTTACTTGTGTTGCATGTGTTATGTGAAATGAGATGACTGATAACTGCTTAGTTGCTGGCATCCACACCTCCAAAGAGGCATCCTTTGCCAAGTACACTTACAGAGTGCAGTGCTTAAAGATATCTGTTTGTGCTCATGTCCTGAGCACAGGTGAGCAAACTCTGCCTAACTTCAGAACTGACTGAAAGCTGTATGGCTGTTTCAGTACAGGACACAAATATTAGCTGGAGCTTGTGAGCATGAAAATACGTTCATGTGGCTTTTGAGCTGAATCTGTGTCATATTCTACATGCCTACAGTGCAGGCAACAGCAATATATGGTGTGGATATATCCATTGACAGTTCAGTAAAGTTTTTGTGCCAAGTAATTTGGGGACTGATCTGTACTGTGAACTTTGTAACTGTTCACCCATTACAGGAATGTAACTCAGTAATGTAAATAGACTCCTTGCTGAAGAAAACACTGCACTTGTCAGGTAGAAAAGAAAGACCTCCTTTTCCAGAGCTTTGGAACTTTTCAAGAATATTATATTAAAGCATACGCAAAGAAAGAGACTGTGTTGAGGTAAATTGGTACCTCTTCTGTGACAGCATCATAAATTTAGACATGTGAGAAAACCTGGGCAGGAATATGAATTAAAATCCAGTTTCCCTGCTTAAAATGTGACTTGTACATCAACAGATATTATCAATTCTAACTTATTAATTTCCTGTAGTTATTCAATGCAAATTCTTCTAGAGTCATCATTTGAAAATCATCTGGATGCATATAGTTTCTGACATCTAATTGGTTATTTACCCTAAACCATGGATGCTCACAAATTGTTTATTACTAATCAGAAGAGCTAAAGAGTAACTTCATTTGTCAGTATTGCAGGTTATTCAGGAAGTTGTAGCTAACCTACTTGGACACCAATATGCTAACAGACCATCCTTTCCCAAGCTTTCAATGTTTTCCCTTCCCCACACGCAAGGCATTTTGTCATTTATCAGCTTCCTTCCAAACTTCCACGCCTCTCCCCTATCAAAAGACAGCATTCAGCTACAAATATTCGTAAGTCACTTAATTTTGAAAAACCTGGCTGGCCTGTCTCTCAAAATATTACAATTTTCTCAGAACTTCAGAAATCTTTTTTTTTCCAAGGATTTGTGTTTTCATGCCTCTTCTCCCCAAACATCTTACTATGCTGAATCTTCTTTTAAAATAACTTCAGCCTTTTATTTCCCTCCCTCCTCCATGTATATTTATACATATATAGGTTTACTGGGCCTTATCTGATGTAGATTTCCCATAATGCCTTCAGCCATTTTCTCCCTAGCTGGAGGCAAATTGGTCTCACTAGTATTTCAGTTTATTATTTAAGGACACATACTGATCTTGTGTTCTGGGCAAATAAAATCAGACCACTTTCAATAAGAAAGCACAGAGTTTGCATTATATAATATCTATAAAGAGATGGAGGATAAGATCCAATAATTTGCAAAAGATTTATATTTGGAATAATATTTATGCTTTTCATATTCTCTGTAAGTAGAAATGCAAGACACGAATCATGCCCTTTTACACATTTCTCTGGGTTTTCTGAGACTAGATCAGATGGAACATTTCATCAGAACCCTTGAAATCATGCAAACAACAAACATGAGCATCTGCATTTTAAGTATTAACTGCTAAAGCACCATGAAAACCGCAGCACTGGCATATTTGCTCTGACTTCTCTGCCAAAGGGTGGGCCTCACATTCTTCACCCTGAAAGCATTCAAGACAAGAGATGAATGTGAAATTTATCTTTCATAGCGGAGACACACACCATGAAAAGCCTTACCATCGTTAAATCCTGATAAAGAGTACAGCAATTTCTACGGTACATTATTTATATATGAATTAAAGAGAATTATTCAGTAGCCCAAAATGCAAATAATTATACCCTATCTTCCAAACAGATATCTTTGAATCCTAGTAATGTTGAGCATCTGCAGAAATGAAGTTACCTACAAACACACACACAAACTCTTCATCATGATATGTTAGTTCCATCCTTTAATGGCCTTTTGCTCTGTGGCTGATCTTTACAACTTAACTCCTTTGGCCACATCTTTATCCAGGCATTTAGAAAAGAAAAACCAGTGTACTCCTTAATAAATAAACCCATTTAATCACAAAGTCTAAAATATTTATGTTTAAGGCATGTCCAACTGTCTACCTTTATCACCTTCACAGACTACACCTCAAGTTCTCAGCAATGTCTATGCTGGGCAATGCAAAAAAAGTGCAAGAATACCTGTGTTTCAGTCCAGCCAGGCTGGTAAATCTGGAAATGGTATTCACAGTGCTGTGCCAAAATCTTGTTCTCAGCCAAAAGAGACAGCCAAATGGTGTGTAAGGTGTCCCTGAGAAAGATCAAGACTTTAAAAGCAACAATAACTACCAAAGTATGCAGATAAAACCTGAACTATGCATGTAGAGTAATAATTAGAATACAATTTATATCTTGGTAGAGTTGCAACTTCAGTTTCTCCCTTTACTGCCCCCTTCTACCAAGACTTCTGTGTGTATGATGCGGTGAAATTAAAAACTGCAAAAGCCCTTTAAAGGAAAAAAAAAAAAAAGGCCTAAAAGCAGTCTCAGAGTCCAGTCTCTTAAATCCCAAGGGTCACTTTGAAAGTCTCAACCTAAATGTTTAGCTGAGTTATTATCTGCTTTTTTTTCAAACTGCAAATCCCAGTTGTTCTCAGCATTTCCAAATGCATAACACACTTATCCATGAAACATAAGCTGTGGTTAGGATGAAACCTTTGGCCTGCATTCTCTCCATAGATACAAACTGCGTGTCAATATACAGACAGTATGCTGAACTGCTACCATTCAGCTCACATTGCATTTGGGAAGCCCTACATTGTAGGATTTAGGAGGCTTCAGAAATCAGCTTTTTAAAGCATTTTCAGCAAACTCAGAGGTAAAAAGCACTGTTGGTCTATTTCAATTATTTTAATATGATGTAAAAGAATGTGAGGTAGTTAAAAATATGAAGCACTGTGGAAAGGAAACAGGCAGTATAGATAAAAGCACTTAAGATTAATTTAACATGCACAGGATTTCCCAATTAAAACTTCCACATTAGCGCTGCATTTTAAACAGTTAATCTCCTAACGAGACATCCCCAGCAATGAGAAGTGAATTGCAGGACTGAATATGGCCCTGAGGCCTGCATCTGGAAAAGGCTGTACTTTGTAAACGCTGGATTGATGCTGCCATCTCGAATTCTGCAAAGAAAGAGCTGCACTGCCACCTACTGCCACCACGGTTTTTCCCATCAAGGACTGCCACTAAAAGTGGTACAAAGCGTTAAATGCTTTTGACCAAAGCACACACGAAAGAAATTACGTAACTTGATTCTTCATGCATGCATATTTTAAATTTAATTTTTATTTTTTTTTTTTACTCTGATAGCTGGAAAGGCCGATTGCTTCTTTTTCTCTCTCTTTTTTTCATAATACAATAAAAGCAAAAGAATCTGTTTTTTTCTTTTATTCCCAGATCTCCACTGTCATATCTTTGAATCCTGGCTGACCTGCAGTCATCTCAGCTAATGACACTTTGACTGCCTCATCCAAAAGAGCTATGTTGCAGTTGGCTTCTTCCCTTCCCTTAGGGGCCAAAAACATTATCCTGTGATGTGCCTGGTCTCCAAGATGTGAAGGAGGCTTGCACAGCAGCCCCCGGCTCCACTGTAGAAATACTAGCTTAATTGAAAACAAAGTTTTACTGTGGTTTCCTCTCAGGGCCTTTTTTGACAGCTAAATTTGCAAATCAATTAACATACCGAGAACAGCTACTCCTTTTCCTAATAGGCATACTCACTACCAATTGCTCATGAAATAAATTTTCATAAGTAGCAGAAAACTAAGGGAATTAATATTTCAGACTGCAAAGAAAGAAACTTACCTAATAATGAAATAGGGAAAACAGAACATCAGGATAAATTAATTAATGTGTCAGCTGTGCTCTCTAAATTCTAGCCAACTTGAACAACCATCTATCTAGAATTTAAGATACACTAGCAGGTAACTGATGCTTTTTCTGCTCTTTCCCTTAATTGCATATGCAAATAGCATTATAAATATATAGGTGAGAGAATCCCCATCCTCACATTTAGAGTTGTTTGGTAACATTAAAACACAGACCAATTCAAGCTGCTGCCAGGAAAATCACAGTTACATATCATCTGCAAGCATCCTGGGGGGAAAAATACTTCCAATTCAGTGTGTGTCAAAGGTGTCTCAGAAGACTGAAGTGAGCACATGCTCAAAGAAACATGTACCCTTCCTATATAACCATCAAAATAAGTCCAAACCAAGCAAGATGGCTTAATTGCATTTTCTGAAGACTAGACTTCTTTTTTTCTTTTTAGTTTGTAATAGACAAGACCTCCTGCAACTACAGAAGTGGCAAGACTCACTTGTTTAATAACTGAGGGGAAAAAAACCAGACATCCTGGCACTATCTCTCTTCTCCTTCGCCTTCAGGCCTAGAAGTACTCCACATTGCAAGTACAATACAAGACAGTGACTAAATTTTTGTGTCTCTTCAGATACATAATATGGTCACGGCACCAAATGGTTTATGTTTTTGGACCCTAGAAGAAAGCTGTTTCTTTTTAGAAGTATAAATATAGAATCATAGAATCATAGAATAGTTAGGGTTGGAAAGGACCTTAAGATATAGTACAATAATCCTTGAGAAAACTAAAATTTCCATACATTAGCACATGAAAAGTCTCCTTTCACTGCTCATTTATCAAGAGAATAGTTCTGAAGAATTAATTCTGTTAGAAATTGTATTCTATTCATTGCCCTAAAATTAAAATTTTGTATTTATCTGTTCATTGTCTTACGTGCTGCAGGGGTTTTGCTGCAAATAAATTCAGATTTTTTTCTCCATTACAGAACAGTGGCAACAGAGGTAATAAAAAGCAAACATTTTTTTGTTCTGTCTTTATAGAAATGCTACCTTTTCTTCCCACTGGAAATTTTTAAAGCATCTTCCTTCCAGCAACAAGACCATGTGACAAGTTTTATATCGCATACTATGTAGCATTAACAAAAGAAAATTGTATTTTACCTATTCCTTATATCCACTGTGTTTAAATTCATCTAATGGAGCTGTTTCCATCAGGAATAGTAGAATTTTTTAAACCAGGTCTACAAAACCCCTTCAGACAACAAGGTGAGCCTAATTAATTTTATGCTTTCATCTTGTCTTTACACAAAATCATCTGACAGACAAATAAATAGCAAGAGAAGCCCAGAAAAAAAAAATCTAGGAAGACTAATCTGCCCCTCTATACTTTCTGCAGCTGCTGTGTTGGATTTTGTCTTTAGTTGGCCATACCATCACCACACCTGTCCAGTCAGTTGTGAATTTAACCCACATTAGAAAAAGCTTTGTCCTGAGCAGAACTCTAAAAGCTTGATGCCCTATAACAGAAGTATTCAAGCAGTCCTTAACCCAAAAGAATTTTGGATAGCTACTGTGAACCAAATGCATTGAATATTTTTCTCTATTCTCTGTGTTGTTCCTTTTTCTCAGCTTTTTTCTATTTCCTCTCCCCAAAACTGACTCTCTTCTTATCCCTTCTCTTCACACAAAAAATAAAATTAAAAAAAAAGATCCAGCAGTATTTGAGCTGATCCTTGCTCAGCGCTGTTCCGATAGCAAGTGAGAATAAACAAAATCCTGATGCACTGGAATGCAAAATAATTACTTCTACTGTTTGTAGTGAACTTGAGAATTCACATATGAGCAAATGAGCAAGCGTCACTAACATACAGCAGATATGTTGTTATTCAGGCTAACAGAATAAACCTCTGGGTCTCAAGTAGAGATACAACCTTTCAGAGCCCCAATGCCGCTTTCTGACAGAGACCAAGTTCTGTCCAGCTTCCTGATAATGAATGGTAACATGGAAACTTAACTGTGTAAAATAAAGACACAACCCTCAGAATTACAATGGTTAACCACATACAGAAGAAAAAACAGGCTAAGAAGAATGCCATGTTACAAGGCTTTAGCTGTAATTTTTACCAGTATTGGTTCACTGTTAATAACCTGATTCCTGCTACAGTAGTGAACATCATTGTTAACTGTTATAGATTAACATGCTGGCTAATCAGCAAAGCTCGCTTGTGTCTTTGCTCATAAACTACATTACTGGCTATGGATACTCTAAGAGAAAAACTGGAGAAATAGCTGCAAGATCTGAATACATATAGATCTCTGTTAACTAAGAATATACTATTGTCTCTTATAAATACCTAGTGGTAAGCCTAGGTCATTTTAAAGCACATCTTCCTGGAAGAAGCAGCATGGGCCGTATGGAAAGAAATGGAAGCTGGGCACCTATTGCACAGCAACTCTCGGTGTACTTGGATTTCAGACTGGTGTAAGGCAGGTAGGCTTTTACAGTTCCTCCAGGTCTGCTCACCTTTAAGGCAACTGTCTCACCTCCAGCGTGGTCCTGTGGATACAAGGAGGATTGCAGCAGGATTTCTTACTCAGGAGCTGATGCCTGCTGAAGAATTGAATTTTAATGTTTCCTGATTATTTAGGCTCCAGACGGTGAAATAAATAGATAGCATAATATTTTTGAAACTAGTGGTAAATTTAGTACAGAATACCCTCCCTCATTTTCTACCAGATGCTCTTTCTATTTGCATGTTCATATTCTTGACAAGCATCTTCAAGTAAAAAAAAATAAAGGAAGAAAAAAGAGTATGCTCGTATGCTTTGAACTTTAATTATCAGCTTTAAAATGCAGTTCTGTATCCTGAATGCTTTACAAACTGGCTTTTTTTGGTTTCTGATCTCTGTGATGGTTAGGAAAAAAATAAACACATACAGGAGCTGGAAAATATTCCTGATATATAATCTATTTGTAAAAGGAAGAACACTGCTCAACGCTAGACATAAAAATAGCTTTGTTAAAGTAATGTCTTGAGGTAAAAGTGGTTAAGCTTAAACCATTGCAGTTTAAGGAAAAGTATTTTTCCCCCTGTATTATCTACAGGGAGTTGCAAAGGTACCAGTGAATTGTTCTTGACATTAGACAGGAGATGATTAGAAAAATGTTGTTCATGTTTTCAAGATGCTGTCAATAATAGTGCAGAGCAATAAGCTGTAGATCTTAACATTATCTTTCTGAATACTTGGCAAGTATGGAGCATACTTGAAATGAAGGCAGTCTCTGCCCCAGCATTCTTACAATCACAAAGAAAACAGAAATTGAGACACAAATAAAAAATGTGACTGAAATCCTGCAGCTTGGAGAGATAGGATACTGTTAAGCTGAATAATACCTTTGAACTGAGACAAAGCTAAATTGGTATTGCTTATCCACATACAACGATTTTATATACTGATTATGCCTTCAAAGTGCTTGTGTCTGGTTTTCAACAGTGGTTCTTAGAGAGACATCAATCACTACATTCATCACTGCCGCTGAATGCAAGAGAGCCTCAGAGATCCATCTAATCCTCAGCTATGTGGAAGAATGCGTGAGATTTCAGTTTAATAAATCCTCATTATTGTACGTGGTCAACAACCAGACTTTGTTTTACGATTTACAATTATATTTTGTGTAACAAAGTATATTTGCCTCTGACTTGGGTAACCATAGGTGAAAGGGGTGCTGGTTAGACACAGAACACTCATTTGTTTCTGACAGAGTTAAATAATTTCAGATTTGATATTGAGCCACTTAATTTCTGAGTTGCTTTCTGCTACAGCTCTGTGAAGCTGCATGCAGCAATGAGGCTGGCATTTTGTGAAGGCTTTGCAGTTGGTGGCACAGGACCCCACAGCTACAACAGAATACTTTACCAAGCATTTTCTCCATGAAGGGAAGCTATGACTCTCTTTACTAGCCAGCTGAATTATTAAGCTTCTGGCTGGTGTTTCACTCAGGTGAAGAGGAATTTTAAGAATCATGCAAACTGAAAGAGCTCTTAGGCTTAAAAAAAAATAAATAAATTTGTGTTTAAACAAGAAAAGGAAAGGAATTGTAAGCTGTGAAGAGATCTTTCTCCTCCTCTAAAGCAAACTTAAATATTTCAGAACCCACAACAAAATGAGGGTAAATAAAGTGGAAGCCCCCATCCTCATACTTGAGAAACATGTTAAGGTTATTTCTCTTTAATGAACTAGCGTAAGATGACCCATCTTTCATCTTAAGTTCATTAATGCAAGCCCGTATACCTCAGGAATATTGTGTGGGGTACAAGGCATGAGAAAATTTTGGAAAAGAGGTGAACCATGGCCAGGACTGACGGAGTACCGGAGACTGTAGAATAAGCACTTTATGTGTCCATTCCTCCATCTTAAAAATGTTATTGGAGGAATAAGATGAACATCAAAAACACTCAACAGAATTTCTTCTAGACAGATCAGTCATTTTCTTTGATCAGAAAGACCACAGGTATTTTCTGATGTGCCATACCTCTCAGAAAGATTAAGGGTTCCAAGCCACATTTGCAGATTACCCAAAGCACATGCTTTGCAAGAGAGTACCAAGTGTTATGCTCTGGCTCTATACACAACTGTAAATTAAAGTAGAAATACCTACCAAAATAAGACAGTGCTAAGAAATGTGCATTCACTTACAAGACAAAACCACCTTGAAACATCACCTGCCATTTTATACTTCACAATGCCAAACTAAGAGCTCAAGGTGAGGTGAGAAGCCTCACATTGATGAAAGTTCTCCCTTCAGCCTTTGCATTAAAATGTCCGAGTTTCACCAAGATAAACAAAATTGAGAAAATTGTACATTATTTCAATAGCATCACTCTTTTGAGATGTTGCAGCAGTGCATAGAGTGAACTTAAAGGTTTTTGCCAGAGGGCACAGCAGCAACCAGAGGAACTCAGTGGTGCTGGGACAGAAAGGAACTATGAATTTTGGAGAACAGATAGACAGACCTGCCTCTAGAGGATATAAATGAAGCTTCTTGATGGCAGGAACCCCTGGTACCAGGTAAGCCTCTGCTGGGGTGAATCCCAAACCTACATCCCATGGAGGACCTCAGGCAGGCGCCCTGTTCTGGCCCTCAAACCTCACTTCCTTAGTTAAACCCACAGCTTTCAGAATCTTCACACATTATTTATTCCAGTGTCTGATTGCTGTTCAGAGGTTAAAATAATTTTTAAAGATGTTTACATACGTCCAGGTTAGCAGCTATTGCAAGCAAGAAAACATTCTATGTTGGAAGAGCAATGGAGTATTTGTGCTTCTGGCAAGACAAATAGCCAGGTCCTGCTCTAAATAATCTAGGCGTTATATACACTATTATATGAGCACAGTTTCTAAGTAATCATATAGAAAAACTGTTAAGCATAATCAAATATCAGTTTAATACCATCACATGCTCATATTATTCTCTTCAAGATTAGTTTTAGATTTTTAACAACGTCATATTAAACACAGTGAAAAGGTATTCACTAGCTCCACCTGTTGATTCTATGAAGCTCTACAACACAGCATTTTGCAAAAATAAGATACATTGAAGAGCAGGATGTTGAAAAGCATGAATTGGTATATAAAGATATTCCCATTGTTACCAAGACACTTTTAATCAAAACTCACTGCAACACTTACCAGAAGTAGCTACTCAGGAAAGGAAGTTCAGCAACACTTTTCCAACTCCTCATTTGCATTTTTGTCCCTCTCCTTCTTCCTTCATTCCCTCACACACACTTATTTATTTACCTTCCAGACTCACAGAAACAGAAGTATCTTAGGATAAGTCAGATAGATTTAAGAAGTACTAAAAAGTACTTCTGAGAAAATCTGTCCCATATCTGCAGGTTTAGAGTGTTCAGAAAGAATTTGGACAGTAGAATCTGATGGTAAGTGTTGTGTTATCTGTATTAATAATATTATATATGGATTTATTATTAATGTGGTATTCCTGTATAATATATATATTCCTGTATCTGCATCAGCAAAGTGACTTTTGCTGGTCTAACCCACATGAGTCTGAAGAATATAGGGATCTTTACAGGGAATTTGAGGAGACCAGGATCAATCTGTATTTATGATATGGTAGGATCATGCACATTCTTAGTGGGAATCAGCTGACAAACTGAATCTGATACCCTGCTCCAGAGTTGTACATACAGGGTAAAGTGTAAATTTTCATATCCTGACCTCACATCTTCTTTTGGAAGGGGGACAAAATCTTCTCTTATAATACAGTATGCACATAGCAATATGTGAAAAGAAAACCATAATTCTCTGCATCAAACATAATTAATGCACAATTAATATGGAAATTATGTAATGACAATTAATTATTTAAAACACACATTAATTTCTGTCACTTCCCACATGCTAATTAAATAACATTGTTTCAGAATTTGTGTTTCTATTAATGCTTCTCAGTTTGAAAATCAAATCCATTCTTGCGAACATGTTAACCTCTGTAACGGTTCTCAGATGGCCATCTCCTGAGAGGTAGGAGACAATGGATGCAAATGCACAGTGCTTTTCTCTTGTCTTAACCAGTTCACTTGCATGCATTTATGTGCCTGAACCATCATGTAGTAGCATTGCAACTAGGAAGGACTAGGAGTCCCATTAATTAATTTCTTTTTTTATACCATTTCCACGTTAATTTTGCAAAAGGCTCTAAAATTATCAGTTGTTAGTTTCTATAGAGTCAAGGAGAAAAAATAATTATAGAAACACTCTATTATTTTCATGTTCCTTGTGGTAATATTAAAGGTGTACCTAGAAAACATTTCTTAATATAAGATTACAAATTAAACAGCACTAACATCACTAAGCAAAAGCATTTGCAAATATGCACTCAGATATATGTGCATCATGATGCATTTGAGACTTATCCCCATAGACATTCAAATTAACATATTTATCTTCATGCAAATATGGATTGAAAAGAACAAGAAGAAATGTGAGCAATGATATGGCCATGCAGCTGTGTGAAACCTTATGTTAGATGTGCTTGTATGTATTTTGAAAGCTTTTGTGGGGTTATAGCTCATCTGTTCACAGTAGAGAAAAAAAAAATAGTATGTAATTTGCTATTCAATATATTCTTGAACTTCAGACAGACCACAGATAATGGATCTGTTTCTGATTCAAAGTGGTAGGAGAGAGGTAATCCACATTCAGTTGTAGTGGAGAATTCAGATAGGCAAACTATAATTTGCAAAGTCAATTTGCATTGTGATCAGGATACTAGAGTATTGCAGCTAAAAATTACTTTTAATAGTGCCTAAATTTATTTCATCTATAAGTTGGTCTTTCTATGTCATACTATCCACATGTGTGCCATATGTGACTATTCTATTTAAAATGGCTTAATAAATACATCACATATTTGTATTGAAATTGCAGACGTGTTAGGTGTTATCATTCCTTTAAATGTCTACACTGTTATTTGCATGTTGATAAATTTAAGATTAATAGTTTTCAATCAAAACTAACAACAATTTCATGAGTTGATCAGATTAATCCTGTTAAACCTTTGATTAATAGTATAGTAAATATGTGCTGTATAATTAATGTATTCTATTTAATTCCATTTTGTTTGTTTTGTTGTGGGGTTTTTTTTAATAGTCCAGTATAACCTAACATGAAGCTGATAATATTATTGTCCAATAATTACTATCAAATGAAAATCAAATAAGATGCAAGCTTAGACCTTCATGCAGCAAAATATGTCAGCACCCATTTGAATTTAAGCATGCAGTTTTTTGCTGTTGAAGTCCTTATGGATGCTCACATGATGAAACCTAAGCAGCACACCAAGTGGTATACTGGATCAGATGTAAAGGAAAAATCAATCTTTTGAAAGCCACCAAGAAATCCAAGCAGGGAAAGCCAAGGCTTTCACTTACCAAGGTTTAGAAGAACAGTCAAAAATGATTAACTGGAATCAATCTGCACACATTGTACGCACTGTATTTAGATCACACAAATTACTTCATATTAGCAAATCAATACGTACATTCATTGCAAGCTCTAAGACTGATTATCCCTTGCATGTCTGAAAAGACTATGGAGCATATTTATACATTAATAATTCATGTAAGGATAAAGGCATTGTCTAGGCATATAGATTAAAATAGATATTATACATATACCTTTGATTAATATAAAAACTAAACTAGGGAGCATTCACAAACATGTTTCACAGACAGAGAATAAATGCGGTTTTGCATCTGCAGAATCCTATTCTTTTACTGAGCAGTTTGCTGTTTAGCAGTGCTCCCCATAGCAATCCAATTCAATTGTAAACATTGATTACTACAAATAGACCAGGTGAGCAACTTTTGTTTATTTGGGAATAACCCCCTAATCTACATAAAGTATTTTAAAATGGAAAGACCTGTGTTTTAGGCAAATTGGAATAAATTACCAACACTAGCTGCCACAGAAATCCATCTGAATGGGGTGTGTAACAGTGACAAGTTGGCTGGAATGAGAATTTGGAAATACAGGTTCTAAACTGGATGCTGTCAGTGAGAATATGGCCATTAGCAATAAAATAGATAGGTACAAACTCATTGCCTTTGCTGTCAGAATCATCCTCAGCTGAAAACTGTGAGACTGTATTGCCAGAGAGCTAAGCTAAAAACACGGCTGAGAGCTAAAGCAAATTCGTGCAAATTCAGGTCTCTGCTAGGTGGTTATTCAGCTCCCAGATCAGACCCCTTTCTTCCCTCACCTTCTTAGTCAATTAGTCAATTGATTCTCAGTCTTGAGAAAGTCACTTCATCTTTTTGTTCTCCTTCCCACTTTCCATATCTTACCCAGTCAGAGAAAAAGCACTGCAGAACAATGCAGAATAATCTCAGTTGAGACTTCTAGATGCTTCTGTAATATGAACACTAGCAATAAATCAGGAGAGGATAATGGAAGTGTCAACTGAGTTCTAAGTGTAGCAGCAGAGCTGTAATGTACTGTACTATACCCCACATGTAACACAATTCTTCAAGGAGGTCTTTGCACAGCATGGTTTATTTCACTACAATAATAAATGTATTCATGATACATCTCCAAGTATTACCCAGCACTAAAAATGAATCACAGTAATGTTACTTTCACTTCTCTCCAACAAGAAGATAATACTTTTTGGATGTGATGCCAACCTGTATAGTTTTTGACAAACTGGAAATACTTTAATGAAGTAATAAGACTGTACCAGGAGCATATGATTCATCTTGAAGCAGTTGCATATAAAAAGAGAAAGGTGGAATAACTGAGGCAATTCAATTTATATCTGTTTAGGTGTGCTTGTTTATATTGTTATTCCTAACTGTTCTAGATTCCAGCAGATACTTCCTTTGCAACTTCTCCTATTCATCACGATCAACAGTTTCTAAGAGGTTCATGAGATGCTGTAAGACATGCAGCAATGTTAACAAGTAGCACATAGACAAATCAGATAGCAGATGATGTGTAATTTACAATTCTCCATGAAGGCAATGGTGCTTTTTCAAAATTTGAGATATTGCTGCTGATCCTTGGTCATTTCTCTCACAAACCAGTAAACATGGTTACTGGTGATCCCTTGAATGTAGCTCTAAAGAGCATAAATGAATCATTAGCATTTTCTATTCATGCTTTCTTTATCACTGAATGCTTGCTCAGCCCACACTATTCTTCATTCTGTTTCAGCAGGTTTGGCTGATAAAATGTTTTATGATTTTGTAATTCCATCTAAGTATCAAATGTTTTCCTAAAACCTCAATAAATTCTGCCACATAGATGTTTCACTGTTATCTACTAATTTAGTAATGTTCAAATGAAACACATTTATCAGTCTCAATGTCCTCTTTATGAATTAACGCCAACAGTCTGCTCAGTGAATGGCATGTTTTGTGTCTGAATATCCTGTAGTTTTGCCAGTATTTCCTGTCTTCCCAAGAAAATTTAGTGCATTCCCTTAGTTCCCACTACTCTACAAAAACATCTTTCTCTCCCCTACTACTGATCACATCTATTAGTCCTCTTGGTGGAAGACCTTCTTTTTGCTATTGCTAATAATTTTTAAATCCTAATAGATGATTCTTCCAAGCCTGATTCTTTGTCAGCTTTTGATCGTTGTAATTGCCTTATTATCATCTGCTCTCATACAGTGATAAAGACTTCAAATGTTTCATGTGCTAGGAATGAAAGGGAAAAAACGTGATCAAAATCTCTCTTTGTTCCTGGCATATTACCACCTCTACAGTTCATAATCATTAGGGTGAAGAATTCATTTTGGCCCTCTGTTATGTCAAAGTTTCATCCTTTCAGGGGCCCTGCTGTCTCTGCTATTTTGTTCACATCAGAAGCAAAATGAAATTATCATTGCAGCTCCTTTTGCCACCTACTATTTCATATGCTACTTTAACATCCCAGAATAATGACTTGCACTCACTTTAGTTTTTCCATGAACTGTATGTCTCATGTATTTTTTTTAATATAACTTCTTGTATCCATGTATAATAAAAAAAGCGTATTCTCATTACATTTTCCCAGGGCCTGAATTTTATAGTCTCAGTTTTAACATCCTTCTCTTCATTACAAGAACATGCTTTACAAAGCAGAGATTTAAAAACATGACTGAACTTACACGGTTCGCCCACCGTTCTGAGGTCTCTCCTTTCACGCTTTAGAAATGGTTCTAAATAATACAGTCTCTACCACCCTCCAAGATATGCTGCCTTTGAATTTCAGAATTCAGAAACATCTACCAGAAGCTTACACCAAAATCCTAATTAAAAAACTTTTCAGATTATCTTCCAATAGTTTTGTAGCCCAGTTAATTCAAAAGCAAAAAGAGATTTTTTTTTCTTATCACCCAAAACTGCTCACAGAAACATGCCAGTTTCAACAACTATGTTTTCCAGAAAGACTCCTGAGGTCCACACTGATTTGGTGCTCAAAAGAAAAGGCAAAATTAGAAAGAACAAGGAGAAAGAAACACTTCTGCCCAGGTATAGTACAAATACATACATGACCTGGAGATTATCCTAATAATAAATTAGAGAAATAGTCTGCCTATTGTCCAGTGAGTGTTTATAACAACTAACTCCAACAGTAGGAGGAAGAACAAGATAACAGCACTGACATTACAATGCTGCAGTAAAAGTGCTGACTACTTTTCAGGAAACCTGGGTGAAGGTTATCCTTTTCGTGTGCAGTCTAGAACAAAATTTAGAAGAAAACTGGGATTGTTCTTCCTCACTGTCTGCTGCTGAAGTTTTAGAAGTCTGAAGAGACATGACTCCAGGCCTTTTGTAACCCAAGATATAGAAGATATCTTCTAGATATTAACCTCTGTCTCCCATTTGTCAAGAACCCATTTTGGATATTTATCTACTGTATAGAAGTAAATGTGTCATTTGCTCAAAGGAGATCCAAATGCTATATGGGCTGGTGGTTACAGCATTCACCAAGGACACCTCTATTGAAGTTTCTGTTTTAGAAAAGAGGGCAATAAGGAATGATTTGAAATTTCTTCCATATTTCTGGTGGAACAATTGTCTTAAAGAATTAGCAAACTACTGAGTACAATGGTATTACAAAGCTATGATTTACTGGGGGAAAGGAAGGTTGGGAAGGGAAAGATTTCCAATACATACTCATACAGGAAACAAATAGATGTGAATTTTACAATTCCTTGTTTTATGGGTAAAATACTTCCTATCCACACTCCAGTTATCAATTGTTAACTATACTAACAAGGTCTACTTTCCATACAGATAATCATGAATCTTGTAAAGCAAAACCAACGTACACACTTAAAACCAAAAGACATATTTTTTTAATTCCTAGCAATTGTTCATCACATAATTATACTTAGCCTAAAAATTATACTGCATTTTGAAATTTTGTTGCCATTGTATACCTTTTATATTTCTTTTTGTTTCACCATGTGAAAGAAAGAGCCTTTCTGACATTTTGTTTATCACAGGCACAGCTACAGGTTGGGCAAAGAGATTCAGAGCAGCCTTGAAGGACGTGATCCTGCCCCTCTACTCTGCTTTCATGAGACCTCACTTGGAGTATTGTGTGCAGTTCTGGTGTCCTCAACATAAAAAGGACATGAAACTGTTGGAACAAGTCCAGAGGAGGCCATGAGGATGATCAGGAGACTGGAGCACCTCGTGTATGAAGATAGGATAAGAAAGCTGGGGCTGTTCAGCCTGGAGAAGAGGAGGCTGCGTGGAGACCTCATAGCATCCTTCCAGTATCTGAAGGGGGCATATAGGGATGATGGGGAGGGACTATTCATTCTGGACTGTGGTAATAGGACAAGGGGTAACGGGTTCAAACTTAAACAGGGGAAGTTTGACTGGATATGAGGAAGAAATTCTTTACTGTGAGGGTGGTGAGGCACTGGAATGGGTTTCCCAGGGAGGCTGCAAATGCTCCATTGATGGCAGTGTTCAAGACAGATGGGACAGAGCCTTGGGTGACATGGTTTACTGGGAGGGGTCCCTGCCCATGGCAAGGTGGATTGGAACTAGATGATCTTCAGGTCCTTTCCAACCCTAACTATCCTATGATTCTAGGTGAGCATTTGATATATTAAACCAATAACTTGAACCCTTTTGTGTTCAAAACCAGCTGGCTCTATTCACTCCACAAAGTAAACAGGATGAAAGGAAACGCTCTCAAGTTGTGCCAGGGGAGGTTTAGACTGGATATTAGGCAAAACTTATTCACCAAAAGTGTTGTCGAGCATTGGAACAGGCTGCCCAGGGAAATGGCTGAGTTACCATCCCTGGAAGTATTTAAAAGACATGTAGATGTGGCACTTAGAGACATTGTTTAGTGGTGGACTAGGTGATGTTTGGTTTACAGTTGGACTTGATAATCTTAAAGGACTTTTCCAACCTAAATGATTCTATGAAAAGGCAGTGAAGAGTAAAACACTCATTAGAGGGCTGTCCATTAAAAAAAGTGGCTTTTCAATGGGTACTGTTACTTACATTGCAGCAAACTTTGGCTATTTGCTTCCAATTAAAAACAAAGTATTCCTTCACCAGTGATAAATTACCTTAGAGATAACGATTATACCATCCAATGCTTCCAACAGTAGCCTTTGAAATGTCATTGCTATGAAAATTCATGTGAATGAATAAGGTAATTGCTGTTGATCCAGTGTGAATGGCCTATCTATTCCAAAAACATACACAAAACTTTGCATAATTCACAGAGCCTGCATACTCTTTTCCATTATTTTTCTACCGAAAATATTTTACAGTTCACAGCCCTGATTCTCAAGAGAGACCTACAACTCATTCAAAGAGAAACCTCAAAACTAAAATCCATGACCCAACAGGACATTTGATATCACAAACTCCATCAGGATACAGAATTCCCCTTCAGTGAAACTTCCTATATGCCTGGGAGTAAAATCTGGGTCCAACTGCTACAGAGAATGTGTTTCAAGGAGAGAAACAGTACACAGCAGAACCTTTCATGCCAGCCTCCGGCATTTACTTTAATGAAGTGACCCACTGCACCAAATTAAACTCATCAAGAAGGATTCCAAGCAGCTGCTTACCGAGGTAGCAAACCAAGCCAGGAGCTATTCAGAAGCACTAATTCCTGCGCGTAGCCTGGAAGATAGTACAAATTTAGCTGACACAACCTTGAACAATAAAGAAGGAATAAGGAATAAAATTTGTTCCTGTGAATTAAGGAAAAAAACTTGTGGCTTTAAAGCCTGCAGCCTAGTCTCTTTACATGTGTGTTTCTCTTGGTTACCTGGTGTGTTTTAGAGTCAAACTATCATGTAAAGGAAATTCAGGATTGTGCTTTTTTTATGATCCTGATACATTAGCCTGACCACTAAGAAATATTTAGGTTGTTAAATGTTTGGGTTTTTTTTAAGACACTGCAAATGACTGATTGTATGACTAGCACACAGCGCAACACTTACAGACTAGCAGCAAAAGGGTTAAACATTAGAAAGTGTTTGGGTACAGAGAGTAAGATAATAAACATTTTTAAATTGCAGTGATGAAAACAAATCTTTTATGATAAAAGCCAAAAGAAAATAAATGCACATGAAACTTCTCAGTTACTTGCAGCAAGTCTAAACACAAAAATTGCATTGTTCTCACTAAAACTTATTTTGCAGGTCCATTTAACGGACACAAACCCATGTGAGCACTTCTAAACTGGTGTGCAACAGGTTTCTTGTGATTTAGCTTAAGTCAGGAAGAAATCTACTTAAGGTAAATCAATATAAGCCTTTAGTAAAACAATTTAGGAGCAGCTATATGAGGGTCTGGATTGTAACTAAATCGATTAATTTAAATGTGAGTTCAATTGGACAGGTGCAGCTTTTGTGTGTGGACATGGCCTAAAGGTGTGACATTGTCTTGTCTGCACTGACTACATACCTACTTTTAATGTTTATTAGATTTTTAATATTGTTAATGTTATGGCCTTCTTCCAGAAGGGCAAAATGCCAACCTTACTTATACATACTGTGATCTAACCCTTGCTCAAGAAACTATTACCTGTTAGTAATCTCTTAAATGCCTCAAACAAATCCCCAAATAAACATTACTGATTAAGGTGGCAACAAAACTGCTTAGTCCCCCTACCAGCTACCATAATGAGTAGCATATTGTTCAAAGGATGGATTTCTTCAAGGCTACAAGTAGAAAATTAACACCCTGACTGCTATTGGTAGGCCTACTGACAGTTTTGAATATCTCTATTCACGATGACGTGTTCACTGGTGTGAACCAACAGAGCAGAGGGGATTACAAACCAGAAGCTATTCACTCAGACAGAGAATTCCACCCATTGGATTCTGCAGGAAACAGCATTAAAATTAGCATATAAATGTCATTATTTTAAGATAACGTGACACAACCAGAATGGTGATGGACCTCAGGTGGTCCAGGCAATTTTCTCCAAGAAATATGTAACAGGCTGCTTAATGCATTTAATTACAGTTTCTATGGGTGTTCAGCACCCCCAAACCAGGAGAGAGTGTGTTGTAACCTACCGACTAATTAACAGAAGCTTGATGTTCTTCTAGGGCCAAAGATTCTGGATTCTGAACCACAGACATAGTTAACTCTAATTTTCCTTACTGGAATGTTCCCTAGCTGACTGCTTCCCAACATGAAGGAGACTCATTCTTTTGTAATGCCACAGGATATGAGATGCACTCTAAAAATTAACTACTTCTGCAAAGCAAGCCTAGCTACTTACTGCATATCTGTCAAGGCTTCTGCCCTCAGAGCTCATGAATATGTAGCAGGTTTTATGATTTACACTAAAAGTAACACAGAGTAAGACTGACATGGAAGCAGACCTATGTTTTACTTTGTCTCTTTAAAAAGACAGACTTTGATCATGAAACTGTGACCTTTGGAAACCCCAGACCTTGATTTTGTGGAACCATCTCTAACATACTTGAGCCAACATGAACTGAAAGCTACCAGGCACATTTGCTTCAAATTAAAGGATAATGTCTTGCCATACAAGCAGGTTTATTGAAAGATTGCTGTTACATTTCCAGGTACGCCATCATTATCACCACATTATTGTATGCAACAGCACAGAATAATGCATAGGAATAAACATACTCCTAACACTAGGCTAAATTCAGAGCCAAAATATACGGATACATTTCTACTAGGGCAGCTGAGGTTTTTTAAGAAAACTGAAATGTTCCTTTCTTACTTCTTTAATAATAGATAACCATGGAGTCAGTTACGCAGACAGTTGGAGGAAAAAAAGATTATAATAATTAATCCATAGCTATGCTATATATTGTAAATTAACAAGTATCATCATATTTTAAAGAATATATTCTAACTAGTAACCATTTATACAGTACTGTGAATGTATGCAATACATTACAAAAATCTAGACATGTTCCCTTGTCTGAATTGCTTATAAGCTACCAGTTATAAATATTCTAATCAGGCTTTCATACCCCTCCTGTCAGTGTGGTACTGGAGTGCCTTTCTATTAGTGTATTAAAGCAACATGACTAGAATTTTTCTCTTTCTGTCCCCAGGTGGAAAATTGCATGCATTTAAAAATAATTAATATTTCATTTTTTATCTATGATGTGCATGCACTTTCACTAGCAAATGCAGGCAGAACAATATATATAATGTTTTACTGTGTTGAATTTCAAGTATTAGACAAGACTGTTGTTTTAAAATAAGCGTATTTATATGCCGAACTGGTGGAGAACAATAGCTAGAAATGTCTTGAGAAATATGTTTTGTACCCTTAGCAGCAAATATTTTTCATTATCCACATTCCAGAGTAACCACTGATGAACACTTTGGACGAATTTTCAGGCACGCTTAGTATTGGTCTAACTTTGCTTCAACTGGAAGTTTTATCACGTAGTGTAAAAGGAGCAGAGCTGGGCCACTGCTTAGCGCATCTGCAAACTCCAGACTCTGAAGACAGTGTGAGGATAAGCACACCAGAGAGCTTAGAAGTCCCTGACTGGTTGCTCAGGGACCTAATTAATCTGCCCCAGTTCCCTTCCAATCTTATGTAGTTTTTTGTTCTCCTCCATATGTATGAATTGCAAACTTTCTTTCTACTGCACCAACTGTAGTAGCCACTAAAAAAAAGTCCACCGTTTCTCATAGACAGTTAGAGTTAACTTTACCACAGTAATCCTTGCCACTTCCCAGTTTACAATAGGATGGAAAACAAAAAATTTCAAATATTCAAATATTACACAGAAATTATCAGTATTAGAGAAAATTTACATCACCTCTCACACAAGGTTACACCAGAGTGTAACATCTGTGAGTTACCCAGACAAATTCTGTCTGTATCATACTGTGCTATTGTGTGTATTAAACTGAGTATTCATGCCACTATTTTTCCATTACAAGTCCTTTCTTCTCCCTTCATTTCCAAGACATAACCTCCAGAGATTTCAAATCCCAATCAATTGTAGAATACATATTTTACTCAGGTGCAAAAAGAAAATCATGATACACCAAACAGCTTTTCCTACTGGGAACATGACATAAAGGGCATTTTACTAAAGATGAAATTTGGAATAAATCTGCACAACTTTTCTGACATTGCAAGGAAAGCATGGAAATGCATATCCAGTTATTAAAGATATAAAAGTCAGATCAGATGTCAAAAAGGTCCTTCTACCTATGCAGTATGCTCCTAGCATTTGCTCAGGAACCAGACTCCCAGGAACAGACTATACTAATGCAGAGGCCAGGGACACATCATTCTATCACACAGAAAAAAATTTCTACTCAGCTATCCTACCTAGATTTCAATAAACAGTAAATAAAAAATTATTTCCACTTAACTTTTTTATGTAGAGATCCCCTTTTAATCTTTCAAAAAAAAAAAAAAGAGAAAAAAAGATAAAAAAGTGCTTTATAGAAAAATATCACAAACCCTGCAGCAGAAAGATGTGAAAAGCTCCATTAACATGAAAGAGGTTTTAAAGAGTGGTGTGAATTATGCAGCAGCCTGGTGTTCAGAGTGCATTACTGTGTCAGTGTACACATTCTCACAACCTCATCCCCAAAATCCAGCAGTTATTGCAAAATAATCCCTCTTGAAGCTAACTTCACCAATTTTTGTTTCTATAGTCTAAAATGACAAACTTTTGAACTGCATTTCTCCTTCACACACCAAGACCTCTTCATAGAATTATATTTTCCATTTTCGCTATCAAGATGTGTGACATTATCATTCAAATAGTTTGATTGTTACCATACTATCATGCTTAGTATTTACAGAGAACTTCTGAGACTTAAGGTCATGCCCTGTCTCACCTCTTCCCATACCCCGCTGTGCTCCACACCATGTTTCCAAGCATCCCTGTGATTCTTCCACTGGCCAATAGATAGCATATGGAATCACTAGTAAGTTATTTTCATGCTGTCTGGCCTGCTGACTGCAACCAGAATACATAACAGCTGAGACTTTCCTGCCTTTCTCTCAGAGCACAAACATTTTGCTTTCTCTCTTCTGCCTTGGGTTTTTATAAAACCTGCAACATCAAGATTCCTATCTTCCTTCAAATTTAGATGAAGCTGAACAGCTGGTTCAAATGCTACTGGGGAGGGATTAGCAGATAAGCAGACAGCTTTCACCCCAGCCCCCCCAAAAAAGAATTGAAATCAGGACTGTTCAAAGATCACTGGGAAGTAAAGGCAGCAATTGTGTAGCACCTTTCTAGCAGACAAAAGCAGAATTTCGCTGTTATTCTTAATGAAGGCAGAATTTCATCAGAGTAATGCAAGTATACTCAGAATTATGTCTGTTTCAAATATGAGAATCACCCAGTCCTGTCATTTTCCCAACACATAATATTGCAAATACATAAGTGCAGAGAACTAGGACAGCACACTCTTCCGTGTTGAACTATTATCTTTTCAAACCAGCTATACTTGTGAGTTTTAAATTCTGTTAGGACATCTATTCTCGGTTACAAAGTAATCAAGAAATAAAAGGGCATATCCAAACACAGTATCATGTTTCACGTCTTATCTCAGAAATGGATTTCAGTCTAAACATGTCTTGTTTATGCATTCAACTAAGCCAGCCAGCAGCAGATTAAAAAAAGCACATATCTCGTGTCAAGATTAGGTTCAGAGCAACAGTGGGAATCAGGTGGTTATCAGGGCTGACCTAGGACACAGCAACAGCCAAGCTCAGATGGGTTTTTTCTGAAAATCTCTCTCCTGTGCCTAAAGGTAAATCACTGTGGCTCAGGGGCACCAAGATATTTACATATGTAAACGCTGTTCACCCAAGAAAGCTTGGGAGATAAACACTACTTGAATAAAGATACACACTAAATGTCTTTGCTGATCCAGCTTTTAAACTTCTAGTGCCTCCCTAAAAGTAGAAAATATTATTTGCTTGCCATGTAGAGGTTTTGAGAAGAAAACAGACTAGAAAAAAAACCCCTATATATGCAAGCACAATCATATATTGGCAAAATCCTCAACCAGTATGAAGAAAAGTAACTCCTCAAGAGCATGGTTTAGATTGCTTGTAGGGTACAAAGAAACATCACTGGAACTGATCAAAGGACTGAATTAAAAAAAGGATATTTTTAACTGACCTTAGGTAAATTTGAACCTGACCAATCCTCAGTCTTGGCCAGTTAGCTATGTGTATGCCTCTAGTCCTGCTGCTCTAACATGGATGTACAGATCAGCTTTGTCCAAAATACACATCACAATTCCCAGCTGGAGGCTTAGGACCAGTGCTCTGAAAGAGTGTGCTCATCTCTCTAGGCTGAACTGCCTGGCTGAACTGAACTGCCTGTAAAGTCTTTTTAATCATCTTATATTTGACAGTTTACTGTCAAAGACTGCTGTAGAAAAAAAGAATAAATCTTGCAGAATCTGTAGTGTATATTATTTTACAGAAACCTATAAAACTAATTTAAAATAAAATGACCCAATATGTTTAATTATCTTCGTAATTACTTAAATATTATTTTGTTTCATATTTTGACCATACTCAATTACAAGACAAATCTATGCAAATACTTCAACAGTACAACACTTCAACAGTACAACATGAGTAAATTAAATCGACATTTGGTTAAAGATATGTTTTAATTCCAAAGTTACATTAAATCTGGTGGCAAACTGAGATGGTATTCTAGAAACTAAATGATAAAACAAACATCTGAAGACAGTACATTTGATTGTACTTCAGAGAAAACATTTAATATGAGATTTTAGATTTTTAAATTGTATTCACTAAACCAATAAATCCAAGACAATAAAAATAACAAGGAAAAAAAAAAGATTTGGTGATGAGTTTAGTGCCCAAATAACTATAATACTAAAAATATTTTTGAGTCTATATATGAATACAAAGATACATTAGAAATTAAAAAAGTCATATTAAAAAGGAGTTTCATGGGCTCATTCAATAAACAGTTCCTATTATACTTTTAAACATAGTAGATAATTTAAAACATGTTTGGACTGGAATGCTTCTGGTTTAAAAGACAAAGCAGATTTTTCCACCCCGCCTCAATTCATTAGTGTATTTTTTTGAATTAGATTTTAGAAGCTACAATAATTAAAACCATATGTAGAGCAGAAATACCTCATTTTTTATGTTATATTACTTCTTCAGCATTATTATAAGCTCAGCCTGCCTGATGTGAGCCTAATTTTCTACTCAATCTTAGACTGAGCCCCACTGGGAAAGTGAGATATTGTGATTATTAAGAAAAGCAGAGAAAGAAGAGATTAAAGACTCCCTGCTAATGAGTGAAAGAGAAAAGAAAGAGATGTGGCAATCTACAGTGTAGTATCTCTAAATTGAACTGCCAAACAATAAACAAAAATAGGAAATAAACAATTCTTCATTACAGGGAGAGACATTTTCAGATATTCATAGATAATAAGTGCAGAATGAACAAAACTGATAAAATGAGAAAATATCAGAATAGTCATATACAAATTGCTATTCATAATGCTTGACTACTTACCTTTCAGCCTTTGATAGACAAATGTAATACTGACACCCAGTATTTTCATTAAATATTTGAAAAAAAATAGATAAATAATGAAGGTCCAGTACGATACTACTAGTTTTATTAATTTTATATCTAATTATCTTAGCTGATAAAAATAAGGAGCGGAACTCAGCTTCACTGAGGAAGACTGCAGTCTTGCTGTGGAGTGGTACCCAACAACAAAAATATTGAACTGATCAAAAAGATCAGCAATTGTGCAGACAAAATACTCAGAATTCTATTACAGTTCTCCAAAGGCGTCTGATGTACTCGTTGGGGTTTTAAACTCCAGAAGCTCTTACTTACAAGCTTTATACTCCCAGAATCCTAATTCCAAATAATATAGAAAAAACATTATTATTACAAAGAAAAACGTATTTGAAGGTTATCTACAATGCAAATTCTTTTAAGACTGATACTACAGCATCAGGTAAAATATTTCTGTTTTCAATATTGCCAACAGAGACCATCTTCTCATTGGGAGAACTCAATACGTTTTACAAAGGAGGAAATTTTTTAGATGAGGGAGAAAAAATCAAATGGAATGCCTAAAATTACCCAGCATATTAATTCCATAGAGGAACTACTAGTAGATATTTTTTAATATATTATTTCAAATTTATAAAATGAGTATTTGTAAATTATGAAGAAGAATTTGATGCTACTTGACAGAATTACCATGAAGACTGGCAGAACTGTAGACCTCCCTACATCTGGTTGATGACTGCAGAATACCCTTAAAATACTTTCGAGAATGTGGAAAAGAAAAAGCATCCTGACTTTGCCTCACACAAATATAGAATTCTCTGTGTTCAAGGTGGACTAAGAAAAAAAAAATAAAATAAAAAAAAAAACCAAAAAACCCAAACAAAACCAAAACCAAACAAACAAAAACCCCAATAAATTCTTCTCTGTGCATACTGAAGCTAAGATACAGTGACAAATTCTGCTCAGGTAAAAGGAGAGGGCAAGCGTCTCTTATGGTAGTCTTGAGACTTGTTCCAACTATCGATTAAGTGGCACATTTAAACATGCAAAACTTGATTCACCACTAGAACAGAAACAAGAATATCCATGTTTAATACTAACACCAGATTGTAAGAGGAGAGGAAACCTCTGCGGACCCCTACAATTATTAGTATTCAAAAAATAATGGAACCTACAAACACTTACAGAGATAAAAATAGACGTTCTACTCCCACTCAGTGTTCCTGTTTAAGCTTGTAAGGACTATACAAGTCTCATTATCAACTGTATGTTAGAAGTCAAATCATTTTACCATCATACTTTGTGAAGTCTGTTGTACTATAAGCACTCCCCATGTCTTTGTTCCCTATCCAAACGTGCTTTTCTCACACGTTGTTTACAAACAATGTGCTCTCAGTATCAGTGACCTAAAGTCTTTATGTTCAGATCTCACAGTCTTTGCATCATCCACACATTGTGTCAGCAACAATGGTGTTTATTCCAGACCACTGACAACATCATGTTGGCCATCCCTGATCAAGACTATGAGACCATCTGTGCCTTCTTTATGACTACTCATCACTCATTTAGCCATTTTTCATTCATGTGGCATGTACTGGGATGACTTTGCATTGTTCCAGCTGCTTAATCAAAATTCTTTACCCTCGCAAGCCCCCCTTTGCCATAAAAAGCCTTCTGACATCGATAGCTCTCTTATATCTATCATCCCAAACTACAACCTCCTCAAAAGAATGTCATATCAGCTTTACAATATCTGTGTTCCACAAGTCTAACAATTATTATTACCCTTATTTCATTCTTTATAATTGAGTCCTCTATCAGCCATGCCATTATTTTGCCTAAGATGGACGCCAGTCTGACAAGCCTATAATTACCACTGTAACCTCTTTCACCCTTTCAAAATATTGGCTCAACAATAGATTTCTTCTTATCTTCTGGAATTTTCCAGTTCCAGTTTTATTGAAAAGTAATGGCAATGGTCCACTGAGCTCCTCAGACAGTTTTTCTATAACATTTGGACACCTACTATAAAGAAATGCTGATTTTAAAAGGTCCAAGGTTAGCAGCCTTTTTCATCCTCATATAATTGCTGAAACAAGGTATTTCAGCTTCAGCATCATCATATGGCTACCACCCTGTTTCTCTCCCACTGAGAAACAGGAAGAGCATTCTGGATCACCACTAACTTTGACTTTTACACAGAAGCCTGTAACAAGCCCTGCTAGGGAAAGGAAGTAAGTGAGACAATAAGGGAGCAGTAGATGGGACTCCTAATCAGGGAATAGCAAGGGTTGAAAAAGGAGAATATCAAACTCTGAGAACCCAGAAAAAGCAAAGAAGTTTGTTTCCCAGGGTGAAAACTGCTGAGGAACTCTAGGGATTTGAAGAGACAGCAGCAATTTGGCACTTAAGGACAACAGTCTGCTTAAAATTAATCCTTGCTGTCCTGGGTTCAGCAGTAGCAGTCATTTTTCTCAGTCTTAGTAGCTGGTGCAGTGCTGTGGTTTTGACTTTTGGCCTGGGAACAGTGCTGATAACACCGATGCTTTTACTTGCTGCTCACTAACGTTTACTCTGACCAAGGACTTTCAGAGTAGCATGCTCTGCAAGGGAGAAGGGGAAGCCGAGAAAGCAGAGACAGGACACCTGACCCAAACTAACCAAAGAGGTATTCCATACCACAGCACATCATGCCCACTATATAAACTGTGGGCAGCTACCCAGAAGGGCTAGATCACTGCTTGGGTCGGGCTAGGTATCAGTTGGCGGGTAATGAGTGGTTGTATTCTCTTCCTTAGTTATTTCCTTTATTATTATTATTGGTGGTAGCAGCAGTGGTTTGTGTTATACTTTAGTTACTAGACTGTTCTTATCCCAACCTGTGGGAGTTACATTCTTTTTATTCTCTTCCCCATCCCTCCAGGAGGGGGGCAGAAGAAGGGGGGAGAGTGAGTGAGGGCTGTGTGGCTTAGTTACCAACTAGGCTTAAACCACGACAGCTCTTTTTGGTGTCCAACGTGGGTGACAAAGGGTTGAGATAATGACAGATCTGACCAGAGTGTGTCTAATCATATTTGTGATAAGCATTTTTTTTTTCAGATTAATAGTCACTGGTCACAATGCTGACTTATTGGCTCTCAAAGTTGTTGCTGTTGATCTCACAGCTTCAGCATGTCATACCTTACTTACAGCCAGTATTTGCTGTGCTAGTGTTTATCAGATGGGGTGCTTGGGCTAAGGTTCTTGTTTCATTGTACTTTATGGCAATGACTTGTAATACAATAGACTTATTGATCATGAAACTGATCTGGCTTGCGTTCCCAGTGTGGTCACCACCTCTATACTTTGGGAGGTATATAATAGAAGTGAATAGCAATTACACAGCTTTTTTCCCCTCCTCAGGTGGTCAGCCTATGAGGGAGACATTCCCACACACCCTAGTAACAACTACAGCAACTACTCAAACTCCAACCGTAGCAGACAGCACAGCTACTCCAGCTCTAAGCACAGCGGCTACACCAGCCCCAGTGACAAGTACAGCAGCATCATTTGAGAGTTCTGAAGGTGTTGAATGGCCTTTGGGTACCCTTGAGACCTGCCTGCTGATTGTGATGGGGATCACCATGTTGGCATGCTTACAGAGTGTGTTTTACCCATGACCATTTCGTCCAATCTCAAAAGTTAAGCAGAGTCATGTTTGGGTCTTGTCTAGGATTAGACGATGATGTAGGAGGCCCAAGAGATTTTCCCTGAGGCTGGATAGTCATGAGTGGCAGGGTGTGTGGGACAGTATGGGCAAGTATCTAGTCCACTGGGCCCCTCCAGTGCTTTGGAAGCATCACAGATGGAAGGCAGCTGTATGGAGTCCCCAACAACAAGTTGCAGAAACTGATGGAGGGAAGGGTGAATTATTTTGAGCCTGGTGGGCCCATGACACCTCAGGCCATCAGGGCAGAGATGCCACATATAGATGGACTCATGATCGTGGGGTGGACTTAGCAATGGACACTATTGTCCAGGTTATTCACGAGTGTGAAATATGCTGCAATTAAGCAAGCTTAACGGTTAAAGCCTCTTTGGTATGGAGGAAGATGGCTGAAGTATAAATATGGGGAGGCCTAGCAGACTGACTACATCACACTCTCTCTCCTGCTTTGAAAGTCTGTTACAAGGGATGGAGCAAGACATCATGGGCTGAATGAACTCAGCAACTTTATAGGGATTGGTACATGCACTAAAGAATGACCTCTGTGTGTGTGTGTGTATGTGTATATACAAGTCCAAAGGAGGGCCACGAGGATGGTCAGGGGACTGGAGCACCTCCCGTATGAAGATAGGCTGAGAAAGTTGGGGCTGGTCAGCCTGGAGAAGAGAAGGCTGTATGAAGACCTCATGGCAGCCTTTCAGTATCTGAAGGGGGCCTATAGGGATGCTGGGGAGGGACTCTTCATGAGGGACTGGAGTGAGAGGACAAGGGGTAATGGGTTCAAACTTAAACAGGGGAAGTTTAGATTGGATATGAGGAAGAAATTCTTGACTGTAAGGGTGGTGAGGCACTGGAATGGGTTACCCAGGGAAGTTGTGAATGCTCCATCGTTGGCAGTGTTCAAGGCCAGGTTGGACAAAGCCTTGGGTGGCATGGTTTAGTGTGAGGTGCCCCTGCCCCTGTCAGAGGGATTGGAACTAGATGATCTTCAGGTCCTTTCCAACCCTAACTACTCTGTAATTCTATTCTATGATTCTGTATGTATATATATGAGATAAGAATGATGGTATATTGAAAAATGTGAATGTTATGGAATAACAGGTGGATACTGCTCTGGGTTCAGCAGTAGCAGTCATTTTTCTCCTTCTTAGTAGCTGGTGCAGTGCTGTGGTTTTGATTTTTGGCCTGGGAACAGTGCTGATAACACCGATGCTTTTACTTGCTGCTCACTAACGTTTACTCTGACCAAGGACTTTCAGAGTCGCATGCTCTGCAAGGGAGGAGTGGAAGCTGGGAGGAAGCAGAGACAGGACATCTGACAAAAACTAGCCAAAGAGGTATTCCATACCACAGCACGTCATGCCCACTGTATAAACTGTGGGCAGCTACCCGGAAGGGTTAGATCAGTGCTCGGGTAGGGCTGGGTATCAGTCGGCAGGTGGTGAGTGGTTGTATTCTCTTCCCTAGTTATTTCCCTTATCATTATTATTATTGGTGGTAGCAGCAATGGTTTGTGTTATACTTTAGTTACTGGACAGTTTTATCTCAACCCGTGGGAGTTACATTCTTTCAATGCTCCTCCCCATCCCTCTGGAAGCTGGGGGGAGAAAGGAGGGGAGATAGCAAGGGCTGCCTGGCTGAGTTGCTGACTAGGCTTAAACCACGACACTCTCCAATCCAAAACCTTTATCTGAGCAATTTATTTCTTCATCTCTAATTATTTGCCACCTTACAACTCCTCTGCTGCTGCTAACTCCCATCTACTTTGGCTTAATCAACAATTGCCCTGGTAACACTCTCTGCTGTGCTTCCTACATCCACCCAGATCACATCACTGAATACCACTGAGCTAGAAACTAGTTATCTTCACTAAAAAGGGTGACAGGTTAGCACAGAATTGAGAAAAGTAGCTGGTTAAGTATGTAGCAGTAATGTTGATCGACTACTTCTGTTTTTCCTGCAATATTACACATAATTTCAGCCTTTTCCACAAGCTAACACCATCCCTGGGATTTTTTCCTCCTGAAAATTTTTTTCAATTAACTCCAATGGCCATAGTTTCCTCCTCGTGTCCTTCTGCTTCTTTTACAAGCATCTTCAATTCCTAGCTTCTCAGTTATATTCATTTATTCATTGCTATGAATTTTTTTTTTTTTTTGCATTTGTTTCAGTGTATATCACACCTGATTTCTCTCTCCCTGTAAGCCAAACTTGTTTTTAACTGTTGGAAAATTTCATCAAAAAATGCCAATGAACTGACCCTGAAATATTTCACTCAAGACAGCCCTAGTTCGGTAAAATTTTAGCCAAAACTAGCATAGGACTCAGATGGGATGCTTTGGGGCTGGTCACAGGCCCAAGTGCAATGGCAAAACCCTGAAGTTTCTAGTTACCAAACCAGAAAAATAAAGACAAGACAAAAAAGAGTAGAGAAAAAAAAAAAAAAAAAAAGAAAAGCCCAACACCCCACTTTCCATTCTTAGTGCTTAAAAACAAAGGAATGTACCTCTCAAACTATTTCAAAACAGAGACAACTGAACAAGGACTGCAAAAATACAAAATCACAGAACAAGTAGTCTAGATCATACTGTATGCTTGCCTACAGTAGCAGTGCTTGCTCAGATACATGTCTCACTCAATTCCAGTATTTTGTGTTTTGAAAGTTGTTCATCTAGCTCATGGAATGTCTCAGAAATGATGAGTGTCTCTCTGGGTGAGAATGACTGACAGGTGTTGTGCAGGCACGTGTGTAATGAATGTCACAGACAGCACAGAGACCTCCTCAGAGAATGCCACTGGGAGAGACAGCTTGTCTTCTGGCAGTTTGTAAATAGAAATCCAGTGGGAGTTACATGGATTTGAGTTACCAGTCATTTTATTCCTGTCTGCTCTCTATGGGAATCAGGAGAATAAACAAGTACTTTTCATCATGGCACTTCCCACCCACAGTGGAAGACAGTGTCTATTCAGAATAGACCGTCACAAAGAATAATCTCTGTTTTGTTTTATCAACATCCCAATTTGGTGTTCCAACTGCAGTTACAGCCAAATAGTTATCACATACTTAGATTTCAGCAAAATGTGTTTTTATGGTGTGCCTATTCTCCCCTCTTTTGAATGGAGCACATGCGTAAATGGTGGGTAGGATCCTGAAAGCAAAGTCCTTTAGAGAAGCAGTAACAGGGGCATGACTTCTACTGTATTTTTACTCAGTGACACTCAGATGCTGAGCAGATCGAGTTCAAAAACCTCTCTCACACATCAATGCAGACAGCATGCTTTCAATTTAAACTGTTCCTATTCAGGATAATGAACCCTACTGTATATTTGTCATGATTTTATTTTCTTTTTGGGGGGGGGTTGGGGTTGGGTTTTTTTTTTTCCTCTTATTCCCCATAGAACAGAAGAGCAAAGATGAGCAAATGAGCAGCAGTACCCAGAGTTTTATTCAGTGAAATATGGATACCAGGAAAGCCTTGAAAGCAAATGTAGTTGCTGTTTTTCAGTCTGCATCTCCCTAAGACAGCTGACAGGCATGAGAAACGTATTCTCTAAGGCTACATTCAGGAACTGGCACCTGACGCAACAGAACATCCACCTTCAGAAAACTTCTGCGTCTGTGAACGGCTAAAAGACAAAAAGCCAGCAGGTGGCACTCAAAAACACGTCCTGGTGCCTGGATGAGAGTGATCTTGTGCACTGTACCTGACAGTTCTTTTTCAGCAGCATCTAGTCTAAATAACCGGACAGAAACAAACAAACAAGGAAAATAAATTCCTGTCCAGCAGTGAGCCTGGTTTTAAACCAAATATCACAGAAACTTCTACGAACTCTTAGTACCACGTGAAACACTTTGTCAATGACATCTGAAAAGTCACTTTCACACAACCTGACCAGGAAAATTCACGTTATCTCTGTTCCATTTTCTTCTTCTCTTCACACTAGTGTGACTTGCCTGTGCAAAGGAGATTTCCATGAGTGATTCCATTTCTCAAGTCTCAAGAGGGAACAAACTGTATCAGTCTTCTGTGACAGGAACCTGCTGGTATGTGCTTGGGATCTTTTCCCACTGCCTTTGGAGTATCTATTCACTGATGGTGATGATTAGTTTTGTAATATTTTTGTTTCTTCCGCCTCCCCCCATCTTTCTTTCAACATGTAGCCATTTGCTCAAATTAGCATGTGTCAAAGCTCAAAACAAAAGTTATTATCTTGCATTGGTAGAAATTTATCACTGCTTTATTAATGATTAAATGAAGGTTGCTTCAGTTTGTGAAAAGGTGTCACTAATGGTCACTGGCCTCCTCTGTCAATAAATAATAAGAAGTCAGCACTGCCTGTCATTCCATGAAAGACACTGAATCCAGTCTGCCACTTCAAGCACAGCTCATTATTTATTCTCTTTCTTTTACACAGCCTACTATCAAAACAGACTTCCTTTCATATTTCACGGCTTTTAAAAGTTTAAAACTCGACATTTACAGGATGCGGATTTTTCCTCCCCTAATTAGACTACCTAAAAAAAAGACAAAAAAACCCCCAACAAAAACTTAAAAGCAATTTGCAAGGTTGGATCATATTGTTCAAATTTTTGTTCCTACATTTTTACAGTTCCTTCTCAAGACTATCTCCTACAATTTACAGAGGATCCTATATATGGGTCATTAAGAACTCCTAATAATCTTTCTAAAAGATTAGCCATATGACTGATTGGATGAATTCTTAGATCAAGAAGATCTGAACTGGCAAGGAGATCTAAAGCAGCAAGACAGACAATAATTTTAGAGAAGTCACAACAAAGGTAAAGTAAAAAATGCTTACAAGCTCCCCCCACCCACTTTTTTTTAAGGAGCCTTGTTGTTCATCTGCTATTAGGGCATACACAGCACAAAATCACAAAATAGCATATCCTTTCCTACCACCAAGAAATCAAACCAGAGCAAACTTCTTCATTCAGATCTATACAGTAGTTCGTGAGATAAAACTATAAGCTCAGAAGTACTTCAAGACATAAGAAAAATTCACACAGTGCTTCAAGATCTTTCATACTCCAACCACAGTCAGTGCTGTTAAAATGTGTCCTGATAAGAGGGGGAAAAGATACATGCTCAGATTTAATTTTTAGGTGATGCAAACCTGTATTTTGTTCCTTCTAAATGTCCAGGAGAGATGTTTTTGAGGTACTTTTTCTTTTCTTCTGGACAAGAGGGATAAATATTGCATACATTGCCAAAATGGTTCTGTTCTGTTGTTTTTATTAAAATAATTTCATTGTGTTTATGTGCAGATAGTTGTAGGGGATTTTATTTTTTTATGTTTTATTATTTGTTCCAATTCAACACTCAAAATAAATAAGTAAATAAATCTAATTCTAATTAAGGAATTTGTTAGCTGGATTTACAAAGTGCAGTCTATTTTTGGGTAAGTCAGACCTAAATTTTACGGTCCTGATTAAATTACTCTCAACCGTGAGAAGATCATTTTCTTCATCACTGAGTCAGAGTTCTGGCATAACAGTCGGATTTCAAAGGCAACACTCAGAAATTGCCAGCCTGCATGGAATTCTTACAGATTTCAGCCTTTCTGTTTCACAAGTTTCAATTTAAAGACTATTACTGCCCTAATTACTCTGCTGCTCTTGTCTGACATAGAAATTTCATGAAGTTAAAAGTGAAAAGAGTAAGAGATTAAAATATTTATTTTTATTAAAAAAGAGAACAAAGCAACCTTTGTGCTTGTGTTTCCTGTTTTCCATAATTTTAAGGCAGTGGATCCTTTCATGGATCATAATCATTCATATTACTGTGAGATTACATACTTTGCTTAAAACTATAAGTCAAATATCAAGTACAAGTGAACTGTGTTTTAAATATTAATTAGAAATTACATACCTACTGTACAGTGGATGGCAGGAATGGCTCTACATCAATCTGACTGTTTAAATGTATTCTGGCTGATTTAATTACACAGCTTTTTTTTTTTTTTTTTTTTCAATTTTTGCAACTGAATGATAAATCTTCAAAAATTCTGCCTGTTTCATGAGCTTAGGAAACATCACAGTACATTAGTGAATCTACATCGGAATGGCACAGTATTTGTGATTCACAGATATTGTGGCTACTTAATACCTTTTTCATTGGTGATAAGGCCATTTCTGTGAAAAAAAACCCAAAAAGAGAATCAATTTCCTTGTCCTTTTCTGTCCCTGCTGGATTCCTGCACTGAAAGAAAATAAGAAAATTCAAATTTCAAAAATCTTAATATTTAAGGCTTTTTAATATATAAACATAGAATAAGTTCTGGTGTCCTCAACATAAAAAGGACATGGAACTGTTGGAACAAGTCCAAAGGAGGGCCACGAGGATGATCAGGGGACTGGAGCACCTCCCGTATGAAGATAGGCTGAGAAAGTTGGGGCTGGTCAGCCTGGAGAAGACAAGGCTGCGTGGAGACCTCATAGCAGCCTTCTAGTATTTGAAGGGGGCCTATAGGGATGCTGGGGAGGGACTCTTCATTCTGGACTGTAGTGAGAGGACAAGGGGTAATGGGTTCAAACTTAAACAGGAGAAGTTTAGACTGGGTATGAGGAAGAAATTCTTTACTGTGAGGGTGGTGAGGCACTGGAATGGGTTTCCCAGGGAAGTTGTGAATGCTCCATCGCTGGCGGTGCTCAAGGCTGGATTGGACATAGCCTTGGGTGGCATGGTTTAGTGTGAGGTGTCCCTGCCCCTGTCAGGGGGGTTGGAACTAGATGATCTTCAGGTCCTTTCCAACCCTAACTATTCTATGATTCTATGAATAACTAATACACCTATCTAGGTATTATATGTATATTTAACACATTTTTACATGAAAATAAATGTATCTGCACCCATTCTTGCGGGAGAATCCACATCCCCTCCCTGTCCTACTGAGTCAAAAGTGTCTAGGATTTGTCTGAGTGTCCACAAAGAAAAAACTTTTGAGCAGACACTGACTTGGACATGTAGATATTTTTTCAGACTTCGATAAACACCAAATTTTCATTAGTGCCAGTGATATACTGGCACAAATGAAACTATCACTGTTAAGCTACTACAGTGATAGTAGCTTGAAGTCTGGCTCCTTCTTTATCCTGATGAAAATTTCTACTTATAGCTGAAGCTATCACTGTTTTTATGATAACTGTCTTGAGTTAAGAAGTAGAAAAACAGCACAATCAAAACCTTAGCACAGTAAAGTGCTTCATTAGAAGGTTTAGATGCATATTGAGGAAGATACTTTTTTTCTCAATTGGAAATGGTGACAAATGCACAAGATATAGGCTTATGGAATTCCAGAATAGAAAGTATTTTAAAAAATTATAGAACATATAAGGCAATGTCTTGGTTTAAGCCCAGTTGGTACCTCAGTACCACGCAGCTCTCGCTCACTCCCTCCCCTTCCTCCCCCCCACTCCAGGAGGGATGGGGAGGAGCATTAAAAGAATGTAACTCCCACGGGTTGAGATAAAAACAGTCCAGTACCTAAGATATAATACAAATCGCTGCTGCTACCACCAATAATAATAATGATAAGGGAAATAACTAGGGAAGAGAATACAACCACTCACCACCTGCCGACTGATACCCAGCCCTACCCGAGCACTAATCTAACCCTTCCGGGTAACTGCCCACAGTTTATATAATGGGCATGACGTGCTGTGGTATGGAATACCTCTTTGGCTAGTTTTTGTCAGATGTCCTGTCTCTGCTTCCTCCTGGCTTCCCCTCCTCCCTTGCAGAGCATGCGACTCTGAAAGTCCTTGGTCAGAGTAAACGTTAGTGAGCAGCAAGTAAAAGCATCGGTGTTATCAGCACTGTTCCCAGGCCAAAAGTCAAAACCACAGCACTGCACCAGCTACTAAGAAGAAGAAAAATGACTGTTACTGCTGAACCCAGGACAGGCAGCTCCTCTTTGTCTAAGTTTTTTTGTACTTTTTTCCACAGAAAGTTTTATGAGACCTAGGCAGTCTCATAAAGACTGTCGTACAGACTCATACAGACGCAGTAAATGACATGAGTGTCAGAATATTTTTCCACAGGTTCCAACTGAACATAAAATGTTGACATTTGGAAAAATATTGTTTCTTTTAATCAGATTTTTATCAAAGAAGCAGAGTCCTTCATTCTATATATGAGTGACTATAATTAGATGATTCCCTAACCAAATCCTCCTACACTCCCAGCTTTTGATACACTGTTATTTGCTTTGATACAAGTTATTTGCTCATAGAATAAGCCCTGCACCAAAGTTAATGACATGCATAATATAAATGTATCATTAACTTTTGCTAGATACTATTCTGTTGCCTTCACATCTATTGTTGTTATCGTCCCACAGCACTCAAGCTAATTCTAATTGATGGTTTCCATCAGCAAATTAAAACCTAATATACTCCAGAATATAGTGATGAAAAACATACAGAATAAAACTATACATTCTTAGAGAACACCACGATTTGTTATCGTTACGGTGCAGAATGAAAGACAAATTAGTTAAAGAATGCTGTACGAGTATTTTTATTGCTTTTATGATAATAAGAAGATAGTCCTTTGTTTTGATAGGATGGTACAAATTCATTGTCCTATTACAAATTATTGATTTGGTTGAAAATCAGCACTTGCATGATTTAATACATACAGGTGCTTCCTTCTGATAGTTTACATTTGCAATTTAAATTGCAGTCAGAAAGCTTGAATGACTAATCCTCTGCTTGTAGGCACGCTCCTCTATGGAAAATAAGAATCCAGTGTCAAACACCCTTTTTTGTTAAATACATTATTGGTGAAAAATTTGTACTTGTCCCGCTAAACAGAGACAGAATCAAAAGTTTTAATAGGAGCAGCAGAAGTTTGCAGGGGGTAAGGGAGGTTGGGGGTGGAAGTATTTATAAATGAAGTTGCTTTAGTAAGTGTTTGACAGCAGTGCAAAGATAATTGCTTTTTGTTTGGTCTACATACAGAAATAATTTCATGCTCTTACAGGAAGGACAGGAAAGGAGCTGCAGTTTATTTTGGGCTAACCTGTGTCACTGCAAGCTGGCAGGGGACAGACCAAGCCCAGGCACAGTGGTACTCACGCCAGTGCCAATATTTGCCATCGGGAAATATTTTTGCACTTAACAAACAACTAAAGAGCTGAGGTGAGTGGGGATGACTCAACACATACTGAAAGCGATACGATCACTACACTTAGCTGTTTGCCTGCTCTATAGCTCAATTTCATCTTAAAACTGTAACAGTAGTACTACTACTTCTGGACACCTATAAAGTTCTTCCTCCTGTTCTGTCATGCCTTGCCAGTCATAACAGTCCTCTTATTTCCATTCTGCATCAATGTTTGTGGAAGTTGCCCGTCCTCAGACCTGTGTGCCTACAAAATAAACAATGTAGCTTTATCAGTAACATAATACTTTGCTAGCATGTTTCTAAGTAGTCCAGAAGTAAACACATGGTTTTCACACTTGACGGTAGCGTCTGATATTTTCTCCTATTTTTCATTTAGTATCATTAACCCTGTCACTGACTAGACTACACTGTCAGATGCATTTACACAATTCCAGTGGACTAACTGCACAAATAAATCTCCAGTGAGAGCAACATAAACATTATCTAATTATTTTTTAATGAGAAAAATACTATTTTAAGGGAAATATCTTTCCATTAATGTCTGTTGAGTTCTGCAGCTTTTGTAAATTAAAATAATCTATTCTTTCCTGAATACCAAGTAATACAAAAAAATAAAAAACAAAAAACAAACAAACAAAAAAAACCAACAAACCAAATCTCTTGTTTTAAGGTGTATATTCCATTCAAATTATTTTCCTGTATTTAGCTTTTAAAAATTAGCTGAAAATACAATTCAAGAGATGCAAATTCTCTCTACAAGATAAAAGTTTTCAGTCTTGCATGAGGGGTGATTTAAGGACACATGCAGTACAAAGTGTATTAAGCCCAATTTTCAGTTTTAACCCAAAGCATTATTTTAAAATCACCTTTTCAATTACAGTGTGCCTTTAACAAATAAAATTCCTGTTTTCTAACTCCTGGTTCTGAAACGCTCCCTCCTGCTGTCCCAAAGAATTGGGGCAGGGCACACAGGGAAAGAACTGATGTTTCATTGTGCTTACACTCTTTGCCCTTGAGTCTTTCAACTCTATTTTGAACACAATTTATCCTGTGTTAGAATACCATCTGGAAGGAAGCAGCTATTTGTTTTTCCCGGATGGGTCTGTCATCACTCTACACCTCCGAGCAGAAGGCGTGTGACAGAGCATTCGACTTGAAGAAGCCAGCAAAGAGGTAGAGGCAGTTATCAGATCCATTACTATACAGCCTGTGAACCCAATCTCTTGACCTTTTTCAAATATGAATTCAATGCCATGTGGGTATTATCTGCTAAATGACATTACAATCAGACTCCATTGCTCCATTAGAGCAAGTATGACCCTAAGAGCTTCAGGTGAATGAAAAAAGAGTAAAAGCACAGTTGTTATCAACCTGAGTCTCCACCAAACCAACAGGAGAGCTCTAGACTTACAGAACAACCAGCAGCCAGCCAAGAGGTTTGAGCAAACACCAGCAGGATGCCATTCAGAGGAACAAATGCCATTTCTTAAAAAATAGATCACAGGCTGATAGGGGGTCTACAGCTACCAAGCCACCCTGCAAGCAGCCACAGGCATCGATTCTTCTGTCGAAGTGTATCAAAGGAAAGGAGCTGAAAAGCGGAAGAGCACTCTAAAGGCTGGCAGAGACAGGAGGTGGTCATTTCAGGTTACTGCTATTGAGAAGTATTGTGCATGTGCCATTCATGTTTAGCACCCAATTAACATTTTAAAGACATTCTCAAGCACTTCTTATAATTTTATTATTTTTCACTTCTACTGTTTTAATGCCCTCTGAGAACCTTGAAAATCCAATGTCTTTCCCTATTAATTTTGTCCTTTTCTAGTGACACACTCATTTATCTGAGTTTCTTGGCAAGGCTCAAATTAAGGTCTTTTTCTTTCCCTCTCCCTTCTTTATTTGGACAGTCTGGCTTGCTTCACATGCTGAAGATAAAATATTTTAAAGCAAACAGCACAGCACTGCACAAAGAACTCAGCAGTTTCACCTCTTAACTTCCCATGGCATGATCAAGAACTGAAGGATCTATCCCACTACAACGTACATCTGTAACAGCAGCAATGAAACAACAGGTAAGGAAATAAAAGGATACTGGTCTTGGATAACTTGTGTCCAAGCATCTTAGCATCAAAATTTAGATTGCCAACTTATAGCATCAGAGGGCACAAAGTCAGCTCAAGCAACCTAGGGCTCCCACTGCAGGATTAAGGTAGAAGTACCAAATCCAGAGTTACAGACCTGAAACCTGTAACTCAGCACCTGCCTAACTTGAAGGTACATTGAGTGGGGGTATATTCCATGTTGGATTTCCCAGCTATGTTCTTTTGCAAGTTATTACTACTGCTTCTTAATCTGACAGATGCTTTCTATGCCCAGAACTGCCTCACTTAAAAGGCATTGACACTTTAAAGGCAAACCAGTATGCAAGCAATACAATCCAATATAGCCCTTCACTGTGCAGTTAAATCACACCAGTTGGACTTCTGTGGGAGGGTCTGCAAGTACCTAATATGGCAATAAAAAAAATAAAATAGGTGGCAATGCTTCCCTAGCAGGCAATGAAAATGGCATTCAAAGCAAAAAGCAAACAGGCTCTGAATTGTATTCAGGACTGTCTCTCTGCTGACAACTGCAGAATCCTTGCTAAGATAATTTTGCTGGCTAAATAAAATGCCTACATTAAAGTGCTAATGTCAAGTGATATAAACAGTCCCCCTTTGTCAAAAAATGCAAAGAAATGGTGAAAACAGCGTTCAGTAAGCCTTCATTTAATAACTCAAGTCCTCTTCCCTAGTTGTCTTGTAGCCACTGACTGTTGAATGTAAATTGCACAAATGCTGCTGTAAGCAGAGAGTAGATGCTAATACTCCTCCTTCTGCAGGAATGCTTAAACTATGTGATTCATGATCTTACTTGGGCTATCTCCTTTCTTGTGACTATTGAATCCTTTTCTACACAGTGGATCAGCTTCAAGGGCAAAATAAAGGTTGCTGTTGAGATTGCAGCCCCACTCCAAATACTGTATGATTCACATCAGTTTCCTGGGGATAAAGAGAATACGTATGAAGCAAAACAGCAGCTCTACAACTGTCACTCCCACCCAGCTCTGCTTTAGAAACAGACACATGCTCACACTGCTTAGAAGCACCTACCATTAGGAAATATTTCTTTAGAGTGGAGGTGGTGCAAATGGAGATGCCTGCTCACAGGTCTGATCATGGAAAAGAGTAAGAGGGTGGAATTTCAGACACACAATTTATTTGTAATTTCCTACTTAGTTAAGCAGTTTGCCGTTCTCATTGCGTGATTTCAAATTACTTTTGAGCAATTTAACTTGCCCACACCCTATGCACAGGATCACAGATCAGTTACCCAATGATCTGTTTGCAGTATGTACCTTGCAGATATTTATATCCTTTATCAGAACTACCCACAGTGGAAGCAGCCACTGCAAGCAATCATGTTGTCAAGAATATATGACTGTAAGAGAGATAATACATGGATAAGTGTGAGAAAGACGGTTTGGCAGAACAATTGAAGGTGAGAAAGGGGGCTGTTAAGGATTGCTGAGTTGCTTTGAAGCAGGTATTTTCATCTGAATAAGACATGGATTTGTTAATCCCAGGTGGTTGTTGCATGCGAGGCGCCACAACAGGTGGTCAAGAGAAAGAGCAGAATAACGTTATTTCATTTAATACAGCAGCAATATCATGCATTCTCTAAGCCAGTATGTGACAAATTAACCAAACCCTGAAAGATTGCCCCACAAAATTATTAAACTCAGAAAGTTGTTTAAGTTTACTACCCTTTCCCTCACAGTATGATGTCTAAATACACTATAAAACTTCTAATTCCATAAATGCTTGGGAAAACATGTGGCTTCCCATCATTCAAATAAAGATCATCTTCCTTTGATCTCCTCTAGATCCTGGGATCCAAGATTAACTATCCTAGCAACATATGAATATACTTGCTTTACAATTTGACATGCCTCAAGGATGTGGCAGAATTATGGGTTATTCTCCAATGTAGTGAGGAAAGAATCCCTTTCACTTGTATTTTGTTTAACTTCCCTATTTTAATAGAACAAAACCTGTCTGCTTACCTTTATTTTATGACACAAGTAGGATATTGCCAAATGCCATACATTCTTACCCTTGTAAAACTACTTCACTATCTTTTAATAGTCAAACTCACAAATACAGCAACTGTTTCTCATTACAATTTGTAGTTATTAAATCATTAAAGAAGGTGTTGTTATTATCATCTGATATTCCTTTTCCTAATGCCTGCATCAGAGAAGGATTTGAAGATGTGCCGTCACTTAAATGTAAACCAACAGTAATGATTTTAAATATCACTTCTGTAACAGACTTTGGTCTTGAAAATTAACCTTTTAGAAATAAAACTCCTACAAAACCCTGCTATCACTGCTTCTCTTCCCTAAGATATTTCTGAGTAGTTACCATTTCTCTGTGTTCCTTATCACCTACTTTTAAAAGCCATTATAAATTTTTTAAAAGTTGCCTAATTTTTTCATAACTTTTCCTTATCTAATATATTATCTTTCTATACAGAAAATGTACTAGCTGCTGTTGCATGGAAGAATCTGTGTGCAGTGTACTGTACAAGACTTTATTCTTGCCCTTCTACTTAAAAAGTAAGAAACTGCTGCTGCAGAAATGTGTTGGTATTTGGGAATAAACCATCCTCCCAAAAAGTGAAGATTGGATTGACACTTTCATACAAATTTAAGCCAGCAGAATCCAAATAGAAAGGTAAGGAGAGAGAAGGCAAAACTGATTGTATTTCACAAGCACATAAACTGAATTTCAGCCTGTGGCCTTCACTCCCACTGCTCTCTTTCTTTACAGAAGGCTCATATTTTTCAAATGATGGTTATCCAATCTTAAATGGATTACTTCAAAAAATCTGCTTAAAGTGACATTTTGTTCTATGTGAATAAATACAAGGGTTAGCTCCCTTTTTTTTTTTCCTTTCTTGAATAGAAATGAGAAGTCATTTTCCTAACCTCATTAACGCTCTTCTAGTAGTACAAGTATCAATGTCCCCTAAAAATATCCCATATTAAAGCACAATGTGAGGAATTGAGTAGTAAAGGATAAGCATTAGCAGGGAGGATACATCCAGACATCTGAGCACTGTCTCCAAGGTATTCAATGTTTGTGTGGCCTCTAGAGCCATGTTCTATTAGCCAAGTATTTATTTCATCCACCTTACTTGAAATCACAACTGGGAGAGTAGTGATGTTAGCAGAAATTAACTTTATCATGAAACATGCAGTAGCATGAGGTTTTTCTTTCTTCTTGTATTCAAATGGACACTTGAGAATTTTGACTTTCATTTAAAAACAAAACAAAGCAAACAAAACCTCCACCAACTGTGTAACTAACGAAGACTAGTCTGATACAGCCTAATGCCTTCAGGGCCTTTTCAGAACACCACAATAAACCCTGACTCTTACAATAAACACACATAAAACCACACATAAGACAGCAAGCTAGCTGCTGCCACACAGGATGTATGACATGTCAGTGCTACCAGTCTTTTTTTCCCTGGAGATGGTAACTTTTTTTCTCTTTGCATTCCACTTACCAATTTGGAGTGGGGGCAGGAAGAAGTTAAGAATGTCGAAACTTCAGCCCTTCTTTCCCATCTGATAGAAATTGGCTGACTGGCTTGAAAAGTTACTGGAGAGCGTGATGCACAGAGAGGTCTTAAACCACCATTTCCTTAAGAAGCTCAGTAAAAAAAGTTTTGCAGATGTGACAAAAATATTTTGAAATATGACTACATGCACACTGGCACCTTAAAAAAGAGAGACAGCTCAAGTCTTTAGAAACTGTTATATATTTGATTACTATATTTAGGCAAAAGAAGTCCTATTCAAAAGATTATAGAAATGGCAATACTGAATACAGAATATCTTTGTAAAATCTGACTGCCCATTTTGCTTCACAAGGAGCTTTACTATGCTCAGAGAGGAAAGATTCCAAAGCAGCTGTTTCTTATAGTCTCTAGGTATTGAGAAGGTGTCACATAAATCTAGCTTATGCTAGCTTATGTCTTCTTGCTCGAGAAAGAGCTTAAATTCCTTGTGCAGATAGTGCTATGTATGTTACTGTTGCAGTACAGAAGTACAAAAAACAGACTGCAGCAGCGTTAAGATTCACTACACTTGCTTTTCTTCTTAACTAGTACCCTCTTTATAAAGATACAGTTATTCCAGTGGTCTTGTTTGCAGACATTATGTCAAAAAATAACAAGATAGAAACACTTTGTGTGACGGGTAACCAACATGAATATCTCATTCTGCAAATTACACTCAGAGGAGCACTTGCAAAATTCTACAAGCTTAATGTGATTGTAAGAGCATTTGATGAACTACGTAAAACACACACATTTATATAAAAAAATTATTAGCAGGTCATGGATAATTCACTGGTAGAAAAACGGATTAAATCCCAAAGTAGTTATATATAATAGATGGCTTGAGCTGCTCTATTCAGTACATGCATATCGCAGAAGTCAAGTATATTGTCTCTTTCCTGACACTTCATAGATATTTGCTCATATTATTCCAACTTTTCCATTGATTAGAGTAAGAAAAAGATGCTAAAAAGCTGTTTCTGAAAAATCCAGCAATTACAGTGATTTGTAAGCCAAAATATGAAAATCGTTTACAGGTTCCATTAAAATTTACTTTAAGTCTTTTCCTGAATAAGCTATGGAGTACCAAACTAACGGTATTCTATATTTTTATTGGAAAATGCGTTCACTGTTTCAGAACAGCAGGTTACAGGTGCTCATTTGACTCTCTAGGCAAATAAATTATAATAGGGTTATTTAGAGCCCTGTTCCAGTAGAGTTAGTCCATGTGCAAATGCCTATTGACTTCAGTGGGACTCCTATTACACTATCGGTAATGAAGTCTTATTTCTTTCTCACTTGATATCCTCACTGCTGTGTTTGCTCATTTCGCTTTATTATTGGCTCAAATCGTTGTGATACTAGAGCTAACATAGCCAGGGTAAATCTATGAAATGAGAGAGACTACAAACTAGGAGCTAACATAGCCAGGGTAAATCTATGAAATGAGAGAGACTACAAACTAGAATGCTAACGATAAAGATGGTCATTCACAAGGCATACCTTGTCAGGCATTATTTGCTGTTAATGGAGCCACATTAGCTGTCACCAATCACCTCCTTTTCCATGTGCCTTAGCATCATTTACAGGAGGATCTGTTCCATGATCTTGCTGGACACAGACGCAACACTGACCACCCTGTTTAAAAACAGGGGTTATATTTCCCCTTTTCCAGCCAGCAGAAACTTCACAAGACTGACACAACTTCTCAGATATGATGGATAGTGTCTTAGCCACTTCCTCTGCCAGCTCTCATAGGACCTGTGCATGCATCTCATCAGGATCCATAGACTTGTGCACCTTCAGGTTCTTTAGATGGTCTCAAACCTCATCTTCTCCCACAGTGGGTGGTTCTTCATTATCCCAGTCCCTGTGTTTGTCTTCTGTGACTTGGCAGTGTGGCTGGAGCACTTGTCAGTGAAGAACAAGGCAAAAAAGGCATTGAGTACCTCAGCCTTCTCCATGTCCTGGATAACAAAGTTTCCCCTTTCCTTCCTCCCTTTCTTAAAGAAACCTAAGCAGTAAGTAGCACTTAGTATTTCTTAACTCCAATATATCATATAATCTTATTGTATCTGTGGTTTTCACAGAAACCTCCTTGCAACATAAGCTTAACTTAATAATTAAAATTACTTAAAAGCAAAATTGACTACTTACAGGTACAAGCACTGATTATGTTAATATAAATTATAAATGCTTTTTCCTTAGTGTGACCCTCACTGCTGTGTGCTAGACTCTGGGATGCTCTATCAGTTCAAAAAGATGCTTGAGGCTCTGTGAAGCCTCAGTAAATACAGCAGAGAAGGGATTCAACTCGTCTCGCTGTACACATAGGCATATAAACCATCTATTTATTTCTTCTTTGTAGTTACTGGCTAAATAGGTGATTCTACAAAAATATTTACATCACCAGAATACTCATATGTACCACATATCCCCTAAACCATGCTTATCCTTCTCTCTACTGACCACAGCAAGAGCCCCCATGGGCACACTACTTAGGACCATGACACTGCACATCACTTCCACTACTGGGAGTCTCTCAATCCTCTCAAGTTTTTCCTTCTAGTATGTTTTTTCCTTAAAGTGAGTTTAATTATTTTTTTTTTCATCACTTCAAAGCACTTACTTTATGATGGGGGGTCCATTAAAATATGTGGTGCATGAAGTGGTAATTTGCAGCAGTTACTCTGTGAGCATTAGGCCCTAAAAGGCAACATTATCTGAGATACAATCCACTAGTTTTGGTGGGTTATTGCAAGCCCAGTGCCTGCACAAAGGAATCCCCTTAGCAGATCACTGATCAGACTGACTAGAAGCCTTCAGAGAAGATCCTGAAACACAGTCCCAGCTGCTCAGCAGGGTAAGGTGGCTGCTAAGCACAAGTGTTGCTTATTCGCCAATTACCCAAGAAATCAAAGACACAGTCAGATTTCCTCAGTTGCCAAAAATATACTAGCATTATAGCTCAAGATGAAAAAGCTGCCAGGTATTTGCTCTTTCTTCAAGGTTTCCTAGTATATCATCACTTATTAAACTTTTCCCATAGAGAAGATGATAAACTATGAAGTACCAAATGAAGTTGAATTTGATATAGCTTTAACATTTTGCCTATCCTGCTGGTGGTGGAGGACAGATGCTACTATGTTTTCACATATTGCTCCTTACCTTACTCTAGTGACTGGACTAAAATAAATATAGAGAAAGCTATCATTACAAAGGAAAAGGTACCATACTTTGGACTGGCTTTACAACAGAACACCTTACAGAAAGGTAAAATCGTTGGTGGTGTTCAAGGCCGGGTTGGACAGAGCCTTAAGTGGCATGGTTTAGTGGGAGGTGTCCCTGCCCATGGCAGGGGGATTGGAACCAGATGATCTTAAGGTCCTTTCCAACCCTAAGTATTCTATGATTCTATGATATGAATGGTAGCCAGGAAAGCTCTAATATGAATAATAAGAAAATAGGTGAGAGTGTGACCTTTGAGAAGATTCATTACTTTCTATCATTTTCTGAATTCTGTACTTTTCCTAGGGGAAAAAAGAATATCTAACTTGAAAAGGGGGATGTATTTGGGAACATAACAGAGCAAAGTTGTCTTAAAAGAGCCAATGCATAAAAAACAACAGAGATTCACAAGACAAAAAAACCCAAAACCAAACAAACACAAAACCCCACACACTCTTGGCCAAGTATTCATAAAAAAAGAAAAACAGGTTAAAAAGAGTAATAATCCAAATAAATGAGCTCAAGAACACTACCAGAGTACAGAGATGTGTGACACAAATTCAGAAAGCAGTTCTTCTAGGAAAGTATCTATTAGTCCAAAACTTTATGAGACCTCTTGAACGTGCAAAAGCCTCTAGTGCTGAGGAAAAAAGCATGATCTATAGTCCAGATAAAATGACCAAACTATCATCACTAGTGCAAATGTTGGAACCCTACCTGGTTCACCATCCAGAAGTCTCCTTAGCAGTTCTCCTTCAGAAGAGACTCCAAAGAACATTTCACTAAAAAAGAACAGAACTGCATTGTGTACAGAGTAAGTTCTCTAGATGCTAGATGGGCATGCAAACACATCAGAGGTTTCTTAACTTCTTGCTAGGTGGATGGTAATTTGTCTGACAGTCACTTGTAGTGGAGTGATCAGTTTTTGCACTTCATTTTCAGGCAGAAAGAGTTCACAAAGACAAGGTCACTCTATGAGAAGTGAAATGTCAGACAAATCATCCAACTCACAAACTGTGCCTCTAAAGAAGACTGGTGCGATTTGTGGCTTTGGAGGTTTTTTTTTATTCTTCATGTTTCTGAGAAAATCACTGTGGAACTCATTTGTTCCAGAGCCTGCACAGCCAGCATGAGGAACTCAGAAGGCATGACTACCAAACATGCTGCTCTTTTGATCACAGAATAGCACCTTCCAGGTCAAAGGAAAATAAGTCTGATAAGCTGATGCCAAGTCATACTTCACTGCAGAGATGGCTGACTGAAAGGGACAAAGTCAAAGATCTGTTTGAAGCCTGGATCATCCAGTACATCCTCCACAGCCAATTTCTCAAATACAGTAGAGGAAGAGAAAAACCACAGTACCTGCAAGGAGCTTAAGAGACTTGAAAGGAAATCTTGGGTGGTTTCTTTACAATAACTTAGCTGAAGGTTCAGTCATCAGCTTCTATGCATTTTAGTTTGTTTTTAAACACAAAAGCCAATTTTTTTATCATCTTCTGAAATTAAAATTATTACCAATATGGTTATTTAAAGCTGGCGTTTTTGTTTTGTTTTGCTTTGCTTTTTGGCTGTTTGTGGTGTATCACAACACAGACTCAAGTTGATGAGGAGACTCACATCCAACTTTATTACAATCAAGCCCTTTTTATCCCCTTGTTCCATACTTTTCCAACCTGCACAAACATGCCACGTTCAATTTCACTGGCTCCTGTAAAAATCCCCAGGTAAAAAGTCCAATCACAATGCTGAGTACACATTGTCCAGTCGGCAACAGCTTCACCCCACCGTGAGGCCTCTCGCAATCCTCACATCGTCTGGCTCCAACTGAGATTTCTGCCACAGCAACATCCTGGTACATCCCCCCCAGTGCTTGTTTTTCGACCTTTCCTGTCCTGCAACCTTCCAGCTTATCACCCCAGGGCTTGTTAAGCATCAAGACCTCAGAGCTCATTCCCAAACTGTTTTTCATGCAAATCTTATCGCTTTCACTCTCCACAGTTGTTTTGTTGTTTTGTTTTGTTGGGGTTTTTTTAAATAGGCCATTATACATCTTCCATTGCATACTAAACATTCCTATAAAACTGGGCTAAAATATATACTTTTGTAAGAATATAGGTGATGCTATGCCAGCTGTCCTACTTTTTAATTCCCTTTTACCCACAGGAATGAGGCTCAGGTTAGGGAGCCTGAGTTCTGCACGTATATCATTACAAAACTTACATAGGTATGAAAAGTCAACAAGAGACAGCATGGAAAGTTATCTGCAAAGAGTAAAATACAGATAAATATTCATCATCACTTTTATCTCTTCTGTCGCTCATTGCATAATCCTGGTTTTCCTATATCTTAAAAGAAAAACAGAGAAAGGGTCTCCAGAGTAGTTTTTTGCAGATATCTGGACACCCTACACTGCCTCATTTTGTAAACCATAAGCTATTTGTCCACCAGCCACACCTACACTAGGAGACACAAAATATTCCTGTGTAGGATCTTCTGTACAAGTTACCAGTGACAAAAAATTGCTTGGAAATAAGGATGCAGTACATTGATTAAAATCCCACCTTTGAAGCTTTGGTTGGGCTCCAGCCAGGTCATTAGCAGTGAAAAATTAACACAACATCTGACTTCAAAGCATGTCCACAGGCAGAAACTGCAGGATTCAGTAGCTGCAGACCAGGGGCTTAGTGGCTGACAGCAGTACCTTTTTCATGTTCCCAAGTGCATTTATGGCAGGTATTTATGCAACTGACAAAAAGAAAAATAAATAAAATTATTCTCATCCTTCCTAGCATTTAGAAAAAATATAGAATAAACCACCCACAGTGGGAAATATTTCTTACCTGAATTTGGTCTAATGCTGCCTATTCAACAGAAAGATCAAAAAAAGGTTAGTTGTGCCTTTAAAGCTGGTTCTGACATTACCATCATCGTTCACTTAATTGGGTCACATGCAGCTGTATGGACTGACAAAGATCATTTGGTTACACACAGATTGTTCTGATTTGCCCCTCTCGTACTTGAAGCGGATATTCTTGTAAAGGTCACTATTTTATTGCATGATTATTAGCTGCATCAGTAACTCCTGTAAGTGATGTGGCCAATGTTATCTGGTGGATTCTTTCTCAAATTGCCTGAATTTAATATTCTATGGAGGCAGAAGCCAGACACTCCACCACAGTGTCTGAATCTGTCACAGCGATGAATGGTTCTTTAGAATTATAACACTCTGTGAGGGGAACACAATTTTTACATTACAGATGGAGAGCAAGGGCACAGGCAAATTGAGATGATCAACCCCACGCCACAAAGGAGAGCTGTGCCTTAACTGAAAACTGACCCTGGTTTTTTTTACATCCAAGCCAAGTACCTTCGCCTCTGGGCCATCCTGCCAAGTACAAAAATAACTGCATATCAATAAAATTAAAACTATTAGATATACAAATATTCCTTATGCATCCATCACTGAGATTAGTAGGTTTAAATATTGTGTGTCACTAATCTTCAGAGAAAAGCGATTCAAATATACTACCTCATCACATCCACAGATATTTCTCCCATTATCATTTTCGGGGGCTTTAACAAATGGAGGATAGATGGTAGAAAGTGTATTTTAACATAAAAAATGCTTTCTTTAAGGGTCTAGAAAAACAGTGGCCAAGAATCAGTTTTCAATACATTCAGTATCGATGTGCTACTAACAAAGGTTTTTCCCACTTCTATTATACTTTGGTACTTGCAGCTCTTTAGCACATTTCAAATCCAAAATGTTATCCCATGTGGACTGAAGTAATTTAATAATTTTCAGTATGAGTTAAATAGTCATCTTTAAATACAGCTTTTTATAAAGTGGATATTTTTGGTTCAATTCTACCCTGGCAAAATCAAGCAGAAGTCATCTCTTAAAATGGAATAAAAATTTGAAGCCCTCTGAATTGTTAAAATACACTCAAGCGCAAAATAAAGCTTATGAAAATCCTAATAAGATAAATCTAAAAAATTCAGAATATGCCTATTGAAATATTTCAGTGACATTAAACGAACATTTCAGCCGAGGAACACCACCAATGAAAAGTGTTAAAGATGGATGCTTCCACAAAGTTCTGTTTGAAAGTTTAAAAAAATGTTGAAAATTTGTCTCATAAAACTTTAGTCTTGATTATGAAGATTTTTCTTGTAAAAGATGTTAAAAACTGATGACTATAAAGTAACAAACTTAAAACTATAAATCTAAGAGGAAGGACCCAAGACAAATTAAAAAAAAAAAGCCCTATAAATGTGTCTTGATAGTTCCTTTGTAGTTCCTTGGCTATCCAGTTCCCAGCATAATAATTTAAAGCAGAGGTCTGCACTGAGTTGTATCTCCATCTCTGCAGTCCAGAAAGGCAGATCTATCTTCAGTAGACTGGTGGAACGCCAAGGTCCTTAATGGTGAATCTTTTACCTGACAGGTACCTCTGTGCAGAGGAAAATCTTGCCTAGGTGATAAAACCAGTTTTTAAACTCTTCTGTGAAGGAAAGTTACTGAAAATGATAGAGTGAAAATCATTGCCCCCTGTGCAAGGAGACACAACAAGGAAATCAGTATCTCACTTTACTAGTGTCGTAGTTTAAGCCCAGTCAGCCACGCAGTTTGCTCACTCACTCCCCCCTCTTTCTTCCCCCCCACTCCCGAAGGGATGGGAAGGAGAATCGGAAGAATGCAACTCCCACAGGTTGAGATAAGAACAGCCCAGTAACTAAGGTATAACACAAACCACAGCTGCTACCACCAATAATAATAATGACAAGGGAAATACAAGGGAAGAGAATACAACCGCTCACCACTGACACACAGCCCGACCCCACGGCGAACCCAACCCTTCCAGGTAACTGCCCCTTGTTTTTACAACCTGGGCATAACATGCTGTGGTATGGAATACCTCTTTGGTCAGCTTGGGTAAGGTGTCCGGTCTCTGCTTCCTCCCAGCTTCCCCTCCTCCCTGGCAGAGCATGAGGCCCAGAAAGTCTTTGGTCAGACGAAAACATTTCAGCAGTAAGTAACAACATCGGTGTTATCAGTTCTATTCCCAGGCCAAAAGTCAAAAACACAGCACTGCACCAGCTACTAAGAAGAAGAAAAATGACTGCTACTGCTGAACCCAGGACAACTAGCAAATACAGGAGGACTTAACAAAGAAGTTGTTGTTTTCTTTTTAGCATTATTTTTTTCTTCATTAAATCACCTAATTTTTTAAGTGTCAATCAATAGGTCAATCCCCAAGCATGGTTTTAACATTTGAAAAAAGTAATTCAGCTTATTAGAGTTCGTATGTATATCTTTTAGGTCCTGGTGTTTTGCTTTAGGAGATAGTGCACTCTAACAGCAATTACCGTATACACTTAGATACTGTGCATGCTGTATAAAAATATTCGTTACCTTGTAAAAGTGAACTGCAAGAAAATGTCAAATCACAGAAGAAATCCCACTTCATTGTTAGGTATGGAAAAAGCAGAAGTGTTTTTTACACTAGATGCACTCAGGTTTTAAGCTATCTGCAAGATAGTATAACATAATTAGGGAGAAAACAAACACCATTACCTAGCCAAAAGCAATCTTATTGAGAATAGTTGAATTGAATTTCCATCCAATCTAACAAACGGGTATCCTCAGCATAATTTATTAACATTTCATTTTGAAATATTTATTGCAATTTTTAAAGGTGGACTGGTAAAGATCACTTCAGCTCTCCATATTACTTCTGTAATGTTCACACTTTAATTGAGTTTATCCATCAATGTCGTATATTGTTTGGAGAATGGATGCTAGCACTGCTTATGGAAAGGACTTTGTTTTAATTAACAATAGTATCTCTGTAGAGAAGTTAAAGGGTATATTCATTCTTTTCTAATAAAGTGGATTCAGGCTCTTTGTTTGAACAGAGAGTGGTGAATGATGTTCAGACTTACTTCTTAGAGTGGTAGGACATGAACAGTGATAGGCTGCAGAATGATAGTAAGTTCAAACCATTAAACCAAAAAAAAAAATTAAAAAAAAATTATTACCTCACCTAATTAAAAATGTACCAGTAGTGCTGCACTATTTACTTGTCCATGAAACACTACTGCTTCCTTGCTTCTACGTTGGTTTCACCTGTCCAGATATATTTGGCTTCAAAACCAATATTGAAATACAGGTATGGACTTCCACCTTGAATGCATGAGACGTTCTTTGTTGGTTATGCCTTGGCAGTCAATTCACTTAAAGGCTGAGTTAAGATAATTACTCCCATGAGGGCTGCATTCAAAGGAGACCAACACACTCCGAGTGTGTGTTAATATTGCTCAGTGAGTCTCATTCAGCTTCATGGTTTTCAATACATCTCAATTTGTTTTGCATTTTGTACACTCCACTGAGCATATTTAAAATAAAAGCCAAATAAATTAGTTTTTTTAAAAAACATTATGGTTAATGCATGAAGCATAGAGTGAGCTTGGACCATGACATAGGGAGAAGATAATGCTCACTTAAATTCTCCCTAAGTAAAGTTAAACACCAGCATTGGCAGAAATGTTTTCCAATATTTGATTTAGGTACAGAATGCAACATTAAACAGGATAATGAAATGCATCCTCTGTTTTTTATAGTAACTTCTAACTTAATGTGTCAGAGGCTGTAACAGCACATGACAGAAGTAGCAGTAACAGTGGTTGTTCTCATTTTAATCCAGAAATCTTATGTTTTAATGTCAAACAACAAGGAGTGGGAACCTTGCAGAAAGATAAACAAAACACGCTATTTCTGAAGTAGAAATACACTAATCAGTGAATGAGACCTGAGAAAAGAGCAAGAACCATTTTAGCAAAAGTTGATAGGAGATTCTAAAGTATTGATTCTATCTTTTATCTTCCTAGGCTGCGTAAGCAAACAAATAAACAGCAGAACAACATCAAAAATAAAACTATTCAATAGGGACGACAAAGATCAAAGTAGTCTTGAAGGTATTTTATCAATTTTTCTGCTGGTAAGTACTCTTAAGTGGAAGCATAATATGAATGCATGAAAGCAAAACAAGAGCCATGCATTTTGTACTAGAAGACCATAATGTCTCATTAGAGCATGCAACAATATTCTGGTGTCCTCAACATAAAAAGGACATGGAACTGTTGGAACAAGTCCAGAGGAGGGCCATGAGGATGATCAGGGGACTGGAGCACCTCCCGTATGAAGATAGGCTGAGAAAGTTGGGGCTATTCAGCCTGGAGAAGAGAAGGCTGCATGGAGACCTCATAGCAGCCTTCCAATATCTGAAGGAGGCCTATAAGGATGCTGGGGAGGGACTCTTCATTAGGGACTGTAGTGATAGAACAAGTGGTAATGGGCTCAAACTTAAACAGGGGAAGTTTGATTGGATATAAGGAAGAAGTTTTTTACTGTGAGGGTGGTGAGGCACTGGAATGGGCTGCCCAGGGAAGTTGTGAATGCTCCATTGCTGGTGGTGTTCAAGGCTGGATTGGACATAGCCTTGGGTGGCATGGTTTAGTGGGAGGTGTCCCTGCCTCTGGCAGGGTTTTGGAACTAGATGATCTTAAGGTCCTTTCCAACCCTAACTATTCTATGATTCTATAACTCTATAATATACTAGCTTAAGTTTAAAGACAAAATGTAAAGTTGTATTATTACACGCAGAGGTTGAATCTAATAATTTGTAATTCTACAGTGTTTTCGAGCACGTCAGGCTGAACGTCTGGAGTTTGCTTAGCTTTGTTGTGTTTATGTTTGTTTCCTTGTTGAAATAAAAAGAATAGGCCATAATCTGTCACCATCAATAAACAGGGATGACTAGCTACCTCTTAGTAATGATGATAATATTTCACCTAGCATAGGAACATTATCCTAATTGAGTAGTCATATGAGTAATTCTAAAATCTGGCTAAGACAATGCTGGATTCAAGGTAGCTGTAGTGAAATAACAAACACCACCTAAGAATTATCCCTTTGTGGCAAAGTAAAGCCAGTTCAGTCCCCAGAAAAAAAAAAAAAAAACAAAACAAAAAAAAACAAACCAAAAAACTCTATACTGCCTTTAACTGCCATCGGGTTTAAAACAGGGAAGAATAAACACTATTTTGTGTAATCTTCCACAGACTCATTTTTCTATCAAGGAAGGCATATTGATAAATTATGAGTCTATTAATTTATATAAAACTAAGGAATATTTAATATCTGAAGAAGCATTTAATTGAATATTCTTTATGTCCTATATATACAAATTTAATAATAGGAGAGAAATTCCTATGAAGAAATTGCAAGTAGCCCTTTCTGTCAAAGTTTTTTTACCTTTCAGTTGCCTGCCCACATCTTCCCAGCCTTTAAAGATTTTCCATGGAGCAAGTCTTCTGAAAAGAAACAGAGGCATAAGAGCATTTGAAATATTTACTGTTTTAAAGAAATGTTCTGATTGAGGAAAGAAGAAAAGGTTAGTGCCTTTAGGGAAAATTTTCAAGTAATGTAAACTGTCTAAAGTCATTAAAGAGCCTGTGACAACATCAACCAGAAACCTTCCCTGTTCACAACTTTGCAGATCAACCATTTTCAGCTTTTAAAAACATGCAGCCCACCAAATTCTCCAGTGAAGATGCAGACCCCTTAAAAAATTTTTCACACACATAGAGTGTTGTAGAACATAAATCAACTTTTCTTCTGCTTTTCCTCATTTTCAATTTCCTTGGAAACATTACACAGATCCCCACCACACGAATGACTGATCGCAGTTCACAAAAAAAAAATAAAGGAGATCACTATGATCTTTGTGATTTTGATTTTTGTGATCACTGATCACCAAGAAAAGTCCAGTGTCCCAATTATAAGCTCATTGAACAAACAATCTCTGGTAACCCAACTTTAGGTACTGTTTGGAAAACTTTTATGTCAGTTCACTCCTCATGACTCTGGACTGAAGATGCTTTAAAGTTTTGTTATTAATTCACGATTTTCACACAAAAGCCAATTAGAAAATATTAGCTTCCATAAGATTGAAATAATTATTATTATTTTTATTAATTAAAAACTGAGTGAGGATAAAACACAAGAACAGTCTGCCCAGAGAGGTTGTGGAAACTCCATCCTTGTGGGTATTCAAAACCCTGTTGCACGTGGCCAAAGTAACCTGCTCTCACAGGATCTGCTTTGAGCTGGACGCTACATCAGCTAACTTGTGGAAGTCCTTCCTACCCGCATGATTCTGTGACTGTGCTGGAGGTGACATTATAGAGGTGTGCTGGACAATCCTAGGCACGCTGTGCACATTACAATCATAATTTTCTAGTGATCGTCAAGCTTCCATGGCTTTATCTGTTATAATATTTGTGTGGTCCCATTGCTAAACTTTTGTAAGTTCACCCAACCCAAATTCCATCCAGAGTAACTGCCATGTTAACTGCACTTCTGTGCTAGATTTGATTTGGGCAAATCCTCTCTGTATCATCGTCCCGCACCAAAATTCAATGACAGTGTAGGTCACAGACACCATACCAGCAACAGGTGGATAATCATCCAGTTACTGGAAATAGTGGTAATTCTAACAGACTTGGTATAGCTGCCCAGAAAGCAAAGTGGGCTGAGGGCTGAAGGATTTGGCTTCGTTCTTTACAGTTCTGCTAAAATTCTTAAGGTACCACAGAAGGACTTGGAATAGCTCACAGAAACTAACAGAAAATAGTCTTAGAAAGAGAGAATTAAGTTAATGTGATGTCAATGAAGATTCTAAATGCAGTACTTTTAAGCCCAAAACAGCACAAATTTAACTCACATACTGCACTGGTATCACTAGTGTGCACTAGTATACACACACCAGTATCATCTTGTTTACAGTCCAGATACTCCCACGTCATGTCAGCAAGAAGTCAGCAGTTGCTTGACTTTGAATATTAATTTAAGATTGTTGTTTGCTTGTTTTGGTTGGTGGGGTTTTGTTTGTTTTAATGCAACTGTACAGTAACGAGGTGGGTCATTCTGCCCCTAAAGAAGCAGTCTGACTTAAAATTGACTTTGTGTTGTGCAATCATGGACAACTACTACTGCTGGTCATTTTTATTTCTTTTTTCACTACATGTAGCTTAGATCATGGAAGACATACAAATTATATAAATTCACCCTTATTTAAAGTTTAATTATTTGCTTTCTGGAATGCAACGCCATGCTCTTTATAAATTACCTCAATTCTTTGCTTGTTAATGTACTTGCACAAGTTCTGCACTTGATCAGTGACAGTCATATACCTTACTGTTTACTATTCCATCAATCTTAGTTTCACATGTAAATATTATCAGGATTATTTCAATTTTTCTTTCAAAAGAATGAACAATATGGGCCTTTTCCCAAGACAAATCCAAATAAATTTTTTTCTTCAGAAATTGAGTATCTGAGCTTTCAGAGTGAATTTCATTGTTGTTCTATGGTAGACATAAGGCATAATTATGCTTATTGATTATGCTAACAGAAACAATAATGACAGTATTGATATTGCATAATGATGGTTATTCAGTTGGGGTGCCCTCTGTTCATGGCTGCATGACTAAAGCCCACCATGTCTACACAATACATAGATATGAGTCTCAGCATTTTTCTGCTATCAGCTGTTAGTACAGTGTGAAATCCTATGGCCTCTCTCTGTAGTACCTAGTCTACCTGAGAAAAATAACAGCTTATCGACTTGCTGAATTAGTTGAAGCAGTGCTATATAATTCAAAGTCCCATGTGGGCGCCAGTGTGGTTCCACAAGAGAGAATTTTTCTTTTTTTACTGTTTACTCAAAAAAGTATGAAATTTCGTACTAAATAATTATGTTAAAGGTTACGATCGAAAAGCAAAGTGCACCAAAAAGTAGGAAAAAAAATAAAGGTGTACTGGGAAACACAGATGAGATCCTTTAGGCACAAACTTTACAATTTGAGTTTTGCCTTGCATGACATGCACATGTACTGTCTTCCTTTCCCTTTCCTTCACTACTCTGTCTGCTTCCCAGCCAAAATAACCCACTCTCTTTCATTAGAAAAAGGCCAAGTGCTATGAATAAGTCAGTTTTGTTATTTGGAAAAGAATGTTGATATCAAAACTGGTAAATCTCCTCTCCAGTGAGAGGATACCCAATACCTACCAATAGCTAATGTTTCAGATACAGTATAAGAATAAAGCAAGCGTACAGTGAAAACAATTCCCTGGAGTTCAGTGCTTTGAGGTTCAAGGGTTTAGAAAATTGATGTGCTGAATATTCATATCAAGCTTTGAATTCAGGAAGTACTGTATAAATACTAAGACTGATGGGAAACTGGACCAAACATGACATTCAAAATTAGTGAAAACTTTCTACTTTAAGTTTTGTTCCACACTAAAAGTGGATAAGGAAAGGGCAATGATGAGGAAAATGAAGTTTGCTGTGAAGATAAAGTCCTTAGGGTTTGTGAAGGAGTTCAATACTACAGCTAAAGTATATAATAAAGTAGCACACAAGGAAATAAACAATTTTGAACTCTGCAAGGTCTAGAATGGCAAAGTAAATAAGGCTTAGGGGCATGTACTATATGATCCAGTATAAGCAGATGTTGAACAATTAATCCCATGATGACCACAGTACATCTGTCTGTAAATGCATATATAAACTATATATATACACATAGAGTGTAAAAGGCAGGGGTCCTGTGGGAGAAAAAACCCTCTGTGTAAGCTGGTAATTAAAACCTTTCCAGTTGCACATTCATTGAGGAGCTAAATAAAATTTCCATAGATTTCCCACATTCTGACATTTGAAAACATCATATTCTGATTTTCTTACTGTGTTTCTCTGAGGTGCAAAATACATGCCTCTAAATTTACACAAAGTCCTCTGATTGATCAAATTACTTTTCAACATCCTTTGATGTGCAGGTAATACTTTCCCTCTGGTTATGTTGTTTTTAAATATATTGTCGTGGTTTAAGCTGCAAATCACGCAGCCGGTTAACTCACTCACCCGTTTTCTTCCTCCCCCACCCGGGGGGGGGGGGGAGGAATGGGGAGAAGAATCAAAAGAATGTAACTCCCACGGGTTGAGATAAGAACAGTCCAGTAACTAAGGTATAACACAAATCACTACTTCTACCATCAATAATAATAATGACAAGGGAAATACAAGGGAAGAGGATACAGTTGCTCACTACCCGACAACCGAGCTGTGAACTAAACTCTTCCGGGTTCCTGCCCCCAGTTTTACATCCTGGGCATCACGTGCTGTGGCATGGAATAGCATTTTGGTCAGTTTGGGTCAGGTATCCTGTTTCTGCTTCCTCCTGGCTTCCCCTCCTCCCTGGCAGAACATGAGACTCAGAAAGTCCTTGGTCAGACCAAAACATTCTAAGCTGTAACTATAAACATCGGTGTTATCAGCGCTGTTCCCAGGCCGAAAGTCGAAAAACCACAGCACTGCACCAGTTACTAAGAAGGAGGAAAATTGCTGCTGCTGAACCCATGACAGATGTACATGGAATATATACACAAACTAATTTGTTACATTATTTTAAATAACTGAAATAATTATATTTTATTTCAGTATTTTAAGGATTTGTGTTTTGTTGTTTGGTTTGGTTTGGTTTTTTTTCTCTCTGAGTACTCAAGCTGACTTTATTAACACCTTCTATTCAAGTACTAAGAATTTTTAATTGCCTTTTTAATGTATTCAGTTAAATAATATGACAAGGTAACACTAGGTATTTCTGTTCCTACAGCTGATTCTGAAACAATGCATAATCAATAAGCATAATTATGCCTTATGTCTACCATAGAACAACAATGAAATTCACTCTGAAAGCTCAGATACTCAGTTTCTGAAAAGCTGAAGTGTAAGAATACATAAATGACCTCTGCTTCCCACAAAAATAGGTCTATTGAGAAGATATTCTCCTCCTCTTATGGCTCATATGGACATATAGCTTAATGCCTCAACAACACTTTTGAAGGCATACTGAACCCTCCAGACTACTTAAATGTTATGTCAGACCCGGCACTGCTGAACCTTGATGTAGCTTGTCCCAATTATGGGACTTGCTATGCGCAAGATCAGTTTATAGAAAGTGGCCTTGTAGCCCAAGATAAGTAACAGTGCATGCCATAAGAGTCACCAAATCCCCACAGAAAACTTGCATAAGCCCCAAGTGATGTGGAAAGACCTACCCTTGATTTTGTTACCAAGATGAATTTCACTCCAAGAGGAAACATTGCTGAGAGCAGTGACAAGCAGAAAGATAGCTCTCAAAACAATTTTATCTAAAGGCTATTGAATCCTAATGTTATTTATAGATCTTCTGAATTTTCTGTGTTCGAATGTGTGTTTATGTGTAGTGTGTTACTTCCCCTTTCTTAAATCACAGCAGTGTTTTTTACATGTTTTATTTGACAGATGTACCTCCTCTGAATTCTTGCTTCACCCCTCAGGAACTACAATAAAAACTCATAACAGCATATTGCAAACTTTTAAAACTACTATTTAGATTCTTTGTCAGAAAAGTCTGGGTTATAAGAAACCAAACCATTAGGAAGCCTTTGGGTGCATTCTGATTCTAGACTTGTTCCTGTAAAAGTCCAAGTTTCACTCCTAGGAAATGCAATAAGCCAAAAACATCTGAGTATACAAGGCAGCAGCATCTTCCCAACCAGCATCAATACAGAAAGAAAAAAGAAAAGTAGTCTTCAGTACACAAAGCAACTAAGATGCACTGTCTGTATCCGATACACATTCTGCTTCCAACATTCCATAAATATTTGCTTTTACTTCTGTTCTGTGGACAACTGAAAACTCAGGTTGTTACTAAAATGTCACTAAGCAGTGTTTCTAGGATATACCTTTGAAAGCTATGTCTAAAGGTACAATTGATTCACCTGAACTTTCCATGTTACTGTGAATACAGATAATCTACTGTCTAATGCAGGAAGCTACTGCATGTGTCACACCACACTTCTACTTTCTTTAACCTTCCAGTGTGCGTATGCTTAAAAGTATCAAAATGTCAGTACCAGAAAAATAAATGCACCCAAAAACTTTAACTATAATGAAACCTATGAGATTTTTCATTTGCTGTCATCTGAAGAGCACAGGTAAAAATTAACTGAAGCTCTTCAGTAAGCTACTTGTAAAGGGCCAAGGAAGACCTTACAAAATAAGTACATTTGCAAATGCACTCCCAGCAGATGTCTGTGCCAAAGAATGCAGATTCACAGGTAACACCTAACCCAACCTTAAAGGAGCTAGCTCAGGTTTCCAAGTCTCAGTAGCATGAAGTTCTCACAGGCATATTTATCCTGTTGGAATGTAGTTAATCCTGACTGTGTACTCCAATGAAGTAAATGGTGCACCTTGTCAGACAAAATGGTGCTCGCTATGTAAGGGGCATTACAGCTTTTCCCTCTATTCATGCATTTCCAGAACTGTGTTTCAACTAAGACATCATCTCTCCATTGTTCACCCTATTCGATGTCAAAACTAACGCTGACTACTGTACACAGAAATCAGCACAACTATTAAGAAATAAAAGAGAGTTCCTTCTAACCATAAAATGTTGCTGTTTGATCTAGTCATTAGTGCTTAAGAACATGCACATTTCAAAAACATTACCACTGAAAAATTATCAGTCGACCAATGCTCTTCTATATATGGCTGTGGGAATTCTCTCTTTGCTTATGGGGAAGCATTTTCTGTGTAAATGAATTGCTTCTTCTTGAGCTCTCAAATGTATAAAGCATACAAAACAGCTAGAAACCATCCAATTATAAATAGCATATTATCTGATAAACCTGACCTTCATTAGGAACAACTCAGGAAAACATTAACACTGTGTGTAATTTAAATTGTGATTTTTTTTTTTTTTTTTTGAGAACAATAGAGGTTTGTCATATTTATAACAGCTAGGTAACAAAAAAGCTTTCAGTCCTAAAATGTTCCTTAGATTATTTAAATGCATATAAATTTTGCAGTAACAAATTTAAGCTTGGAGACTTGGAAATCCTGTCTGGTGAAAATGCTTAATAGTTTTTTGTAGATGGAGAAAGATTATGTGCCAAAGCAGGAATGGAGAGGTTGACAACTTTAACCCACCTTCACATTCTCAGAGTTTTTAAGCTGGTCCTGAGCCAATTCAGGCTTCTGCTTTATGCTATAATGTGTTACCTTCTACTGCCAAGAATAACTGGAAAGCAGTGGGCAAACCAATAACATGGCAGACAGCAAGAGGATGGGCAGAGCAGCCATTTATGAGAGAACTATCTAATGGAATAGATATTCTCAAGTGAGATTTCTGCTTTCTATCCTATATTGAAGTAGAAAAAATGCAGGGTCAAGTGTGAAATCAACCACCAACTGTTGCATTGGCATGAGAAAATCAGAATAGGGTTCTTCAGATTTTCCCATAGCTTGTGAACTGAATCACAAAATTATTTTAGTGAAAGAATTTAAGAGTCTGATCCCAATCTTGGAAAACTCAGCATCAATATTATTGTTTTCCTAGATTGGGCAACCAATCAAAATTTTAGATATTATTTTTCTCCATTTATCCACCTCCAAAATGGTGTTCACCAAGGTCTTCCACATGGTCTTCCATGTATATTTCAGTGACTTGCAGAACTTTTTCTCCATGGTCTTAAGTTTTCCAGCTTCAAAAACCTGTAATGATACTTGCCTAGCCCAAGAGCACATCAGTCCTGAAAACATACAACACTGGGATACACATAGGAATATTCACCTTTGCTATGTGCTGTTCACTGGCTGGTGCTGAGCACACAAGCAGTGCACTGATTTCACTAGGCCATTATCAGATATTTAACACTTTTTGGTAGTCCGCTTCACAGGAAGATGTAAAATGTTGCACACCAAAACAAGTGCATTGGTCTCAGGCTATTACATGAACAGCTTCAGAAGGCAAGCACTTGAAAAGGTCTCTGAGAGACAAGACAATCTTCTCCCAGAACTGATATACCAACCTGAAAAATATACCAGAGTATTCTTCCCTGTGTATATGATATGATCAGTTAGGTTTTAAAAGCAAATGTAAGACAGGTTTCAAGATCAAGGAAAACCAGACTGCTACCTAAAACTGTCCACAGCTTCTGTGGACTTCCCAGAACTCAGTCCAAGGGATCATCATAAAACCAGCTTCATTCAGATGCTAACCCAGGGCGATAGCCGACCTTATGCAGCCCACAGTTAATTCTATGCTGAAGCTAAAACTTTATAAGGCATGTTATTTTTCTTCATTGTTTTTCTTAAATCTGAAACAAAAGCCACAGAACATCCACACTTTTTAGCATGAAAACCAATAATCAGATGAAATCATGTTTGTTCCTGGGCAAATGGTACATTCACAGCCTCCTACTTGTTAGGCAGTACAGACGATCCATTCCAGAGAGCGGTACAGGTTTCATGGACTCTCGGTGGGCCATACAACATTGATATCCAGGCACAGGTGGCTCCAGGATATTGAATCTTATTAATTGCTATGTTGCTGCTCATTGAAAAATTTTGCTAGAGTATTTCAAAGGGTCTCTTATATTTAGTAAATTAAAATGGTTTTCACCCTCTGAGACTAGAACAAATAGATTCATGTTACTAAGGAAACCTGTCTGTGCAAGTGCCTAGATAAACAAAGAGCAACAACAAAAAAAAACCAAACCAACAACCCCCCCCCCGAAAACAAACAAACAAACAAATCCCTAAATCCATTGTTAATAAGGTTATTTTCTCTCATAATATTTGTGGCACACACTAAAAGCATGACTATATTGTTACAAAGGCACTCACTTGGATGACCTACATAACTCAGTCATGTCTTTGCTGCTTATGAATCTTTGATGCATCTATCCAAAAGAGACATTAGTAAAACATCTACACCACAACTTGCTATCCAATGTTCTCTTTTTATGATAAACGCAAGTTGTACCTCAAAGTAGCCAGAATTTCAATACATGAGATTTTCAATACTGAATTAAATTTCTGCTGCTATCTTCTTATAAAAGGCAAGATCCTAAAACAGGGACAGACTATAATAAATCTCAAACATTCCTTAGGCAAATGTATAAGTATGTAATGGGGATGAAAGCTGAATATATAAATCCAAGATGTGAAAAAGAAGGAAATATGCTCAAAGTGTCTAAAATCACTGGCAGACAATCTATCTGTCTAATGTCAGCTTACCAACTAAAAGATAAAGAAGGCATATAAGGTGGAAAATAATCTTTTCATACTACAAGGACGAAAAATTTAAGCAAAAAATCCCCTCAACAAAACCCAAAATATACAATGCTCTTGATATGCCAGAGCCTATCTATGTATCCATTAATCAATGCACGTATAAGGAAATATGTACTAGGAACCAACTAAAACACTGACATAGAAAACATCAGTATGTATTTGCAACAGAATACTGGTATACAACCACATTCTTTATCTAAGGAGGCAAAAATAGGTTTGTAAGTAAAGTAAAATGCATTTTATTAGAGTAAGTGCTATAATTGATAAAACAATTGGGCATTCATGCACAGAAATCCCTCTTTGGGTAATTAAAGCTAGTACAAATTTGCAACTATATCAGCTGGTCTAACAGAAAGCTACTAATACTATTTGCAAACCTGTTTTGCTTGTGTCCTTAGGACTTTGTTGCTATAGCAAAAAGTCATTACCTCTACGTAGGTAGGTCTACCATTTTGACTTAACACAATTATGGGGATTTGATGAAAGCTGTGTTAATTCAACAAAGCACTCAAATAATTACTCCATTTCTCAACAAAACTCATCAAGCCAAATCTTCTAAAGCATATCTCAAAAACACCGAAAATTCCATCTCACTCTTTTGTGTGTGTTGGGATATATATTTAAAGTTTTGGGGAATTCTTTCAAACAGTTAACAAATCTGTTCACAACTAAATTTATATTTTAAATGTTGGTGAAAGCAGATGTTCTCAAACCAGAGAGAGGTAAAAAGTGAATCTGTGTTTGTCCTGCAAAATGCTTTGAGGTAATTTTGGAAGAGAAGCACTGAGAAGTAATTCCAATAAAAATGCAAGGAGAATACAGAACATAGAAACTACAGTACAAGGAGGAATAGAAATTTTGAACCTGATTTTAAGTACTTGTCAAGAAAAAGTGCTTTTTAGAATATTAAGCAGATGTTTAATCAACTCAGTTGAGATATGAAATTAAATACCAGATAACAATTTTTCAGCTTATTAGCAGAATATCATTGCAAATTCAAAGTAAAATGAAGTGGTTCAGTTGCCTGTGTGAATTTAGATAGAAAATATTTTGTATCAATTTTGTTATGTAGAAACATTTTGGGCACTGACCCTGAAAAAAGACACTACTAAAAGTGTGAGCTTTGAGTGGCTGACTTTCATCTCAGAAGCATTTTGGGCTCATATAACCACCAAATTCTGCAAAAGTGCTTGACATTGAGAAAATTATATTGCATGACATAGTCTTAAAGCAATTAGCATAATGAGCATAATGAGGGCTATGAGGATGATCAGGGGGCTGGAGCACCTCCCGTATGAAGACAGCCTAAGAAAGTTGGGGCTGTTCAGCCTGGAGAAGACAAGGCTGCGTGGAAATCTCAGAGCAGCCTTCCAGTATCTGGAGGGGCCTATAGGGATGCAGGGGAGGGACTCCTCATTAGGGACTATAGTGATAGGACAAGGGGTAACACTTTAAAACTTTAAAAAGGGAAATTTAGATTGGATGTAAGGAGGAAGTCCTTTACTGTGAGGGAAGTGAGGCACTGGAATGGGTTGCCCAAGGAAGTTGTGAATGCTCCATCGCTGGCAGTGTTCAAGGCTGGGTTGGACATAGCCTTGGGTGGCATGGTTTAGTGTGAGGTGTCCCTGCCCCTGGCAGGGGGGTTGGAACTTGATGATCTTTAGGCCCTTTCCAACCCTAAATATTCTATGATTCTATGATTCTATTCTCTATGCAAATTGAAAACAGATAGCTGATCCAAATGAAGTGATGTTGTATGAAACAATTTTCAGGGCTCTGTCAGGCCATACTGAGTAATGCTCTTTTTACTATAAATTAGCGTGATATGAAATCCATCTAAATCAAAAGATTCAGATGGATTTCTCTTTTTGACCTATGCTATGAGATACAAAATAATATAAGTGGCAGGGTGGGTAATAAGTGGTGTAATTATCCACATTTATTTGTATTAGAATTCCAGTCAGTGGCAAGATTAGAATCATGCGTTCAGTGAGGGAATTTTTTAACATATAGGAACGAATCATTATAAAAAAGTAACAGCAAATGAGCTCTAGAAAGCTCAGAGGCTGATCCTGGTAAAGCATGTAAAGCCCCAGCTGCATGCTTGAATCTCCTGGCTCTGGCAAAGACAGTGGAAATATTGCAGGTACAAGTTCTTGTGACAGTTTAAGTTCTGCTTTCAGTGTAAGCCAAAAATTCTTCAGGAAGGACCTCTCTCACCTTTCTGTCCATCTTTAATATGTTAAACAAAAAGATCTGAGGTCTCAGGTCTGCAGAGCTTCTCCTGGCACACTAATGGCCAAGTGGAAAGTTACCAAAGGAAACTCTCTGTACCATTTTACACCTTGACATTATTTAGATGAGTCTGAAGGACAGAAATATGTATGAGCTCGCTGAAGTCCTTAGATTGTCATGCCCCTCTTCGCACCTCCTGCCTTAAGGGCAAGCACAGGAAATAGCACAGCACCTGAGAGGTCACCTTTCCATCACTTTAATGAATTCTAGGCATGATCTACACATTGATTTAAGTCCTCCTGCTTTACCTGAGTGCTTTACTTTCCTAAATTAAATTTGCATTGCATGAAACGATCAAAACCAGCATGTAGCCAAATGAGGTTCAATGCATGCAAGCGTATGGGAAGAAGGTACATGTACCAGAACAAGGAGGATAGTTGGAAATCTCATTTTTCATACATAAAAACCCACCAACAATTAACAAACATCTCAAAAGTCTGACACGGCATGAATTGAGCTGTTCTTTGAGCGGCACCTTTCTCATAAAATTCTCTTACAGATTCTATGTGTCTCCCAAGTGCAAGGCACCACCATTGACCATTGTGAGTAGAGCCACATGATCTAAGGTGAAGAATTAGGCTGTAATTTTCCAACTTTACAAATCTGAAGATGTGCACCAAGAACTTCCAGTGATAAAGCAAAGGATAACTTTCAAAGCAACAAGGTGAGAAGCACTTATGTGACTCTCCAGTCACAGTGGCAAAAGTGAAGTCACATTTGATAAAACAATCTGGATTCCCTTGCTGCCCCACCTTAACACTAAGTTAATCAGTGGTTCAAACATGGAGAACAGGTATCAGTTATACCATGAAGACAAAATTGTTCAGGTTACAGCAAATTATTATACTTGGACCTACAATCTCCTGGATTCAAACAGGGACTGAACAAAAGCCAGATTATTTTATGTTAAACACACAAACTGTTACCTGAGTTGAAAAAAGCATGCACTCCTCTCTCCATTCCATTTTACTATTTATGAGTTGGATTTGAGCACACTGGCATGATGTTTGTCTGGCTCCTCCTACTGACTTGCATGTCCTCAAAATGCAGAACTGAGCTAAAGACTGAAGGCATTACAGCTTTAATGTCATCAAAAATAATTACATAAATATAACTCCAAATCGTTCATATGTTACTGATGCTCATATTATTGAACAACTGCCTTTCACTAAGGTCAGAGTATTAAAATCACATAATATTGAAAATATAATCAGCATTTCAGATATACAAATGGGTGCAGCATCACCTCTAAGGCCCTCAGACTCAGGAACTTACATTTGAGAATGACAGAGTCAAAAAGAACACAAGAATATAAAAATCAAGAAAAAAAAATATGCTACTTCCTTGAATACTCTAACACCTTCTAAACATGCAAAAAATATTATTCAAATCAAAGATTTCAAAGGATGTTGTAGTGCTGAAAGGACTTATCCTCCATGAACTTTTCTACTGCCCTACTGAACCAGAATAATGTTTTACTGTACACAAACATATATGGTAACATATTTAACAGCTTACTGCTATTATTATTTCACACCTTTGCATTCTCTTAACTGTATTATATTATTTGAATGTACTTTGGACAGCTACCTGAATCAAAGAGGTTTTAATCAAGCCCAGCAACGTAAATCAGCAAGGCAGTTCAGATCTGAAGCATAAAAACAGTCCTATTCAGTTGCATGACTGTTCTGTTAAATTTATGTGCAAGTGTTTTGCTAGTGTAAAACTGAAATTTGTTCATTTATATGGGTAGTGCCAGAACAACTTGTGCCTTTGGACTCACATTCTGCAAAATATGACAAAAAATGCCTTAATATTAAAAAAAAAGTCCTCAAGTTAAATGTAAAAGTGGACATTTAATTAGTTATCTTTATATACTTAACTTTATTTATTTATTTATTTTTATCAGTGGACTGACTTAATTTAAAGTAAATGGGCATCTACAGTTTTACAACTAAAATATTGCAAAATCATAGAGCATTAGAAATCAAAATTGAAATAAACTATTAGCTTAGCATAAATGATAATGACTGCTTTTGCCCTAGCTGAAAGATGGGCTAGACAAAAAACAATAGATCAACTAACGAACATGGTTTTGATCAAGTCCTAAACAAGGTCTCTTGTATTTGACCCATTTTTAGTCTAAAAATGTCCCTTAGTTTGTCATATAAAATGCAAAATGCTGTAATGAAAGATTCCAACATTTAACTACAAATTGAATGATAATAAAATTCACAAAGTATTTAATGTGGAGCTCTTAGAATACACTTTGATTTTTGCTTTAAAATAAATGCAGATTTTAAGACAGTATAACATGCAAAATGAAAATAATTTCATGGTATGTGACACCATTATCATATATATTCAATATTAAAGTGTTATGTTCCTGAAAAATAAGTTCTATCAATGCAAGCTGTAGCAAGTTAAAGCCATTTAGAATAATAGAAATATTAATTATATCTCATGTTGGAAAGGGACAACACTAACTGCATAGCAAACAAACAGGTCTTGCGGTCCAGTGGCTCAGAAAATGTAAAATATGTTCATAAGGGATTGAGACTTTCTTTCTTTTTCCTGGGGAAAAATCAAGAGAGAGGAGATCCAGAGATGATGCTTAAAAGTCACCAGTGTTTCACATTCAATAACGGATGCCCAATTACTGCTATATCATTTACTACAGATCTGTGTTAGGGTGGAACATATTCAGATCTAACTTACATTAGGCTGTCGTCAAGCATATCTTTAAAGTGTTTTGCAGTTGCATGGCACTAATGTTGTATCAAGATGTTTACAAGCATTGAGTGAATTCATTTTCGTAACACTGGAATTCTGGATTTAGATTGGTGTCATGTAAAATTTATCTGAAGAAAATGTAAACTGTTTGGCTGGATAGGATGTGGCTCTTTTCTTCCACCACCAGTGATAATACGTGCCTTGTTTTGCTGACAAGGGGCTTACTCTGCTGCTTCCTTTCAGGGTGCTCAAATCCTTACAATCTGTTTCATTTACATTTTGTGACTCTTGAATGTAAGCTGGGGGGGGGGGGGGGGGGGGGCTACGGAAGGCCCATGGATTCCCTGACTGAAGGCATGAAGTTGGAACTCAGACTCGAAGATGTTAAAGTGTATCCTTGAGAAATGAAGTACCAGAGGCATATGAGTGGGAAAACAGAAGATATCCGAGTGGGAAAGTAGAAGACATCCGAATGGGAAAGTAAAAGGAGTCTGGAGGAGTGAGTCAGATAAGTGGAGCAACTAGCAACAAAGGAAGAACTTGGCAAAACAATGGACTTATGTAATGTGGTAAAGGGTCGTCCAATAATGTGCTGTTGCTAACTAATATTAACCAATGGCTAAAAGACACGTGTGTATTAGAAAAGGAATATAAATAGTGGTTTGTAGTAGTAAAGCACCTGCCTATTTTTAATTCCTATGAAATCACGGAAAATACGTGTGTGTGTGATTTTTGGCCGTCTCGACAACGACATCTGGTGACTCCGATGTGATCGCCCAAGGCATGATCGGACTGGAACTTAAACTTAAGAGAGAAGAAAAAGAAAAAAATAAAAGAAAAAAGAACGGCGGAGGATAACCGTGGAGACGGAGCACAGCGTAGCATTGAGAGCAGTGGCAGGCCTGGTTTGAGACACCTGGATAGGTGAGCCGCTGGGGACATGGGAGCCTCTTTAAGTAAAGAGGAATCAGTCGTATTGACCATGTGGACAATAATATTACAAAAGCGGGGGGTTAATGCAGACGAACTACTCCGAAAAATGCTATTATGGAGTAAAAGACAGGGGTATGAGGCTGATACTGTAACAGCCTTTAGTGTTTCTGTGTGGCAACGCCTGGGGGATATTCTGTTTGACCATGCATCTCAGGGGGAGAAACAGGCTCAGATATTGCTGACAACGTGGCAGTTGTTCTTTGAGACTTTAAAATCATTTAAAGGACAAAGTGGAGTTGTCGGCCCATCCTAACGATCAAACTGCTTTAAATTCATCTGAAGATCAGCAAGACAAAGCGGAGCCGTTGGCCCCCACTAACGATCAAAGCACAGGCACCCATGGCGTGGAAGGTTTCCAAAATAAGAGTCCTCCAACTGAAGGGGACAGAGCTTCTCTCCGTGTGACTGTGCTCACGGCCCCTGTTGCACAGCTTGATGTGTGGTGTAAAGAACCATCCAGGGAGCCCGCAGTTTGGTGTAAAATCCTGGGGGGAAGAAGATAAAGACACTGGGGGAAGATTCTGATGATGAGATGTGTGGTCCAGGTGCCCCAGCTACAGCTAATCAACAATACAGGTCCCCTAAGGAGTCACTGGTTCACACCCCTTCTAATCCTGAAAAAGACGTGAAGGGACCAGATTACCCTGTTTCAGAGACTGGTGCCCCCCTCAGCCCCCCTCCAGAACCTCTGCCAGCTGCTGCCGTGGCTGCTAAGACTGAGGACAGGGATGATGACGATGATCCTTTTGACCCAGGCCCTATTTATCCCAAGAAAGAGCCTACTCCGAGATCACCTGAAACCTGCAGGAGGAAATGTTTTGCACTTGATAACGCTGAAACTCCAGAACACATTAATGAGGAGCCTGTGCGTGTTCATCAGACTGCTGTTGCTGCTCCTGAGATCCTGATGCCTGATAATTTTGATGCTGACCTGGATAGTCCTTTTGACCCAGTGCTTGTTGATTGGGAAAAGGAGCCTGATTTATATCCCCCAGATCCTCATGATAAATGGGCAGCTGTAAAGGGAGAAGTGAGATGGGTGGCGGATGCAGATGTATTGTGTGCTTTCCTGGTGGTATATGTGCCAGATCAAAACCCGTGGTGGGAAGGTCTCTTGTATGCTCTTATCAAGGATATCAGGCTAACGGTGAAATACAGCTCATTTTATATAGCTTCTCTGTAATACTTATATACTAGAGGTTGGCAAATATAAGTATGTCCATGTTTCAATCGACCCTTGCAGATTTTTATAGATACTGCTGTCCACTTCTTCCAATGAAGGCTGGCCAGCTGCATCAGAATGTGTGTGCATTTTGGTCAGTGTGAAAGCCCAAGCCTCATGCAGTGTGGAGGAAGGCAGAACCTCTGCGGGGACGCCTGCTGAGTTTGAGCCTGCCACCTTGCACTGCGATGAGGCTGCTCGGAGCTGGTTTCTTGATTGTCTTCGCAGTGTCATTGCATCACGTTCTGTACGTGGGACTGTGTAGTGGGAGTAATGATTGTCTGGATTTTGTGTTTCAAATATTGTAGTTGTGTGGAGTGTGCTTGTGGGATCCCATGCATGTGTGTGTGTGTGCGTGTGTTGAGGGTAGACGGTGTTCTATGTATTTTTTTGCTATTGGGTTTGCGTAAAAGTTTTTAATGGGTAGCAGATTAATATTTCGGGCAAGAAAAGGTTAATGCAAAAGTGCTGTTGCCGGCAGGTATTTATGGCTGCTGCTCCGGGCAGGCAGCTCGGGCAGGCAGCTCAGGCAGCCAGCTGTAGCTGCTGCTGAGCAGGCAGGCATTTACAGATGCTGCCGAGCAGGCAGGCATTTACAGCTGCTGCCGAGCAGGCAGGCATTTGTAGCCGTGCAAAGCAGGGTGAGCAACTTTGGAAAAAAAAAAAAAAGTTATCTGATAGAGCTCGGTACCCATGTTCAATAGAAGCTGCCCTCGATTCGGCTCCCAGTGCTCCACTGGTGGAATGGCCAGGGTGGACACCGGAGCTGAGGAGTGAAAAAAACCAAAAAAACACTCTTAACCTATTGAAGTATTGGAGCAGTTTGTAGAGACACCACAAACAGAGCCTAAAGAGGCCTGCAACACACTGGGTGCAGGTGAGGAGGCTTTGGAGAAACAGATCGGTCGAAACAAGAACCGCTAACTGAAAACGCGAGAGGGGTAGTGCACCCACGGGCTTTACCAGCTGCCACCCAAGCAGCAACAGGGTGGCAGAGAAAGAAAAAAAAAGTAAAAAAATGGGTAATGACGCAGCAAACTCCTTGACTGTTCACACCGTGCAGTTTGCTTCTGCGGCTGCTTCACATTCCTTTTTCATCAGAATGCCTTTGCTTTAAGGAATCACTTTATCCTGTATTCTTCTCAAGAACTGATTACCTGGGGGAGAGGGTATATTTGTGTCCTCCTACCTACAGGTCTATGGAGGCTGCCTGCAAAGTTTGTCAAGCCTTGCCATGAGCTGCACAGATGAGTGGAAAAACCTGATGCCTCAGCTGTAAGAGCTGACCATGAATACCCCGAGCAGAATGAGGTAAAGGAAAAGAAAAATGAATGATTGCAAAACATTACCTGGGGACGACTGAAAAGTAACAGCTTGAATATGTGTGGTTGTAAAGTAGCTATTATTAGAGGCTGTGACTTTGTGTAGAAACCCGCCTGTACTTACTAGCCAGTTGCTAATAAGAAACTACACCTTGTATGGATTTGTCACTTGTAAAACAGATGTTAGAGCATACAAATTTGCAGTAGCTGCTAGAAAATGCTAAGGCAAAAGCTAGAAAGATTCCAATACAATGGTAGTGTTATACAGCAGACAATGGAACAAATTAAGAGGGTGAGAGAACTCCACTAGAAGACAATTTCCTTAACTGGTCCCTCACTGCCACTAGCATCTTCAACATGCTGCTGCACCCTGTAGTATACATACTGCTAATATAAATCTGTATGTGCTTTGCCATAGTAGCAATTTGCAACTGAATGAAGCAGGTGAAACTCTGCATTGACAACGAGGCACCAGGACTGAGACTGGCCAAATGCCTCCTACCACAGACAAGGGCAAAATGGTTTGGCCTCTGTGTTTGCCACCAAGAAGAATCTTTAGCTCCGCTGTTGGCTGCAACCCAGCAGGCGTTGAGCAGTAGGGACACAAGCCATGCCAGACCTTGATGTGAGGGATGGCCTACCCTGTTATCAGAGAGCCATCCAGTAGAAGAGCCAACAGTGTTTACAGATGGCTCAGGGAAAACCAAAAAAGCTGTTATTGTGTGAAAAGAAAACTTTCACTGGCAGCACTGAATGGAATATCAAGAAGGATCACCCCAAGTAGTAGAGCTTAGAGCAGTAGCAATGGTATTTCGACATTTTCCTGGCCTGGTTAATATTGTTACTGACTCTACTTACGTAGCCGGGTTGGTTCAACAATTAGACAAAGTAGTTTTGGGACAAGCGTCTGATGAAAAATTGTTTGGGATCCTAAAATTAATATGGCTAACAATATAAAAACAGAGACACCACTATTATATTATGCATGTTAAGAGTCACACCATCCTCCCAGGTTTTATAGTGGAGGGTAATGCTAAGTCAGACACACTAGTATCTGCGGTTGCCCTTGGACCTGTTCCCAATATAAAACAACAAGCACAAGCATCTCATCAATTTTTCCACCAAGGCTCTCATGCTCTACAGCGACAGTTTAAAATTTCCAGTAGTGAAGCTCGTGCCATCATTGCTGCCTGCCCTAACTGTCAAGGCCAACATGTTCCTACCTATTTTGGTCCTAATTCTTGGGGCTTACAAGCCCTACAGATTTGGCAAACAGATGTTACACCTATTGCCGAATTTGGCAAGCAAAAATATGTACATGTGTCCATAGATACATTTTCTTCTGCTATTGTGGCCACCGCTCATACTGGTGAATCTGCCCGGGATGTTATTCGCCATTGACAGAGTGCTTCTGCAACCTTAGGGGTTCTGCAGAGGATAAAAATGCCCTGCTTATGCGTCAATGAGGGTTGCATCTTTTTTGCAAGCTTGGGGAATTTCTCATGTTACTAGTATCCCCCATTCTCCAGCAGGTCAAAGCATTGTAGAACAAACCCGTGACAAGCTCAAACATTTTCTTTAAAAACAAAAAGGGGAATGCCAGTATTGTCTCCACACAAATAGTTAGCAAAAGCGCAATTTGTACTGAATTTTTTAAATTTGTTTAATTTTGATTCTCTTTCCGCAATACAGCACTTGTGACATCTGACAGACCATTCCTTGCACAATCCACTGGTTTTATACAAAGACCTATATGATAATGAGTGGAAAAGACCAAAGCCATCGCTGACACAGGGTCGAGGATACGGCTGTGTACAGCTAGCAACGGGACCATACTGGCTGCCAGCGAAATGTATAAAGCCCCAGAACTCAACAACAGAAACAAAAGACAATGACAGAAATCTTTGTAATATCTGTCCTAATATGTGTGACCATGGGTAATGGACAAGTGTACTGGGCACATTTGTTAAATCCCCCATTGTTCCAACCTGTTACATGGTGTGTAGGATTCGCTGGAATGCTGCATGTTATAAAGGTTCAAGTGACTTCAAATCAGGCTAATCTTACTGAAATAATGCTGCCTGGACTAGTGGCTGGCTATGTTAATTACACAGGTCAAGAAATGATAGAGCGGACACAGCAAATTGTAAAAAACATGCTAGTAAAACAAAAAGGGGGAATGATAGGGGAGACCCCAAATGCACGAATCAACAAAGCATTGTTTGTCTTAAATGCTTTAACATTATCCAGTTCTGATTTACACATGGGCATAAATGTCACCCCAATGATTAGACATTTTTCTGCATTAATCCATGTACGCCCAGATCTGATACTAAGGAAAGAACCTGTTATGGTAATGGCAAAGTCTTTGGAAAATCATAACTGGGAAGGTCCTTTTAGGTTAATAACTTGGGGAAGAGGGTATGCTTGTGTTTCCACAGATGGAGGTCCCCGTTGGGTCCCTGATCAGTGTGTGAGTCCTGTTTTGGACTCCGACTCCAACAAACGTAAAACTGCATCTATCCTTACTGACACCATGGAACAGCTCTAACATCTGGGTGACCTTGGCCAGGACATGGAATCAGACAACCTTCTGTGCTTCAATACGTACAGCAGACCAGGCATTTCATACATGTCTAGTTGGCCTACTGATGCAAGGGGTGGTAAACAATACAACCATTTCTGATTGGGTTCAAGCATTGCCCAATACCATGAAAGATCCATGAGCGAGAGGTATTGTGGGCACAGTGAATGCCCCTCAGTGTTGGTGTTTTGGCTGGAAGGTATTGCCATGTATTACGACCATGACATGGCCAGGCCCAGGTGGGCCAGATTCTCGGTGGTCAGCCCTGAAGCGTCGCCACGATTTTACTGATGTCTGACCAAATAGTCTTCTGTTTCGCAATATGACAAAGAATATGGGTCCATGATGTTTAGTTGTTACCGAAATTAGTATTAATAATTTACCAAAAGCATTGCCTCAAGGCATATTTTCATTATGTGGTGACAAAGCTTGTCCAGGTATTCCCTGGAAGGCAAAGGGAGGTCCATGTACGTTGGGACAACTATCATGGCTTACACCCAACCTAAGTATGATCTTAAATCACACACAGTTACACAGAGGTCACCAAAAATGAGCAACACTTGTCTCCAATTGAAATGATAATGTTGATCTCTGGAATAGAGGGAAAATCATTGTAACTAACTTCTTTATGCGGGAGTTGCTGCTGCTAGAGCATTAGCGCAATTAAATAAACTTGCTTGCTGGTTGGGAAAACAGACTACTGAAACAGCAAAAACCTGAAGTGCCTTAGCATTAGATACTAACTCTGTAAGACACACTACTCTTCAAAATAGAGCAGCCATTGATTTTCTATTGTTAGCACATGGGCATGGTTGTCAAGAATTTGATGGAATGCGTTGTATAAACTTATCAGATCGTTCTCAATCTATTCATGCTAGCATCCAGAAATTGATGGACCAAACTCAGAAATTGCAGGGAAATGATGGATTTTTTGGACTGGAAAAATGGTTTAACTCTTGGGGACTGGAAGGCTGGATTATAACTGTGATAAAAGATGGGATTGCAATGTTATTTGTTCTTCTTTGTATTATGCTTGTGGTACTGTGCTTATTATCCTGTCTGCAAAGGGCTCTGCAGCAGATGATTAACACAGCCTTTTTTGTCAAAAAACAAAAAGGGGGAGTTGTGGTGGGGGGCTACAGCAGGCCCGTGGATTCCCTGACTGAAGGCATGAAGTTAGAACTCAGACTCAAAGATGTTAAAGTGTATCCTTGAGAAATGAGGTACCGAAGGCATACAAGTGGGAAAGCAGAAGATATCCGAGTGGGAAAGTAGAAGACATCTGAGTGGGAAAGTAGAAGACATCCGAATGGGAAAGTAAAAGGAGTCTGGAGGAGTGAGTCAGATAAGGGGAGCAACTAGCAACAAAGGAAGAATTTGGCAAAACAATGGACTTATGTAATGTGGTAAAGGGTCATCCAATAATGTGCTGTTGCTAACTAATATTAACCAATGGCTAAAAGACACGTGTGTGTTAGAAAAGGTATATAAGCAGTGGTTTGTAGTAATAAAGCACCTGCCTATTTTTTCTTCCGATGAAGTCACCGAAAATACGTGTGTGTGATTTTTCACTGTCTCGACAATGACAGTAAGCATTTTCCAAAAAGAAAATTTCACCTTGCTATCCTTTGAAAAAAGCAGAAATCCAATTACAGCTCTAATGTTGAGAACTTCAGGCTATACCACGTCCTTAGCAAATTTGGAAATGGCAATTTTGTGCTTGTACATAAGGAATTAGCTCAGTCACACAAATGCAGTTCCATTACAGAGGCTCCTATCAAGTAGTTAGATACCATTATACATCTGCTGCTCAATAGTCTTGTTAAAAAAACTTGGGTTTTTCAGAGCTTTGCACATCTGACTGTCACAGCAGTTCTGCCAGAATAACTGAAATTGAACCTTAGTATATAGAGAAGAAATCGGAACAGTTACAAATACACTGCAAGCCTAGAACTGTCAGTTCAGAATTCTAATTTTTCACTTATTCAATGCAAGATGAAAGTTGTATCTTTTTTCCTGTCTCCATAACATAGTAAGTAATGTCATATACCAGAAGATAGTGACAGCGCAGAGCATCATCTTTGACAATTCAACAGATTGGTTACTGTTCTTACCCTGGGAAGATTTCTGCTTAAGTGAATTTATCAAAATAGCTATATTTATAATCTAAATAAAGGTCGACAGGTTTTGCTGTATTTTTATGCTTTTAATAGTCTTGACTTCAACAATCAATAAATTGACATAATCTTGGTCCTGATGTTAGCAACACGACGTACATATTTACTTCAAATTCACAAGTAATTCTCACGCTGACATACATCCTGTGAGACTTCCTGGTGAACATGAATTTCAGAAAACCAACGCAAAACATGTTACTGACATATCTCAATTAATCCATACGTATCCAGAAAAAAAGTAGAAAACTTTCACAATTATTCGTTACTTTTAACAGTGTTTTCCCATCTATCACTGCATTTAAAAATGTTTGAGACAGCTGCTGGTTTCAACTAAATATTTGGCAGAAGCTAAAAGTTAAAGCATAGTATTAAAGAAGTTTGAATAACACTCTCGTTCCCATGTGCTCATTGGAAGTAAAGATCATTGCCTTTCCAAAACTGGTGTGTTTGAAAAAATGGGGGTATACCAGCGCCTGCCTTGTGTGATTAATTCCATAGATAGTGATTTTTGCTACTTTAAGGGAACACAAATCAACAACAACAAAAAAAGGGTTTTCATTGACATAATTTGCACAAAACCTTGCCTTCATACCAAACAGTTTCCTTCTTTGAGCTTTGTACTGAGACTTCTTTGTGGGTTGCCAGGTATTGGTTTACAGTCATCATGAAAAAATCAAAGCATTTAATTTCCACCTTACTGCCCTAACTCATTTTTCAGTCTTTATAAATACCATTAACGTTTAATCTGTAATTCAAATCCCAAACCAGGTACTGCCTTTAGTGTGGATCTTTTCCTAGTCCTCACATCATTGAGATATTTTAATCTCACTCTATATTCCTACACAAATTTCTTTAAGGGAAGGTTTTCTTCTGTGTCCAAACAGAAGATATTAGCACTTTGGCCTTGTTTCTAATGTATTTCAATCTTCCCTTGTCAGCCTTGACCTCCTCCATTTTACACCATGGAAATCCAATCAAAATGCTGCCCAAAAAAATCAATTTTCCTCATTAATTGCATGTACCATGCCAAGTGTGTTTTCCTGAAATGGCTTTCTCTTCTCTCTGAATTAAATACAAAATTGTTTTCTAAATCACCATTTTCCATGTATGTCAGTAAGCTGCCACCCTCTTCTTTTCCCCAAAAGTTCTCCATCTGTTGAATTTTCAAAGATCTTTTTATAATCTCCTTCTGAAGCCACCTTTTACAGTTGGTAACTTCCTAGAACCATCTCACCATCTTCATCTTCTCCAAATTTTACCAGAACAGCGCTAGACCACGAAGCTTATAAAGCTTTTGCTCAAGGCAAGGAGCTGGTGGGATGCAAATACTATTTACCACGCAACATGGTCCTTTTTCATCATTATATGGGCCTATTTGTTAGCTGTAGGTATCATGAATCCTATCACAAATTTCTGCTTCTAGCCATATTAAGGACTTCTCATTGTGTGTTTGATCTTATTCCAGACAGTGGACACATCGACAGAAGACATAAATGCCAGAATAAAAATCATCAAGCTGTGAATAGCTTTCTTCTTCAAGTATTTGTTGTGCACTGTGAAGTCTCATAATAATTTCCACTTTGAATTGCTCATCTTTAAAAATCTTAAACATCAGACCATTTTTCTAAATGTTCCTCTTTTTTCCACATATTTTTTATTTAAAACAACTAATTCCCTGCCATTTCCAGCTGAAAGCATATAGGAACAAAAATTAATTTCTAGTCTGTAGATAATTCAAAAAGGGGTGACACCAGCATTTCTGACAACTTAGTAAGCCACTCAGGTTGGTTATCATAAAAATCTCTTTCAGAAAGATTTCCAGTACTTTTTTAAGAGACTTTCAGTTGGGATACCCCAAGACTTCTAAATGAAAAAGGTATTTGAGGCCCTGCGCTTTTCTTCATAAGTTATCTTCTCTATTATTCATAGATTTGACCTTCCTATAGCTTTTGTTCTGTATTTAAAAGGATAGTTTATTTTTTTTTAAATATCATTGGTTTCATAGTTGCTGGTAGTCTTAGAAGACTTCCACAGGCAATTCCTACCTCATTTAGAAATTCACAGAAAATTCCCTTTTTTCCCTCTACCTCAGCCTCTTATGACTCTGAAACTTTTCAGAACTAAAGAACATTTTTACTTTCAATAACCTTAGACTCTCTTCTCCCTCAGTCTTATTTTTACTTACTCTTTCCTTATTGCTTCCATATTACCACTTTACCTACCACACCCAATTTACTACTTTGCACCTTCTTCAGCACCTTGAGGGCTGTTTCTCAGAAAAGGGTAAAATGCCAGGGCACTGCAATTTTTCTTGCATGTCAGAACTATTTAAATATGCAATGTGGTTTGTTGTAAGCAATGTTGAGATATTGCTATCAAAAACTGTATTCTCTTATTAATACCTGTCTAATGAAATTCAGCTTGCCACTTAGCACCATAATAGTCATTGCTCAAATTGTACTTTGCAGTGGGAAGTTAAGACTGAAAAATGACCCCAAGTAAAAATGTTGATGTTCAGATAATTAACATTTCAGTTAGTTAGTTCCCTTTTGAAAATGCCCTGTGACTCTCTTCTGCAGAGAGCTTTGTATAGTCTCACTTAAGGGAACATGTAATTAGGCAGGATTTAAAAGGTCCCACTGGACACTTCAAGCTCTATGTTAGCTTCAAAAAGAAACCAAAGCCATTTACACTGTATTGTTTAGTTTTGTGATTGAGATATCCTAATATTTAACAGAGATGCTGGGAATCGAAAGAAGCTTTAGACAACCAGGGAACAATGTAAAGCCAGAAGTGAAAACATTTAAAAGAAGTAAAGAGGATTTCAAATCCATTTTACACAGCTGCATCTGCTGTGACAGTTTATTAAGCTGCAAGGCAAGAGATTATTTTTTCATGCTGAAATATTTACCATAAGCTAAATAGAATTGTCACAGTGTCTCAAGTCACTGCCGTGGAAAGCTGAACATTAGCATTCCCAAATGAGAACATTACTTGATTGATTCACTGAGTGAAAGGGTGAGCAAAATCAGATTAAAATGGAAGCCACCAAGCAGCATTTAGAGCAATGGAGGGAACTGAAAATGGGAGAAAAGCTGGAGGGAGGAAGTAATAGACTTTGTGCACTGGTGGATAGAAAACAGGAATTTGCCATTTTCAGAGCAGCTTCCAGGCTCTGATGCTGTACCAAGCAGAAAGCACATACATTTGAACATTTCTTTTTGCAGGAAAAGCTGCACAACTTCACAAGGCTTGAAAGTAGTCATGATTTCTCTTTGAGGAAGTGACCTCCTTGGTTGAGGAGGGAGATGAGTACAACAATGATCTGGGGTTAGTTTGCTTTTTCTGAAACCATTAACATAAGGTAAGACCCTTTAAGTTGTACCATTCACAAATGATGCATTACCGGCTGTGGTAGAAAAGCAGGAAGATAAAGCCCTTTATCTCCCAGCTTAGGCTACCACTGGAAACATCTATCAAAACCAATCACCTACCAACTGCAATAAGCTAGATCTGCTACTACCAAGCCTCTGAGACATCTTTCTTTTAACTAAATCCTTCTTTACTAAATCCTTGTTAAATTTGGAGTCATGTGAAACAGCAGTCACTGAGGCACATAATACCAAAAGAAAGGTTCAGTCATTCAAACTGGATGTTTACTTTAGCAGGTCAATTTCAAAACTAAATTAACCATGATAGTGCCCAGTTGTAATCTGTATGTGGGAAGAGAGGAGCTATGTGGAGTAAGGTAGAGAAGAGACTGAAGAGAAAACACACAGAAGCAAGAGGCAAATCCCACCTACCTGCCTCCTGCAAACCCTTCTGCAGAAGAAAATGGAACTACCTTTGTGAATCAGGCACGTGAAATGTGAACCCCTTCACTTTTCCCCCTTGGCATTTAGAGAGAAATCATTACACTGTGTGTGTGCCACACAGCTAGACCCTGGAATAAAAGACACTGACCTTTAAGATCTATTTCCTAATTAAAGTTACCCATTTGAAATCACACAAATAGTCTAGCACCTTTGGTCATTCATGGATAGTAACTGTTAACTGAAAAAGCACCAAGACACAGTCTGCAATTGAAAATACTTAAATTCAGTCTCACTGAGCCTATTCAGTGAAGGAATAGCCAAACAAATGTCTGAATAGCAGCTTTTCACCTGCTGGAGAAGTTTTTAAGTATTATTTTTCTTATTTAAACTCCTTTGCATTGCCAAAGAAATTAAGAAAAGAAAGAAATAAGAAAGGAAAACCAAAATTTTATCTATGCTGAAAGTGAGAGAATAAACAATTCTGATGTTGCTAGGACATTTCAACATTAAATACTGCAGTAGAAGTCAAAGGTTTCATTATAGGATGACATATCTAAGAAACTATTATATATGGCCTAAGAAACTGAAAAATAAGCTGTGTCATGACAACTTACCGGTAGAACTGATATTGTTATCACATATTAACTTTCTACAAAATAAGCTGTTCTGGAAGCAAATCAGGTATAAGTTGCTGTGCACTCTCTTTGGAATAGTAAGTGCAGGTTCCTCCAATATTTTCATGATCTGTATCATCGTAGGACCTTCAATTTCTTACTAAAGGCTGAGCTGAGCTCTAACTCTTAATAGAGTTTCATGTCTTTAATACAACTTTCTCTTTCAGGAAGAGGTTGGGAGGGCTGAAGAATGGGGATTACCAACAGGAATTTTATTTTCAAATGAGTTATGACTTCCATGAAGTGGATTTAATATCTCTGGGTCTTGTCAAAAGTTACATGAGCAGGGAAGGGAGAAGCTCAGCTGTATATTGGGCATACCAGGCTTCAGAATTCAGTATATATTTGAAACTCAAAACTAAATTAATAAAATGAAAAAAGACTAACATCTTCCAAAAAGAAGATTGGCATGATGTAGGCTGAGAAGCAACAAAGAATATCAGAAGGCTAACGTGTGAAGAGAAAGGTCTTTGCTTTCTGAAAGCAAAATAGCAGGGGGACAGTGGGAGTCCCTAGAATACTACATCCACCCAAAGAACAATAACTCACACTCATCATTGAAAAGCTATCATATGGCCCATTTTCACTGAAAATTTCATGGATTTTTTTTTTATTTTTTTATTTACATAGTAATGGAAAAGATATTCACTGGTCATAAAAGGAAGAACTAAGAAATCACTTTCAATGACAGAGGGTGGAATAATTACCTAATTAAGTCATAAGTGCAGGAAATTAGGAAAATTCATGAAATATGCATGGGTAATGGATCAGTATATTTTCCAGGCTTTTACTCTGCTTTTTTCACTTGTAATAGGTATGCTAAAGGGTGAGGAGAGAGGCAGGACAAGAAAGTAGAGTGGGAGAACAAGAGTGAGGAAGGTCTGTGTGCTGCATCTGCCCTGCAACTTAGACTAAAAGATTAAAATAGATTTTAAAAACAAGTGTTAACTGGTTAGTGTCACACGAGGGATATTTTTATTATATATTTATGATATTTATAACTAATATTTTTCATACATACCCATAATCAGTTTTATGTTTAGGTATATCGCAAAATGCAGCTCTGATATAAAACAGCTGAGACTTAAAACTGAACTACATCAGCTTCATACTTGACCTGTTCAGTGAATTTTATGCGCTTAGGAATCCTGACTGCAAACCTGACCATGTTCACATGCCTGTCTTTCAAATGCTGAATTAGAAGTCCGTGATGTTGGGTAAAATTGTTCTCAGGCATCTTCCCTCTGCATTCTGGTACCCTGCTACTCTACAGTATAATCTTCCTGGTCTACAATTATAAATCTAAATTATTCTCTGCTTTTCATGGCACTCTCTGGAGCCTGGGAAGCATGTAATTCAGTCTCACTGGGTCTATTCAGCAAATATCTTCTTTCAAGCTGATGAAGTTTTAAAGTATTATTCTCCTTATTAAAACTCCTTTGCATTGTCAAGAAATGCAGAAGAAAGGGAAAACAAAACCTTACTGTAAAAGAAGGATTGCAAGTGCCCTGCATTGAAGTCCAATTAACAAGTCAAGATGATAGGAAAGTCATCACAGAAGCCTCTGAATGGGAAAAGATGAGGAGTAACATGCCAAGAAAGAGGTCTCTTCATCTAAGCAGCTTATTTACATTTAATACAATGCCTTTGACACAATATAAATTGATACAACATCTCAGTTAATAAAGAGAAGCACTAACATCAGCATTCAAGAAAATGTCACTGGATACATGACACTTTTGGGAAAGAGTCAAGATTCTGCTGTCCTTTTCACACCTAAAGCACCAGCGATGCACACTGCAAATTTTTGTATATTTAACCTTAGTAGTACTGCAAAGCATCAAAATCAGAAGTGATCTTGAAATAAACAAGATATTTACTTTGTGTGCAGAAAGGAATAGTAGATCTCCAATAGCTTCAATAAACCAACAAGCTGGGAGAGATCTTTTTCAGCAGCCCTCAGCTTAATCTCTGAGGCCCTTCGGAATGGGGACCCTCACAAATACATCTTGCATGTTCAGCATTTTCCAGCCAACTACATCTCCAGATGGCAAAGAACAGTGCAAACCGAGGCCTTTTCACTGATGGGTTCTTCATGTAAGAATATTGATGCTACAAGGACCACAGACGTGCATTACAAGAACAAGCTTCAAAGAATTCCTCTAGCACCTTTTTCACATGCTCTACTTCAAACTTTTAAGCAATCTTAGTTCTTCCATGTCACAGTTCCTAGGTTGCAATTCAAGCAAAAGACACTATAGTCATGTAGAAGGCCTGTAACTTACAGATACTACAGAGGTGCACTTTGGAGGGTTTGCTTTACAGGTATACAGGCACTGAAGCTGCTATTAAACCCTTCCCCTGTTGTTATTTGAGTTTATGCATGAAGCCACTGTAAAGACATATTTTTAGCCTTGTGAAGTGTTTTCCCCCCTCTCTGTTAATTATCAAGTACCTGACTGATTGCTCATGATTGATGACTGATGGGGAGAAGGTTCAGCAGGTGTTAATGGTTTGGTTAATGTGAGTGGCACAGAGGAAGGAAGTGGCCCAGAATTCCAACAAACTATGCTAGCTGCTGTTGCCTGTAAATTATTTTCTCCATGGCACACAGTGTGTGAATTTGTATTATAAACCGAAAATGTAAATATCTGTTATTACTAAAAAAAAAAAAAAAAAAAAAAAAAGCTGTTATTACTAAAAAGAGTATTATTTAAAGGAGTATGATTATTTCTGATCTTTGCAGATGGAAACTGTTATTTAAACTTTCAAGTGACACAGAAGGTATAGTCAAGTGAAAAAGTACTTCAAGTGGAATAATCAAACAAAATACTACAAACTGAATTCAGCATTGGAAAAAATACCTTGCAACATAATCCAAAACATATCCCAATAACTTCATATAATTATGAAGAGAAATTCATTTACATGAAAGACTTACTTAAATAGTTTTTGTAGTTAGTAATCAAATAGGAAGTCATCTTAACAGCACAATGACAGAGAAATCATCTTAAGAGCTCTGAGACATGGAAAATGCAGCCAAGTTATTTAAATGCAAATAAAACCCAGATTTGAAACTGATTTCTAATTAACTAAAACACAGCCCCACCTTTCTGGTATCTTCTGCTTTGGTGGACCCCATGCTGTCATGGTTTTTATATGTTCGTAAGCATTACTCCCCATCCTACATTTAGTTAGCTCATAGAAGTAGAACCTGCAGGGAGTAGGCTGGTGTTTCTGCCTACATAGCACTTCAGAGAAAGTAATCAGGATACCAAAAAAAAACTTCTGACAAAATTGGGTTTTACATAACTTCATGTCATCCATTAAATGCATGGGATGTACACAACTGGAGTGACTAACCCAATTATTAGAAGTATTTGTGCATGAAACCTTGTAGAGTAGGGATATGACCTGAAGATTTCTTTCTAGTTTCATTTTTATATTCTGTAATGGTTATATTTTTCTATTTCAAAAACAGAAAAAAATCCTAGAAACTGTAAAAATCTCAGTCCAACAAAATACCATAGAATCATAGAATCATAGAATAGTTAGGGTTGGAAAGGACCTGAAGATCATCTAGTTTCAACCCCCCTGCCAGGGGCAGGGACACCTCACACTAAACCATGCCACCCAAGGCTCTGTCCAACCCGGCCGTGAGCACCACCAGCAATGGAGCATTCACAACTTCCCTGGCCAACCCATTCCAGTGCCTCACCACCCTTACAGTCAAGAATTTCTTCCTCATATCCAATCTAAACTTCCCCTGCTTAAGTTTGAACCCGTTACCCCTTGTCCTCTCACTACAGTCCCTCATGAAGCGTCCCTCCCCAAAATCCCTATAGGCCCCCTTCAGATACTGGAAGGCTGCTATGAGGTCTCCACCCAGCCTTCTCTTCTCCAGGCTGAACAGCCCCAACTTTCTCAGCCTATCTTCACACAGGAGGTGCTCCAGGCCCCTGATCATCCTCGTGACCCTCCTCTGGACTTGTTCCAACAGTTCCACGTCCTTTTTATGTTGAGGACACCAGAACTGCACACAATACTCCAAGTGAGGTCTCACGAGAGCAGAGTAGAGGGGCAGGATCCCTTCCTTCGACCTGCTGGTCACCCTCCTTTTGATGTAGCCCAGGACACGGTTGGCTTTCTGGGCTGCAAGCACACACTGCCAGCTCATGTTCATTTTTTCATTGACCAGCACCCCCAAGTCCTTCTCTGCAGGGCTGCTCTGAATCTCTTCTCTGCCCAACCTGGAGCTGGGCCTGGAATTGTTCCGACCCACGTGTAGGACCTTGCACTTGGCATGGTTAAACTTCATCAGGTTGCCATCAGCCCACCTCAAGCGTGTCAAGGTCCCTCTGGATGCCATTCCTTCCCTCCAACATATCAACCGAACCACACAGCTTGGTGTCATTGGCAAACTTGCTGAGGGTGCACTCAATCCCACTGTCCATGTCACCGACAAAGATGTTGCACAAGACCGGTCCCAACACTGATCCCTGAGGGACACCACTCATTACTGGTCTCCAGCTGGACATTGAGCCATTGAGCACAACTCTTTGCATGTGGCCATCCAGCCAGTTCTTTATCCACCAAGTGGTCCACCTATCACAGAAAGTTTTTAGAATGCTTATGAAAAAAACTTAAAAAATAATGTGAAAGAGAAGATATATTTGGGCTAAATTAGTGCTTGAACATGATTCAAACATGATTCAAAAAGATGGTTAAGATGTTGACATTCATTAAAAACCAGTTTTAAAGTGAAGATTTAAAGGGTATAAAGTATATGCAGTTATATATAAAAGTATACTTCTGAGTATAGTTAGCAGTGAATGCTTTTCTCTGGAAAACAAAAGCTTTTTTTCTTCACATAAGATATTTTACAGGTAAATACAAGGGCATATGTGTTACCAAAAATTATGAAACAAGTCAGAAAGTCAAGCTAGTTGTGTGCCTTAATACTAAAGTGTATATTTATGCTTATTTCAAAATACAATTATACAAAATACAATTAACAAATCTCTATTTGTAAATCAAGGTAAATTTGATGCAATCATTTCCTACAAACTATCAAATAAGAAGACAAGCTCTCTTGAGGCAGAACAACGAAGTCTTCTTAAGCACAAGGGGAACCCTTGCTCCTTCTAGATTCAGAACTCTTTTGTGGGAATAAGGCTATTTTAGCCCAATAAAAATTTTGAAGGATTTTACTGTAAGTAGGAACAGCAACTTAGACACTGACACCCTACCAGACGTCAATCTGTTGAAGCTGAAAATCCATGTCAATGATTTCAAGGAAATTGGCAGAGAAAATAGGAAATTTGGGACAGATGAGCAAGAGAACTTTTGAGTAAGTCAAAGCTTCAGAAACTGGATTTCCTTCCCCTCCGATTCCAACTAAATATACCAATATGTCCCCTCCAACTCCAACTTAAAGCAATATTCTTGCTTTCAGTAGCAACTGGGTACAGCAAAACTCAACAAAGAATGTAAAGGGCGTACAGAAACTATCAAAAAAATGCAGCATATTAATGGTCTTGGCAATAAACTCACTGAAGTCAAGAAATCAGAAACACAGGAATCTACAGCAGGAGCAGGGCTGTTTGTGCTATATCCCAAACAGCTCAGGGTATGCATTTCTGGATTATGTTTTCCTCTAAAGAGAAATTTTGCAACCTTTTCTTAAAGTGGCAGTCAGTAATAATGATTTCCTGAGAGTGATAAGCAACCATCACAAATAATGCTTTCTGAAGGCAGCACTTCTAGCTACTATGTACCACGTCAAGAATGGCAGGTTTATAGAGGAAAAGCTTGGGAACTAACATACTTTAATATTGTGATACAAACCACAAATTCTTCTTGTCCAGGTTTGAACAAGTGCTTTTTGTACTCCAAAGAAAAAAATCTACAGTGAACATGCATATATGTTGTCGTGGTTTAAGCCTCTCTAACCATGCAGCTCGTTCTCTCCCTCACTTCCGGAGGGATGGGAAGGAGAATCGAAAAGAATGCAACTCCCACAGGTTGAGATAAGAACAGTTTAGTAACTAAAGTATAACACAAATCATTACTGCTACCACCAATAACAATAATGACAAGGCAAATACAAGGGAAGAATACAATAGCTCACCCCTTCTAATGCAAAGCCCGACTACTCACTTCCCCCTCCTTCTTCCCCCCCACTCCGAGGGGGGGGGGAAATTGGGAGAAGAATCAAAAGAATGCAACTCCCACTGGTTGAGATAAGAACAGTCCAGTAGCTAAGGTATAACACAAACCACTACTGCCACCACCACCCACAACAATGACCAGGGAAATACAAGGAAAGAGGATACAATTGCTCACCACTCGATGACCGAGCTGTGAACTGAACTCTTCCAGGTTCCTGCCCCCAGTTTTACATCCTGGGCATCACACGCTGTGGCATGGAATAGCTCTTTGGTCAGTTTGGGTCAGGTGTCCTGTCTGCCTCCTCCCGGCTTCCCCCCCCTCCCTGGCGGAGCATGAGACTCAGAAAGTCCTTGGTCGAGCCAAAACATTCTAAGCCACAACTGTAAACATCGGTGTTATCAGCACTGTTCCCAGACTAAAAATCGAAAACACAGCACTGCACCAGCTACCAAGAAGGAGAAAAATGACTGTTGCTGCTGAACCCATGACATATGTAAAATATATATATAAACACACGCACATATATATATACACACACCAATATATATATCTGGCATGCCTATATCTTTTGTCTCCAGTTGCATCAGCAGAATATTAATTCCCTAGTTTGTCAGATTGTGTCACAATGACTTCCGTCCTTCACCTACACAAAATTTCAAAAATCACATATATTGCATATTATGCATGCTGTTAGTATTTTTATATAAATCAATTTTATTCCATAAATGTTCTATTTGGGGCTTGAATCTTTGGGGAAATTGGCTTCATGACAATAATTTCCAATAGACAATATAGTCTTGTGGTTTTGGCATGAACCCTCACTAATTTCTTGAGAAGGACAAATAGGAAAAAAAAGTTACTGGTCCTAAGCTCTAAGGCTAGAGTATTTTATAGCACTTAATTCTGCTTATTCTTTAAAAAAAACCACTTTTATAAGGGAAAATTATTATCGTTATTATTGCTACTATTATTATTATTACAGCCAATGGATTACTGAATGTTTCTGGCAACCACACAATGTGGTATCCAATGCACTATTCAGCACACCAGTGGTGTATTGGCTTTTTAATGCTAGGGGCTGCAATAAATAGCAGTCAAGAGCAAGTATTACTCACAGGAGGTAAATGTGCACAGCCTGAAAGAACAAAGCAAAATTTCAGTAAAAAGCTTTGAAGTATTGTTAGATGAAAGAAGCAAAAGTATTAAGTTTAATGGCATAAGTGGATGGAGAATAGATTATGAGTAAGCAAGACTACCTAGGATCCTTAAAATTGTCTGAACTGTTTAGGTGAAAGTAAGTAACTGTAACTGTATTTCCAATGCTATTAGCATAGCCACAATATGCTTAAATATATCAAAAATATATGCTTATTTTATGTATTCATCCTTATAAATCAGATTAATAAAGCAACATGAATCCAAAAAAATAAATTCACTGTTTTTCAGTCTTGCTCCTAATCTTGGTTAGTTTTTTTTGGTTTTTCTTCTCTTGAAATTAAGTTTGTAAATAACACTTAACTGCTTTTGGATGAAGAGTCGTTACATCAACCAGAAAAGTGGAAAATTGATTAGCGATGCAATATTATTAACTTCAGATTATCATCATTACCACTTCTGATGACCCCAGTAAGTCTGACATTAGATGTGGTCTTTAGACCATCTATCTGGTTTGCTTAGCATTTAGGATTTACACTAAGCAAGGAATTGTTAAGGCTAGGCTTTAGAATTCAGTCCACCAAAATCAGCTCTAAAGATGTTTCCTTCTAGCCCCCATAATTTCTGCTTGGTTTATACCTTGAATTATGAAGGGGTTCAGCCCTAATTCATTTTATCCCATCTAATGTAAATGCACATGTTCTCATTACCCATATAGACAACTAACCCACTAAGCTCTTTACATTCATGATATCTCGTGGCAATAATTTCCATCAGCTAATTGCATACTGGCTACAAAAATATTTTCTTTTAATCTATGTTGCCTCTCTCTACAAAATTGGCCCTTAACCTCACGCAGTCCCATAAACAGTCCTCTGCCCCATAGAAATCCATTGCTTGTCTTTCAGACCCACACTATTTCATCTAATAAGCCTCACTGTCTTTGCCTATTGTTTCTTCTAATTGTCTGAGCTCTGACCTAAGTCAAGACATCCAACACTTTCCTTTTCTAATTCAGTTCATCTCAAACATTTTCTTTTCCTCTGCCTTTATAGTATTATGTACACATCTCACCTCTTTGCTTTCCAGAACAGACTTCATTTTCTCAATGGCTCTCTTCCTTTTTCAAATTATAAGTCTGGATAACTAAAACTGAACCACAGCAGTCAGTACATGTTATTGGAAAAAAATACGATTATGGCAAAAAAAAACATCAAGAAAAAAGGAATAAAGTTGAGCATGACTAACGTGAAGGTGATAGATTCCAAGAACATGAAAGGACGACCTAACTCATTCTGTTGTCCAAGAAAGCAAGTCACAATAGACAGCTATAGACAGAGAGCAGCACAAACTAACCACACATAATTCTCTAACATTCATTTCTTCCAAATATTGTGGTAGCAACCAAGCATCAAAGCCTTTATGCATCATTTTTACACAAGTCATTTATTCTCCAATTTAATTAGGAATTAATTTTAGGCGTTATTTACAGCATGTGAAGCTTCTTTTTTAAAATAGAAGCTTAGATTATACTTTTTTTTTAAATTTACATTTTCTCTGATTGCAAGATGGTAATTTTTAAAAAGAAATCCAGTTTCTTTTGTCATCTTTTTTTTAGGATAACACCATAAGTTAGTAATTTTTAAATGACACTTGATTGAATTATGTTTCATAACATAGAGGAACACTTTAATTTAATAATTTCTGCACAAATGGGGCCCATACAAGTAGACCAGAAGTTATGACTGCAATAACAGCTATGTTTCCTAGATATAGGCATGTTATTGTAGCTAATATTTTCACACACATCCCTGAAATGCCACGTATTTTCTTCCTTTTTGCACACATGCTTGAAGAATCTTTTTTAAGAAGCCTGCAGTTTACATTAAGAAAACACTGTAACATAATTACCTTTCTAACTGTAAAGATTTCATTTTGCCTTCAGGACAGGTGAGCAAATAAGAGGCATCTTTAATAAATAAAGAGGATAAATTACTTAGGTTAATTTAAGAAAATCCTGGAGGGCCAAGATCTTCTATATTATCAGCAGGTAAATCATCTGTGAGCCACAGTAAAACATTTTGCACCAACAAAGCTGGGCCCCATAATCAAATAATTGACTAACTGAGATACATTTAAAACTCTACATGCACAGTATTATTAGGTATAGATGGTCTTTGCTGAGCTGTGTAGGCTTTACTACAACCTTGTCTGGATACTTACTAAAATGTAGTTCTCCATCTTGTCACAACTGTCTGTGTGTGTCAGTTGTAGGATTCAGTTACATCTAAATTATATACATTACACATTTTTCTGAACTGAAGACATTAAAGGCTTTTTTATTATTTTTAAACAGAATTTTTGCTTTAGGTCTGTAATAAGAGCACCAATTTTTGTACATGAGCATATCAAATGTGGCTTAAGGAAAATTTTATTTTATTGTGATTACTACTATGCAGCTTGGGATAGTTAGAGGTATAGTATTTCACAAGTGACAATTGTTACTAAGTTGTACCTTGTGAGTGTTATCAGAATAGTATTAAAAGACTAAAGTAGGGAACCGCTCAGCATTGCTGATCTTTGCAGCAGACATTGATATTTTATTTTATTTAAATTCAAAATTGGAAGTCCAGATGTGATAACTTTCCCTGCTCAGTACAATGGAACTGACCTTCTAGAAGCATCACACAGGAAAAAAAAAAGGAAATCTGTCATTCTTAGATAAGAAAATTCAAGCCTTATCCTTCTTGCATTCAATGGATATGATTAGTTGTTCAAATGCAGGCTCCGAATTACTCATAAAAAATATCCACGAAAAACACAAAATCATAGTAATTGGTAAAATTAAAGCTGTAAAACCAGCTAGTACATGGAGCATCTACAGTCATCATCGTGTACAGAAATTGCTTTGTCAGGAGCATCTCCAGGATGGAAATTATGGGCCGAAAGTAAACATTTTCATTATCAGATAACTAATATCTACAGCAACATGCTTATCTAATGTATAGAATATACATATACAAAATTTGTGTATTGTATGCCAGAAGTTGCACTTTCCTGATTTTACCAAAATATTCCTGTAGATTTTAAAAGTATCACTGATGACAAATCCCTTGAATATAGTCTAGACAGACACTCGAATTTTCTTTTTTTTTTTTTTCAAAATAATATATACAATTTAAGTTGTTTTGAGTTTTTTTTCTACAGTAGATTCTATATTATATCAAGTTCATTGCAGAGATAAATCATTAATTCAAGCCGTTCCTAACAATTTTTAAAAGCAACTAGAAGATTAAAATTCCCTCTCTCATATGATAACAGGTTTTCAGATTTAACACTGCCACAGATACATAGCCTCTGCAAGTCGCAGATATGGCTGAGGAGAAGGAAACAGCCCCTTTCCAGGGCACCAATTTCTTATTGAGGGGATAAGCCACTTATGAAAGAGACAGTTCTTTGTATTTGAAGAAAATACAAAACCCAGCAGCATACAAAATCAAATTTTAGAATAATTTGCCTTGGTCCATCAAAGTAACCAAGGTCATTAACAAAACAGATCATTAAGCTTTTATGAAAGAGCTATTACTGAGCTTTCTTCTCTGAGTTATTGTCTATGGAGCCCCTAGTTTATTTCTCTAGTTCATAGAATCTGAAGAAAAATTCTTCACTAAACAGAGATGGGAAGAATCCTGATGCAATCCAAACCCAAACCCAGCCTTAAACTCATTACAGCTCTCCATAATTGTGACAAATAAATTGTGCATTTTTTCCTTCTTGACCAGCCTGATTTTTAACTTATATCAAAGTATATTCCAGCCACCCTTTTTATTTTTATTGTTTTCATTTAAAACCTCTTTATGGAGTCTGAAATAAAACTGCACTATTTAGCGTATGAAACTCTCAGTCATTAATATACAGCCTCATCATAAAAAGGATATTATTAGAAATCTCAAAAAACTTTTGAATGTTAACATTGCAGAAGCTAGAACAAGCAGATAATGACTACTAAGGTTTCTTTTTCTTCCATGTCTTTAACAAGTAAAACACCTTAGAAACATTTTGGGTATCTAGAAGACTAAAGGTACATAATTGGTGCACAATTGATTTGATGTTGATTTTTGTTTAGCTTCAGCTAAGAATTCAATGCAAAGGAGTACACACCATGAAGTGTACCCTCTATTAAACTCTAGAACACAAATTCTGCAATTTTAATCTTCGTATATAGGCCCATCAACATCCATGGCACTAACCATAGAATGTAATACCACTGGAATTAAGTGATGGCCAAAGCAAATCAGTTTTTATGGAGCACTTTCAAATTTTTGGTGGGCTGTACTGATCTCTCATTAAATGATATTGCATATTTTAAAGGCCTGTGAGTCTGACATAAACAAAAATAGTAATACAGCAGCAGACTAACAAGAACTACAGTACAGTCACTAAAAACATTAGTTTTAAACATAAAGTTAAAACATGTCAGTTTGTAGTACCTCAGTTTCAAAACAATAAACCACCTGTCTTATTAAATCATCAACAGCACTCATCCTTTCCGTCCTCTTGGCTAAATCTGTTCTTCTAAAAATTGTTGAGCTGTAGCCAGGCCTAATTCACTGTCCTTTCAAGAGCCGTTCCTAGTCTGAATAGCAAAGCAGCATCAGCTGGCTCACTCACTTAATAATTGCCACCCTTCCCTTGTAGCTGGAACAGAGAATTTCTTTATAATTTTCACACTAAGGAAGATGAATACCGTATGTAGAGAGTGGCAGGAGAAAGTGGTGCATACTCTAATTGCCCCACTTAGCTGCCCCTGTCAGAAAATACACAGCTTTGCAAGAAATAAGAAATACCAACAGTGATTCTTTGTCCTAAAAAAGACTAGCGAGCATCTGCCCTCAAGAAATACATCTTTCCAGTTAGGTCCATCAAAACACTGTTGATATTCCCTCATGAAAACTCCAGCAAACTTATACAAATATCTCACCTTATAGACAGCAATTTAGACTTCAATTAAGCAGAAACAGATCTGCCGTATAATCAAGATCTTATTGCAGAATGAAGAGATGGACAAGACAAATATTTGATAGAAAAATTCAAAATACATCAGCTCACTGTTTTTTTGGGTTTTGTTGGTTTTTTTTTTTCCTAAATAATAGCAACAGAATGAGCTGAATACACTACAGCACATGGTCTACAGTAGAAGTCAAACAAGTCTCATAGGGGTAAATTCTGAGCAGTTCCTCCGGGATCCTTCATGCTGCAGAAAAGTAATACTGAAAATCCTGGTCAGTTTTGAAGACTACTGGCATTGACTTGGAGTTCAGTGCATGTTCTTTATTCTAAATGTTTTATCATCAATATTGCTGCTTTAATCAGAAAACTTACTAAACTATTTTATTCCAGAAGAGTTCATCTTCCTTCAGACACTCCATCCCCTCCTTATACCCATTTATAATAACTATTGTGCCATTTTGTTACATAGCAGTCCTTCCTGTCTGATAATTCCAGTTCCTTTTTTCCATGATAGTGATAGATGCATCTGATAAGTCATAGAAAAGTAAACTTGACAATATTTTCTACTTCCAACTCAATTTCTAACCTGTTTCCACATTGACTCTTTTGCTCCAGTTAACAAAAAAAATGATGTTGCTGAGCTCGTATCAATTTTAATCTTTACAACCTGTCAAAATGATTCAAATTCCTCACTGATGTCTTAGTTCAGGTGTTTCATTGATCAGCTCCCAAATCCCCTTCTTTAATATGAGCCCTAAATCAATCTCTTTGAGCTGGTAACATCCCTCACAGAAGGTAAAAAGCCATTTTTAGTACAGATAAAAGCAAAAACAAAAGACCTAATTCCTACTTAGTTAAGCACTGATCAATGACAACACTTTCCTAAAGTTTCAAGAGACCTTATATAAACAATCAGCTTGCAGTAAGAGGAAATATAGTGACAAAAAGGTCTTTGTTGTTCAGCGTCAGCATCAGGTTCCGTCTTTCCTTGTGAGTGCATGCATATGGGAGCCTGCCTGCCTCAGCTGGAGCTCCCCCTGAATACTCCTCCACAGGGCCAGGCCACAGTACCACATGGAGTAATCACGTAGCCGCTTTATCGCGGAATCATGGAACAGTTTGAGTTGAAAAGTACCTTAAAGCTCATCCAGTTCCACCCCCCTGCCACAGGTAGGGACACCTTCCACTAGACCAGGTTGCTCCAAGCCACATTCAACCTGGCCTTGAACACTGCCAGGGATGTGGCAGCCACAGTTTCTCCAGGCAACCTATGCCAGTGTCTCACACCACACTTCCTCACCTCAGTGCTCCCGCTCTGCTGACAAAAGAGGATTAGGCCAGTGCAAGTCCCAGTCTCACTCCAGGGGAAAAATCTCAATGGTGCTGGATGGCGCAGCTCAGATTCAGAAATAAAATGTTTTTCCAGAAATAAAATAACATGTTTGGTTGCTGAAAACAGAAAATTTCATACAAGTGATTTAATATAAATAATAAATCTGTCTGCATGCCTGAGCACTGTAGTAGTGCACTGCATTCCTACAGCTTTATACTCCAAACTGCAAAATCTCCAAGCCGAAGACCAAACCCACAAGACTTTCCAGTCCTGAGGGATTCTGCCACCCTGAGAGAAGCAGCTCGGCAGGACAAGTGCTAAATGTTACATACAGCTGTGAACCAAAGAAAAAAAATCCAATTTTATGTTTCCATTAATCAACTTGCTCCTTACAATCAGCCCTGTTTTATTAACATAACCAGATAAACACACACACATCTCATTAAGTTCTGAAGGAAGGCCAGACAGCAAAATCTAGCAATTCATCACGTAAAGTCCTCCATACTGAAATGACCTCAGAGGTTTTACAGGGCTTTGAGTATAACAGCTGCATTAAATATCCTCAAACTCTTAGATCTTACCCTTCAGACAATATAGTCATGCCAACTTCACATTTAGTTTCTCACTCTTATAAAGTTTGACTTTTCCACCTCAGCATACCTTAAAAATTGAAGACATTCTTTGCAATAATAAAATAACTTCTTTCAAGGCTATGAGAAATAACTTCTTTCAAGGCTATGAGAGATAATTTGATGATCATACTTTAAAACAGGAGGTTAAACCTTTTTACTGTAAAGTTCATGGCATAAATTATATCAATATATAAATGCTCAACAGCATTTTTAATAACATTTTGTACCACGGACTTCTCCCACTTGGTCTGAAACTATGATGAGGTAAATCTCAAGGTCAGAATTTGATAGAAGCATCTGCTTTTCTGAGCAGCATCTGTCTTTTCTTTCAGTCATTACTAAGAAAGAATCATAGAATAGTTAGGGTTGGAAAGGACCTGAAGATCATCTAGTTCCAACACCCTGCCAGGGCAGAGACACCTCACACTAAACCATGCCACCCAAGGCTATGTCAAATCCAGCCGTGAACACCAGCAGTGATGGAGCATTCACAGCTTCCTTGGGCAACCCATTCCAGTGCCTCACCACCCTCACAGTCAAGAATTTCTTCCTCATATCCAATCTAAACTTCCCCTGATTAAGCTTAACCCGTTACCCCTTGTCCTCTCACTACAGTCCCTAAAGAAGAGTCCCTCCCCAACATCCCTATAGGCCCCCTTCAGATACTGGAAGGTTGCTATGAGGTCTCCACCCAGCCTTCTCTTCTCCAGGCTGAACAGCCCCAACTTTCTCAGCCTATCTTCATGCAGGAGGTGCTCCAGGCCTCTGATCATCCTTGTGGCCCTCCTTTGGACTTGTTCCAACAGTTCCATGTCCTTTTTATGTTGAGGACACCAGAACTGCACACAATACTCCAAGTGAGGTTTCACGAGAGCAGAGTAGAGGGGCAGGATCACCTCCCTTGACCTGCTGGTCATGATCCTTTTGATGCAGCTCAGAATATGGTTGGCTTTCTGGGCTGCAAGCACACACTGCCAGCTCATGTTCATTTTTTCATTGACCAGCACCCCCAAGTCCTTCTCCTCAGGGCTGCTCTGAATCTCTTCTCTGCCCAACCTGGAGCTGTGCCTGGAATTGTTCCGACCCACGTGTAGGACCTTGCACTTGGCATGGTTAAACTTCATCAGGTTGCCATCAGCCCACCTCACAAGCATGTCAAGGTCCCTCTGGATGCCATTCCTTCCCTCCAACATATCAACCGAACCACACAGCTTGGTGTCATCGGCAAACTTGCTGAGGGTGCACTCAATCCCACTGTCCATGTCACCGACAAAGATGTTGCACAAGACCGGTCCCAACACTGATCCCTGAGGGACACCACTCATTACTGGTCTCCAGCTGGACATTGAGCCATTGACCGCAACTCTTTGCGTGCGGCCATGCAGCCAGTTCTTTATCCACCCAGCGGTCCACCTATCAAATTGATGTCTCTCCAACTCAGAGACAAGGATGTCATGTGAGACAGTGTCAAACGCTTTGCACATGTCCGGGTAGATGACATCAACTGCTCTACCCCTGTCCATCAGTTCAGTAGCCCCATCATATCAGGCCACCGGATTGGTCTGGCAGGATTTCCCCTTAGTGAAGCCATGCTGGCTGTTACCAACCACCTTGCTGCTTTTCCTGTGCCTCAGCATGCCTTCCAGGAAAATCTGCTCCAAGATTTTGCCAGGCACAGAGCTGAGGCTGACGGGTCTGTAGCACCCTGGCTCATCCATTTTCCCCTTCTTGAAAATGGGGTTTATATTTCCCTTTTTCCAGTCTTCGGGAACTTCACCTGACTGCCATGATTTTTCAAATATGATGGACAGTGGCTTAGCAACTTCATTTGCCAGCTCCTTCAGGACCCGCAGATGGATTTCATCAGGTCCCATGGACTTGTATACATTCAGGTTCTGATTCTGAGAAAGACAAAATCAATTTTTGTCTAAGTAGCTTATTCTTTATTACAGCGCTGGATGCATGGGGGATTACTCCTCCTATCGTGCATACCTTTTGGTTACAGAGCTTGGACATATATTATGCTAATTCATGCATATTCATCAAGGTATTATAATATGTATATAAGTCCCCGCTTCGTATGATAATTAGTTACACAAGTCTTTCCCGCATGCGCACTGCTTTCTGGTGGTCTTGGGTGAGGGTCTCGGGATGAAGTAAGAGTCTCCCTCGGTGACCTTTATACAAACTTTTTCAGTTGAACTCTTTTACCTCTTCTGTCTGCCGCATGCGCAGTTGTCATCCAGCTGTTATGTCCTAAATTTGGCTAATTAAGCAGAGTTAGACAGTTATTATCAGTACCTTCCCGGACACTATGTATCCTCCTGGACTCTATGCTCAAGGATACTTGGATTTATCTTTTCCTGTGGTTACATACTTATCAAGACTACACTAGGTTTTTGTTCAATTAGTACACTACATTATTGTTTAATTATATCTTACAGTCATTGCATTAGTACACTACATTATTGTTTAATTATATTTTACAGTCACTGCAGACCTAGAGTAATTTTTCCTTCCTTCAGTTCTTAAGATGGTCTCGAACCTGATCCTCTCCTACAGTGGGCCCACGGTCTTCATTCTCACTGTCCCTGCGTCTACCTTCCAAGACTTGGGTGGTATGGTCAGAGCATTTTCCGGTGAAGACTGAGGAGAAGAAGTCATTAAGAACCTCAGCCTTCTCCAAATCCAGGGTAGCCAGTTCTCCTGATAGCTTCTGGAGAGGGCTCATGCTGTCCCTAGCCTGCCTTTTATTTGCCATGTACCTATAGAATCCCTTCCTGTTATCCTTAACATCCCTAGCCAAGTTTAATTCTAAATGGGCCTTAGCCTTCTTAACCTGGTCCCTAGCTTCCTGGGCAACATCCCTGTATTCTTCCCAGGCTGCCTGTCCTTGCTTCCACCTTTTATAAGCCTCGTTTTTCCTTCGAATTTTCCTCAGCAGCTTCTTATCCATCCAAGGAGGTCTCCTGGCCCTCCTGCAGCACTTCCTTCTAGTAGGTATGTATCGCTCCTGAGCTTGCAGCAGGTGATCCTTGAATATCAACCAACAGTCCTGGCCCCCCCTGCCCTCTAGGGCTATATCCCATGGAATCTTACTGAGCAGGTTCCTGAAGAGGCCAAAGTCTGCTCTCTTGAAGTCCAGTGAAGGCAGTGAGCTTGATGCACGCTCTTCTCACTGTCCTGAGGATCTCGAATTCGACCATCTCATGACTGCTGCAATCAAGGCTGCCCTGGAGCATCACGTTTCCAACCAGCCCTTCCCTGTTGGTGAGCACGAGGTCAAGCATGGCACCTCTCCTTGTTGGCTCCTCTATTACTTGCAGAAGGAAGCTGTCTTCCACACAATCAAGGAACTTCCTGGATTGCTTGTGCCGGGCCGTACCATCCCTCCAACATATATCAGGGTGGTTGAAGTCTCCCATGAGAACAAGGGTCTGCGAGCGTGAGGCTGTTCCTATCTGTCTATAGAGCACTTCATCCACCAAGTCCTCTTGAGCAGGTGGTCTGTAACAGATCCCCACAATAATGCCTCCCATTGCTGTTCTCCCTTTAACCCTGACCCACAAACTCTTTATTGACTGCTCACCTGTCCCCAGACAGAGTTCCATACTCTCCAGCCTATCCCTAACATAAATAGCAACCTCCCCTCCCTGCCTACCAGGCCTGTCTTTCCTAAAGAGCCTGCAACCTTCCATTCCAACACACCAGTCATAGGAGCCATCCCACCATGTTTCTGTGATGCCTATGATATCATACCCCCGTAGACGTGCACACATCTCTAATTCCTCTTGTTTGTTCCCCATGCTACAGGCATTTGTATAGAGGCATCTGAGCCGAGGTCCAGTTGAAGACGGCTCATTGGCTGGAGCAGCTGGAATATCTCTACATTACTCTGAGCATTTACTATAGGTGCTGGCAAGTGACTGGGTGTGTTGGGATGGAATGATGCCCCCCTCCACCAACACATCTATTTTAAAGCATCCTTGACCAGTCTGGCAAGCCTCCTCCCAAATCCACTCTTCCCTTTCTTTGTCAGTCCAGCTCCACCAGCCCCCAGTAGACCTGGCCTACTAAATTGAGTCCCATGTTCAAGGTACCCAAACCCCTGACTATAGCACCACCCTTCTAACCATTTATTAACCTGGCCAATACTCCTAGCCTTTTTAAGGTCCTGCCCTGTATCTTGGAGAATTGACAAAAAAACAATCTGAGCTTCACAGCCCCTAACCACCTCTCCCAGAGCTCTGTAGTCCTTCTTTATGTTCTCTGGGCTACTGCTATCTATATCAGTAGCACCCACATGGATCACTAGAAGTGGGTTATAGTCAGTGGGACTGACTAGAGCAGGCAGCTTCTCTACAACATCCCTGATCCGAGCCCCTGGTAGGCAACACACCTCCCTTGAGACTGGGTCAGGCCGATAGATGGGTGCCTCTGTTCTTTTCAGAGTAGAGTCCCCTACCACTACGGCCTGCCGCTTTCTCCTGGCAGCAGCAGTAGCGATCGTCTTCACCAGTGCCTCAGCCAGTTGTTCCTGGTGGGAGTGTGTTTCCTCATCAGCCCCCTGCAGGACAGCAAAGCGGTTCTGGATAAGAACAACAGTTTTAGGAGGAAGCCCCTTGCTTTTAATTGTCCTCTTCCTCCTTTTTTTGTTGTTTTTTTCTGTTACCGTTTCCCAGCTCCCTGGGTTAGCGGCCTCCTTTCCCGCAGGAGCGACAGTAGACGCTTGAGGCCCCTGCACAGTCTGGCCCTGGAGTAATCAGTGTTGTTTCCCCTCAGCTTCCCTGACACCTTTCAGCCTAGTAACAGCGTCCCGCAGCTCAGTCACCTGCTGCAGGAGGACCTCCACCAGGGAGCACAGAGTGCAGCCCTGCCCATTGCACACCCTCTTCTCAGGAGAGCAGTGCAGGCACTCTCTACACCCCGAGTTCTGCACTGCAGCCTCCCCTATCATCAGCTCGCTTTGGGTGTCTATGCTGGCCACCACCAGCGCAGCCAGAGCAGAGCTCCCAGACTGGGCCGTGGTCATACGGCGAGTGCTCACCATCCCGCTCGCCTGCCCGCGCAAACTGCCTCGAACCCGCCCTGTTCGCCACGCCCCTGGTCGCTCGCGCTCCCTGGGGCAGGTTTTTACCCACTCAGGGCTGGTACCCCTCCTCCTGGCGCCGCCCCCTCTGAGTCAGCTGCTCGCGTCCGCTGAGCTGCCGGCTCCTGGGCAGGCCCTGTCAAGGACTTGAGGCTCCCTCGGTGTCTGTTGCTGCTGCGACTTGAAGCTCCTGGATGCAGAGCCTCCTGGCGATCAGGTGCTGCAGGCGTCCCCTCTCGAGACAGTCACCTCAGCAATGGGCCGGAAATGGCCGATTTTGCCCAGTTTGAGTCTGCTGCCCTCAGATTGATTTTTTACAATAGTAATTTAAGGCTTAGCATTAGTTTGAGGTCATATCCCGTAATTTTTGGTTTATTTTAGTAAAATGTAGCTTTATGGTGTTAAGAATAATGATTCCTAGTTCTAGACATTGATGGACAACATTTGAGTTTCATAATTAAATGTCATTTAATATGTGATTTTTTTCCTCCTGCTATTTTTTCAACAAAAGAAATATTTTCTTGCTTACTGGATATAAAGCAAGAGCAGTGATAAGATCCATTTTGCAAACACATCTGGGTGAGCATGCTTTTGCTCCTCTGAGTGGTTCTTTCAATAGAGCTACTCACATGAAAAAGCTGTTCATGTGGGCGTGCAGCAAGTTACTGTCAATACATGATTTCAAGACCTGGGGACTGAAGAAGCTGGCACCAAGTGGCCTGAGACTTGTAATAAAGTGGTGAAAGCTAGTGATATAAACACAGGGCAAAGGCAATCCAGATTGATTAATAGATTCCTGGATTTGCAGCTGTTACGGCAGACACATTTCTTCTGGCTTCCTGTGGTTCTTAATCAAGCTAAGCATCAGCAAGAGGCACATTTGCAAAAGCATCCTAAAAATGTGAATATATAAAATGATGCACTTGTGTTTTCATAAACGCACTGATAACTGTCTTTTAGTAACTAGGGAGCTGCATACCTACTCCCCGTGTGATTGCATAGATACTGTTTAGATGTCTCCTGTGGAGATTTGTTATCTGGTAATACAGATTTTTACCATCTCCCAGAAGTCTTACTAAAAAAATAATCATGAAGTGATTGTTCTATATTCTCTTGCTATCACTCTTTTTCCATTTCCACCACCCCCTGAGCTGCTCACCACTATAAAAGAGATAGTTACAAGTTTCAGAAGTGTATAAAAGTGGCTGAAAGTTGAAAACTTCCTTTCCTTACCTTTCTTTGATTGAAAAATGTTTGGGGTTTGTGTTTCTAAACTCAAAGTCAAAACTGCTCCCTTGATCTGTCTTTTATGACATGTTTCACCCCAGAGCAAACACTTCCATGGCTTGGAGGGGACTGTAATGGAAATAGTAACAAACCTCTAAACTCCAGTAGTGCTATCAGGCATGATTACAATTGGTTTAGGTCTGAACTGGGAGCTCTCATCTTCAATTTGTCTGTAAACTTTAAAGATAGCTTCATGTTTACAAAGATGGTGAAAAGATAAATTCAAGTGCAGTGAGAACTAACAGGCAACAGTATAGCTGTACTCTTAAAGCCCAACAGAAGCAGCATATCAAAACCTGGTGTAAAAAAGAGCCAATGATAATTACAGTGAAGCCGCTCTACTCCTTCAGCATGTTCAAATATACAAAAAAATGGAGCACCATTTGATCATGAGATATTAAAAAAGGGCAAAAGGAAGGAAAAAAAGGATAAAAATGGAAGGTTTGCATATCCTTTTAAGTGTCACAAGTCCTCAAAATTTGTCAGTATTTTAAAATATTCATATTAACTATGGATATAACACAAGAAAGCTGGACTAAAGTTCCATCACAAAATTGGGATATGTATTTTAATACCTTTTAATACTAAAGTATGGTCAGTGTTAGCTGAGAAGCTTAGGTAAGCACTAATTTATGCTTTAGGCCAACATTAAGGCTTTTTCAATGTGTACTTTATTATAAAAAGAATATATATAGTTATAATTCTCATACTTCAGCTGTGCATAATAAAGTCAAAACTTTGTTTTGATGCAAACTCCATACCAGTTTAGTCTACATGACAGGTTACTTGCAGATATGAAATTTTAGTGAGGCAAGAAAACCGAACTAAATAAAACCTAGACATTTTTCCAAAACAGCTAAGAATGCATAGAATTAAATGTTGGCTCTTAAAATGAGACCACCTTATCACAGGCTTCACTGAAGCCAGAACTGCATCCAAAGCATTTTGGGGTCTGCTTTGTACTCAATAATTAAATATTCCTACTGTTCATAAATACTGAATCCATCCCACATCAGAACACACCCTTTTAGATCATTTAGCATATGGATAAAGTTATTAGAATAACTCAAAAAGATATTTTTCAGCAATAAAATATTAATGTGTAGAACAGTATTTCTTGCTACCAACTTTTACTGAAACTTCACCAGCTGAAATATAGATATAGCAATGAAATACAATCCTCTCTTCATTCAAAATGCCATTTAAATTCCCATCTTCAGTAAAGCACATAGAATCATAGAATAGTTAGGGTTGGAAAGGACCTTAAGATCATCTAGTTCCAACCCCCCCGCCATGAGCAGGGACACCTCCCACTAAACCATGCCACCCAAGGCTCTGTCCAACCTGGCCTTGACCACCACCCGGGATGGAGCATTCACAGCTTCCTTGGGCAACCCATTCCAGTGCCTCACCACACTTTACAGTAAAGAATTTCTTCCTCACATCCAATCTAAACTGCCTCTGTTTAAGTTTGAACCCATTACACCTTGTCCTCTCACTACAGTCCCTAATGAAGAGTCCCTCCCCAGCATGCCTGCTCACTCACTGGTAGGAAATCGCAGAACATTCATTGTAATAATTCACTCTAAGCACAGGATAGAGAACTAAAAAGATCTGCTCTAACCATCATCATTCAGGATTTTTGAGCAGCTTTTGCTGGGCATTTAGAAGCTTCAATTCCTATCTGATTCATTGTAGGTGTATGTGAAAGGGGAAGAAAGAACAAGGTCACTGGTAGGCACCTGGACATCTAATCTAAAGAGTCTTTTAATGCATATTTGTCTCAGAGGCAAACAGAACTGTTTTGATGACCATCACCTATTACTGTCATAGACCCAAGCACACAAATAGCTAGTGCTGTTGCATCAATTTTCACTACCTCCTTATACAGACAATGCCATTAATAAGGAGTAAATAGATCTGCACTGCTTAATTAAGGCCAGAAAATTAATTACAGAAGAAATAATAGGTGTGCACACTTACCCAAGCATAAGTTGATATGTCTGTACCATATGTATAGGTAACACTAACTGCTTAATTCCTTTCCTTTAATACCATTGTACCAGTAACATTCATCACTGATTCTAGTCAAATTCAAATCACAAGTACCTTAACAAGACTAATTTATAGTCTCAAGTGGTCTCTGAAATCCTCCAGTGAATAATATTCACTCTTCTGGTTAGCAAAAGGTAAAATACAGATTTTCATTACATACAGAAACTGTGAAATTATTTCATTTCTTTCCATTAGGAAAGCATCTTACATTAAAGTTTTGATGGTTGAACTTTCATTTGTTTCTGTCTTAAAACAGAACAAAGTGAACAAATTACTGTTTTTAAAGCACTATTACAGGATATTTCCATAGAATAAATAAATTATATTCCTGCACACAACACAACATGGACATGCTCCAAGCTCTTTGACACATAAGATGTGATTTAAAATTTTTGTCACCCAACCACAGTGACAGCTTAGGAGATTTCACAGTAACTTTGGACACATCAACTTCTCTTCATCTCCAGGACTGGCAGAGGAACTTATAAAAATATTTATGAATAACAAATACTTTTGCTTTCGGCATACATGAATTTGCACCAAATGTCAGGTCTCATGTTGTTTTTTTGTTTGTTTGTTTGTTTGTTTGGGGGTTTTTGAGGGAAAGACACCTTCGGGCTATTTGGCAATAGGTTAGATAGCGTTCCATTACTTAATTTCCAACAGTATAGTTTTCAGGGATGGAAACTATAAATATCTAATAGTATTTATAGAAGTCTAAATATTTAGTGTATGTTTCCAAACGGTCATTATGATCCTCCTTGGATTTAGAAGAAAAAGTCTTCAATGTGATCACAAAAACTCAGGTGTATTTCCTGAAAATATTTTCTAATTTCCTCTGAAGTAGAATGTGTCTGACTAATATATGGAGTTCTCCACATACAGCAGAGAACTTCTTACTGATGCTCTCCATTCCAGAGCAGTTACATCTAGCACTATTCTCAGGAGCTGTCAATCATCTGTTTCATAGCTAGAACACAAGTCAGAAGAGATGAATGTGGTAGGAAATTCATGGAGGGGCTTGTTGGGACCTCCAGTCTTTTAAGCCTCTCTCCCAGCCTAAAGTAAAAAGAAATACTTGTTTAGTTTTCATGTTAGAAAAAATGATTTCTCTTTCAGCAGAAGCTCTCATAGGATCCCATTTCAGGGTATAGTATTCTGAACTTTTAATAAGGTTTAGACTGTCCTACTGTAATAGGGAGGCAATCCTGACGTGACCATTCAAGGTTAGCATTTTGAAAATCTTCATTAAAAAATCTGCTGTTTTACCAGACTGATTCATGGTATGCTGCCTTTACTAATTAAATTAATAGCTACACTTGCTTACTAAAGAGATTAACTTCTGCATTGCCCTCACTAGATGGGTTAGTTGCTAGGCAGCTGTCACTGGAGATTTGCCACTATGTTCTTATCTCTGAGAACAAAGGCTGCTATGCATCTTTCACTAGTAGAATGAATGCTACACTGCTCTCACTAAGAGCATTCATCTCCGTCTTTATATCTCAATTGCTCTCCCTTAATTATTTTAATCACTTGGTGCATTCTACTGTTGCAATGCCTATTTAATCTAGAGTATATTTTTACTTGTATGATATAGAATTGCTTCCATTTTTTCCTCACTTGTCAGTTTACAATCTCAAAATTTATTCAAAGTCACACATGAAGCTTTTGCACCTGGAAGCATACATGACTGCTGCTGCAGTAATAGTCTGATATTTAAGCCCTTCTCAATATTTTTCCATCTACTGAACTGTTCACTTCCAAATATTTACTTTGTTAATTTTATTCCACACTTCAGCTCATATCTAGAAAGCCGAACCTTTTATTAACAGCCTCACTGTGCCAAATGCCTAGTCAATACAAGCAGCACAGTTCCTGTGGCTTCACTGAGAATATGATTTATGCCACCAACAGCCTGGTCTCCTTTTCTACGGAGCAGCTGGACCTCCAGGTGTACAGATATGAGTGTACTAACTCCCTTTGCAGTACCCAGATGATTTTCAAATAATAAGATGCCAACATAATTTTCTCATTGGCAATCTGACCTACTTTTCCTAGTGAATACAACCAGATACAGCCCACATTCTTGTGCCATATCAGCATATCCATATCAACATCAACAATATCAATAGCAACATGTCCATATCAACAGTTTAGCTCCAACAGATGTCAGCAAAGCTGAAGACACAGCTCCTCATCTCCAAAACAAACCAAATCAAAACTAGGAACAAGTAAAATCTTCAGGTTTAAGCTGTAGCTGGAATTCATTCCTGGACTAACTTTGTCACATATTCTTAATAAAACAACGCAGAGCTTAAAAGTGGTATGTAGATCAGTGTTATTCAGAAGATGCTTCCACTGGCTCTATTTGAAAGATGATGTAGTGACTGCTGAATGAAAGGAAACAAATCACAGCTAAAGAGTATAGTCCTTTTTCAGTTAACTTCTAAGTTATGCAAAACTTTATTTTAAAATGTATTCTTTAATTGATTTGTAATTTTTATATAATCATGCCACTCAAATGTATGCCAGCCTGTGTTTTGCTATTTTTCTTCTGTGTGTTGCTGCTAATTTTATCCACTTTTGAGTACTCACTATCCTCTAGAGTAGCATTTGAGTGGACGGCCCGAACTCTGGGGACATTGAGACAAAATCCCTGAATAATTAATATCCGTACAAAATCGAGTTCCCTTTTTCAACAAAGTAAGAACACAATTCCTATTCTTTGTAATGAATATGAGCAGAGTCAAGTTGGAACATTATTTATAAAAATTTGCCTGCCCTTTTACCCATTTGTGAGAATTGGCAAGGTTTCTTGCAATTACATACAGTCAAAAATCTGTCAGCAACAGTGCCAAGAATAAACAAATAATCTTATCCTGCCAATGGATAATAGAAGAAACAAGAACAGGAACAGAGAAAGTTCGACAATTCTGCCTCTGAAAAGGTAAAACTGTGGATATTTTAAGGCTAGACTGAAAGAAAAGAAATATAAGTGGTAATATCACAAGTTAAAAAGAAAGATTTTAGAAAGGAAGATCAAGTTGATTTCATAAGAATACTAGATCACGCTTTTGTTTTTAAACAAAATATGAATTGGTGTTAGTTAGCATCAAGAATTTTGATGTTTTTCAGTATTCAAGGAATAGGAATGAAAAAAAATTAACAGAAAAATCAAACTGTCGCTTTCTTTTTGTGTAAATATCAAGCAGATGACTGCTCAAAGAAAAACATAAGGTAACCACATTCCTTGAAGGCACCTTTCTTTCTTATAATATGTCACCTTCTTTTGACATTTCATGGAAAAACATTCAATATATTCAAAAATTTGCCTGAAAATTTGTCTTTTCTGGGACATCAGTGTGAAGGATAGATGCTAATGATGCATTAGATACTGTGAAATATTTGAGACTGACACACTTGACTTAAACTGTAAACTCTTTTATTAACAGTGCTTTAGAAAGATGTGCAAATATGTACTGAGTAGATCCTATAATTTTAAGACAAAAGGAATAATATCGCAATTTCTATAAATCCCAAGCATCCAGGACAAAAAATTTTGAAACTAACAAACAAAATAATAAATAATATGCTCTGCTACTTGAGATAATTAAATATTATCAGACTTTATGACGTATGTATGATAAACAACTGACTGTTGTAATGATGGTAACTATAAAATAATCCAGCAATATGCTGATTCTCAATATGTTAGTATGGCCTTTAAAATCACTCCTTTTTTATCAGCTTTTAATTTTTTTTATACAGGCAAGCACACCCATATCCACAGGCTTTGCTACCTCAGAGTTGCACTTTTGGCCAAAAAAACCCCCAACATGAAACCCAGAATAAACCAGAATTGTTAACTTTTGCTTTGGTTATACAACAGAACAGTTTAGAGACACTCAACTGCTCCAAAATTAATAGAAAGCTTCACAACAGATGACACACAATGAAGAGTTTAGAATTCAGTATGATTGAACTGGTCTGGTTTTACTTCGAAACAAAACACTTTGAAAAGAGGAAGACAACAGGTTTTTTTGTCAACTTTTTCATAAGTCTTTTCTTTAAGCAACTCTTTTGATGGCTTATTTCTACTTGACAGACTTTTCTCCAGAGCTCAGACTTTGAGCACATGGCAAAGGCTGGAAGCCAATGAAGCTCAAAGTCTCCCAGAGACTGCTGAAAGAGATTCCTCAACATCTGATCAGGGAAATTCACTTTATGACTGGCTCACTGATTACTGAGAAACTATAAACTGTTTTAAGATTGACAAAGAATGAAAATTTCTTGTTCCAAATAAATAGGAAAACAGGGAATATTAAAAGAAATACTCTGTGGTACTGGGAAATTGCTGTTTGCTCTATCCCAGAACTTCTCTCATATTACGAACTTGATAAATTTCAATTTATATCTCCCTATTTTTTAAATGTTTCTCTCAAAATGAGAAAAACCTGTATCTTTAAATTAGATCTGACAGTAGTGCACAGAATTGTCATTCAATTTTATACAGACAGCTTTAATTATGACCCAAGCAGACACAAAAGAAGCATTCTCTAGCATGCATGAGAGAAAGAAGAGCCCATATACTCCTTTATGAAACCAAAGGTCTTCACAATACTACCATCCTCAAAATAGCCCCAAACTTCAAAATCAAGGAACTAACTGCTGGCATGTTTTCTGTAGCTAAGAATATCTCCTATCAGTTCCTCTTTTAAGAGGAAAACCAATAATGATAATATCCATGGACAAGGAGAGGTATGTAAGATAGAATTTCAAGCAGTATCAGCCATTGTACTTTACTTGAAACAAATTAGTTACTGGAGATTTTTTTTTTAATTTTTTTTTTTTAAGGAGGTTACAGGTACTGATATGAAATTGTTAGAAAGATACAGAGGAAGCACACCATAGACAGAGGTACTCGGCACTCAGCAGAACTTTTAAGTCAATAGAAACAGCATCCAAAAACGTCCCCTATATATCAACTGACAAAAGAAAAATGTTGTACGGTTTGCACTGTCTTCAGCAGAAAATTCACACAGATTATTGTGGGTCCATTGGCATGTTATGAGCCTGCCTGCTATAACATCGATTGAATTCAAGTTTTGTGTGCATTTCTATACTGATATTTAGAAAGTGCTATTTCTGAGTCCATGTGCTGATCTGTCGTGGTTGAGACGGACAAAAAACACAAACATGCTTCTTTGGTGACTAAGTAGAAATTCACTTTACTATTACAAACCCTTGCTTATATACAGTTTCTAGCATATATGTGTCTTTTAGACATTGGTTACATCAGTTAGCAACAGCACATTATTGGATGACCTTTTGCCGCATTACTAAAGTCTGTTATCGTGCCAAGCTCTTGTTCCGCAGTTAGTTACTCCCCTTGACTTGCTTGCTCCTCCAGATGCCTTCTGCTTTCTCATTCAGATGCCTTCTGCTGCCTCATTCTTCATGGATAAGCTTTGATATCTTCAAGGCTAAGTTCTAACTTCATGCCCTTAGTCAGGGGATCCATGGACCCGCTGTAGTCCCCCACACTGATCTCAGTCTATGAGCTTGAAAAGGGTTATCACTGATCTTGTTCAAGCCAATGGCGATTAGACAGACAACATCTTCTCTCTGTTCTCTCCCTGTTGCTTACCTTCACCTCAGTCACTACTGACATCATTCAGATGTTTTCATGGCTATAGATTTTGGAGTAGACACATCAGACCTTAAAAATTTCAATGAGATCAGATGATTACACACTTTTAAGTGCATAAAGCAGGACAAGTTTTCTACATCTGAGATGTCAGAACTGTATTTTATGACACTGCCTGAAAGATTGGGCATATGCTTTCTTTTTAAGATTATGTATAGGGCTTCATAAATCAAATGTCTCTGTGAAACTTTTTTTATTCTCAGTAGAATACAAGCAGATATTTTTGTGATGATATTTTACCAACATATCTGAACATCATGCTGACACAGTATTTCAAGAGAGCCCAGTGAGGCAAACAAAGTGACATTAAAAAGAATGCGGAATACATGTCAGAGCAAATGACTGAGGTAGCAGACAGTAAAACCTAATGCAAATGTAGCTTTTAGCTGGGCAGGGGGAGTAGCACTAGAGTGCTAATGTCTCAAAATTAGTATGAATCTAAAAGTATATAAATGCATTGCACTATGCCATTCATGGCAAATAATGAGCCATGATCACGTTCTGTGATATATGAAGATATTTAGAAGACTCATAAGGGTTGTTTGGAGTAAGAATAGTTTATAAACTGGTTTATATTGTCAGCTGAAATGTTTCTGAATCTGAAACTTCTTTAGCATTATTATACTTGCAAGATTACTGGAAGACAAGAAACTGTTCTCATCAGTTGTTCTTGTTTAAATCTTAATCATGCAAGATTACAGAGAGAGAGCTTCTGTTAGAATTCTGTTAGAATATGAATTCTGCTAGAATTCATATTGAGTATAACTTTGGAAAAGCTTTCTCTATTTTCAGAGTGAGAATTATATTTGGATCCATTGTTTTCATTTTTTTATCACAATGATTAATCACAGAACTTGTATCCAACTCATGTCCCAAAACTCTGAAAGCCTTTCCAGAATTGCAGTAATTAGACACAGTTTTTCCCTATGGTACACTTTTACTGCTACAGAGGCTACCAACACCATTTGAACCCCAGTCTCTACCGGATCATCATCCTAGCCAAACATAGTAATATGAGCAAGATAAATCCCTAAAAAACTCAGACTTTTATAAACAAAAACACAACCTGGATTCATCCAACTTCAAAACTCAAGCTTAGCAGTTTAATCACAATAAAAAAGCACAGATTCATTTCAATTGCTTGATTGTCATAGAGTGTATTTTAAAACATTTAGTATATTGGAAATCAGTAAAAATACCCAAGAACTTTCTTATCTCATCTTCTTCCTGTTCATTTTAATAAGCAAGAACCAAAATAAAGTTACAAGTGAAGCAAATGTTTCTGAAAGACAACCTACTTCCACTGAATGAACAAGACAATTCATGCTCTCAACAACAAGGATTTAAACAAATATTGTCCTTAAAGCAAAGAAAAATTTACTCTATCTATAAAGACAAAGAAACGGACAACTTCCTTACTTATAATCCATACAAAGCTGAGCAGACACTATTCTCTGTGCAGGTTACTAGCTTCCTGCATTTAACATGGAAATCACGACATTACAAACTACTTGGTTGTTAAAGAACAGCATAACTAAAATTCTCCAAACTAGGATTTAGACCAAAATATATTTAAAAAACTCATTTAAAAAAAAAACAACTTCAAATTTTCATTAAACAAACAAAACCATCCTCCAGCTCTCAAACACCAACTCTGCCCACTCTCCTCTTTCTTTCCTGAAAAGATCATCTTTTAGAATCATGCTGCAGTGCCCTCTGGAAGTAGCACCTTGTACATGACAACCACTTTTTTTTTTTTTCTTTTTTTAAAATACCAGCCATGATAATCCAATATCTTAAAAATGGCCCCATGCCCAGAAGGGATGTGAATCAGCTGGTTCTCAGGTTCAACTGGGCATAAAAGCAGCCCATGAGTCTATTTCAGACTAGAGAAAATATTTTGCTTTTCCTGTTATTATAATTACAGTACAACATCCTCCAAAAGCCTCAAAATAATGACCAACTTACAAATTCAAATGAGGCTGTCCAAAAGAAATCATTGTCTAGTTACTGTACAGTGAAATATGTGACTGCAAAGTAGTTAAAAAAGGAGAACAAATGATGTGTTTCACATTCATCAGATGAACATATTGCTGCATATGCTAGATTTGACAAAACTAACTAATGCAGTTCAAGTTCAATAAAAATATAGTGACTTTTCACAATAGAAAATTCATATTCTTTAATTTTCCTATATTCTTTCATTTACATTCTGCCATTTAAAGTAATTATTCCAGTTTGGCCATTTTATTTCTGAGCTAACTGCTGAAAAACTTTAGTCATTAAGAAAAAAAAAACCTAGTTCTTAATAATTTACTAAGTTTAGCAGGTAAGCAAGTAACAGAGAAGCACCATCCTTTCCTGCAGTAACAAAACTTGGAAATAAATGCAATTGGCCCAAAAACATTTCAGAAGTTATCTTCTTGAGCACTAAAGGATTCTTTTGACTTCAAATCAGAAAAATTTTACTCTTGTCCTCATTTAAAGTTGTTTTGCTATCAGCTCTTCCAAGAAATTTGGAAGAAGAGCTCACAGGTAACACATTATATTTGTTTTCTACCTTCTATTTTTAAAGCAAGGCTCTAAATCAATCATAAAATTGATCCCAGAATCTGGATTTAAAAATTTCTGACTTATGGAACTATTTCCCAGTATGCCTGTGTCTGAAAGAATAAAATCACTGTGTTAGCTTTTTACCCCACTCACGAGAAATGCCCCTCCTTAAAATTTTGTATGAGAAGAATTATTCCTTTCAAATGCAAGCTCCATTATTCATAAAGCTCTAAGCAAAACCCTGCTTAGAAGAATCCCCCAGTGCCAGTCAATGGGAACTCTGCAAAAGCATGATTTGGCAGTGAACTTCACCACCAATGTCTTGTTTTCCCCTCGTACACTGCTTCGAAATGGCCATGCTATCAAAATACTTATTTTAACACATCTTTTCACACTATTTTTTTTTTCAAGAAAATTGTTTTGGTAACTTAGTTTTAGATAAATAAGACTTAAATTTATTTTTATACAAGTTATTTTCAGAAACCTAATTTCTCATAAAAATAGCAACAGAAAGGAATTTCTCCCACTCCCTTCAATGCTGCAGGTGTGTCTGAGCCTCCCTGTTTCAGGAAACAGGTGAACTTCAGCAAAACAAATGTTTAAATTTTATAAAATTTTATTCCCTGACATGGATCTATTTTATTTTCTGTTGGGAATCCTGAATCTGATGTTATTTTACAACTTGATTGCATAAGAAATTAATTTTTAAAATACATATAATGTTGTAAAAGCCCACTCTAACATAATCATAAATGATGAATTAATTTTATTTCAATGTATGCTTTCTTTTTTACCCCAACACTGAAAAGGAAAATAAAAACCCTCTAGATTTTCTTAAAAAAGAACAAATGTCACAGCTGCTTAGAAGCAGTTACTCGCATCTTTGCAAATAATGTTTTCTACGCACTTCATGAGCCATTAAAATGATCTAATTTATGAACTGAAAGGATTGCTATTCCAGGGACTGAGCAAGTTCAGTCCCTGTGCTATTTACGGTGCCAGAGCACTCAAAGTTAACTGGTCACTGAAGTCTCACAGTAACAACTGACATTTCATTTAACCTTGATAACTAAAATAATTATCTCTGCAAATCACTCATGCCATGTTGAAGCAAATCTTCACCTTGATACTGAAACCTGAGCCTGCAAAATGACACGTCTGTCAGTTTATGAATGATACTTCCAAGCTGTATAGGGAATATCAAAAGTGTGTGGCACAAATTCGCAATGGGTATGAATAGCCTGGTGATAGAGACAGCTAAAACCCACTACTTTCTCTTATACTAACATTCACGGAAACAGGGAAAATCACCCTAAAAATAGATACCTATCTCTTTATCAAAAACTTCAGGCAAAACCTGCCGAGAGTAGAATTGGTTTGTGATTTTTCCCATGCATAAAACTGTGGCCAGAAACTACTTTAATTTTCCTCAGCTTTCTCTGATTTGAAGACAGTATCAAATACAGAGTTCATGTTTATAAGAGCAGAACAAGGCTGGACTCCCTGCTTGGGGATCACGCTTGCTTCATTTTAATTAAGAAATGCTTTGCCCAAGTTTCCCAGGCTAATACAAGTCTAATTGAAGTCAATACTAAGTCCAACATGTTGCCATATGTGCAATCTAAATTCACATCCTAAGCTCTCCTCAAGCAGATGAGAATACTGTGGATGGACCCAATAAAGCTTGCAATGGGACATGAACATTACACGTCCCTTGAGATGTCTACCAGCACCAGAAGACTGTGCTGAGAAATGAAAATAGAAAAGAAAGACATATAGCATCAGGAGTCAGACACAGTCAGTGAGTTCAATATGAGCTCCTCTGGAAGAGATGGTTAACTCAAAGTGTCCTCTGTGCCTACAGTGATGCCTCCTGTGTTAGGCCTTAGTCCTCTTCTTCCTGAGCAAAGAATGTCTAAAAATCCCAAGTGTAAGGCCACCCACTTCTGCCTCCGGGCTTCTGGACAGAGAGAGGTTAATTCGTTTTAACACACAAAACCCAGTAAAGTTTGTGTCTCCCATTCTAAAGCAAAAAGACAGAAGGGAGGAGGAGAAGCAGTAATTAGGAAAAAAAACCGCAGAAGTTACCGTTTAACCGTCTGTGATTACAACAGTTTACCGAAGGAGGGCACTACAGTGCTTCGGGTAGACAGCCAAGACAGAAGGCAATGAAGGTACAAAGCTGCATTGGTTTTAACCTGTCAGACCTAGAATCCAATTCCAATTTAACAGTAGTTTAAACACTGGAAGAGATTACCATCATCACTCCTCAATAGCCTTAACCTCCAGGGCTTTCAAAAGAATAGATAGTGAAATTAATTATTAGCCATTCACCTTGGAGACCTGGGTACAAAGTTAAGAACCAGAAGGTATCTAATGAGACTGTAGCTTTTTGGGGGTCTCCAGCATGCTCTAATGCCCCTTACACATTTCCTCCAATTCCTTATATTTTTCTTCTTAGGTTCACCCACCTCCATCCAATTTAAAGTGAAAATTCAGGTGGTCAGGAGTGTCATCTAATCCTCCTTGCACTGGATGTTCGTGGCTGCTAGCAATGTTGGAGCAATGTTAGCTGTGGAAAAGAAAGCTACCAATAAAAGATAGCCTTAAGTCCATCCCATATTTGAGCAGTCTTGAACACAGGAGTTGGCATCTGAATTGTGATCCAGACAAGAAATTTGTAAGAGACCATTATTTTACTAGTATTCTGTGTCTAACATCTGAGGTTTAAGCCGAAGATTTCTAAAGCAAAAGATGGAGGAGAGAAGAAGGATTTTTCTAAATATAAGATTTGCTTTTTCTGTGTCCTACATCTCTTTCACAGCACCTGTTATCATGATGCTGGTCAAAGGCCAGGTGAAGCAGCACATAAATTATCTGCAGCCATTTATATAGTAATGAATCTTTACAGCTAAGTACGCACATCTTAATTATGCCTCTTAAATGTGAATTGGAACTCATCCAAAAATAATACACACTTCATTATTTGCTAAATAATATTTTGTTAAAGATACTTTGGTTTATATTCTTGCTCATCAAAAACAGCTGAGGAAAATACAGATAGAAGAGCGGGTCAAGAACATGTTACATGACACAGAGTGAATGACTGGAGAACAGGTGAAATTCAGAAGACTCAAACCTGTACACTCTTTGGTAGACAATCTATAGTGAATTACTTCATGGAAACTGTGGCCAGCTGGCAAATAAGCCATTGCTATAAACACAAGATAAATCAATGATAATTATATCCAAGAAATTATTCAGTCCAAATGGCCAAGTATTTTGTTTTATTTACATTCTGGTCACATTTCTAGATCATGCCTAAAAAACCCACTGCAGATGTCTATATTTAATGTTTTCTTTATCTGCTGTTATATTCAGTCTCACCTTTTAAAAATAAAAGTAAATAATTAAAGATTTGCTTGTAATGATTATTTCTCCCATAATAAAATAAATAATTTTACGCAGGTGTCACATTTTCTATTCTAAATAGAATTATTTCCTGGTTTAAGTTTACTAAAAGTTGAGAGGATGGTGTTTTCAATCATACTGCATCTTTTGTAATTTTTTTTTAAACGGCAGTGCTGTATATGGGCCTATATTTTCGAGACCCCCTGTTTCAACATCCACAACAAATGTAAAGGAAAGTACAGAGAAATTTTAGTAAGTCTCAATATGCTCCCTCTAGAGTATATCAAAATTACTAAGGTACATACTTAGTATCTTTGTAATACTGTCAATAAAATCAGATATCATAATGAATATCTGTAAATCTTGTGGTTGTGCTGAAGTTCAGAAAGAAAATAATCTGTGTATTTAGTTATTTTCATCTGTCTATTCATTAGCTCCTAATGCACATACAAATGCTCATTTCCTGATGGCTCTAAAACTTTCTATGGTTTTTCCAGAAATGCAAAACTAGTCTTACACAAAAATAACTGTCCAGTATCTCTAGGTGCTGGAAAAGTTGCATGAGAAAATCTAGTCTGTTCATCATGAAAAAGCAGACATGAAAATCAATAGGCTTGTAGGAACTGAGTATTGTTGGCAATATTAAGTAGGATTATATTTAAACAAGTGCATGCTACCGTCAGAGATCTTGGCAAAAAAAAAAAAAAAAAAAATTCTCCCCCAAAGAAACCAAATCAATTCATCAAAGAAAATCACAAAAAACCCCACCAAAAACAAGCAAAAAACCCCAAACCAAACCACACCAAAAAATTCAACCCCCACAAACAATCAAAAAAACCAACAAAACAAAATACAAAACCCCCAACCAAATAAACCCTAAGTTCGTTATGATTGCAATACAGAGGCTTGGATCTGGTTATCAAATGTCTCCTGCCTGTGCTGGGCATCTATTACACTGAATTCCCAAAGCGATTAGCAGAAAGAGAGAAAGCACTCAGAGAAGAGGGGTTATTTCAAATCTTAGTTGTTATGAAGTTTTGGATGTGCCAGTCTCTCCATTACTTACAGGGAGAGCTCAAGGTATATGAGACTAGGCAGCTCAAGTAGATGAGATGAATTTAACCCTACCCCTGCATTCAGACAGAATCTACCAGCCCTTGCTATCACTTCTCACATGCACTGGAAATGCCCTGGCTGCTCCTTGTGTTCCCTTCCAAAGCCAGCTTTTCCCAAGACCTCACACTCAAGAGACTCACCTGGCTTCTATCTAGGGGAACAGAGGAAAAACTCAAAAAAGAAAAAGCAGAAAGAAAAAATAAGGGCAAGCTGTCTACTGTTAAAAAAAAAAAAAAAAAGAAAAGGAAAATAACTGTGTCAATAACGGCTATGGATATGAAGGTAGTGAAGAGTACTTTCAATTCCTGAAGACTTTAGCAGGAGCTGATAACACTTGCCCTTCACTATTCAGACCTCAAACTTCTCAAGAACTGGAATAACTCTGTAGCCTATTAGTAAGCTAAATATACACAGGGAACAAACACTATTTAATTTATCAGTCTTTTGTCAGAGATAACAGCCTGCACTGCTTTGATATGAACATCACAGAAATCGGTTGTGAAGAATATAAACCAGCTGAATTCAACAAGATCCCTCTCTATTGGGATGTTTTTATTATTTTTATCTTTTATTCAATGTACCATCACAAGTTGGAGAAAGCAGTAGCTGCAGACAAGAAATATTCAAAATGGAAACTTAAATGCTGTATATCGCATATCTGATACAGATGGATATTTAATATTAGTACAGACCTATCAAATTAGTCTTAGTTAGAGGTGTATTGGACAACACTTCAACAGAAAATGTGAATAAATAGAAATATTACCATTATAGACCCTAGCTAGTTTTGATAATGAAAACAAATTTGAACCACCAAAATTCAGGCCAGATATCTAAGTCATCTACTCAGAAAAACAAAATAGGAATTGAATGTTGAGTATCTGCAAAAACAACCCTTCCAAAGGCCAAAGATATTTTTCCATGTATGACTTTCTTTAACCTTGCTTATTGTACATAATTATGTTCCAGTGCATATAGCTGTACTCTTAATAATAGTTCCAGAAGAATTAAAAAAAGAAGGGGAAGAAAGAATTGGGCTTAAAACCATATTTCAGACACATATGTAGAACCACAGCCAAACTAAATGATCATTTCTAATAACCCACTGCAAGCAAGACTCATTTGAATCCACATAATGTGTTGACAAAAGCTATTGCTGGATAGGTCATTCAATTCACAGGACCTTTCAACCCCATTGAAAACTTCAGACAGAAAGAAAACAAAAAAAAACAAATTCTTTGTAATTCATATATAGACCTTTTTGCCAGTTCAAGTTCAAGACCTTTTTAAAAATGCACTGTCAGCAGCATAGCTTTTAAAGGTAAAATAAGTCCTTTAAAGCAGGTATCCCACTGTGTATTCTACCACTGCGCTGCCTGTGGAGTGTAAAAAACAAGGGCAAAGATGGGACTGAAAGTCTCAAACACTCTCTTACAATGGCTTTCATCTTCTCTTCCAAATCTGCAACCTTTGAAGACAGAAGGAACTGCAGTTAATGCATTTACAAATAGGCTAGAACCTGCTATGTTTTTAAAGGAGACTCACAAAGGGCACAGACGTCCACTGGAATATTATTACATTATTTAAAGGGACACTTTCAGGGCTTCCAACCCCCCCCCCAGTTTGACCTTCCTTTTACTTTCATCTGTTTGAAAATTTCATGCACTTTCTCAGATTCTTTTAATGATTTGTCACTTTTCTCTCTCAAACAATTAAAAATTGCACTGATATATGGTGGCAGCAGAAGGAAGCCTATCTGTGACAAGTTACAAATCCATCTTTACCTGTCATCTTTTGGAGGCAAAATACTGAAAATTCAGCTGACAAAATACCACCTTGCACATTTATCAATACAGTCCTTTAGAAATGCTAAATAAGCAACAATATGACAAAACCCAGTGGTCCAGAACTCATGAGTAACTCTGAAACAAGACAATATGCACAAATGGTAGATGACAACATACTTTGGGAAGATAATGACTGTAGATGTAATTCAGCACACCCTGAAAATATTCAAATGAACATCAGACTCCAAAGGCTGCAAATAAGCATCATACTTCTTATTCTTGCCAGTAGTCTGGCAAGATTCCTTAAAAAACACTCTGCAGAAGTAGAAAAGGGGCAGTAGCAGGAATAAAGCTTCAGAAACAAATATAATTTTATATTAGCATATACTCAACTGAACGTGATGTACAAACATGGTTTAAATAAAAGTCCAGAAAACAAATTTAGCTGTTTTTTTAAGTTTTGTTTTTCTATTCTAAGGTACAAAATTTGTACAGTACTTTTTTTATTTTTATTTTTCACAAATCTTGTCTGATTTTTTCATTCCTTAATTTTCAACATGAGTGTTTACTTATTTCTGATTTTTCAATTTCTTTATAGAATCTAGATATGATAGTTCTGATCAACAGCAGTTAAACAGAAGTTTGTTTACCATAACTCTAGTGGTTTAAGACTCATATTCTGGCAATATTAAAACCCACAATTGTCTTGCTGTCTTTTAAATAATACACCAGACAATAGAGTAGAAATATTTCCTTGTATTAGTCTAATGGCAGGAAAGTTCAGTTATAAGACACCTGTGTAACTGAAAACATTTCTGTGGGAACTTGATAAATCCTCCATTTCATACTTCATGCAAAACAGTTCCTCATAAACCATCTCTAATTCTTCTCCCCCAAAATCCATTTTCTGCATTTCATTTTATCTATGATTATTGTAGCAATAGGTAATGGCCAGATAATAGATAATATCAGAATGCTTCAGAATAACATATCCAAATCTGTGCTACCTAGCAATATACAAAAGTACCATGATATGCCATTTGCGGCTGAAATTAGAGATTGTAGTTTAGAGAACATCCAAAATGCTTTGAGGTAACAGAAATGGAGCCACACTGTATCAACAAATAAAATTTATGAGAAATCATATTTTTGCATCACTCTAGTTCTTAATGTTTCTAAGTCCCCATTCACCATTGCAAAATTATGATTCCACAATATGAGAATCCTCCTTTCCAACCCTGCATTGTCCTTAACAAATGCAGCTAAACCTACGCCCATCAGCATATATAAATTCATTCACATACACATGCAGTCAATCATATTGATGGACTTTTGAGCATTTCCACCTCACTAATATGAACAGATCACACAAAGGGAAAAAGTCTGTATAGCTTACCTGTAGTAATATTTGGTTGGGAAAAAGAATAGCAACCCAAGGGAAATGTTGCCTTGCCCTGAAAGTCTTAAAAGGCAGCTAATTAACTGTGGACCTAATAAAGAACAAAATTATGATATCTACTTTTAAGATATTAACAATAATGTCATGCAGTCACACAAATCAAAACTGAAATAATAATTCTCTCAGAAGAAAGGAAAAAAAACTGAGTTTTTTGCAATCCTAAACTCTAAACTGTGTCTTGGAAATGTAATCTCAAGGAATAGTTCCAGAACACCACAGTCTGAACCACAAGAAAGCTCACATCAAAGCAGAAAAGTGTCAAGATCCAGATTCATTCTTGTTCTCAGAAACGATAGCAGTACTCTGAGAATTTCTAATTCTTAGCGCTGACTTTCAACCAGTTATTTGTCTCTGAATTTTTAGGCACTACAGCTGTTTTTTGACAGATTCAAACTGATTGTATTAGTTCAATAGGTCCCCAAATATGAATTTAGTAGTGTGGGCTAACTGTAAATTCAACTAGCTTTCCTTTCTGTAGGCTAAACTAAGGTTAAAATGTGATACAATGTGATTTGAGAAGATCAAAATCTCTATTACCATTAAAAGCTCTTTAAAGAATTAACCTGAAGATGTTTGTTTATGATGTGTTTTACTTATGAGCTTGAGTTTACAAAATCTTTGCTATGGGAAACTGTAAAACCTAAGTGTACTTTGTCAGGAATGATGTGGGGAAACTGGCTGAACTACAGAAAGGGTTATAGCATGCATGGCCTATGAAAAGCCACCAGACGCTAGCAAAGGATAGCAATGCAGCTTCCAGAGTCTAAAAAAGCCATAAATTCTCTTGTGTCCTCTCAGTGGGCATCAAAAGCAAAGATAAAGAATGCAGATAATGACTGCAGGTTTTAAGCTATTTCAGAGTTCTAACTTTTCAACAAAACCAACTTCTCTGGGCTCTCAACATCACTGCTCCAGCTGGGCCTACAAAAAGTTATTTCCTATCCCACAGGAAGCTTTCAATTACAGAAAAAAGTATTGCTCCATTCAGGTGATACCAAGAGATTTCAAACAAAACAAGCCTGAATATCTACTGCACATCCATATTGCACAAAAAGTTACATCTTTTTTGGAAGACACAAATTTGGGTTCCTCTTCCGGCTATTTGGAACCACTCCTGGCTAACACTTGTGGCAGGAGAGATTCTCTCTAGGTTTGTTTTAATTAACGAACTGTTCTGTAAGATGTAAAATCTACAGTTTTAAAAAATATACATCTCAGACTGAAGTTCCATAAGATGGCCAAATTCATCTCACTTCTTCCTGGATGAAGTTCACTTCACCACACCCCTCTCAGTCTTGTCCATGCGAGCATGGTCCTACTACCTTACTCAAGTCAGCTGACACTCATTCCAATATTTATGGAGCCACTTTAGCTCACTAGGCTCAGCAGAAAACTATTCATGTTATTTTTTTCCTTTAGATTAGTATTTCACACTTTTCATTAGAGTTGGTACAAGTTAAAAATAATTTCTTGTATTAGCTTTCGTTATCTTTAGAGATACTTCAATCTGTAAGGAATAACTTAGCAAAGAAAATTTGATTATACATTTTGAATATACCTTTCAGCAAATGTTCTGTGGTATTATTGCCTTGGTTCTGTTAATTTCTGACTATGAAAAAATCTGTATAGCACTTTAAATACACTGATTTACAATACACTTCTGAGCATGAACTCTTCCTACATTTTCTCTATATTAATCACATTGAAAACAAAAGAATAAAGGAAACCAGAAGTAATGGTCATAAAATTAAGATGGCACAGTCAGATGAGATCACCCCTTTACTTGTTGAGAAGGGGTCAGAGGAGCATAAAACACCAACAATGCATGAAGAAAGCTGGGACCTCCTTCATTGAGTTCTTGGGACTGGCCACCTTGAGCTTTCAAGGACCAGAGCTATCAGTGCTAATCAAAATTACATCTGTTCAGTGGCATAACATACTTGGAGTTAAATTAGGATAAGTTTGTTAAGGACTGATTGTTTTGTATATGCAGTGATAATTACTGACAAGCATTAAGAACTAGTCATTGGCAACATGTATTGTCAATCCAGTAAAATCAGTCTGAAGTTCGAAACCGCAGGAATCTATCTTTCAAACATTTCTGTCACAGCAATCCCTAATCTCCAACATACATACTTGGGTATATTCAGTTGCAACTGAAGGGACTATGTCAATAAACTGCTGTCTGGTTATCCTCCAAGAATACAACCCTCCCCAGGAGGCCAAGCGCTCAATGGTGTGCAGTACCATAGCTTCCCTCTAGTTCCTGCTCTGCCTGCACAATGCATAGATGAAAGCACAAGAGTGTCTATAAACCTGGTAACTCCACAGCTAGAAAGAAGGCAGCAAACACAGAAGTATTAAACTGACAGCATGAGACTTGACAAGTTTGTGTTTGTCTATTACAAACAAAAATCTTTGCAGGTATATATGTGAAAACTTTAGCAATCTCCAGTACTACAGCTCATGCTTTACCACTGAAGTGGATAAAAGGGTCCTGTAATATTCTTATTAAAAAGTGGCAGCCATGGTACAATGTTTGCATGTCTTTATCCTTGAAAATCTGTAACTAGATATGCATGCATAAATACACATAGATATACATATATAAATATATATACATGCATATATTTTTTTTAACTAGCTATAAAACAAGATTGCTTTTATAGCAATAATTTCTGTATTTGAATTGAAAGTGATGCAAGCCTCAAAACTCCTGTTGAGTTCATAGGACCATTGTCTCACCGCTGGGATTTCCTAAAATGCATTTTGTTGTTAGTAGATGCCGTCAAATTTGCTGACTACATATGTACATTGTCTTATTATTATTCAGTCTCAGTATTCTGCTGTGCAGTAAAAACCCTGCAGTATTAGTCAGAAATGGTTACACAGAGCAACCATGAAAACATACAAATAAAATATGAAAGAAGAAATATTTTTATTTTCATTTTTATACTTAAGTCAAATTAACTTTAATATCATTCTGGTTTGTAGGTTAATAAAATACAAGAGAAACTAATTACTAGCAGAAATATATATCTATAATGCAAGCACCACGATAACAACAACAAATGAAAAAGTCTTAGTGGAAGTACCTGACCTAAAGGGCAAGAGATACGCCAATCTAATAACCTCACCAGGGGTTATGAAAAATTCGCACATTGCCTGACAGCCTAAGGTAAAGTCTTATAGTAGCTCTTCAAGTGGATAAAAAGGAAAACAGAATGCATTGCAAAGGGGTACAGTTTATCTAAATCAATGGAGATATTTCCTGCTGCATTGACCTTCACTGCATCTTGAGGAGTATAAAAAGCATTAAAGAACATTTTAAAAACACCCAGGGGTTTTCTTTATCTAGGTTTTCTCCCTGATCAAATAAACTGGAACTCTTTATTATAGCTATTTCCCATATTTCAAGTTAATGTACATTTTTCTGCAGCGCAGCCACGTAAATAATCATAACACTCCATGAGGGCCCTGACAGTCTTGCAGAAATGTCATATTCTTCCCTGGATGAACATCCTTCAGAACAATAGCTTTGCCATGTCCCTTTGCACTGACACTAACTGAAATGATTATCCTTAGGATGACCAGGATCAAGCAACAAAATGGAAGGACCGGTGTTTCACAGCACAAGCACTAGAGAGTGGAAAATCATGAGTGTGTGTAAACTGATGTTATATAGTGTGATACAGTTCACCTACATCTGCGCTGTTTATGAGAAGTAATACTACCAACAGAAGGGCCATCTCTGTTACCTAGGACAGCAGAGTAAATTGCTCACTCCTAGTTCTTTACTCGGGAAGAGTCAGAAGTAAATCTGGCACAATATCGGCAGCTAAGCCTACTGGCAGATCTTCAGTAGGGCAAAATGATAATGTTTTTAGCCTATATGTCATCTTAGCACAACTGAATCTCTGTCCATTCAATTACTCCCTATTTAAAGAGGCATTCATGATCAGAGAACAGCATGCAGACATGAAATATGGAGATATATTGCACTTACAATTTTTTGTACAGTTTTCCTCTCTCAGATGTTTGTTGTTCCCTGTGAACTAAGGTTTTACACCAGGAGAAAATGGTAAAAGCAAGCCCTGCACACAGACTATAGGGCTTAAATACCTCTACCAAATCAGCAAGGCTTAAGAAATAAGATTATGAACACACTTCTCATTCCCACTTAAGGCAGCGTACAGCACTGTGATAAGCAGTGGGTCCTGACTACATGAAGTATATTAATTTCTAAAAGTTAGACTCAATCTCTGCATTCTGTCCAGTAATATAATGCAGTTTCATTGAGAAATATTTGTAAATAAGATGAAATACAGAATGAAGAAAACTAAAGGTTGAATTTAACTAATTTCTTTGTTTTCTGCCTTTTTTAATCACTCCCCACTTTCACCATTATAACATTCTGTTTGCATCTGAATTTGAGCCTTTCAATACTTCCTTCTTTCTTCATAAGCCCTAATTTTAACTAGCAAAACACCTAGTTCCATTTCCTATATTTTTTTCCAATATTCTCAACAAATGTGTATTTGATTTTAAACAGAAAACTAGCCAAAAGTCTAGAAGTAAATTGACATCTTGCATAAATGACGCAATGAGGTATGTATAGCCTTTCATTTAATACCATGGGAGTGATATTACATTCAAAGCAAGTTTTATTAAGTATGGACATGTGAATTCCAAGCTCTTTATATTCTTTTCGTATACAAATTATCAAACTTACATGCATGCTTTCAGGTTCAATACATCTGAGCTGATGAATTTCTGTATACCATTAGTAAGTTTTGCATTGTGCAATACTTATTTAGCTCTGTGTAGTTTTTCTTATTATTCAGCCATTTTTCCTTATTGAACTTCCAAAGCAGCAGATTTATTTCTGCAAAGTATAAAAGATACGTTTCGTCTGCTTAATAAGTAAACTGCAGAGAGCAATTTTAATCATCAATCAGATCATAAGATTATTCCATAAAGCTTGAGAACAGCACAGAACAGTGGCAGAATAAATGCAGTTACCAATGACATTTTTTTAAAAGCCATTGATCAGAACATCAGAAATACAGTGCCTTAAGATTTGACATGGGAATTCTCACTTTACATCAAGAACTAACAAAACAGCTGCTTTTAAAATTCAGGGTAAAGAACTGTGTGTCTTGCCTGCCTATTCCCTTGAGTCCTCTGCATCTTGTCTTTAAAGCCAGTGCACAGAGGAGTTCTTGGGTTTTATCCTCTCCTCTTCTCAAAATTAATGTGCATCATATAAAGTACCCGACACTGGTAATCATTCCTTTGTATTTAAAATATCTGTAGCTAGAACAAATGGATGAGTCCCTTGGCCACATTCCATAGCTGTGATACTGTTTCTGAATAGCTCTGCAGCACTCTACCTTTTGTACATACTGCATGCTTTAAAGCTATCCAGCGTAACAGATAAATCTGAGCAATCACATATTTTGTAAAGATTTCTCCTGACATTCTCAATTACATTTTGGAGAGCCTTGAGTACAACATCTCCAGCAGCTCCCTCAACCAACAGCATAAATTTTGCTAAATTGCAACAGTGCTATACAAGATATATTTGCTGAGCAGTTAACTCTGGTTGCACCAACAAAGACAGGAAATGAAATTGCATCACATTTCACAGACAGTAATTAATTCACTATTTTGAAGGGTAACAGTAAAAGCCAAGCTAAAACAAAGGTTAACTTCATATAATGACAGCACAGAAACATGTCATTAAATTTCCTGAAATTAGTGTGTGGTGAAAACCATCATATAAGAAGGCCACTATAAATATTATTAGGGCACTTTGGATAATGTTTTTGGCCACAGGCTGAAAGTTAAAGAAGATATGAAGCCAGTGTTCTGAAACACCATCTAACAGCAGGTAAATTCCTATGTACAGAGATACTTTTTAGATTACTAAGCGGAACCTGGATTGCTAGGGTGGTGGGGAGTTAGTGGATTTTAATCTTTGCATGTAAAAGCTGACATATTTTAAATACTCATAAACTGGCTCCTCTCGGAGGGGGGCTAGGAGGCAGACTTTTTAAAATTATTTTTTAAAACATTTTTATCTGAAAGCAGTTCTTAAAAACAAAACATGAATGGACAAATATTATCTTCCTTATATCATACTAGAAAAATCGCCAAAAATGCTATTTCTAAGAGTGGTTCTGTGTGGTAACTTGTAACATCATGTTTGTTGTATGGCTGAGAGAGACAGCACCCGTGTCTTTGTGGTCCTGGAGAGACAGAAAGTTGTAAGCTATATCTCTAGGAAATAAATACCTGTCCAATGACCTTCCTACAAAAGACTATGAGTATGAGTAAGGGAAGGAGTGAAGTGATTTTTTTTTAAAGGATAAAAATGCAAAGCAGACTAATGACAAATAGAAAACTATCCTGAATAGGTGACATTCTGATTTTCTCAAAACAAAATGACTGGTGAGATACAACAGGTACATAAACCAACTTTTACAGGGAAAATGTACACAAATACAATATGCTGCACAACAAAATATATGACTGAAGCAAGGAAAAACGGTAACATTTCACCTAGAAAATGCCTGCCTTAAGCACAGTTTTTTCAGAAAAGGCCCTGAATCAATCCTGAACTTTCATGAAATTCCCCATTTATAGGAGGTTTCCTTTTGATAGGTATTTTCACTCCCATGCAAAATGAGAGTCTAAACCAGAAAGACAGAAGCATAAAAAAAAAAAAAAAAAAGCAGCCTTATCCCACATCAAGAATGTCCTAGTACCAACAACTCCAATTGAAGTCAGTCGCTGAGCTAGAGCCATTATGTCTTGTAATAGAAAGATCAAAGGCTTGGTTTTGAAAGTGGAGCCTGAAATTCTTTTGCTTTGGTGTTCCTAACTATAGAGAAGGATAATAGCATGACCCTCGAAAAAATAAACCCCAGAATGATATTGGCTTCTATTGAGAGGTACCTGCATAACACAGTGATAAGTACTCTATTTCTTATTACAAAAATAAACCACATTTTGGTCCATAAAATAAGCAGATTGAGATCTATGTTTGTACTGAATATATTTTTGGGCAGCCATGGTCCCAGTTAATTTTAAAGAAGTGTATGTAGAATCAACCACAAAGGCAGACAGCCCTTACGTGGCCTTGAAATACTACCTTTCTGATGCAAATGATCTGTAGGTGCACTAAGTACTACTGCCATGACAGAAAGGTGAGAAAAGTTGCTAAAAGAAGGATCAGCAGTGGAGTTTTTTTGGCAGGTGGGTGTAATTAAACCCAACATGAAGAAAAGAAGCAGCTCATACAGCTTATGGATTGTTGACTAGACCTATTCAAAGTGGTGCCCATGAGCAGATTTCTCTGACCTTTTTTTCAAATCTTGTATTATTTTCCCTTTCCTATACTTAAATTCTTTTCATTTCTTGTCTTCCACATCTCATCTCCATTTCTCACTTACTGAAGCCATTTTATATTCTCTCTTCTTCCTACTTGTACTTAGTGGCTGTCATAAACCCTAAATTACCCACAGTTTTGCTCTCTGCTTTTCCCTTTCAATTTTTCTCATCTCTTTCTTGAGAACTGTAGCTCATATTTAAATTCATTTGCAGGGTGTCAGCAGCTTCTCAAGCCTGTATCTAATTTTCCTCCAGCACTACATTCCCGTAAACATAGTATCTTATACAATGGAGGACCTGTTTCTGTACAAGACAGAGAATATTTGCTAGTCTAATGACACCCCATCTGCAGGAGAAGCAATTTCCTCCCCATTGCAAACAGCTTAGATCTTCTAAGATAAACCCAATAAAAGTTCTTGTTTTATCATAGGACTTCTGTGATCTTACACAGTTATTAAATATGGTGACAAACTGTCCACAGAGCACGCCCTGAGCTACAGGAACAGAGCACATTCTACATTCTGCTGAGTTGCTCCTTCCAGAAGCAGCAACTCATGTCAGTGATTAACAAGACGCTGGTGCAGATTCAGCACAGTTGGAGGCCAGCAAACTACAAGCTGCAGTGACAACTGCAGTGAGTGAATTCAAAATTAGATACTGAAAACTTTTAAAACAGAAGATGGGTTTAAAAAGGAAAGTTCTAAAGCACTGTAACTGGATTTTAAAAAAGTTGTAAAACTTCTTCTATGCCCATATTTGATGAAATTTCTCCAGAAAGCTTTACTCACCCTCTCATAATGTATGTTAACAACCATAATCTCTGTCTCCTATGGCAGCAAATTACACTAATTTTCTTTTTATTTGCTCTTTAAAGAGTACTTAGATAAAAATAATTGCAGCACTCTTCCTTGAGAAGTTTAGGTATAGTGGCTAATTGATATAGATTTACCTTTGAAATATATGTGCTTTCACTGTGATACTATTGCTTTAACTGTGTTTGTCTCAGACCATAGGCATCACAACTTTTTGGACAGAGTTACACATTGTCCCACTCTTCTTCAGCTTTAGGAAAAAAGTAACAGCCACTGAACAAAAAGAAGAATTTGGGGACAGTTATTTTCAGGTTCATTGGCTTAAATTCCATCATCAATACTTCCATAATAGTTCAGCTATATATTGTCATTAATATTATGACCATCACATATGGCATTTGACTGTTTCTGTTGTCTCACCTGCTTGAGAATACCTGCAAATAATGTTTCTGTGTTATCTGTGGGTTTTTATAAGCAAAATAAATTTATGAAATATCAGTCCATAACAATTCCCCCTGCCTTGCCCGAATTTCATGTTGGAAGAATGACATCTCCTGAGATCTTTCAGGAATCTGTGCTATAACTGTAATAATGTAATTCATGCATGGAATGTTCATCAAGGAAATTAAGCGTTGTTTTCCTCAGCTTCACAGGTATGCTGTATGCTGAATATATGTTTTCTTTTAGTGGGTGTACCAAGAAAATCACAGTATACCATGCACCCAACATTTTTTTTCTCTTCCTCACTGAGCAAAGCACAAATTTTAGACCTAAAAAATTATTAAGGAAATATTACATCAATTACACTCTGTATCACTTCATTACAAACAGATTAGAAATAGATATCATATAGAAAATATTTCTATGTGGAGTACTTGGAAAGCTTAGGCATTATTATAAGTATTGAAACTAGAAATCACTTAATTCTAAAAGGAAATATGGGATGCTGCACATAATAAGAGGTCCCAGCACAATACGGTTGCCAAGACATTCTCTGAATGCGTAAGGGACCATCTGGAACGGAAGACAGGTAGTGTTGCCTCTGTAGCTAGTATCTACATTGCAGTATTAAGACAGTACCATACACTGGGGCAAGTTTGAATGCCCACAGTTAAGAAAACAAGTTGAAAACTTGAAAAAGTTTCAGAAAAGAACCAGAAGGATGACTCCAGATCTGACTTAGCAAGGCACTTCGTTATCTCAATCTGTAATCACTCCTTACAGTGAAGGTTTAGAGCATAACTTCATCGCAAGCAATGTGTATCTAGCAAGCAGAGACTTCTGATAGCAAAAGGCACTTTAATCTAGCAGGGAGTTATAACAAAAACCAATGGCTAGAAACTTACAGCTAGGTAAGTCCAGAAAGAGAGGTGCGCACTTTTGATAGTGAGAGGGAATACTGGAACGACTTTTCATAGAGTCATAGAATCATAGAATAGTTAGGGTTGGAAAGGATCTTAAGATCATCTAGTTCCAGCCCCCCTGACAGGGGCAGGGACATCTCCCACTAAACCATGCCACCCAAGGCTCTGTCTAACCCCCCCTTGAACACTGCCAGCGATGGAGCATCCACAACTTCTCTGGGAAACCCATTCCAGTGCCTCACCACCTTCACAGTAAAATGTAAAATTCTTCCTTATGTCTAACCTAAACTTCCCCTGTTTAAGTTTGAACCCGTTACCCCTTGTCCTCTCACTACAGTCCCTAAAGAAGAGTCCCCCCCCAGCATCCCTATAGGCCTCCTTCAGATACTGGAAGGCTGCTATGAGGTCTCCACACAGCCTTCTCTTCTCCAGGCTGAGCAGCCCCAACTTTCTCAGCCTGTCTTCATACAGGAGGTGCTCCAGTCCCCTGATCATCCTCATGGCCCTCCTTTGGACTTGTTCCAACAGTTCCATGTTCTTTTTATGTTGAGGACATCAGAACTGCACACAGTACTCCAAGTGAGGTCTCACAGGAGCAGAGTAGAGGGGCAGGATCACCTCCCTCAACCTGCTGGTCACCCTCCTTTTGATGCAGCCCAGGACACGGTTGGCTTTCTGGGCTGCGAGCACACACTGCCAGCTCATGTTCATTTTTTCATTGACCACCACCCCCAAGTCCTTCTCTGCAGGGCTGCTCTGAATCTCTTCTCTGCCCAACCTGGAGCTGTGCCTGGGATTGCTCTGACGCAAGTGGAGGACCTTGCACTTGGCATGGTTAAACTTCATCAGGTTGCCATCAGCCCACCTCACAAGCGTGTCAAGGTCCCTCTGGATGCCATTCCTTTCCTCCAACATATCAACCGAACCACACAGCTTGGTGTCATCGGCAAACTTGCTGAGGGCGCACTCAATCCCACTGTCCATGTCACCGACAAAGATGTTGAACAAGACCGGTCCCAACACCAGTCCCTCCAGGAATGTACCTAATTCTCTGCACTTTATAGACTCCGAACTGATTTTGAATGTCACAAATTCACAGTGTAAGGTATAAATTTGCCACAGAAACAACTGTTTAAATTGCAGCAGAATACAATTACTGCAGAGATTGGACTATAAAGAAGGTCAAATAATGTAGAAGGTCAAATAAGTAGAAGGTCATAATGGATTCCTCTTTTTAAATCTACCAGTTAGTCCTATGTACTGTCTGCAAAATTTAAATATTAAAAATTATTCTGTGTTTTGGAAGAATTTAATGTCTACTTGCATAGCAAAATTAGAAAGCTGCAGAACATCCCTCATTCAGCTACTGCACTATTAAGTACAATAAAACAGTTAAGTACAATTTCTGATGAACTTAAGACTGGAAACTGCTGTGAAGCCTACACTGTACTGTTTTCAGCAGTCTTTGCATACTGATTGTAGTTTTCCAAATTAAATTAATACACATCTGCAGGAACCTCTGAGATTTCTTAAGGCATGGGAATTGCATACTTGTGGTAATGTTTTAAATGATGTTACCAGTACCTTCAGACCATCTTCTTCTGCTAGACAAAATTTACTTCTGTCAAATCAATTAGCCTCATTTTTTTTCAGAACCTGCAAGGGTTAACCCTGTATTGAATTTCTCGTAGTAATAATGTCTCGTAGACATTATTATCTTATGTGTATTTGTGTACCATCTAGCAAGGTTTTCATCTAAGTAGATATCACTGCGAACATACACATAAAAAGATAGCAACTAAAATAAGAATATCAAAGCCAGATTTTTCCTACTCATTTTAAGTATCCTCAGCTTCTGACCTGGATTTTGTAAGCTACTTAAGATTTGCTAATGCTCTCTCAATAGACAAAGAAATTCAAATACTATAGTTCTTAAGTACCCCAAAATCACTGATTTATTAGCTGCATTTAAAGAAAATACTGTAAAACTTACTTATATAAACTCATGACCTACAATCTTAATTTTCAGTTGAACACAAACCAGAAATCAAACTGATTTCCATTCTTAAAAAAAAGGAGAGTATCTACCAGAGGGCCAACGTGGTTTTCCATTTCTAGTCCAGAACCAAGCTCTACTGAAAAATTGAAAATCCTTCAAAATCAAGGATTAAAATGAAAAAGCAGACAAGCCTATCACATTGGAAGACAAAGCAGGCACCATTTTAATGAAAGCCAGCTGTTAACTCAGTGAATGCATTACTTTCTACAACAGTTTTCATTTTGGTGTCCCTTTTCTAGCTTTCAAAGGTGTGGAAGGAGCTACAGATCCCAGACCACACCCAGCTAAACATCCCTGTCCTGATCTCCTCAGCCATGTTGGAGAACTTCCAGGAACTAGAAAAAGAGAGACAAATACCTCAGAAGTACAGCAGTCATCTTTTACAGCTTAGGCTTATGCACACCACTGCCAGACATAATAAATCCAGATAAAAGAGAGTCTGAGATAACCCACATAAAGAACTGTTCATTGAACTCATATAATCTATACCACAGCCAATAAGCATGGAAGCAGGCTATTAAGCATGAACTCTACAACTGCCTTGTTAAGTGCCTGGAAGCTCTCGGATGAATGGAAATAGAGTTCAATTTTTGTGCAAGACTTTAACATCACATTCCCTGGTATTGGATGTTGAATGGTTTGGACTCTTTATCATTATGAATTTTTTATAAATGGTACTTAATATGCAAGTGCTATAAGTCTGTACATTAACTGGAGAAACAGTGTAATTTATGGGACGTAGGAGCAATTTTTCTACACTCAGCTAAACTGAAATAGAGAGCCAGCCTTTTACCATATGGCTTATTCTCAGCCATCATGTAGCACAGATCTCTTTGCCCAACAAAATTACATGCTTTCACCATCAGCACCCTGTCTACTCCTGACAGTTTTCTTGGTTCCTTAGATTTTTTTTTCTTCTCTCAATGCAAAGCCCTGTTGTGATGAAAGCAAGATAATACTCTTCATCTTACACTGCTTCACTAGAGAGCCAGTTACCAAATGACAGAAATAAGAATAAACTGAGAAGAATAGAGGCCTACAGGGTTGTGCAAAGGCAACATTTGTTTTTCCTCTGTGGAAGTACAAGCATCTATCTCTCTGTTCCCCCTGCGCTCTGGTCTGTACTTTTTCTCCTAGCCACTAAACAACACACTTGGTCTTCATGTTTATCAGACTCAAATTTCTCTGTGCAGTGTATGAACAAATATATGTTCCTTGTTTTGAATCTATCCTTCTCAAATAATGTGGGATAAAGATGTCTGAGACAGGACTACCAGAAGAAAAAAAAAAAAAAAAAAAAAAGAAGGAAAAGATCATAGGCAAAAAGTCTAGAGTTAAGAATATGAAAAATGAAGTAAATAATTAGCAGACCAAAGGATGAACACAGACTCAAATGAAGAAATAACTGAAAGAATACACACCCGACTTCCAACCTTCTGCTAAAGCCTTTCCAGAGTGAAAAGAAACAACCAACGTGCCCTTATTGCAGACTCTGCTTTGGCTCTGGATAAGCCACGTATCTTCTAAGTAGTAGAGGAAAATATAGTGTGGAGAATTCCAATTTCCCACTAATTTCAACAGGATGTTATAGGTCTTAGGTCTCAATAGCAGAACATGATGCAAAGCAGCCAGGATATTTATGGAGGAGGAAAGGGAGTAAATAAAATTCCTCCTTTTTAAGTCACTCATCCATGAGGCAGAGACAGATTTTGCAGGCATATGAGTAGAAAAGAACAGTGCTTGCAAAGCAGCAGATTCTGCAATCCACCTATTTCACCTATACCATGTCCGTTTGAACACAAACACAGAGAGTAGCTGCACTGAGGGTCATACGCATGGTGACACATGGAGGAAATACTGATTTTGGTGGTGCCAAGGAGGTTCTGCAGCATGAGGCAGTAACAGCTGAATTTAGATACTACTTTTTCATATGTGCAGTTCTCACTGAAAATGCTCACTGAAATTTAGTGCTAGCGATTTTGAGAAGTTTTGCTATTACTGAATTGAAACGCAGGTTAAAAGCTAGACTTCGATTATTTAAAGCAATTGAAACTCTAATATGTTGTTAGATACTGAGTGCCCACTAACACCTATCTGAAAGTGGATTGTGAAGGATTTCATTAGGCTTTTGCTATAAAAGCAATCTCCTGGTTTTGCTTAGATAAAATACTATCAACAGGAAATAAGTTAGGATATGCCACTCACCCTAGCCATTCTGAGTGAGCTGTTGTCTTCTTTCTAAAGGATAAAGCTTTGAAACCCAAAACTACAACTTTTCATTCCAAAACTATTCACCAAATATAAATAAGAATGTAAAAATCACAGGATATTTTGTGACCTAAGAATTGCCTTGCTTTTGAATTATTTTTTGCTAATTAGAAAACGATTTGATGCTGATCACAATTAACTCCAACAGCTGAATTGTCTTGTTTCTGCTCTTCAACCATCTGACAAAAATCTCAGTTTGGTGGTGCTCAGATACTTGATGGCAGCAACGAGATCTCTGCAGCTGATCTGCGAATAGTTATCCAACTCTCCCAATGAGTTCTTGCAGTATTCCTACAGGATTGCTACTTCTCAGTTTCTACCCCCTAAAAGCTCCAATTGTATTCTCCAGCACAATCCTTAATTTGCTCATCTCCAAAATTAAAATGGGAAGTAAAATAGGTCACTTATTCACATATTCATAACTACAGTCAGTCGCACTCATACAAACCTGCCTTATTTTCCTCCATTCAATTTAATGGAATATTATCTATCAAACCACAATTATAAAGTATTGTTTTAATTCCATTTGTTAAAGGAACTTAGGAACTTAGGTTTTTTTTTCTTTTAATTACATCTGAAATTTTCACTCATCTTAGTCTGTTTTTCTTTTATGAAAAGTATCATATAAAAAACTTTCAACAATATAATCCCACAAGCTTGAATTCTACTTGCATAGAATTATTGATAAGAACAGTGTAACATGTTCTGATAAAACATGGGTTTTTTTCAGAAACTGTGCTTATTCATTTATTAGTAATGATAAAAACTGCCAGGAGCTGTATTTCTTATGCCTCTGTGTAAAGAATGAACTGCCTGAAGGCTAAACATCTCCTACAAAATATCTTCCCCTCTGGAAAGTGCAAGCATCTTTATCCTAATGATTAAAAATATTCTCTCTATCTATTCTTGTACTTTTTGGGAAGAAATCATTTTTTCTGCTCTTTTCTTTGCACATTATCCTACTTCATTCATAAAGATCTCTGTAATGAATCAAGTGTGATGTAAATCACACCAAAGTGTAACGTTTCAGAATAACTTCTAGGAAGTCAATGGACTATTCCATTGTACACGGCAAAAAGTGTCAAGGTGTCCTATATAATGGCAGTATGGAAAATGAAGCCAGTATGGAGCCAAACAACAGCTTTTCAGTCACTTAGTTGCACTGTTGCCTTCAACAGATAGAAGATACAGCAAGAAAGTCAACCTTCTGCCAAATATGTAATGTGAATTCATACCTAAGCTGTCCAATTTGTGCACCCAACAGCTTAGTGAACCTTCCCCCCATCAAAGTTAAAGATACTACTGACTCAGATTCATTGGAGCAACTTTGGAGAAAAGAAGTTTTACCCTGAATTTTTTTCAGGTATCATTGATCTTATGTACCTCCTATTTTGGAATCATATTTCAAGTTAATATTTTTAGGTTAATATTTCTTCTAGATTTCTAATGAAGACCTTCATTAAGTTTGTATGGATTGCTGTAATACTGCAACGGATGCCTCCCTAGGACTGTACAGATTCCCATTTATCATCATAACACATTTTTTATCCGCAGTTGACAGCAGAAGAGCAAAATGTAATTATTATCACTATACTGAGATCAAACCAAATAGCCCATTTTGCTCATGTCAAAGCCAATATTACTTGATTTTTTAAATAAGGGTTCATATAACAAATTATAATAAATTCACTACATAATCGATCTGCTCAGAAGGGAAAGCATCACCTACTAAACACCACCTTCTGTACCACTACTTGATAGCAACCATGATAGTTCTAAATGGAATGACCTTAAATCTGCAATGCAGAGCCAAAGGAATCAGCACACCTGCTTGCATTTTTTTGCCAAGGTGGTGAATGACTGGTGTAGTAAACTCTTACATACAAGGATTACATAAGATATTCCATAAAATACATTAAAGATGAATTCCTGATAAGACTGTTGGCCAGTTCCCAAGCACGGACTTAACCTAAGTACATTAAGGGCTTCTTCTAACCATCAAGTAAATCAATAGAAAAATATTTCCTTCTAGAAATAATTCAGTTATAGAACTAGTGTTGCATATCAGAGAATATAAACGTGTCTTCTGCTGTTATCAAAACCCATTAGACAAACAAATGTTGGAGCCAAACCAGTCAGTCCTATTGAATCAGCAGTCTCCAACAGAACTCTGTTCTGTCTGGAAGTTTCTGACCATGTCTAACAACACTTACCTGCTTTACAAAGGCCTTTTGAGAGTTACAGATAAAAAGCACAATATTAGAACTATCTATTATTATTATGCAAACCTCTCAACCTTTTCTCTGAAGACTTGGGGAAAAGAAAGAAGGACAGTTTAGCTATTAAGAACACAAAACATTCACATACCTAGGAAAGAATTAAATTTAGTGGTCTCACTTACTGAAAGCATATCTGAACTTGTGCAGGTGAAGGTAAAGATGTTCCAATCTTCAAGTAATTCACCAGTAAGTTAAGAGTTTTAATTAACACTTCCCACTCTACTACTGGTTTCCTGCATGACCTCAATTCAGCAGCTTGCATCCTACCTCACGGCCTGCAAGAGGGTCTCAAAGGTGGTTAAGACTTACAGCTGAGTTAGCATATGGCCTGCCCAGCTCAGCCGGCCATGCTGCACTCACAGCAGTCTGCACAGAACTGACCTCACTTCTCTCACCCACAGTATAACCAGGCAGCGATAGTCCACTTCCCAGAAATACTGACTCTAGCACATAACTATTTCTCTGGTAAATAACTGCATTAGAAGAGCTCTATATTAAAATCATATTCTATTTTAAGTTCATAGAGTAAGGAGAGCATAATATTGAGAGTAACCAGTTCCTCATTTTTTGCTCATACACAGCTCAAACCTGTCCCTTTTCTTGGTTCATCTTCCTGAATCTCCCAAGACTTACACTTCTGTCACTATTATGTGTCTTACCAAAAACTTCCTTTAGGGAAGGTATATTTCTCTTCCTGACATTTGTCAACTTTGAAGAGTTAAGGAGAAAGATGCTGCTAACAACCTGATCCAGCAAACACCAGTATAAGAGTCACTAAACTGCAGTAGTCTGAAGTTTTCTTTAATGTTTAAGCACCTATTATTCCCTAGGATGCATATGTCTTCTATACAATTTGTCTTTTGTGTGCAAACCACTAAATCTATTTCATTATTTACCTATTTAGTAGGTAAAACATTATCACTTCAAATTAGAACCATAATATTCATTGCTTATTTACATAACTTTTGTTCTGAGGAACATTAAACTTTGTTGTATTTTAGTATTTAAATAAATACACATACTAAAACAATTGCATTGTGTATAATCAAAAGGACAAGAAAATAAGGTTATGGTATTAATTTTAAATAGGTGGATTTTATTTATTGTTGTTTTACACATTCTATTATGCCCTAGCACTATCCAACATCTTCCAAGAGCATATTCTTCATAGACTTTAATAGAATTATATTCTCTAAGGTTTGTTCCCTGGGACTCTGAACATTAGCCAACAACTCAGCCTAAACTGCTGAAATTTAATATTACCTTAAGTGCTGTACTGTTTAAAGATTGATAGAAGCAACCATTCAGAAGGCTTTAGGTCCGATAACTTGGCCAAAATCCAATCAGGTCAGTAATCATCTGGTCTTCAACAAACCTGTTCGTAACAATACAGGAACAAGGTAGATTCATAAATGTTTCAGAAAACTTGGACCTAGTTTGAGACCCAATCTCCAGATTTCCTCACCCCAGTTTCAGCTTCATCTCAAACCTGCACAACATGTAAGAAGTTCCCTACACTGATACCTTCAGGGTATGCCTTTGAGACAAGGAAGCCATATATTTTGATCCTCCGTCATGAGCACAGAAGAAAGCACACCAGACCTCATAATTCTGGTGGTACACTTTAATCTCAACCAAAAGTTGCATTTCTCAAAAACATATGCAGAGAGTGAGATGCCCAAATGACACAAAAAAACAACCAACCAAGCAAAAGAAAACCCAAACAAAAACCCAAGCCCACACAAGCCACACTAAAAGCCACAAAACACAGTCCTAGATCATCAAACCTATTATTCCACTTATCACTGTTCTCTAGCAGTGGGGACTGAAAAAGCCCATGATTAGGAAAGTGTTGCCAAACAGCTAGTGCAATGCTTTCATCTGGGCTATACAATCAAAATTCCAGAAAACCGTAGGCTTGGGCCACACACGTATTCCTGCTACAGGACAGAACTTTACTGTTAGACAACTCCATCTGCAACTGTCTGCTTTCCTGTTACCTGTGCAAAACTAGAACCTCTGGAGCATACTTGATAAAATGGAGAATGTTAAAAATGCACTGGAAGTAAATGAAGACACATTTTATTATAGGGCAGTTTAAAACTGAAGTACCCACTTCATAACATCAAGTCTATGAGATTGTGGTCTTAAATATTGATTTTGTATTCATTGTCATTGGCAGAAGCAATTTTGCTTTTGCTGAATGTAATAAATATAACTTTAAACAGAATTAGGCCCTTTCAGCAAGAAATTTTACATCTATCTGTTTATAAGCCTAAAATTAAAACCACTAGAATTGAAAAAAGAAAAAAATAACCAAGGGGGTTTTCAAAAATTTAAAACTCTATCATGCATAAATGGAGCTCATCAGAGAAAGTAATTTCCCTGCAGAAAACACTCCATCTTTTGTTTTATGTAAGTTAGCAGCATGAATATTTTATTCTTAGTGAAATTGCCATTACCCTTTTGCATTTCATAGCTTTGCTTGGTGTCTCAGGTAAATAAGCTTTTTCTTTTCCTCCTTTCTCTTTTTGCTGTTCAAGTCCACTGCAAATTCAAATTTTGCCATAGCTCAGTAGATACTAGAGTTTAGAATTTGGCAATAGCAGCAGCTCTATCTTTTATCCCTAATATCCGTTCTAGAAAGCAGACAGGAAGAAATGTGCATAAAGGACAAACCACTGCATAGAGGGTAATTATTCTCAAGATATCCATCACCATTTAGAAGGCACATTGACTATCATTGTCTTCAGGTAGTTTAGGTTTTTCTCAAAACTACTTAACAACCAGAGCAAAATTTTACAATTAAAGAGAAAATAGTAAAACCATCTACATTGTACATCCCCATTAAACTATGGCCTAAATGAATACTGAGCTCAATTTACCACTGAGATGTATTTCCACTCCATGATGAGAATGATAAAAAGAATCAGAATGGTGGATTCTATGATTCTATGATTCTATCAGATAATGCATTGCTGGGAGCTGCTGCACAAAACTGTGAGCAAAATAGGCTGCATGAGAAAATGGACCCTATACAAAATTGTATTTTAAATGCATTTCATCTAGAGAAGCTTAAAAGTAACTTCTTTGATCAGTTTGAAAATTTGGAGAAGATAGACTACATGACGTATATGCAGTTCCATTATCATCTTAAATTCTCTTCTTCAAGAGCAATTTCATTTTTAATTTTGTTACTTGTAATGGCAGACTCTGAGTGGCTGATTTTCTCAGTGTTGTTGGGCTTTTCTCAGTCATTTTTACAGGATTTTTTAAGATTAAATATTTTCAGAAAGTAGTTGTTATCGTGTATCAGATCTTCCACCTAAACAGGAATATACTTTATTCTTCAAATGTAAACTTCCACAGATTTTTCTGAACTGCAGGGAGCAAGCAGGGGTAGAATACCGAGGGCGTGTCAACAGGACATACCTGAAACAAGGCTTGCATGCCCATTCACCATGCGTGTGTCTGAGTGGCAGAGGGCAGCACTTTTTGAAGGTATTAGTTCAGAACAGCAGTACTAAAAGAACACGGCCCTTGGCTAATTAGCTTTGCCAACCCTGACTAAATTGCACAGGCTGAAGTGCTAACTCCTGGACAAACACACAGTTTTTGCATTGCACAGGATGTTCAAGTCATGCCCTTCACTCTCTGTTATGTGAAGAGGCCTGATTACTGAGGAAAAAAGCTACTGAATTTATGCTGGCTAAGGATGACCTAATTTGAACCATGCCGCAAGGCAGACCACCAGCACTCTTTGTCAAAAGACCACACAGGAAGAGTCTACAAGATAAAAATCACTTACCAATTGAAACACAACAAGCCAGCACCAAAAGCTTTGTCATCTCAGTAAAAAAATCATGAGGAGAAGATCTGTGCTCCAGAACACCTGAATCTAGTCATGTGAGGAGGAAAAGACAAGCCACTGCCCAATAAAAGTCATCCAGTAACATGAGACGTTGTGCGTAAAAAAAGCATTGCTCAAACCGCTGGTAAAGGTCCAACTTTCTCTAGTGCTGAAGTTCAGAACATTCTGAGATGTGATAGGTTTCAAATATTTTTTCATTTCAACTACCTGCTCTTTATCTTCATTCTATAAAAAAAAAGTAGAGTTTTCCAAATTGTTTATTGTGAGAATGTGGAACTGTTTGCACAGGCGAGGACCCAAAATTCCCACAATAAAGTCACCAGAACAAGAGCATCCCCTGCTTAGAAAGCTTAAAAATTGTCTCCAAGATATGCATCAGTGTTTGTTCCTTGTTCTACAATTAAAGGTCTACAAAGTCAAGAAACTTGCAATTTGGAATTACTGGCAAACAAGAACAGCAAAATTTGAACTTTTAATCAAGTCATTAGCTCAGCAAGTGGTGTAAAGGGGAGTATAAGATGGGAATTTGAAATCTTGGGTGGGAGAGTATGTGACATACTAGAGTTTGAGTTTCAATTCAAAGCTGAACTATTGCAGAATCATTAGTTGAGTTAGTAAAACTATTTAGTTTTACAGCAGCTTTCATGCATGTTATTACCCATCCCTGTGAATCCTTCTCAGCATTCAGAAGCTAATTGCTAATCCTGTAATTTAAGTCCATGCTTCATGCTTAGGTCAACATTTCTGACCTACTTTGTAGGTCATTGCTACATTTTTACGTCAATTTGTTATGCAAATTAATGGCATGCTTACTTTATTTTACTTTATGAGATCCTAACTCATTACATATAAAAAATGCTGATTAATATCTCAAATGGCATTCCATATGGACCTAAAATCATTACAAATATCAATGGAAATTTGCTAGTAAGCCTCATGTCTTTTTAGCTTTTGCTCTTTTCATCTACTTCAAATTTGTCTTTAATTCTTTCAGCATACTTAACCTCATTAGTGGCTGTATGGATTGTGAAATTTACCTCACTGGAAATGATAGTAGTGCTATATAGACACCTCATCACCCCTCATCTGACGTTTTCAAAACAAAGTTGGCAAGAAAGTACACTGGAAAACAGCTGTCTTTTCTACTATGAAAAGTTTTTAGACAGAAGAGTTGGGAGGAGGGTCACTCCTATGAAAGATGCTGAGGATATTGTAGAATCTAAATCCTTAATGATGAAAACAAAAGTTACAGCTGATGACATTTATAAATTAATTAGTAAATGTTATGTAGAACAAGAAGTTTAAATTCCTTCAGATAGTCTGAACTTTCTAGCAGTCCACAGGGTCTTCTGTATTTCAAAATCACAAAGGCTTTTAGGTCAACCGTCTTCCTACTCTGCAGTAGAAATTGATTGGGACCAAAAATCTAGTTTTCCAAATTGCAGACAGAAATATTGTATTCATTTTTTTGTAACTATTAAAAGGAACTTCTTTTCAACTTAAGATCCTAGACAGATATACAATAAACAACCAAACATGATTCATAGCTGAAGTAGCTGAATTACCTCACTTTTAAAGAGAACCCTATATATAGGGCAAATAATCAGTGGTCAGAAGCTCTGGCACAGCAGTGCTTTTGGACAGAGACGATTTTCTAGTTCCTTCATACTCTGATTTCTGAACTGGACTGTCCTTTAATAATACAGCAATAAATTAGTGCCATTTCCTGGATTTTAATATAAAACATAAAAAAAAGGAATGGCATAGTTCATAAATAGAATCTTGCTCTAATACTCAAATCTGTCACTGAAAGCAACAGTTAACTTTGTTTCACAGCAGTTGCTCAACGTGTAAATTTAACTGTATTTAAAAAAAAAGCTTAATTTTATCATCAGGCTCATATTGCTCTTTTCTCTTTACCTGGTATGACATCGCATTTAACAACAAATATTTCACACAACCTTTCAACTGTGCTAGTCAGAATGGAAACATTGGACACACAGAAGCTAACGCAAGGAAATAATTTTCCTAAGGAATTGGATTATATCCTAATTGTTTATTATATATGTATTCTCTAGCCAAAAATAAAGATTTAAAATTCCACCTTCTTCAAAGATTTAATATTGTTTGGATCTCTGAAGCATTTATATTTAATTTCACAGCAGTGTCACAATTCAAGTGGTGTATTTTAATGTCTACAGCAGCCAATTGTTGATTTATTCTCTTTCAGGCAAAATGCAAATAATCTCTTAAGAGGTTTGCTCACAACCCTTATGTTTGAGTTAATATATTTGCAGTGAATATATTAAAATAAGTTAAAATGTGAATTTAAAGACCTTCAATTAAAAACTTAAGTTTTAAAAATTATTCCGAAGTCTTCCTACAAAAAGTAACTGTCAGTGAACTCATTAGTGACCTTGGGCTACCACTAATCATCTCAGAATGGGACTTCCAAGAGGGACCATTCATAAAAAGATGCTTCAGACATATGATTAGAAGTGCCAAAATGAAACACTTAAAAGATATTTTGTTTCCTGTTTTTAAACTGGGACACCTTCCTCTTTTAATGATCCATAGTCCTGACCTGTTTATTCCAGTGGAACATATCTGTGGGTTTGTTTTGGTTTAAAACTAACTAGGGTGATACATTCTGCTGAAAATGACAAAAGGAAAGGCTCAACTGTTTGACCATAGCTTTACTTATGAAATTTAGCCAGGATATAGAAAACCCCTGGGAAAATTAGCCCTGCTAAGCTTCATACTCTCTCTGACACAGATTCAGGCGGTAGATGAGGGATTTTTCAGGCAAAAGCAATAAAGTTAAAGCAGTTAAGCCCACTTCCTGGTGAGCTGTTTTCTCCCTGCGTATGGAGTAGGCTCACTGAGGTGGGAGGAAGGGGTGGTGAAAGGCACTCCTCATGCAATTGCTTTGCCAGCCACTTGATGGCACAGTTGAGGGAAGAATGGAGGCACCTGGGCATGTCCTGGGAAATCTGCTGGGTCAGCCTAGCCAAGTGAGAAAGACGAAGGTTACTGCATTTGTGGGTACAGACTTGCCTCAACATGTGAAGACTCTTTTATTCAGTAAAACCCAACACAAAACTTCAATCATCTAGAGAACTTTTACTGCTGTGCAGAGCAAGGCATCATCTGAGCCAGAGCTTCAGTTTCCTTCAGAGGGCCATAATTTCAAATGTAAGGAACTGAAGTAAGTGTTAGGCAGAATTTAAACCCTTAAGCCCTTTTTGTGGCACAAGCCCTAATTGCCTATAAATCATGCTGTGTTATCTGCTTGGCACATAAAGCTTATCTATAAACATGTAACTGTTTTAAAATCCATACTCCTGCATGGCATTGAATAAATTGAATTGGAAATATGGCAGTTTTCTCTGTTTTAAATCTCCAGATTCAAAAGAAGACATGGATTTAACAATTGCTTTTTTTGTTCAACTCTTCCTTTGTTCTTTTATTAGGGGGGTAAATAGTTTTTTTTTTTGGTGTGGGGACTTAATTTTTGAAAATCAGTCAGATTCTATGCATTCAGTTTAACGTGAAGATTCAGCTTAACATAGTTTTAGGAATCACAGTCACATTAACCCCAATGCTTAAGTTGCATTAAGAAAAGGTCATCTCAGCTAGATACATAGCACAGGCATGAACAGTATTTATTTGCTTGGTCTCTCTCGCAAAAAAAAAAAAAAAAAAAAAAAAAAGAAGAAAAATTCACAATGCCTCTTTCTTAATTTTAAATTAATAACTATTAGAACTGAGTATCTCGTATGCTGCTTACCACTCTGCTGGGACATTCAACAGCAGAACTTAACCAATACATCTACTGCTTTGTGACTCCATGCAAAATAATCCAGTAGCAAGGTGTTTTATCCAGAAAGCTGATATATCAATAGTTGCCAACCTTCCCTCCCCACCTTGGAATTTATGGAAGGCTACAGTAATAGTACCTGAGAGTCTATCATGTATTAGAGCTCATCTCTTCTGTGATTTAAAACCACCTACATGAGTGCTTTAGAGCTATTTCTGAGATTCCCTGACTTTTTAGTCTGTATGAATCATGAAGCCAGTGAAAGTTTTGTGAAAGTTTTATGAAATTTAGCTGTTCTTAATTTCTTAATTTTTTTTTATTTTATTTCTTTTTACATCCAGCCTGGATGTTTTGGGGGTACACAGAGAGGATCACTGCTGAACCATCTGGGTCAACATTGCTTTCTTTTCTGACATGTCTTCAGTGTAACACAAGGCTGGGCATACTACTAGCCCCAGTGCTCATGGAACACTATGGGATCACTATGGGCTATGTCATGAGCCCGATCAGTTATGGAGGAGAAACAGAGTAAGGTGGATTTTAGTTGCATTCGTAGGCCACAGGGCACAATCTAGGACTATTCAGCCACGAGACATCATTTCTACTATTAAATAAAGCAGCCTCAAAAGAAGTCAGTTTCCAGAGACATTGCACATCCCAGTACAGCCTATATCCTGAATGGTCGGAGCACACTACTGCATGAGCAAATATCCTAATTTCATTGAAGATCATTAAAAATCTGATTTGTGGAGCTATAGACCAAGAAAAGTCTTAGCATAGCAGATGTCCTTGGCTTGGGATAACCAACTACAGCCAGTACCTGGCATACTTTGCTTGTCCTTTCTAATAAAGAACACACATATACGATACGCAGTGAAATGCTGCGTATCATGATTGTCATATCAATCAAAGGAGAACTACAGCTGAACTTCAGGAAAAGCAGAAGTCTGTCTTTCAGGAGGTTAAGAGACAAGATTAATCTGCCCATGAGCTGCCCACGAGCTGCCCACACACTTTTTTTTCTGTACTAAATATTCCAATATTACCAAGTTAAAGATACTAAGGAATTATACACAATTCAGTCCTCTAAGTTTTAGTAGCAAACCAGTGGGACAAACATCCTGCTAATAAAGGAAAAATGTAATGCACCTAGGGCAGCAAGAAACTAAAATCAAAAGAAAATGAGTGTTACAGTCACATGGGCCACTCAAAGCTGTCAACGTAACAGATTAGCTCTTCTACCTTTCCAGGTAGAAGACCACCCAGGCAGATTATTAGAGGTTGCTATAACTGGACTTTAATAGACCTTCTGGCTGAAAACTTGTATTTGAAGAGTGTGAAATTTCAGAAGCACAGGCCTCTGCAGACATCTGGAAAAGGTACAAGGAAAAGCTAACCATGTCTTGAAGAGGCTTATGCAGATCAAAGGAATATTTAATTAGTTTACCAAATTAAGATTTTTATTACGTCCTCACTTGCATGCTTTTTCCTGATTGAAAAAAAAAAAATTAAAAAAAAAAAAAGATGGTAAAAAACAGCCTTGGATAACTGGATAAACTAGACCATGAACCTTGGTTTGGAACAGCATTTGCTTGCATACAGGCCATCAGACACACTTCTTTGACCTGGACAAATGCAAAAATATCCATATTCAGTTCTGAAAGTGAAACTTAGCAGCCATATGGCTTTTGTCATAACATGAGAAGCATCGAGCAAAAGGATAGCCACAGTTTTGTTACAAATAATGCAAATACAAAAAGCTTGAATAGCTAACAGCTAATTGCAATGCTCAGTAGCAGTTTATGCCTTTATCATAAGTAAATGCATCCATGCACTGTCAATGTAGGTTCAAGCTATCACACTGTAACATAAAGACGCTGTGCAACTGCAAAACCTGAGAAAAATAAACAAAAAAAACTCCACAAAGCAAACAAACCCAGTAAGTAGGGTTCTAGATTCTGCAAAGCTTCTAAAACATCTTAATTTCTCTTGATTCCAATGGTAAAATTGGAAGCCCAGTGTAATTCTAAAAATAGGATTAAGCAATTTTCATTATTCTCTAGTGAAGCACTCTAAGTCTCAGTTCCAGAACTAAGTCTAATTAAAATCACTGCCATAAATTAGATCCATTGCTTCAAAATTGGAACTTCCCATTCTAGGATCCTAGGATGGGTACAAGACAAAATTCTGCAACTGAACTAAACAGGGGCACTCAGTAACACTGGATACCTCCAGGGAAGATGAATAGCAAGCAGTTACAGTCACCTCAACAGCCGACATTCCTGCATTGAAATTTAGGAAACAATTAAAAATTGCAATTAAAAAATGCAAACAGAATTTGCGCATGGATTATTCACAAACAGGAAAGAGGCTTGCATTAGTAAAATTAACTGTTCCTTCAGATTGCTCACACAGCTCTCTCACTGTTGTTTTCTGCCATCAGTCACTCAGAGTGCATCTATGGGCAACCATCCTGGTAGAGTTGTTATTGCTGCTCTGGGATGGAGGTGATTAGCTTTTTCCTTCTGGTAATCATACCCAGTAACTTCAAAAATAAAAGTAAAATAATCTAAAAGATCCTTACAATTAATCATTGGTTTGTTTTTTTTATCCTATAACAGATTAATAATGCTGCAACTTACCAGCATTGTTTCAAGTGAAATACAAGGAGCAAGCCTTCAGCATGAACACTGTGTAACTTGTATACTTTTACTTATTTAAAAAAATGGACAAAATATTAATCTGACAAGCAAATATAAGGTAAGAAGTAGCCAAGTATGTTAAAATATTAATACACCCATCTTATTTTGCAGAAGTAAACTGTTGCTTTTGGATGGTTCAAGTGGATGACTAACCCACTATGAAAGCAAAATCTTTGCTCTGCTGGTTTATGTCACAGGAGTCACTGAAGGCACTAGTAATTCAAGAACTGTATTTGTACAATTCACTGGTTTTATGTATCAAAATTTCAGCAACAGCAGAATATTAAATAAATTATTTAAGTAGTGAAGAGTAAAAAGAAACACTGAAGTAATCAAGTCTGTGTTTAGGGTGTGTAAGGTATACTAATGTGAAAAATCTTCACCAAAATCTAAACATTTAGCTTAGATCTATCAAAATATACCTATGTTCACCTGAAGATATAAATATAAAGAATAAACACACACCCTCCATGATTAATCTTAGATTCTCCATTTGTTTCTCAAAATCTGCCCCTGCCTCACAGTCCCTTGGCACCCTTTCTATGGAGAGGTTGCAAAGATGCTAAAAGAACCCCTCTATAGCAGGCTTTAGCAAAGCCTATTGAGAAATGTGTGGTACTTGGTAAATACTTTCTTCTTTCTCTTTGTAAGCTTAGATCCTGGAATCACAGCAGGTCCTCAGATTAAGACCAACCTTAAAAAACTTTTTGCTAGGTTTTGAAGCATCTTACTTTGTGCCAGCCAGAACAACAAAAGAAGTGCACACTTCTTTTGAAACACAGTAGTCCCAACTACCCTTATATGAATTTCACACAGCTTCACCTGTTTATTTCACTACAGTTTACCGACATTTAGCTCAGTTGAGATGACAATCAAATTACCTATCCAGCTGAGACTGCAGGAAAGAGTTCAGTTACCTAAGGTGACATTTGATCAGGACACCAGGATTAAAATTATTTTCTTTTACTTACATTATGCCACTTCCAAGAACACAATTTATGCCTATCCTCGCAAATTTAAGAATCACTGGTAGTCATGCTGGATACCTTTATTTAGTTACCTGTAAGGTTAAACTGTAGCAGAATCCCAGCACAGTTTCTCCCTACAGCAGCTATTGCTCTCGCAAGCAGCTCCTGGATATAGCTGCAGAGTGAGGACACTCTGAAGCCTCTCCACGTACGTAGCAGGTTCACAGTAACCCTGGGTTAGGAGCTCACTGACCCCTGTGGCCCAGTAACAGTCCCAGACATTCCTACTTTGCAGTTTAGACATAGCCTCAAAGTCTCACAAATGCCTCTGTATCTCATAATGATGTACCAAGTGCAACTCACCTAAAAATAAATTATTGCAAGGAGGGTGCATGCTAAATTTCAACCTAGCAGGAGGCAACTTGAAAGCACTGGAGTTAAGATATGTAACAACGCAGTATATCCTGACAGAAGATTGAAATGCTGAAATAGTTTTTTTAAAGCCTTTTCTTAAAATAAAGCTCCTTTCCTGGCTCAAGAAAATTGAGTAATATTTCATGTCTACAGTTATTTGTGATGATGAAAAGAAGTTCATCTGCTGACAACCTGTCCTTTATACATTAAGCACTTCCCTAACAGCGTGAGAGGAGGAAGACAGTTAAGTATGATTTAAGTGAAAAAAATCAGGCCTCTCTACATTCTAAAATGAGGGTTGATTATAAAGTGCATGCATATGTGTGCCCATAAATTGGTGTACCATAATTAAAAGCTGTCCAAAAATTAGTCTTACTCCCCCCCCACAAAGATTTTCCTGTTTCAACATGCTGAAATAACAGACAAAATCCACAAGACATGTTATAAATTCAGCTTCCTGAGAGCTAGAATTCAATTACATTTGCTTCTGAGAACCAGATTCTTTAACAGAATGCAACACTTAGGAACCAGCACAGCAGCATTTTCAAATCAAAGGTTTCTAGCTTTCTGCTGTGAAAGCTGAAAGTTTCTGTTTTCAGGTGCTTCATTTTTTTGCTAAGAAGTCAGAACTGTCTATATATAGCACATATTTCTCATACAGAAAATAATTTTAATAAAGAAAATAGTTTGGACAGAATATTTTTGGCCAGTTTTACAATGAATTCATGCTGGTTTGCATATTACAAAGCAATAGCATGAAACTTCAAGGTTCAGAGCTAATACAGGGGAGCAGCCTCAGACCCACTGAATTTTAATCACAGAGTACACCCAGCACACCCACAATGGCCAGGCTCACATTATTAATTTAAATCAGCAGTCCAAAAAAAAAAATCCTCTCTTTTTTCCTCCTGGTGGAGCTTTCTTACATTTGAATGCATTTGAATTACACTGTTTTATCTCCAGTGACAAATCTGTTATACCTTGGCTGCACCAACATCTTAGACACATCCTATTTCTTTCATTCATTTCCCCTGTGCTTTTACCTCAGTACCTAATGCGCTGTCAGAATCAGAGAATCCATCCATAAGTATTATGTGATGAGTAACTGCTGTATATGCAAGCACACAGGAGAAATGAGCTTTCATTTTTTCCTTGCCATCATTTACATAGTGAATACGATCCCATATAAATTACTTCTTGTCATCTCTTTACATTTGATCAGCTGAAGGATCCTTCTATTGAAACTGGAGGAAAGAAAGAAAAAGAAAAACTACCAGCAATTTGATACTCCTTTATACTTGGAGTTTGAAGGCTTGTGCAGTTTCATATCCAAACTGCTACACTTTCTCATGGTTTCTCCTCTTAGGAGAGGATTTCTTTGATACTTAGGCAACTTCTATCTTATCCCTCCAGGCTAAAAATCTCTATTTTCATTCTTTCCCTTAGAAAATTAGAATTTCTGTATACCGCAATATTAAGTGAAGAGGTGTTTCTTAGGTGGTTGCGACCTGACAGAAATGCCTTAGCTATGGGAGAACTGACAAAAAAGTGTACTTCTGGAGGCTGGAAGAACCTGCAGAGCTGGCATTACTGACACACAGCTTCCTACTAGAAACATTTTTCACATTAATATTGGTTTTCAGACAAGTTCTCTAAGAATTTAGCATGAGAGTCACACCTTGACAGGATTCATCCTAAATCATATCTTTGTCTACATTTCTTAATGCAAGAAAGTCCACTTTACATTAAAGTGACAAAAAGGGTTGATTTAAACTCTTAACACAAGGCAATCCGCAGCTGAAATAACTGAGCAGTATAACGTGTCTTTTTCTTTGCAGGTTGTACAAGGCATCTGAAATTGATGACTAGAACTGAATACACATTCTCTTCTATTAAAAAAGGAGAATAAAATCATACTTCTAATGAATATTTCCAATGTCTTTAAGGTGGGAATGTTGGCAGTGGGATAGAGGTAGGTGTTTTTTAGTGCTGTTAACATCTCTGGGGCTTTCTCAGAAATATCTGCCAGAGAAAGTTCACTGTCCTGAGCTGTTTGCAGAAACAGCAGAACAAGTTTTGCTTTTGCTTGACACAAATTCAAGGGTCACCCAAACACTAGTAAAGAGCAATGGGCAAAATTCTGCTTATTGTGCTCAGTACTGTTAGCAGCAGAATTCAGAGGATGCACTGACAGGATATGGGAAAGATTATTTTTGCTTCAGTCATTATATTAAATCTAAAACTCCACCTGGTTTTCATACAAGTATTGATCATTTCCTACAGAAACACAAGCAGGATTGCTCTACCTAGCTCACATGAGATGCCTTAAAAATTCACCGACCAGCACAGATGTAGAAAATTGGGTCTCAAATATGCATCTTGGTAGGTCACTGAAGTATTTTCTTTAGTTTTACATATTATTTTTTTATTTTGGGAAGCCAAACGTTTGATGAACTAACAGCTAAGCTCAGGTTTGGTTGAACTAGTACTTAGAAGGCTGATGTGTACCCAAAGTTTGCGAGGTCTGTTTTGAGAAAACCAGACTTCATAAAAATGAGATGCACAATTTCTCTAGAGGGATGGGATAAGGAAAGAAAAAAAGAAAATTGCAAACACAAAACAAACCCCTAAAAAGCAACATAGTTCAGAAATTACATTTTAATTAAAGCGATAGACTTACTGTGAAAAAACTGAATGATATTCTGAAGGATTTCATATTAATATCTACTAGTTATGAAACAACTTTTAGAGAGTGTTTAAAAAATGCTGCAGGTTTAAAGTAATTTTTTTAAACAAAAAATAAGCATCAGTTATTCATTGTTGATCTTTTTCCAATATAAGAATGAAAAAAAACAACTACTGTGTTATTGAGCTACTGCAATTCTATATGATAAATCTCTCCAACCACAATACAAACATAAATAAGAAAGCCTAATGAAAATGAAAAGTTTGAAGGTCCAGCAATATAAGAATTTTTAATTCAAATTACTCAACAAAATACCTTAAAATTAGAAAGGAATATCACTATTGGTTAATTTCAATTTTTTTTATTTTCTGAGTATTGAAAATCCCATTTGTTTAAAAAGGAGACCAAAAACTGAGGTAAATTCCTTTAGAAGAACACTCTACCATAGAAAGCTGCTTGACTACAGGAACCTAAACAAAATGACAAAATAATTTTTATGTTCTGCCAATCACTTTTACGTGTACATTTTCCATTGTGAAATAGGATGGTAAGAGGATTTCATATTATCATTGTATTTATGCAATTCATACCAAATCCAGCCATGGCCTTCATTGTATTTTTAAGCATTGTAGTCTTATTTAAATATTTTTTTCAAAAACACACTTTTAGGTTAAAAAAATACCACATGCACAGAAGGCCTACATCGTCTTCACAAAAAGGTCTCCTGTGATCTTCACTGAAGCAATGTAAGATCAGAAGAGAGATCTATTTCCTTATAATTTTGGAAGATAAACTGCCTGCATATAAACCAAAATCCCTACAAACCTATGGCCACTAAACATTTATATTACACTTTTAAATCAATGTTACCCACAGATTAAACCCTTTGAGTTTAGGCATTAAGGCTTCTTTACAACTACATACAGTATATAACTCCCTCTTACAGGGATAAAACAATGCAACTCCTCCAAGGAGAAAACATGCATATTCCTTTACAGTGCACTAGAGAAATCATTTGGGCATATATCTACATAACGGTATGCACAGCAGAAAGTTCCACAGGTACATTTTATGAAAATATACCAGTTTTGTTTTCTCAGTTCTGCCCAACTGATATAATGTGTCTTGACAGGCAAACTAATATCATCAACTTTAGAGCAGGCTTTCCCTCTATAATTTTTGTCTATTGCAAAAAGAGTTACAGATATGTCCCTAGTAGCTCAGTTGAGAACCTAATGAAGCAACAGATTGACTTCTGCTTCTTCAAAATGCAAGATTTCTAATTTTGTAACTATTATTGAGAACAAACAGAACAAAACTTGTAACAGATGCACCTTATCACTCAATTTTCAACACTGTATTTGTTTTACTGGTTTTGTTATCCTCCTTATCATCTAAATTATTTTCCATTAAAATTCATGGCTTCTCCCACATTAGGTTACTTATCATCTGAGCTGGAAGTAGGCTGCTATGACAATCACAGACGTTTTGAATAGCAATGGCACGTCTTTGGGCAGAAAAAGCCTGTAAAGGAAAGTATGCATCAGTAGCACAGCAGAAGGCCAGCTCACACACTGAATTAATTTGTGATGAATATCATGCACAGGCTTGTACAGGCAGTCATGCATCCACCATACTCTGCTCACTGCTTCCCACAGCTCCCGTCAGCCTTATTTAGGAGAGACATCTTAGATGATTATAACATTGCTCGACATTACAAATTTATGAAATACTCTTTTTTCCAAGTATCTCTTTTGTGCTTTAAAACTGTAAGTAAATCAGTGCAGAGCTTCATGACAGACCAAGCACAGGTCTGAAGGGGATGAGGAATGTGTTTAAAATCTGTACTCTTCACACATTTTTCAGGTTCTGAGGGCACTTAACAGGCCCTAATGGCCCTGCCCTTCGCCCATCTCCCAGGGGTCCCAAAGTGCTGGAGCACAGGTCCCCAGCACTTGCCCTGGCGTGGTGCCTGTGCCCAGTCGCAGCCCCTCTTGATCCTGGCTGAACTTCCTATACTGATTCAGGACCTTGCCCATAGGATGGTTCTGGGACCATCAGTGAATCCCACCTGTCACCAGCCTGGCTGGGGTCCCAGGGTACTTGTGGCCACTGTCCTGCTTTTGCTGGAGTGACCCTCAGCTGCATCTTCCCTTAGGGCACCACTGGTGTATGCTTTTGCATTGGAACTTGTGAGAACACCGATAATTTGATTAATAAGAGACTTTATCCTGGAAAAAAGCAAAACCACCACTATTTGCAAAAATGCATTGCTTTTGCTACAAAGGTGTCACTGATAAAAGATCAAAGTTGAAATTTTTGGTCAAAATTGACAAAGCAACTCCTACACTATTATAATTCTGAATGAAGCACGAGCAGAATTTGAATTTAAGTTTTCTGTATTTTTGAGAGGTGGCCTTATCACTGATGCTTAATCTGTTCATGCATGCCTATGCACTCTCTCACACACTCTCTCTTCTGTTCAGGTTTATTTAACTGTGAAGATATACAGGAAAAGCTCATTTGATAGCACAGAAAAGTTTGGTATTTTCAGGGTAGGTTCAGGGGCTGTGGTGGTTGGTTTTTTGTGGTTTGGGTTGGGGGGGTGGATCTGATTCTGATAAAAAGGTGGAAACTTTTCAAAGCTCTCACAAGAGGCGATTAGGAAAAAGGTCTTAAATCCAAGTAAGCAGTCATCCCACGAGGATAAGCTACTCCCCAAAACTCCAATTTGCTAATTACTTCCTAGTCAGTGAACTACCAATAAGTCTGAAAGAAAATCAGCAGGAAATCAGGCAGATTAAAAAGAAAATTATAAAATCTTGAAGTCATGCCATTTAAGCAGATTTTTGTTGAAATTAAGCTCTTTTCCTTCATATGTTACAATTTTGACAACTTAGCAAATTCTAGTCAAGGCATTTTTCATTAAAAATGATGGACAAGATCTTTGAGAAATAGTAGCACCTGAAGAGAAATAACTTCTTTAGTCACGGACTCCTCTTCCATTCCTACTCCTTGCCATAAAATATCTCTATGCATCTGCAAATGTTACTCCTTGGAAAAGCAGTATTGGGACAACCTTTTAGCTACATGCAATGTTATGAGAAGATGAAGGAAGAGCCAGGACAACATCAAAAGGATCCCAGCCAAATGAGATTCCCAGACTGCAGTTTGGGAATTGCCATTTAAGAGAATATACAAGCTGCATTCTTTGAAATCATAACACTATGGAAAATATTCCAGGATCCTCCAAGACTACAAAAGTAACAAGAGGTCTATATGATCTATTTACTCTTTGGACTGATTTACAAAAACAGCTCTTGACAAGAGGCACACCGATAATAAAGAGTGAAGCTTTCCCACTCCTTTTTTAAGCGCATCTTTAGATGTTGTCTCTCTCTCTTCTCCTCCCAGTAAGTGATAGATCTAAAGACTAAAAAGGAACTGAAGAAGTGGCAAGATCTAACGCCTGTTGGACTAAATACGTAAATTATGAAATCAAGTCTCAGAACTGGGAGACCTTAAGTCAGAGCACTGGTAAATCAAGAAAGTGATAAAAGCAGCATTCACGATTAGAAAGGGTGCTGATTTTATCTGTGACATTTCAAGCCCTCAGAAGCCTACAATATTTTTCATATAAGATCAAAAAAAAGTATTAATATTTGCATATGGTTTGCTGTATATTTTCCCCCTTTTATTAGCAGCCCTCTCACTCCCTAACTTCAAACACTGAATACTACTGAAATCTTTAGTTTAAAAGAAACAAAAAACCTCTCCTTCAGATAACTAAAATGCATATTGAAATTAATGGGAATAATTTGATTCCTTCCTGTGACAAAATAAAAATCAGACATTTTCTGGAAAAGAAACATCTTTAATCTCCCAGGTGAAACATGAGAAATAGAGAAGCGTGATTTCCTAATGAAAGCCTTTTTGTTATTCTCATATTTTTGTGCATGCAATTTCTACAGTGTTTGTTTGCATAACTATGAATTGGCTTATGTTGTTTGAATTTCTTAACCAAGCATTTTGCTTTTTTTGTAATAAAATTTTATGATAATTAAAAATAACTTGTCATACTTAAATATTTTCTGCATGACTGGCATTAAAGCATTCAGTGCAAGGAATTAATGAGTACTGAATTAAATGCACCCAATGTTTAAAACCTCAATATAACAAACGCAAAGCACAGAAGTTATTTTGTCGGGGAAGTTTAGATTGGATATGAGGAAGAAATTCTTTACTGTAAGGGTGGTGAGGCACTGGAATGGGTGGTCCAGGGAAGTTGTGGATGCTCCATCGCTGGTGGTGTTCAAGGCTGGATTGGACATAGCCTTGGGTGGCATGGTTTAGTGGTAGGTGTCCCTGCCCCTGGCAGGGGGGGTAGGAACTAGATGATCTTAAGGTCCTTTCCAACTCTAACTATTCTATGATTCTATGATTATAAGGAGCTTTTTAATACCTGAGGTGATGTTACTCTTTATAGTATCTTTGCCCCATAATGAACCTACTCCTTTTACTGAGATGGTGTTTGCAGTTTTGGTTCAGGTGGACCAAACCTGAGAGGTGTCCTGCGACCATTTATAACTGCAAGTGGCTTTGTGTGACATCAATTACCTACATCTACATCACAAAAATGAAGAGGCCTTCCTCAGTTTAAATGTACAACCCCATTGCATTTAAGTCCTTAGTGAGGCTTCATTAACAGATTATGGCAACCCCACTTCTAAGCCCAGCCTGGATTTCAGGGAAAAAAACCCTCAGAGGTCTATTCAGCAAAAACCAAAGGTGCATCCATCTAACAGTCAACCATCAAACATCCCAACTCACGTAGAAGTACTGCAAACACAACACAAAGTATCACACACGCAGAAAAATTACCATGACTGCTGATACAGTTATATACAAAACCACTACAAAAATACTCAGGTTTGGTCCACATAAGTTATTAATTTCTGAGTTTAATATTAAAAATCCTCAGAAAGGTGGGTTGCAGGATTAAAATAAAATTTTATTGATTTAAATCAAACTCTGTGAGAAAAGTCAAGCTTTTTTCTTTGTCAGCTACTTTCGGCCTGTCAGAATGATGATTCATAATATTGAAAGTGATGCTCACTTCTCCTTACTGAAGAGCCTCAGCAAGACCATCCACAATATAGTAATTCATTTCTGCTTCTGACAGCTAAATCATCTCAAATGGAAGACAAAATTCTTGTGATGGAAAATTTAGCCACTTCTTTCTAATTTTTATTGTAATATTACACATGGTCCTTACAGAGAAAATACTACATTTAATATAAGGAGTTAACAATTTGCAGCTGTCTTATGGGAAAACTGGGGATTAATCTTCACCAGTTCACAACTAAAAAGTACAGAGTTACATTATGACAACATTTCCTACCTTTTGAATGTTTGTTGAGCTATTAATGACGGCAATGCACTGAGCCTAAGGCTATATCAATTGATAAAGGAAATAAAAATTCTCAGGCTAAATCTGTTGATGGAATTTCTATGAAAATATGAATAAAAATACACTAACTTTTACCCAATTTCAATGGCAGATCAAGGAAAGTTTAAGTAAAAGTTTTTCTTTTAAAAACTGCATAATTTTTTTATCACACTTCCTTACCAAAAGTATGGATAATAATTAATGCTTCATGACATTAAGCACTCAGGTTAAATAGAAAATCCTATTACATACCTAGGAAAAATTAGCTGTAGAATGACATAAGATACAGCCTTCAGCTCTTAAAAATCTAGGAGGGGTTCTTGTTCAACCATTCAGAAAGACCAAATTCTATATAATTCTGCTAAACTTCATCCTTCTCGCGAATCTCTCGAGGATTGCTTTCAGGAGACTGGTAAGGAAGCAGGGTCATTGGATCCTTTTTTAAATGTTACAATAGGGACATCTGTAGCCAAATGAAATATCTATCACGACTGAACGTGAAGATACATAAGGGGGATTGATGAAGCACAATATTTTAATGTTCTCATTCCAAATTTTTTAAACACAGAAAAAACAGACTGTATTTCCTTTATATGTGAATCTATAAAAACACTGGTATGGTATTAGAATATTTCCTGTGATTTTATCAGTAAGCAACGTTTGTTTTGTAAAGGTTGATAATCTGTAACTCTTTCCAAACTGCACATTTCAGACTAATGAGAAGTGAATCATTTTGTGAGACAGAATTTGTCAATCTAAATGTCTTTGTCAGACAGCTATTCTGTATGCCCTGATTTAAGGACACGTATATAAATATAAGAAAGTTATATATAAATATAAGAAAGAAGATTTTACACTTTCAAACCTATTTACAGAAAGCCACGGGGAAAAAAATAATCCACCTACATTAGAGCAATTTGGGCAAAGTGAGGATTTAACACATATATTTAGACATGTTATTTAACTAACAGGCAGCATGAAGCAAAAGTCCTGAACAAATAATCTTTTAACAATTAAAAAGTCCTTTGAGGCTACCTACTCCTTGCACAGCCATCCAGAACACGAAGGCTGGTGAGGGATCCTGGCAGATGCTTTTGTTACAGAATGGCTCTTAAATCTGAGCCGTGGGTTTCCGTGCCCCACGCTGCTGCAGAGCATTGTTATGCTGGAAGGTGTTAATGGTTGCCAGCAAGTATGCCTCTGATCCATGGGAAATCATAGACTTTGCAAGCTGATGTGCATGCTAGCAGCCCTTTGTTCAGGGGAATTAAGATCTTTAATAGAGTAAAACAGCTGAAACAACAGAAAGCCATGTGGAAAGGCCCAGGGGATTGATTGAAAACATCGGGTCCTGTATTGACAGGAGGTATATGTGTTGGTACATGTAGGAAGAAAACCACCAGGAAGTCAGAAAAACAGTTGTAGGCTTGGGCTTCATAACAGAAATAAACCTCCTTTGGTGTATGACTGAATAGAAAAATAGGTTTAAAAGTTTGAATTAAGAAAACTGTCCATTATTATTAATTTCTACTGTGTTTAGGAAAAGAGGATAGATTCACCGCAATGACTAGGGACGCTCCAAAGACAAGCCTGACAAATACAAACAGTTTTTCTTCCCTCAGAAACAAGCCACCAAAGCCTAGCTAATAGTAGCAAGGAGCTGAAAACAACAGTTTACAGCATTCAGCCCACAACGAAAGGATTAATTTCTCTAAGAGACTGAAGGATGGTTTGATTTCCCATTGCAAACTACAGCCACAACTGCTTGCTTCAAAAGCCGGAAACACTTGGTCTTGATGGCTGCCCTCAGTGCAAGCTTCTGCCTGTAGCAGCCTGTCTGTTTTCACAGCTACAAGGGCCATGGGGAGGCCCATGAGCTTCCCATGTGGCCACTGGACAAACACATCCGTCCTATTCACCTGGCAAGCATCTCTGCCACAGAGGTGGTACAGGATGGGAGGCTGCACTCACTCCACCATTAGTCACATTCCTGGTACCAGCAACTTGGAGGAAATTTTTAAGGACCCTTTGCCGTGTATCACATCAGTGTATATAGACAGTCAATAGTAAAAATCATGAGAATTCATCTGTCTTGAGCTCTGGGACGTGTCTCTCACTCCACTCGCTAAGTAGCCCATTTTCATCTCTCTGTGGTCTGTTTGCCACTACCAGTGCAGCTGATGACCTGGCCCAGGTAGGGACTTTGACCTGATCCACCTTGCTGCATTTCAAAACCAAAGGTCAATCTGGGTGTGAGGCACAGTGAATAGTATTTGGTCAGCACAGATAGTTCAAGTAAAAATTGAGCCTCATTTATGTATAGCCTTGAACAACCCAACAGGAGGAAAAATCCCAAGAAAACTAACTAAGAAAAAAAGAAAAAAAAAACCAGAAAAACCCCAACCACAAACAACCAAACAAAAAACACCCCCAGAAAGCTGGGTAGCCGAGTTTATTTGCAACTTTCTGAGGAACCAGGGCATTCACCAGAATCAATATTATAGCAATCTATTTGAATGCAAAAATGTACAGCAGGTACAGCTAGCTCCTCATGCTTCCAACACTCCAACACATGCTTGAGAAAGCAGTCGCATAACGGTAGAGCCCCATTACAGACTGGTTAAATTGCCTCTTGGCTGTATGTGAATACTATGCACAAAGACAGGCTGTTGACTGACACCACAATGAAACCACTGTAGGCATAGAATGGTTTGTGTTCAAGGAATCTCACAGATCATCTTGTCCAACCCCCTGCCAAAGGCAGGGACACCATCCACTAGACCAGATTGCCCAAAGCCCTGTCCAACATGGCCTTGAACACCACCAGGGATGGGGCAGCCACAGCATCTCTGGGCAATTTTTGCCAGCACCTCATCACCCTCACATATTAATAATAAATATTATGATATATAATAAAGATAGATGATGAAGATAGATTGTTCCTAAATGAAGTTCTAGAGAGACAGTGACCAAAGGTAAAATCTTCTATGTATGATGTAGCTATTTGCACATAGATTTATAAAAATAATTCAAGAGGAAATGGACATCAACATTCTGAGGTATTCTTATCAATCAGGCCTTTCAAATCCATGCTGTCATTTAAAACCAATGGATCCTAGGTAGGAATATATTACTATATATTTTCTTTAAAGTTGCTTGCCATGAACTTCATATCTTATGTTTCTCCATACTACTCACATAAAATATTAACAGTAGCAGCTAACAGTTAAACACTAAACATACATTTTTGCTACAGTTGTTCATACTTGATAAGACCATAATGTCTAATTTAATGCCAGATGATAAACTTTATTTCTCCCTGATTAGATTCACTATGAAAAGGGAGGAGAGGATAGAATAGATGCTGGTAAGCCTTACACTAGATGTATTGTTGACAGCACAAGAGCATGTTTATTTTTGTTATTCCTTCTGGTGCTCATTATAAGCACCACACTTTTGGATGAATTATGGCCAAAGACCTATCAATAAAACATGGGTTTACTGAATCCGTAGCAACATGAGGCATAAGTGCAGTAATTTCCTATTTACTGATGGCACGTTATGTGACATCATTTTTATTCATCCCTGACTATTGGAAAATTTAAAAAATTTTGATCACTTTTGGAGATTTTGGGCTAAGATTTCCATTTGTAACTATCAATTATTTAAAGAATAGTTTTAAAGGGTTCTTAGAGCTTCTAAAAAAATTATAGTAATTTAAGCAGCAACAGCAGATGATTACAAGCCTTAAGCCTCATATGGAATAAAAAGTCCATATAAAATAGTCACATTGCCATCTACTGACAGCTCTTTATAAAAAGGCTTACATTTTTCATTAGTTGCCTGACTATGTACTTAATGCTTTTTCCTGACATACAGTAGTACAAAAAATTAGGGACGTAAAATATACGTTGTTCAATACACCCCATTGCAATAATCCTGCTCCTCTTCGAATCCGTTCCAATCCATTCAGGCTTTCACAGTTATATATTGCAATTAGATACGTTTATTAATGGCATTATTGCACAGTATTTCATAAGAGGTAAAACTGTCTTCAAGAAAGTAACTACAGAAGGCTATGTTAATAAATCTGTGCTACACACACAGTACATAGGGACTTGCTAATAGGATTTCCATAATAACAGCATTTATCTCACTGCATATTTTATAATACCATTCACTGGCAACCACAGTATTGTTATTACATTATGTGAAAAATAGGATTTCATGTTAAGGACACACCATATAGACTAAAACAGCAGTGCCACTGGTGCACCTGTGTATTAAAAAAGGTTTTATCTCATCTTTATACTAAAATACATTTTGACCTGAGCCTTAATGCCTTGGTTATTACAACAGCAACATGTAAGTGCAATGTAAAACTGGACCTAGGGCTCATGTCAGATCTACCTTTCTGCAACATGGGTTAGTGGATCCTGAAAGTTACCTATAAATCAAGTGATGCAGAGCTCTTTCATTAAAGCAAATATACCAAGCTCAGATTTCCTGTTACCCAACCAGCACTGTTAATCCTCTGCACAAATGGAAGGCCATCCTTAGCTTCTTACTGCTATATTCCCTGCGAAGAATTTCTGCATGCTCTCTGCTCCATAGCATAGAGGGATTTTTACCCACCCTTGCTTCTTAATTGTAATAGTCAAGTTTGAAAGAAGAAAACAATAACAAAAAAGAATAATCTATCAGGTACTGTATAACACAGATTATTTGTACCCAGTTTTTCATACTGTCAAATTTGCCTACCTGAAAAGAATTTCTAAAGCTCTAAATTCTCTTTAGCGCTTCAGTTACTATCATTTCTTACACTTATTTGCACATACTCCACCATTTTAAATTTTGTGAGAAATTACCTTCTCATACAGAAGAGCCCAGAGAAGGCAGTATCCCACAGAAAAAAGGTCATTGTAGTGCTGAGAAACTTTATACGATTGACGTTTAAGTGCCTTCTAAGGGCATGCCCTTTCATCAAACCAAGGGAGCAGAGAAGCCTACCTCCATGTAGCAAAGTACCTTAGGACCAGGGAGTTAATCCAACTGCCATTCACCGCTCCATATGCACCATCCTTGCACTGTTACCCAAGCAGTGAACAAAAGCAACATTTTTTAGATGACGAAGTGTCAGCTAAAATAGAGCTATCTCACCTATGGAGATAGCTAAAAAGGAGTATCTCGTCTATGTCATTGAATCATAGAATAGTTAGGGTTGGAAAGGACCTGAAGATCATCTAGCTCCAACCCCCCTGCCAGGGGCAGGGACACCTACCACTAAACCATGCCACCCAAGGCAATGTCAAATCCAGCCGTGAACACCACCAGTGATGGAGCATTCACAGCTTCCTTGGGCAACCCATTCCAGTGCCTCACTAACCTCACAGTAAAGAACTTCTTCCTCATATCCAATCTAAACTTCCCCTGTTTAAGTTTGAAACCGTTACCCCTTGTCCTATCACTACAGTCCCTCATGAAGAGTCCCTCCCCAGCATCCTTATAGGGTCCCTTCAGACACTGGAAGGCTGCTATGAGGTCTCCACGCAGCCTTCTCTTCTCCAGGCTGAACAGCCCCAACTTTCTCAGCCTATCTCCATACGGGAGGTGCTCCAGTCCCCTGATCATCCTCGTGGCCCTCCTTTGGACTTGTTCCAACAGTTCCATGTTCTTTTTATGTTGAGGACACCAGAACTGGACACAGTACTCCAAGTGAGGTCTCTGGAGAGCAGAGTGACCTCCCTCAACCTGCTGGTCATGCTACTTTTGATATGGTTGGCTTTCTGGGCTGCAAGTGCACACTGAAGCCACCCATGTTAATTTTCTCATCAACCAACACCCCCAAGTCCTTCTCTGCAGGGCTGCTCTCAATCTCTTCTCTGCCCAACCTGCAGCTGTGCCTGGGATTGCTCCGACCCATGTGTAGGACCTTGCACTTGGCATGGTTAAACTTCATCAGGTTGCCATCAGCCCACCTCACAAGCATGTCAAGGTCCCTCTAGATGCCATTCCTTCCCTCCAGCGTATCAACCAAAACACACAGTTTGGTGTCATCAGCAAACTCTCTGAGGGCGCACTCAATCCCACTGTCCATGTCACCGACAAAGATGTTGCACAAGACCGGTCCCAACACTGATCCCTGAGGGACACCACTCATTACTGGTCTCCAGCTGGACATTGAGCCATTGACCGCAACTCTTTGCGTGCGGCCATCCAGCCAGTTCTTTAACCACCGAGTGGTCCACCTATCAAATTGATATCTCTCCAACTTAGAGACAAGGATGTCATGCAGAGCAGAGTTGAACGCTTTGCACAAGTCCAGATAGATGACATCAACTGCTCTGACCCTGTCCATCAGTTCTGTAGCCCCATCATAGGCCACCGGATTTGTCTGGCAGGATTTCCCCTTAGTGAAGCCATGCTGGCTGTCACCAAGCACCTTGTTGTTTTTCATGTGCCTCAGCGTGCCTTCCAGGAGAATCTGCTCCAAAATTTTGCCAGGCACAGAGGTGAGGCTGACTGGTCTGTAGTTCCCCGGCTCATCCATTTTTCCCTTCTTGAAAATGGGGGTTATATTCCCCTTTTTCCAGTCATTGGGAACTTCACCTGACTGCCATGATTTTTCAAATATTATGGACAGTGGCTTAGCAACTTCATTTGCCAGCTCCTTCAGGACCCGCAGAGGGATTTCAACAGGTCTCATGGTCTTGTATACATTCAGGTTCCTAAGATGGTCTCAAACCAGATCCTCTCCTACAGTGGGCCCAGGGTCTTCATTCTCACTGTCCCTGCATCTGCCTTCCAAGACTTGGGTGGTATGGTCAGAGCATTTGCCAGTGAATACTGAGGCAAAGAAGTCATTAAGAACCTCAGCCTTCTCCAATTATCCAAATATACAAGTTAGTTTCAAAGTATAAGGATACCAATAAGCAGACAGAAGTGAACAAATATGCCAGTGTGAGAATTTACAGAAATGTAGTTACTGAGTTCTGAAAACTAAACAAGAGCAACCACAGAAAGATCCAACAGGAAATCTCTTGTGTGTTATGTTCTGTTTCACCATGAGCAAGCTATCCTCAGATCTCACGGCATCTTGGAATCCTTTCTGGATGTTCTTTTGCAGGACTAGTATATATTTACAGCACATACCCTAACTTATTTTGCCTTTATTTTGCATTTTATTTTGCCTCCTTTTCTGGAGTTACAAAACTGTTCAAATCTTTTTAGAGCTACTGAGCCACATCTAATTATCACTCATTGATATATCTGTAATAACTAGAATAACTAAATTTCAAGATGGAATGATTAGTATGCACACAGTATGAAGAGGAAGGCAGGCAGTTGCAAGGTAATGCTGTGTTTGGCTGAAATTCATTTTGTTTACAGATAAATAAACCAACTGCCAGATTTACCACTCTGCAACTTTCAAGTTTGTCTTCTCATCCAATGGCTGTTGGCAAAAACATCACCCTAAATCACCCTGAAATAAAGCCCTTGCAATTCAATGAGTGCAGAATAAACTATGTAAGTCGCACTTGTCTCCCTTTGTAAACACTGTGTTTTTTCTATCAAACTATGTATAAATGGAGCAAATAGCAATAGATTGCACAAAATTCATATATTTTCCTATTTCAGTCATTTTAAGACAGGTTTAATGAAAGCTGAATTGAGATAAATTCTTTAAGGAATAAAATAATTTCCCTAAATAACAAAGCAAAATCAAAGCTGGCATTTTTTTCCAGAATAAGATACATGCTACCATAAAACTCAAGTCCAGCACTGAATCTCACACGTGTTCCTTAAATGTAACCATTCTCTCAACTTTTCTTGTTAAAGAATGAGGAGAAAGATTTTTACTACTTTGGCAACCAAAAAAACAACTTTTGAGTTTAAATATCAACATATTTCGTGCAAAACCCATATAAACCTAGTGGGAAAACTAGAATAATTTATTTCACTGAGGTCATGACTGAGAAACACAGGATAAAATAGGAAAACATAGGACATGCCTAATATTTCTTCCCTTAGAGCTCAAATATGGATACAATATCAACAGGTGTTGGAGGGGTTCAGGTCGGGTCAATTCGTTTTTTAAACAGTGTATTGTTTTAGCTGTGGCAGAAATAAAATGGCTCAAGTAGTGAAAAGCTCTTAGCCAAAGACAAACACTACTTGTTGGCTGCACAAATTTCCTAAGCAGAATCACTTAAAACTTAGCTACTCATCATGCTCAGGCTCTGCTTGCCATATGAGAGGATGATGAGCTGAAATGGCCAAGAAGTATGCAAAGAATGCAAACAATGAATTAATGCAGTTCAGAAGTGAAATTACTTTGTTTGTAATGCAGAGAACACACAGCAGTGATAAATTATTGCTTTAACATTGTAACAGCATCTGTTGTGCACAGCCTGCAGGGCTGAGATCTGGCCTTTGGTCTACACTGCTCACATTGAAAAGAACAAGGTAATCCAGATAACTTTAGGACTCACTTGCACAGATTTAGAGAAGCTATAAAAAAAATACTCTCAAAGAGTTGCTTATTTTGGCGGGTGGTGGGATTTGTGTTTTGTTTTGTTTCAATAAGTAAAAGCATAAGAATGAAAAAGTCCATCACCTGAAGAACTTAGAAGCTGCTATATTTGTTTTATCTTTTCCACTGTTTCTGTTTGCCACAGATAAATATGTAAAAATATACTCACATCCAAAGCATAGTTGAATGAGGGCAAAAAACAGTTAATGACGGTGTACACCAACTTCTCTGACTGATATGAGAGAACCTTCCTCAGCTATTTAATTTTAGAACAATCTCTGTATACTTAAAATCCCAGCAAATTCCATGGTGTCAGAAGTGTCACTTCTACAGTGCAGAAGGTCATGTCATTCAACACAGCATCCTGGGAGAGCCTCTGAATTATGAGTTTGGTCTTTTAGTACCTATAACTCATTAAAAACTAATTTGAAAGTCTCAAGGTTTCAAAGCACCAACAGCAAAAAGCAGAAGTTTGGAGAGTACTTAGGAATGGTACAGCCCCAAGGGGCTTGTGTTCCTGCTTTTGAAGAAATTGCTTGATCATCGCCCATGCTTAAAATTAAAAATATGAAAAAACATTGCACAATTAATCCTTAAAGGATATTTCTCCAAAGATATGATAAAAATTTTCACAATAAACTATTTCATTGTACGCCTTTATCACCTGAATCTGTATTTTCAGAAGAAACAATCCAAAAGAGAAAAAAATAATTATTCTGAGGTGTTCACAAACACACACACAAAAAAAGTCACTCATCCATACCACAGGATGAAATGTCTTTGGCAGTTAACTGAAGGCACAAGTGACAGAATGTAGAATGTAACTGTCATCCTCAATGTCTTATAACACCAGCGGTCAGTGCAAAATGTCTTTGAGGGCTGCAGTGGGTGACAAGACACTTTAAGAAGAGATCAGAAAATCAAACATAATGAGACATAGACTCATTTATACATCATCATTGAGTAAATGAAACTTTCCCTATAAGGTCAAGATACCTGCATTGTATTAAGGGCTCATTAGCACAAACACTATGTGTTATAGTGTTGCAGGATGATTTTTCTTTCTGAAGGAACAAGAAGAAATAAAGCTCCATAGACAAGGAGAATGATGGAATGCCAGAAGATCTCAGCACAAACCCTCCTGTGATGTCTTTCTTCCAATGGCAACACTGCATATTGAGTTCCTTAAAGTAACAAAACAAAATTCTAGTTTTAGAAAACTTTCTAACCAAATTTTCAAGTCCAGCTATTTAGCATACTTTTAACACATTGCATGCAATACTTGTAAACATTGCAGCACTAATTAGTTGGTGGGTAAATTTGCCTTGTTTTTCACCACAGACCCTGATCCAGCTAACACCTATGTTAAGCTTGTGCTTAAGTACTTTGAAAGTAATTCCATGGTGAAGTACTTAACTGAATTACTGAAGATGCATTCAGTAAAACATTTTAAACATTTAAACATTTTAAGTATGCAAAGAGATTCCTCAAGCCTGGAGTGAGACTAAATGGCTAAAAAGTTTAAAAAACTTTCATCAACCACATTGTGCACCTGGCCCACAGGGCACGTATTTCCATATTCAGTGTGAATTCAACATATACATATTGTCTTTTGTTTTAAAAGTGCATCACTCATACTAACAAGCTCTGCTTGAAACTGCAACCATCTGCAGCAGTTTATATTTTAGTTATGTGACCCAGTGCTGCAATTCTGCAATCGCAAGTTTGACCCAAACCCAAGGAAAGCAACTGCAAGAGGTGGAAGTAAGGTCCCTCTGCAAGCACCATGCTGGTCTGGCTGTACACTCACTGAATGAAAATGTGGTAAAAACCTTTTCACCTCACATTTCTCTGCACATAAATGCCAAAAGAATCTACAGCTTATGAGGTCTATCATGTTTTTATAAACATTTTATGCAAAGCTTAAGGAAAGAGGTGCAATTGTACAACCAAGAATGTTCTCAGATAATTTACTGCTCTTGTTGGCTCTAAGACACTGCAGAATAGATAAGATAATGTTAACAAAAGGGTAAGAAAGGGAGTTATAACTCACAAAAATCACAGTCATTGGTTTACTGCATCAGCTACAGCACCTTAGTCATAAAGGTGGAAAAATACCATGAAGAGACATAATTCATCTTGTTATGTTCACTCTGGTACCCAAGTTATATAAATCACAATTCATTAAAAATCATGAAAATATATGGCATTATTAATATGTCCATTAACAGTGTAAAAAGCATCATGATCATAAATGACTCCTCCACAAATGTAAGCCCTAACTTTAGAACATTGAACAGCTAACAAATCTAATTATTAGACATTATAAGTTGTATTATTGATATTATTTGTTAATATTAATTACTAAATTAATATATTTACTGCCCTTTCTTAGCTGCATAGTATACCCAGTGTAAATCTGTAATGTGTAACCCATCTGCCAACACAGAAATAGCATACCTTACAGCTTGAGTGCTTGGAAGCACTGATAGTCCTTATGACAAGTTTTTAATGAAATAATGCTATGCTTAGCAGTGGAATTGAGAAAAAGAATACATTAGACTGACATATACCTAATCATCCTGCAAAATAATGCATTCCAGAACCGGAGGTGGAGAGTCGTAAAAGGCAGACAGCATAATGTGCTTATTTGTGGTCTCGTCCTGGAACCAGTAAGAGTTAGTGTTGGCCAGCAGCAATTTTCTGCCCAGAAGGATTAAAAATGCTGAGGTCTACATAAGCTCAGTGTAAAAATATCAAATGATTGTCCACAAATAAAAACCCTAAAAAGAAAGTGTTTGCTCCCTATTTATTTCTACAAAATCGCAAACAGCTTTGATTTGCACTGCATTCCCAGCCATGCCAAGGAACATGATGCACAACAAATATGAACCACAGACATGTTTACCCTCTGTCTCTTAGCTTCCAGATGTCTCAGTTTTATGTGCCAAACCACCTCCTCCTCTTTAAAAATCCTACTTCTAAACTTTCAAAGTCCTTTGCCTTTCCACGTTATATTTTGTGGAAGAGCAATAACACTGTTTGAAAGGCATGTGTCAGGGGTACTTACAGGTTGTTTCCAATTAAAAATACAACTACACTGTTACAAACAGAAGAGCTTTTAAGCATTTAGTAGTAAAAAGAATCCAAATGATAACAGTGGCGTGTTAAAATTATGGTAGCAACATAATGATTAATTGTAATTCATAAAAGCCAGAAGTGTTCAATAAATATTTCTGCTGCATACTTCAGAGACAAAGCAGTATGTCTCAGGAAGTGGAGGAGCACTTTCCTGTATTAACTCAGGAAAATGTTAGGTAGCAGCTTTTGAAGTCCAACATTTTCAAATCATCAGATCCAGATAACTGAAATGCTTTAAAAGAATGAGCCAAGCATCTTTCTAGGCTATCAGTGACTTCTGTCACATTGGCAAAGCTTCAGAAGACTGAAGAGGAAGTAGAGTTGTACCAATATGACAAGATAGGACTTTGTAAAATCCCATAGTAATTATCTGAGTAAAACACTGAGAAGAGTAAGAAATTTGCTTCTACAATATCAATCCTAGGCACAGTTATAATTCTAATGTACTCAAATCCAAAAATCAGGGTCTTGTGGTATATACCAGTCGGAAGCAGATACTGATGTTCAAATCAGAGTTCTGATTCAAAATACTTGTTTATAAGAATGTACTCAATTCTGTTTCTTTAAACACAGGAGAAGTGAGCCGAGAAAATTAGCTCTCACAGCACCAGAACTCCTTCATCCTGTTCCAAATATTTGCCCTGGAAAAACACAACTTGCATTTACTCAGGTTGCATAAAATATTCCTCCCCAATTTCCACGTGCTCTCCCTGTTTCTTGTGTGAGGTAATTCAGCCACACAAACGTACCCTTTTGTGTATCAATAATCAGCCAAGCTTTCTTCAAACAGAACATCAATATTTCTAATTAGCTGCCTTTATTTTGGATTAAAATATTTTTTGCTGTGTCTCATAGTTACCATAAAATATAGGGTGGTAATTAACTCTACCAATTTCTGCCAGATTAACCCAATTTATACTGTTATATTCAACTAAAGAGAGACTTTGTTTAATCACTGGTTTTTTTGGTTTGTTTGGTTGTTTCTTTTCCTCCTCCCCAATTGCACTATCCCCATCCTTTTGGAGCAGAACTTTTGCAAAGCTCCACTCTCTCCGCCCTACATGACATGTAAAAACGTCAAGTTGAGCAATAATCTACAAGAGCTTGTATATTTCCATCAATGCAAAATGCTCAAATATGCAATCAGAAAGAAATAACCAATAGAGAAAAATCTTCAAAGGACCCAAGTTAGTAACCACACAGGAAAAGCTAAAGGTTCTGTCAGAGCCATTAATTTTGGATGATTTGCTGGTCTACACCAAGGACATGAGAGTCTTGCCTTTGTTTTTTGCTTAAGAACTAGATTTTCTTGCACCAAAGAGTTTATTGCTTCCTGTACTCACCATGGAAAAACATCTGGCTTGACCATGCTGAGACATTTGCCTTTCAATCTTACTCTACTTTCCAAGTAATTTTGACAATGCTCCTTTAAAAAGAGTAATCCTCTCCTTAAAACCTGCAAACTTTTTGGAATATTTAGTATCTAAAGTATTCATGAAAACAGGACCAAACATAACCAAATTCGTGTATGGGAAGACCATAAAAGACTAACAATAAGAATCCACACTCTCTCAGTCAAGAGCAAAGCCCAAGCAAATCCTGAAACACAGCATTTCTCAGGTCAGTACAGTCTATAGCCTCTTACCAGCAATGGCAAAAAAATCACATATATAGCATATATAATACATATACATATGAAAGAAAAAATGGAACAGATTATGAGGACAGTACGGCCACACAGACAGAATGGCAGTGTTTCATAGACCAACAGTTTTCTAATTTTTTTAAACGCATTTATTTTAGATCAAGTTAAATCAGGTATTACACTGATACCTCCTGAGGTATGGCTTGAAGCAAAAAAAAGTACTGCTGTATAGAGTTCACATAAGGATTTTCAAACATAAAAGACAGCACAGGAAAAGAAATATAGGAGAAAAGAGCAAAGGAGCGTTTAAGCATGGTATCTTTGAGAATGAATAAGAGACGAAAGTATGCAATTTTGAAACAAATGTTACATTACAAAAAAAGGATTCTTTTTCCACTAAGTATTTGGCATTTTGATCTTCTATACTTTAACTTTTCACAACTTGCATTTGTTTCCCAAATTCTGCTTTTAAAGTAATTTGCTTTTACCGGCCTGGAAAGCATAATGGAGAGCGCAATTCCTGCACTTTTTCAGCCACAGCCTCCATGTCACTACAGCTGTGGGTGCCCCCTCTTTTGAGTAGTTTTGTGTGGGTGTAATATTGTAAAACATTAGAGCCTTCCACTCCTAAGAGCTGCAAAACTGACACCCTTCTGAGTGTATCCTCAGCTATCTACAGAATCTTTAGAACTTTATTTTGAATAAGAAGGATGGTTATCTGCAAGCATTTACTGAGAAGCTGAGTTCAAGCATACATTATAAAACTAAGGAAAAAGCAAAATAAAACCAATTTACTAACATCAAAGATTTCAGTTTCCTCCTTCTGACACAAGCTCCCAGTAAGAAATAACCTTCACTGCCAGGTTAGAGCTGGAAAGTGGCAGCAATGGGAGAAGGGATGCACATCAAAGCTGACGGTGAGCAGGACATTTGCATTCCCTTTGAAGTCCTTCTCGATTCACCCATAAGGGCAACTGAAAAGCAGTACAACACATGTGGCATCGAGCCCAGGCTGCTAACTTTTGATGTGAGGACAGAAAATTCTCTGTGGCAAGTGCAAATGGGGCTCTGTGCTACCAATGCTCTGGGCAGCCTGTGCCAGAGCTTAGCTAGCCCATTTCAGTACGCCTCAGGAAAAGGCTGGGACAAGTTCCTAAGAGGCTGTCGCTGTACTTGCCCAATATTAATAATGTTTATTAGTAACAACCTGGCATTCTATATGAGCATTTACTCCGAAGTTGCTCAATTCCCCAGTTATGACAACCATGACAGACTGTTTGTTCTTGATTTACATACTGCACTGAGAACTGAGGATGGCAAGACCCTTTGGGTGGGGAGGGGGAGCCTTTCCTAGGGAGTATAGGAGCAAGTAAGGTGGAAAGAGGAGTGAAGCATAGGGTGAGGCAGAAACTGGGGAAGAAAAAGATAACCAGCCAGCAGCCTGAAGCATGCAGAGCCTAGGAAACTGCTGGGATGGAAAAGGCTGCCAAGGGCTAGCACCCAGAGAAACCACTGGACTCAGAAAGCCAGCAGAGACCAAAATCAAGTTTGGATGCGAAGAACCTGCCAGCAATGAAAGAGAGGAAGGGAGCTCTTTATAAGGCCATTTTACTTCTGGTCTGTTTCACAGCACTTCAAGATTTCTCTGCTTAGAGAGTTAGTCATTCCAGCCTATATTCTAACAAAACATGGTTTTCAGCTTGAAAGCCTTATTACTTTTTTTGGGATGCTCACCACATAGAAACAGAATAAACAGGTACAACCCAAAGCTCTGGCTGCCATGGGTCCTGTCAGAAACACATTAAGGTTATTTAATTGTTCTCACAACATTTTTATTTACACATAAAAGCATAAACAGGTAAGAGCACTGCCAGCCAACTCTTCCTTTCCTAGAAGGTAAAAACATTTTAGAAAAGTAAATTCCTTTATGCATGCATTCAGGAGTCACATTATAAACATGGTGTATGAACTTTCCTATTGGAAGTTGAGAGCAGAGAGAAAAAAAACTCAACTAGACCACTGACACGCTGAAAAAAAAAACTTATCATAGCAAAACAATTTTAGATGCCAATGTGGTACTGGCAAAGGAAAAAATGAGTTGGAGGAAACCAGCAGCTTGCAGGCCATCTTTTGAAAGCTACTGAAACACAAACCATGCTGAGCTTAATGTTTTAATGAACCTGTATGAAATAGAGCCTGACAGCTTTCTGGGTTTGGTGCAATTATAGACACGTATTCCTGCATACTCCTTGCCTAAGCATATGATAGTACAAAAGGAACATCTGAATAACCCTGGATATACATACTCAGTGGGTGTTAAAATACAGATAAGAATTCACAGCACAGTAGAATACAAACAAATATTTTAGATAGCCAAAGCCATCCGCACAGATGGTAAAATGCAGAAGCAATGACCACTATATGACAAGATCTACTTTAGAGCCAGCCCTCAGCTTCTGGCTATTTACATGCAGGTAAAGAGAAAAAGCGTACAGTAATAATTCACAGACAAAGTATTTGGAATAAATAAAGAGCTTATTATATAGATGGTGGGCTTTTCATAATTTTTTTTCCTATTCCAAGCTATTTTGCTGGTCGTGCATTTATTTTTGGATTTGTTTTCTTTCAGATCATACAATAGTGTTTTTAAAAGAAATCCAACTCGTGCACATTATTGAACTTCTCAGCTGAAAAAGGAGATATATTCTGAACCCAGAAAACTTCTGGTTGTAAGAATCTGTCAAAAAACGTCATGTGCTAAATAAAAAAAAAAAAAAAGTTAAAAGCTGTCAAGGAAACATCTATGAGACTCTGCCTGATGTTGCTCTACAAATATGAACTATTATGAAGGAGCAAGACATGCATGCAGCACAGTCTCCAGCCATCAGAACCAAACCAAACTTCAAAAAAGTCACCTATTTCACTGACATATTTCCTTCACACAGTTCTGACAGGAGATGAAGAGCAGCCAACCTGATCTGAAAGGGTGCAGCAAATGACAGCTTCCTTTAGTGAACACTTAACTTACACAACAGAGAGTAGAAGTCTTCAAAGCACATCTTCCTGCCATTTGCAGGGAAACCAACAGGTAATGTGAAACTGATCTCAAAGCCCAGCTGCACTGGATTGAGTGCCACTTGCTCACACACTAAACAGATGGAAACAGCCACATTTTTACAAAAGCTGCTGTCAGACTTCCAGCAATATCACTATCTCTACAAGCATTTCTTCCTGAATCAATTGCTCTTATTGACTTAAAGAAGAATTATAAGTGGCACGTGGCGTCAGTGAAGTGCTCTTTAGGTCATGCAAGAACAATCAGTGAGTGGCACTGCCACATATTATACAGCAGTTTTAGAAAGACCAACTGATGATGATTAAAAAGGAAGCATCAAAACCACAGAACAAAATGTAAACCAATAATTCTGTAATATTAAATAATCTCTAGTTCAGACTTTTGCTCTTTCTTTAGAATTTGGAAACTCAGATTCTGGCGTGATGTCAGGTAGAGAATAATGCTACAGAGAGCAACAGGTCTTCTGTTTCTTCCTAACCACCTGTAAACCTCTCTCTAAAGACAACTACTCTAAATTACAAGCAATGACTTGCAGTGATAATAGATGGATTTATTCTATCTGAATATCAGATCCTAAGTGCTAGAAATGTCTTAAGAGGCCTTTGAATGTGCAATGACCAAGATCCTTTCATAGATTTGAGTGAATAACTAGTGTTAAATATCGTGAGATAGAGTAAAATTTAAGGCTCAGGATTAATAATGGGCTGAGTTTATTTTGGTTTTGCTTATTTTTGGTAGGGGGTTGTTTGATTCTTTTATTTTTTTTATGATTTCAAGATTCAATTTGAAGTGTCTCTATGTATAATTTTATAGTAAAGTGACCCAAAAATCATATGCATGCACAGTACATAGAGAAAAAAAAATTACAAGAAAAATGTTCTTTACCTCAAAACCAGTTAATTTCTAACAGACAGTTAAAACTAATCTGTTACTTCTATCACTACTTCCTTGTACGCTGTCAATCTGAAGACAGTTGCTTTCTGAAAATGAGCCAACTTGTCCCATTTCTCCTTAAAACTTAATTTTGAAAATTGGGAGGTTGCTGACAAGCTGAGAGCAGGCAGCATTGTCTCAGTGATCTTGTACTTTCTTGTCTATACATATTTGCTGCCTCATGCACCTACTTAGACTGTTAGATACTTTGGCAGCAGCTGTCTTTCTTTTCTTGTCTGACATTTAACATTATCTTAATTCCTGACCAACCATTTCAGACTGAGTTTTTAAGAGAGGCATAGGCTAAGTGAGTGACCACTGGGAAGAAGTGCTGCTCCTACATCCTTTCATCCCTACTTCCCAGTGACATGCTTCCACTCTTTAATTTGCCATAGATTCGGCAGTCATCAGATTCCTCCCGGAGCCAAAACCATCTGATGAGCACAACAGAAAACTAGCTCAGCAAAGAAAACTGCAAGCTGGTAAAGCTCACAAATGGGCCAGTTTGATACCAGTGCTGGTACAAGAAAGGAACCAGGACCAAGTGTCCAGAAACAAGAGAAAAGGGAGGACAGAGCAGCACCTGAGTTTTGCCTACTCAGCTGTTTGCCACAATACCCCCTAAGTACTGGGGTAACAGAAATAAAAATAAGTGCTTGTCATATTAAAGAAGGGACCAGAGGTGGGCAAAGTAATAAGTAAATTAGTTTAAGGATTAGGTTTTTTTGAAGGGGGAAATTATTTCCTTAAATATGGTATGTCAAGAACTTGATTTTGGACATGATTACGCAAAAAGTGGCGAACTGTGACCAAGGATAGAAACAACGAGATATTATTTTTTTCTGCCATATAAGATGTCCATGTATCTCCCCAGTAGAAAAACTTGCCTGGATCACCACACAGACTAAAATTCACTTCTGCCTTTCTCTAGATATTATCTACCTACAAGTTTTGGAGCTAGTTCTCACATCTTTCTATTACCTGCATGGAAAGTTTTAGTTTTCTGAATCATTATCTAAAACCACAACAAACACACCCATAGCCATATAACACAACAGGAATTTAGTAATGTGGATGCACAAGCCACAGAGGAAGAGCAGGAGATGGATGCTCTTCTTCCATTCTGCCTCTGCTCAGCATGATCTTTAGCAGTCTGTGACCATCACTGGTATTTTTCCATTTCTCCAGTTCCCAATTTATGACACCAAACATAGCAAAACTGATTTTCTTAAGCCTTAGTTAACCACTGCTTTAAATTATTTCTATGCCAACAGCTGCATATCAACATTTAATGGCTGATGTAATGATCCACCCTACCAAGAATATTTTGGGGGCTGTTGTCAGCTATACATTGACAGAGATTGCAGCAAAGTTTGTAAACTTGCAAAACAACTTCATATCAGAGTTTCTAGCTGTACAACATTCTCTAAATCCCTGGTCAATTTATAAAAATATAAACAGGAAATATTTCTTCATTGTAAATGAAGAACATGATGAAAACTATCCCCATTGCAATTATGTTGAAATCTAGACTGGATTTAATATGCTAGTACATTAAACATGGTAACTAATTAAATAAGTAGGAACAAATGTCAAGTTAAAACAGCAATAAAAATAGTTAGAATGAGTATCTTGGAAATCATTAGTAGAAGAGTAAGTAATACAAATGCATGCTATTACTAACCGCTTTTGGTAATGAAACTATCAATGATATCTAGAGACTTTGTTCCAATAATAACATTTAAAAGAAAAATTGACCAGGACATCAGTTTTCTAAATTATGATTATTTATCTAAGTGCAATTTTGAATTTTATCCTATTAGTCAGAACAAAAGCTTCCAATAAAATGGATGATTTTTATCACCCAAACCAGAACTTTGGTGAATTTGTTGAAAGCTGTCTGAGATTAATTTGGTACATAAACATAGAAGGAAATACAGACAGCTACAGAAATATGAATTGGTTTATAAGTATAAACAGCAAACCAGAGATGTGCACATTTAATTTACTGAAACAGTGCAAGCTTTCTGGTATATCAGATTCAGGCATTCGTCACAGAACATGAAGTCTCCACATATATTAACATAATCAGGTACAAAACAAACAATCAGTAGGATTTGATATCTACAAATTTTCACACATCCTCACTTCCTAACAGAACAATACTTTAAAAAGTCCTGGTTTAAAAAAAGTCTAAAATGAGCATAGCCATAGAAATTGAACCCTTTATGCAACCTATTTTGTCTTCAACATTACAGTTTTTACAGAGAAGAAAAATATCAGCATAGAAAACTTATTTCATCTTAAATAGCTATTCTTCCAATCAACAAATTTGGTAATGATTCCATATTTAGGGTAAGAGCTTTTCCAGTGGGAATGATTTCACTATTTTCAGCATTTTAGGGAGAGGGGGATTATTATTTTAACATAAGATAAAGCATCTTTCAGTTCTTAGTCAACTGTCCTCACCATGATGACACTTGAACACTGATTTAAAAAGTTTGCTTTACATTAATGAAATCAGGAATATAGTGTTTACAATATTTCTTTGAACTCTTGATTAAAATACATATATAAATATATATATATTTATATATGTGAGAATTTGATTGTTTTGATCTACATTCTTGATGCTTTGATTCCACTTTGCTTTGAAGATGGTTCAAAAATTTCTAACATATGCCCCAGTACAATTATTTGCATAGAAGATCCTGAACAACTATCAAAATACGTCATTCTAATAAAAAGGGAGACAATTGTTTTAAATTGATTCACACTTTCACACAAAATGATAACAATCATGTGTTTTAGAGTCCCTTAGGCTGCACTAAAATTCTTCATATTATAGAATCCATTACCCCTGACAACTCTTAAATTTCCAATAAGAAGTCAGCCAAGCAATAGTGGTGATAAAGGAGCAAATAGTTTAAGTCTTTCCGACTATCAATTTAATAGAGCCATTTTCATGGGCTGACCATACATATCTATGTATCAGTTCAGATTTTCTCCAGTGCCCAACTCCAAATGAAAGATTGCTCATATATTTGTGTCTGCTTTTGCAAAAGCCACAGTGTTCAATAAGCTGCCTACCTAAGAATTGAAACCATTAGCTCTGAAAAGTCAACAAGGAAGCATGGCCTCCAATCACTGCCGTAAGCTTCCAGAAATGTGAAGCACATATTAAATAGATGTCTTATGATAAAAAGGACCTTGCTTGCCACTGCTATGCACTATGCTTAGTGCTAAAACCAGATTTGATATCTGGTCAGCATGAAGAGATTGTGACCTAGTATTCACAAAAACAATTCATCTGCCTAGAAAAAAAAAGAATTGGTGTATTACTCTCCTCTACCACTATACATTTATTCTGTAAAGTGAGAATAAGCATGTAACAAGAAGGAAAAAAAAAATCTAAATAGCTTATAGTAGTATGACTATGAAACTGAAGTCAGACCACTGAGAATTGGCTGCAAATCCCCTGCAGAACACCCCTGTTGGAGGGTTGAGGTGGGGAAGACTTGATTGCAAAGACAAGCAAGGAAAGAATTTACATGACAGTCAACTTCACCTCAAGGCTTACAGGACTCTGCTGCAGGGAGACTAACAAACCTCCTGCCATGTGCTGAGGTACAGCCTTTCCTATGTGCTCCTGAAGTTTAGACTCAGAGGAGCAACACTGATTAATTAATTACTCTGTTGACAATTTAACTTTTGTAAGACTGCTTTTTCCAGATTTTGCACAAAGGCTATGCAAGGAAAAACACGATTCTTCATTTAATGCTTTTTAATAATATATTTACTTGGCAGTATGTCTGTCTTTTTTTTTTTTTCTTACATTCCTATTTGCATTCCATTTTTTCTACCTAAATCAAAATCCCAATTTATACATACATATGTACACCACTTATCTCAGACAGAGGCTCTTTTTTATTCCCCACAAAAAATTATCTGTGGCAAACTTTTCCATACTACCCAGCATAGCAAAAGGGTGAAGCAAGTTGAATTCTCAGTGTGTGCCTGAGCAGCTCTGAGGACAGCAGTGTCAGATCCTTTACAGCCACTGAGAACTATAAGGTGGTTATGAATCAGTAACTGTAAAGCATCCCTGAGCACAGATTAGTTATATCTATTTCATTTCAGGCTAACCTACACTATGACACATGTAATTGGTTATGTTTTCTGCATTATGTCCAATCTAGCTCAGATTTGCATTGTAAACAAATCAATTTGCCACTTTAATTGTTTAGCTCTGAGTCAACTTACAGGGCTGAGAGGGCAGACAAAACATAATAAATGGCTTCGTGTCCAGATTTTATCACAAGGAGCTGAACTAAATAACTTATGAGCCCAGTCAGTTCTATTGAGTTATGAACTAGCTCTTTCTCCAGAGTAAATTAAAATTCTTATTGCATTCAAAAAGCCTAGTGAACACATTTTATTACTATTGCAGGGAAACACAGAAATAATGGAGGTAGAGCTAAGGTAAACATATAACTTGATGCCTCTCCAGTGGATTGTTTGCTAAACCTCGTAATTTTATGCACTGGTATTTGAATGTTGTATTTTCTGCCTGTGTATTCAGAAGGCTCAATAGAAAAATACAAGTTGCTGGGACATGGCAAAATGAGAGCTTTGTGATGACAGAAGAAGCTACTGTACACAAAGAATATGTTCTAAAAGCAATGACAATTTTCTGCTACATTTTCCTATAAGCAATCTCGTCCCAGTTCAGGAGCAATGGGCATTTTAGTTAGCATTTGGGAAAGGAGCAAAGAGCATAAAGTAATAGAAACTAAGTAAATGGGAAAATTATAGTCTAGATAAAATGGAAGCTAGCACTTATTCTATAATAGAAATTCATACTATTAGAAACATAGACTTAACTATAATATTTTATGCATACAATGAAAAGAGGAACACACACTTTATTACCAGAGAGAAAGGACAAAGTCCCTAAATGCATAAGCACACAGAGATGAATGTTTGTCATACGCAAGGTGAACTAAAAAGGTGGCTGCATCATTGTGAAATTTCAGGAAGGCAACAGGCTAAAATTCATCCCCCCAGTGGCAAAATTCTTATTAATTTCAGTAGTTCAAGGATTCTGTACAAGGAAAAAAACAACAATTGCAATAACTGAAATACTGAGTGACACAGAGACAGAACAAGCATAAATATTATCCCTTGTCAAATAAAAAAATCTGACCTTTGAACAAAAAAAATCTATATCTTTTTTTGCTGCAATGACTAGATGAACTTACAGCCATCCCATGCATGAATAACGAAATATATTTTAAGTTACTAATTAAAAAATGTCAACCCAAGTGAAAATCAGAAATGCTGATTTGAATCCCCAAAGGGTCAAAATTAATACTAATCTCATAAGTTAAATATTCAACACAGTAAGATTTTGGAAATGACTGGACAGGCTCTTGAGAAGAACATGAGAGTAGTGTAACTAATAGGACTCTGAAATACAGAAAGATCAAGATGTCAATGCAAACTGAGCAACAGGAAACAAACTAATTTGCAAATTACGTCAAAAATAACTAAACTGATCAATAAGAACACATATGAAATAAAAATATCAAAACTAAACGAGAAGCCAAGCTCTATTACACATCTGAAGAGCACACTTTTAAAAGATTCTAGCAAGTGGAGTAAACTAAAAAAATAATAAATCTTGCATATGGAATATAACCCAATCAAGCCTCAATAGGAAAGAATGTTACAGCAGCCATCTTACAGAAAATATCAGCTTTTAAAAAATTGAAAGCTTGCTCAATTCAGAAGAATATGAAAGCCTATACAAAAGACTATGAAAACCTCCCTCCTGGGAGAACCAACCTAAAATGGAACTTAAGAGCACATAAAAAAGGATTTAAGGAGTGCCTTGTAAAGAGTTTTCAGAGCAAAAAGTTCGAAAATACATCAAAGAAACAAGCCAAAAAGGAATTTAGAGGGACAGTTTGACAACAAAAGTGTACCTGACATGCCATATAAGTATATAAAGCCATAGCAGAGAGGCTTGCTCACTGCTTTGCATTGCTGATCCTTGCTGAAAATGTTGGACAGATCTCATAGTCAGCTTACTCTTTGTAGCAGGAAAGGTCAGAGGACCTAATTCAGCTTGGTATAAACAAACAGTATTAAAGCAAACAGATAAATCAGTTGTCAGAAAGTCTGGAGAGCCCAACAGCATAAACCTGAAAGCGCTGTGGAGATTCACCCAGAGGTGTCATTACTGCTGGCTGAGATGACCAACACCACCGGACATTACAGCTAGACACTGTGGCAGAGTACAGTGCAACTCTCAGCTACAAAAAGTGTTCACGAGAAAAACCTGAGACCTACACACTTCTGAATCTGACTTCCATCCTGTTAAGACAGTGAAGTCTATGGTAAACAGAAAAAGCATGTGAATAAGAATATCTAGAAAGAGTCAGCATACTTTCTGTAAACGGAAATCCTGGCTCACTAATGTGCTGAATACCTTTAAGGTTATCAACAAGCAGGAAGATGAAGATGATCCAGAGTACTTAACATATCTTAATTTCAAAAAGGTGCATGAAAAGGCTCTGCTGGCTTGGACACATCCCACTTCAGTGGTGGGATGAGAAAGAGAAACCTTAGCAGGATTCACTGCTAAGAGCTTGCATATTCCTCATCAAACCAAAAGTGAGGAGGCTTCTCTTCAAAAAGAGAGAGAGAGAGAATAAGCCACCAATTGCCAAAAATAGTTACACACGAACTACTGGATTTAAAGCAAAACAAGCACACCACACAAAACCGCAGACAGGGACTTTTTTTGTCTGCTGTTGTTCCATAAAAATTCTAAGTCTCCATGAGACCCATAGGGCTTGACTCAGTACAGAGAAGCACAGCATGCTGTCACAAAAGGATTCAGACAGAAATTAAGGTGCCCTGACAGTCACAAAATACCTCGTCACTGCAACAACACAGATAAGCTTTTGACTCTGGCAAATGTTCAGCACTCCCTAGAACTTGCTCATAGAGCTACTCTGAGAAGGGAATATGTAAATGAAGCCCAACAAGTCAGATTTTTAATGTCTCTGGTCTTGCTTCTTTCACAGAATCAAAAAGAGGATACAGCTTTCCCTCCTCCATAACAGGTAGGTAGCTTGGAAAGTAGCCCTTGTGTACAATAGTCTTGTCTGCTTACTAAGGAAAAATACTGCTGAGCTTTCAATGCCTCAGTAATCAAGGACTGCAAAGCCCACTCTCTACCAATCATTTAGGTCATCCCTTTTTGGCTTTGAAATTCTTCATGAGCCTACCCATGTTGAACTGTTTCCTCACTCTTCTTAGCTTATACACAAAGTCATGTTATTCATGCCTATATTAATTACGTCAGTGCTTCCTAGGAGCTAGAGTAAAGGAAGCCTAGATACTCCTTCGAAAATCCCAGATGCAGCATCCCTGGGAAAAATAAATAATTATCTCAGTAAGGAAGAATCTCAATTCAATCAGTTTCTATTCAGGCCTTGCTCATAAAATTTCAGTCTTGAGTAGCAAACCAACTTCAGGAAATGCTAAGTAATAAGCAGGGATTACACTCTCTCAAAAAACACTTTTGAGTTCTCAGGTGGCACATTAGTCATTCCTCCCAAGTCAAGATTTCATATTTAACTATTTTGAAAAGATCAAAGCAGAAGTTTCTTTATTATTTTCATCTTGATAGCATTTTGCATTCAGACCTGGAATTAAAACCGATGTTACTTCATTTCCTGTATCCAATTTCCATTTCACATTAGTTTTGTTCCTTACAGCCACAATCAGAAGAAGGGATCAAAAATGTGAAAAAGAGCTGTTCTCTAACCGCTGCACAGCTCTTGCCATCATTTATTGCACTCCCAATAAAAGGGGCTAGCAATAACTGTTACTTCTAAAGGAGAATCAAATAAACTCTGTTTATAGTACAGCCAGCAGCAAGATGACTTTACTAACAGGTAACAAATTGCCAATCTGATTGTAGCCAGCTGCTTAGCGAAAAACTGGAATCATGCATTGATGTTTTGGAGAGCTTGCTTTCGCAAAACGTTGGCTGGGTGCAGCACTATTTATATGCAGCCCATCCATGTACTGCATTTGAGATGAAGTGATAGCTACCATCTTAAAACAGCTATAAAATCATCTCTGCCATCAAATCATACAACCTGGGTGTATTTTAAAATTCATTTTGGTTTTAATTAGGACAGTGAAAACTGAGATTCTAAAATAAGCAGGTATGCCAGTCTAGCATTTAAGATGTCAGTCTTCAAAAAGACTGTCAGCTCTTGCATTTATTCTATTTTACTTCGATAGGCTTAAACCTGATTTGCAATGACATAAACATGGACATTTTCTGGGGCTCCCCCATCTTGATGATCCTACAGCCTGATTAGGAGGGCTCAGGAGGCAGGGGGGAGGAAAGCAGAATAGAAAGGGCATTTGCTTACTCCTTGCCAATCTCCTCCAGCAGCTCAAGCTGACCGCATGCTGGCAAACTTTCATTTCCCAGGTCTGTAATTGCTTGTCCCGGTTATATCTGTCTCAGAGGCCACCCTCTTCCCTGCAGATGCCTAAGCAGAGTTATCAGGTTTGAAAGGCAAGTGAAGGGAACAAAAACCACAAATTTTACTGACCCTCCTGGCACCTCCACCTGAATGCAGATTTTTATCTGTTTTATCTATGTAAGACTTGTAGGTGCACTGCTTTCTCCCTCTCCAGAGCTCCTTTATCCATTCTTCATCCACATGGAGATAACAGGTTTGCTCCATCCCTACGCAGCACCTGCAGTTGGTGGTTTAATAAAGGATGAGCTATCATGCAGCAGCCTCTCTAGCAAGCTAAAGCAAATGCAGTTAACGCCTCCATCTAGCAGGAGACAAAGTAGCTTCTGCATTTTCATGAGTGAAATCAACAAAACAGAAGCAAGACATAGAAAACATGTTTGTCTCTCTCCAACACTCTCCAGTTCAGGCTTTCTTCTGGTCCCCAATATATACTTGTCGAAGTTTGGTCTGTCATGTAGATACTTTTCATTGCTTTCTGAATAATTAAAATTAAAAACAAATAATAAAAGCTTTTGGACTATTTCATAGTAGGATTTTCTAGTTTCAGCAGACCTCTTACATCTGAGGACCAAACCAAGGGTATCATTAAAGTTCCAATCAAGTGCATGAGTTAGGGGCACAAGCCTTGAGATGAACAGTCCTCTGAAACATGGACCCAGCCTCTTAACCACAGCAAAACATATTTTCTTTTAAAAATGCTTTCTTTCAAATAACGTGATACGTAGACATATGTCAGTGATATTCCAGGCTTAAATCAAAATGAAAGGATAAGATAGCCTGAAGAAGCTACACTAGTTTAGCAACTGGTGAGGGTCAAAGGGGTTACAGAAGCGCTACTGGCTTTCCATGCGTATGGCTCGTGTTTGCCAGAGGAAGACAACTCCTGGCAAACCACTCACTTTTAATGAACTTCATTTAAGAAAACAACTGTTCTTAGAAAACGTGGCCAAAAAAATGGGTTGTCTTCTCACATTATTATTTTAGCATTCACAAGTAAGTCTCATGAACTTATGGCTTTGCAGAAAGAAAAGATGTTTTGAGTAAGAAGCGATAGTGACAGGGCTCTGTGTATATGGACCAAATGCCTCGCTGTAGCCCACAGACTTCATTTTGATCTTTACTTATTGTAAGATTTTCAGGATAACAGGAAAACAGTTTTGTAGTGCCCATATCTTTATTTCTTCCTCTTCTTGTCACATATCACCACCTTTAGCACAACAGCTCTTCCCAGCACTAACAGAAGCCTGGAGTTTAAGGGTATCTATTTTTTGCCTGTCCCAGAGAGAAAAAAATTAGTAAAAAAATCTAAAAGATAGAAAAACTAAGACTGGCCCAAGGCTAACCAGCCCTGATGGAGGTGAGATAATGCAAAAGGTCCCACAAGAGGTCACAGTTAAGCACTGACAGTTTTGCATGCATTTTAATAACACAGACACAAGGCCTAGTTAAAGTATGAGTTTAAAGAATTTCATACTTTCCTTACTATAGTAAAAGTGTGGTTTTCCAGGTTTGGTAATGTATTGGCTAGTCTTCACTAAAACCACAGAATCAAAAAACAACTGTGTTTCTTCTGTTAGGTGTTCTACTGGCAGCAGTGAAAGAAAGATGAAAGCAAATGCAATTCACACACCTTGTCTAAAATACTATTTCAAATTCACCAGAACATCTTCATACAGGGTGCAGATGCCCGGGTGCTGGTAGGGGGCTGCAGGGCAGCTGGGGCTGTCCCATGCATGTCAAGGCAGTTCCACCCAGCTCACTATAGGGCACGGCTGAAGCCGTCAAGCACACAGGTGCTGCCTCAGGGAACATGTACTTAAGAAATGGAAAAAACACACAGGCAGCAAGGTGTGGAGAAAAGGTGTGAGTTCCACGGAGGAACCAAATGAAACCTGGCTAAAAGGGGAGGAAAAAGTTGTTTTAATTTTGTCACTGCTTTTCTCCCTCCAAATCTATTTTAACTGGTAAAAAATTAATTTTTCCCAAGTGAAGCCCATTCTGCAGTGATTGACAAGTGATCTTCCCATCTCTATCTCTACCCACAAGCTTTACCGTCTTATCTTCTTTCCCTTTTCTGCTGAGGAAGGGGAGTGGGATAGTGGCTGGACATGCAGCTGGCCAAGGTCAGCCTACCACAGTAACTGCATTTCCACAGTAATTAATCTTTAGGCTTTTCTAAATATGTCTTTCAAATCAGTTCCAGATTAATGTGAGAGCTCATTTTAGTGCTTCTTAGTTTTAAGGACAAGACAACAAGGAAAAAAGGGCTTGGAAGTTCATGCTAACATCCAACATACCAACTAAGTAGCAAGAAAACCATCTCTTAGCAGAGTCATCTTTTCCTTAAAGGTGTATTAAGGACGGTGGTGTTAGTGATGTGCAGTCTGACAGCGTTCAAGCTGTCTGACTCTACTCACCCATCACAAATCCTGGACAATTCCACCAATCTTCTGCCCACAACTCTTTTTTATATTCACAATAATAATGGAGACAAAATTGAGCTATTTTAGGCACTCAAGGGACTTCTTCATAGCACTACTATTCAGTATTTACAAAAGGAAATGCTACAGGGTTAAAAAATAATGACCTTTGTATTTTTATAACATGGGGAAGTGCTTGAATATTTGAAATTAATAAAATTATATAATATGCCAAGAACTGAGGTTCCTGGAAGTTAGTCATTATTTTACAGAAAACTTGTGGGGAAGAGGTGAACTTTCAACTGTGATTTTAGAGTCACTGGTTAACACACTGGATAAGCAATCACAATTTAGGAAAGAAAGCTCAAGGAGAAAGAAAATAATTCTAAAACATTACCACATTCCTGAGCTTTTGGGGGAGCTAAAACCACACAAAACAACTGGGAAATACCACATTTTCCTCATCCACAAGAGGGGCAAACATGAAAATAATGCTTTTGCAACAGATAAGTTAGAGCCATTTAAACAAAAGAAAGTGAGACTCAGAAGCAGCAGAGTATGATGTTTTAATCCCCTCTCTCCTGTCAGGTCCTTATTTTGTCCTCCTTTCCCCCAAAACCACCATCTTCTATCGACTTCTGCCATCTCCCTACCTGACCCCAGCATGGGAAGTGTTTCTGAAGGCCTAAAACTAAAACTTGTACTCTCCCTGCTCTTGAATTTTGTAACCTAAGGTTTATGGGAGATTTTACTTGTTAACAGAGACCAACATCTAACAAACTATCACACCCTTCTAACCATTACCTATCAGTAGCTCATCCTCTCAGAGACAGTCTACTCCTTGAGATTCATCCACACTGCAGTCATCATACTACAGACATACCTAAACCAGTTATTTACAGTCTAGCTCAGGTTCTGCTGCAGAGTGGCTGTGATAGTAGAAATCTCTGCACAGGATGCAATACCCAGCTGCATAGGGTTAGGCTGCTCAACTTTCTGCACTGGCAAAACCCCTCAAGCTACTTATTTTAAGGCAAGCTAAGCATTTCTGCATGAGCAACAGTCACAGTAGGGACCGCAATGTAGATATACTCCAAAAAAATGTACCTGCAAAGATTTGCCCTCAGAGAAAAAAGGCAATTAATTCCCTAAACCAAAATGGATCCCTGAGGATCTGTGCAGAGGTCAGGAAGTTTTCTCTTCTTTAATGCTGTCCACAGCATAATAACATCACCAAGGAGCAAGTTCTCAACAGCTGCCACAGTTTGAGGGGTTTGTGTGTCACAGAAACAGACAGTTTGTAAAATCAGTCTAAAACTATGTTCATTAGCCACCCATCAGGATTTCTGCAGGCTGGGAATGAACGATGTTGTGAAGACCAACTATTCTACTTCCCTTCTGTGGACCCTCATGCTGGCAATGCTCTCAAAAGAAGACAGGCTGGAGATGTGACAGAAGCACTGGACCTTACTGGTGGGCACCCAACCTCCTTTACACTGGCGATTTTTGGTAAGTTCTGCTGGAAGGTGCAAAAGGACAAGGGAAGTTTTACTGACTTACCAGAAAGAAAAAGTCTGTGCATTCGAACACTTCCTCTGGATGACATAAGCACTGGTCACACCTTAGGAAAAAAAAATCATACCAAAGACAATGACTATACTGCGTACAAAAAGCCACCTATACTCAAAGTAGTGACTGCTCTCTGTGTTGCTAGAGCCAGATGCTTCCTATAGTTGCCACCATATCAAAAAAATTCCAAAGCATTTTGTACATTAAAAATCATATAAAAGAACTGAAAAAGATCTTCTCAATGCAGTGCAATACACAAGTAACTGCAAAGAAACAATTGTGTGGTTTTCTGCCTCCTGGGTAGTTAACACTGCTTTTAATTTCCTCTCTGTCTTTTCATATTATCATCTGCAAAAGCTCATGGCCAAGAGTTTGCCCTGGTAATAGCTGACTGTTCTCTTTGATATCATCACTCCTTGCTCTTCATGGACAGGCTAATATTCATTGTGATTAGCAAGGGACAGCCCTGTCTATCCAGATTACTCATGAATAGTTAGCAGTTCACTCCATGCATCATCACTAATTGCTGTAAAAGAAAATGTCTGCATTTCTTTTTTAAACAAAAAAGACCATGATTTTCTCTCTCCAGTCAAGGCAACAATGCTCCTCTGGTATTCAACGCAATTGCTGAGAATTTGTTTCTATCAGTAATTCCAAGAAATAATAACTTATGGGTTAGGGGTTTTTTTTATTCTTTGAGATTTAATGTTCCATGAACCTGTACTAAAAATTACTTTCTAAAAAAAATGCAGAAAGGTATTATTCAGGCAACTCATAACTATCCCAGTCCTTAAACTGCATGACCATGCATTCCTAGATGATAATCCTAAGGAAAATGTAGTGACAAGTCCTACCATGTTGTGGATGAGCATGCATGCCTAGTTCTACAAAGACACGAAGGTACTATTTCTATTCCCAGTTTAGCACATGGTCTTAAAAGAAAAAAAATAAACAAACCACCACATGTTTAAACATGATACAACTTTGTCTTCCCCCATATTTGGAAGTCTCTCTCTGAGAAACTTGTTTTTTCTCAGAAGTTAGATCTATAAAATTATCAATTATTTTTTCTTAAAAAACATTTTAAAAATAACTTGGGTTTGCGGTTTTCTTTTGCTGATTATTGTTTGCTTGGGTTTTAACTGATCTGCTATTGAAATGTGTCCATGGTGATCTTCCTGGTTTTGTGGCCTATTTATATGAAACAAAATAATACTGAGCTGATACCAATAGTGTTTTAAGAGATTCTTTCATAGATATGATATTTTGCATCTTCACTCATTAAAAAATTATGTAATTTGTAATCATTGCCTAAAGCATGTACGTACCATTTTCATAGAATCATAGAATAGTTAGGGTTGGAAACGAACTTAAGATCACCAAGTTCCAACCCCCCTGCCATGGACAGGGACACCTCACATTAAAAATTTTGCTGTAGGATAATTGCTCTGCGTTAGAAAAAACTTTTTTGCAATCAGATTTTTCTCCTGCAATGAAAGAAAATTTGTGCAAGATTGATTTATCAAATTTTATCTGCCAGAAAAGTGCTGCTGATTGATGCAACCTTCTCCACCTACAGGACAGCACCAGAAATCACACTGCAGAAATAAATGAAATATAAATGTAACAAAGAAGGGCAGGTGAACAAATTAAAAAAAAAAATAAAAAAAATAAAAACCAACCAAAAACCACTGTGGAACCATCGAGGATTTTACAGATGCTACACTTGATACAGTCATGAAGGCCAGAAAACAAAGTTTCATGCTATTTTCAGACTCGTCTTTCTGCTACCTTTCCTCGGCCACTGCTGCCAAACACCATGACCATGCCAGCTCAAGCCAGAAGCTCCAGTTTAGGCTAAAGTTCTCTTTTGGGATTCCTTCTGACATGAAAATAAACTCTGATCACAGTGCTGATATATCCAATAAATCCTTTTGGTCATCACCAGCTCTCTCTACATAAGTAAAGTCCAGAAAAATTAAATCTGGAGAGAACAGCATTTTATTTCCATAAAAACAAAGCAGATTTATAAACAAAATAATTCAAGGTCAAGAAAGATTTTTACCTTGGATATAAACAGCAGTTACTATGTTCATGATGAGTTATTAGGGTGCCTTCTGTCAAGACATTTTTTAGCTTAGCTTTTGGTTGAACATCTGGCAGACACAGAAGAGAAGGGATTCTTCTGAAAATGTCCTCAGTCAATCAATGCATGAACATCTCAAGAGAACATCTGAGGAGGATTTGTGTGTCCTATTTGAAGTTTTGACCTGGAGCTGTCACCATTTAACATTCACCATAAACTATTTTGATTACTATTGTCAGATTCCAAATGGAAGACACAAGGCATGCAAGTAGAATATTTAAATCTTTCTGTTGCTCTTCTGCAAATCTGGTAGTGAAATCAATCTACCAATTAACTAACTGCTAATTCATTGCTGTGAAGCCATGAGCATGGTGTCACTCTGGCACCTATATATTAAGTTAGTTTTCTTGTATTGTTACTTTGTTCTGCATTTTTCCAGGAGACACATTGTGAACATTATTCCATATTTCAAAGTCTCCATGTACATTACTGTTATCAGTAACACACATAGCCTATGATAATTTATAAAGCAGCTGGAAAAACTGACCAGAAATTCCAGGTATTGAGATTTTTACAACTGCTTCTTTATCAATAACAATTTTCTGTATTCTCTTTCAGAAATCTTTGTTTTTTACACTACATCTAATGCTTAAAATATGAGGTGTTCTATAAAAACTAACTAAATTACATACCTTTCTCTGATAATATATGCAGAACCTTAAATCTGCACACAGCTAATACTAGGTAAGGCAACACAAAAGTCCACTTGCAGAGACCAGTTTGAAGAATCCGGGCCTTAGTGAAAGATGTTATTTTTCTAACTGATATCAGCACTTCTAGCCCCTTAAAAACATATTTTTCCTATAAAATCTCTCTCAGCTTTCTGATCTCAGGCATTCTTAAATGCCTAACCATGAATTAAAGAGATGAGATTTAAAACACATTTTGACTGTCAATCTAAAGCATCTTTTATTCATCTACAAAGTCTTAATTAAGGACATATATCTTCAGCTCCCTTTTTTTCTTTTTTCTAGTGACTATGGTGTAAGTCCTATTTTAAGACATTTTAATTGTGAACATTCTAATCATCAGCATGATACACTGCAAATTCAGAACTAAGAATATCTGAAAACAAAATTCAGTAAATAGAGGTCTGCAGTGTCACTTCTGCATTGTTAACTGTAAGCTCAGGCTGTCCTCACAGGAGAGTGAGCTGGAGTAAATGTGAGATGTATGCACACTCCTACTAATCTGTCACCAAATATCAGGGTCTAGAAAAACATAGCAGATGCAATCTTCAAGTGGTTGCTGACAATGACACCCTTAACAGGGCTTAGCTCCATCAATGTAGACATACAGAAGCCTGAACAAAGGTGTCATGCTAACATTTCAGGTGATTTTTACTCTTATAAGTCCTCCATTTATGGATGGAAGCAGTTCAGTGAGAACAAGTGGATATTGAGGGCTGAAAAATATTATTTTATCTCTTTATTTTATCAGAAACTAAGCTGTGCCTTACTTGCTGATTAGACAGGCAATCAAATGCCCAGTGCTCCTGTGCCACAACTACTCCTATCTCTAAACCACAATTATTCTTAAGCTATCATTTCAGATGAAGGTCTACATAGAACAAAATGTTTGTTTTCTCCATGGTCTTTTCACTAGCCAGAGTGCAACTTATGTGGGTTTGGAGCAGCAATAGAGCCACAGATCTCTCAGCTGGGAAGAGATAAGGGAACGCTCAGCACAAAAATCTTTCCCTTTTTTCCTTGCCATGCCTTTTCTTTCTGTATCCAAGAGGAGAAGGTCATCTCCTTCCTGTTGCCTGCACACAAAACACACATATATTATGTTCAAGACTTCTGAACAGGGAGTACAACTCTCTGTCTCACCAGCTGACTCTCATGCTGGGAGGAACTGCTCTTTCTGACACCTCTGGAAACTGAAGATGATTTTACTTTTTTTTTCTTCATGTGATAAGATTGGCAAAGGGCCATTTGGCATCCAGAGGTCTCATCTGGGATTCAGGTTCCAATTCTTGCACAGTGGGAGAGTTCCAGTAACACTGGTAGGTTAGAAAGAGTCAGAAATCCTTGCAAGTCAATAAATTGCCTGCTCACAGCCTGAAGTAGGAAAGAATACATCCTGTGCAGCTAGTGATTCTTTCTGTCTGTTAGAGTAACTCCTGATTTTAGGGCTTCTAGTCACAGCAGACATGCAGATGTAGATGGGGTTCTGGCCTTCAAACTTACACCAAACTTCTTTATGAATCAAGAACCATTAGAACATCTCTGATGCAATACTGCCAGGTAATTTGGAGTGTACATTCAATTCAAATATAAAAGTATAAATGAAGTTACAGTCTCCCTACATAACTCTTATTACCTACACCACAGTATGCACTGATACACGAAAAAAATGCCAGTGATAAAAAAAATCAATTCCTGTTTCTGTAGTCCACTAAAGCATCATAGAAATGAAAATATATTGTTTCCATATGTATTTTGAGGCCTTTTCACATAAATTGAATGACTTTAAATTAAATTTAAATAAATAATCTTGACAATTGACTCCAGCTTCCCTTAGAAACATTTCATGACTTACCTTCAGTGTCAAAGAACTGTTTTCTGCTCCATTACAAAACCCCAAGGGAGACATGATTCTGTAGTTTTTCACAAGGAAAATTAGACAGGGTTACATATATAGAGGGAACAAGGACTGGAAGGAGTGAAATATATGGTTATGAGAGACTAAGTCCCTAATACAAGAAACTACTGACTCTAACCTAGGCTGTAATTTTTGTGGTGTTGGCATATGTCACTTATCTTTCTATAAAAGATGAAATATAAATCTTCTTAATAATAAAGACAGTCTGAAATGCACTGGGAGTGAGGCACTGTATAGCAATTTGCACTGCTTGCAATAGTTTTGAATATCTTCCTCCAGGTTAAGCTTTCATAATGCACAGCAAATTCACATTCACTCAGAAGTGAATGTGTGACTTGAACCAAGTTAGATTTTAGTGAATTCATTTCTGAGATGAATGACCCAATTGAGTATAATGGCTCTGTGAAGCTGCCTAGAGTAAAACATATGAGTAAGTAAGCGATTGCATGATTGAGGCCCGAGACATTAAGAAACATACTGCTTCTACCCAGTAATAGCGTCATTAATGCAGCCATTTATTGGTTTATTTTTACTTAGAACATGAGAAAATGCATTGCTCTTCTGAGACCATGAGAAATCAATACATTTACAGCTTTTAATAACATGATCTAAACCAGTTGCTACAGGCCGCAGAGAAATTTCTTGTGGGTATACAACACCATTCATTCTCTCCGCAATATTATCTGCCTTTCAACAGACACAAGCCAAGACTTCAGTGAAGCAATAATTAAACCTATGCTGCACTGCCAAAAATGAAAATTATGTACATTAGGAAGCCTAAAAAATTCTTTTAACATCTTTGTTTTCATAATAAAGAAAGCAAAGAGACACCAAATTGCACACATTGTACAATCACCAACTCACAACAGCAACAAACTTAATATTAACAGGGTGTCACTGGCTACACTCAGGCTGTAAAAATGACATCACATATAGAATCATAGAATCATAGAATTATAGAATAGTTAGGGTTGGAAAGGACCTTAAGATCATCTAGTTCCAACCCCCCCCCCCCACTAAACCATGCCACCCAAGGTCCTGTCCAATCCAGCCTTGAACACTGACAGCGATGGAGCATTCACAACTTCCCTGGGCAACCCATTCCAGTGCCTCACCACCCTCACAGTAAAGAATTTCTTCCTTGCAGCCAATCTAAACTTCCCCTGTTTAAGTTTGAACCCGTTACCGCTTCTCCTCTCACTACAGTCCAGAATGAAGAGTCCCTCCCCAGCATCCCTATAGGCCCCCTTCAGATACTGGAAGGATGCTATGAGGTCTCCACGCAGCCTTCTCTTCTCCAGGCTGAACAGCCCCAAATTTCTCAGCCTATCTTCATACGGGAGGTGCTCCAGTCCCCTGATCATCCTCATGGCCCTCCTTTGGACTTGTTCCAACAGTTGCATGTCCTTTTTATGTTGAGGCCACCAGAACTGCACACAGTACTCCAAGTGAGGTCTCACAAGAGCAGAGTAGAGGGGCAATGCATGCAGATTCAAATGCCTTACATTTATTGAACCTGTTGAAACGCTATCTGGAGAAGAGTCACTGTTACATATTAACATTTTTATATGTCATTTTTCTCTGAATACATGTATATTGCAAATGAAGAATGGCAGAACTTAGGACCTTGATTACAACATTAAGTTTCAAACTCCCTGACCATACCAGTAAGAATCAATATTATCGATGGACTTTCAAAGTGAAAGAGACAACACTGGCTCAGTAGGATGATCTCTTTTAGAACCATTATGCCTCCAAGAAGGAGGGCAGCACTCCTTAAAGATAGACAGACTGACAGGGTGTCATGGGTCCAGCAGCAGCAGTCATTTTTCTCCTTCTTGGTAGCTGGTGCAGCGCTGTGTTTTTTCACTTGGGGCCTGGGAACAGCGCTGATAACACCAGTGTTTTCAGTTACTGCTTGGTACAGTTTTGGTTTGGTCAAAGACTTTCTGAGTTTCACGCTCTGCCAGGGAGGAGTGGAAGCCGGGAGGAAGCAGAGACAGAACACCTGACCCAAACTGACCAAAGAGCCATAGCACGTCATGCCCAGGATGTAAAAACAGAGAGCAGAGACCCAGAAGGGTGGGGGTGCACTGCGTGGTCGGGCTTGGTGTTAGGTGGTGAGAAATTGTATTCTTTTCCCTTATATTTCTCTTGTCATTATTAGTATTGGTGGTAGCAGTAGTGGTCTTGTGTTATACCTTAGTTACTAAACTGTTCTTATCTCAACCTGTGGGAGTTGCATTCTTTAGATTTTCCTTCCCATCCCTCCGGGAGTGGGGGGAAGAAAGAGGGGGGAGTGAGTGAGTGAAACTGCATGAATTATAGAGGCTTAAACCACAACAGTTCTTTTGGCACCCAACATGGGGCACAAAGGGTTGAGATAACGACAGGATTAATAGCCACTCGTCACAATGCTGATTTGTTGGATCTCAGAGTTGCTGCTCTTGATTCTCTTGAGTTCACGGTTTCAGCCTGTTGTACCTTACTTACAGCCGGTATTTCTTTTCTTAGCATTTTTCAGGTATGGGTTTTGGGTTAAGGTTCTCGTTTCATTATACTTTATTGGAATGGCTTGCAATACAGGCGGGCTCCGGAAGCAGAGGGGGGCTGATGTGAACGTGGACGTGGAGTTGTGCCTGGCCGCCCGGCTGCTCTTCACCATCCTGGCCTTCATCCTAGCCTCGGTCTTCGTGAGGCTGTGGGAAGCAGAGGAGGGGCGGCCCCGGGAGCCGCTGGCGGCCGAAATGGCCTGGGAGTGCAGCCCCGGGGACTTAGAGCTGAGCCCCTCTCCTGCAGAGCCCAGCCCGGCGGCTGCCGAGCAGCGGGAGGGGGCGGTGGAAAAGCCAAGTCCTGCAGCCGAGCCCAGCCCCGCGGCGGCCGAGAGCATTCCCCAGCAGCCACCCGCAGAGCCCCGCGAGCCCGAGCCCCAGGAGGATGCAGGAGACCGCGCAGCACTGCCCAGCAAGGCAGAGGAGGGAGATCTGGACTCAGACAAAGAGCAGCTGGTGGTGAGAGAGCCGGAAAGCACAGCAGCTACACCAGCCCCAGTGACAAGCACAGCAGCCTCATTTGAGAGCTCTGAAGGGCTTGAATGGCCTTTGGGTACCCTTGAGACCTGCCTGCTGATTGTGATGGGGATCACAGTGTTGGCATGCATACAGAGTGTGTTTTACCCACAATCATTTTGTCTGGTCCCGAGAGTTAAGCAGAGTGGGGTGTGGGCCTTGTCTGGGGTTAGACTGCGATCTAGGATGACAAAGAGATTTTCCCTGAGGTTGGGCAGTCATGAGTGGCAGGGTGTGTGGGACAGTATGGGCGAGTATATAGTCCACTGGGCCCCTCCAGTGCTTTGAAAGCCTTGGAGATGGAAGGCAGCTGCATGGAGGCCCCAGCGACAAGCTGCAGAAACTGCTGGAGGGGAGGGTGAATTATTTTGAGCCTGGTGAGCCCATGACACCTCAGGCCATCAGTGCAGAGATGCAGCACACAGATGGACTCATGATCGAGGGGTGGACTTAGCAATGGACACTATTGCCCAGGTTATTCACAAGTGTGAACACTGCACACAGCCTCTCCTGCTCTGAAAGGCTGTTACAAGAGATGGAGCCCGACATCATGGACTGGATGGACTCAGCAGCTTTATAGGGATTGGTCCATGCACTAAGGGATGATCTCTCTCTCCCTCTGTGCATGTGTGTAGATGTATATATATACATGTAGTGGTATATTGAAAATGTGGGATCTGAGCATGACGTGAATGGTATGGAATAAGGGCTGGATACTGTCATGGGTCCAGCAGCAGCAGTCATTTTTCTCCTTCTTGGTAGCTGGTGCAGCGCTGTGTTTTTTCACTTGGGGCCTGGGAACAGCGCTGATAACACCAGTGTTTTCAGTTACTGCTTGGTAAAGTTTTGGTTTGACCAAAGACTTTCTGAGCCTCATGCTCTGCCAGGGAGGAGGGGAAGCCAGGAGGAAACAGAGACAGGACACCTGACCCAAACTGACCAAAGAGGTATCCTATGCCATAGCACGTCATGCCCAGGATGTAAAAACAGAGAGCAGAGACCCAGAAGGGTGGGGGTGCACTGCTTGGTCAGGCTGGGTATCGGGTGGTGAGCGATTGTATTCTTTTCCCTTTTATTTCTCTTGTCATTATTAGTATTGGTGGTAGCAGTAGTGATTTGTGTTATACTTTAGTTACTAAACTGTTCTTATCTCAACCTGTGGGAGTTGCATCCTTTCGATTCTCCTTCCCATCCTTCCGGGAGTGAGGGGAAGAAAGAGGGGGAGTGAGTGAGCGAAACTGCGTGAGTTATAGAGGCTTAAGCCACGACACAGGGATAAGTAACATGCTTTTAACATAACACTTAATTTTATTTGAAAGTCTCTCTATTAATTATTCTCACAAGAACGGGCCAGGACTCAAAGAAATATCATAGGTTGATACGGTCATCATAGGTTAAATAACAGTTAATGGCTTTAAAGTGACAGAGGGCAGACTTAGATTAGATATTAGCTAAAAATTCTTCCTTTTGAAGGTGGTGAGGCCGTGGCACAGGTTGCCCAGAGAAGCCGTGGCTGCCCCATCCCTGGCAGCGTTCAAGGCCAGATTGGACAGGGCTTGGAGCAACCTGATCTAGTGGAAGGTGCCCCTGCCCATGGCAGGGGCTGGAACTAGACAAGCTTTAATGTCACTTCTAACCCAAACCATTCCATGATTCTATGAATATTTGGGAGTTCATATGTGAAAATTTGGCTTTAGGGATATTTAGTTTGAAAAACTGAAAACTTATAAATACATCAGTATTAACTGGGCTCATCTGACTTAAAAAAAAATAATTTGCAGCAGATATCATTCAAAACAAATAGTTTGAAGTGCAATCACTAATTCTCCAAGTGTGATATCAGCATTTAGTACCCACCTGTTGGCAGTGTTTTATCTGCTCAAGCCTTTATTTTTAACTTATAGCATAAGAAGACATCTCTGGTTACCTAAGGATTGTTTTTCCTTTCAGTCATAACAGATCAAGTCTATAGATGCTTTACTAAATGAACCTAATATGTTATCACCATTTTTAGGGCTTGCTTAGTATTTCAAGACTCCAAGGGAATTAAGAATCTCTTGGGGATCTTCGGTTCTCTAAAATCTCCTGAATTTCTAACACAGAGGATCAAATTCCAATTGTGTGTTATGCTTAAGATCTGACACCAAAGACAATGTAATTGGGCATGTTCATTTTGGCTACTCTATTAAGTTATGAAGTTCCCGGTGCTGCAACCTTCACTAACCTATAGGAAGTCTGTGGGACTCCACAAGGGCAAAGTTTGTGCTGTATGAATGTCTTTCAAAAGCAGAGCTAGTGTTAGGAAGAATTTGACTCAGTCCAAACACAATGAGGTTGCTGGTACACTGCCCAAACATATATGTACTGCCATTACTTTTTTCCAGGACAAATTAAGAATATTTCACATCATCAGTTTGCAATTGAACATCACTCAATCAACTGGCTTAGACAGACATGTTCAGCATGTCAGCTTCTGTGAATCCTAAACCATGCTACCAATAAGTTACATAAAGGGAACTACAGCTAACATAGAATCATAGAATAGTTAGGGTTGGAAAGGACCTTAAGGTCATCTAGTTCCAACTTCCTGCCAGGGGCAGGGACACTTCACACTAAGCCACATCACCCAAGGCTCTGTCCCACCTGGCCTTGAACACCGCCAGCAATGGAGCATTCACAACTTCCTTGGGCAACCCATTCCGGTGTCTCACCACCCTCACAGGAAAGAACTCCCTCCTTATAAACAATCTAAATTCCCCCTGTTTAAGTTTTAACCCATTACCCCTTGTCCTATCACTACAGTCCCTAATGAAAAGTCCCTCTCCAGCATCCTTACAGGCTCCCTTGAGATACTGGAAGGCTGCTCTGAGGTCTCCATGCAGTCTTCTCTTCTCCAGGCTGAACAGTCCTGACTTTCTCAGCCTGTCTTCATACAGGAGGTGCTCCAGTTCCCTGACCATCCTCGTGGCCCTCCTCTGGACTTGTTCCAAAAGTTCTACGTCTTTTTTTATGTTGAGGACATCAGAACTGTACACAATACTCCAAGTGAGGTCTCATGAGTAAATATTTCAGTACATAAATAGTGAACCACAGGTAGTGAAATATTCACAAATATAAAACTTAACAGTGATGCTGGACTTGAGAAAACAAAGACAATATAGTAATCTGATGCTTCTCATTTGCTGGTTAGACAGGGGTTTGCAAAGATACTTACTTTTTTCCACCTGCCTTTGTAACTTGACAGTAACAGAGGTTCTACAGTGTGGTACTGAATTCGGAGGCATTTTGTTTGTATTGTTAGAGCCTTAATTGAAACAGTCAGAGAGAAATGTTTTATTACAGAGAGAGAAAGGACTTTTTTAATAAGGCTCTAAGGAGACTCAGTTTTAATGATGCTTAACACAATGTTTTAAACCACACAGTATATCTACGTGCTATTTCTTGTTAAATGTTGGTTATTTAACAGCAGGCTGGCACCAGATTGCCTGCTGCGGATAGTTAGGGCTGGCTCGTATAAGCTCTGACAGTCTCAACATTGATGAAAGACAGCATCAATTTTAAATCTTACAGTATTTCACTTCTTGACACTGACACTTTCTTTCTCACACCACTATTTATAACAGATGTTCTTCACGTGGCAGTAAGTGTAAACACAAATATAATCAACTGCTAAACTCTATGCCCTGACGTCACTTGAAACACTAGGTGGGAGACCAGGATTATAAAAAGCAGGTACATCCGTTCCTCAGCAGTGTTTAACACTTAGTACTTTTGATATGGTTATGAAAATACAGATAGAAGACCCTAACCATTAAAACTTACACATTATGAATCAGCAGTTGAAAAGAGGAAGCACGACACAAAGTTTAGCAGTATATTAATAAGTTTATATTTATACGATTTCAGAATAATAAATATTGATTAGGCAACCCTTTGAAAAAACCTATCAAAGTATGACTTTTCCATTAGGCCACAGTTCACTTGTATTTCAAATCAGTTGACAACCTTTATTTTTCAAGATTTTTTTCCCCCTCCTTTCTCCCACTTGGGGAATTTTCACGTTTTGACTTAGGATTGTGCAGGGGGGGGGAGTGTTTGTTTTTTTTTTTTCCTTTTCTGTAAAAAAAGGACACTGCAGATGCTGTCTCAGAAGAAGAAAAAATAATAATCTGCAGAAGACTAAAATAGAAACAAAATGAAATGTATTCGATTACAAAGCTATAGAACATTAAAAACTTGAATCCTTTCCTCTCATAGGCAGAGCTGTGGGAAGCAAATTTTAAAGCAAACTGGTTTTAAAAATCATAACCGTCTCACTGCCAAAATACTTTTTGTCTAGGACGTGATAGCTTGTATGTATACAGGGAACTTGTGACACAGAACGAAAGGGTGAGAGTTCAAAGAATAATTGCACGTCACAGACTGAAAAGCTGAACTATAGATACTCATAAAAGCAACATTGACAAAACGCACATCGGGCATTTATATCTGGTCTTGAACAGAAAGGAATACTCACAGTTCTGCATTAGCTCTGATTTTCCCCCACAGCCCATTTCTAAAAGGCACGTATACCCTAAAGGAAATGGAAAAGAAACAAATAAAAAATGTTGATAAGGTGACTCAATCAATCATGAGGCATATTAGCAGTGGTAAACAGGATTGTCTAACCAGAGCATTAACCTTCAGGAAGGAGGTAGAAGTAATGAAATAATCTAAACCCCCTAAACACATCAGTTGGTATGCAAATCTAATAACCAGTTACTTCATTATTGATGCTGACATTTCTTTTGTTGCTCCAAGAAGGAAATTTGCATTTTGTCATAGAAGAACTGTCGACAGGCAGTATATAAAATGAAGTAAACCACCTAAAATATCCTAGCAATTGTCAAAGACTTACCTAATGAACTAAACACAGCATAGAGTAATGAAAGTAAACATCTCACTCACACAACCAAGGTCATAGAAAGTACTTTTTGCCGCAGTTTCTAATGAATAGGAAAAAAAAGTTCAATAACACATTGAAAACAAAGAAATTCTTTCCAGATGACTAGAATTCCTCACCCAAAAGAAACCCAAACCAACCAAACATATAAACAAAACCACAAAACCAAACCAAAACCAAAACCACACCACTACCAAGTGAAAAGAGCAGCCAAACTTCTTTCTTAAGTATTTCAAGTCTTGAATATTTGTAATTCTATGTGTGGAAGACAAAAAAATCATCTCCATCTAGAAGCCCACTAGACCACATAGCACAGTACTAAGCAAAAGCAGTGTTTCCAAGGACTCAGTACTTGTAAATACCCAAGTATTGAGAAGTGAAAGACCATGGCTGTTTGGATGGGTCATCTCTTTGTAAATGTACACCCAAATAGTATCATAGAATCATAGAATAGTTAGGGTTGGAAAGGACCTTAAGATCATCTAGTTCCAGCCCCCCTGCCATGGGCAGGGACACCTCCCGCTAAACCATGCCACCCAAGGCTCTGTCCAAACGAGCCTTGAACACCACCAGCGATGAAGCATTCACAACTTCTGAAAAAGCCAACTGAAAATCTGAATTGAAGTACATTAAGTACCTGAAAAAATAAATAAAATAGTAACAGAATTATGATGAGGATAAAACCTTGCATTTGCACCTTCTAGGCATTAAGTCAAACATTTTAATTTCCAGGCAAGACCTATCCTTTTTTCAAGCATTACTGTATTCATAATTGCTTAAATATACACACAGATCAGAGATAAGAACATCCATGGTCCATTACTCCATGCTTTCAAAATACCTGCCTTTTCTAGACTTCAAATCTTTTGATGCTTGGAGTAGTTACATTTTAAATTATCCCAACAATAGATTCTCTCTAGCTTCCCTGAGGCCACCATTCCACATCATAAAGAATTTGATTTTCATTGACTTATTTTTCTTCTCCTTTTATTGCTATTCACCTTTCTTCTTTCTGTAAGTTCTTTTTCTCTAGTTAATTTAACCTTTTCATTTTCATTTTGTTGCTCTGAACTACATTTTAAATTTCTTCTCTATTCAAGCATTTGAGATAGTTATCATATTTCTTCAGTTACTATTTCCCTGACTACATCTCCTTTTTCAGCTGTTATCCCTCACTGCCTCCAAAACCAAATATATAATGTTCCATTGAATTTTGCCTGCATGAAAAGGGCACAATCAGGCCATTTAATCTTTTCCCACTAATTGGTCCTTTCAATCTCCAATCTCTTTGGTAGGTTTTTCTCTCCTTGAATTCCTTCCAGCATATTCACATTTTTGTTGTGCCGTCTCCAACAGTGCTAGCATACATACGTTAATGCATGAGTGCTTACATGTTGAAAAACATACATGCAAATGTTGAGTACGAAATAGAATTAATTTAGATCAGATTTTAGACAAAATCATATGCCAGTGCAAATCCTTTGGAGAACACCCAAATGTCCTGCAATTAAACTTTACCCTAGAAACAGCTGGAAGTGAGTACGTGGTAATATATACCTATCTCAACGAACACAGGCAGTGGAAGAACAATGCCTGTTTATATCATATGAAGATCTAATCAGAATGTTTCCAAAATTTTATAATTACCAGACACACATATACTTCATGAGTTTAAGATGCTGGCTCAGATGAAACCAAGATATAATAGATATCTCAGATACAATAGAACCCTCAGTATTTAGGTTTGGAATTTAGCAATTAATATGCACACTATGTGCACTGGGTTTGAAGTGGGCTGAAGGACTTGGATCTGAGGGGTTAAAACAGCTTACATTATCAGGTAGGGAAAGACGGAATAGCCTTCTTAAGAGTCAGTTTGACCAATCTGCTGAACCTAGTAAAAGATATACTTGGATGAAAATGTAGCTGATTGATAAGCATTAAATGTGTTCAGAGAGGACAGTTAGTGGCATCTTTGTAATCCTTAAGTGATTTTAGTTTGGACATACCAAAAAAATATTCCAACTCAGTGTTTGCCAGGTTAAATCTGGAGCCTAAAACAATCTCTGCTCATCATGGACAGCCTGCATTTCTGCATGTTTGACCTTCTCATTCTGAAAAATTAATTCTGTTAGTCATAAACAATTTTTTTACGATACATATGCTCCACCTTAACCTTGTGGTGCCTGCAGGTAATTCTCCATGCTGATTTGTTCTAGTCTGACATCTCTGTGTGCTGGGATTTAGGTTAACCTTTATGCTTCCATAACAGATGCTTCATACACTCCAGTCAGGGATTTTGTTAATTGCTTCTCCAATGGTGAGGACATCTCAGCTGCATGAGATTAGGAAAGAATCAGGATATCAACAACAGGTAAATTAGAAGTGGATCAGACACTTCCCCATTGGAAAGAGATGTAAATGTTAAAAGCTAAGTTTGATCCTCATGTTCATGCATGCTTTCAAAATAGGATTTGTCAATTGCAAATGCAAAGCAGCTCCAATTTGATATTAGTCACTTTGTCTGGTTTATATTCTGAAACATTAAAGCTGCATAAATGACCTGCCAAGTATTGATGTAAGCTTATTGACAAAACAGAATGTTTCACAGTAAGGGCATCATCTCACAGGGCTCCACACAGTGACTCTGTAATTACTGTTTCAGCCTCTGCATATCAGATCTCTAGTATACTGTGCAAGATTCACCAAAAATAAAAAAAGGAAGAATTAGCTGATGTGAGTAGGAATAAATTATCTGAAACCAATAATCTTTGAGAACTCACATAACCAGAATTATTCTAAAATGATCAGTTACACATCTTTCACTGAGCTTTAGAAACAATGGGGAAACTCAGCAATTTCTTTTAAAAACTGATTAAATCCTTATCCAGTAGCGATCCCTACCACATCCTCTAAAAAACTAGGGCAATAAAACAAAGCAACCTAAAAAAAAGAAGCATAACAGTTTAGATTTTTTTTTTTTCAGTATTTGGTATAAAAAGAGTACACTTGTACTGTGCAAAACATACATACTTAAAGCCAGAAGATCTGAATTCATAGCCAAAGGTTGGAATTTGGACTGGGTGAGGAAGCAGAACTGTTAGTTTCTAGGGAGCGGGAAAGGAGAGAAACAAGTAACTCCAAAGGATACTGGCTCCAACTAGATGTGCATACCTCAAGTCCATAAACTACATGTGTAATTTGTTTCTTCTTTCACTGACATCTTGGACATTCATACATTTCCATTCGCCTTCCACTGTCCTTGTCAGTCTACTCTTGCTTAGAAGTTTGCATATTTATTTTATTTGGAATATTTTCATTATGTTATTCCTGAATTATAAAATCAAGAAAAAAACCCACTGTTTTTAATCTTACGTGAAACGTAAACTAACTCAGTCTTTTGGAAGTGGATATTATGCTTCCCTCTTCTATCAGAGAGAAAGCTCTAACATGTTTCCCTGGTTCTGGTTGCTTGTTGGCCAACCCAGGGCAATCTAACTACTATACAAATCTATCTCAGGCAAAGGTTAGAGTAGGTGGCACAAATTAATGACATAAAGATTTCATTACAGCTCCTAGTATAGCAATAACCACCTTAAAAATTATTTCTGAAGACTGACTTAACAATTAAGGAATTGTACCATGAGGAATCACTCCTTTAGGTAACAGAGGGCAGAACATGGCTCATAAATGTGCATACTTCAGTAATCCATCTTTTCAGTATCAATGTTATTATTTATTGAATAATGTAATCTTTGTTCAAGTGCTCTATTTCAGAACGTTTTTATTCAGAATTCCTTCAGGTTTTTTCCCCTATTAATATTCATCTACAAGAATGATGTCTTTAAATACCAATAACTGTCCCATTTCATCCATAATTTATGAACCTCCTCTCAACACAAAATCCATAGGTATCACTTTTTGCCCCTTGACTCCAAAAATTAAAGCAGACAAAGCTGCAGTGAACAGCATAGGAATAACTGTCATTTTTTGCAATCGTAAAGAAATCTGCACTTTAGATAAAGTTCATATTTATTCCACATCTGAGACAAAAACCTATTAAAGGCACCCTGCGGCTTCAAATCCATTTTATTTACTTTATTTACATTTTAACAATGTTTGACAAGGTAAACCTCTTAAGAAATATCGGATCATTTGTGAGACAGGGTGCTGAATCTTAACGAAGCAAATATTCTGAGCCATCACAAAAGGGTTCCCTTAAAGGGATGTTTCCCTCAAATTACAGCTGTCAATCAAAAATATTACTTTGTTCTTTGTAATGTGGAGACCAGGTTTCCAAGGGAAGAGTAACGTAGAAAAATAAAAAAAGCTTTAGTCAAATAAGGATAAACAAGAGACTGGAAAATCAGAAAAAGACAGAAGTCAAGTCTATAAACTAGGCTGACAAATATTCAGCAACATTTCCTAATACACACTGAATCATAGAATCATAGAATAGTTAGGGTTGGAAAGGACCTTAAGATCATCTAGTTCCAACCCCCCTGCCAGGGGCAGGGACACCTCACGCTAAACCATGCCACCCAAGGCTATGTCCAATCCAGCCTTGAGCACCGCCAGCGATGGAGCATTCACAACTTCCCTGGGAAACCCATTCCAGTGCCTCACCACCCTTACAGTCAAGAATTTCTTCCTCATATCCAATCTAAACTTCTCCTGTTTAAGTTTCACCCCATTACCCCTTGTCCTCTCACTACAGTCCCTCATGAAGAGTCCGTCCCCAGCATCCCTATAGGCCCCCTTCAGATACTGGAAGGATGCTCTGAGGTCTCCACGCAGCCTTCTCTTCTCCAGGCTGAACAACCCCAACTTTCTCAGCCTATCTTCATATGGGATGTGCTCCAGTCCCCTGATCATCCTCGTGGCCCTCCTCTGGACTTGTTCCAACAGTTCCATGTCCTTTTTATGTTGAGGACACCAGAACTGCACACAATACTTCAAGTGAAGTCTCACAAGAGCAGAGTAGAGGGGCAGGATCACCTCCCTCGACCTGCTGGTCACGCTCCTTTTGATGCAGCTCAAGATACGGTTGGCTTTCTGCCTGCAAGCGCACACTGCCGGCTCATGTTCATTTTTTCATCAACCAAAACCCCCAAGTCCTTCTCCGCAGGACTGCTCTGAATCTCTTCTCTGGCCAACCTGTAGCTGTGCCTGGGATTGCTCCGTCCCAGGTGGAGGACCTTGCACTTGGCATGGTTAAACTTCAATTTGATAGGTGGACCACTCGGTGGATAAAGAACTGGCTGGCTGGCAACACGCAAAGAGTTGTGCTCAATGGCTCAATGTCCAGCTGGAGACCAGTAACAAGTGGTGTCCCTCAGGGATCGGTGCTGGGACCGGTCTTGTTCAACATCTTTGTCGGTAACATGGACCGTGGGATTGAGTGCGCCCTCAGCAAGTTTGCCAATGACACCAAGCTGTGTGTTTCAGTTGATACGTTGGAGGGAAGGAATGGCATCCAGAGGGACCTTGACATGCTTGTGAGGTGGGCTGATGCCAACCTGATGAAGTTTAACCTTAGTTACAAGTTAGAAGATGTCATTCTTATTGGTGTCTTCCAAATTTAACCAGCAAATTTAGCAGTATATAATGGGGAAGACTGCTCATGAAATTTTAACAGTAATTTTGAAAGACAAGGAATCTTCAGGAGCCTTCACTAACCTGTACAACAGTGTCCAGTATGGGATTTCATATATACATATATTTTCTTTTCCGCATCATTTATACCTCTTACTTAGAATGCTGTTCTTCCCCTGCACATTTCCCTTTTTTAGTATTTTTTTCATTTTTTGCTGTTTAATTGCATGCTATCAGAGACTAAGCCAGAGCTGGAGAGTTCAACATGATTTCTCTTACCCCACCCCACCTTTAAATACATCTGACCCCATCTACAAAATATTTTCAGCACCCAGTAGCATGAATATCACTCTTACGCAGGGTCTCTGTGGCTCTGTACTACAAAAGAGTATGCTCTAGAAGAATATTTGTGTCCACCAAGACTGAACTGAGGCTTCCAAGTTACATATTCTATAGTAGAACCATCTTTTCAATCACCCCAAAAAACCGGGCCACCTGCTATTTTTCCCTCAGAGAGTGTCTAAATGTGCCTACAACTCTTGTTGCCGTATCTGAACAAGTTTTAATTATCCCTGTTATGGACTTAATTCAGTTTCAACATGATCTATTTGAACTGGAAAGTATATAACCTATGGTTGAGGGTCTCACTACCTCAGTTGCGCTCTTTGCTGCACTGGCCAGGCAGTGGTGGTTGTATCTACAAAGTCTGCAGTTGCAGCTCTGCATTGCAGCCAGGCTTTACCCTTTGCTTCCTTGACTATCACAGCACTAACCTCGCAGCTGCCATCATGACCTTTTGCAATCTGGGAGCAAACAGCAAAGTTCATGCTGCTGGGACTTTTTACTGCATCAGTGCCTGAGCACAGCACTCATCACAGAGGTTAAATTCTCCGTAAAAAGACTACTTGAAGTGCTGCCTTGCCCCACTGTTTTAATCTGACCTCATACTAGCCAGACACTGAAGCAGCCCTGCCTGCAGTAAATAAAATCATCAGATAAAAACAAGAGGAAAAAGCAAAGCAAACTGTATTGTGGCTGTTTTGCTTCAGGAATCCAGTTGCATTACAGAGGGACATGCATCAACAATGAAGAGGATTGCTGAAAATACTGCTTCTCTCTACAGTTGTAGAGTAAACCTTATTAAAGTTAGTACAAAGTGCTACCTCCAGAACTGCTGTTTCCACTCTGGTTCACAGTTTAGAATATACTTAAGTTTCCTTCTGTTCTGCTAAATTGATTTTTGTACAGTATGAGGGGATGTGTTCTGCTTCCGACTATAGATTTAAAGAAATACTACACATCACCTTACACTGAGTAAAAATCAATTTTCTACCTGCAGGTGATGAAACAATTTCTCGCCCCTGCTGAACAGTCATATCTCTCTAAAAATCATCAACTGGATCATTTCACCAAGAGCAAAAATAAAAGGTGATCACTTCAAATATATTATTTTACACATTAGTCAGGTGTTCCTTTCCAAAGGTTATCTGTAGTTTTCTCTACAGTATTTAATATTAAGCTTTCTCCTCCTCCCTCTTACATGCTCAGCTGTTATCAAGAGACTTTGGCCTTGGTAAAATCCCAAAACACATTACATCTGAAAAATGTTAAGCAGTTGTCTCTCCCTTTCTCCTGGTGATAAAGGGCATTCTAGAAGAAGAGCTGCATTAACAGCTCAGATCTGAATCTGAGCACAACAGAAAGACAGATGTTAAGATTCGGCTGCAGACTGCTGCAAAATTATCTTATTTGCAAAGCTCACTGTGTGGCAAGGCAGATAAATGATAACACCATGAACTAGTAAAAGGCAGAAAGCTTTATTCTAAACATATCTGAGACTGACTTCAAATTTGATACCGAATATACAGCTCTGAACATATATTTGCAAACATTCACTCCAAGCAGTCCTGCACATGCAGCATTTTAACATGTGGAAAGCAGTACTACGCCATTTCTCTGCATAATGGTACAGAAACAAGTATTTTAACATTCAAGAGGAATGAAATGTTCAGAAAAAAAATGGCTGGCAAAAAGAGGGCTCATTTCTGGCAAAGGATGTGTTTCCAGCCAAATGAGAAAGCTTCTGCCTGTCAGTCAATCAATCAGTGTGTAGCTTATTTTAAACTGATGATAATATGGCTTTGGAGATTAGGAAACTGGTGAGCTACATAGAATATAAAATTAATTTTCCTTAAGTGAAAAAAATAAAAACCTTCAACAAATAAGCACAAGACTTAACCCTCTCTATCAAGTTCAGAATGGAAAAACTATTCAGAAACGTTATCTGATGTGAATTTGGTCAGTATCATGAAACATAAATGAACGAGCCAGCTGAGAAGCAGGCATTATGTATCACATGTCTGAGATGGAGGAGTTTATTATCATGGTTTCTTTTGTTTATTGACTAATTAAAAGAGCTGTGCAAATACAAAATGAAGAACAGAAAAATATACTGCATAGGCAACCTCAGCCAGAATTTACAAATTTTAATGCTTTAGGTTAGCTGCTGAGATGCATATTGAGCACTTCAACCATAGCAGCCTCATTTTAAAATCAGTGCCCTGGGTTTGCATTGAATAGAGTTAATTTTCTTCCTACTAGCTGGCATACTGCTGTGTTTTGGCTTTAAACTGAGAAAAATGCTGATAATACACCCAATGTTTTAGTTATTGCTTACTTTGATCAAGGACTTTTCAATCTCTCACGTTTTCCCAGTGATGAGGGGCACAAGAAGCTGGGAAGAAGAAGAGACAGGACACCTAATCCAAGCTAGCCAAAGGGGTATTCCATAACTCAGCATGTCATGCCCATAACCTAGAGGGAGTTGGGCCAGAAGTCACCAATCACTGCTTAGTGACAGGCTGGGTATTGGTCAGCAGATGGTGAGCAATTGTATTGTGTATCACTTGTCCTTGGGTTTTACTCCTGTTTCTCTTTTTTGTTACCTCCCCTTTCAGTATAATAATAATAACTATTATTGCTATTACATTTTATTTCAACTAGTGAATGTTCTTATCTCATCCATTGATTTCACTCTCAGAGGAGTGAGCTATCAGCTATGGTGTACTTATTTGCCACCTGGGGCTAAACCACAGCAGTCGAGTAAGCACCCACAAAACATACAGCAGCTGCAGAAGGTGCAAGTTCAGTGTCCTGAAAACAAAGCAATTTTTATTTAAGTTCCTAAATTTGAGTCTGATGTCAAGCATCCATGTTTGATAAAGTTGATCCTCATTTGTCTGTCAGTGAAAAGTTATGGGCCACCTCTGCATCACATAAGAGCCAGTTAATTATGTCTGTCCTCTGCCATCTGCAGGTGAGAGGCTATGCACCATAAAAGTAATTTAGGAGCAGGGAACCGCTCCCCAGACATACTTCCAGTTTCTTGTAGGAAGAGACAGTCACTCAAACTTGAGGATGGGAGGATGAGGGAGAGAAATTGGAGTCCTTCCTCTTCTTCCTCTAAAAGCAGGCCCTTGTCCCACCTTTCTATAGGATGGTGATCAAGGTCACCAATCCCAGTGTCCCTGCCTCAATCCAGCGTCAAATGGCTCCCCAGGGCATGAGCAAGGTGATATCACACAGAAGGACCAAAGTCTGGCAACTACTTCTCATGTAACACCACACTCACAGGTGAAACACGGAGTCACTTTGGCCTAGTATGCTCCAATAAGCAAACTAGTCCAGTAGGATCTTTTGCCACATGTGCTGCTCCTGTCTTCCATATTATTATATTACAAGAAGTTTTTAATCTAAAGCCCACTGGAAGTTCCTTTCAGTTTTGCATTTAAGAAATGCACTACTGTATTTTTGACTAGCTATATCTTCATCAATATTGCTAAAAAAGCCTACTGCCTTTGATCCCCCAAGAGAGGATCACAGCTGAAATGAGACAAAGATTATTCTAAATGGTGGCACAAACCCCAGAAGAAAACATTCCTTTCAAATAAGTGCAGCAGCTTTTAATTTCTGAATTGTGCAGTCAAGCATACACATTCTTGTCTGATGAAGAAGAATATAATTACCTAGAGGCATGTCAAAAATAACTGTTGCTTTTCCCTTACTATCTTTTCTTGAGAGAGCAGAGTTTGGCAAGCCAATCAAGAAATTAAACCTGACATTTCACAAACTGATCGTCATGTTGCTATTTATTTATTTTTTTGTTTGCTTATTTAGAATGAGTACAGCTATGAGGCAAATACACCAAGAATCTGACACACCCTTCAGCAGTATCTGAGCTAATCCTTAAGAAAATTAATTCCCTAAAACATAAACCAGGAAATCTCAGGAGGTCATTGCACTGTCCTAATCTTTTACAGTTCACTAAATGCTTAAAATTCTACTAGAAACAATTTTAGCCTCTACCTTTCATTTTAAGAAATGTCATATTCATCAGATAAAGAAAGCAAAGCTCATCCTGCTTTGAAATACAAGTTAAGGCAAAGCAGCAGAGTTACTCGGGTTTTGGTGGGTTTGGGTTTGTGTTGTTTTTTCTTTCCTAACATTCACCCATTCTCAGCAGAATTTCTTTGCAATGGTTCCTTACTACAGAACAGGATGTTCACAAACTTCTCTTAAATACAATAATTAGCATTTATATTGATTAGTATATATATTGATTAGTATTTATATTATTGACACAGCTTAGCACACAGCAACAAGATCATTTACAGTGTTTTAAATATTCACCCTAAAGTATATTGCACGTTCTGTTGTCTTTGCTGTACAGTAGCTTTTCTTACACAGAAACTTACATTAGGTGGTCAGCTCCAGAAATCTTGACCCCTCTGTTTCAGATTTAAATAAATTACTTCAGGTTACACTACTGTAACAGCTGAAAATTTGGTTATGACTTGAGTGAGGTTAATTTCCAGAACAGTTCATTTTGAGAACAAATCTGTAAAAGCAAAACAGCCTTGACCTACAAATGCCTGAAATATGAGGAAGTGTTTGCACAACTACATTTTAATCCTTGACACTAAGCCTTAGCATACATGCATTAATACTTCCATTATAAAGGCAATCTATCAGGAAGACAAGGGTCTGAGGCAAATACGACTATTTTTTCTATTACAAATTATATCTTCCCCAGAGATACTGACAGACTTTCAAAGAATTGTAAAGAGCCTTTCCACTATCTGAGATATATGCTTATTAGCAGTCACACGGGGGTATACGCTAGGAAGGACGGATAGTTTCCTGGGTTTTGCTCTCAGGCATTCCACTACGTAGAAAAAAAAACAACAATCCTGAGTAGTCAGAATATTCTTCCCTGATGTTCATACTGATAAAAGTTCATAGAATTCAATAGAATATCTGGAGTTGGAAGGGACCCATAAAGATCAGGGTCCAATTCCCTGTAGAGTTTAAATAGAAAGTATATTTTTTTACTATTAAATGGTTCATTAAATTAGTAACTGCATGTGACATTAGCCGACTTGCTGTATTATTCAGAAGTCACATTACTAATTTCCAAATAAAGAATCAGATGTTTTTAGGGCTTCATTGAAATAAGCACAAAACTAGCACACCTATCAAGATTGCTGAGATCTCAAGAAACAGCCCAGGTTTATTTTATTTAGAAGCAATACTACTACATTAATGACAAATAATGCTTTTAAATTAGATGTGTAATACTGTAACTTGCTTCAAATTATTACCTTGCATTAGATGTTGGTGAGGTGCAAGGTTTCTGCAAATAGCAACGCTTTTTTGGAATGACATAACTGTAGGGACACCTATATATTTTTACAACCAATAACCACTTTCATTCAAATTTACAGACCCTGACCATAAAATCATAGAATGGTTTGGGTTGGAAGGGACCACAAAGATCATCCAGTTCCAGCCCTCCTGCCATGGGCAGGGATACTCTCCACTAGAGCATGATAAGTAGGAAATTTCATCCTGAAGGTACTAAATATGTGGTCCCTAGCACAAGACTGTAGAGATTCAGCCACTCATTTCTCTCCTGTAACTGAAATATTACCATGACATTCCAATTCAGTGTAAAATATTGAAAGAGGCATATCTTACCTTGCAAAAATTAAATCAAGTGCCTTGATTTGTACTGAAATGGAAAAAGTAGTTTGCCTCTCTGTTTTGTGATACCACAAGTTACACAAGATCTTCTTTCTGACACAATCTCAAAATTCTCATATAAATTAAGAGTTAATATTTGCTTTGTGTTTCAAAAATCTGCTTCACAGTTATGATTTTTAAATGTGGTAAATAATTTAAGAAACTGCAAAGTCTGCATGTGGAAAGGTTCACATGAACCTTGAAGATTCTTTTGTTGCATTATTTAGTATAGTTATAAATGTCAGGTTACTGTTCAGAGTGGCACGTCTGTTTAGAATGGCATTTGCAGAATAATGTTTGCAAAAGTTCATATGAGTAGTCCTCTCAGTGCTGCTGGCAAAGACTTATCTATTTATTTATTTTAAATTCTTCAACATGGAGATGCTTCATCTTCTGTATGTTTTCAGTTTGACATGTCCTGTGGCAGGTCAAAAACATTCCAGAACTGTATAATTGTTATTCTTATTGCTATTAGCTTAGTTACACACAGAAGTTCTGATCACATAGCAGGATTCTCCGCTGAGCTTTATGCTATACAGTCACAATTTGAAAACAAACCCACCTTCTACTCTAAGGTCTAAGGTCAAATTGTAAGAAATGAAGATGAAGAAAGACAGTGAAATATAAAAAAACAAAAGCGGGGAGGAAGAATTTATTTGCCAGGATATATCCAAATGCCCAGAGGAAGACTTTATTTTAATTAAAAGCACTGAGTACACGGAATACAATAAGTTAGAACAATCTCTCAGGGTATTAGTTTCAAAGTACCTGTCTTCTGTTTTCACTCTGAATTCTTTTTTTAGAGAAGGAAATGATTACTGCATGTCTGACCTACACCTGCTGTTTACGATCATATTAGCAAACCTGATTGATAGAAAGTGCCATCTCAACCGTCACTACTTTGAGGCTTACGTTAAAAAGTGGCAGACCAAGAGAAGCTAGACAGTTTAAAAATACCCAAAAGTGCTCTGTAGAGATATTCTACATATTCTTGAAAATATTTAAGCTCTTTATGAAACATATTTTGCTCAAGGGCAATTACTCAGAATATAGTAAACCATGCTTTTATGTAGCAACTGATCAGAAAAAATTAAGTGAAAAAAATTCACACCAGCCAAGCTTATACCTAGAAGGAACTCCTTATCGAATAAGGCACTGAAAATAAGATGCACCTCAAAACTTTGATGCCCAACCTATTTACTTAAAGACAGACAACATGAATTTATGAATCTCATGTTTCCAGACTGATTATTCAGTTACCCAGCATGGGCAACACCACAAGTTTTTACAGAAGTCCTATAATACAGCTTCCTTTGCCTCCAAGAAAAAATGTTTTTCCCTATACAAATTACATGTAAGTACATTTACATGAAACATTTACATGTTTCATGTAAATAAGAGGACAAATCCCCGAAAGTGTTCAAGGTCAGTCTGGACAGGGCTTTAAGAAACCTGGTCTAGTGGAAGATGTCTCTGCCTATGGCAAGGAACTAGATGACATTTAAGGTCACTTCTAACCCAAACTATTCTGTGATTCTATGAATTTATTTTCATAACTTTTTTTTTTTCAAAGTAATTTTGAAAATTTGCAGGCAAAATATGACAACTAAGGACTTAATATGCAGCTTAATTGCTATACTATTTTAAAATATGGTTGATTCATAGAAGAAGAAAAATAAATTGTCATATACTGGTCACAGGAAATAATTTTTAATTCTAAAATCTGATTTCATTCTAAGCGAACAAAATAGATATTATTAAGTCAAAATTGTCCACTACAGATATTGAAGAAAATCTGATTTCAGGCTTCAATGCCAGGTTTTGTTTGCTTTATTTTTCCTAGAAGTATATTTCCTCATGACATCTTAGTAGAGAATGGTAATTTAATATATTCCACTTCTTTCATGTAATTTCTGCTATTTCAATAAGTAACAGCTGTTGACATATAAAATTTCTGGAAGTTTGGTTTGTTGTTTTTTTTTTGTCATAGCATTTTCTGGTTTGCTTTTTTTTTTTCCTGCAACAAAGCCAACTTAAATAGCCACTAAATGATAAAACCTTCTCCTGATGACAGCTTTTTCAAAGAAAAAATTCTTCACTGTACAACTCAGAATTCATACAGAGAACACAAGACAGAGATGCCTTAGAAAATGTCTTCTATAAAATAATCCAGTTCTGTTTGTTCTAGTAAGTGAAATAAAAATTCATCTAAATGACAAACTAGACATTTTTAAAAAGATTAACCATCCTTTAGCCTGGCTTATTCCATGACTGGAAAACCAACCAAGTTTGAAAGTGTGATTTATCCATGTGACATAGGTTGCACTATAAAACCTGAATTGTTATCTACTGAAAGCCATTGGAGAAGTAGTGAAGCTCCTAAAAGCAAAATTATTGCAAGTACTAAATATGAAACAAGCAGTTTGGCAAATAAAATTAGATACCCCAAGTTCTAACCTATCAGTTTTGGATATATTCTTCAGAAACTTCAAAGTTTCAGCAAACACAGTCTGACACCTGTTCTGGTCCAGAAGTCTGAGCTGGGCTTAAGCAGTTAATAAGAGCATGAAATAACATGTGCATAACGTGAATAAAAGCCTTCATTTGAACCAAACCCTTAGTTAGTTCACAAACATCGCAGCCAAATGCCTTGTTTGAATTTACAATAAATATTTACTGCTCACTCCGATCTCTGCTTCAGCAACAGAAAACACATCACATTTATCAAGTGATGCATTTCAAATGTACACTGGTCAGAATTTCAACCATAACACTTTAAGGCCATTTTAGTCTTATAGACTATGGGTGTATCACAAAGCTTGTATCAAGCATCATCAACACAGGCAGTTTCTCATAAAGCCCAAGGCAGGCCCATGATGTTCTTTGATGGTGATGGTACTGCCTCCAGAAAATTCACTTCTAAGTACTTAACAGATGCATTGCACTGTGGTTTTGATAGCATTTACAAGACAACATTTCATACCAGTTACCATGCAACCCAACACTATCAGAAATTTTAATACCAGAAATCAATGAAAAAAAACCCACCGTTTCTGCTGACAAAAGCTTGCCTCCTGTTCTGACTACATCTTTTTACAAAAGACAAAACATTAAACAATCTCCTATGTCATAAAATGCACTTATTAAACCCACTGGTTTTATTTTCTTATTACAAATTATACTGGACTAAACAGGCAGACTAGATTAGTGTCAGCTAAATCTTTCACCCTTCTTCAGATGCTTCACTTAGATCTTTGTATAGAAGTAACTCTCTGAGATCCAAGTGTTAAAGGATTCCTACCACTTCAAATATGAAAAAATCAATTAATGGCAAATAAATATAGAAAGACATTAGCCACCCTTAATCTGAGTACTATTTTTTGTCTTAGCTGAAAAAACAATAATACAGAATTGGAACTTAATCGCTTACCTTCACCTGCTAGTCCCAGTAAACCCTTCAGACTCAATATAGTAGAAGAAAAACTTATGAATAATTCTGAACTGTTGCTGTTAGCTTTTAAATCCAAGAAATAATTTATTCTGTCTTCCAATAGATCCAATTTCAATTGAAAATTATATGTTAAAGCAACAAAGTACCTTCTTCTATAGGCTTGTTGTAAAAATATTTCTTTGAATGCATCTCTGTTTGCCACCAAAACACAAAACCATACCTCTGTTTAACTGCTCCCAGTAACAGGCACCACCTATTTCAGAGTGCCCCAAAAGCAGTTGTTTGTGGTTGTTAATGCATTTTCCTGGAACAATCTAAACATTAAACAAGAAAAATCAACTCCCCATAAAAATTATGACACTCTATGAAAGCATTTTAAAACTATGAATTTTACACTTTTTTATCCAGTCTTTGGTTTCTAAGAGGACACACTTGCTTACATTCTCAGCTTAAATCTTTCTTCTTCTTAAAAGACAAACCTTTTTTTCCTCAAGATGAAAACAGTTTATTCTACCACTATTGAGTGCAACAAGAAAAACAGCAAGTTACCACAAAATTCATTACCAGACTAAAAATGCTTCAACACAGCACGAGAGCACCTTACAGGTGAAATTGATGTTTATGACATTTTCCTAGATTCTATGCTTCTATGCTTGAGCTATTCTTTCCTAAAAATGGAGTATAAGAGAGATCTAGTCTCAACAGAGCTCAAAAAGGCCTGGGAAATGGAAATTTTAGTTGAATTGAACATTTTAAAAGTAGTTTTCTATTAACTATGAAGAAAGCGGTTTGAGTTTCCCCCCCTCTACTCCCTGGTTCCATTACCCCCAGTGCTTTAGATTCTAAAGGGGAGAGAAGAAAGAAATCTTTGCTGTCCTCATTTCTCCCACCCTCTTTAATTTCATCTGTGACTTTAATTATATTTCTTCTCATAAGCTTGTCTTGCCTCTATTTTATTTTTAAAGAGATAAGAGCTTGCAGTAAGGCTCCCTAAAACACTCTTTCAGCTCTATTTTTAATGCACACAGTAAAGTCAGAAGCATACATTAAAAAAAATACAAAGAGTAGCTGATTATTAATTCCAGTTAAACTATTACTGAGAATCACTGATCAGAATTATGCTAATTAATTTTACATAATCAGTAATTTTCTACAAGAGCAGCTTTGTGAGCACTTACAGTCTGTCAGGCTTTGCTGCATGTTAAATCCTCACCTTTTGTGCTTGCACACTTTACAGCACTGTTGAAAACTTGTCGACAAAAGAAACATTTAAACTTTCAGTATATGCGTGAGCTAAAAATGGAATTACTTCCTTTTTATATTAATTACTGCTTTGGAATTGTTAAGCAGGAGAAATGTTTATTAATCGATGTACAAAGTTCTCTTTAAGGGTAATCATTTTATCACTTTGTAGCACAATTCCAAAACACAATTCAGCACTTGACAGCTTTTGTTAAGCTTGTTTTTGATAACTGGATACAAAAGTTGCTTGTGGCCATTTGGAACTATTCTAGTTTCATGGAGCTTCTGAAAGTAATCAGTCTTAAATCTGTCACTCATTCTGCTGAGCCAGCTTGACAATTTTGATGGCCCATTACAATAGTTTATATTTCATTTCTGGAAGATTTTAGCAGACATCTCAGAATTAGGCTACCTCAGAATCTCAAGTTGCAGTGGGCTCTGACTTTGATCTCAGGTCATCATTATTTAATACAAATAACCATGGCAAGTCCTTTCAGATTAATATTAACATATTAACAAGAACTTTTGCAACACTACTTTCTTACACTCTTCTTTATTTATAACCATGGCCAGCTCAAGAGACACCTCTAATTTAGAAATCTATTTCTCAACAATTCAATTAATAAATTAGTATTAGATAAAATTGAACAGTAGTTAATGGGCATGATGTTTGCTTGAATGAAAGTAAGCCAGTGATAGCCCTGTGGAAAATAAAGTTGTTTGCATTTTATTAGGGAGAAACTGAAAGAGAAATGCATATTGTAAATTCTCTCAGTTCTTTTCTCCTTTGATATGGTAATAGTGATACAACAGGGAGAAAAGCTGCATGAGGACTGAGCAAATAGGAGGAATGTTATTTGTGAATATTCTATGATGGACAAACCAAGTTCTGACTTGGTATTATTCATGTCCTCTTTAACATCTTAAAAATTCATAGGGTCAGTAGTGGCAAAAAACGAACAGTAATATTGTATTTCAATCAGTCTTACCACAGAAGACAGACATGCATTTTTAACTTTCTAAACAATTCAGAAATTATATCAATAGTGTAATATGACTGAAAAAGCAGCAGAAACTCTTCCATCCCCTAACCAGATGTTAAGTGGTCCAGCTTTGCAAACCTCTTTTAACACCAGCAGCAGCCTGACCTGGCTTGCTAAACCAAAGAGCATTTCCTATCCTTTCCCACAGAATTCAAATACACAAGGAAATGTGGACAGATTTCTACATGTCAAAGATAAAATACACTTTCTGAATGTATAGGCAACCTGAATGTAAAATACATTTTTAGTAAAACTACAATCCCATATGAGAATCCACTCAAATATCCCACTGCATTTGATGGAAGAACTTCCATGCTGCACATGCTCTGCTCTGGATTCTTAACTTGTTTCTTTCCATCATAAGGTATGCTCAAATTAATATCAAATATAGAGCAATTCTAATTTAAATAATATGTTTACATCTGCTAACAATCTTGCCTCTAGTTTTAAACCAAATTACTTTGATTTAGACTTTGTATTTGAACTGCAAGGTAATACATTAAGAAAAAATGTAAAGACAGAAGGGAACTACTCTATTCTTTTTAGGATTTTCATTGCAAAAAAGCCTAAGCTGAACCTTTTTCCTCCTGTTTGGTGTCTTCATATAAGACTGGAGCCAAATATAAAGGCAGAAAGTATCCAATAAATGTAGTCCATGCAACTGGTTCTCAGCCAAGGTACTTAGAACCAAAATATATTCCCAAATTATTAAAATGTTTCTGAATTTTTACAAAATGCCCCAGACTCCATACATTAACTTATGCTACTAAATAAAATTTCTATTAAATATGATCAGGAAAGGTTGGTCTTAGGCACCCCAGAAAGGTCTTCATTGTTGCTTTTTGTTTTGTTTGGGGTTTCTTGTTGGGGTGGAGGCGTGTGGTTAAATTGCTTTTAAATTTTATCTTACCCCTACCTCTGCGTCCGTATTTAGATTGAATTCAGGCAGGCACTAAATGAAGTCAAGCACCCAGAGTTGAAATTAACACTTTTATGATCCTTTTCCTTTCCTAAACATATGAAGAGTAGAAACCTTGTTTAGAGGTATTATATATTTAGAAAGATTATAAAAAGGCACATGTCACACAGTCCTGTCCCACCTTTTCCCCATCTTACTCAGAATAAGTGATGCTCAGAAGAAGTTTTTACTGGGAGGAACTTCTACTTTTTCCTACTGCGTGCTTTCCTCTACCTGGGGAGGCACAGGTTGAATAACATATCTTAAAACTTATGCAAAGTCCTGCCTGAAGTCAGTCACTCAATACAAATAGATACATTGCCCAGGGCCAATGAAGGCAATGTGTTACTAAATAGTAATGCCACTATTCTCAGGGCAGGATTCTGCATGGCTCTACAGGTAATGCTACCAGTAGTAAAACCAACTTCTCTTCACCAGCAAATTATAGACATACTGTTATATAGCTTTCCTTCTCTGTGGTAAATATGATAGTCGTCAGAGCTCAATGAGCAATAGGGAATAAAGATTTCCCATAATGAGAATACAACAGCCAGTTACTTGTCTCATTTAGATAAAGAGACAATTAAAGCTCAGAGAAGACAACTCAGTTTCATCTTCAGAAGCTTGTGACAGAGCCAAGAGCAGAACTTTCTTAGACTTGTGTTCGAATTATAAAACCAGTCATTAACTTAGTTTTAATATTTACGTATATTTAAGTTTCAGCTGTATCTGGGTAAGAAATCATTATGCTGTAAACACTTAGAAAACATGTAGATAACGTGGCTGTATGATTAAGGAAGTCATGTTTTGCTACAAGACACCAAAACAATGGGGCAAACCAGAGGGACTAGCAGCAAACAGATTCAGACTACCATGAAAAGAAATATTGGCAGTATCAACTAGAATGTTAAAGGAAGAGAAAATAAAATTACTGTCCCAAAACACTTAAGCTGTATAAGAGAGAACAAGGAGAGGGTTTGTCAGCATGCTTTTCAGATTTCTGGTGCAGGTCACAACAATGATTTTATTTTCCCCACAAAAAAGGCAGTTCAAAGAAGAGGTGACAAGGTATTTTCAGCTATGAGGGGCTGGGATTCATGCGAGTTTGAGAAACTATGATCATGGGTGTATGTGCCTTTTTAATTTGGTTTTCAATTCCTAAGGTCCAGTAGAGGGTTTCTTGGGTATAACTATTTTGCCCCCATTGTAGTGTGTCTGCAGCATATAACTAAAAGATGCAAGTAAGCAGAGACGTTACCAATATTTGCAACACAAGGTAATTCAAGCCATTTTACAAAGTCCTTAAAGTGCTCTGCCTACTTTACTTTTTTACCTTTAGAATTCTAATTTGTAAATAAGCATCACAGAAATAAGGCAATAATGTTTAAAAAAGAAAAAAGTTAAAAAAAGAAATAATATAATAATAAAATAATATAATATAAGCAAACCAAAAAACTAAAGACTACCCAGCATGAGTACCTTTCTTGTCTGGACCTCATGTCACTATCTTAAACAGTTTCCTGTCACTAACTGAGATCTTGCAACTGGGCTTGTCCTTAAACTGTTGCATCTTGGATCCACAGTTCTTGGATTTATCACCAACTTTTTCCTTCCAACAAGCTACCAGTGAATTTCTCAGCCAATACCTGTTTGAAATTGAACCTTATAGCTCTGATCTGTCACTGCATCCAACCACACTCAAAAGCAGCAGAGAGAGCTGTCCACATGTAGTTGGCTATAGCTCTGTTATTCATAGCTGAGAGGCATAAATCAGAGTTATATTGTGACTGCTGTGAAAAACAGCAGTGGAGAACTAGATGTAATACAACTCTGCTTAGCCATCATCTCCTGCTTCTTTATTCCTTTTTCCTTAAGTCCCACAGAACAATCCCATCAAAAATGCTTAAAAATTATGTCAGACTCCCAAATCATAACATTACTTAAGCACTTACTTCTTGTATTCTGAAAGGAGGTTTTCCATGTGTTAATTTCACCAAACATATTTAATAAATATCCCTTTATTAAAGGAAAAGAGATTCTTAGGTAAGCAAAGAAAAACCCCAGCAACTGTCTAAAACTTTCACTAAGAGCAGTAAGAAAACTCATCAAAACCCAAAATAAAACAGGAGAGTTGCAAAAACTGCCATCTAGCCTCTCTTTCTTGTCTGGGATATAATTTTTACAGGAATTGTGCCAATGCAGGTTTGCTGCGTTGTCTAATGGCCAATGTTGCATAGTGTAATGGCTAGAGGCACAAACTAGCAGCAGGTGCGGCAGTCCACAGGGAGAGCTTCCCATTTGGCACAGCATCTCCAGGGCTCCAAGCACTGGCCTGAGACCCAGGTGATGCAGGACACTGATATTCACCACAGTCAAGTGATTTCTGGTGAAAGTCAAGTCACCTGCTGAAAAGCGACTTACAAGAACACTCTATATTATTATTAGCTTTTAACAGGAGCTTTGGCTGGGAGATTTGACTGGCAAGGAAGGTTGTTTTCTTTGTCTGAAATACTTCTATCAAGCTTGGCAGTTGAAGTGTTGCTGGCATAAAGCTACTTTATATTTAAAAGCCTATTTATTTCCAACCTGGTCTAGTGAAAAGTCTCCCTGCCCATGGCAGGGGGTTGGAACTAGATGATCTTTAAGGTCCCTTCCAACCCAAACCATTCTCTACCTATCACTGTAGTGACAAGAAGTTCCCTAGCTATTAATTTACTCTTAAATCAGAACAACTAATTGAAATTGCATCCACTTAGTGGCAGTTCTAACACTTTTTAGGTGGTCGACATCCCATCACTTTATGTTCTAGTGTATACTTCTGCTCCAGGATGCTGCAGTGCCAGGCTTGCTGCTTCTAAGGTGTCAGCTATGCACAGCACAGGAGGAAATTAGAGACTTTGAAATCAAAGTCTTTGCCATCATTTTTTGCCATCATTTTTTCTTCTATCCCAAACTAAAACTTGCCCCTGCATCCACTTTAAATATTAATAGTGCCATCCAATATTTCAGAATCACAGAATTAGAATTACTTGCAATGCAAGTACAAATACCTTTTTTGAAATATTTTAATTACCAATTCTTTTTCACAAATTAATTACATAGCACCTTGAAAGTTTTAGAAGAAATATATACAACAATTAAGGAAGATTCACAATAATCTTACCTGCCTATACATAATCAAAATAGAAGACATAAAAAAAGAGATGCAGAAGTTAAATGCTGAATTTTAAAATAACATTGCTGTATTTTTTAATACAATCCATTTTTAATTTTCTGTCATTTATAACATAATAGATGTTAGTTATCAAGTCTTATTAGCATAAGAAAGAACCATAACACTGTAACAGTCAGGAAACTAAATTACTGCCTTTACATTTAAGTATTACATTGACAAATACATTGACCTTTACATCATGTTATGCTTAAAGGTTAAAAAAAATGCATTATTGTTGGCTTTATTGCCTTTTTAAACACAAAGTTTCTGCTGAAAGGTCTATTGAAGGATAAAAGATTGATATAAATGGGGGCATAAATTATTAATATCATTGGGTAACTTACACAGCAAGTCTTCCACAAGGTCAAGACTAGATATTCCCATGGGAACAAACAGAGAATATAAGTATAATATAACTCTTACCTTTCTGGGGATATGCATCTGAGAATGGCATCTCAGGTAGTGTTACTTTTTTACGTGTTACCTTGCGCTGACTGTTGTCATAATTCATCTCTTTTGGGTTTTGGATACAGGTCTGTATGTTTCATTTATAAAGACTTATATATAAATTTCTTACAGCTGTTTTTCAGAAAGTATTAAACGGCAACTGGAAGGCCCACCAACATTGCACGACATCTGAGATAGCTAAAACACAGCAATGCACAAAGTTTTAAGGTCTCTAACACAGGATTTACTGCCTAGCCCATTCTGATTCTAACATAACAATGTAGTACAGTTCAGTTGGAGGGGGCCTACAAGAATCATCTAGTCCAATTGCCTAACCAATTCAGGGGCTGATGATTTTACATTAGAGTTAAAACATCAGTTACAATCATTATACTACCTTGTAAGCCAAGTTTGAGTTTGAAAACAATAATGATTCACCAGGTCCCACAGCAGCCTTAGTAACTCTTCCTCAGGTAAGGAAATTATCAGGATGAATTGGCCATTGAAGGAAATAAAACACCAAAAAAGCCTTTCATTCTTTATCTTATGGCAGAAAAAATGTAAATCTTATTTCTGCCTCAGTTTAAGAATTTCTCTCATCTTTGTCCCTATATATCTATAAATTCCAGAAGCCCACTCAGAAGCAGGAAACAACATGGATAGTCAAAGTTGGGGATTTTTTTTTCTCCGTCTTTTATGCAGAAAGTAATGAGATGAACATGATATAAAACCCCTTCCGTTTCAGTCCTGATTCGATTTCAACATCCCGGTGACAGTAGCACCTATACTCACAAGTACAGGGACAAATCTGCTGAAATTCCTTTTTATATGGGTTTCCAGGCAGCCCTTTTCATACTGCAAGCAGTATGCTAACCTGGCTGTTTGCTGACTGATCTGTTAGGATGATGTTTAACTCATTGTGCATTTTTCACTGACTGTCTACAATGTGGCATATTGATTTTGCCTTTTCCTCGTTCACTTCTAAAACCTACACAGTCAAAACTGTTAGTTATTTGAAGCTTTCTGCTTCTCCAGCCCTGCTTCTGACAGATATCTGTGTTCTGATACCATCTGCTATCTTCATATTCCATCACTGAACCACAGGCTAGCACTTCTGCTATGACAGCTTTTGAGGTGTAAAATACACTTCTGCTGACATCTGCCTCAGCTCATTCATCCTCCACTAAGGAAAGGGCTGAAAATATTCTTGAGATACTTTACATTTTAATTTCTTGATAGGGTACTTCTTCACTAGAAGGATGCCATCTTTCTGCGGTTTATTGTCTTTCCATTTTGAAGAAAGATCATATATTTTGCACACAAGCTCACAGTGCAGTAGACAGGCAGGGAACACCTGATATGCTAAGTTAATGCTGCTTATTCCTGTCTGCTGTCTGTCAAAACACACAGAAACATGCACATCCCTTGCAGGTGTAAGAGGGCTAGATACTCCAACTCTTAATTACAGTGGCACACTCTAGTTAAAGAAACCATCTGCTCTCCTAAAATGAAAACACAAAGCAAGCTGATCAGATGAGTTAAGGTCTACTGGACAAGGAAATGGTTACAGTGTCCTATCTGAAACTCTACCTCTGCCCACCATCAATCCTCCTATTTTACCTCTAAAATTTGGATGACATTAACCTGATTTTCTCATAAAGGTATCACAATTTAGTGCTGTAAAACCATTTTGACAATTCAGGATCCAAGATGCAACTCATTCTCCAGCCTTTATCAATCATGACTCAACTGCGTCTTAAAATTATTGGCTTACAAAAAAGTGATACACTTCTAATCACAGGAAGAGTGAAGGTCATGCCTCTCTCCTTTAAAATTATATCTGACCAACCAAAATTCAACGTGACCAAACACATGTGGAACATGAGAATTAGGTGGTGAAAGTCATGAGTAAAAATACCATGAGTACATAAAAAGTATAAACAAAATTGTCTTGGTTACTAAAACTATAGTAAAATAGAAAAAGCATCTTATAAAGATATCAATCAAAATTATAAACAAGAAACATGACTAGGAACTAGTGAACTTCCGTCTTCACAAAACAAACAAGCAGAATTTTAGTACTGAATGGAGGAGTGACTACTTTCCATATGTGACAAAACCCTTAAAACATTCCAATAGACAAACCCACAAATCTAAGGGGTTATTGTCACTCAGCTCGAGAGTTACTCTTATGATTTCTTATAGGTCTGTCATAGGTCTTCAAACACATTTAATCCATACACAAGACATGAAAGTATGCATTTGCATCTTGACAGAGACAGTCATTACTAGTAACATAGTTTGCAAGAAGTTTTATATTAATAAGCATATTTATTTCCATCCTTATCTTCATTGTTCCAGCTTCTCTCTCACCACTCTGAGTCTTCCATTGCTCATTTTTCCTATCCACACCTTTCAGCAATAAATTTGCACATATTTTAAAGAAAAAACCTTTTTCTTTTATGTTCCACATTTGTACTTTTTATTAGTTCTTGTCAAATGTATTTCTAAAGCTTGTGCCTGCCTAATACACTGTACATGTATTGTCATTCTATCCAAATAAGAACCTACTCTGCATCAAGTAAAATTCATCAAGTTTATGCCTTTTATACAGCAGATCCAGGGCTCTCATAATAGTATTTGCACATAGTCTGCCTACAATAATTCCCAGCTGATATAGATGAATGTATCTAACTAAACTACTTTCTAATTTATCTGCCAGCCAAAAATCCCTCTATCGGGATTCATTCAAAAACAGACCTATATTACAAGTAGTTAGCAGGCTTTCTCCTTTTGGTCTATCACAAAAATCCTCACTTGCTTCTAAGAGAGGAGGCCTCCTCCATGAATGATCATAACAAATAAGTCTATCAGTGCAGGAGCTCAGATTTCTGTCAGCATCCTATAAAATGACAAAAGAGAGATACATGGGTCTGCTGCCTTATTTATCTGAAGATTCTTTCACAAGGTTCCACTTAGTATTTTGTGATGTAACTAAGAAATTTTTTCTCATATTTCTAAATGAGTGGACAGACACTTATGAAGTAACTATTAGATGTCTTGCAAGAAATGTTATCTCAATTTTTTTTTCTGATTTCTTATTAGAAGTCTGTCTGTACTAATATTCTCCTCTAACTTTATATGGTTTATTCACTATATAAGCACTTTTATATGCATTTAACATTTACTTGCTTACATAAATGCTTTTGTCATTTTTTATTTACATAGAAGTTCTCAGTTACATATATAATCCCTCAAAAGACACCTGTTTGCCCACATGCAATAACTTTTCAGATAAACATTACAGTTTTGTCTCTTTATCATTTTGCCAAGTGGTAGCTTTCTCTCTAACTTTATCTATAATTTCTTATTTAAAAAAAAAAAAAAAGAAAAAAAGCATCCCATGGACCAGGCTCCAAAGTGACACTCAAGTCCCCCCCACTCTCTTTATATCCCATCCCTTTCCCACACACTTTCCTCCTCCTCGTCTCACCTTCTGTCTACTCCTTTCTGTTTGCTTCAGAATGTGTCCTTGCTGCCATCATCTTCATCATCATCATGAGAAATTAAATATTATCTTCCTCTCATAATTCTCTTCTTCAATATTTTTCCTTGTATATTACTGTTCAGAGTAGCACAAGTTTTAAATAACTTTCATATTAGATATTTTCCTATTTCCCCTCCCCCTCATATTTTGGCTTTTGAGCTTAACAGTTTAGCAATTTGTGCTTCGGTGTCTTCTCACTTTCTGTGCACAAGGAAAACTGAATTTTTCATACTGTTACACAAGATTCAATTGCTCAAGGATTTAATCATTTCTTTTCTATTCTTTATGATGTACTGCTGTTCATGATGTGTTAAAGAGGAACGAAAAACAAATACTGTTTTATGTTTTCTGTTTCAAGACAGACTGTAATCTTCCTCAAGTCTTTATTCCTCAGTGCAGCTTGTGACAGGCCTTGAAAGACCAGCATTGTATGTTCTCCTAGAGCCAGATCAGAAAGCTCTTCTAGCGTAACTTTTCTTTTTTTAAGACTCTTCTTTCCACTCAGACTGGTGCAGTCGTAAATTGTATTACCATGTTTACTTGAACTGAGAATAAGTGGTGAATAAGGATGAAGAACCCTATGCCCTCCTCTAATCATGAGCCCTGCAATTATTTCCTCTTGTACAAAGGCATGAATTTCACTTTAATATTTAGCACAAACTCCTTTTAAAAAAATACTCAAATCTGTATTTTTTCTTTCACAATTTTATACAGCCTTCTCAAAATCTTTTTCTTTGTAGTCATATTGACTTATTTTCTAAAGCTACTGTGTTCATGTATCTTTAGTCATATGTATCTTACAGATAAATACTTGATTTTAGACTCCAATTTTGAACATCTTATTCATTCTCTCAAGCTTCACCTGCTACAAACTTTAAACATATCTCTAAAATATAATAGATATTACATATAACATATAATATTGCATATATTATATATAATATGTATTATTATAATATATAGTATATATTCTATGCAATGTCATATAGATATTTTTATATATGAAAGATATATAAATAATGGCATATTATATTTTTTTAGATATATATATAAAGTTTACATTTCCTCCACTCCATTCTTCTCCATCTTGGAACGCTGAGAGTAGGTGATCACATGCCGTGACAATCCTCCCTGGTTAGCCTGGATCTGCGCAGCTTTAAGACTAAACTAGGATTTAGTAGAACAGATGCTCGGTGACGATAGTACAAAGATGGGAGAGCTGAACTTAGGGTCAGCGTAAAGGCTTCTTATTCCATCTGTCATTTTGCATATACTATGCTTTGATAAACTTCATTAACACTACTTCCTCCATATTAATAAGCATGACACACTATGCATTGCATAGTAATTCGATTGGAGTCCAGAGTACCAAACGTGCAACATACCTAGCTCTGCACTCAAAGTGGCTATACACAAACAGGGAAGATTCTTCACACTTCCCAATGCAAGGCTGCCTCTCAAACTCTTCCCTTCATTTGACTAACTTCTCTCCTTGAACATAAGTTTATCAGTACTTCAACATACTTCACAGATGGTACTATGGAACAGTTCAGTGATTGGGCCTCTCCAGGAATAAAACATTGCCAGTTTTACCAAGCTAATGAAAAAAACAATTTTCATAACAAAAATTCAAATCTGTAATTTTCATCTGCTGTAAATCTAGCCCTGTATCAAATTTAGCGCAGAATTTTATTTGCACTGCTAGCAGACCTGAAGCCATTTGGAAAAATACCTTTTTTCAGCAAAGGCTAGAAGAAAATCACAGACTCTTCACTTCCAGTTAGAGAGATCTATAAAACCATACTTTTACTACTGCCTTAACTGACAGATGTTCTTTCCTGAATGCTCCCTGTGATCAAAAGCACCCAGTTCTTGCAGGGAGTGTTGTACTGGTACACATGACCATTTGGCAAACCACAGGTGGATGTCAAACCTGTGATGTACATAATGTCAAACTTCTGCAGCTACATTCAGCTCCCTTTCGACACCACCAGGCTTTGCACAGGTCCATTTTGTGCATACATCACTGAAAGATCAATGTGTTTCAAGTGAGTATAGATACACCCATCTCATGCAAGAGAGACCAGCACAGAAACACTAGATCTGGCAGAAACCTGTGTAGGGACTGTGTGTTCTTTGAAACCTCCACAGAGCCCATGGTGGTGCTCAAGCTGCTGGCCCAGGTTCAGAAGCCTAGTTAGTAGCCTGTGCTGTTGAGGGCTCCCTTTCCTTCTTCTTTTGTAAAACTCAGTAACTGCCTTAAATCCTTTTCCCTCAATTCCTTATTTTCCTCCAGGGAAGTCTTGGCAAATACAAAGATTTCTGTCCATTTTGTCTCAAAGAGAAGATTGCAGCCTTTTAAACATGAGAGCAGCATAACCATTCCTCAGCCAAGGCACCTTAAAAACTCTCATGAATGGCAGTTTTGGAGAACCAAAGGAAGAACATATGCTTCTCATTCCCAGCTGTAAGTCCAACACAGATGTGATGCTTGGCAAGACGACATCTTCAATTCCATAAGATTATAATTCACTTTGACCTTACAATGTGTCCAGGTTCCCCAAGTATCCCGAATTCCATATTTACAGGTACCACATTTGCAGGCTCTGCAGTAGAGCAGTGTCTTTGTAACCTTAAACTAGAGAGCACTGTAATGACATTTAGTGTCACAAAATGAAAATTAATCACTCACCACTGGCTATGAATTAATTTATTTGGCCATTTATTTGGCCAAGGGCAACATTTACCAGAAATTGTAGATAGTAAGCAAGTCAGAAATCATGCAAATCATGATCCTAGCTAATTAAATTCTGCATCTAATGGACTAAAATTTATTGACAGCTCACTAAAAATTACTTACAAAATGCAGTAACTGCATTTGTCGAAAGTAGTAAAGTGCTGTTGGTTGGGGTGGGTTTTTTTGGATGTCAGGTTTGGAGCATTTTTGTAAACATTTAGAAGGTTGCAAAATTGCTCTGGGCCACCCTGTTAATATACAACAGCTGATTACTATTCTCTAACAGAGAAGACATTCCTACTTATTAGAAAATAACTTACTCTGGCTATTGTTTCCGATTTTTATTCCTGAGTAAGAAATTGGACACTTACTAAATATTGAAACCTAGGAAGGCAATAGAGAGATGCTAGAGAGATACATGTGCCAATTTACTTTCTATTAACTTTCAACAGTCATTTCAGTATTTCCATCCTGTAATTTGGAATTAATTAATGCAAACATCTTTGTTATTGAGCTAACTAATAGTCCTCACAGTGGGAGTCCTCAGACCTGCAATGAGATTTGCCATATGGTTGGCAGACCATATTTTACCTTTACTTGCAAAGAACACTAACTTCTGACCAGCCCAGCCATTGAATCGTTCAAGTGTTAAGCCTGAGAACTGAAACCAGAGAAAAAGAGATATTCTGGCAACAAAAAGAGAACATAAAGGAGACATGTTAATGAAATTAAAGGAGGAAGGCTGCACTGTTCCGTGGTAAAGGATAACAATATGAATGTAGATCAAATAGCATATTAAAATGAATAAAAAGAGGGTTAAATTAAAAAAAAATGTATAGCTGACTCAACAGATCAACATGTTATTGACAGCTATACTGGGACAAAAAAAATTGATAACTTATGGGACACACAAAAAGGCTTTATTAAAATAGATAGGATGCTAAATGCAAAAACTGGACATAACCAGACATAGAATCATAGAATCATAGAATAGGGTTGGAAAGGACCTTAAGATCATCCAGTTCCAACCCCCCTGCCATGGGCAGGGACATCTCACACTAAATCATGTCACTCAAGGCTCTGTCCAACCTGGCCTTGAACACCACGAGGGATGGAGCATTCAGAACTTCCCCAGGCAACCCATTCCAGTGCCTCAACACCCTTACAGTAAAGAACTTTTTCTTTATATAAAAATGGAGAGTAAATGAGGGAGAAAAGCAGGTGGAAATTCAGAAGGAATTAGAAGATGTCCTTGAGGTCAATTAACAGTGAGTAAAGTAAAAGGAGACATGTCACTAACATCTTAAAAACCTCAATGTCCACAAATCCATGGGACCTGATGAAATCCATCCACAGGTCCTGAAGGAGCTATCAAATGAAGTTGCTAAGCCACTGTCCATCATATTTGAAAAATCATGGCAGTCAGATGAAGTTCCTGAGGACAGGAAAAAGGGGTAATATAGCCCCCATTTTCAAGAAAGGGAAAATGGATGAGCCAGGGAACTACAGACCAGTCAGTCTCACCTCTGTGCCTGGCAAAATCTTGGAGCAGATTCTCCTGGAAGGCATGGTAATGCACATGAAAAACAACAAGGTGGTTGGTGACAGCCAGCATGGCTTCACTAAGGGGAAATCCTGCCAGACCAAACTGGTGGCCTTCTATGATGGGACTATGGAACTGATGGACAGGGGTAGAGCAGTTGATGTCATCTCCCTGGACTTGTGCAAAGCATTCGACTCTGTTCTGCATGACATCCTTGTCTCTAAATTGGAGAGATATCAGTTTCATAGGAGGACCACTCGGTGGATAAAGAACTGGCTGGATGGCCGCACGCAAGGAGTTGTGCTCAATGGCTCAATGTCCAGCTGGAGACCAGTAACGAGTGGTGTCCCTCAGGGATCGGTGTTGGGACCTGGTTGGATTGGTCTTGTTCAACATCTTTGTGGGTGACATGGACAGTGGGATTGAGTGCGCCCTCAGCTAGTTTGCCGATGACACCAAGCTGTGTGGTTCGGTTGATATGCTGGAGGGAAGGAATGGCATCCAGAGGGACCTTGACATGCTTGTGAGGTGGGCTGATGGCAACCTGATGAACTTTAACCATGCCAAGTGCAAGGTCCCACACCTGGGTTGGAGCAATCCCAGACACAGTTACAGGCTGGGCAGAGAAGAGATTCAGAGCAGCCCTGCGGAGAAGGACTTGAGGGTGTTGGTCGATGAAAAAATGAACATGAGCTGGCAGTGTGCGCTTGCAGGCAGAAAGCCAACTGTATCCTGGGCTGCATCAAAAGGAGCATGACCAGCAGGTCGAGGGAGGTGATCCTGCCCCTCTACTCTGCTCTCGTGAGACCTCACTTGGAGTACTGTGTACAGTTCCAGTGTCCTCAACAGAAAAAGGACATGGAACTGTTGGAACAAGTCCAGAGGAGGGCCACGAGGATGGTCAGGGGACTGGAGCACCTCCCGTATGAATATAGGCTGAGAAAGTTGGGGCTGTTCAGCCTGGAGAAGAGAAGGCTGCATGGAGACCTCAGAGCATCCTTCCAGTATCTGAAGGGGGCCTATAGGGATGCTGGGGAGGGACTCTTCATGAGGAACTGGAGTGAGAGGACATGGGGTAATGGGGTGAAACTTAAACAGAAGTTTAGATTGGATATGAGGAAGAAATTCTTGACTGTAAGGGTGGTGAGGCCCTGGAATGGGTTTCCCAGGGAAGTTGTGAATGCTCCATTGCTGGCGGTGTTCAAGGCCGTGTTGGACAGAGCCTTGGGTGACATGGTTTAGTGTGAGGTGTCCCTGCCCCTGGCAGGGGGGTTGGAACTAGATGATCTTAAGGTCCTTTCCAACCCTAACCTATGATTCTAATTTATTGAAAATATTTGTCTTCATTAGCCCAAACTGAAGGTGCAAGCTTAACACATTATCTTTAAATGTGTGTGATACCACACACTTTTCTGGCCTGCCTCCTAAATGTTGAGCTCCAAACTTTCTTTATTTTATCATACTTACCTGCATTCATAGCTGCTTCTCTACTAAAATTACTTCTTTAATTCAAGATGTCCTGCAATGACATGTTATATTAGTATGTCTTAAGTCCTGAAAGCAGAAACACTTAGTGCTATACTAAAGGTCTTCCCCAAGAACCCAACCCAGGCTGTGCAGCAGGCATCTCCCTGCCGGGACTTACATCACCAGTCACTGTCACTTACAAGAGTAAGGAAGAAAAAACCACCAAAAAAACCCATCAGAATGATAAAGTATTTATGAAGTCTAAAAGAACGAGTCTATATTCTGCTGTAGCATGTATTTATAGTGTAGAGTCACATAGTTCACTTCAGTTCCCCAGGGACATTTTTCTGTTTATATTTTCTCATCCCAGTGAACACCAGCAGAAAATGCAATTCATTTGACAAAAAGCTTCCATATGATGCCTTTAAATCTGTCATATGTTTCTTTTGACAAAAACAGATGAAAATCCTGAAGATACCTATGGGTTAAGCAACCTAACTATTCCCTTCAGACCCACAATACGTTGAAAATCAGTTAAAGTATCTCAGACATGCAAGCTTGGCCTTAAATCATTGTTGATCAAATCAGCTAAACTGAACTCAAGCACCTTTCTTGAACCCTTTTTTCTTGTAAAAGCCATATGTAACAACATTTATAAATTAGGGAAGTTGCTTAACGAACTCAGTTTTCTAGGAAATCCTTTCCACTTTGGATGAATGCACTGATCTGTGCCCTGCTACAGAGTGTGGAGTACAGCCTGGGGATGTGCAAAAGTCTTGGATGGTTTTCTAAATACCTTATCCAAGCAAAGTTTTCCTTCTGTCTCTCCTTGAGAAGAAAAAGCAGAGGGGAATAAGAGAGATGAAGAGACTACAAAGTCTTTCTTGTATTCCCAATGAAACCATCATATAAACAAAACTTAGGTATTAAGCAGGAGCGTTAATGTACACCGAGTTGTACATAATAGAAATGTGACTAAAAGAGTGCTGGAGAAATAAGCCAATTAACTGTAAAATAAATTTGCTTTACTTCTTTTTGTAATAACTTATCCCCTAATCTTTTATCAGTATGTAACAAATTTTCTGCCCAGCCTATAACTCCTACATGGATATATGCTACATACAGAATCAGAATCACAAGCTATTCTATATTGGAAAATACTTCATGCAAGCCAAAATTTCAAAAGAATGTACACATTGAAAATTCAGCCATGTACTGTTTGGATTAGAGAAGTAGCAACATATATTATCAAATAGCATATGCAAAAATCCTTTATTTTCCTCTGTAGATACTGGGTAGGATGCAACTGCCCCACGTGTTCTTCCCTCCTGATGCAGCAGCCTGATAAGGCATTTGGCCAGCCACAAGCAGAGAGAGCAGTGGCTCAGTGCAGGGGGCAAATGGCTATGAAATTTGATAGGCATTATGTCATGCAGGTGGTAATAGCAGAAGCAGATGAACTCAGCATGATTAGGTTTGTTTACTAATGTAAATTGTTTGCTATTTTTTTACAAATTGTTTACTGTTTATAGGCTGGAAATATCAATATGCACCACCACAAGATAGAATCAAGGACCAGGGAATAAATACATACATACACAGATACACTCTATAAATGTGACTATTTCTAAATAGAAAATTCTTTTCATCCAGACTTTTGACCCCAGGAGAATTACACAGCTCTGGCTCATTTTCAGCTTCCTCAGATCCTCAAGCAAAAGGGAGTCCTAAATGCAAGGGGAAACAAGTAGAAATTAGAGAACCTAGTTTATCTGCTGATACTATAATTGCAGATATAAGCCATACATGGCCAAATGGATGAGCCAAATTCTTCATCATCCAAAATTCGCAGCCTGGAGAGAAATCAGAAGAAAGAAATCAGATTAACTTCTCAAATTCTTAAAAGACATGAATTTCCTTTGACCTATTTCACTCCAGAAAAGGCCTGGCGCTTTGTACAACCCCTTAGGCAAGATCTTGCTTCTTCTCTTTTCAAAATTTAAAATAAAGCATCCTTCTCTCATTAGTTATCACTATAAATGTATTATATTGTGCATTACCAAGATAATCAGTGTTAACAGAAAACACTCTTTAACTAAGCAGATGCTAATCCATGATTCTCAGAAGCATACATAAAGGTTGGAAATTTTAAAGGACACTGAACTATTAAGACGTTCCAATCTCACTGAATTAAATGGGAGTTTGAACCCCAATTTCTCTAGATTGCTTTGAAAAGTCAATGTTGAAAAACAGCTAATGACAGACAACCTATTTTAAAAACAATCAGGCTGTCCAGAAGTATTTTACAAACAGAAAGGAATTAAATTTCGACAGGTTCATCTCAAGTAATTCCACAACCTTCGCCCAACTCTGCACACCCTATAAATGAAAGACAAGATCAGACATTTCAGGTGCCTTAACGCATGGTATACATCTCTATGACAAATCAAAGATCAGTTTTTCTAACCCCATGTATCTTTGCTCTACAGCCTAGTCCCCTAGGTTACAGAAACTTCTGTCAAAGAGTTTCCATTATTTGCATATTTAGCAAGGTGCAAGCTATCCCAGCCATTCAGCTGGTAAAAACCTATAAAAAAAAAAAAAACCTGTCAAAACCTAAATTTTGTGTTTGCAAATTATTAAAAAAAAAAGGAGAAAAAAAAGGAAGCAATACTCAGAGAAGATAATTTGGTTCTTTAATTCCTGAACATCGTCTCTGAATTGAGGTTGCTCAAAATAAATCAGAGTGCTTCACAGTAATTTCCAGCCCCAAAAGAAACAGGAATTCTTAGTAGAGCTTTGAATTCACTTCTCATGCAAATCTACTTAATTTTACTATCAAAATATAAAAATTAAAGACATTAACACCTTGTGATTTAAATAATAATCTGACACATATGATTGCTTTTTTAGATTTCATTTGGAAATTATGTCATACAATATGCAAAACAGATTAAAGGGATGGGACATGCCACTGAAAGATATTAGCAAACACTTACAATGCCAGAAGTTTCCATCATACTGCTGGCAAAGATAAAAGATGGTTAAATTTGTTGTTTAGGAAAATAAACAGTAGGAAGTTTCCCTGCAAGACTCCTACACATTTATGCTGCAAAATTGTTGGGCAACAGCAGCAGAGGAATAAGTAGAACTTTGAAGCATTCCTGGACTATGGCAGGAACTTCATTCTCAGCTTTCGTCTACTATTTATACCTGTGTAAGGAGAGTCTAAAATGCTATCAATATATTTCAGTGGCATTTAAAAGTCACCTTCATGCAGATGTGACTTCTACACAGCAGAAAGGCCAGATGTTGTTGAAGAAGGATTTAAAAGTTCTAATTATTATTCTACAGCAATCTTAATAAAATTAGATACCTCATGTTACTCAAAACCAGTTTCTATCCATTATCATCTGAAAAATTACACTGAAAATACGTAAGAGGTATGAGGAAACATTTTGTCTAAGCAGGTACAACAGTCACCATTTCTGGTTTACAATTACTTGCTTGCATGCCTCCATCTCCTATCCCTGTTGAGAAAAAGGATTGACATTATGTACTTCTAGGCAGACATTCCCTGCTGCAAGGAGTTCCTGTTGAATAGCAACAGCTAGAACTGATTTTATAGATACAGGAGATCCCTGGCAGAGTATTGCACCTCAACCTCAACAAACTGCGCTTTCTGATCATAGAGGCTCTCCAGAAAGCTTAAGGCAGGCTGTTGGTCCATGAAAATGTACATATCATCTAGAAGTAACTACCTAGCTAATAGTAATATACAAAAGGTTGGTACAATCCTTATACTTTTATTTAATGGGTTATTGCAGATTTTTCCATCAGTATTTGGCACATTAATTTACATCTCTGCTATTCCATTTTCTTCTACCTTGCCTCTCTCACTTGAACTTTTAGCAGTCAGGACAGACACCAAGTCTTCATCAGAAACAGCCAAGTAGTTGTTTTCTGCAGACTAATCAGCACCTCCTCAAATTCCAAATAGTTTTCACATTACTAAAAGCTGTAGCAACTATGTTGTAATACAGCACAGGCAAACAGCTCCAGTAAAACAAGCTCCAGTGGAAGGAGAACATTTTTGGAACTTGGTCAACTGATGAACACAATATCCCCAAGTGGAAAGACCTCCACAACAACACATCAGAAAAAAACAAAACAAAACACACCCACAAAAAAACCACCACACATACAAAACCCCAAAACAAAAAAAAAAAAAAAAGCCAAAGAATTTATTGCAGTGATAAGCTTTTTAGTCCCTTGCATCTCGCATAAACAGGTTTGCGAAGAATAAAAGAAGGTAAAGGTCAGTGAATGAAAACTACTGTCAGGTTCTACATTCTAATGAAAACTTTTGAAAACAGTCTTACCATTCACTGTGCTTTCTCCAACTCCAATGTCCTAACAGAGTTGTCTTCAAATTGCGTTTTAGTACACTCATCTGACCAATAAGAGAGATAAGTATATTTACCTGGAACTCAAATATTCCAAGTTATATCAAATTGTTATCAGTTCCACCCATGTAAGTAATATCATCTTCCCTAGATCCCTTCAAATAAAGTTTCAGACCATAGATTCGGGTCCTTTTGGGTTTTTGAGCTGCACACTTCTATACTAGCTCAATAAGAACAGCTGAAGAAAGAGAACCATTTCTATGTCACTACATGAATTTTGAAATGAAAAAGATACCCAAGCACTACTAAAATCTAGTTTGCTCTCTCTAAAACAAAATTATAACTAGCAGCAAAAGCAAGAATTCACAGTTACTCCAAAGTTACAGGATGCAGGAAAAAGCAATTCACAGATTTCTGAGAAAAGTCCAAGTCCTTCCCACATGCCATTCTGCTCAATGAATTTGAGCAGCTGTACTTTAAGATCACTGTCAGTCTGGAGGTAAAGCAGTGTCAGCTTTGTACAAAAACATGCTCTCCAGACCTGGCTTTCAGATTCTTATCTTTGCATTTTTGTGTGCTGCCAAAGCTACTAAGTGCATCTTCCCATCCTAATTTCCTAAATGCAGAACCTTCCCCACTCAGAATGAAATCCCCAAGTGGCCAACACCATGAAGTAGCCAGGATCTCCTTTTTTCCTTCTTCCTCCTAGGAAAATAAGGAGTGTGGTTCAGACTTTGAAAGGATGGGAAGAGCTGTTTGCATCTGCATAACCATGGTATAGCTATCTGTTCTCCGAGATTAGAGACCAAAAAGTACTTTTTTCAACTTCAGCCAATAATTCTCTGGAGGGAACAGACGGCTTTCTAAAGAATAAATTAAGTGTTCAATTAAACTCTACAACAGGTAAGCACTGTCCTTATCCTTTTGGAGAAACGTGTTCAATGCAATTATTACAGTCCCCTGCAAGTAACTCCAGTAAGTAAGTCACATCTAACTGAGAAATTCTCAGCTCCAGCAAAATGTTCAATATAAATAACACAGATTTAAGTAGTGAGAAAGACTAAGTACTTCAGTTATTTTGTAAAATATTAGAAGATAAAGAATGTTGGCACTACACAGTGACCATGCTCTGCCATTCCAGGGCTAGGCCAGTGGACACCTCCATTTCAGTAAAGATCCACAGGTGCATCAGGCTCCCCATCCCATTCCTAATTCTGTGCTTCCCAGAATTACATGCAGCATACATAGGAATACTGAGGTATTTCCAAACACAAAATAATGCTATAGAAATACAGCATTAAAGAATTGATTTTTCTGCATAGACAGAGCACCTAATTTGGATTAAACGACTATGGTTATGAAATAGCTTCAGAATTTTTTGCTTTTAGTATGATAACTCATCAACTACAATTTAGCTTGCAGGAATTCAAGCAAAGTTAATTAACAATAATTTTCAAACTGACAAACACTGCTATAGGTTCAGTAAGTATTCTATATACCTGATCATGACTAAAATAAATAAAAAGATACTGCTTCCAGACCACAAAGCTTATTACCAAAATTAATTGAGCAAATATTGACTTAGATATTTTAATCATCTAGAATAGTCAAAGGCAACAGTAGCCTCAGAAGATACAAATATTCCTTTTATTTTCTATTCAAACACTGACCACAATGATTTAATTAAGCAGCACACAGGTCTCTAGTCTCGATGCATTTTAAATAAATATTATGCTGGAGAACATCTACCATGCTGAAAGAAGTTCCCCCAGCTAGACAAGGTAAAACAAAAAAGGAGGAAGCCAAAGTAGTGAACCAACTCTTAACGTATTTACCTTTTTTAGTAAAACTGTATTTGGACAACCTAGTAAAGTTGGAAATAAAAATAAACTCAGTAAAATCTGTGCCCGAGCATAATTCATTAAAAAGAATTTAATTTATTAATGGGAAGAAAAAGTTATATCACAACACCATGAAATAACTCTCAAGCAACAACAACTGTTAAGTTTCCACTGAGCAACTACTTTTTAATCACTGTGTATTTCAGACGATCTTTCTTTGCTTCTACACCTAAAGATCTCATGGTCTTTAACGCTGTTAATTATCTTCCTGGGTCCAGGCCCCTCTGGATCTGTAATACCCTAATAAGCTCTTACGACGTGCTTTCATGCAAGCAAATCATTATTACAGTCATGATCCTTTTTCACATTAAGACCCCTTTCACTATTAAAACAAAGATTTGCAATAAAGAATGGGTGCAAGAGTAAACAATCAATAATTCATAGGAAGTTGCTCTGAATGAAAGCAAATATCATTTCAGAATAACAAGCAAGTAACAGAGAAGAAAGCATAGCAGCTTGGGTAGGATTTTTAGAGTGAGTAAGCACTACCTGTGTAAGCATTACAAGATTGTACCCACATTTATTATCAGCCTAAATTTAACAGGGCAGATATAATGAAAAGGAAAAAAAAAACTTTTTAATGATGGAAATTTTAAAAATTATGTCTGTGTATTTATATAAAGTACACATAATATATGTAGACACCTTTTTTCTCTGGATAGAGCCCCTGCTTTCTTGACCTATCAGTTTGCTATGACCTACCTAACAAGAAAGAGCTCATTGCTGAAACAGGATCTCAAACCACAATCACAGCATTATTTTCCACATTGCAGCTACCAGCATCTCTGAAATGTGTAAAAACCTGTAAAACAAAGCTGTGAGGTAGCAGGTGAGAATGGCTTCCAGCTTAGCACAGCTCTTGAAGTACTGCTACCAGATTTGCCAATGGGACGCTGGTAATTGGTTGATCCTGCAGGAACCTCTCTAAGTTGTTCTCTGTTGGAAATCACTTACATCCAGTACCAGGATGGGAAATGCTGCTAATTGGCCTGTCTAGTCAGAGAATCAGAGCTGGAGTTGGCAGCCAAAGTAACTGGCAACAAGAATATTGTTAGCTTCAACACTTCCTAAGCTCTCCATCAGGAAACATTAAAGAGGAATGTCTATCAGTATTTCTCCAGGATTATCAGAGCACGTGTTTTACTTCTGTAGTCAGTGAAAAAGATGTCATGCCAATTTTTCACAATTTATTTGGCATTACCAGAGTTTCCTGTGATTTCTTCCAATATAAATCCATTGCTCAGACCCTTTTTCTGCAAATAATAAGCTAGAGAACAAGCCATTACATCCCTTGCCTAAGTTTTTTCCCCTTCAGTGACTAAAGATCCATGGCCTTGACTGGTGCATGGAAAACCTGAAAGGAGATGGCAGCAAGATAGTCATCAGTCTCTTCTCCCAGATAATGAACAACAGGACAAGAAATGGCCTCAAATTGTGCCAGGAACGTTTGGGTTGGGTATTAGGAAAAATTTCTTCACAAAATGTCTTGTCAAGCATTGGAATAGGCTGGCCAAGGAAGTAGCTGAGCCACCATTCCTAGAGGTATGTAAAAGACATAAATGTGATGTTTAACGACATTGTTTAGTGATGGAGTTGGCAGTGCTGGGTTAATGGTTGGATTTGATGATCCTAAAAGTCTTTTCCAGCCTAACCAACTCTATGAGTCTATGAAACCTGTTCTTGTACTTCTGCACAAGACACCCATGTGTCTGCATGGGTGTCTGTAGCACTTACAGCCTGAGCCAGACAGATCTAATCTGGAAGCCATAACCCTATAAATTTCAGGGCTTCTCAGCAGAGCTAGTTGAGAACCCTGCTTTAGGAATACAGCTGCTTAATTTCTGGAACTTTTTTTTTTTTTACTTTGAGGAAATGTGCATCCATATAAACCTTCTCACATAACTATCTTAGAGTGGAGAAAAGAGTGACAAAATGAGAAGGAAGTATATGATGAGGAAGGAAGTGCTTTCTCAAGATACAGGTTCTTAGGCAGAACTGCTGAGGCAGAATATAAGGTATGAATAATTTTAAGCTATCTTTGCTTCCCAGAAGGCTGGGTTTATGCGACTATGTCTGTGGCACAAAGGTGTGACTGCTGCAGCTGAAGTGTTGCATTTAATATAGTTACCGCAGGCACCAAAAGCTCTGAATTCGTGTCACCTTGGACTTCAGTGTAGACCAGTGTGGGGACAAGAGAGCTGTACAGCCATGCAGGATCCCAGAACTGCTGCTTCTCTGGCAGACCTGAGCTAGTGCAGGTATGTCAAGCCAGACTGAGAAATAAAGTGCAAACAGTTTAAGGCCAAAGCAGAACTGTGAGGTTTGTCTTAAATTATACCCAACCACAAAAGCCATCTGACCTCAGCCACGCACATTCCCAGCACCCTATCCCACTCTCCTGGCAAATTTTCTGTGCCTGGACAACTACAGCCCCTTGCCATCACCAAAAGCCATACAGCTGCTTGATAGCAGCAAGAGCCTGGATGCAGAAGCTGCATTTAAGATGTCAAGATGAAGGTGATTTCAGTGGGAGTCTACTGAAATCATGAGTTTAATCACAACCATTAAGCCAGTAAAATTACATGTCTGTAGGTGTGATAATTGTCAGATGGAGGGATAAAAAAAAAAAAAAAAGGAAACAGCAAGCATAGACAAAAATTACTACTTGGATGTTCTGCTGGAATGATAAAAATGTGGGATGAAAATGAGAAATAAGCTCCAAAGATGACCTAGGTGGAGAAAAATGCATGAAGAATGAAATTCTGTATGACTTTTTTAATTCAATATTAAGCAGTGATATCGTGAAAGTGGTTAGTAACTTACATGATTATTACACGTTTACATGAAAAGTGCTCCAAATATACTTCAGCCTTTCAGTGTAAAACTCTTCAGATAGATGCCTACATTCAGATAAACAGGTCATAGTCACCTGTGCAGATGATACATATAACGCTACAGCCCATAGTGGTTTAGGAAGTGTCCTTCAGCTGGCAATACATAATGACAAATCATCATGGCTTGGCTTCGTGAACGAAGATTTGAGAAGGGCTTTATCCACGCTTACTACAAGCACGCTGAAAGGCCAATGAGGATAGATAAGTCCGCTTCCAAGAAGCACAGCGGAAGGTCTCCTTAGGTGGTATAGGCAAGGCACGATCCTTTGTTGTCTTTTCTCCTTGAAACTGATTCTGCATGTGTCCTCAAAAGAGACAGCAGCATTATGTATGATGTGTCTCCAAATCTCCCACTTGGAGGCCAGGGTGGACCACTGATGGTAGTCAATATGGCCAAGGCTAAGATATTATTTCAGGGAGTACTTATATCTCCTCTTTGGGGCACTTCTCTTGCTGCAGCTGCTGGCAAGTTCACTGCAGAACGCAATTTTAGGGAGGTCGTGATCCTCCAGCCTGGAGACATGCCCTGCCCAGCGCAGCTGAGTTTTCAGCAACATGGCCTCAATACTGGTACCTCTGCCTGTTCAAGGGCAGTAACATTAGACACATCAAGCAGTGCTCTCCTTGAAAAAGGCTGCTTGGTCATTCAGGATGCTGGCAAACAAGACTGTCATCTGCTAGGTCAATCTCGAGCGACCAATGTCCTGAACTGCCTGCATGCAGAGTTGGATCTGCAGCTTCCAGTGCACCTTTTCATGTGCCATTTCATCCCTTGCATGTCACTACAGGGTTTTGCAAGTGTGATTAAACCCTTTGGGCATGCGCAGTGGATTTTTTAGGTGAGGTGCAGTGTGTGCGGAACTGACCCTACCCTTTACACCTAAGGCTTATCTGCCAAGGCCTAGCGAGCTTGGACGGTGACAGCAAAGTCCTCAGGTCGTAGGTTTGGTTAGAGTATCCTTCTCTTAGATGGATGGCCTTACAGGGCTAAATGATCTCCATCTGCTCGGGTTTGAAATTAGAGTTGTCCTTTTCCTAGGATGGTTGCTTGAAGGCTAGTGAGCCCATCCTGCCCATGGGCACACTTTGTCTGACCCTTCAGTTGAGACCTGTCTGGCTTGGGAGGCCCTACTGGAGGCATATGCCACCACCAGCATAGCTCTCAACCTCACAAGGGCATGCAAGCTCTTTCCCCATGACAAGGGGGTGTCTGTGAAAGAGATACTGACAAATATATAGACACAGTCTGCAATGCTTAATAGGAACCTACTGAAAGGCCTTTTATGTGGTCACACAGTTTTAGAAAGGGATAAAAGTTTAAAAGTATTAATTCGTGTATCAGATTGACCTGCTGCAGAATAGCCTCTGTGGATAGGACAATTCATCACTAAAAAACCAGCACTGGTAATGGCATTGCAAATCCTTTTATTCCTGTGCAAGCCTTTAAAGTTACTATATACCCACATCTTCAGAAACAGTCTCTAACTTCCGAATGCTGAAGCCTAACAAAAAGTTATATGTAGAGAAGCCTTGGTATGTATGAGTAATTACATAAAGATGATGAAAAGAAATTAGAGAGAAAGAGGATTGCCAAAGTGAAAAACAGGCATAGACAAAAAAAAATAACCCACTTCACTTCTGGCATTTGCCATCTTCATGAATGTCAAGCCAGTTCAGAACATAATGCAGTATATAACTGCCCAATCCAGGCACAGCCTTCCTTGCTTTCTGCTATATTAATCACTTCAGTTAATCTATTTACATGTGGCCTGTTAGAACAAACGTAGTTGCAACAACCTGAAAATTAAGGTCTTATACCTACATTGCTTGGCCTGTGAAAACAAGAACAAATTAGATTAAATATTTTGCAGTGCGGTTCTTGCGTTGTTTGGTTTTTTTTTTTATCCAACTGTGAAGCAAATGTCTTATTCCATTCTCCTTGCCCTCTGATCCTGTAATTCCTGTATTTGTTGATGTAGAAGGAGACATTCTGAGCTAACCCTGAAGACAGGGAACAGTTGGAACATCATGATCAACAGTGTAAATTTTCTGAGTAGTCTAACTGCTGGCTTACTTTAAATATCCAAGGTCCCAGAGGGCACAGGGTAGACCCCACTCTATACCTCACATGTAGTTCATAATGCAGCACAGAGATTTTGGATTACCACACACTTGCACCCATTAAAGCATTCATGTTCTGCTCTTGGAACACCACCAAAACCAAGACACTCTCCAGAAATTTAGCCCAGTCATGTAAGTACTGGCACATTACTGGATGAAACAGGAAATCCTAAGATTTCTAACAGGTAAGTGCTAGTATATCACAAAGCTAGAGGCTCGCTAGTTAAAAAAGACAGCATCAATCCTTTACTTCACATGCTCGGCACCTAATCTTTTTTTGCCTCTTGAAGTGATGACAGCTGAAAAATATTTCTGCTAGTTATGTTTGAACTCCTTATTCACATTTCTGCCCTAGCATGTGGCTGCAGCCTGTCCATACTCAAGGAGATAGAACTGCAGTTATCCCATCAGATGTATTGCTGTGATCTGAGGTCATTGGTCCCTGCACACTCCTGCTACAAGGACAAACAAGTTCACTAAAATAGCTCCAGCTCTTACTCTCAGCTGTAACACAAAGCTACCAGTGGGCAACTGTTTTGCTGCCTCTGATGAGGAAGTAGAAATTGTTCAGACCTCTCTTCTACTTCATTCACAAGCTTGCATCAGACCTGCCATCAAGAAGACTTGTCCAACCAACAAAAAATCTCAGAAAATGAAAATATTTATTATTTTTGTTGCAGTTCATAACTTTCAATCATAACTGCACAAAATATAAATCTCCATTCCACATATCCACAGCTGTTCTTGTATGTCATGATTGGCCAAACAATTCTCTATAATAACACCTGCCAACTCTAAACAGTCTGGGAGAAAAATAAAAGGCAGTATTGCAATGTATTTTACCCAATGCCACTAAGCAGATACTTAGTTCCTCCCACCTGTCAATTAAATGAAATAGCCTATTACTTGGGAAAGACACTTCATTTAGCCTAAAGACAAATACCTTGATACGTAGATGTATCTTCAAAATCCAGAAAAAAAGTTGGGTTTTTTTTTATAAAAGAAAAAAAAAATGAAAGCAAAAGGATCATAGTTCTTCTGCTGCATTTCCTATTAGGTTGCAAAAAGTGCTGATCTGAAGAAAGGAAAAAAAGAGGCTGTGGAAGAGGATGGGGAGAGAGGGAAAAGGCAGACAAAAGTAAGATCAGGAGGAGGAGTTAAAAATAAAAATAAGAAAGAGTAGGCAGAAAAAGTGTCAGAAAAGCTGCAAGCAGGTTGCATTATTAGAAGAGGAAAGATGAGAAGGAAATGCTGTTGGTAAGAGGTCTGCAACGTACGTGCTGTTATGGGGCAATTTCAGTAGCAGCCCAGACTAGTGATATTCAAATTTGTTTTGTTTCATTAAAAGTGAATTAAAACATCAGCAACATGCCTGCATTACTCAAGAGCTTCTTTCAGATCCTTCTTGCCTGCTCCCTAAAGAACAAATATGGGATAAATTAAATCTTCTGAAGAATATTTCAGTTCTGAAGCATGCTGTCATATGTTCCCCAGTGGGAATTAGACTTCATTAGCAGACCTGGAGGACATGCTGCAAAGCACTTCCATTTTTACAGTCTGCTACACAGAGTGGGGATTTGATCAAGGTGAGATCAGCACATGAGAAAACAAGTGAATGTTGTTCAGTGATCTGAGTTCTGTCTGTCCCTGGAATTTGTTTCAGCAATAATGAAAATCTGGAAAACTGTGTAAGTGAATGACAGACACTCACCCTGCTAAAACATCTCTGTCAACCTGAAAATAAAATTTTGTGCAAGATTGCTGGAATGTGCAAGATTGCTGGAATATACAAGCCATGGAATAGGCTTTATATGAAAGTATAGCTCTATAGACAGATTAAAACAGAGTGCATCAAACTAACAAATTGTTTCATTTTTTACCAATGGGATTAACTTCCAGAGAGCAGACAAGTCTTTAGAATGACCTATCAGGATAACATTACATTATTGCATTTATAACAGGATTTAAAAGTAGAAGAGTCACTGGTATCATACATTGTGCATTGATTACTTACATCCACTACACTTTCCTAAACTACATGAAACTAAAAGAGTTTCCAAGAAGAAAATTGAGTTTATCCCACCAGCATGAAAAGAGGCAAGATGAAAAATTTATCAACTACATATTCACACCTTAACAAAGACAGCAAGAGGCTGGAAGATGTTTTGGTTCTCTTTCTTACACACCTTTATAACTCTGGATATCTGTCGTGGCTTAAGCCTCTATAACTCACGCAGTTTTGCTCACGCACTCCCCTCTCTTTCTTTCCCCTGCTCCTGGAGGGATGGGAAGGAGAATCAAAAGAATGCAACTCCCACAGGTTGAGATAAGAACAGTTTAGTAACTAAAGTATAACACAAGACCACTACTGCTACACCAATAATAATAATGATAAGGGAAATACAAGGAAAGAATACAATTGCTCACCCAGCCCGACCAAGCAGTGCACCCCCCCACCCTTCCGGGTCTCTGCCCTCCGTTTTTTCATCCTGGGCATGACGTGCTGTGGCATGGAATAGCTCTTTGGTCAGTTTGGGTCAGGTGTCCTGTCTCTGCTTCCTCCCGGCTTCCCCTCCTCCCTGGCAGAGCATGAGGCTCAGAAGGTCCTTGGTCAGACCAAAACATCACTAAGCAGTAACCGAAACACTGGTGTTATCAGCGCTGTTCCCAGGCCCAAAGTCAAAAACACAGTGCTGCACCAGCTACCAAGGAGAAAAATAACTGCTACTGCTGAACCCATGACAATATCTAAGTCTTAGTTTCTCAGAGTAACTCCCATTTAATATTTGTATTATGTAGACAACTACATCAAGCAAGTTAACCAAAATCTTTCCCAAAGAAAGAGATGTAGCTAATCCTTGAGCAACCCTGCAGAGAAGGACTTGAGGGTGTTGGTTGATGAAAAAATGAACATGAGCCATCAGTGTGCACTCGCAGCCCAGAAAGCCAACTGTATCCTGGGCTGCATCAAAAGGAGCGTGACCAGCAGGTCGAGGGAGGTGATCCTCCCCCTCTATTCTGCTCTCATGAGACCTCACTTGGAGTATTGTGTGCAGTTCTGGTGTCCTCAACATAAAAAGGACATGGAACTGTTGGAACAAGTCCAAAGGAGGGCCACGAGGATGATCAGGGGACTGGAGCACCTCCTGTATGAAGATAGGCTGAGAAAGTTGGGGCTGTTCAGCCTGGGGAAGAGAAGGCTGTATGGAGACCTCAGAGCAGCCTTCCAGTGTCTCAAGGGGGCCTATAAGGATGCTGGGGAGGGACTCTTCATTCTGGACTGTAGTGAGAGGACAAGGGATAATGGGCTCAAACTTAAACAGGGGAAGTTTGATTCAATATAAGGAAGAAGTTCTTTACTGTGAGGGTGGTGAGGCACTGGAATGGGTTGCCCAAGGAAGTTGTGAATGCTCCATCGCTGGCGGTGTTCAAGGCTGGATTGGACATAGCCTTGGGTGGCATGGTTTAGTGAGATGTCCCTGCCCCTGGCAGGGGTGTTGGAACTAGATGATCTTAAGGTCCTTTCCAACCCTAGTTATTCTATGATTCTATGATTCTAACAGTAAAAAGATTTTACTTGGATTTAAAAGAATTTTTCCCCACTTCACCTAGGCTTAAAATGCATTGGTAACACTTATTTTCATTCTAACTATAATGCTTGCTATGAACTGTCACTCAGGTTCAGGTTCACCCTCAACTCTACTTCTAGTGAGATCATCTTTTGTTTCAATGGAATGCTTGCAGAATTACCTGAACTATGTGCCTTACATCCAAAACCATGATCCCAAGCAGTCATCCTAGACGGCTGCCCAACTGCAAAGGTGCCTATGTTTCTCAAACTGAATCTTAAATTCTCCAGGTGTCTAAAACTCCGTTCCTTCCTCTATTTTGATGTCGCATTTAAATGATTTAGACCTTGTAATGCAACAGAGCACAGACAGTAAGCTTCTGACAATCAGATTAGATTTGAAAGACACCAACCAATGGCAACTTTTTTGCTAATCATTTGTTTTATAGAACATTCTACTCACTTTTCATTTAATTGGTACCTACTCAGGAGATTTAATCAGCTGAAGAGATTTAATTAGGCAAAATGAACATTTAAGATTCATGTTTAAACTTCAATTTCTAGAGAAAAAATAGGTACATTTTCAACAGCTTCTGTCACTTAGAGAGAAGACTGTGCAGCCAGCCCCGATCAAAACCAAAGAAACACTACCTCAGGGGAAGAAAGAAAAAAAAAAAAAGGGGAAAAAGAAGCTTTTAGTGAAAGAAGATTTAGGAGAAATATGACGATATTTTTGAAAGCTGTGGCATTATCCTGAAAATGAATAGAAGAACAACATTGCAAGATACACTGTTTATTGTGTCCAATAAAGCAACTTAAAATTGAAGAACATTACAACCTCACAGCTCCACAAAATGCCCTTGGATTCTGGAAGTCAAAATATCTTTGGTCTAGTCCATGCTTCACTATCACCAGTGAGCAGGACACACCCTACTTCTGTGGCTATTTAGTCCTTCTGAGTCCTTCCTCGGTCCTTCTGGGTTTTACCTTGTTTATTAAAACGGAATGTCTTATTAAGCCACCAAATATTAAGCAATTGCCCAAATACAATATGAAGAGAAAAGGAGGAACAGATTCTAACATATATGTCAAAGCTTTAGGTAGACATATTATGGCTTTTGGGACATTGCCTTAAAAAATCTTAATTATCATTCATAAGTCTAGATTTATATGTTTCTTTTAGAGTCATGTGAGATCATTCAAAGGTTGCTTGCAAAATCATCATGAAGAACGTATATCATTACAGGCTGTGACATGAGCTAGGCTTTCCCAGTAAAAAACCTGCAGAAAGGAAAACATACCCCTAAGAACAGCAATGAAATCTGACAGTAACAGAAAATTTATCATAAAAAGAAAAAAAAATCCAATAAAGGCTCCTAGCACTTTTAATCACAGCCACCAAACTGTTGCATCCTGAGGAACATGGCTTGGTTTAATTATTTACTGGGACTTGATGGTTTATTTGGAAGCAAATGCAATTATAGCCTGACACTTTCATCACTATCAGTTTGTTTTGTTCACCTGCTACTGCTAAGAGGAAGGTTACCTTCCCATGGAAATTCTGACATTTCTCTAATTGGTTTTATAATTCTTCCAAGAGACTGAAAATATTCATTTTATTGTATTTGTGCAAAAATTGAAGTTGAGATAATATTATTAAGATTGACAGCAAACACCAGCAATAAACCAAGGCTGAAACAGATTACATGTCTTTTCTTCTTTCCGTTAGATACACGCTATGTATAGCCTTTGAGAAGCAAAAGCTCCACTGATGTCAAAGATGGAAATCAAGCACAACCCCAGAACAGACCCATTCAAACAGCTCCAATATCCAGAAAATAAAGTTTAGGGGACAAAAAATAATACAGAATATAAAAATTCAAAGACTAGCAAATCAAAGACTCCTAAGATGGATAAGAACTCCGTTCCACTGAAGTCAAATGAAAATTTACTAAATTTAGCCGTCAGGTTAGAGGTTTGCTCCTTCCAATTTATCATAAACAGGAAAAAAGAATGACATTCTCAAAAGAGCTGTAGAAAACTTTGGCTAGTTTCAGTTTTCAGAGTGTTTCAGAACATTCAGTAGAATACTCACACAGATGTCAGCAGCTGAATTAAATACTGCTCTTAAAGATCAAGTTAACTTGTTCAGCAGTTTTTAACCTTGGTTATACACAACCATGCGATCAACTTGCTAACCATCCTTCACCATCCTTCAAGAAGCACTGCACACATAGCTGTAAAAGTGGAAGGGAAAAGCAAAAGAAAATACCATAAGCAGCGGGACGTGATCATAACAACATTGTTAAGGCTGATTTCACACCCGTACAACTTCCCTTTCATCCTTCTATTGGTACAGCCCAGGGACTTTTAATGTATGCTAAGCTGTTCTGCAAATGAGAGGCATTCCTGTTTACCAGGTCACTTCTAAGTGACCTGAACATGGCTTAGCCATCATTGAGCTCAAGCCTCACACCACAGTTTACAGAACTGATGCTCTGGCTTAGTGCTGAATGAGTGGTTACACAGCTCCTGGCCAGCACGGAGCAAGCTCATGCCTCCCAAGCCCTGAAGAGGGTACCTTCCATGCTATCTGCAGAGCACAAAAAGTTTGCAGGGGCACATGAAGTAGATATCAAGCGCCAGGCACTTAGATATCACACCTAAGATCAGGGACATACACTTCTTTTCCTCACAGAGTCTCGCCACACCAGCATATAGTTAGCAAATATTAACACATCCAACTGCTTATCTCCACCAGACCCATGTTATGTAGCCTTAAAGGCTTACACAGCAACAAGGCAAAAAGTAATCCAGGTTTATAGGAAATTGGATGGCCCAGATGCTTAAACAAAGCCAAGCATCCTAAAAGCAGACAGTGTTTGGACAGTCAGTAGTTACATCAAATATAATAAAATGGAATGATTTTAAGTTCTCTCTGTAGGATTTGGAGATAACGAAGGAAAACACACATTGGTAAATCTGTCAAAGTCAGAGGCCTCCATGCCAACCCAAACAGTATTAGCCAAAGAGAAGTGATTTAAACCACACCTAACAGTAAAGTGGCAAAAGGTAATTTGAAGAGAAAGATATACTTGTTCAAATTACTCCCCATAGCTCATAAGTACCTCACTCTATGCTCCTGGAGTTTATCAGGATTGTAGAAGACATTTATGAATTTTTCCTTTCTGTTGCCAAAACACACTAAGATTAATGCAATTACTCAGCACCAGCAGAGCAAGTTACATGCAGCCAGGAGAGCATTTGACTTTAAAAGATACACACTTTAACAAAGGAAGTATCAAATTGCTTAAGGAAATACTGACAGGAATTGTTTTCAAAATGTCACAGTAAATGATGACAACTCTACTCTTTACTTCCCCTAAGGGCAAAAACACAAAGTCAAGCATCTGCACAGACCAACTAAGTTCAGTTACAGAATTAGACACTCCCCTCCACAAAGTCATCCATGTTTTTGAATCAGGATCTCACAAAATTGGTAAGTACTGATCTATGGGCTTTTTTAGTGGAAAAAGCCCTCCTTAGGTTGTCATGCACATTCCTCAAAGAACTTTTATGTTTTCTCTGGGTCACATTTGAGACCTGAACTACAAAAATCTTTGCATTCAGTCCCTATGCTGCACTGGTCTCCTGGGAATTAAAAAAAAAAAAAAAAAAAAAAAAACCAAAACCTAGCAGAAAACAAAGAAAAAACCCATAATACACATGAAGGAAAGCAACTTCTTTAAACAAACCTGGCACCTTTTTCAATATTAAATGCACCATATGCCTAACTAAAGAAGTTAATCCTCATTTTTGGTAGGATTAATCTTTATAATCTACTTTATTATTATTCTTATTAGACCAGAAAATTGTATTCCCAGGTGCAGGCAGTTTCTTACAATTCGCTTTTAGTGTTTCCAGGCCACCAGTTTCTGATGCGATACAGTGAGCTCAGAAGACAGACGTACAGTGCAGTAAACCAAAATATCCTGACATTTCAAAGACAGATGTTTTCTAAGCTAAATATTGTTATTGTACTATGCCTAGTGTAAACAACTACATCTAATTCCAGCAAATACTGATACACATCCATTTGCCTGATTTAGATGAAAGATTTCTGTAGAAGCTCATTTCCTCTGTTTTCTAAGGCACTAAAACATGAAAAAATATTTAAGCTTTTTCCCAGCTGGATAGTATGAAATATGTAGGGTCACTCACCTGCATGCTATACATTAATTACATAGCTTTTGGTACTCCCACTGAAATAATACATTCCATTATAAACCGAGAAGTAAACTCCAGAAATAGCACACGCTGATGAACTCCAACAAACAGGTTTTCCAATCTGAATCAAACTTTAATTTAAAACTAACTGACATCAGAATAACAGGGGGAGACGCAGGAATATATACTAAAAGAGGAAAACCCAAATCTATATTCTGCAATATGGCTCTGTTCTTACAGATGACAACATGTATTTTTGGTCTAAGTACTCTCACACTATAAAATGGAGCACCGCATAAAGTTATACATTTAACCAATGATGACTTTTTGCATTCAGTACCTTCTAATACCAAATTAACACAGATTAGTATAATTACAACATGACATGATCAAATGGTTAACTGAACGAGTGCAAAGGTAGAAATTAAATGCAGAAGTTGTAAAAACTGAACTGACAAGGTGTTTATTTGTACAATTACTAATATTTTAGATGTCCACTATGCCACCATTGAGCTTCTATGATCTGTTCCAAAGATAAAAATATCATATGAGGAAAAATTCCCTCTCAACACTTTTTGCATCAGTTTTAGCATGGCACCAGTCACATCTGTGAAGCTATACCACCACATCATAAACAAAATAATCATCAAAATACTAATCACTACCGGAAACAGAACACAGTCAGAATCTTGAATCCAGCCATTAATCTTCTAAAAATTAAAGTTTTCTCCTGAACTAAAAGCTCCTCTTGTAGCAAGTCAAAGTCAAAGAAGGGTAAGACTTATTTTCTAGATATACTTCAAAGTCAGGCCAACCTGGTTGCAATCTCAAGGGATCAATGCTTCTTTTTCTTTTCTCTTTTTAATCAGTATGATGATAAATTCAGTTCTTCATGTTTAACACATTATTTCACTGCACTTATTAGCCACTTTTTTTTAATATTCTTTTCATGTGGAACAAAACTTTCTTTTACCTTCCTTGAATTCAACTGATCCAAAACATCTAAAGAGCACATGTGTAATCACCTTGAATTTGCCTTCATATTAATGCATCTGTATTTCACTATAAGAAACTTCTGGGACAACTTCAGACAGCCTTTCAATAATATGGTAGTCCATATGGCAGAACAAATGACAGTAAAGAAAAATAAATTCTCTTTTTATTGCCATTTAGTTTCACTTGTAGTTAAACGAGAAATTAACAAAAGGTGTTTCTATAGCCAGCAGCCTGATTTGTGAAGTTTTGTGCCTCCAAGACAGCAAACTCAGGAACAGCCCTCTTCTTGGCCTAATCATCTTATACTGATACAGGGCTAAAAAACATATTCTCTTAAAAGACAGGATGTACAACCAAGCCCAGTAATTACTATTACAAACCCCATTCTTTAAAAAGAAACAAAAATCTAAACTACATGTTATACTGAATAAAAGACAATTACCGTTAGGCTTTATTGCACAAAACCAAGAACACGCAGTTCTGGAATTTGCAGTAGTCACACATTATTAAAAGCTCAGAAAATCTAGTAAAAGAGATGGCAGCCCAGGTCTCCCATTTGCAAATAAACATCCTCACAAATAGCCGCGTTTCCTCCTAGGTTAGGGCATTCTTTAGACAATGGTTAATTTTGCTCTGAGAATACATTTCACCTTGCGAAAAATCTTACCCACACTACATGAGCATCACGTTTTAATTGATATACCAAAGCAAACCTAGAGAGTAATAATCCCCACTATCACCATTTACTTAACCCAGTAAAAGTTAGGTGCATAGTATATCGTATCACAGTAATGCCCTACATACAGACTGGAGTAAAATGTATTTACCAAGAGTGGTAAACCCAAGAAGGTTAAGCAGTTAATAGACTCTAGATTTCTCCATTGTGAGAATTGCTACATGAAAGTTACAGCTATAACAAATCTAGCTAATTTCTCTGGGTAAGGAGGCATGGTGAGAACATATCGCATAGCCCTGAACAAGGAGCTACACAAGGAACACACCACTGTAGGAACTCCCATGCTCAGAAATACCCTAGAGGAGCAAATCTGCTATTATTTCCTTTACAAGAAGGTATTAAGAAGTAGATGCTGATATACGTCAGTCAAAGATGACTGTCTTTTCTGAGCTAGTTTCCCTATATTGGTTAGGAGAAGCCAGGGTAAAGTGCATTAAAAGGTGGAAATTTCCTTTGCCCAGAAACAAAATAGCAAGAATGTAGGGATCACCTGAGCTCAGATAGCTTCCTGTAGGTCATAAACAAAGAGCAAGGGTGAAGAAAGTTTCCATGCCAATCAAATTCCCATTTCAACTTAAAGCAGGAAGAATTCAGTGTCTTTTTATTAACTACTCGAACATGACTAGACAGTGAAATTCTATCCCCATCTCCTCTCAAAGCTCACTCTTATTTGCTATAAATATTTTCCTACATCAAGCAAGCACTGGTAAAACAATATAATCACAGAATCATGCTACTCAGCTACTATACTTCTCAAAATATGCTTTTAAGATTTATAAGAATAGTATTTGTGCCAGTGGCATACTTGTGTCTCTCACTAGAGGCAACTGCGTACATTAGCATCTTTGAATCGAAGCAGAGGTTTTCTTGCTTATGGTATTTTATGCAAGACATTTCATAGCTATAGAATGCAATCAGTAGGCTTCTTTCCTTAAAAGGCTTTATAAGCACTGTATTACGTATGCCTCAGAAGAAATCATGCTGTAACTTGAGACATGTTGCTATGTAATATTTAATACTCCTAAAAAAATAGAACAGATATTTAATAGATATTTAATATCTATTTAATAGTCCTAAAAATAATCCCTAAATATCCTCAAGCACAATGCAAAAGTTAAAAATTCCAGTAGAGAAGGGAAAAAGTTTGGTACAGATAAAGTAGCTGATTTTTCAGCAAATTCCAAAGATGACATTTTGAACAAGATGAAAACATAAATCCTCATTAGATTACTTATATCACTGACCTTTCAACATTCATGAACTCCTTTGTGGATTTATTCAAGGTTTTCTTCCCAGGCTTCAACTACAGACTTAACAGGGTTTAGCATTAATGGAAATTCTGGTGTGTGACCTCCAGCTAGCCAGTTGCAAAGATTCCTTTGCCGGTCTTGCCCTCCTGCTGAACCCAAGCAAGCCCACCTGTTCAGAAGTACCCTAGGGCATAAGAAACCAAAGCATCATGTCACAAACAGTCCTCTTTTTTTAGACAAATCTCAAAGGAAGAAGACTCCACTTACTGACTCAATATCAGTGCTTTGCTTCAGGAAGGCAGCAGCTGACCTAGAGAACATTTCCATCAGCAGGAGCTACAGATCTGCTCCTACCTGCATTTTGCTTTCCCTTTTTCAAACTGTTCCCTCCAAGTCTTACATCTCTCACAGGCTTTAAAGCACAACTGCCCAAGTTCACCCCTCCTATTAATCCCATTAGAGACCTACAAAGGGGAAGCCCAAGTTCATCTGTTCAAATTGGAAGATAACTGAAAGCAAATTTGGAACCACAAACAACTAAAAGGCCCTGCACCGTAACGGTGGGTTGCTCCAGGCACAGAGTCCAGAGTCTCATTCAGAAGGCAGTGGGTGCCAGCTGAAAATCAACTCTGGCTCCTCACAATTTAAGTACAGGTCGTCATCACCAAGCAACCAGCCTGAAATTCATGGTAGGCACTTAATAAAACCAGAAATTGCTTCCCTGGTGTCAGCTCAAATGGAAAAAAGAACTTGTGTGTCATCACCTCAAATAGCTAGCTGGAGTTATATTTCTGCACGAAGGCAACTGTAAACTAATACAGAAACGGAACAGCATGAGTCCAAAAATTTTGCCCTGTGGGATTTCTCAGAGGACTTTGACTACACAAGGAGAAAAGCCCATCCGTAAAATTATGTTTACTGCATGAAATAAAGTTATTATGAGATACTTCATGCATCTTCCAGATACTGAAAAGGGTATTGAGAATGACTTTGCTGAAGAAATAATAGAAAACCAGTTGTAGTGAAGCAGAGGTTATAAACTAGCATTTACACATGAATCATTAACACATTAAAGGCACATTGAGCTCTGGAAACATCTGAATCCCAAATGAAACACTTTTGAAACTACTGTAATACTGTTCAATGTACTGTAACAGTCAGAAAAGCAATACATTGCTGTTTTACATAAACAACAATAAGGTGAAAGATAGCATAAAGTCTTAATAGAAACCAAATTTATACTCAAGTGGTATACTGTGTTCACTTCAAGATTCTTCATTTCAAAAGGAACAGATGATAGCTGATTAATTCAGAGACAGGCAATAGATGTGATTAGAAGTGCTCAGTTTCTATACCCAAGCAATAGGGCAAGGAAGAAATCCTCAAATATAATAAACTGACATAAAACATAGAATCATAGAATCATAGAATAGTTAGGGTTGGAAAGGACCTTATGATCATCTAGTTCCAACACCCCTGCCAGGGGCAGGGACACCTCCCACTAAACCATGCCACCCAAGGTTATGTCCAATCCAGCCTTGAACACCGCCAGCGATGGAGCATTCACAACTTCCCTGGGCAACCCATTCCAGTGCCTCACCACCCTCACAATAAAGAACTTCTTCCTCATATCCAATCTAAACTTCCCCTGATTAAGTCTGAACCCGTTACCCCTTGTCCTCTCACTCCAGTTCCTCATGCAGAGTCCCTCCCCAGCATCCCTATAGGCCCCCTTCAGATACTGGAAGGCTGCTATGAGGTCTCCACACAGCCTGCTCTTCTCCACGCTGAACAGCCCCAACTTTCTCAGCCTATCTTCATACGGGAGGTGCTCCAGTCCCCTGATCACCCTCATGGCCCTCCTTTGGACTTGTTCCAACAGTTCCATGTTCTTTTTATGTTGAGGACACCAGAACTGCACACAATACTCCAAGTGAGGTCTCACAAGAGCAGAGTAGAGCAGCTGTGTAGGTCAGTTCATATGTTGGAGGGAAGGAATGCCATCCAGAGGGACCTTGACATGCTTGTGAGGTGGGCTGATGCCAACCTGATGAAGTTTAACCATGACAAATACAAGGTCCTACACCTGGGTCAGAGCAATCCCAGGCACAGCTACAGGTTGGGCAGAGAAGAGATTCAGAGCAGCCCTGCGGAGAAGGACTTGGGGGTTTTGGTTGATGAAAAAATGAACGTGAGCTGGCAGTGTGCGCTTGCAGCCCAGAAATCCAATCATATCCTGGGCTGCATCAAAAGGAGGGTGACCAGCAGGTTGAGGGAGGTGATCCTGCCCCTCTACTCTTGCAAAAGATAACCACTTAGACAAGTAAAAAAAGGAAAATTCAAAACTCCTGTTTGTCATCCCTCCTTCCTTACATAAGGCAATTAGTCTGTGAAGTTTGTTGCTACAGGGTTATGACTTAAATGGCAAGAGCAGAAATACGTAAGCGGTTAGAGCAGATTTTTTTATTCAGTCAGGAGCAATGATAAACAGAAATCAAACAGCAGCTAGTGAGGTCAGCCTTGACAGTTCAGGAATTTAGGGAAGTTTTTTCCTTTTGAAGGAGTATTTCTGAAGCTTTTCTTCCCCATTTCATATTTGTTTTTCCTTTCTCCCTCAACTCCTTTTGAAGCCAATAGTTAAAGAGGGCAAATTCAAACACTCAAACTTCAGTTAAGAAGCCAAGCACGATAAAGGACATTTTTTAATCACTCATATACATACAGATGCATACACACACACTGGATTTGGTGATATTAAACTTACCACCAGTTTCCACTTGTGTTGTGTTCACAGGGGGGATGGTGGGATGAAATGTCTTCTTACAAAGAGCATTTCATTTACCACACAATTTTACAGTGGGCAGTGTGTGAAAGAAGATCTTATTTTGTGATGAAGCATACTTACCATAAACACATTCTGTGTGCACATATCTTTTTTCCCCCAGAGATAATAATTTCTTTATGCATCTCTTAAATAAAGCAGAGATCCACCCGTGGATAGAAGCCATTCTGTTACAAAATGGAATCTGGAAAACAGATCAGTGAAGCTGAGGTTATAAAACAAGAGAAACTAGATTGCACTTTTACTAAAGTTTCATTTACACCTATTCCGCTGTTCAATCTTGAACACATCTTTCTTTTCAGAGGAGCACACTCCACTCCAACATCTCACTACAATGTACTATCAAATTAACCATCTTTTTTCATTCCAATTGTTTTTCAATTGAAAGTCATTATCCACATTTCCCTTCATTTTGATTTTCTTTTTCCTGGGTGGCTCATTATTCCCCTAGTTTGCATATGAAATCAGTCTTCCTTTTAAACTGGGTAATATCTCTGCTTCCCAGAGTGCTCAGCCTGAAACTAACTATATATCATAGAATCCTAGAATGGTTTGGGTTGGAAAGGACCCCGTGGGCAGGGATGCTTCACACTAGACCATGCCACCCAAGGCTGTGTCCCACCAGGCCTTGAACACTGCCAGTTATGGAGCATTTACCACTTCCTTGGGCAGCCTGTTCCAGAGCCTCACCACCCATATAGTAAAGAACTTCCTCCTTATATCTAACCTGAACTTCCCCTGTTTAAGTTTGAACCCATTACCGCTTGTCCTCTCACTACAGTCCTTAATGAAGAGTCCCTCCCCTGCATCCCTATAGGCCCCTTTCAGATATTGGAAGGCTGCAATGAGATCTCCACGCAGCCTTCTCTTCTCCACGCTGAACAGCCCCAACTTTCTCAGCCTATCTTCATACGGTAGGTGCTCCAGTCCCCTGATCATCCTCGTGGCCCTCCTTTGGACTTGTTCCAACAGTTGCATGTCCTTTTTATGTTGAGGACACCAGAACTGCATACAGTACTCCAAGTGAGGTCTCACGAGAGCAGAGTAGAGGAGCAGGACCACCTCCTTTGACTTGCTGCTCGCGCTTCTTTTGATGCAGCCCAGGATACGGCTGGCTTTCTGGGCTGCAATTGCACACTGCCTGGTCATGTTTGGTTTTCTTCAGCCAACACCCCCAAGTCCTTCTCTGCAGGGCTGCTCTGAATCACTTCACCCAACCTGTAGCATCAAGAAGTTGCCCAGGTACCTTGTTTCTTCATTTGACTTTTAACATTAGTTACCCAGGGTATTTATATCTTATATGCACACTCAAAACCAGCAAGAGCTAATCAGCCTGTGTGGAAGACCAATTAAAATCCAAGGACAAGGCAGAAGGAGTTCAGTGTCTGATCTTTGGATAGACAACAGATACCTAAAGGACAGTGCCTGTCAGAGTGCTACACTCTGTCCTCTGCAACTGCAGGAGCCAGATCAGCAGCAGGGCACAGATGATGGACTGCCACTTCCTAAGGGCAAAAAAAATGGAACCTCAGATGTATTTTCTCAGCTTTCCTACCTGCCAGGCTACAGACTTGGACTGCTTCTTGAAGATAACCTAATGATACTATGGCAGATAGGCAGACAGACACAGTACACACATACTATGAAGACACAACTTTTCAGAGTCACTGAAAGCCCAGCCACAGACAGTCAATTAATTATTTCCAAATATGTAACTTTGCATATGATCATCATGAACCAAACTGTTCTCTGTTTTCCTCTCCCACAGATTTACCATTACCTCTGTCATTTGCATTTACAGGCCTTTTCCAGAGAAGAATAAATTTTTCTTCCACTTCATTGCTATGATTTCCGATTTATAACCATATTTTGAGCCCTATCAATTACTATTCTCCATCCATTTAATGTGCACTAGCTGACTGTACATTTGCTTATTTTCTTAGCTGAAATGCCAGATGGTAGCAAGTCAAACACTTTAAATACTTCCATTGCATTAATAACAGTACAGTTACAAACCCAGTATGTTATCTCATCAGAACCGATAGTGAGTTTAAAAAAAAACAAAACAAAACAAAACTATTCTCTATAAATGCATGCCAATTGGCGTTAATTATCTTATGACTTTTTAATTTTGTATTAATTGAGTCTTGTATCGGGCTGTTCATTATCTTCCCTGGATTAATATTGGTCTGACAAGCCTATAATTATCCTGGTCATTGAATTTACCCATATTAAATACAGCACAACATTATCTTGTTTGCAGTCCTCTGGAACCTACCTAATATTCTGAGACTTTCTGAAAATCAAAAACCTATTAATTTCTCTGTACTGTATAATTGTCCAGTAAGTATTCACAATTCAACTTGTAAGTCATTTTCTTTATTTTAATAGATATAGATATAGATATGCATAAACCCCCACTTACATCCCAGTTATCTCTTTTTGTGAGACGCTGCCCATTCCCTACTCCCTCCTTAATAGTTTTGAGTTTTATTTTCTCTTATTATGTACTTTATTCTCAGATAAATGTATAAGCAACTTCTTTTGTTACTTCTCTTTAATAAACACCACAAGCTACTGGTTTTATCTGGTTTTACCCTAAATTAGCAAAACATTTGAGCATATGCACTGTTTCAATCACAATGTAAGAATTTAAATTCTTCACTTTTCAAGAACTCTAAGTATATTTAAAGTTGGGGGACAAAAAACAAAAACAAAATTAAAAAATACCACAGTTCTTCACTTAAAAACTTGCTTACTTGAAAATAAGCCATATAATGGGGCTTTGATATATCTACAAACAATCTGAAGTTACTTAAGTTTCTCCTGCCATCTGTACAAAACTATAACAAGAAGAAAAAAACCCCAAACTTTTCCTTTCATTTCAAATTCTCACAAAAACATTTTTGAATTCCTCTTCAACAGGAGAGGAAGGCCTTTCGCTAGCCAGAACAGTTCTGAAAGTTGAAATTTTCACAAAAAAACGGTACATGTATCCTAATTGCTTTGAATGTGTTAACAAATAATCATATTACATTCTTAAACAGAAAAAAGTTTAATAAATACTCAGGCATTATCTTACTAGTTTTCAAACTAGCTACAGTTATAAACTATGATTTTAGCAGTTTAGTTTAGACTGATTCCTAACTGATCTTACCAGGATAGTAACCTAAATACATCAGCAAGCATCTATTACATGAGATCTTTCTACTTTTGCAACTGAAGTTACAAATGATGAAGATAATTTGCTTTGCGAGAAAAGAACAAAGCAGCAAAAAAATTTGGGCATTTTGCTAAATTAAGAAGTTAACCTGACTGTCAAATGCATCAAATTCATGAACCTGAAACCAAGAGCTAGTATGTATTTGAACACAGTTTCCCATTTATCTAGTATTGACAAATCCATGCATCACAGCATAAGCCCTAGATCTCCATTTTATGGCGTTTTGTCTCACTTCCACTACTTCTTATTTAATATGACAAAGTTTACTTATTTAGAAGGCACTTCACATTTCTTCCAGTTTTGCTATATCCCTTTTATAGGTTCACTTAGAGGAAGACTATTGTCTAACAATAACTCTTCTCAATATTCCAGAAGCCCAGACTCTCTACTGCAAAACACTGTTTACAGAATATTTTTGGCAGTCAGAAAAAATCAGAAGCTCTCATTTAAATTTTATGACACAGAAGCCAGAAGCAGCATTAAAATTTTTGGATCTAGAGGGGACATCCAAATGCCATCAGAAATTCTGATCATATGCTGCTGGAGCATATAGCCTTGTAAACATTAGTGTCTTTTGGCAAGGAGAAAATCCTTTGAGTAAACATCACAACCTCATTTTCACATCTGGCATTTCCAAAAGGAGGGTCACATTTTTGCTCCTCTCACTTTCTTTTTTACCTTTACCCAAGCCCTGTGGAAAATGTGGATACCCCTTTGCCTCCTGACCACATGAAAGAATACAGAGAACACTGCCATGCACAAAGATAGGTCAGAGACCACATCCAAATTTTTGACCAGCTAGGAAACTTTTAACATAAAGTATCAGCTGGAACTTAGAGTTGCCTCTATGTCTCGGTTTAGGGAAGCACTTAAGGAGGTACTTAACACCAGCCTCATCTCAGTGCAGTTGAATTTCAGCATCTTTGTAACACATAGAGACTTCAAAGCAGTACGCCCCACCACACACACATCATTGCCAAGCCATCTAGCAAAGCACGTTTTAATTTCAACACATCAGCTAACACTGTCAGTAGATTAGACATGTGCATGGGTACCTGTTGATTGCTTTGGTAAGCAATCAACACGTATCTGCATCCTCAGGACCTCCCAGGTCGGATGAAGATATGGCTGGTGCATTTCCCTTACCCATCAGGATTTTAGAACCAAGAGCACCACTCAACATCCAGATCATCTTTGGTGCTTCTGTTCTTCAGTCACTTCTGGATTCCCTCCCCTTGCAAAGTGTTTTTCACTGCTGAATTGTTAATCAGCAATCACAGATGTTCCCAAACACTCATCCTTACACATACAGCCTTTCAAATCATCTGTTAAATCACCTAAAAAATGTTAGAATGAATTTCAGAACTGGAGTACCTTAAAAGAAAGAACACCACAGGTTTGTCTAACTGTAAGTCCTTAAGTACATCAACCAGCCCCAAAGTTTGATTTCAACTACCCAAGGAGAGTAGATAAACACAGTGTGCTTCAGTATTTAAGGAGGAGCCAACATCTGAGTGCCTCGTAAATGCTGAATTTAATATTTGTTTTTGCATGCTGGAAACAGCATATTCTGTGATCACACATGCTGCGGACTAGAAGCTATTCCATACCTACGTGTATGTGACATAGATATGTTTTTTAGCACTGCAATGTATAAGTTAGAAAGGATTTCACCTTTCCCCACACACACACTCCCATGTTTATAGTCTTCTCAGAATAAAGAAAAGGGAAAAAGAAAAGTATTTTCTCCTGCTTTCAGGAATAATACCAGCAAGAAAAACTTACATGTTCAAATTCTATGAAACTTGATGAATACATGCTATGGCTCCATTTTATAATGTATAATTTTATAGAGTTCTTTTCATCTTGACGTTGATCTCAGATTCACTCCAGTTAATTTTGTTACACATTCCAGTGATTAAAGCTGGAGTCACAAGGTGGTTCTTCAATTTCATTAACACCAAAGTGCGGTTTTATTCATCACCAATAATACTACATTTGCCAGGAGCTTAAAGGTCAAATACATTTTCCAAGGTAGTCCAGGGACTTCATATCAAAATCCTTGTTTGACATTCTTGCATTACCTGTTTAGGTATGCAGGCAAGTCCCTCAGCGTACACCTCCCAAAAAATTAACTATAGCTTCAGAAAAACACAGTTCTCCTAAATGGGATTTTAAAGGAAGATGAAGGTTAAGTGTCTTTACAACCACTTAGCTTAGGTTTAGCTCTCAGCACAGCAAGTATCCCCCCTTAAAAAGCAGCATGCAGGGAGAGAAGTAAAACAGCATGACCAAAAGTGCTTATTTTGTTGCTTGAATAATGGCGGGGAGCCTCATTAATAAAATAAAAAATTTTTACAAAGTACTTAATAAGAATGATAACAATATTGCTTCTAGGTTAAATGAGATTGCCATAAAGCCTGCTGAAATAGATTTTAAAGCTTTACCTAGTGTGAAGGTAGCTGAAATATGAGGCTGCACAACGAAAAGGAAATTGAAGATATCCATTGAAAACACACTTGAAAAAAACACTATAAAGCCAACTTTTTAATCAAGTGCTACATTTACTTGAGCCCATTTTGAAATCACATAAAGCTATTGTGCGGAAAGCCTTGGTTTTTGCAGTAAGCATGAGAATGATGCACAAACACAACATAAAACATTTGACAATCTGACCACACTGACAGGATGACAGTGCTTCCATCACTGCTTATTCTTTCATAGACACGTATCATCTTGACACTCTTATACTAGAGCCAGCGCATTTTCTCACATGCACAAAGATAAGCAGTGACTTCAAAATTGCTGTGCCTGATCAGTGGCATGGTGAGTGATCTGCATAAGGAGATTCAAAGGGTATGACTACCACTCAAAGGCTGTTACCCCACTGATTTATATGAGTGTAGCTCTACAGCCAGCAGAGCACTGCCAACCTAAAAACGCTGGGGAACAATTCCCAAATCTGCAGTCTTCCTTGTCAGTTCACAGCAGCCTGCAGCCTTTATTTCTGAAAGCAGTAATGACAACTGGAAGCATTCAGTCCCAGCATATCATTCTGAGACCGTTTATTCCAAGTCTACTGGCCTGCTGCATTTGCCAAATCAAAATTGAAGTGAGTTCAGAAAAAATTGTCTGGAGTTTAATTCACACACACAACTGCGAAAGAACTCAAATGTATTGCATAATACACATATACACACACAACAATATCAAGAGAAGCAGAATAAAGTTTAGAGCTATGGCATAAGGGTTAAAGTCCAGTTTACAGCAGCTAAAGTGTTCCTTATGAAACCATAGCCTGAGTACAGAGACACAGATACCCCTGGCCTTGACTACCAGTGTTAGTAGCAAATTTTGGTAACTATTGGGGGTTTTGCACTACACAGAAAATATGGTCAGGCTGTATGTCCAAGAGTGAAGTGACAGCCTTCACATCATGACAGCTAAGCTAAGTTACTGTCACGTTTAGCAGCCCAGAAGAATAATACATTGAGTTTCAATTTGATGACATGTGATCATCCTTCACTCATTATTTTCTGGTTCTAAAATAATCACAAGGAGAAATAAGAGGGATGGATGGAGAAATGAAGTACATAAAAAAAAGTATTTTCCTCCTTCCCTATTATCTATCCCTCTCTATCATTTGCTCCTCCTTTTTGAACCGAGAAAAAAAAAAAGAAAAAGAAAAAAAGACTCCTCTTATGGAATCAGAATGAAACCAGCATTGAACTCCATCTATCTCATCAGGTTCTGGCACCACAAACCTTTTTCATATAATTACAGAGGACTGATTAATAGTTTTCAGTTAACATCTATACAAATAAGACTAGGGAAATGCAAATCACAACTTTCCAGAACCATACACTTTTACTATTAAAAAAAGGTGTTAATAGACATATTATTTTCAACATTTTGGTCTTTGAATCAGTCAGCAAAAGATTTGCAGAAATATGCTTTAACTATGGACTGCTGTACTGTTGTCTACAGAAACTGCTTTGGACATATGCTATTTAATCTGTCCAACAAATACACAGCAGGTGACATAAAACCTCAGCTTGCAAGAAGAGTGCACTTGTGCTGGTGTGAATTTTCACTGAAACAGCTACTTTACTGGCTGTTTCTGAAACTTAAAAAACTGCAAGTGCTTTTATGTAAAAAAAAAAAAAAAATCTATTAGAACAGTTCTTTAAAAATGCCTCTGACATCACAGGGAGATAAATTTTCAGTTATTGCCTACAATACAAGAGAGGAAATCATGCTACTTTCACATACTCTCTCCCTCTACCTTCAAAGCAGACTGGGTTAGGAGGTTGTTGATTTTATTCCATGTAGAAGCAATGTTCCAGACTTAGGCAGGTTTCAAGGTTAGCAGCCTTTCCTCTGCAGACTGCACCTGGAGAGCTGGCACAGATCAAGTGATTTGCCAATGTCTTGAAAGGAAGAAAGGATCCCCATTTGAGCCAGACCTCACCAGACCTACTTCAGCACCCAGCTTGCCAAGCCAGCTTTTCCCACCTAATCAATAAAGCCAGTCACAGAATGACACAGAGAGAAAACGATTTCTGAAAGGAGAGTGCTGAAGTGAGACAGACATGCAGTTCCTTTATTTAGGTTTGTAAGGGTCACAGCCCCCAGTACAGGCCACTTACAGGAGCAATCTGGTAGGACTCTGACAGATTGGCTCAGGCACGGCTCTGATAGGTATTTTGCAACCCTGCAGACTGTGCCTGCCTCACTGCCCCAACCTAAAGTCAGACCTCTCCTCAAGTGAATGCTGCTGGAAAGTCTTGCCTTCTCTCTAACATCTTCTGCTTTGAAAGAGTTGCTCAAACTCAGCTCTCTAAAAAACATGTAAATTAGACTAAACATTCAAATGTGGAGCTCAACCAGACCTCCTGTTTAGTCTTACTGAAGAACAAACTACTTTTGAAATTTGCCACAAAGTCATTTAGACACAGAATTAATGAAAAGCGTTCACCTAATATTGATCTGCATGATTCGTAAGTGACCTGTCATTTATGCCTACTATGAATCGATAACTCTAATCCTTTTGCTTTCTATCCTTAAAGCAGTTGAGCTGTTCCAACATTTTTTGCTCACATCAGATGTCAAAACAAATAGTGATTTAGTTCAAACACTTTTCCAGACTTTGTAGGCTCTCTGTTCTCCTTCTCTGTGACTGTTCAGACCTTCTTCTCCATACACATAAAAACATGAATATTTCCTCTGCAGTACAGATAAACTATCTCCTGTTTTCTCCTTCTCTATAAAAACCTGAAAAATTATTTTATATAACATGTGTGTATATATATGTATGGATTTTTAAATATGGTTTTGAAAATATGTATGTTATTATGTATACTAGTATGCATTTAAAAATATTTTTGATACCTATATTATAGTCCATCCATACACTTATAACCTACTTTATACTTCAAGTTATTACAACCGCCATTCAGTACCTGGTGCTCTGAAACTTCACCAGTTCTGTAACTGGCACCATCCTCCAAAATGTATTTGTATTTCCCTCAGTACCTCGCTCTATTTAAGTAATATACACAACTTAAAACATGTGGGGTTTCTGAGCTATTAAACAGTATATGTATTAAAGCATTTTTTTAAATAAAAGGCAAACAGCACAACATTATTTGCCTGTATCATCTGGTTTTGTCCGCCAAGGGATAAACTACAATCTTCAAATTCCATGCTGAGTCAGAGAACACATTCTGATCCACTGCAGTGTTCTCTTTTTCTGTTCTTGTCCACTGAACTTCTTCAGCATCACTCTCTCATTCACATGGTTATGTTTATGTTCAAAATGCAGGTGAAATTGTAGATAAACATCCTAGTTCATCATGACTCACTGGACTCACTCAATTGGGGTGTAATAAGCTGTTGGACAGTAGTGGCTCCCAGGCAGTATGCTCTCAATTTACACACAAGCACCGAACACTGACATAGGATCTACCTTTCAACAACAAAATACAGTGGTGAATTGGAAGCACCAAAACCAAACCAGAATGCAAGCCCAAAGCAGAGTTACACTTGTCTGCACTTCCAAACAAATTGAAAGAAGCTGAAGAGGCTCCACCGACGTGAACACCCTCAGGGGGGCAGTAGAAACATCAAGCTTCGAGAAAGCCCCCAGACACTCCTGCCAGGGCCCAGTACTTCTGAAGCAAGAGATGATAGCTTTCAGGTCAGTCAAATCCCACGTGTTTACAATCTTCTGATAAGGAGTTTCAAAAGGACCAGCCTTCAGCACCAAATTCCTCTCCCAACAGAAACAACCTGGATGGAAAAAACATGAATATCACTAATTTCTCAGACTGATTAATGTTACAGTACATAATGCATTTGCTTTCAAATTCATTCCTCATCTGTATTCCCACACACAAACCGTGTAACAAAACTAATGTCTCTAAGACCAAATTTAACAGACACAGTACGTTACTTTGCTGACAGCATACATTAGACTTATACAGCTAATTCTTATAAGCACTCTGAGAGCTGATCACAAATTGAAGGCATAAAACCAAAACCGAGTCTTCTACCTAAAGTATCAAGTACACACAAAGCACCCATAGAAGTATCGGTACTAATGTTTCACACCCATGTAATTCTATTTAAATGAATGCAAAAATACAAGATATGAGGATGGTTTAAAAGTATTTCCTGAAAAGTTAATCAACTGCAGTATTTGCTCTTTTCTTATTAAAGATACCAATTGGTTTTGTAAGCCCCAGTGATTATTTTGAACAAAACAGCACAAACATAATTCAACGGCCTCTAGAGTAAGAAGGAATCTCTCCTACTTTTTCACTTCAAGATAAGAAAAATAATAAATGTCCAAACGCTCTGTAGGCCTTCAAGGATTTTGCATATTTAAACCTTTAGCAAAAGTATCCATAAGAAAGATGTCACCATATTTCAAAACAATAATGCTTTAATGGCATTTTTGTTGCAATGATATTATACCAAGGCAGTTATAGAAAGAAACATACAATATGGTCAGAAATTTGTCCTGAAGCAAATCATTCTTTTCTCCAACTGAAACTATACAAACAGGGTAAATTAAGTCCCTTGCCCACAAAGGATGCAGGTAACACACAGCTAGCATAGCCTGGGCTTATAGCAGGTGCAGCTCTAATACTCCACAGCCCAGGAACCTTGGGAATCCATTGTTGGCAGCTACTCTCAATTATGCTGGCAGGCTGCGGGCATCTAGGTTCATACACTGCCTCAAGCAGAGATAGCCTTCCCGTTCACCAGTATAAAATAATATAGCATTAATCTACCACTTCAAGCAAAATGTGTGATTTGCAATAGTTAAAGGAAGTTTTAAGCACCCAGATCTTGTCATAAAGTATTTCTCCATATTTGTGCAAGTTCAGAGCTGAAAGCAACCAAAAAATATCAGATTTTTGTTTGGTTTGGTTTTGCAGGGTCTTTTGTTTTGATATAAACAGAGTAGACCTTTCAGAAGATTTGTTCTGTTTCTGAATAAAAAGACTATTTTTAATAACAAGCATTCAAAGTCATACACTTTCTCAAAGTAACATAGGACAACTTAGAAATTACTTAAAATTTAACAGCATTTTTAATAAATTCAGATGAAATTTCATAATAAAGTATTTTCTAACCAAACAATTGCAATTTTATCACATCCATTTAGCATATAATGGAAAATTATAAAAAAAACAGTTTGCTAATGACCAATCAATGTGTCAGAGTATAGTGGGTCCTGAAAGTTATTAAGATTCTTGTTCACCATTATTTTCAAATCACTGTGTGTTCTGTTCAGATTAAGAGCCTTTGGGTACTACTCACAGCATGAAGTTCTTACATGAGAAATTCCTGTTTAAATTAAACAGCTTTTAGGATTTACCTCTTAAAAAGAGAGGGGGTTGACATACATTGGCAAAGCTTACCCATTTTGACTACAAAAGTGATATACATTAGGTATTACTGTAATATATACTATACTTGGGATCATACTATCAAAGTGGCTAATAAAAACCAAGTAATTTTGAAGTGTTTCTTCCTGGCAGAAAACCAAGCTATCCACTGAAGTCCAAGAATTCACACAAATCAAAATGATTCACAAAGAATTGACCTTAGGCAACAAAGTGCAATTAATTAATGCATTGCTGGATTAGTGTTTATCAGTGATAATCATTATTTTTAAAAAGCAATTAACACTCTCTCTTATGAATTTAAAATCAGGAGAAAAAAAGCCACTTGTAGATCACAAAAAGACAACTCTCATCTTCTGGTGGCTCTTTTGGATTTGATGGGGGAAGCTGTGGGCTCTGGGTTTTTATTTGGGGGGCTGTTTATTTCATCTTAAATGGTGGTGCCCATTCTTCCCTCAAATTCTGTTAGGAAGCCCTGCAAGTGAGAGGAAGCACAGCTTGCTTGCTTCAGACTGTAGCAGCAAGCAAACTTAGTGAGAAGTGAGTGAATTGTATGATCCCTCGATTTACAGGAGGTCTGGTGCTACTACAAATAAATCAGTAATAACAATAACCAGTATTTCTATAGTCACAAGGACAAAGAAAAGAGAGACAGACCAAGCTTTTCAAAATGATTTACATTAAACTTGGGCAATCAACCCTCCAGGCAGCTTTGCAAAGTGAAGCCTAAAAATTCTTTTTATCTTAATCTTTCTTTAAAATTCTAGCCAGAAGAAAAAATTCAAGGGTACCTTTTCTGTGGAATAATGCAGTCATTTATCATCCAGGCTGATATGCAAAGTGACATAGAATATGGAAAACCTCTTTAAACGATATGGGATAAAATCCTGGACTCCTTGAAGTTTCTAAGGAGATTTGCATGACCATTCACCGGACAAATTTGCATCAGTGGTCCTTATTTCCAAACACTGTGATTACAACCTTTCAGTTTGTAAGGAAGTCTCCTAAAATATGAATGGGTGATTCTTGCAACAATTTTTACATGTATTCTTTGAAAGACTTATATTCTAGAGCATGGAATTTTTTTTATTATTTTTTCCTCCAAATAAAATACTCAAGATTTGATTTTCACTGCAGACATCTAATATTAAAGACTTAGAGTTGGTTATTATAAAGTTTGATCAAGTGAAAATAAAATCAGTGGTACATAGTACTGTAAAAGTTACAAAGGTGATTATAATGATAAAAATGAACTGAGCAGCTCTTCGATCAAATTCCAAAATCAAATGAGGAGTGCACTCCTAGTGCAAGCAAGACACAAGACAGATACACATAGGGAACAACGTGGGAGAAGGACAATGAATTTTTACAAAAAATCTCAGAAAAATAAGGATAGGAGATAAGTGGCTTGTCAAAAGAGTTTTAAAAAGAGAAACTGAGCGCTTAATTGTTGCCTCATAGGAATAGGCCACTTATGCAAGATACGTAGAGGTAAGATGGATTATAAGAAAGCTTTAAGTCTGGAATGTTAGATGCACAGCTGAGCCTCTGAGACTATTCGTTATACGTGGATGTTCCAAGCTGGCCAGAAACGAGTATGAAGTACAGCATGATAAAGTTGGCAGAGCTGTGCACTGCTTGCTTTGTAAAGAATGCTCTACAGGCAGTACTACTATCTGCCAGACAAAATTGGAGAACCTAAGAGGAAAAATTCATAATATTTTTACGCTCTCGTTATTCTTCATGAATCACACATTATAAAACCAGTTAAGAGCATGACAAAATATTTCATTGGAAATACAAGGATTGTTAGATGGGAATTGAGGAAATCTTGGTCACAGACAAGCATGTACCTAACACTGCCTTTTTTCTCATGCATTCGGATCTTATGGTGATCTCATAACAGAAATGTGAAAAACAGTAGTTGGCCAACACTCTGAGAACACAGATTTTTAAAAAAAATTCTTCAATAAGTATCTCATGAGTACTAATTTGGCTGATAGCATTCTGAATTCACCCATGCATTAGCCCACACAGCTGGAATGACAGATCATCAAGTCCCAGATCACCAAATCCAACATGAAGGAAACGAGTCAATCAAGTATGAAATAACTTATAAAACAGTCCATTAATTTATTTTACAAGACAATATTTGCAAACTCTAGAATTAGAGCTTTCTAACGGCTCAGTGTCCAAATGGAGATCAGCAACAAGTGGTACCCCTCAAGGGTCCATATTGGGATCAGTACTGTTCAATGTCTTTATTAATGACGTAGTAGGATCGAGTGCATCCTCAGCAAGTTTGTAGAGGGCACCAAGCCAAAGGGTGCTGTTAATGGCTAGAGGGAAGGGATGCCACCCAGAGTGACCTTGATAGGCTTCAGAAGTGGGTCTAAGCAAACCTCAGGAAGTTCAAAAAGGCCAAGTGCAAGGTCCTTCACCTGGATCAGAGCAATCCCTTATATCAATATATGTATGGATTGAGTGCAGCCCTACAGAGAAGTTGGGGATACTGATAGGTGAAAAATTGGACATGAGCCAGTAATATGTGCTTGTAGAAAGCAAATCGTAGTCTGGACTGCATAAAAGATGTCTGGCTGGTATGTCAAGGGAGGCAAACTTGGGCAAATTATAAGACTTCAGAAGATTATTCCTTCGTACGTGGTAGATCATGATCTGAGTTAATCTCATGATTTGAGTTAAATTCCCTGAAGAATGCAGCCATTTTAGGCATCATCTTGCAGCTGCAGGATCTGATCAGGATTTGTCTTTAAGAGACAGATGAGATGAGACCTAAACATTAACCACGTGAGTGCATCAACAGAATGGAATAAGAGAATGAAATACAGCAAGCAGAAGTTAATCAATTAAACAAAACAGAGATCAATTTAGCAAAGAGGCTGATGCTCAAAGCAGTTGGCAGTAGCCACAGGAAGGGACCAGCCTGTTCAGAAGACTAAGTCAGTAGTCCAAAAGAGAGATGGGGTAGGACACTAGCATCTTAAATGATTAAAAACCTAACATACTCCAATTTGGAGAGCATGGATACTTCATATGAGACATAATACTGTTAGCATAAATTTGTATGGTGATGAGTATGGTCTAAAGGAAAAACAGTGAGTATAATATGACTGATCACTCTGGTGGAGGAAGAGAGCCCTTATATGTATACAGTAAATAATGCTGCACATGTACTTAGATATTCCTGTGAAATATATACTGCTGAAATCAATAGCTCTATTTTGAATAAAGACTTTAATTTACTAGAAGAAAGAAAACATGCCAAACAGATAAACCCATAAAACTATTTACAACACACTTTCAGCTCAATTCAGCATTTAGACAGCAATCAAAACATCTTAAATTTGCACTCAAATTATTGCAGAGAATGCTGGAAGCTGCTAGCTGAAAATAATACAAATTTTTTCCCCCCTTCAACTCTTCTCTTTAGCAGCGTGGCACTCCTGAAGCTTCCATTTGCTCCATTAGGATTCATTATTATGTACACAGAGCTTCCCACACAACAATATTGCTATTTGCCACCTCAAAGTAAGCTAATGGCATTTTCAAAATGCAATTAGAACCTTTCAAGAGAAAGCTCAAGCTGTGTTTAGATAATATGAAGTTAACTCTCTACTACATTTCACAGACAGGCACACCAAAGCTAATAAATTCTTCTCATGTCTTCAGATTATTAACACACCTACCGGCAATGTCAAGATGTTAGTTTAAAGAATTTCAAATATGAAACAGTTCAATAATCTGGTTTATGACAGCTGACTGACAAAGCTAATTAACTGCCTGGAGAAGATTCTTTATAAATGAAGCAACTTCTGTCTGAACATATTTCCAAGAACAAAATGTTCGTTTTGTCTTTCCCTCTTCTCCCTTATATTCTATCCCTTCTAGCCTTCTCCATCCCATCTAATCTTTGATAAAAGTTTTCCTGATGCTATTTACATATTGCTCATCCTGTGATTTGATGATTTCTTATTTTCTGTGCCCTTTGCATTTACCTGCTGGACACTTCCACTTCTCTCCTCAAGACCTTTTTTGTTAAAAAGGTATCTTTTCAGGCACTCTATACAGAGCATTTTCACATCTCCCTTTGCATAATGAGGGAGTTTCATGCTTGAGTATCTACAAGCTTTCTCTTTCTGAAAGGTAACTGCTTCACAGCATTCACCAGCTTCAGGTATTTTTCTCATATACAGGCCTTCAATCACTCATCATTTCCAGAAATAAGAGATCCTGTTTGTGTCAAATTTCAGTTGCACAGCAGGAAAAGAGTACTTCAGGGATTTTTTTCTCCCATTTGACTCACAGAATGTTATAATTTGGGGAGAATTTTCAAGTAAAGGAAGCTGACACTGATAGCTTTAGTTATTATTAGCCTTTACTATAAGCAGGCACCTACACAAGCACAGCAAGTTGCTCCACCAGAACAACTCAGTCTTGGCCTGAAAGACATCATTATGCCCATTAGATGGTCTTTCTTTAGTGAGAGCAACCTGTTTATTATACCAGATAACATACCAGTTTTATGAAATGAATATACAGTAGAGTTAATGAAATTACCTATTGCATAACATTCATTACACATTAAGGGCACTCACTGTGCTGAGTTTAGGAAATACCTGCAAAATCTCAATAAAAACACCTGCAACAAGAGCAAGAGCTGTTTTATGAAGATGAACAACATCAGACTTACTCCCATCAGAACCCAGCTATAAGTATTGTTGCATTTGAGTGTTACAGGCAGAATAATAGCAGCAAGACTGAAAAAGCTTATTTTTAGGCTGATGCTAAATGATGCCTATGACACAGACCAGCAGCAGATTATCTGGAATTTTTCTTTTTCTTTTGTCATCACAAGTTCATAAAAAACTATATATATTCTTCATACAATGCAATCTATTGTCTAGATTTTTTTTTAACAGGAACAGAATAGACTGAAAATATCAGTGCCCCTCTTTGTAAATATCAACAAAATGAGACACCAGATTACCAGCAGGACTTGCAGAAGCATTTGCAGAAATTCTAGTTTCAGACATCTGATCCTGCTCAATCCTCTCAGAATGAGGCAAACCCACATAGAGTCAATAGAAAGGAGATGTCTGTCCTGTGACTTCCTGCTTCATTTGTACTCTTCATTTGTAGCTCTTTCCCTTGTTGATAGCATATCCAGAAAAGGCTCAGGTTTTCACACTGAATCATCACTCCGATCAAATAAATGTCGTTATGGTCATATTGCAGCATGTCCTCAAGGAAGAGGGGTGGGATAAAAATACTAGAATGACCACCCCTTGCCAAGTCTCCTCTCACCTTGATCATTTCTCTTTGTGAGGAATAACTTTGTTGATTCTGCCACATCTCCCCTCCTATCTTTGTTGTGGAAGAAACATTTAGCATCTTCAAAATATCTACAGTTTTCACATTTTAAAATAGAGGAGGGACAAAATATTAGTAATTTATAAGAAGCTAAATGAGACATTGAAACCAACTTGTACTGCTGCAAAACTGATATCTGAGTTATTACTGTTGTCCTTCCCCATTCTACCCTCGCCAAAAGTCAGAGCTATTCACATCTGAAGCTCTAGTAAGACTTAAATTCATTGAATGTATCAATTTAGAATCAAATATTTTGCATAGTTTCAATCAAAAAATGGACTGGAATTACCATTTTCCTTTTGGTTGTCACATAAATCAGATCTGAAGGCACTTCTTAACAGACTAGCTAGGCATTAGATTTTGGAGAAGTAAAAACACATGAACGTGTGTTTAAGTATGTATACATTATTAAATGATATTTGGTAAATAATTCTTATTAATGAGTACGTCAGGCTTCAGCCAAAGAGTCCAGCCACATATGAGTAATTTTTTCCCCTTCTCTCTTGAAAACTCACTGATTGTACTTTGCTTTTAAGGTCTATGCTAGCTAATTAGCGAATTTCAGTAATCTATTTTTAATATGTACCATCTTCTGTTCTTTTTAGTGCAGCCTTAAGATAGACTTTTATCTCTACTGCTGTGCACAGATCATCTGAAAATATAAGTTCTCTACTACATGACAACTCATAATGAGTCTTAATGAAGCCTGGGAACAGCTGTTAAAAACTCCAGTTGAATAGGTTTGCCCAAGCAGCAGTAGCTTAGGATGCTTTTTCTCTTAAAGCACTGTTGAGTCATCTGCTCACCATACACGTAATGAGAAAAATCAAAAATACAGCACTAAAGCAGCTTAATCCTTTTCCATGGTACATTTTATTTTAATCAGAGTTTTAATAAGTACATTATGAACCATCATCTTTTAAGCCTTTCACCTTTTTAATTATATTCCTGCTCTGAACATTGAGAAAAGCAAATGTTATTATGCAAATTTGCTCCAAATTCATGTCCTTACCAAGAGCATAAAAAACAGAGTTCAAACTCCATTTTTAATTATACTACAGATAAACGAGCTGCAAATTCTTAGAAACTGTGATAAGCTCTCATGATTTTACGTGTTACCTAAGCTATATGTCAAAAGATTATGGTTTTTGGGTAGGATAAAGGACTTAAAGAACTAAGAAGGTTAAACACAACTGAAACAAACAAATTACATTACTCCATATTGTTTGTCTTCTCTTATTGACCTGTCATTGCTTAGACACTAAGCTATATAGCATACAGAACTCTTGAGGATTCTGTACAGCTTTTCTCTTTACAAGGACGTGTAAATTCCCTACAGCCCTCCAATAGATATATATTTTTTTCAACATAATTTGACAATCATTCAATCAGAGCTCACGGGAGCAGTTCACTTTCATGTATCAACTGCAGAGCACTACATTTCATGAAACATCAGAATATTTTTCCTCCAGTATTCTTGTTATCTAATTTTGTTCCAGTAGCACCCATATCCCTACTTCCCACTCTACTAGGCACAGTACAGCTGCAGCAAAGAGACAGTTCAAAAAGTACATAGCTTAAGTCTAGACCAATGGATGAATACAAACTCAGATGACAGGAATTAGGAGAACATAGGTGATTGCATTGAACCTGATAAGCAGAATCTACAAAACACCTGATAAACTTTTTCTCTTCCTCCATCAATGAATGTTTCCCAATAAAAGTTTTAACATGACAACACTTTTTGCAATTGCCAACATTTTGATTTACATCAACCTAGTAGAGCCAAAAACTAGTCATAGGTATTGGGCTTCAGATCTTTAATTAATGTAATGTTTCTGAGCTTTGACTGTTTCATTATGAATTTTTTCAGTTGTTCTGTAGGGAAATGACAAGACATGGAAGCCCCTAAGAAGTGTTATTAAAAAGTCCAGAAGCTGTTTCAGAAAAAATAAAAAGGAAGGAAAAAAAACCATGCAGAGGAAGCCGACACTGATAGCTCTAGTTATTATTAGCCTTTATCATAAGCAGGCACTATGCAAGCACAGCAAACAGGCCCCAAGAGTTTGGATATCCTGACACACACAACAGTTAATTGCATGGCGAGGGAAGAGCAGATTGGAAGAGAACAAGAGAGCAAAGAAGGAATTTTTCTGTCAGATTAAATATAGGTTTAGCTGGAGGGCAGAGGAGGACCTTCTTCCAATAGATCAAGGGCAACTCCAAACACAAGACTGCAAAAATTGTACTGTAGCAGATTTCCAGACAAACTGACCATGCAGCAGAGAGTCAGGCTCCTGGCTCAACAGGAAACATCTTCTTAAGGAAGATGTTCAGTAATAGCCCTCTTCCCCTTCTCTCTCAACTTCCTTATTTTAGAAAAGAATGGCAAAGAGATCTCCACACAACACATATAGGATGATGCAAATAGCTTCCCAGAGCCAGTCTTTACATATATGGATTACCACAATGACAATATACAGTAGATGAACTAATAAAATTGCATCAGAGTTGCACCTCATTTCTGAAATCTTGCCTGATCATGGTGCCATTTATACTAAGAAAGTAAAGCAGTAAGTAATTGTAGATACATAAGACCTTTCCCCACAAACACACAGTTCCAGCTTCTCTCAAGGGGTTAAATTCTTGCTATTGTAAACATAAAATGTCATGAAACATGAAGTCAAACAGGGAGAATGGAAGTCTCTACTTTCAGTAATTGAGTCTCCCTAATGAAGTTACTGTGTAATGCTCTCAGGGACACACATTCCATTTTTATTCCTCTATATGTGATGGTCAAGTTCAACCTTTGCAAAGTAAATCATGTTTTGTTTACGTCAAAGGAAGGTGGAAGTTGACTTTTGGAAAAAAATGTCATTATAAATCAGTGGCAGGCAATCATTTGGTTAAAGAGATATTTTTCTCTTGCCAATAATCTTATTAAAGCAGATTTTTAACATAGTCTTCTAAAGGAAGAAAAGGTGGCATTCTATCCCCATTGTCAACAAATTCAGAACCCATTCATAAAATGCGGCTGAAATATGAAAACAGGGTAATAGTCTCAAATACATAATTCTCCATGCTACATAAAAATCAGCTGCTAATAAGAGAACAGATACCCAGTCATTTCGTCCACTAAGGCTATTGTGTCTTCCCATAGACAGCAACCAGCTAGCCAGTGAAATTTCCAGCTAGTCAACTAGACACTTGGGCAGCTTCAAACCAGCAAGCTTAGGCAACAGCACTCACTTCGTCCACATACACAAGGGACACTGAAGGGAGAGGTGGTTTAGGTAAGCAGAGGGAGACAGTATTTGGAAACAAAGGCAGGTATTTGAAGGGTTCAGAAGGCAAAAAGCAAACTAGGGTTTATAGAAAACTTTTTTTATCAGTTCAAATTGAGAAATACAGAAAATAATACCATAAACTAAAGCTTTGCACTTCTATTCTAGATCTGTAAAAGACAAAATTTTGAAAGACAACTGGTACACCTGAGGGAACATCCTGCCTCAGGAAGTCTACTGGAGTTTTTCCATTAATTTCTCTGGAGACAGGGCTTCTCTCACTCCTTTATCATGGTTTTTGTCAATTATTATTAACTGTGCATGTAAGCAGTTGCTCCAGGGAAAACAGGAACAAATTTCAAAGAAAAACAACTCACTTATTTTTCTACTCCTTGATCAAGGGTCAAAGTATAATTTAAAGCAAACAGGAAAATTCATTGCTTAAGTGGTAATATAAATGTAATCACATAATTCTTTGGTATATCACCTGATCCAAACCATGAACAGATTTACAGCTTGTGTCATATTATGTTGGGTGAGAGTTACCCTCTTTAAAAATGCAAAGGTCACTCACTGCCAAATAAAAATAGGCTGAAAGTATTAATCAACTGATTGTGAATTGGGAAAGTCTCATCCAGCCCCCAAAACACATCAGTATTGCTTGAAAAACTGTACACCCTGAGATACTGCAACAAGGAGTAATAGAATTTTCTTTTTTGTTACATATTTCAGTTTACATTGAGGATGGCAAAACTAACATTAAGGTGAATACTCGGCCTACTCTAATTCCTATTTCTTTCGTCTAAACTGTACCTAATGAAATCTAACTGGTCTAAAGATTCAGCACAGGTATTCCATCAGTTTAAGAAAAACACAGTTATTGCACTTCTAGCAATAACAAAAAAGCAGAAATTGCTTGAATCTTAATGAAGGTGTAAAAGACTTTTTAATGATAATAATAGAAAAACTAAAGTAAGGCTATGAATTCAAGCCTTGATTAAGCACAGTGGCTACACATTAGGTAAAGACTGAGGCATCAAAACTAAACAGGACCAGTTTACACAACAGCAGTATGCCTTAATGAATCCCTGGCACTACTGGTTTGATTGTTATCAGATTTTTGTGTGGTTTTAGGATAACCATTCACACAGGTCTGTTTTTCTAGGTAGACCAGAAAAAGAAAAAAAAGGGTTAGGTTTTGCTGAGCATATCCAATTCATTCCACCAATCCACTGATGTTATAGAAATGACATAATAGACTCAAGTAACATATTAAAATCAGTACAGAAAATGCTTAGCAGCTTCTCTCTTCCCATTCGCACTTTCTGCACTTCCACATATATGTAAGATTTGCATATTTCTACTTCTGTTCTCTTCCTCCTAATGCCCTATTAAAATTAAAAGCAATAACTTGCATTTTCAAAACTACCATCTCTGTTTCACAAATTCCCCCTACTGTTATAGGTTCCCTAATTAAAATTCCTCCAAGCCAGAATATTCAGAAACATATATTAACAAATATTCTAATAAAACAATAGGATTATTTTAACTAATAGTTTTTTTTCTTTTTTCACTGAGCCTTTCTTATTTATAGGCTCAGCTTTTCTAAAATCTTCCCTCTTCCCACTCCCCCACATACTAAAGGCTAGCTCCTTATTTTCTCTAACAAGATGCTCTAATATTATTTAATGCCTTTTTTCTTTCTCCCACAATTCTAACAGCTTGTTTTATTGACAGTTTCAGCTGGCTGCATAGCAGGCTACAGCCTGTTATGATCAGTGCATGTAAAGATGTTCTTCACAACATCCACTTATAAACAAATTTATGAGGCTTTTGTTAATAATTCAGACTAAGAAAACTTTTATAAACATACCTAGTGACATCCAAACTCTAGTTTCTACAATAACTTTAACATCTTCATGAGTCCTAGCAGCACAATCAAGAGAACTACAGCATCAAATTATAAAGGCTGTAGCCCTGACACCAGCCACAAAGGAAAGCAGGGCACCACTAGACACATTAAATAGCAGAAATTCTAATCTAGTAGGACTGCCTTGATTCTGAGCTGGTACTATTTTGTGCACATGTGATCTAATGCAAAAGGGCCAACTAGCAAACCAAGCATTCAGACTGCAGTAGAAGGACCTCTGTAGCAACAACTACTACTAGAAAACACCTTTAACAAGGTGTCAGTATTTGATACCATGGCTAACTTTTCAGCAAGAGAGCACAAAAGTCTGAAGACACATTACTTTCAATTCTTTGCTACCGTTGCTTTCACTGGCATTAGACAAGTCTACAGCACAGCCCCATTATAAAACACACTTCTTGAATGATGTTCTGAAGTGAGATGGAAGAGATGAGATCCTAGCGCGTCATCAGCAAAATCAAGACAGCGCTGTTTTCACATATACAAGAGCAATTCAAGGAAAGGTACCTGAAACAGATGTGTGTGCATAAACATCTTGAAACTCCACTGCTATCACCCACCACTTACCCAGAGACTGTCAGAAAACATGTGCAACCTGCTAACCACCCATGAAAATTCAAGATATTTTGCCCAATCTGAATTTTCAGTTGACTGCCATACTGGCAAACGGAATGAACAAAAACATATTTTCAACACCTCCTAGAAATTCTTCCTAGTGGGAGATAAATAGTACAAGTTTTCACAGAGCATATTTTACATGTGCTCATCACTTGCAAATGCTATAAGTATTTTATCCATGTTGTACAGACATGTAAAATTTAAAAGCTTTTTAGATTTCTTTGATATTTGTGCTACCTATTTCATGAACTATTTCGGCATGCCTATAGAGACCACAGAAGTAGCTTTGAACATATGTGCTTTTCGAAGAGGAACAGAGTTATAGTAAACACTGCTATTACTTTTGCTGTACTTCTACAAAAGTTATTCTATATCCTGTGGTCAGTGCAAGCCTAGCACAAGATAGTATAACCATGTTAAGTCTCCATAATGGTTAGTTATAAAATATTCCATTAAAAGGTATTATTTTCTAAATTTTTCACTATTAATTTAGAAGAGAGGTTCAGAAGCATATGCTTTTCAGTGTAAATTATCTCATAAACTTTAATATCATGGAATTTTGTGCCAACTATCCACTTTGTGTCCTGCTTAGGTTATTTATTTCATTTTTGTTTTTCTCCCCTCCACAGACCAATAGCAAATATCACCAACTCAGACTTTGCTGTGGAAAAACGCCTACTGCTAATGTATTTCATACTGAAAAACGTACCACACATCCCTTCTCTGAAGATGTTTCTTACTTTTCAATAGAGAAAAAATTCTTGTCTTGAATGTTACAATGAGCTATCTTAACAGCCATTTAGAAATAAATTGCCAAAATCCTTTTACAAGTACAAACACTATAATGAACATTCACTGCTGAATATTTTTCAATGTAGCCAAAGACAGAGACAGATGAAAGACACAGTATTTCCCTTTGCTTAATAAGTTTACTAGTTCTAATACATTACTTTATCATCCTGCTTTATGGAGGGTTGTTAGGGTTTTCTGAGACAGTTTCCCTCATAGGAGGAGGAGACTTACGTGTTCCACATCTATGCTTCCTGAAGGTTAACAAATGAACTGAATAACAGGTTGACAGGTTAAATATCCGGCAGAGTGGACACTTCATACCTGTGTTCCTGTACAGCTTTTTGATGCTCAGCATCCATGAAAGCTGACTCAAGTGCACCATAAGGCACAGACCCTAAAAGGATACAGTGCTCACATCTCTACCTGTGAAACAGTCCAGTGGGGCCACATACAAATAAACAAGGACAGACTACCTAATCAACGTATATCTAATGATCCAAGTATCACTATCCCTGCCTTCCAGACCTCCTCTTAGATTTTCAGCAGGTTTTGCCAAATATGCAAACATCTTGGCCTTTTGCAGTGTCTCCACTGTTGACACCTACTGTAGGATTGCACAATTGCATGATTACAATAAAAAAAACAAACCTGACAACACATGAGTGAAAGTTCTATTGTTCTACCTACACACATTGGAATGATACGCGCACAAAAAACTTCAAAGAGACCTATTGTTCTTCAGTGTGAAATAAAGCTTCTGCTTCCACTCCCCCCTCCCCATATTAGCATCAGTGAGACTTGTTTTTAACACGGATACTCTAGTATTGTAAATTCTGGGGTGCTGCACAGAACAGCAAAATTTTGTTTCCAGCTAACCATCTACCTGCACTTTCTGCTTCTGAAGAGGAGTATTTTGAACCCAGATATGTCCACTGTTCTGTGGCTGCAACCAAGCAAAATTTAACCCATTCAAGTCCATTTAAAATTAGAAGATACCTATATTTTTGTTACTGTCATGGTGAAAGCCTGACAAGTAAAATAGAGTCTGGAGCGTTCAAAGGAATCTGGAGAATGGAGGGAGAAAGGGGGGCAGTTTGGGAGGTTTTTTTGGTGGGTAGGGTGAGGAGTATTGGTGCTTGGATTTGCTGTTTTTTATGTTCCTGGGCTGACATCAATCTCACTTCTTATATTACAAAAGAGTATTATTATGAGAACTAGCACTATTATCCAAAACACATTATGTAAACATCTCCCCTTACAGAACAAATTGTGTAAACATGTCATTTTTCTCTCTTAACTCAAAAGATATCAGTAAAATAATCACAGCTAGCCACTTGCAAGTTCCTTTTATTAATATATTTGGGGCAATTACCAGGAAAACGTCTATTTTAATCTAGCATCTTTTATAAGATATGGCTTGATATTACAAAGTCATTGTTGTGGTTTAAGTCCAGTCAGCCACGCAGTTTTGCTCACTCACTCCCCCCTCTTTCTTTCCCCCGCTCCCGGGGGGATGGGGAGGAGAATCAAAAGAATGCAACTCCCACAGGTTGAGATAAGAACAGTTTAGTAGCTAAAGTATAACACAAGACCACTACTGCTACCACCAATAATAATAATGACAAAGCAAATACAAGGAAAGAATATAAACCCTCACCACTATACCCAGCCCGACCAAGCAGTGCACTCCCCACCCTTCCAGGTCTCTGCTCTCCGCTTTTACATCCTGGGCATGACGTGCTATGGCATGGAATACCTCTTTGGTCAGTTTGGGTCAGGTGTCCTGTCTCTGCTTCCTCCCAGCTTCCCCTCCTCCGTGGCACAGCATGAGACTCAGAAAGTACTTGGTCAGACCAAAACATCACTAAGGAGTAACCGAAACACTGGTGTTATCAGCACTGTTCCCAGGCCGAAAGTCAAAAACACAGCACTGCACCAGCTACCAAGAAGGAGAAAAATGACTGCTGCTGCTGCTTCCATTGCCGCAACCACCCCCACAGGGCATTTGCCACCATCCATGAGTCAGTATAGAGATAAAGTACTGGCCCCTTTTCTCGTTCAGCAATGTCCAAGGCCAGCTTGGTGGCATCAGGGTACACTGTGCACCGGTATCTACTAGAGCCTTATACTGAACCCATGACAGTCATATAAATAGTGAAGTCATAAATAGCCATAAATAAGGGAAAATTGATTAAATGTCTATTAAACATGCACTTTTATTACTCCCAAGACTTCAGTGCACCATACGTAGGCATCCCTATCTTCTTATAAAAGCTTGGTTAGGGTGCGCACTTGCAATGGCTTCTCAGACCATGGCAATGTCATTAAACACCATTACATCCTTATCATTTCCTTATTTTCAGTTCTGGTCACATAAGAAAAGGACCATTAGCCACAGCCAGAATTTATTTCTATAGATGCAGCAACACACAAAATGTTCCAGCACAAGTCAGCAGAATACTTGCAGATTGACAAGCAGTTATTTTTCCTCACCCACCACCACAGTCCTATACTAACGTTTTTAACTTATCATTACTTGCTTCTTGATGAAATTCTAACCAATTTCAAAAGAGTTTAAACAAAAAATAAAATCTCTCTCTAAAGCCTTGTCTATGTGTATCATGGGTTTTGTGGCCCTGGTGAAAATAATGGCAATGCTTTATATTATGGTTGTTCAAGGAATGTGTTATTTAAAGCCACCAAGACAGTTATATTGTCATTTAATATAAAACAATTGAGAGTTATTTAATCATACTGGGACTTAGCACTGAAGATATCATACAATAGCTGTATAAACACCTAATCTTTCTCATACTATATAATAGTACTACTTACTTTTACCTTAAATGTATTTTCATGAAAGTGGTAACAGTCACACAGTAGCCAAAGCCTTGTAACACCATGCTCTTAACCACCTTGCAACTTGATGAGGAACCATAAAACGTAAGCCATGGGCTGCTTTCCAAACTTACCCTTCCATATCTTTTCCCACAAAGAACACAGTTCAATTTTAAGGATGTATCAAAGGCTGAAATGACTCCTGAAACTAAATGGACATGATAAAACATAATCTGAATTGGGATGCCCAGGGTTTCCTCACATAAATAGTTGGGCTTCAAACCTCCAACACATTTAGCAAATTTTCCCTAGAGGAAGAATAAAATAAATAAATAAATAAAAAGAATCTTGGCAGCTGAGCCTGGCACCATGTCATTCATCAGCTGTGTTACAGTGGTTACATGGCCCCCAAACCTTAACAATGTCCTCAATGCAAATGATGCAGGTTTGCCTTAAAATAATGAGACAACATAATTCTGGATGCACTTCCAGAGAATCAATTAGAACTAAGCCAATGCTAAATATGACTGACTGTACACCACTGACTTAAAAGGGGTTATTTTATGTGCAATAGCTGCTGATTTTCTACTGACACTTTACCAAGCAACCAACTTGGCAAAAAATTAAATGGTCTTTAATCACAATTTCAGTTAAATTACATTCTTCAGCAAAACATGCTCATGATAATAAGCTGACAGACACTGGCCTCACAAATTCTAGGTACAGCTACCCAGATGGAGCTATTGCCAAATAAGGAAACTTCTCTGAATTTAAAAAAAAAAAAAAAAAAGCCAATAATAATCCTTTTCCTTGAGGGGAAGCCTGCTGCCACATGTAGACAAAGCGAATTGCAGACAAAGCTTTTTTAGAATGGGTCTTTCTTTTCTTCTAACCACAAATGTCAATAATGAGAATTTAACAGAGTGTGTTTGTATAACAAAGTTGCATAAATTTGTATTATGAAGGAAAACATTCAGTCAAAAATGCCCAACTAATTCTCTTTGCAAGCTTTTAGGTCTTAAGGCTCTATTAAAGGCAACAGCATGAGGATGGATCAGCAGAGATCAAAATAGCGATCCAACTTCATTATTTTAAGTAAAATAAATACTAAAAAGGGATGAAAAAGAACAGATAATTTGGGCCTGTACCACTACAAGATACTAAAAAAGTATTTGCTTAATTTTATAACTATCTTAGTAGAGATCAACATGATTACACAAGTACTTAAAGCTATGTATCTACTGAGCTCCTCTGCAATTCTAGGTGTTGGTAAGCACATTCAAAAGGTCTTCTAAATTTAATTTTTGTTTCTATGCTAAGTGACACTACTTAGAACGCATATGTTAAAGTGCAGAAAACCAAATATTTTCACTTCTCCAACTTTAAAAAATTTACAAATGAAATATAAAGTTATCACATAACTTTCACCTGTTAACCAGCAGATAGAAGATCTCTAAAGTGTGATTACACACCCGATAACAAAAATATCTGCTCAAAGAAGTCCTATTCAAGGAACAGAGAATCCATCTTTGTGCAGCAACACAGAATATCTATTTTTTTTTTTTACTTTTTTTTTTTTAAGAAAGTTCTGTTGTGCAGCTGGACACTTCACTTTGTTTCTCAGTCTACAGTTGCCAGACATCCTTCTGTTCCTCAAATGCTTAAGGCTCTATGAACTAAAATTGCCAAAATAATAGGTAGAAAAACATGCCTTAAATTTAAATCCTGGTGGCAGTAATGGAACTAAGGCAAGGCATTTCCGGCTGTACTGCTGTGAAAGCATGCTTCAGTAAGTTGCTGTATTTTGTTATTTGAGCTCTTTTAATAAATCCCATCAGTAGTGATATAAATGTGGCAAGTTATTTGATTTAAAATTCTATTTCAGGTAATTTATTTTATTTGTTGTTATTGGCTTTTATCTATAACAGTGACAGACAAAATAGTCATTTATATGATTTAGACACCTAGCCATCTCAATTTCGCACTATATGCTCCAAGAAAAGGCAAAGAATCACATGCAATGTTGACAATTTATATTCAGCAGAGCCACTATGCGACATCTCAATGTGTTGAGATATATCATACAATTATCACTGTAGGCCACTTTAAAATTATCCTACTTTCTTTCATAATGCCATGTGGGGAGGGAGACATGCTGGCTTATTTTTAAGTTCTTGCACCTCCTCGCTCTAAAGCCCTTTGCTGAGAAAAAATATCTGTCAGTCTGCAGATTTCATTGTCATCTACTTTCAACATATTGATTTCTTCAAAGACATAAGTCAATTGATTTTTTATTTTTTAAGCTACCTTATACTTCAACAGAGATGCTAAAGTAACAGCAAAATAAGACACTTTCAAGGTACTATTTTATTTAAAACTCTCTACATGGTGCTATTTCCTTTATGCTATCTAAACAGGCTTCTGTATTTTCCATTAGAGTCTTAACACATTAGACTAGACCCTTATTTTGAATGTGTTGCAGTAAAGTCAATGGAAACCAAAAGATCACCTTAGAGAAACAGACCTGTGAACCAGACTTTTAGTAGAGACTAGCTGACTTTTCCTAATATTAATGCAAGAATATTCATAGTCTGTTATATGTTCTCAAAATTTTCTCCCCTTTTGATCTAACACATACAATCAGCTAGGCAATATCAAGCTCAGTTTATGTCCTCTTAGCACACTCAGAATTAAAGACCTCAACATACAGTTTTTAAAGTGAAAAAATAGTGTTGTACAAAAGATAACTCCATAAAAATACCATAGATCAATACATTAGTCAATTTCTCTCAAGGAAATCCTGTGAATTTTTGAAGTTTCATGAGCAAATGAACAGTCAGCAGAACTGTAAGGGGAAGTAAGTAGCTGAAAAGACCTTTTCGTTTTTAGCTTCCTTTCAGTGTCTGTTAATAAATGCGTTGAGTTCAGGAAGTATAAATAGAAAGGAAATTGTATTCTTAAAAACGTGTGTATATATATTCTGAGTAAAATTTGACATCAAAAGTAATCTTGAGAGACCACCACATTGCTAGACCAGCACATGTTCTCATTCACATGAATAAATTTGTGACCCTATCACCAGAAACACATAAAAAATCAAAATTAATTTTTGGCAGTACCTTCCATAGAAAGACATGTTAATCCATCTCTGGATTATGAATTCAATAAATTGAGTTTTGAAAACACTATTAAGTGGTATTAGACATCCCTAAATAAAAGAAATAGCTGATAGAATACAACATAGGCACAAGTTTCAGTCATATTCTGCGCTCAAAAGTTGGCTTATTGCTAGTATTTCTAGGAAAATACAGCAGGGCACCAAGGGCCTTAATACTACTTAAGGAGTCAAGTGTTCAAGAGCTGTTAGATTACCAAAAAATTGTCATTTTAGGCAGCAGCTGTGGATGCAGTCAACAACCCCTTTCACGCAACATAGTAAACCAATGGCAAGCTTACTTTCTGTCTTTGTTATTAACAGATTACTGCAGTGGATGAATTAATGGGAGTGCATTCTTCCATGAAAACTGGAGAGAAAAGCATAAAAATAAAAAAAAAAAAAAAGTAAAGATAGGTAAGCCACTCCCTAGTATTGAAAAGTAACCTGCTGCAAAACAGATATTCAAAATGTGGTTTCTATACTGAAGAAAGATAAAAAATTATCAACATAGTTTTACAACTGTGGGTTGTTAAGAGATAAATATGTAGAGTACAATTTGGTATCGGCACAACTGTTTATCTTTTCAGTCACAGAAGATGTTAGGTGGTATTGAATCAAATATGTAACTTACAATTCAGCAGACATCTATGGCAGTCTAAGTCCAGGACAATAGATTGTAATGCCAAGAATTCACCAACTGCCGACACTTTCTCATTTACTGTTTGCATTGATCTGGAATTCACAAAGTCTTAAAGACACTTTTAACTAGTGATTGTAATCTTTGATCTCCAAAAGATTACTATGGCATGTTTAGAAATAATGTTCATAGGAATCCTTACTCTCTTGACAGAGAAATTAAGTTATTATATTACATATTAAAAAAAAAAGCTAAAGTTTCAATAAAATAGATTGATCCTCCAAGTAATCACCATCCATATTCAGAAGAGCATGAAAGGCTTTTTTCCCGAAGATGAAAGGAAGTTCCATGAATGCATTTGCAGCCTGCCATACATATTCATTTCAGCATACTGCACCATGAATTTTTCTTTTATAATCTCTACTAAGATCATTTGTCACTCATTTAGGTATCAAGCCTTCTGAAAGTGACAAATCTTTTCTTCTACGCTTCTAAGTAGTATTGAAGGCATTTAAAAAAAAAAAAAAATCTTAAAGAATTGAACCAGAAAAGTAATGCTTTCCAGTAGCAAGCTTTGTCAGAAGACTGCTCATTTTTAAGGGAAAAATAATATTTACAATACTATGAGAATGTCTGCACTAGCAATACTCATCTGGTCATCACAGCGTTAGTTTGGACACTACAAGATTGCTAGAGACTGGAAAATTGAGTTGTTCACTACACTGCTTCTTAACCCAGACTAGAAAATCACTACATCTGTAAACCAACAGCAAGAAGAACTGGTGCAAACATTTGTTATACCTCAGGCAGTTGCCTAGCCCCACGCGCAGAGGAAATCTACCTTCACAATCAGATCTTTGGGGCTCAGCAAGTCCTGCAGCATTTTTCACTGTAAAACTACTAGAAGAGCTCCATAGCAAAGAACACCTTTCTGCTATTATAAGAACAAATATACCTCCTTCCTCCAGAGACAAAAGCAAAACTTCCAGGCACAGAGAAGGAAAAAGAAATAAAAGAAGCTTCCAAGCCTTTCTTCCTCATATACAATTACCAATAGCACCTGGCACTCTCCCTTTTGTCAGGAGCACTCATCAGTTTCACTTGAAGGCCATTTCTGTCCCACCAGAGCACTAAGTTATTAATTGCTGTGTGAAACAGGTTATTTGCTGGAAACTAGGATGTAGTCTATTTCTTTCTTGTTAAGTTCAGTGTATAAATATGTTCTATCAGAGGCAGGCACTTAAGTTTTGAGACTGAATTCAGCTCATAAGATGTTTGAAGAAGGAAAAGAAAGGTGGTTTTCTCATTATTAAAATAAAAGCATTGATAACTGTGTAGAGCAAGTTCTCAGGAAGCTCTTTCCCCTACTTGTTTCTCTCTGCATCATCAAAGCATATGACCACTGGACAGTATTTAATGTTACTGACCTGGGATATATCACCTGCTGTCACAAACAGCATTTCTTTCAACAACAGCCTTTCTTTCCATGCCAAAGTGCACAAGCTCAATGCCTCAGTCTCCTTTTAGCATTATCCATTAGACTTAAAATGAAAAATGCATAAGATAGCCTCCAAGATCTTTCTCTTTTTCACATTTGCTACATTTTTTCCTTTTTTCCAAGAGTTACAGTACCCAACCACATATTCTTTTTCCTCCAGCTGTTGTCATTAAACTTTACATCTTAGTCCCTGAATGCAGCAAAGCTTTAAGCACCCACTTTAGGCAAACAATGGAATCAATGAAGTATTACAGGATTGCTAACCAGTCTACCATAGGAGTAAGTATCCCATAATATGCTCCAGAAAAACAAAAGCTCACCCACAACTGCCATGAAAGAAACTGGGAAATATTGTGAGATTTATCCTTGAAGCATATCTATACAGTACGTTCAATATTCATTACGATGATGGCCATTGACTTCCTAGTAATGTACCAGGTGTGCTTTTAACAACAATCAACAGAAAAAAATACATAGATGAACTTCTGCTCAAAGTCCTAAAATTAACATTACTCTGATTTTTAACTGTGCAACCCTAACACTACTGTAAAAGTTTAAGGCAATTGCTTTTTCCCCCTTCTTAGGGCAAGCAACACTGCACATTTTAGAATCAAACGCCCCACAGTCAGTTGTATGAATCTTTCAAACACACATATCTAGAGACTGTCATTTTAACCACTTCCTCAAGGCTTTCTATAGCCCAGCCAACACAATCCAAGATGGCTGAGCCCTCACTCTTCTAAGGAAATACCATCTCTTGAGTATGAGGGCAGCTCTATTGTTCGATTTATAAGTATACAATGCCCAAGAGAACTGATAAACTCTGAACAGATAATTAAACTGCACCCAACATTGAAAATATTAGTACAGATGCTTCTGCTAGAGTAAGCAGACATTCTGCAACCCATTCCACCACTATCCTTAAGAACATCTCCAAATAAAGTCAGTAAAACAATCCACTCTGAAAACAGTGAATTGACATGGAAAAGTTCAAAGTACAAAGAAAGCCACATTCGTTCTTGCATTTTGCTTTCTCTCACTCTCTACCAGCATTTTATACAATCTTGAAGAGGGTCTCTAGAACCCTATTCAACAGAACTCAATGGATTGAATCCATTAGGTGTTGTGCAGGACTTCTTTCACAAAGGTGAAGCCTGAAAATTGAGGCATTTACAGCTAGCTTTATAAAGAGCTCCCTGCAGAGCAACTCCTGCAGACAGTCAGGAGCCCTTATAGAAGAGAACTCTAATTAAGGGCCTAAAAACATGGTCAGGTACCAAACCTGAGATCTGCTTTGAAAAATATCATTCCCCTAAGAGCTTGGTTTGGAAACCTGCTCAGAGACATTTGCTTTAAAACTGTCCTTAAAAAACACATTTAGCCTCTCTTGCAGTAGGAAAGAGATCACTAAGAAGGATTGTTATCGATCATTCTCTTCCACGAGACACTGTCAACATCACTAATGCTATTCATTTGCACACAGAGTTCCTACTCATTATAGAACTTTAAGATTTTTTATTCTTCAGTACAGCTAGGAAAGAGATTACATTGCCTGAGATCAGTGTAATTACAGAGAACATGGCAGATTTGGTATCCTTTTCTTTCCTGTTAAATCCTGTTGTTTGCTTCAAGTTGGAGAATCATGATTTGGCAATGTAATATTGGCAAAATCCACCTTTACACAGGTCTGGTAGTGCTCCTACAATTGGGCATTTATCAGCTTGCTGAGTTTGTGTACTCCAACAACTACTACTTCTGTAGGCTATAGCTCCAGTTCTTTACTCAGCCAGCCCAGTATTCTTGTGCACAAGCCATCTCTGCCTGCCATCTGTTTGTGTAAATGGGATTTTTCAACACAACTCCTTAACACTGCATGGTCAGACCTGGTCTTCCAGACTCATCAACAAGGACATCCCCTTCCGGTGCTGTAGTCTGGGTTATCAATTAATCATTTCAAGGACATATGATAGCTGAATCAAACAGTACACAAACTTTGTAAAGACTTGCAAAAAAATAGACTATGCTTTAAATACTGCAAGAGACAGATACAAGTAAGCCAAACAATAAAACACCTGCACATATCTCCTATTTAATATATACTGGTAACTAATGTGAAAAATCTAAAAGTAAACATCTCCAGAAGGCTACCTAACTTCCAGTAAAATTAACATTATTTAAGTGCATATGTGATTTTCAGAAGGCAAACTTATTATAAGCATGTAAGTAATTTTTTCAAAGAGGCTTTAAGTCACTTACAAAACCAGGACTTAGGTACATTATTATTACTGGATGCTATATGTAGTGGAACTTGTAAGAGAAATCAAACCTATGAAAGCAGTTTAGGCATCTGATTCCTACTGACTCAATTATTGTTCAGAGCCTATATGATTTACTGCATGAGAACCTGAGCACATTTTAAATATATGCTTTTTGAGAAATTATTAAACAGAAATTTGCCATTTTAGATGCTTAGAGTTCATTAGAATAAATTATATCTGTGAGCCTTGATGCAACAGGAAATGCCTCAATTTGTTTCAAGGCAATGCAGACCCACCTTTGGGCCTCACAAAAGGACGGAAGCAAGACTGTGATGTACCTCATTAAACATCTTACACTATGTGTTTTGTCTGGAGCTTTTGCAGCTCAAGACACTGTTATATTGACAGCCTGAATGTGTAAAACATACCTGTTAGACTAATAGCTAAGAAAACTCTTAAAAGCTTAAAATCTCACCTTCGCCATTTTATGAAATTGAAAGTCAGAGCATTATCTGCACTCTGGAAATTGTTTCAGTAATACTTATGATTACTGGAAGTTAATTTGAAAGGTATAAGAATTACGCATCATTCTAAAGAATATATTAAGATGAAAATTGTTGCAACAGGGTGGCATTTTCATCAGAAAGTTGTATTTAATGGACTCAAGTCTGAAATATTGAAATTATATGAGATATCCTACTTTCATATTATTTTATGGCATCAGACCTAATCACTTCCCTTGACTTGATGAATCTTATAGAATTACTGTCAAGCTATATTTGGCTGAGAGATCTGTTTATATGAAGCTGATTCGTAGTTTTGCAGCTAAGTAAAAAGATAAATCCATCTGCTGTCTTTCATCTCACCTTTTATGAAAGCCTGCAAGATGAAGCCTGTAGCAACTTTTTTTTTAATCTTTATTTGGCTGTTCCATTTTCAAATATCAAACGAGGCTTTTTCAGCACAGCCCACTGAAGCTTCTCTCTACTGATGTTATGAAACATCATTAATTCTTAGCTCTAATACCTACACATGCAAGATGGTCACGTATTCAAATGCTCATCAGCCTCCTGCTTTGAACAAAGGGTGTGGTGAAAGAAATGTCACGAGCAGGTTTTTAGCATATTGAGTGAGTTACTTTAACTTCATTCCAAAGAGCCTATTTCTTAGAGCCAAAGAAGAAAGGCAGAGATTTCACTTCCTTACACTTAATATTTTGAGTCCGTTTAATATTTGAGGGTCTGGCTTCCTCTGTTGACTTACTATTTAAATTCTAGATTGGCAGAGCCTTCAAAAGTTAAGGTTAAGCATATTCCACAGTAAGCAGTACCTGTGGTCTTTTCATACAGCATGAAGACACCCGTGGGAAAAGAAAAAGGGGCTCTAATGAGATGCCTAAAGCCATTACCCTCTGCAGCAGCTTATAGCTCCTTAAAAATCAGCCTCAGATTAAGGACTAAAATAAAACTAAACCTGAAATGTTCATCTGATTAGAAGACAATATCCTTGCCTAGCACAAGAGCAGACACACTGAAGCTGCTCAGAAGCATAGTAGCCACCCATCTCGGCTAACTACTTGGTTGCTCCATGTTCCAAGAGTCCTGCTAGCATTTACAGATCATAAAACAACATAATCGCTCATGGATGCTCCATCTTCCCACACCAATCATCTAGTGCCACCTCTGCAGATCATGCTATCCAGGAATTCCACCTTCACTGCTCTTGAAGTCGATGCTAGAACTGAGACAGTGACAGATTTTTTGTGAAATTTGGGTTTACATGACAGAATAAAATTTACTGTAACATCTGGCAACCGGCTGCAGTTTAGAGTTGATGTTTTAGTCAGAGAAGTACAGGAGGTTTGGGCATGAAGACATAAGTTCATAACAATCCCAAATAGTGTCACTAAATACTAAATTTTGGAGTTAAAAAATGCACATCTTGCATGATAAAATAAAAGATTGCGCCAGTGAAGCATTTGTCATTACCTGTTGACATTTAATTTAACAGAACATTGAGAACAAGAAAGCTTATAACGCTGGAAACTGATATTGAAGAGAATTTGAAAATTTATTCAGACAAAGATACAAACAGAAAAAAGAGTTATGATGACCTCAGCACAAAGAAATGACACAGCATACAACTACGATGGTAGTCAATAACTCATGTTACAAGGGATATATCAGCAGGGCTACTTCACTACATTCACATTCCGAGGTGGATTTGGACAGAATAGTTGACTTAAATTCCCTTGTCTTCTGGTTGTCTTCTGGAGGCAGCTGGTTAAGACATAGTACTGTTGCAGTAAAAAGACTAGTGTAGTGCTCCCTGACAACAATGCAGATCTCCAGTGACATATGACACCTGGAACTCCCAGTGACCTTAGAAATGAAATTACAGGTGTTTGCTTCAGTCTGATTAAAGTGTATACGTATTAGGCCATATACACCTTATCTGTTTTTGTTAATTAACATTAACTTAGAAGTAAGGTATAGAAAGAACTATGTTCTGACACTGATGACCATCTTATAAAATGCACAAGTACCTAAAACAGCGATAGTGAATAAAACATATCTTTGCCAAAGCCAAGGGAGATGGGTTAAAATCACAGAGGAGACACAAAATTCAGTTTATTCTCTCACTCCTCTGAATGAACAGGGGTTGATGCAGCAGTTCCTTCCCTGAATATCCTTAGAATGTTTCTTCTTCTGTTTATCACTCATAAAATATTCAGCAAAAGCACAGTGCCACCTGAAGAAAGGGAAACCATGCTAGTTCTCATGGATCTCCCTACTATACAATTTAAGAAGCAGCAATTTTTACACAGAGGGGAGGGGGCAAAGAGGGAGTCTCTTGTGATGATCCTAAAATACAATAGAAACACATTTTAGAGAACCCGGAGACTGTGCATTCACGGACTATTCCTATGATGTTCCTTTGTTCATAGCTTCTAGTTTGTTACAGGGTGTACACCACTTGGGATTGGAACAGGAGATACATGCTTCAAGTACTTCCAAATGCAGCAACCAGATTGTTACCATGGGGGGATGCTAAGCTAACATTTCAGTGTTCTTGTTGGTAAATCAACTTGCAGACAAATAAAAGCCTCGATTTAAAATCTAGGTGTTGAGCTTTATAATGCTTAAGGACTCGTATCTCTGACAATTTTCAAGCCTTCCATCATGAATAGTCTCCTCTGAGACTTTTGTAATTTGTAAGAACAATGGGACTGTCACTGACAAGTTACGATCACTGAGAATTTAGGAAGTAACTCTTTTCCTCAAGCACAAGAAGATGATCAAAAACCTTTCACATTTCAGAAGAACAAAAATGGAAATAATTCCTCCCACACCTCTTCTGCAGAACTTTCACAGGGTGCAATTTCTAAACAAAAAATTCCTGTATAGCTCCTCAGGATAATGACACAGATACATTATAACCAGATGACTGAAGCACTTAGGATAAAAAAGGTAACCAGAAGATGGTATTGGCTTTTCCCTTGACCTCTGCTAAACTGAGGAGCATCTCAAGTGGTTATATTACCTCCAAGATATTTGCTCCCATTATTCTCCATTCTGTGTTAGCAATAGTAGCTGAAATAATCAATTCTTGACAAAGATCAATGGAGATACAGATTATGGTACTCAGGAAGTCCATGGTGAATACTCCAAAGACTGAAACCACATAATCTGCGAATCTAGAACTGCATCACAATACACATACCTGTCCATGGGCTGCAACAGCACTGTTAATCTCCTGTTGGTCTCCAGGATCATGAAAATTGTATTTGCCATTCCAGTCTCTTTCGTAAAACAAAACCAGGTATCTTACACTCCCTTATACAGTATATATCTGGACTTTTTCACTTATCACAGAATCATAGGATAGTTTGGGCTGAAAAGGAGCTTATAAAGATCGTCTAGTTCCAACCCTCTGCCATGGGCAGAGACACCTTCCACTAGACCAGGTTGCTCAGAGCCCCATCCAATTTGGCCTTGGACTTACTAGCTCAGCAGATTGGTCTTTGCATGTGGTGCTCCCATTTGATTCTTCCCTTGTCTGTATACCACAGTTCATATGGAACCTAAATTAAGAAGCACATTGACTGGTGTTCATTCCTTGGTCTGCCAGGTGACAGGTTTATTGGCCATGTTAGTGATGTCAAGATTTTCTTTGAATTTCAGTCATCTGGAGTGGCATTTGGAAAGGGCATTTTCTACCTAAAATCAATAGCTTCTCTAGCTGCTGTAATATTTCTTCTTACTAGAAATATTACTCAGAATATAAAAGCAATTGATTGTAGGCAGAAAATATACGTGCCAATTATTGATGGAGAGGGAAAGAATAAAAAGTGCCCTCTAGCTTAAGTAGTTCCAGCTGGTGACACACCAGTACTAATCAGCACATGTGTTTCAGAGGCACCAGAGCCTTCTCAAGCAAATGCCTGGTTTTAATTCTTACAAGTTGAAACTCAAAGTGTGGTTTATTCCAATGAAAACATAAACCCAGATTTCTAATGCTGGATTTGTCAGAGTTCAACTTTCACAGTTAATAGAAGCAGAATAACCTGTTAGTGAATTAAGGTGGTGAAAATGCAAGTTGGGCAAGTTTTCCAGTAACCTTAACAGAATTTGAACACATGAACAGATCAGTGGAACATATTTAAAATATTGGAAATTTCTCCTTTTCTCTTTGCACTGACATTACAGTAAATAATAAGTTGTGTACTTGATTGTGACAGGTTGTAATTACCTAAGTGTGATACTAATTATTATGTAGTAGAATATCAGCATAGCTTTGGTCTGGCACACTGCCAGAAAAATTTCCAGTTCTACAGCAAAGCCTGACAGCCACAGCTTTGAAAGTGGAACAGACACACAATTTGCCTCGATTCATACTTTATGTTTTACACAGCTGCACCTAGAAAATTGCTCCAAACAACACAGTCCCCCTTTGTCCTCCCACCTCCAAATCTGCTGCAACCACTTCAGTACTCATTTATTTTCTCCATTGTAGCTGGTTGCAAGGAAGTCCTGTAGGTTTACGTAGCCTCCTGTCATATGCTGCTAATCCTCGTGCTCCCTAGCCATGCATATGGTGTGCATCAGATAACAGTAAAGCTGGAAGAAGAAAGGCACAAAAAGTAGTTAAGTAGTTTCAACAAGCTTGACATAAGCAACAGTCAAATGGCAAATCCTTGAAGAAATTGGTTTGAGCAACAGTTTTCTCAATGAAATTATGATATCCCACTTGTTTGATATCTACATATCAAAAGAATTTTTGTAGGAGCTATTTTAAAGCTCATATTTTCACATATACTCCAGTGAGATAGAAGTACAAGTTCTAGTGGTACTGGATTAGAGTACTTAAACTTTCTGAAAGGACTGAGATGAGCACTTGTTATTACAAAATCAGTTTTGATTGTTGTTTTCTATGCAATTTTCAGAGAATGATGCAAGTATACTTTTCTGGGCAGGTGAGGCCATTAGACCATGCTATAGAGGGAATTCTGGATTCATCATTCAGAAATGCTACTTTAAACACATTTCTTTAAGACATGAAATTCAGATACCAGTGCAAACCGAATTAAAATATGAATCTTTTGTTTCTTACGTATGTCAAATAAACCCTTTCATTAGAAGAAAGTCTCTGCTTTTGTAGGTGTCTCAATAGCATCTGTATGTTAAATCACATTATAATAAATATAGCAACTTCAGAAATTATATCCTTCAGTTTAGTTTTTTAAAGATCTAAAACAAACCCTTTGATAAATTTGAGTCATCCTTGATATATGTGGAGTCCTAGAACAAAATTCCAAGTCTCTTCTGTATGGGTTATTTCCTTCTGAATTTCTATATACCAACACTTTATGTACATCCCAGACATTTACTCTCACTGAGTCTCAAAAAATGTTTTAGTGTGTTTTAAGTATAAGCAAAAAGACTCTGAAATCTATTTTATTCAGGAACTACTGTAAACCAGGGATAAAAGATGGCATGATTTGTTAAAGAAAAAAATAAAAAAACAAACCCAGAAAATGCTTTGGCCAGGTTCTCTTCACAACTAATTCCCTTTTCCTTTCCCTGACATTCTTTCCCTGACATTATAGTCATTAAAGCAGGCAAAGCTTTCAGTTAGCACACTTAGGTTATTTACATTTTAAGAGGATGTTTTGGAACATGGACAATTCCAAGCAAGCATTACATAAAATTGAATGCTATACACTGGGCAGTACTGAACTCCACTTTGACATGCTGCTTTGGCAAAAAATATGTTGACAAATATGTCAATAGAGAATACATTGACAAGTATGTCAACTAAGAATACGTTAACAAAGAGCCTACAGCTTCATACTTCCAAAACATTTTCTCCTGTCTATCAGGGAAAGATTTCACCCTCAACATGGCTTGCGAGTGTGATAAAGAAACAAGGAAAAACAAAAATCCTAAAAAAAAAACGATAAAAAATAATCAAAAAACAAACTCACAGAATGGTGCTCAAACCACAAAGTTTTCATTTCAAAACTACATAGGTACATTCAAATATAACTGTGATAGGCAGATAGATAAACAAATAGACCTCAAAATGACAGATTTCTAGGACATGTTTTTGGTTCAGGATGGTTTTTAGTATGATTAAGCTTGAAATACTGAGACTTCTCTTCACTGGGAAATCTAATGGTGTTTCAGTTTGGCTGTTAAACAAGTTAAATGACATAATGCTGCTCATATTCAACTGACCAATGAGGATGATAATGAGTTGTGTCCAAAATCATCGAATCATAGAATCATAGAATAGTCAGGGCTGGAAAGGACCTGAAGATCATCTAGTTCCAACCCCACTGCCATGGACAGGGACACCTCCCACTAAACCATGTCACCCAAGGCTACGACCAACCCGACCTTGAACACTGCCAGCGATGGAGCATTCACAACTTCCCTGGGAAACCCATTCCAGTGCCTCACCACCCTTACAGTAAAGATTTTCTTCCTCATATCCAATCTAAACTTCTCCTGTTTATGTTTGAACCCGTTACCCCTTGTCCTATCACTACAGTCCCTAATGAAGAGTCCCTCCCCAGCATCCCTATAGGCCCCCTTCAGATATTGGAAGGATGCTATGAGGTCTCCCCGCAGCCTTCTCTTCTCCAGGCTGAACAGCCTCAACTTTCTCAGCCTATCTTCATAGGGGAGGTGCTCCAGTCCCCTGATCATCCTCGTGGCCCTCCTTTGGACTTGTTCCAACAGTTCCATGTCCTTTTTATGTTGAGGACACCAGAACTGCACACAATACTCCAAGTGAGGTCTCACAGGAGCAGAGTAGAAGAGCAGGATCACCTCCCTCGACCTGCTGGTCACCCTCCTTTTGATGCAGCCCAGAATACAGTTGGCTTTCTGGGCTGCAAGCGCACACTGATGGCTCATGTTCATTTTCTCATCAACCAACACCCCCAAGTCCTTCTCTGCAGGACTGCTCTGAATCTCTTCCCTGTCCAACCTGTAGCTGTGCCTGGGATTGCTCCGACCCACGTGTAGGACCTTGCACTTGGCATGGTTAAACTTCATCAGGTTGCGATCAGCCCACCTCACAAGCATGTCAAGGTCCCTCTGGATGCCATTCCTTCCCTCCAACATATCAACCAAAACACACAGCTTGGTGTCATCGGCAAACTAGCTGAGGGCGCACTCAATCCCACTGTCCATGTCACCCACAAAGATGTTGAACAAGACTGGTCACAACACCGATCCCTGAGGGACACCACTCGTTACTGGTCTCCAGCTGGACATTGAGCCATTGAGCACAACACTTTGTGTGCGGCCATCCAGCCAGTTCTTTATCCACCGAGTGGTCCACCTATCAAATTGATGTCTCTCCAACTTAGAGACAAGGATGTCATGTGGGACAGAGTCGAACGCTTTGCACAAGTCCAGGCAGATGACATCAACTGCTCTACCTTGTCCATCAGTTCCGTAGCCCCATCATAGAAGGCCACCAGATTGGTCAGGCAGGATTTCCCCTTAGTGAAGCCATGCTGGCTGTCACCAAGCACCTTGTTGTTTTTCATGTGCCTTATCATGCCTTCCGGGAGAATCTGCTCCTAGATTTTGCCAGGCACAGAGGTGAGGCTGACTGGTCTGTAGTTCCCCAGCTCATCCATTTTCCCCTTCTTGAAAATGGGGGTTATATTCCCCTTTTTCCAGTCATCGGGAACTTCACCTGACTCCCATGATTTTTCAAATATGATGGACAGTGGCTTAGCAACTTCATTTGCCAGCTCCTTCGGGACCCGCAGATGGATTTCACCAGGTCCCATGGTCTTGCATACGTTCAGGTTCCTAAGATGGTCTCAAACCAGATCCTCTCCTACAGTGGGCCCAGGGTCTTCATTCTCACAGTCCCTGCGTCTGCCTTCCAAGACTTGGGTGGTGTGGTCAGAGCATTTTCCGGTGAAGGCTGAGGTAAAGAAGAATCTATCCCCTGCTCAGAGATAAACCTGCTCTTGTCTAATTTTTTAAAGCAGAATGAAAAGATCTTATCTCTTCTGCATCTTAACTGATTTCTTGTAACAATAATCAATTCTAAATACATCTAAATATTGAAATTTATCCTACTACATACCAGACTTCTAACAGAAGAAAGAGCTAGGAAAAACATCCAAATAGATTCATTTTGGCAGATGGAAAATGAAAAGAACATTGTCATGAAAAGGCTCAATCAGTCACTTTATGCTTCACCAAGTTTTAGGTAGGGCTCTTTTATTCATATGGCAACCTTCCAAAATTGGTTTGCCCAAAATTCATTTCACATCCGTTCGGTCTCTTGCCCAGCAAAGAACTTAATAAACCTTGTCAAAGTGAAGAATTAAATGGACTGACACCTTAGGCATTCCTTGTATCTCAGTCTTCTTTTGTTAGTAATCCTACTTATCTACTCTGCAGTGCACAACCACTGTGCAACTAGGTAAGTGCTATGATCAGCAGCTTTGCACTTGATCCATTTTGAATCTATCATTCTATTGCAATTGAAGAGCCACCATCACTTCTGCTCAGCACAATATAAAATGTGTTGTTTTTCCTGTTCTGATATGCTTTTGTTCTTCTGACTCCCAGACAGACCCAGAGTGTAAGCAGAAAAAAATCTGTTCCACAATTTTTTTTCACAAGTAATGGGGAAACAGGAATCATCAGTAACCCCTGAATAATTCTCTCTTCCAAAATGTCACCTTTATTTTGAAGAATCAAACGCTTTCATAATTTGGGGTATTCATGTAAACCCAGCTGATCTTGCACAAGCCCAACATATAAAAAAGGTGAACAACAACACTTGTTGTTCAACACTTGTGCTTCTAGTTAGGATTTCTTCTGACACATCACTTACTCAGAAGATTTTTCCATGCTGTCATCGCCCTAAAGATTCTTTTCACAGTTTCAGTAACAGTGGCATCTGCAGAGGGGAGCTCCAGCCACTTGAAACTCATTAAAACATACTTGAGATTGACAATGAGTTGAAAACATCTGTCAGACTTGGCCAAGATTTCAATCAAGTGTGATGTTGCTGTGTTACTCTGCTACATTGACTTAATAAATGACTTGGCTACTGTCAACGCAAGGAAAGTTGGGTTCTAATTACTAGCCTGGTTTTTTTTTTCTCTATCTGAAATGTATTTTTACTTAAAGTTTCATACGCTACGTGATATGCATTAAAATTAATTTGCTGAATATAGAAGCTGAGGTAAAGTAATACAGACTTTCTTTTTAACATGCTGTATTGGGCATCAGCTAATATCTGACATAGCATACATATAGTCTCCAACAGAAAGTAAATCGTATGCTTCTCCCAAACAGATTAAGAAGAGCAAAGAAGTGACTACCTGATACTTTCAGCCTCTTTTTTTTTTTTTTTTAATTAACCTCAAGTCCCAAACAACTCTGAGCAACAAGCTCCTAAGAACCTAGTGTCATTTTTAAAAAAGAGTCTCCAGGAAAACCTCTGAGTTACACAAGTTATTTTTCAAAGAAGCTTAAAAAAAAATAAAAATAATGTATATCTAATTGAAGAAATGTCAAAGTAAAAAAAAAAATTCAAAGTAAGTGAATTATTATTTCAAATGTAATGGAAAAGAAGTAGCACACAGTTAATTCTTACCTCCAGAAAGGCAAGTGAAGGGAGTCCAGTCAGGGGACTGATGGACTTCATCCTTTCACTTTACATTTTTCAGTATCCATTTCATCCAAAGATGTTACAGATATTTCTTGAGCTCTCCCTTCTCAGGAATGGCCCCATAAACAGGATACGTTAGGAAAACAGTTTTACAAAAAGTAAGGCCCTCCACAAAATCGATGCATTGGACCCTAGAATGCTCTTCCAATATGACTTAGATTATATAAAACTGTTATATGTGATGAGTATGATATACGGTAAGTCTCCAGGTGCAGGGAGAGCATGTCAATGTAGTCTTAATATTGATATAAAGCTACATCAATTTCATTTTACCATTCTGATATGTGCAAAGTATTCTGGTAGCTATTTAACTATAGGGATTATTTTATGAAAATTGATTCCCAATAAGCAGATTTATTTAATTTGGTCCAATTTCAGGGGGGGTTTCCTCAAATGTAAAATGAAAGAGCAAGTGTAAAAAGCAGTCAGACTCAGTAAGCATTTGGGGAAGTTTCCGCTTCCACTAAATCTACTGTAAAGATTTGCCTGAAACATCAGAACACGTGAAGCCCAATGAGAAATGCTTTGAAATATCCTCCCCAGGCTGCATGCAGATATATGGGACCTTTAATTCAGGGTTGCATGTGTGTGGCTAGAAAGAAAGAAAGTTAGCATATGGTTCTTGTTCTTCAAGAGCCAACCTGTCGCTCCCTCTTGCAAGCACTGACATGTTCAGATTATCTGTGCAACAAAACTCTAGCTCCAAAAAGAGCTTCTTTTGGTTGGTTGGTTGCTGTTGGCTGTTTTTTTCCTGAAACCACTCCAGTTCTCTGAAATTATGGGTATTACCTGAAGAAACAACAAAGATTGTATTAGTTATTATTTTTATGTGACTTATTCCCAACTTGAATATAGATCATGTAGATAAACGGAATGAAAATTTTAAGTTTTGCTTACTGTGAAATTTCAGATATATTAACAGAAAACTGTTTTCCTCTGCTTTTTTCTCCAGGAGGAGCTTTAAGAAAGAAGAAAAATTATAATCTTTGGGTTGTCAGCTGTGGCCAAATCAAGAGATCCTTTACCCACACTGTACTTTGAAATTACACAGAAATGCAAAAAAAAAAAAAAAAAAAAAAAAGGAAAAAGATTTTTCAAAAGATGGAATGTATTGTGCTGTGTTTTGCAGTATGGTTCCTCTGCGAGAAACTGAAGAAACTGGCAGAATGTCTATTTGCAGCTGTATTCTTTTTAAAACCAAAATTGTTCATGCAGTCAGCATATGCTTTTTCTAATAATTTTTCACTTCAGAGGAGCACCTCTATTTACACTAAGATAGTACAACTATGTAATATCTTAACTAAAAATACAAATAATATAACACAAATAATGTAATATACACACATATTTTTTATATACATATTGAACTTTTTAAGTAATCTTTTGAAATACACAGAATTATTGTAATGATCTCTTTAATTTGGCTTCATGACCACAATAGTTGTGTTCACAACATGCTACCCTGGCAAAGCAAGGGGCTCTGCTCTAGAAATTTGCCCTGTTTCTTCACAATCTAAAGCTAGATTAAAAACTGCAGGTTTTGGGAGGGAGGGGGGAGTGCAGGGTTGGGAAGTAAGGGTCAAGGGCCAAGCTCAGACTATAGGAATACCATATGTTTAAACTAAAAGCTACTCATACCCATACTATCACCCTGTGAGCAAACCAGGAAATCACAGGATTGCACACAGAGTAAGGTGAAACCCAGCTGAGGAAAAGATGACAAAAATCTAATCTTCATAAAGCTGTAACAAGGTTCTTTGAGGCTTTTTAGTCCCTAGGATTTAATAATAATATCCATTGACAGCTTAGTCATAGAAGTCCCTGGTGGTGTACTGGGCACTTTAACAGTCATCCAGAGAATAGGTCTGTTTCTGCCAATTCATAAATGCAAATTTGTTTTAGACAAGGCATGAATAACCCACTCATTCATCCTCAAGTACAATCAGATGAAAATACATGTGTTGAGCAACCAGCCATATGTTATTATTTGTTATGGATCTGCAATATCTACGTTCATTTCTATCTCTTTTCAGAAGAGGGACAGACAAGATGATTAAACAGACAATGTAAATCTCAAGAATAAGGTCAGGAAACATAACTTCATTACAAAACATCCTCTCAAAGCCCCCTGTGAACCTGCGTTGTTTCATGGTCTCTAACATGTTATTGACATCCACTTCTCAAAAAACTACCACCTAAACCACAAGTTAGGTTGCAATTTCTAGCTAATCTCCGGTCATCCTCCTATAAATAGAACTGAGTGGGTAAAATACAACAGAAAGGCGTTCTTGTATCTCCAGCCTCCAGGCTAGGAAAGACTATCAATGGTATGCTTCTCTTACAATGAACATTCACTAAACCTTTTGTTAAACTAGTTTCTATAATTTCCTTATCTGTACAAAGTAATTTTGTAATTAAATAATATGCTTTAGTCTGTTTTCTTAAGAACACTATATCAGTGCTTGGAAATGGATTTGCTCTGTACCTTTGGCATACAGCAGAATGCAGCTGTGCTGTAAATCTGCAGCCTCACAACTTAAATGTGCTATACTTTACTACTTATAATATTCCAGCTTTTCATCAAAATTTTGAATAAAGTTAACATCATTATGTAATTTTGCATCATTGTTGTTAAATACTTAAAGAGAGAAAAATTAAAAGCCTTGGATTAGCCACGTCAAAAGGACAACATCCTTGAGCTAACAGCATCATTTTTTTTTTTTTTTTTTAGAATTCATCCTATCTTCCTTTTCTTACATCATGCCTTGACTTTTATTGGCAAAATACACAGCTCCAAGAAATTACAGCATCTTACATCACGTAGCAACAAGTCTTCTGGAAAAAATAAGTGACCTTAGCAGGTACAGAAGAAATCCTATCCTTTTCTTTAGATATTTAAAACTAAATGAAAACAGCAACAACAACAACAAAAACCAGCAAAATGCACAATTTTAAGAAATAAAAAGATATAGAAACCTTCAAAAAAACCTACAGAAGAGGTTCATTATTTAGCAATATATATATTGCTTTTTAATGAATCTAAGTAATACACATTGCTGCATCACCTCAAAAACTTAGATAAGATTCTCAGATTATGTCTATACAGGATGAATGTACCCTAAATGAATACAGACCTCCTAGTCTAATGACTATCAAGTTTTTAAAAATAAAATCTATAGAACATCTTGTGTCTGCTCTTAGATGAATTTTACTCATTAATAAGAAACCCTCATTGACACCACCACTTGAAAATCATCCTTTTCACTTGTTTTAATCTCAAAAAAAAACTTTGCTTTTGGAAATTTAAGCCATTCTGCATGGCCTGTTTGTGCTTCAACACCATTTACCACTGCTGTGTAACTAGCACCTTTAGTCTCATGCAGAAGTAAATTTAGCATCCCACAACATTCCCAGGAATAAAAGGAACATCACAGTAGGAGCCAGTGAATCAATTTCAAGGCAAACACAAGCCCATTTTCATGTCTTTGTATTCTGTTGAAGTTTGTCAATGTCAAGTCAACCCTCCCTAAAGACAACACATCTTCAATTAGAGATGTAAAAAACAGTTTGCATACAATTTAAATCCTGCAAACTAGCAATCTTCTCATGAAAATCACAATTATTCCCATTCTCAAGCATCAGTACTTCTGATTTACTGTCATCTTTCTGTTACGTGAATTGACCCTTAATTTCCAAGCCAGAGAAAAAGACCGAGCATTTGTGACAGGGGTTAGTGATTTGCCATTTAGTCCCCACATAGTCAAGCTTGCACTGCTAGCAGTTTAAAATACATGAGAAAATAATATTCTTTGCTGCGAAATTTTTCATGCACCTCATGGATTCCCACTCCAGCCTCATCAAAAGTTGGTCTTTTTTCATCTTCCCCACTAAAACAATATAGAGCTGTCTAAAGTATTTGAAGCTTGCAAGCTTTCTCATGGTGAATGCCTATCAAATATGTTACCATGCAGCAATTACTCAAGATATATATTTAAAACCATTAGAATAGAAGAGGCATTGAATTTTGATTTCAACAGATAAGTTGTGTCCTTGTGAGGCTAGATCTTCAGCTGGTTAAGTCAATACATATCCCATGCCTCCAGGGAAACTGCTGATTTATATCTCAAATAGTCAGTGGGTCTATAAAGTTCAACAGCATACCAATGGACTGCTGAATCAAAACTTTACTGTAAGAAGAATACAAACCTTGTCTTTTAGGTTACTGAAACACTGCTCAGAGACACAAGCAAAACTGACATGGAATGGGGAAGTACCAATTCAAAAGAAGCTGACACCTGTCAATGTGCTTTTAAAAAGAAATGTTCTATTTAGCAAAAATGGTAGAATACTTATCTGTTTTGATGAGTACTCATTCAAAATTAGGACTCTATTCATTAAAACATCTCTTGACATTTTTTTTTTCTTTTTGGTGAAAAATCAGAACTGCTGAATTTCCCATTTAAAAAAATAATACTTCCAAAACAGTCCAAAAAGGGAGCATTTTTAAATTTACCATATCTTTGGTTTAGACTCTCAGAATATTTAATTTCCCTTTCTCAGTATTAACCCTTTTGAATTTTTATTGGTTTTACTCTCCTACATTTTTCTTCCTCTGAAGGCCTCAGCTTTTTTCAAGTAATGCAATTTCTCTTTCCTCCCCTTTTCCTGCAGGATTCTGTAATTCTTGAGTCTCCAGAAGACCTCGAGGAGTCTAAGGTTTGCTAAAAGATATTAAGGCATTCTGTGCTTTGTGGTGTGTGCTGTGACTGACTGGCAGCAAAAAAACACATAAGGAACTGTCTTCTATGACAGTACTACTGGACTCAGCACACCAGCTGGTCACAGAGTCTTGTGCATCCCTGTTTATGGGGTATTAAGCACATACTCCTAGGTGCTAAGTTGATTTCTAACACAAAATGTATAAGCAACATGCAATTTCAATTTGAGTGTTTACTTTTAGATTATTTTTTTTAATTCAAAATGGCAAATTTCTGTGAAACTTTTTGATTTAGATGAAAGCACAATTTGCAGAAGAAAATCGCCATGGTGAGTATTTTTGCGCAAGTCTGCTTCAGAGAAAAAATAAAAAAGAACTCTCTAGAATTACTTAAAAGAATTCTTTTTAAAAGCTCTTTCTTTTAGACAGAAATCTCAGCGTGCTTTAGAACAAGCAGATTTCTTCAAGGGAGATACTTCTGAAAGGTAAATTTACATGAAAGGAACATGACATACCACTCATTGCCCTGCACTGCTTGGTGGGGGTAGAGAAAGTAAAGGAGTGAAGATGAGCTTGAGAGAGGGTGGGAGGACAGGCATTGTTCTACTGTTTGTCTTTGTTTCTTGCTGCTCTTATTTTAATCGGCAATAAAGTAGTCTTTCTCAAGTTAAGTCTGGTTTGCCTGCAACAGTAACTGCTAAGTGCTCTCCTGTCTATAGTTCAACCCACAGGCTTTCTCATCCATCTTGTTTTCTCTCCCTGTCCTGCTGAGGAGGAGTAGTGAGCGAGAGGCTCGGTGGGTGTTTAGCCCTTAGCTAGGGTTAACTCACCCTTTCGACTACACTGAACAAATTGAAAAGTACTAACAATGGCTCTGATTTTGCAACTCTCTATCCAGGAAGAGATAGGTCTGTGCCTACTCCTGTTGATTTCACTGTACCTGCCTGCAAGCACAGCTTCTGTATATAGAAGACCTAGCTAGAGCCAGTGAAGCTCCACCAGAGCACAAAGCCCCACCTGCCGCAAGACAACTGCACAAACAGGATCATGAATTGCTCAAATGAACCTGAAGCCGATATAACTGTCAAAGACATATGAACCAAAACCAGAGAATCTCTGCACAATTAGCCCACAAAAACTTAGCTATATGGCCATCAAAACGATAAAGAAAAAACTTGCTGCCAATACAGTAAGGGTTCTCTTAATTTCATGCACTGTGACTTCAACAATTCCTTCATTTCTCATTTTATTTCTCTAAAAGTGGCTTCATTTAAAAGCAGGGAAACCACATTTCATGCTCTTCAGTTTCATTAAAGACACACAAAAGCCCTTACCAAAAGAAGACTACTCTAATTAAACCATTGTAGCAGCAGGAAATATTGAAATGATGAATCTGAAAGTATTCTGATACACTCTATATTCTTTTGCACATCAACCCTTACATATAAAAGAAGATGAAAAGAGCTCTTCCCTTTAAAAAACAAACAAAAAAAGTTTAAAAATTTCACAATGAAACGTAACACTCAACACAGAGTAACACAAATGAACTATCTCACAGATTTTCTAAAGCGTGTCCAGAAAAGAGGTTGCTGATCACTTCTTCAAGAGTGCGAGAATATAGTATTACACCCTCAGAAAGTCGACCTGTATCTGCTTGACAAGGAAGCTATGGTTAAATCCTCTGCTTAAAACTCATTCCACAGGAAATTTCATAGAAATACCACACGAATTACATAAGAGAAATTCAGCATCATTCATTATGCGCTGCTTAAGTAGCACTAGATTAAAAGCATTGCTATAAAGTAAAAAAGCAAAACCTGAGTATTCCTCATTCCCTCAGGAACTTCAAAATAAAATTTTTTTGAATTATATCTTTCCAAGACCAAGAAGAATAGCAATGACTGTTCTGACAGTGGGAACAGAACAAGGTGCAATTTTCAAAGAGCATGAAACTACAACTACGTTAAATAGTTGGCTCTCAGTGAACTTCATTTTGTGACTGATTAAATAATTGCTCCAAATTCCAACAATATTTTAGGGATCTCTTGATTAAAGGACAAATATGGAGAGTTTCTTTCCACATGGGTAGGCAACCATTTCCGGGGCTGGCTTGAACCAAAGAAGCAATTTCTATTTTTTCAAATCCTGTTTCATAGTGGATAAGGATCTTTAGTGCCCCTTTGGCATTCAGATCCTGTGCAGACAACTACAGTCTGTTGACTGTTCCGCCAGCTGAGGCTTGCGAAAGCCTGTGCAGCCTATAACATACGATGCTTCCATGTGGGTTCTGATATTGTAAGACTTTCTTCTAGCTCCAAAATGACAGAGAAGTGGCATTGAGAAAGGCAATTAGACTCCCTTAACCTCGTGCTTTTTTTTTTCATTCCAGAAATATACATCTTCTCAGACCTTTTGACTTATCTTCTTAGCTACACAAACGATTAACAAAACAGATACTAATTCTGTGCCTTTTTTTTTTTTTTTTTGATTCTTATTGACCTTGTCACATTAGCCCAATGCCTAACAAGACACAGAAAATAATTTCCAATAATCTAAACCCTACATATAGTAGGCAAGAGGCACAAGACAGGAGATTCCAAGAAAATCAAGAAACCAAACTGTTTCATTCACAGCCTGAATGAAAATGAAAGGCAGATCTTCCAACCAGAAGAGCAGATGAATTAGCAAGCCTTATCAACCTCACAAAAACCTCTGTATCAAATTAAGAGCCATGAAATATTAATTCTACTATTTTGAACTCACTTTAGTTACTCTCCTTACAAACCATTGGAAACACTAGAAACATCCAGTAAACACATGTTCTGGCCCTATTATCAATAGTGATCAAAGCAGTGAAGAGTGCAAATGCATTACTGACTGACTCTTGGGAGACTTTAATCTTTCTTCATAAATCACTCTCTCTCCAGCTACCTGATCATTTGGACTTCAGAATAAAATGCAGGTTTTCTGAAAGGTTCTGACTGATCTGAATGGCTCACAAGTAGGACCCTGAGTTTTAAATGGCAATGGCCACATGCCATCCTGGTTTTTATGCATCTATTCAGGCAGATTACCTGAAATGAACCAAGACATCAGTGAAAGGTTTCATTTTTTTAAAGAAACTTTCTATTGCACTATTGCATAGAACCATTATTTTTATTTTTTTAAAGCTTGTAAGGTTTAGATAAAGATGTAGTGAAAATATATTTTAAAAATATTTGCTAAATCCATACACTAAACTCCAATAATTTAAAAGCTTGCATTATATCTATTTCTCACTTGCTTACTCCATGTAAAATAATGGATTGCACATTGCATATGCTCGTGAGAGAGTGGGTTCCCTAAAACATAACACACTAGGAAACTGTGGTCTAGCATAACTTGCCAATTTTGCCTGAAGCTGTTTCCATCAACAACAAAGAAAAGGAGGTATCACTGATTTATATGGATGCTGGCTCAGATGCAAAGACATTATACACAAACAAAGCTTTAGGGACTGGTTTTGATCATCCAGGAGTTTTTTTTATTGTTGCTCATCTCTGCATTTCCTGATTTTGCTGAAATAAAGAACAGCTGTTCTCAGAAGCTTACCAATTCAAAGCTGTGAAGACAAATGTTGCATCAAAATTTCCTTTCTCTTTAATTGCATAGTATAGATCTTATCTCATTCAATGGAGAACAAAATAAGTCCAAACTAGCTGTGGGAAAATATAGCTCACTGCATGGTCATCTACAGACACAGCGCTGGAACTTCTTGCTCTGCAGTATGTGGCCAGCAGAACAGATATCATGGTCAAACAGTTCACACCCAGAGGGCATCCCAGAATTGCCCTAGGGTCATCACAGTGATAAACCTGAAACAATCTGAGCAGTGCTGTCATTTTTCCCGGACAAAAAGATACACATCTATTCTTCACCACATCTGACCCTTGTACTGAGTTATGATACATATGTAGAACAGTTGTAGGAACAAATGACATGAACGTGTTCAGTGGACACATCCTGTTTTTCTGGACATTCAGCACTCCAAACAAATACCCCGAACTCTAGTTTTCTGCCTTAACAAAATCTTGAACAAAAGTGAAAATGGCCACAGAAATGTGAAAATCAGAATGAGATGTAAGCTGGACATGACACCAAACCAGTACATAGCTTAACGCGTGCTACAAAACCTGCCCAGCGATTGGACTGTGCAATGCAAATGTACCTGAAGCCTCTGTACTCTAGTTCGCACAAGCATTACCTGACTACAGTCACAGCCATAACAACAGTTTATATATACCCTTAAAGTGGGGTATAGTTTGTAGCTGAGGAACAGGAGCTCCATATTTGATCCTCACTCGCTTTGTAAACTCAAGGAAACAAATCAGACACTGTGCCTTGGTGCCTGCTGCTCAAGAGCCTGGCTGCTGTGCTTTTCAAACCAAAACAACAAAGATTGCTGGCTGCATGTAGGTGGGGGCAGACAATCGCTGCACTACACACACACACTCATGCCTAGAAAGAAGTCTGCCGCTCCCTGACACAGCAGAAAACAAAGGAGCATGACTTCTAGGTTCAGCATTTTTTATTTCCTTTCCCTGCTGTCTCAGACAGTGAAATGAGGCAGGGATGACAGCTATCAGATAAGTCGCTTCTTACCTGCAAGTCAAGTGCCACACATAAGTAGCAGGCAGTATAGTTTCCCACGCACATTAAGGGCCCATTCAGAATTCCAAATAATAATTTACCTCACAAGAGTTTGTTCATTATGTGCTTTGCCTGGCACTTGTGCTCTTGTAAAACACTCTTTGAGTAGGTAGGCATGAAATAATCTCCTGCTGCCTGTAGCACTGGCCTTTTTTTCTTTTCATGTGACTGCAAACAGAAACTCCTTATTCAAAAAGGAAAAGGTTATTAAACCCAGCAGAGTTATTTTAAAAAAGATAGAAATGAACTGTGACTGCCATCTTAAGTGTGAGTCTTGCCTGGAAAGCTGTTCAACACATAAAAGGCAAGCTGAAAGCACAGATTCAAGTCAAGTCTGGCCATTTTCATGTATAGTCAACATTAAGCTGACAAAACAGTCATCTGCTACTACTTTTTACTACGAAGGGTCCTTTAATTTGGGATATTATTATTTTTATTAAAGGTTCCTTTAAGCTGTATGCTCTCTTTACGTGAATCTCCCTTTTCTAAACAAAGCACACATCTCAAAAGGATTATAGACACTGCTTGTACTTTACACTGGTGAGTTGCCTCACCGATATCAGAGTGACTCACATAAGTAACATGAAGGCCAGTAAGTGTAAGCAGCACTAGAGTCTTGTCTGATGAAATCTTTATACCTATAACAGTTCACCTGTAAAACAGCATCACAGTCACGACATGAAAAGTCAGCAGCTGATAAGCCAATGAATAAGTACCACATACCCCCAAAGGCCAAATTTTAACTTGTTTTAAATAAGACGATGAAAGATCTTCTTCATCTCTTTCATGCCCTTGCTTAATGGCTGGACTGCCCAGCTACGATATTTCTTCTACACATAAAACTTATTACATGCATTCCAAACCTGAAGTTTTAATGCTATTCTCTATGCTAACATTTGCCTGCTGCACAAATTGCCACAACAATCACACAGCTACTGCGACGATGGTACAATACTTTGAAACAACACAATCTCAAGCTAGTCTGATTATCAGCACCAGACACACTTGATTGAAAATAAGACAGATAAGCTGTATTAAACCTTCTTATTGGTAACCATCAAGAAATGAAATGAGCTAATTACTATTTTCTTTCTTTTCCCACTGATTTGCAATCCCTGGATGAACGCTGTGTAAACCAGAAAGGTTTCTGTGGCCATCCTTTAGTAATTGACCTTTAGCTCTTCCCATTTCATTTGCCCTAAGTGTTAATTGACTTTGAAAAAGCAGTGTATTATCCTTTTAGAAAAAAAAAAAAATCTGATTTGTGCCCGCCAACATCCTACAGCATCAAAGCCCTGTTTAATCGTAGCGCAGTACAGCTGGAAATGAGTCTCCAGAAGAAACAGAAAGAGGGTGGGGGAAGGAAGCAGATCCATCTTTGAAAGACCTCCACTGCCATCTAGAGAGAATCTGTACTAGCCAGCTTTCTAAAAGGGAGTATCAGGTGGTTACTCAAAATATTTCCATTTTGATGCTGTTACAGGGGAAGGCAGGGGCCCCATTCAATTTCACCACATCTATGCAATTTTAAACCAACTTTGCAGTAATTTGCACTAAAAATAACATAGCCTGGAATATAATTCTTCCATAAATTCTACAGAAATCATGGGAGATAGATAGGTTTAAAGGCTCACTTATAGGCTCTCCTACAATGAGATATTATATCTGTTCAGTTTTGTTTCAAAGAAGCTCCTTTGAAGATGTAGGTGCTGTATCTTTGCAGAAGGGTGCTTCAGTCACAAACAATTTACATTTTGACAGACATGCTCTGCTCCTAGCAGTTGCCTTTATGATATATCTTGTCAGTTAGAGAGAGAGAATGTGCTATTTCAGGCTGCAATTTTTTATTTATTTTTTTTCCAAATATAAAAAATTGTCTTTTCTGACTGCTTTATACGGAGCAGCCTCACAGAGACAAAGTCAGACAGAGAGCAGGAGGCACCCATGAAATGCATTACTGGTAACAGCCCACTTTAATCTGACCAATTTAATTTACTCTGCCTCTGACCAAAGAGGAACTGAACTCCATTTAGTGCATGTGATAGGTCAGCTGCTAAAAAAACTGGAAAGGCATTCCTTACCACCAGCACCTAATCCAGTTTCATTTTCAATACAGGCAACATATGGGTACATGGCTAACTGCTTCTAGAACAAAAGAAATTAATCTGTAGCTTAGGGTACAGTCAGCAAGAAATGAAACTGCATTGCTAACACACCTCAAAAGGGAGAGTTCATTACTGCTGTCTCACAAAAACACTCGCTGTGAATTGTGGTCTTCTTGGTCTCCATCACTGTTATTTATTTGCTAATTAAAGAGCAATGTGGGACTTGTAACAGCTAATAGGAACTCACAGGTTCCTCTGTCTACTGATTCTCTGAAAATTTCAAAATGAAAACCTGTCTGAGGACTAAGGACTGATTGTATAAACCCAGTCTCAACTATTAAAATACTGTCTGATGTTTTTCATATTACAGTGCAATTTGCATTTGCTTTCTTTGTGAATTCCTACTGGGCTGAAATATCCTGAGATCAACAAAATTAGAAAATTAGATTGTGGCTACCTCCTTTAGCTAGCCAGTGAGGTGATCTGTGATAGTGTAAGGTATTCGCCCACTATGGCAGCAGTGGTGAATTAATACAGCACAGAAAAAGATGACAGTGTTTACACTCTTTTTAAAAGAGTTTTACATACGCTTATATAGTTAAAAGTACATAAAACATGCTGCATTATTGTCATGGTTTAAGCCCAGCCATAACTCTAAACCATGTAGCTGCTATCTCACTACCCCTCTTCCTCCCCCCCACTCCCGGAGTGATGTGGAGGAGAATCGAAAGAATGTAACTTCCACAGGTTGAGACAAGAACATTCCAGTAACTAAGGTATAACACAAACCACTGCTGCTACCACCAATAATAATAATGATAAGGGAAATAACAAGGGAAGAGAATACAACCGCTCACCACCTGCCGACCGACACCCAGCCCAACCTGAGCAGTGATATAGCCCTTCTGGGTAACCGCCCCCAGTCTATATACTGGGCATGACGTGCTGTGGTATGGAATACCTCTTTGGCTAGTTTGGGTCAAGTGTCCTATCTCTGCTTCCTCCTGGCTTCCCCTCCTCCCTGGCAGAGCATGAGACTCAGAAAGTCCTTGGTCAGAGAAAACATTACTGAGCAGCAACTAAAAACATTGGTGTTATCAGGTGTTCAAGGCTGTGTCGTGGTTTAAGCCTCTCTAACTCAAGCAGTCTCTCACTCACTTCTCCCTCTTTCTTCCCCCTGCTCCCAGAGGAATGGGAAAGAGAATCAAAAAGAATGCAACTCCCACAGGTTGAGATAAGAACAGTTTAGTAACTAAAGTATAACACAAGACCACTACTGCTACCACCAATAATAATAATAAGGCAAATACAAGGAAAGAATACAATTGCTCACCACCTATACCCAGCCCAACCATGCAGTGCACCCCCACCCTTCTGGGTCTCTGCTCTCTGCTCTCCATCCTGGACATGACGTGCTGTGGGATGGAATAACCTCTTTGGTCAGTTTGGGTCAGGTGTCCTGTCTCTGCTTCCTCCCGGCTTCCCCTCCTCCCTGGCACAGCATGAAACTCAGAAAGTCCTTGGCCAGACAAAAACATCACTAAGCAGTAACTGAAACACTGGTGTTATCAGCGCTGTTCCCAGGCCCAAAGTCAAAAACACAGCGCTGCACCAGCTACCAAGGAGGAGAAAAAGTGACTGCTGCTGCTGAACCCATGACAGGCTGAAAGTCAAAAACACAGCAGTGCACCAGCTACTAAGAAGTAGAAAAAATGACTGCTACTGCTGAACCCAGGACAATTATACAATTATGAAAAGCAGAATCTGAATTATTTATACTCTTCATTCCTAAGAATGGCATCTCAAAACAGAATTATCAAGGAAATGATACCCACAAAAAACATTTTTGGTTTTCACTGGAATACACTGAAATCAGAAACATTTGATTCCATACTACCCTGCACTTATTGACATTTATCCTGACAGGATGCTAAATCAGACCATTCTGAACACTCATTTTATATGGGCATGCGTGGCTATTCAAGGTGAAAGCTGTGGAGAATCAAGCCTACAGAACCTAATACACAAACCATAAGGTTCGCTAAGCCAAGAGCTGGTCTCTGTGAGGTGACTGGCTGTCTTCTCATTTCTATTAATGGTAACACCAACCCTGGATGGAAGAACATAGCAATTTTGAGTGATGAGTTTATAAGGAGAGAGAATCCACCACTTCTATGGAGTACTAGGAAACACAGAATACAGAAGAATGAAGTGGATGACTGGCTAGATAGATCTTCCAGTCCAAAAGTGCTGCAAAATGCAGGAGGCATTGCTTCCATTCATTACAGCCAACAGATTTGTCAGGAGGAAAAATCCCAATGCACCTTTAAAACCCAATTTGTCCTTTTTGCTGACAAACACAATTAAGCTGTACAATTCAGGGAGAGAATGGTAGGCATAACAACAGTTATTGTGAAAGGGCATACATTTAAACACGGCTAGACTGGGCTCTTAGTCATTATCCTGCTTCTTAACTTGTCCAGAGACCTTGAAGACAGTCCGGAAACAATGACAGAGAAGAAGAGCTCACCTTGTAACAACAACGAATTAAAACTGAATCAGGTAAATGTCAAAAGCCAGACAACTGTGGTCACGATACTGCTTCTGGTGAAAAAGTATATACTTTCTTTCTTCATCTTTTTTTTTTTTTTAAGGCAAATAAATTCAGCCCATAATGCTTGCAACATGCAGGCCAGCCCTTAGTCCACTATATTTTACACCACAAGCTGGTTTAGGTATCACTGCCAACACAGAGTCCTGCTAATGTCAGACACAAGTACATCAACTAGAAATAGAAGGGAAGATAACATTCACATTGTGGAAATGAAAGGATAGTGTCTCTTTTGTGTCTGGAATTTATTGCGGAGTCAAAGGGCACTGACGAAATTCTGTTTGATTTGTACATGCCACTGGATATAATAGGATGGGCTTCATGAAGATATGAATCTCTCAGCCTGTTTCAAAGGCTCGCTTAAAATGTATTATTTTTCAAGGGATATAAATAAAACTCCTTTAAAGCCACTTACAGCATGACTGTAATCAGTTTACTTTACATCTTCATGCTTTCTTCCCCTTCCTTCCAGACTTGGTCTTGTGTATTGAAGCTCTGTATTTCTAAGGGTAGCCTATCCCTCACTATTTTTATTTTTTTTTATTGTGAAATGAATGGCACAATGAGACCAAATGCCCACTCTAAAGGTAACTGTCATGTAACGGTCCAGTTCTTGCTCAAAATGAAATTCCCTAGAACATATTCACTCATGCTAGCTGGTTTCGTTCATTTTAGCAAAAAGGCACACATAGATCTTCCTCCTTCTTTCACATGCTCTTTCCTCATTGGTTCACCGACTAATGAATCTCATTCCAGATGGAGGTTCATGTGTAGGCTTCTCATTAAATACCACTGAAAACATGACATAGCTGGCATTGCTGCAATGTAATACTTTATGACTTTGTAAGACATGTTTGGTTTTGCATTGCTTGTAAATATTTTGGTGAATAGGCTGGGTCTTCCCTGGAGAAAGCAAAAACAGCAGTTCGAAGTTGTTTGCCTAGTTTCTTCAGCAAGGAATGCAAAGAGTTACAACAGTCTATTACTCATCTCAAGTTTCCCTTCTCAAAAAAATGTGCCTTCTTGGTATAGAGTATTTTGAATTTGATCACGATGGAAGATCATCATGTATGCATGTAACCATGACACTTGATATCAAAGTCACAAAATCACATTCAGGGGTAGCAAATATCATGGCAGAACACTACTGTGTTTTATCACTTAAGCAACCAGAGCCAGGTGCCAATCAAGCATAAATCACCATAACACCGTTGAGACTACTCAAGCTTCACCAATTTTCACCAAGTAAAAAACTGTCCTATTATATAGCGATATAGAGAAGAGCCTCATAACACAGAGACAGGAATGAGCAAAGAGGCAGCAGATGTGAGTGCTCTTCTGTTCTTTATAGTAACCTCTAGGGATAATCGCTCTGAATTTGTTTGCTTTTTAGAGAGCTTACACAACTCTTTGGTCAGCCTGTTTCAGACCTAACTGTAATCAGTGGTCTACTTCTAATTAATAATGCCATGATACTGTTATTTACTTTAGTATATGAGATACAGGAGAAGAGGTGCTTGAGTGGATAAAAAATGACTAGCATACTAGAGCCAGAAGGTACTTATGACTAGAAGCAGTTCCAAAAGGAAGGACTTGACTTGTGGAATACTGTAACATTAGTACTGATTTTGTTTACTGTATAAATCTGAAAGGAGGAAAATGCAGCAAAGTGATGAAATGTGCTGATAATAAAAAATGGGTAAATCAACAAATACACAACAGGGAAGCAATAAAATTCACAGGGAATTGGCTAGACTAGAATCATGGGCAGATAGGTGGTTTATGCAATTCAGTTCGGTAAAAGGTAAGATAATGAATCTACAGACAAAATAACAAGAAAAGTGAACTCTGCCTTCAATGGACAGAGAGGTCACTGCTGAAAAGGTTTGTATTTTAATATTCCAATGCTGGTAATTGTATGCTGTAAACTCAGATTTCTCTTAAAAAAGTTCTCTTTCTGCCAGCTTTTTTTTTTTTTTTTTTTTTCAATATTTCTGTTATACGGTAAAAAAACACTAGGCAGAAGAGAGAATTGAGAAGAATGCTAAATTCTTCAACTTTTGACCAATTGACTTCTTTTTATACAAAAAAAAACCCAAAACACACACACACATCCCCCCCCCCCCCCCCCAAAAAAAAAAAAAAAAAAAAAAAAAAAACAAGAAACAATGTTTAAGCATGTAGAAATTAAAGGAGATTATTCTAATACCGGGCTAGATTACATATCAAGAAAGTAACTCTTATAATACTGGTATCACTCTGATTAATAAAATGAAACAGAATTGGGAAAGTAAGATATGAAGAAGACAAGGAGAAATATATATATATGCTAATACAAAATACTTATTTAGGAAGTCTGAGAAACAGGATATACATTTGCAAAGAAGTGAAGAAGATTAACCACATCACTTTTTCCAGCTTTACAGGAGCACAAATCCCAAGATATTGTTGTTAAACCCGTAAACATACTGTTAAGAGGAAAAAGGAAATATAAAAACCAAACCCTGACATCTGAGACAGGATTTACTAAAGAATACAAAATCCCAGAGCTGTCAGGATTATCCCAGTAACTTTTGTATTGTTGAGAGCTCCCAAGCATTGGTAACACTACTTCAACCCCAAAACCTCCTGTGCCATGCCAGTTCTAGTAAGAAGCTACCATTGCTGAATGAACCTGACTGATCCAATCAGTGAAATTTGGCAAGCAATGCTGCTGATGGATCAGGAAGAACAAAATTCTGCTCATTGCTAAACACTACAATTGTGACTGAATTTTTCAAATATGAATTGCTTCTCCTAATAAAAAATAAAAAAAATAAAAATAATAGCAATCAAGAGACATGACAACACAGAGAGAAAAGTTCATGACAGGAAAGACTACACATTCTTGCAGACAAGACACAGACTCAGTTTCACTGGTGGTCCACTTGTCTGCATAGGAGCCAATCCAGTTGTCTACTAGTGCCTAATAAGAAAAGCACTGGTTAGCCACCTACAGATTATAGGTATTTGTTTTGACATACAGAAACAAACCACACAATAGACAACCAACAGAAGAAAAAACACCAGTCAACATAATTTCATGATTTTCACCATGACGGTTAAATAAGTTACCATCCTTTATGCTCCTTTTATATATTTGAAACATGTATAGGACCTCCCAAAACCCTCATTTAATCTGACAGTATCAGAAATGGTAACATCTGTTACTCCCCCATGTAAGAGGTTGAGTGTGACAAATACTGCAAGGCATATGAATCAGGTAGCATGTAGAAGTTTCCCACATTTGTGAAATATCTCTACCTAATAATGACTCAGATGATTACATCTCTCATTTGGTTCACACAGTCGCAAGGGGTAAAGGTAGGCATCACACACACACAGAGTATTGCACATTTTTTAATATTTTGTGGATAATTACACTGCTACTAGAGGCTGAATACTGGTTGCCTGAAATCAAAGAGGAATAAAAAGTAGCCCTCATAGCTGTTAATTTGACAGCTGGTCATTTCCTCAAATCTGATACAGAATCCTTGTGCCTTAGACCTGTCTAAGGCACATTCCTGTAGGAGGCAACATAGCAGCAGGGCTAGAGCTTCGAGGAGGGAACCTGATCTTTACTTAATAGACTTGGCAGCTACAAGAGAACTCCAGCACATTTGCAAATGTGCCTGTAGCTAATGAGAGCATGTGCAGCTCAGAAGAGTTACAGGTCTCCGCATAAAACTCTGACCTAAAGCTAACACCCAATTTAGAATCAAATTAGGAGGAGTGGGGGAAGTGGAAACTGTGTAAATAATTCATAAGAATATTAATTGACATTTCTTTTCTGTGGCAACAAGCCCATTAGGATTATGGGTGATTACCTGGTTTTTAATCACTCTTTGTGTTATAGTTGCACATTATACAAACTACTCCATCCCAATATGCTAGAACAATCTAATGACTCATGCTGCAATAGTACTTGCAGTCACACAAGCAGTCCTGTTTTCTTCTGTGGAATTATACCAGTAAAGGTAACTTTCCAGTGAGAATGTATCACACCATACCTTAATTCTGAGACAAATTATGTCAACATGTTATGCTCTCTGAAGTCAAACTGGTTGCCACACCACTAATTACAGGGTTAGATATTATTTAATTCAGGGGCACCTGATCTTAGTACTTTTTCAGATAAGACTGCTGTCACAGCAAGAGGGAAGGAACAGAATAGCACAGTACATTTATACATATTCTCACCCCCCCAACTTTTTTATAATACTACTTTGCTAGTATTATTAAGCCTACTCTGTGAGCATTATCCTGTGGAGATATTATAACCTATTGACCTCTTTTTCTTAGCATATGTTTAGTTTTTTTTCACTTTAAGAAAAAACAGTGGTGGTAGCTTAATGCTATCTAACAAATCAATGTCAAAGCAGCTAGGGCAGAGGGTAAGTTTTGCAAGCAGTAAAACCTTGGCTTCAGGATCAGATTATATCAGTTCTCCAAGTAAGTCTATTCACTAGGCACCAGTGTTGGCTGCCTCATTTCAAGAGCAGCATGTCTGCGTACATAAAGTTACATTCAGAGTATATCATTAACTCACATCACCAGCTTTGCCTCCAGTGTAAAGTCATGTCTAGACAGAATGGAAAATGATATTAGAAAAAGGTTTAAGATATTATTAATTTCTTTCCCAAATGCAATCTTCTGTGTTGAAAGATTTCAAGCTCCTTCTGGAAACCTCTGCCAACACTCTAGCACATTCCCTTCCACTGCTCTGCACAAGTCTGCACTGGTAAAAACTTGTAAAAATGACAGCCCAGGAGATACTGAGTAATTATTCTGCTCGGCCATATCTTCCAGAATCCCTTGAGTTCCCAAATGCTCTCTTGTCAGGAAAAGTTACCCCCTTAAAAGACAAGGTCTATACTGTCATCCTGGAAGATGTTCTTACAGTGAGTATTATGTATGCACCAAAAGAAGAAGCATGAGAAACATTTATGGGAGTACATAAATAATAAACAAATGAAAAAATAAAATGAACAGTGTAAGTTTAGAGATGAGAACTGTCTTTCTCTTTGAGGACTTTCCTTAATGCCAGTAGGTGGGCTACAATAAGTCAGAAAGCATGTTTTTCAGTGAAATACTGCCAAATGCCATTAGTGCAGCAATTTGTGTGCTTAAAGTACCCTGACCAGTTGTACATGTTGATTTACAAGCAAATCCCCAACCCTGCCCAATGCTGCTTAAGTCTATAGGTAACCATATCCGCAAGTATCTCCAACTAAGAACACAACTCTCATGCCTGAAGTTGTGCATGTTGCTTAAGTGTTTGAAGGAGTTGGGCCTAAATTAACAAATTACATTCCTTATGCCTCTGTGATCAAGCATGACAGCTGTTTTAGCTTCATACATCTACGTGACACAGCCACTGAGGCAAGAGAATATCTGACCTCAAGATACTACAGGGAGAATTGCAGGTAGGGTGATAAAATAACTCAGACGGAATGAGTCTTAAAATATGAAGCTTATAAATTATAAAGTCCTGTCAATGCCATGGGGACAAACTACAAAGCAATTTTCATATACCTACTCTCAGTTTGACACAACCATGATTTGGAGGTAAAGTTTGAACCCTGTTACCATGCAAAACAGTAGGCAGAGGGGCAGACTTCCCGCCAGAGTCTTGGTAAAGAGCAGAGAGAAAGAAACAAAACCATTGGAATAATCAAGCTAAAAGCATTTCTCTTAGCAACAGTATTAATTGCATTAAAATTAAAACTATAATTTTATAATCTGACAGCTAATAGAATGGAAGCAAAGTACAGGACTGCCATCTCCTGGCACTACTGCATAATGAAAGCATGCCAACTATTTCTTGGAAATTCCTGCAGGACTCGGCTCTTGGAGTATCTGCCTGAAGTACCATGACAAAATAACTGCACTGGGTTGCACCGCCAAGGCACGTGCAGCAACTGTTTTAAATGTTATGCAAGAAATGTAGAAATTATGATGTTTTATGACATGTTGCAAGATGTAATAGGGACCAGTGTAAGTTTACACAGAAAACCGAATCAAAAGGAAACTGCAGAAACAGAGCAAATGCCTGCTCGCATCTGCAAACATGAAAGAAGGTTCTGTCCCAGCTAGTACACAAAGTCAACACCAGATGAAACTTCAGCAAAACAGAAAAGTAGTAATCAGTCTGAAGGCTACATTAGTCTGAGCAAAACCAGCATCTTCTCATGTATGCTCATGCTGTATAGTCCCATGCCATACACCTCCACATATGAAGTTGCCTAGAGCCTTCAACTCTTCTTTTTCCTGAAACTGATAACACCTAGTGTATACTGCTAAGGCAAATTCATAAGCTATTTTGATTCAAAAAAGTTTTATACCAAGAAAATCAATACTGCATACATTTTCCTCTAATATTCCTGAGGGTCTTCCCTTAACTATAAAACCATTTATGGTTAAAATTAGGCTGCCCAATTGTTCCATTACTTCCTCATTCTCATTATGTACTAAAACATCCATTCAGCACTTTTTTCCCTCTACTAATATAACAGAAATCATCTGCTCAACAAGATTTATCACTTGCCTTTTTTTTTTCCTGTGTTCACATGAGATTGTTGTGCATTTTGCAGTAGGTCTTTATTATCCTGTAATGATGGCTTGCTAATTAAATTAGTTTTTAATGGCACAGTTAAATTCTAATTTATGTTTTGGAGCTTTGTTTAATTCGTTTAGTTGTAATGTAATCGCTTTCTCACTATTATCTTACATTACACAGGAAGAACAAAAGAATAGCAACTCCTCTCCTCATGTTCAGTTGCTTTGCTTTTATTAAATCTTGTTACTAATTGCATTTCCCTGAGAAATTTCTTAAACTACTGTAGGCTTATCTGAAGGGATGGGGTAGGGGGAAACTATGTGATTGCTTAGGATTCAGAGCCTTGAAGGAGTCAAACAGTACACTTACTGCAATGCACTAGGAGTCCTCTGCTTGTACACATTGCCTGTGCACGGATGCTCTTTGGAGGCATCACTCGTTACTACCCTACTGACTTTTGGCAACAGCTATGCATGAAAATAAGGCACTAAAGAAAAGATAACAGCTCTTTATTTTTTTAGCTGTGAACATCTCGCCCCAAACAGGTCTCTTACTAGGAACATTCATACAAGCTATTTTGGAGGACTGAAATGAGACTCTAGGTGTGATTTGATGATTCCAGGTCTGCCTCAAAGTGATTTTCCTCCCTGTATTCCTATCAGGTCTTGTTCTGCCCTCTAAATCTTTGCTTTTGTGATAAAGTTTTCTTACAGACAACCCATCTGTTCAGCATGAGGTTAAAAGAAAAATAATTATTTGGTACATCATGTAAGATACTCTATGAGTAAGGAGTTTGGAGAACACTGCATGCTACAGATGACTTCATCCAGGAATTAAAGTAGCCCTGCAACATAACTTGAGAAAGGTGTTTTATGGGGTGGGGAAAATAAAACACTGAGGCTAAATAACTTTTGAAAGCTTATGTACTAAATACCCTATAAGAAATAGATCCTACATTTCCAACATGTTAGTTCTAAGTCAATAAGGTTGATTTTGTCCACATTTCATAAACTAGGTAACCTTGCAGTCAACCACATATATTTTTAAAGGTCTTCATCGTTGCTTTTCCATAACTTGTGCTATCCAAATTGAAATATATAAATGTAAACTGATTTTAGTTTAAAATAACACATGCAACTATATGGAAAACTAAAACTTCTGTCCTCTTTGTGCGCCACAGCACTGTAAACTGCTCAGGCCTCAAGAGCAAACATGTTCCAGATGGTGGAAGAGATCATGAGCAAGTGCTTCAGAGGTCTGTTTCCTGATAAGGTGACAAATCCACAAATAACCCAGCAGAAGACAGATCCCTTTTCAGTACTATACTTTCTAGTCTGTAGCTTGGTAACAGCAGCTTTCACTCTCCAGTGTATTCAGAAAGATGGTTCATTTTTTTTTACAAACCGATGATTAAATCCATTTAAGTAAGATGAAAAGAGCCTCAGACTTTTAAACTATCACTACCATAAAATTGGAACCAGTTGCATATAAATGGCACTGCTTAACTACAACAAGAGTACAAACTTTCTGTCTTGACATATTTTGGTATAGTTTCATTTCAGCTTCAGTGTCTTCTGACATGCCATTCCTAGAAGCGACCCTGGAGAGTTTAGCAAACCAAATTTACCCTCTGTGGTATGCTACTCCTCATAAACCAATAAAAGCTGTTTCTGAATGGCTGTGGTATAAGAAGAAGCCCTAAAATCACTTACAGGCCTACATGCAGTCTAGGGACAATGTGTTATACATGGGCATTCTTTTCTGATGTTACAAACCTTCAGAGAACAATTTTGTGGTTTATGATTCATAGGTATAAATTCAGTTTTGTACAACCTTGTCATTCACATAGCACTCAAAACAAATTTATAATTTTTAGTACTGACATGCAGCACAGAAAATCTGAGGTTTTCAGCCTACTTGAACAAATATGATCAAAGCTGTTCACATGGGAAGAATTAACATTTTTTTAACTACATACCAATATTAATCTCAAAATACATAGATCCCTATCTCTCCATTTGCCTTTAACAATACTATCAATAGATGAATAATTATCAATAATAACTTTACTTTTAAAGCTAAAATCTCAGAAGCAAGAGTATCTGAAGTACTGCTGTGAACATATTTTGATTAATGTTTCATAAGGGTAAAAAAACCTTTTCCTCAATGTATTTTTTACAATCTAGGAGACAACATTCATTTGGTTGGTTTTGGCAGTTTTAACTTCTGATAGGCACAGTAATTTTCCAGTTCTACACTATGCTTGAAGTTTTTCAAAACTAACAAAATCATCCCATGATGCACCTTCTGAAAAGAGTATCTTTTTTGCACAAATGTTGTAATTTATATATTCAGCTCAAAATACTTATCACCTGTTTGTTGCTGAATACAACAGCTAAAGACTGCCTGCTACAAGAGAGTCACATAGTTAGTATGACAGACCACTACAGATTTCAATTACAGTATCATGATCAGTGCCTAGAATAAAGAGGAAAATTTTGTAGAAGAAATCCATAGGAAATAAACTGGACTGACAACCGACTAGAATTCAATTTTGCTGAAGTGATATTGAAATACAGAGAAATAGCAGTGCATTGATTAAGTTTCAAACTGCCTCATTACTAATACTGTCTCATGAACCTGTATGCTCTGTTATCACCATGGCAACACGATCATCAGAGCAATCCAGAGAGCATGCAACACTACAGACTGTTCATTTACATTTGCGATAGATGCTGAAAAGACTTAGGGTTTAGTAAGCCCAAATTTTTTCTAGTGCATGGAGGAAAATGAAGCGCAGAATCATAGCTGAAGATCATAAATAAAAGTTCCAGAAAAGCAAAGATGAAAATGTTCTTAGTACTTTATATACATCGATTTATTCTAGATTTTATAACAAGAATTTCCACCCTCCAGAATTCTCATGACCCATTATGTTACTGGAAACAGCATATTGTTAATGTCTTGTATTGCATCCAAACAGAAATGCTATTATTTTGATCTTAGTCACACCTACTCTGCAACTGAAGTGGTCTTCAGATTCTGGACTGTAATCTTCACCTTCAAAATCTGAGTAGCCCACTCAAAAAATCAGATTTAGTCTTCAAACTAGACTTCAATCCCTAATTTGTGGATGTTTATATCATAATGCACATGTAATATGAGCCTACAAAGACCTTTAAAAAATCAGAACTTATGTCTCCAGGCTCATAACTCTGAGCAAAGTATAAGAGAGGTCTGTATCAATCTCCTGCACTCACTCTCTGAGCATGTATAAAGTTGCAGCCAACATCATCCTTTTGGAAGAGAAGGATGCTCAAATAGTGATCCAGTTTGCAGCATAGTCCCTCATATATCTGTTCCACTACAAGTCACAGGGCTGTAAATTAAAGTAGGAATAAGTGGCTAAGAAAAGGGATATAGCAATTATAGCCTATGCCAGAAAGACTATATACTATCAGACTCAGATGATCAGTATTGTAATACACTGATATATTATATATGCTGATATAAATAAATTTATATTATTATATTTATATAGATATCATAATTATACAGATGGCATCTTTAGGTTTGTAAGTAGGCACTTAATAATGGTGGAAAAGGGATTCAGGTTGACACAACTGAACTTATTTTCAAAACCTCATTTTCAAAAAAAAATCTAAGGAATTCATTTACAAATATCACTTTAAAAATGCGTTTTTTTAATAAATAACACTCCCTTCCCGCAGAGCAGGGTGGTGAGATGGGCTGAAATTATTGCCTGAATGACATGACTTCACAGGACGTTATCATCTGAACATCTACATTTTTGCAGCTCTTCCTGGCTTCACCATGAAAACTTGAGAAAAATAAAAATTAATTTCAAAAGTTCAGAAAAGTATGTTCTAATAACACATATTATGTTTATTTACCTGCATTCTATTCTTGTGTACTTCATGAACTAAAGATTACAGACAGACTTTTCCATTGGTTACTAGCGAAACTTAGCCATTACACATACACTGACCAAATGCGTGTATTCAGTCCACAGCAGCATGGACCTCTCCTGTTATACATTATGTTTGAAAAAATATTAAGTTCTCTGCTAGGGCTGGAGTGGAGCTCCACATGGGGGAAGAGGAGGAGGAATAGTATAAGAGAAAGTGCTTTCCTCTGAGATTTATTTTTTCTTTGAATGGAAGTTATTTGCCACTCCATATGAAACTGAAATGCCACTGTAAATCCTGGAGAGAAAGATTAAAAGGCATAGAGCAAGTGAAGCAGTCAGGGGCACAAGATAAAGATATCAGAACCTTTTCAGCTCCACATACATGGTATGTAAACAGAGATGGGCTTACACGGCATGCATATGTACACAATACCAGTGAGAAGCAATTTAGCAGTTCATATATTTACTGGCATTTGAAGCCAGAACAACTAGACAGGCAGATGTTTTAAAATCCATCAAACTGAACCCAAGCAAACACTAAAAATACTAAAAGCAATACGATTGAATCAAGCAGTATCAAACAGCAAACAGTTAAATGTAACTTGGAGCCATTACAATGTACTTCTTGTCTATGGTCATCTGTTCTTTTGAAGAATGAGGATAAGTAAAATGCTGTCAGTAATATATGCTAGAGGAAACCCAGCATGTAAACATCCAATCAGAAGTAGTAAAAAAAAAAAAAAGAAATTATATTGAAATCAGCCCCAGACTGTACCTGCAATTTCATTTCAAACTAAAAAAGGGCACATTTCTTGGCTTCTATCAGAGTTGTGAATGGCTTATATTATTTCAACCAAAAAATCAGCAGCAAATGGTATCATAAAATCATTTTGCCTGCCTCACATAGTTTTCAGGCTGGCCTAGAAGATGAATCAGAACCTTAGGTCTCAAATCTTGTTTCTACGACTTACAGAGAAGAGCCTAAACACATGCCGTCAGACACTGACAGTTATTCCAAAAACTGAATTGCCCCTTTAAAAAATAAAAAATTAGGTAACATTTTGCAAATGCATGCTACCAGTCTTCTGAAACACATTAACAACGTGTCATGGGACTGCTGTAACTTAGTACCAAAAAAGCATTAAATGCAATTGCCTTTGACTAATAGATATTTTATGTTAAAGGATAACCTCTAATTCTGTTCCAAGAAGTACATACTCACCATTCACTGCAGACATTAGGAGTTATGATTAAGATACATGAATCGAAGTCATCCTGGGGCAAAAAGTCAGTATAAACTTAAGTGAATGAATATTGGCCATTGGAACTGAAGTTGTGAAGCTCAAGAAATAATCAGCAGAACCCAGAGCCAAAAGAAAATTAACTAAGAACTACCAGATGATTTGTAGCTTAGTAAGACAACGTATTTTAGGGACATATCAATACCATGTATCATCATGTAAAGAAAATCCTAGAAGGGAGTCAGGAAGAATCTTCTCAACATCCTAGTTTGTTAAATGCAGTACAACATGACCCCATTCCCATCTAACTCCGTAAAAAAATGGATTCTAGTAGCAGAGGAAGCTACATTTATCTCTATGCCCAGCTTTCCTATGAGACTTGGTATGACAAAAGACTAGCATTGTACACACTTTAAAAGGGCAAAGCCCAGCTCCTTTATTTCCATGCTCCCCCAGCCTCTGCAGTTCTTCAAGTCTTACAAATAAATGTCTGAAAAAACACTATTTCCCTCATGCACACAGATTATTCTTCATCCCAAGTGGGGTCACTAAGATTAAACAGGCCAGGTCCTGAAAACATAACTTTTTAAAAAGCCATTATAAATAAATAGGGATACAGACAGAGGCTGTGTCTGCAGAGTACATATTTAAGCTCCATCCTTGTCACACCCCAGGACAAAATCCTGTCTGTGCACCATCCTTCTTGCACTCTTCACTCCCTACACCCTAAACAGGAGCTAACCAAAACCTGAACTGAAAGCAAGGGACACAGGCATGCAAAGGTAGCGTGGAGATCCAGCTGCTCACCCACCAGCAGATCTGCTGCTAACGAAAACCACTCTTCCCCCCCTTGAGCATTCCTTCCTATCACGCACCACACCGACATCCCCCCTACTGTCACCATTCTTCGCTATTTTTCATTTAGACATTTCTTAGCATGTCTGCCACTTGTTATGGCAGTGCCCCGTTAAAGGTCACCAGTTTCCGTGAAAGGGAACTCCAAGGACTTTGCTGTTGTAGGGAACCACCGGGGCGGTTTAGCACAAGGATGTGCGGTAGTAGAAGGCAGCTCTGCTTAGGGTCAGGGAGCTGGTGGCAGGTGTGGGACAGCCTTCTGGCAAAACTAGAAGTGCCAAGAGTTTTGAAAGCAGAAAATAAGTTTTATTCAAACAAAAATTACAACAGCAAGCTTTCAAATGGTAAAAGGCCACCTCCGCAGCATATTGACGAGCAGACCCATTTCCAGTCCTATCCCCAGCTCTGCCCTCAGCCCAGTTAGGGCTGAGCTCAGCTGGCAGTTAGGCCAGCAAGAGGGAGACCTCCCTGGGTGACTGTCCTTCCCAGTCATCCTCCCCCAAGCCCCAAGTTAAAACATCTTTCTTCCTATGCCTTTGTCCCAGGCTGCCCACTGGCCTCTGCAGTCAGCACAGTAGCTGACAGCACTGTAGCTGGTGGCTACAATTAGCACCTTGTGGGGCTGGCTGGCTAATTGCAGCTGGCTATAATTAGCCTTTTATAGATTGCCAGGCTGAAATTTGATCACGTAAAGACAGGCCTTTTTAAAAAGCAGTTTCTTGGCATCTGTATACTAAGCTCCTGTGGAGGCAAAAAACTTACATCTAGGAATGGTTATTCCATGGGAAGCAAGCAATCACTCGCAGGGATTTCTTTTAATGCCTCTTCATGTTAACACAGCATAATGAAAGAAATTAACCGTAAGCTTTCTAATATGAAAGTACACACATCTGAATGCAAAATCACAGCATTTTCTAAGCAAAAGACAGGGGAAGAAAATAGGTTTTATCTTTAACTATTCATTATTAGACCAGTGATAAATTGTTTCACAAAAGAAGTAGGGACTGTGCAGCAGAAGTTTAGTTTTCTGCATGTTTGGGGATACCCTGAAGCATGTATAAGTTTGAAGATACCAAAGCAGCACATTTTTCTTCTGTTTATATTCCCAGACAATATCAAAAAGGGCAGGCAGTCATCTGCTTTGTTCTAAATACAGCAGGCAGTAATTGCACATTTAAGACATTTTTACAGTACCCAGCAATTTCATATATAATAATTTATTCTTTTTTGGCAGCTGTACCCTGCATTCATTATACTACAAGTGTAAAGAATAAAATGCAAGGTGAATCCACGTTTTCATTTCTAGGGGAAGGTTTCAAACAGGCAAGCTATAATGAGAAACACTGTTGTGAAACTGCTATCTACCTGTTTGTGTACTTGCAGTGACAAAACTGTGTATGTTTGCCATTTTCTACAAATATATAAGGTTTGGTCTTATCTGTCAGTAAGCAGATATGCTATCAACTTGAGTGGAAGTCTTAAATATGTAAGATCGCTCAGAGTTATGTCCTTATGACTGTCCTGAGATGCCAATTACTTCCTTGAGAAATATATTCCAGAGAGGAAAAACCTGTTAGCAAAAAGAGAACTTGTATGTACAGCTTTAAAATGGATTGCAGTAAAAACTGAGAAAAATAACCTATCAAGCAGAATTACATGCATATTAGACATCTTTGATTTCAAGAATAAGATTACTGAATAATAATCCAACGTTTAAAAAGAGGAAAGTGCTTTTTCCCCCAACATAGTCACTCAGAGAAAACCAGCCCCACTCCAAAGCTTCAAGTGTGCAATAAGATCCATTTTAGGAGAAAGCTAATTATAGCAATTTGAGGGCAAAATATGGACAGGAAGGAGGAAAAAAGTAGTCACTCCTTTCCATTCTCCTTCTATCTTTTGACATAGTAGCAAGCACACAATTTTGAGTAGTAAAGGGAACTGAAAACAGGAAACAGTTATTCTGAATGCTTATCTCACAGCAAAAAGGACTTCCAGCTGAACCCTCTACCTGGCAATTAGTGGCAAGAATAATAGCTGAAATTTTGCCCCTTCATGCAGCCAGGCTTCCGTGGGAAAAGCACCATACAAACAGCTGTGTGGTCACACTCATTTTCCACCAGTGATGTCTCTCCTGCCTGCACAGATCTCTACAGGTCCGCACAGATCTCTACATATCCACACAGATCTATACTTACTTACACATTTCAAGTGCTAACAGCTATTTGGTTTTGTCCTTCACCTTATACCTACTAGTATTCTCAAAGAAATATTTGCAAATTATAATTCAGCAGTTCTCACACCATACTGTTGAAAATCCAACAATTTAAATTGTACGAGATGTTCTGTAACAGCTCCAAGTTTTTATTTAAAACATAACAAAAATTCATATTTTTCCCTACTAAGATCTATTCCTCTACTGTTAATGCCAGTCCAGACTTCTTACATTATTAGAAGCTAATGTGCTTCAGCAATTCTTATGTACTGATAAACCTGTTTGGGGTTTTTTCCCCCAGGACACAGCTTTATCCATTCAGGGTTCAATCTGAATTTCAGCAGTCTGCAAGATGATTCTTGCTGTTTTCAGCAGCCATCTGTGGAGCAAAACCAGAACAAACTTCGAACCTGAAACTGAAGTAGGGCATTGTCTGACGAAAATTCCTTCTGGAATAGAATACGTGAAATAATTACCAGTAAAATAGCTGACATTTGATACTTCTTTACAGCAAGTAGGCAGTCCTAGAAATGCTAAATCTGTCAGATGTTATTTAAGTAGTCATTGGACTGACAACTACTGACCCACAATCACTGGCCTTTTTGCCTTGTGTTCTATGTCCTATATCCATGCATTCCTTCCCACTTTGAAAAACTTTTGAGAGACTGTTATTCTTTGTTTGATTTTTGTTTGTTTTGTTTTTTCTAATGAAGTTTTACTGTGCTCTTTGCCTCCAAGAATTACTACAGTACAAATAAAAACATACTAAACACTCATTTTTGAAGTGCACATGGGAAAAATAGCTTTTCTAGATGTTTCTGAAATAATTTATTTTGCCTGTTATTGAGACCTAGCCTTGAGGAACAGCCCTTGTAGAATGAGAGAAATAAGCAATGAACTTCAATTGTCTTCCATCGGATTTCATAGGATTTTCAAAACCAACATCACCTGAAGCAAGAAACTGACTTAGAATTTGCTTGGTAGTGCACAATAATGAAAATCATTTAAAAGAAGATTTATTTCCCTTACCAAAACCCTAAGTACATTCGGCTCAGCTGCTGTCTTATTTCAAACAGGGAAACGGCAGCAGTGTATATATGCCCTCTGCAGCACAAAACTAGTATCATTATTAGCTTTAATGACAACTTGACCACAGATGCTGGTGCCAGTACTCCAGCATATATCCACATTATTAAATGTCCTGCTTCAGCCTGATGTTATGAGCTTTGCACCCAAAAGCTTTATGCTGACAAGCAGGAAGTTATATAAAAATGGAGTCCTGTCTTAGCAATTAGCTTTAACAAAATACTTATCACAGAGACAGATCAATCCTCAGCACCTTTTCCCCCTTCAGCAACTTCCTCTTCTATAGCTTCACATTTCTCACTAATCAAGCCCTTGAGCTAGGGACATTACCATTTTTCCTCCTTAACTATAAAGGACAATGCAATTGCTGGTGTTACAAAAAACAATAGTAATGTCCTGATTGCATTAGTTTTCTACTATTTGCCTAGAATAGAATGAGCACCTTGAAAAAATAATATTTTTTGAGGATGGAAGGAACAGAATGAGTTTTAACCAGGTTTGATATTGGCCTGTATGCCCTATAACATAATTTTGGAAAACTGGATTCAATTTGGGCTGAGGCTATGCTCCCATAGTTGAAGTTTTTCTTCTATAATTTAGATTTTCTTGGGTTTCAGATTTACAAATATAAAGTTTCTTCCACGCATAAACAGTATAGCAGTCATTGCTCCCTCAATGTCTATTCTTCTCTTTTTCCTTATGAAAGGCAAGAATTATTTTAAACCAAGGTGCCGTCATGCTTCACACCAATCACTGTTTTCCAGTTCTGGGAAGCAATAAGTTTTTCACTGTATAAATTCCAGTAATAAATTCTGGTCCTGTAATGCTTTACCCATATGTCTGAAAATGCAGTTTAATACTGAAGTATAAAATATATATAATAATGCTTTGTTATTTTATTAAAGATATGTCTTACTTCCTAGAAGCTTCACACACTTCCAGCATAGTAATCATCCTAAGTCACATTTCTAAATGGAAGTGGCTGCTTGTACATGGTGTTGATTGCACATAAAATATCAAGGTTATCTTTTGCATTGCTTCAACATTCTAGAAGAATCCACCAGTTCCCTTAGGAAGATTAATTTATACAAGTTATCTTGAATATTCTTTTGAAGAAAACCATGCAGCCTTGTACACCATCACTTCCCAGTAAATGCTTCTTTAAATGAACATTGATTGGTGGCTCATTTTCCCTAAGTTCCAGCAAAGAACCCAGGACAAGAGAGGTGCAGAGGATGTAAAACACAGATCTATTTACTCCAGCTGTGCAATGATGAAACTCTTCTCAAATCAAGGGAATTCCACCACCAGTGTAAAACAGTTATCAGTAGACTGGAAATCTTGGAAGTCTGACAGTTGCAGCTTCCCTCCATTTCCACTCTTGTTCCCTCTCTTCTAAAGCATTTGGCTCCATTTGTGAAATACGAAATAAAGAAACTCTTAATAGGTGCAAGGAGAACTAGGTGCAAAGATATGCAGCTTCAGTTCTGTCACTTTCAGTTCTAAAGTCTCGAGTGTATGTAAAAATTAAAATACGGCAGAACAAAATAGCATTTTTTCCAAAAGTAAATCTCAGCAAGTCTTTTCTCACACAGGCTGCATCTTGCCTGGATAGGTGAAAGACACTACACTACATCCATCAGACAGGAAGCAACAGTATTCAAAAAATAAAATAGTAATAAAAAAATAGCATAAATCTGGGGAGAGTAGTAACTCCAGTGTTTATTCATGGTGATAAACCTCTTGGTTAAAGCATATTAAACCTGCTTATTACACTGAGTTCAACAGTAGTAATTTCAATAATGCCAAGCAAACAACTCTTCTACTGCGAGTATCAGGTTTGGAAGCAAGAGACATTAAACTTTAACTTTCATGCTCTACTGAGACAGCTACCATAGTGAGGGTGTCACTAGGCTCTGGACTACACGGCATTTTGTCTGGTGCACAGTGACAGTTTTCAGACTCACTGGTGAGCTTAGGTTTCCTAACATACTATAATAAGCACTTCAGAGTAAGCTCACCGTTGCAACATAAGTAACAGGCACAGAACTGCTTACCCAAAGATTCCAGTGAGCGTCTCATTGTCATCTCCATCACAGATGCAAAACATATGCTACAAAGCTAAAACGTTTTACCACTTCTGTCTGCTGAATTTTACATTTGCTAATGCCTGATACAGAAACAGGTGCTGCTGTAAAGCCATAGGAAAGCACTGAGTTTGCCATGACTATGGCAGTAATGCAAAGTTGTCCACAAGAGGGTAAGACTTCAAATTAAAACGTGTAACTCATTTTCTCTGCAGAATATTCTCTGGTGACATTTGTACAGACCTCCATGTGTTAGCAATCTATTTGTGATGTTTTGTAAATGGTTCAAAAGCAATTTTTGATCTGTGGAGTGACAGCAGCAGCAGTGATTAAATTAAACTGGAATGCAAGGTCCTGCTGAGCTTCCCCTGCCAGGGAGCAGCCAAGCCACTGTACTTGGGAACTTTAGGGAGCTTCGGTGGTTTTTTTCTTGTTTTCCTTGCCAATTTGTGATTTGTTCTCTTTGACATACTTTTCCTTTCCTTAAAACTGACACTATCTATGACAAGCTAATTATGATATATTCATTTCTGAATACTTTTAGAGAGATGTCCCAGAATGTCAAATAATGTTGTAATAGGGAGAAAAAAACAGCAGGTGCTTGACATCTAATTTAGTTAGACCTGCCAGCTGAAATAAGAGAATGAACATACCACAAGTACCATGCATATATTTATTAAATCACTAAGTACCTGCGTAGCAGAGAAGTTGAAATAACCTAACCAGTATATTTCACTGTTGTTCTGTATCTCTGATCTGCTATACATTTACAGAAAAGGAGGAATTCCGTTTGGAACATCTACCTTCTCTGCAACTTTTAATCTGCAGCAATTCATCAGAAGTGAAACTAGGACTCAGTACCAGGATATTCCCATCATGTGATCTTATAGGAGGGAAGCATTCCGAACAAAAACATGTATTAAAATGCAAATTCATCGAGATTTCCTCTGAACCCCAGACCTCAAGTACTTTGCTGTGAAAATCTTTCTCTGTTCACAAGTCAAGCTCACGAGACAGTAGCAACATTAGTGAGTTTGGGGAAAACAGAGGAAGCTGCAATAGGAAAGGTTTTAACCAGCAAGAGACATGTCATCTTACAACTTTTTTTTTTTAGCTATCTTCAAGTAATTCTTGTATTATTTAATCATTTTAATGCTTCATAAACCAGCTCTCACACAATCACTATACACAAGTGAGTATATTGCCTTTCTCTCTAATCAGGTTGCAGAAGAGAAATGTAAGGTATAAAACCCTCCCAGAGATTTGACTCTCAAAGCAAGTTTTTGTCTTGGGTCTTAGCTTCCTTTGAAGCTGGTACAACTTCAGGTAGGTCCAAACAGTCTCAATGAAATGTAATTGAAAAGTCTCCCCCAGAAACCGGGCCAGACATTAAGCGTGGGGCTATACAATTATTTTGACAATTAAAAAAAAAAGTGTGACCAATCTTTCAGCTCTTTATGGTGAAATGTGCAATCCACAGCTACTGCCTTCTATAAGCACAGAGACTCCTTAATGCTCAGAAGACCAAGGACAGAGGACTACATAGCTCCACAGAACTCCTGAGAGAGCTGCAGGCAAACTCTTGGGATGGCAGGCAGCTTTGTATTAGGTAAATGAGCCTTCAAAGCCAACAAAGCTGTTGCGAAAATCCAGTCACCATTTTTGAATCAGAACTGGTCCTTGACAGAAATCTGTATTCTTTTGCATTGAAGCTTCCTCCATCCCATGATTGCTCCAGGACACACCCAAAACAATGCTGTCCTATTCACAAGCTGTACCAGAAGCCCAAAAACTCAGACTGTGGAGATCTGTTTAGGTCTTCATTTTTAAACTCTTCTGTGAAACAGTACTTTCATTTCTATGCTGTTTAGCCCTTATAAAGTTTGGTAAGGATAGTGAGATGACCTAAAGGGAAGAATGAAGCACTGTACTTCCTTTTACGTTAGGGGAGATAGGCTTTGGCTTTTTTCTGTTAGCTCTTAAGATACAGTAACAGCAATAATAACCTTGAGCATTAAAAAAATCATGGTCTGTTTCACATGGAATATATATATAGATAAATATATAATAGAGTCTTATTAACAAAACCAAGCTTTCTTGGATTGCTCTGCCATCTCAGAAGTATGCAAGCATATGAGGAGTGGGGAGAAAAGACATTAATTATTGAACTGAGAACAGCGGAACATAGTCCCCAAGAGATTCAAAAGACTCCCGAGACTGATAGGCTCATGGATCAAGTGCTTTTGCTTTCTCTGAAGCAGCTGCCTGGATACCAAAGGAGTCCTACTTATAACAGTACTCTCCACAAGACCTCAAAAATGACATCTTTATTCACCACTGCAAATTGTTCACACAGTAACTCAGATCGTCAGGTACAATGATCACTTGTTCCTAGCACAAAAAGCACATCTCTCTTGGCATTTATGAAACTGAATCTATAAACATGTCTGAAATTCAAGCATATACCCTGCACTACCCCTCAACAGACCTGCACAGAGTTGGTATTTTCGCATTTGAGTAATTCAAATCTAGAGAGAACTGACTATGACTCTGAATTTTTCAGGGCTGTGCACGGCTAATGAAAAAAAAAAAACCAGTAACTTGTAACAAAGAACCTAGCACAAAGATTAAGTATTTTCAACAGTACAATGGCCAAAACCTACATTTTTATAGATGACACCATGCATTCTTTATAACACTAGCAATATCTGTAGAAACTGCACTTATTAGCCAGGAGCCTAGGGCTATCATGGTCACCTCAATAAATGAATGCTGCATGCAGAGCTCCAGTTAAAATGCAAAGCTGGGCTAATGTACAATGTGCAAAGCCCTTTCTGCTATTAGCAGTATATTTTTACAGACAGCTGTGACACCAGTGTAGCATGATAGAGGTTAGCTGTCTGGTGTTCAAATCATTTGTTTCAAACTTTCAAGCCATGGGGTCTAATTTCTCTGCTACAAACAGGTACTCTGTGGGGCTAATCAGTCTGGAGGACATAAGAGCACTCCAGTTCCCTCACTTGGCATTTCAGGACCAGGACCCTGGAACACACTGAAGAATGCACCTGTCCCTCACCGTAAATGCAGTATTAAAAAAGACAGGGGGATTGCTTTATGCAAGAGAAACTCTGCAAACTTATCGACTTTCTTTCAGATGCTGCTAAAAGAGGTATCAATCATGTTCATTTTCAGATGGACGGCAGCTTCATACCCGTCTATCTTTGCATGAGTCAACTCAAAGCTAGTTAAACACCACAAAAGAGTCAAGCTAGTCTTATTCAAGTTATCAGCTATTTTCTGACCATCTTCATCTTGCTTATATATATAAAGCAATGAAGTGCCAGTTAAAACTTCTCTGATTGTCCTTTCAGTTTCTGGAAGGCTTCCACTCTGGAAGAACTTTTAATTGCTGCATTCTGTCCTCTCAGAGTATTTCTATAGTTCAGTTAGCTTCTGATAGTGTGCTGTCCTCTCATCAGAGCCCATTGAGAATCAGGCAGAGACCTGCTTCCTTCAGTGCCTGACTAACAGGTCAGAGTTGCTTAATATAGCACAACACAATAACCTGGTCCCAACCACCACCCACAAAAGAACCTTTCAAAGGTATAAAAGCTATTTCAGGCTGAGGGTAGAAGAAATTCTCAAACAAACCCTGCCTGTGACCCTCTCTATTTTCTAGTAGGCTCAAAAGCCTTCACAAATACATCTATTTAAGTGTCTTGGAACTACACATAACTTGGAAATCAGGCAAGTTAAAATGTAACATTTTTAGGAAACTATGGAGGTTTTTTGATAAGAAATTCTCAAATTATCAAACTGTAAATTCCTCCAGTCCCTATGTTCTAGAATGTTTTGTTACAGGCACTTCATGAAGACACTGCAATCTCCTGCAAGTTATCTCAACAACTTCAAACCAGAAGTCCTTATGCCAATCTGAAAATTACATGCAAAGAGATTGCAAATACAATTCCATTGCAAATTCTGAGATGCCCTAGAGCACACACAAAATAGTTTCACCTTTGCTTACAAATTCCCCTCTGCAACAGGCACGAGTGACCAAAGTAGGACCAACTAAATTGCAGGGAAAATGTTCTTTCAGACTAGACTTAACTTTGGATCCAGCCCAAAATCCAAAACGCTAAACAAAACCAACAACAAAACCAGCCACATTATTTAAATCTTTATTTGCAGAGCTATGGGTGGAAAACAGCAGCAAGCCCAATGGATTTTCTTAGAGCACAAATCACTGAAGGAATGTACCCCAGCTTTGGATGACAGAATGAATTTAACTAACAGAATAACCAAAGGAGGGCTCAACAGCCTGCTCTGTCACTTTAGTAAATGCATTGCACTGTCAAAAAGTAGCTTTATGAGAGTATTCGGCAACTTTGGTAGCTTTTAGTAAGTGCCCACTATACCCTTCCTTGGTCTTAAAACTTCTCACTTTTCTAATACAACCTAATACACAATTTGTCTATTTTACTGAACCTGTTCAGTAGGATCATGGTTTTAACAATTTTTTCCACTATAACCCCCAAGTCTTTTGATCACCGTGCTGGATGATTGTTCCACTTAGCAGGTTTTCCCCAGATTATTTAGTTCCTTCAACTTCAATTACCTTACATTTCTCTACATTGAACTCTATTTGCCATCTGCTAGTCTCAAGTGAAACAATTCCTTCTAATTCTGAATGCATTACTCCACATTATTTGTTATGCCCCTAATCCTGGTATATGCAGTCTTGGAGGTTTTGTTTTCAATATTGTTTTCCAAGTCAGCTTGATAGGCGTCAAGAGAAATGTCTCAGCCTGTTCAGAAAAGAAATAAATACTTTAGGAAAAAAACCTTTGCTTCCAGAAGTATTCAAGTGTTATTCAGTAACTCAAAAAAACATAGAGAAATTCATGTTTCATGAAACACAGGAAATATAAATTACATATTGCTATAAATAACCTGTGTGCTGTACCCTTCTCTCCCAAGAAAAGACCTGAAAGTCAAGGGTTGGAGTAATTTTTTTTACTATTCTGGAGACTTCTCTGAGCTTGCAAGAAACTTATTCTTAAAATTGGACCTGTGAATTAGCTGATGATTCAGCTCCATCTTGCAAGTTTTATTGTCTTTTATAGGCAAATAGCAGCTGTCCTCTGCATTTAGAGGAATCAATCCAAAGCCTATTGCATCTCATTTTCCCACTGGTTCTAGTAGGCTTTGGCTCAGGCTTGCCTAGCATTTTCCACTCAAAGAACTCCAGGTAGCTTAATTACAGACAATTTCCCAATATTTGTCTTTTAACAAAACATAAACATGAATCCCAGAGGTTAACTACAGTTTTTAAGATCAGCAATAGATTTTCATCATGGCTTTTTAAAAATTTGCTGAAGGAAAGTTAGCAGTAGCATACACCAAGTATCTGCATCACAAATCACTAGACTAACGAGATTACCTTTCACTTTATTCCACATTATTTTTCAGCATATCTTCGGCAGCAGACTTTATCTGGGGATTCTACATGAAGACTGTGATGTTAACTCTCATGCAGATTAAAAATCATTAACTTTCTACCTAAGGAATTGTGTAATTAGTGATTTCTTTTTTTTCCTACCACCAGAAAAAGAATCAAAATATATCAAACAATTTTTTATTTATTTTTTTCGTATGCTGAGCAGCAGGTTTTGATTTTTTTTTTTTTTTTTTTTTTTTTGCCACTGTAATGATATCCTTTAAGAAGGGCAAAGAATCAGGTGTTTTAAAGATCAGAGCTTCCAGTGACAACTGCAGTTAGAAAAATAGTACCTTGAATTCAGGTCCCACTAGGGAAGGGTGTTTCCCCCCCTCTACCCCCAGTATTTCTAAATGCTTCTGTGTGCTTCAAATACATAAGTTTTACTGGAGTAACCTATCTTAATTGAATGTGCTTTGAGGTCCCTTCCAACCTGGGTTCTGTGATTCTAAAGCCCTGGAAATGGATCCACTCACACACGCCAGTAGCCTTCCTAACGACAAATGCAGAAAATCCTAGAGATGGCTGGCATGCAAGACATTTTTACATATGAATTCTAGAAGATGTTTCTGTTTCTTACTAATGTCACTTCATAGGGATATTGCAAGAGCTTTAAAAGACTAGGAATTCCAGATGTTTGTAAAATATGTATAATATTTTTAAGGAAAGCGTGTTAATTTAAACAGAGCAGTTTATTTTCAAAACCATGTGTTTTGCATACTATTTCACTTCTGAGAGGACTGCTACCTCTGAATGGTTAGGTTTGGAGTGCCTCTACCTATGTGGTCTGACTGAACTCTCTCTTTAACAACCTGGTCTACCAATCATACTTCAACAACTCAACTCCTGGTTACCCTTAGGGGTTGAACACTTCCTATTTGATTTCTTGCTATGATGCAGCAGTTGCTCTTGTCTCAGTGACAGCACTGAAAGTCTACAGAATTATCAATTATCTCGTATTGTTGTTTATAAAAGTGGCATAATCTTCATACATATTTACAAAAACCTCTCTCTATGGCTGTTCTATTTGTTTACACAGAAATAGTACCTTTACTTGAACACTGCCTTTTGAAAAAATGCCAGAGGAATCACTTGTATGCAAACTCATTTTAACTAGGCTTTGTAAAAACCACAGAAGTGTTTATGCTCTACCAGCCCTCTTAGCAGGGGTTTAAATTACGAACAGGAACCTCTGCCCTAGTGGTACAAAGAAGTTGGCACGGAAGCCTGCCGGTCTCCTGCTGCTCTCCCTTATCCCTCAGCCACCACTGACACAGTTTTCCTGTGGAGGAGAACAAGTGAGAGCAGTCAGTGGCGCTTCTAAAGCAGCTTTAATTCTCCACCAGCTTCCTGCCAAGAAACCCACAAGGTCAACAGAGAACATCGTTAGGGGTTCACAATACATGGTGCTTGTGTTTTAAGCTTTACTGCAGCTTGAGCTTTTTAAACATTTAGAACACCTTTAGAAATACACCATTAGCACTGCTAAGGGACATTTGCACCGTACAGAGTATTCCTTTCACTCCACTAATAATGGATCCAACGGGACCTTTAAGAGGCATATCCTTGAATTTACTGAGAGGTGCAGATATACAAGTCTTCGTGCTTTTTCTTCTCAAAGAATTCCTTATCTTTCTAGTTCCAGATTATTATTTGCTTCTCTTTTTGTGAAATCTTATTTCATCGTTTCTTTGGTCTAATAGCCTGGTACCAACCCTCCATACTCCGAGTCTTCTTAGACAAATTAGGGGATTGTTCTCCTTTCAGTGAACTGTACATTATTTAAATTTACAAATACATGAATGAGACACTGTCTTCATCATGCTTGGAGAATCTTTGAAGCCAATTTCTTTAATATCTTCTTCAGCACCATTTAATATCTTTTTAGTCATTGCAGCTATGTCAGGATGACTTTGATGCATCAGGGTATCCATGGTCTCAGATACTGTCAAGAGCAAGACATTCAGCCTTCCATCTTACCCTATTATTTGTCCCTGCACAAATAAATGTCATAGCTATCTAAATCAGTATCTTACTCTCAGTGGCAGGCACATACACAGTTTCAACTACAAGATCCATAATGGCTTCCTGCAAATACCTTTGGGTGTAGAATCTTTGCTATACTGGTATACAATCTTTATTAGAATTACTGCAAGATTAAACCAGACCTCAAAGCTACTCTGTAAAATCTCCTAGCATCTCCATAAAGCTCTGGTAAATATTATGGATTTCCATTGATTTTTAGATTACATTTAGAGAAGGGATTATCATTCAGTGCAAATTCTACAGCACTGAGGTTCAGATTCACCACACTTAACCAAGGAACTACAGGTAAGGTGTGTACAATAACGGCAAGTTCCCTTACAATCATTAGGGACAAGCACTTTCAGAGAGCAATTTGGATTTTCAAAGGAACAAATAGCTTTTGGAACATGCTTATCTCCTGTGACTACTCCGGGAGCCTGAGACAACAAAGTCCTTAGTTTAGGCATATAAGCAGAGTGCTAGAAGTTAAGCAGCTGAAAGATCCAAGCTGTTTCTGAATATCAAATACTATTATGATAGATAAAAATAACATGGGTGAACACATTTCTCTCTCAGAATCAAACACCAAACAGGATTAAGGGACTAATGCAAGGACCTTATCCATCTGATCAACATCAATTGCATGTAACAGAGACACAAACGGTGTAACAGCTAACAAGGGTTCATTCTAACCTCACTTAGAGCTCCCATATCCTTCCTAGAGCTCTTCATAACAGTGCCCATTCTACACAATCATTCCTAAATTCATTTCAACAACCACCTCTGGATTTTAATGTCCAAAAGTAAAATGGCCCCTTATTCTTGCTTTAAAACATTTGCATGTAAAAATAGCAATGACTTGCCCAAGTGTTTCTTCAGGAACATGCTGAACAAGATCAAAAGGTAGTTAATTGTAATAAAGTCATTACAGGTTACATTGCCACTAGATGTTCATAGTAAGGTGAACTCATTAAGAAGAAAAGGTGGTGGTGTGTCTACTCTCTTGTAAGGAAACAGAATTATTATTATTATAAGATCCATTAGCAAATCAGCAGCATTCTTGAGTCAGACCAGCACTAGCAGACAGCCAGCTAGTCTATTTGATTCATTTAAAAATCCATTTATATTAGCCTTCAACTACTATTTTCAACAGTACAATGTTTAAACTGCTTACCATAACACAAAATCACCTTCCTAAATGTATAATTGAATCATTCGGTAACAAGGTATTTTGGCAAGTAATGAAAAACAGGGCACTATATAAAACAGTAAATATTTGACTGGTTCTTCAAAAGAAAATTGCAGCATTTCAATATTTACTTTCACTAAATTGTTGATGATTTTCCTGCTGAGCAATAGAAGGAAAATTAAAAGTACCTTCATAATCACTTGATCTTCCTTTAAGAAAAATATTTGCCAAAATAGCCTCTGTATTTCTGTTGTTTGTGAATTAGAAAATGTAAATTGCAAATACATTTGGAAGTGCTACTCTTTTAAAATAGCATCTCAAACTTTGATTTTCTTATCTGCTCTCTGCCCTAAAGCAAATAGCAATTTCTCACCATGACAAGATGGATCTGGCATCCTCAAGCTATATCAGCATGAACTATCATCAGCACTTGCTGAGCATCTATCTTGCGTTATATACAGTTCCTAACATGTTTATGCTACAATGGCAATTATAAGACTAACGCTGACTGCCTGCAGATGGTTCGTTGATCCATAACAAAAATGAGCCCCCTTATTATTTATTAACACTGAGTAGAAGACAGATAACAACTTCTCTCTTTAACAGTGTAGTCTCTTGAGAGTAAATCATCAGTTGTACACAGCGATAAGGATGCCCCAAAATGTCACTTCAATTTTGATCATTCAATAACTTTAGAGTACATCTCATCTAAAGCAGTAACAATAGCCTGCCTGTCCATATCTTTCTTCAGAATTAAATGTGCATTTTAACAGACCTAGGTATAATTCACAAGACAGAAAGTCACCTCACTTGCTGGTTCCCGCCTAGCAGGCACATAATTGATACCAATGTATGAATCTGATCTTCAATCAGGCAAAATAACTGAATTAGGTAGTAGGCTGTTCCTAGGATTGGTAGTATGATATAATTTATTTTCTTTTAAAGATTCAATCTGGCACTTATTTTTAAATATTTACTCTATAAATAAAGGGACAAATCCTTAGTTATACCTGGAAGCAGCTCTTCAGCATTAGCTTTGTTTTTCCACATCAAACCCCAAGTTCTTTATGATGAAAAGCAAACAGAGAGGTCTGACTTTCCTTACTCTGACTACCTGAAGTTACACCAATCAGCTAAGCAAGCCCTCTAGGCTCTCCTTAGAAACAACAGTGACAAACAGACATCTCCAGAGGGCAATTCATCCCATCCCAAACCAAATGTTATGATCAAGAATTGCTGTCACCTACCTGTTCATGACTGACTAAATGAGACACTTCCCAAGAGTTTTTGTGCAAAGTAACATACGACTTGGTAAAAGGAAACCAGAACCAGCATTCAGTGGCTTCAGCCAGCCAGTAATTTCTGGCCTAATTGTAGGACAACAGCAACAGCATATCAGATAGGAACAAAGAATATGTTATGATTAATTAAAACTATGCTACTGATAATTAAGTTCTGGTACATATAAAATGCTATATAAACCTAACAGTATTTTTTTCTATTATCTTAACACTTCTTAAAAGACCTTAGGAAGGAAAATGTGTTCTTTTACAATGAAAACATGGCTGAAAAACATCAGCCCATCACTCACCAGAGGAAACTGGATTTTACGGATTACTATGAAATAAGAAACTGTTGTCAAGCTTAATTTTATATTTCCTGCTTTTGTCAGGTTGTGTGAGTAACTTCCACCCTCTTATGCACAGCTCTTAATGTATTAAAAATAATGAATAAAGGAAACAAACAGGAGAAGTCAAATATCACAATATAATTAAATTACTCAGCATCCAGAAATCTATAGTTTTTCAGATCTATCAGTTAAATATATGCCAATTCAATTTCCTTAAACACTTGAGAGGACCTAAGTCTATGAGATTTCTTGCTTACAGGCTTTCAGTCACATTAAGTGCTCACAAAGTACACTGAAGTTGTCTTTTACTGCACAGACCTAATTGAGCTGTCTCGGCTAAAGCAGCTGAATGCTACAGAAATGTTTATTATACTAGCCCACTTGCTCTCAAACCAAAAATTAACATTCCTGTACATCTGAGTGTAACTCATCCTAGAAAAAAAAAAAAAAAAGAAGAAAGCAAAAGGTCTTTCATCGCCCTCCCATTTCAGTGAATTACACTTTTACTCTCAAAATCTGGCATCCCTCCAAAGTGAAAGAGAGCAAAATCTCAAATACCTCTCAGTTGGCTCACATTATATGTGATGCCTTCTTCTGACCAACAAGTATAAATTAGTTCCTTGCAGCATTCAGTAGCAACCTCCTATTTATAATTTATAAGTGTTCATACCATCCGCAGGTCCTGAAGGAGCTGGCAAATTAAATTGCTAAGCCACTGTCCATCATATTTGAAAAATCATGGCAGTCAGGTGAAGTTCCTGACGACTGGAAAAGGGAAATATAACTCCCATTTTCAAGAAGAGGAAAATGGATGAGCTGGGGAACTACAGACCAGTCAGCCTCACCTCTGTGCCTGGCAAAATCTTGGAGAGGATTCTCCTGGAAGGCATGGTAATGCACATGAAAAACAACAAGGAGCTTGGTGACAGCCAGCATGGCTTCACTAAGGGGAAATCCTGCCAGACCAAACTGGTGGTCTTCTACGATGGGGCTACAGAACTGATGGACAGGGGTAGAGCAGTTGATGTCACCTATCTGGACTTGTGCAAAGCGTTTCACACTGTCCCACATGATATCCTTGTCTCTAAGTTGGAGAGACATCAATTTGATAGGTGGACCACTCAGTGGATAAAGAACTGGCTGGATGGCCGCACACAAAGAGTTGTGCTCAATGGCTCAATGTCCAGCTGGAGACCAGTAACAAGTGGTGTCCCTCAGGGATCAGTGTTCTGACCAGTCTTGTTCAACATCTTTGTCGGTGACATGGACAGTGGGATTGAGTGCACCCTCAGCAAGTTTGCCGATGACACCAAGCTATGTGGTTCGGTTGATAAGTTGGAGGGAAGGATGGCATCCAAAGGGACCTTGACATGCTTGTGAGGTGGGCTGATGCCAACCTGATGAAGTTTAACCATGACAAGTGCAAGGTCCTACACCTGGGTCACAGCAATCCCAGGCACAGCTACAGGTTGGGCAGGGAAGAGATTCAGAGCAGTCCTGCAGAGAAGGACTTGGGGGTGTTGGTCGATGAGAAAATGAACATGAGCCATCAGTGTGCGCTTGCAGCCCAGAAAGCCAACCATATCCTGGGCTGCATCAAAAGGAGAGTTACCAGCAGGTTGAGGGAGGTGATCCTGCCCCTCTACTCTGCTCTTGTGACACCTCACTTGGAGTAGTGTGTGCAATTCTGGTGTCCTCAACATAAAAAGGACATGGAACTGTTGGAACAAGTCCAAAGGAGGGCCACGAGGATGATCAGGGGACTGGAGCACCTCCCGTCTGAAGATAGGATGAAAAAGTTGGGGCTGTTCAGCCTGGAGAAGAGAAGGCTGCTGAGAGACCTCATAGCATCCTTCCAATATCTGAAGGGGGCCTATAGGGATGCTGGGGAGGGACTCTTCATTCTGGACTGTAGTGAGAGGACAAGGGGCAACGGGTTCAGACATAAACAGGGGAAGTTTAGATTGGATACAAGGAAGAAATTCTTTACTGTAAAGGTGGTGAGGCACTGGAATGGGTTGCCCAGGGAAGTTGTGAATGCTCCATCACTGGTGGTGTTCAAGGCTGGGTTGGACAGAGCCTTGGGTGGCATGGTTTAGTGTGAGGTGTCCCTGTCCATGGCAGGGGGGTTGGAACTAAATGATCTTAAGGTCTTTTCCAACCCTGACTATTCTATGATTCTATACCACAGCAGCACTATAATGGGAAATGAGATATTTCAGTTTCAATAAACATCTTGTTGTGCATGTCTGGCTTTCTCCTATAATTTCATTTAGTATTTGTTTCTCCATTTCTTTTGCACATCTATCCATCCATTCTAAGTCAAAAGTCAAGTTTAAAGACACATAAAATACAAAGGAAATTGATGACAAAAAAAATCTTAATACCTGCAACTATGGCTGAAATGTCACATGCATCCAAAATCCCTGTCTATCCATCCCATACACTTTCCTCATGGCGGTGAGGGGGGTAAAGGATGGAAACCAACTTCTCTCAAGCAGGAGACTACAATCCAACTCTTACAGAGTAGGGATGGGCTGTAGCAACCAATTAATTGGCTAAAAGCTGTAGCAAAGCTATTTTAGTTGTAAAGCAAGACAACATTAACATAAAACCTGGTATCCACATTTACCCAATAGGTGCCACTAGCTCACTTGACTCTCTCTTGAACAACTCCCTGTATCACTGCAGCATATATCTGTGAGCTTCCAGCTGTGAGTACAGGGCAAAATCACACCATCTGACCCCACAACTTCAGCCAGAATACATCAGCAGAATCTATTCTTTGACCTGTGTGTCACACCTTACCTGCAACTGTGCTAGTGGCTCACCGATACAGTACATTCCTTAGAGAAGAAACAGCTGTCTAAATGAGAGCCCTAAATAGTAGACTTAATCCATTTCCTTTATTTCTGAATATTTCTGTAGTTTCTTTAAATAAATAAATAAAATCAACCAAGAAAAAAGCACACACAAAATCTGCACATCAGCTCAGTGGGCTCTTCAAGGCTACACAAAACTTTGGTTTAAATCCAGTTTTTAAGCCAGTCTGGTCCTACTTCCACAAACTTATTATCAAAAAAACAACCGAAGATACTTCAACCTGAGAAGACAAAGGAGAAAAAAAACACTACTGAAGAGCAGAGACTGAAAACTGTTCATTTGTTTGTAATGAAAAAATCCCAAAATAAAATAATATAAAAAACATTATTTTAGTCAGCTCCCTTCAAAACATGCAATTGGTGCAAATACAGGAAGGGATATTAGGTCACAAGATGGAAAGGAGCTTGCACACAGGGCCACAGATATTAAGTTTCTTCTCTCCTATCAAATCTCCTTTCCCCCTGTGTCTCACCTCTGCTTTTCTAACATTCATTTTATTTCACTTACTTTTCTCAAGTGTCCTCTCATTGTAATTCAGTGTCTACACTAGACCTATACCTTGACTGACTGATTTATTTTCTTTTTCTCCTTATGTCCATGATTGGCAAGCATTTCATAGTAATTAAAGATTTCTCTAGTCTATTCAAAGAGTACACAGATAATCAACAGGCAGTGACTTTGATGGATAAACACTGTCATGAAACCTGGAGGATAAAATGTTTAAGTAACGTTCCTTGAAGAAAAGCTCTATAGATAATATGTTCCAGACTATGACTGAGACATTTTTATCACATACCAGTGTTGCTAAGAAAGATGGCACGGACTACCAGAGACTGGCACAATGAAAGAGATTTGCTGCAGCAATCTCAATTTCTCAATGATCTCATTTGCCCTGGGGTATCTCACCTTCTCCATATTACTTTAGACTCCTTTGGTATGACATATCAACAGAAAATCAATAGCAATAAAACCACAGTGAAGCAACCTTCACTGCTGAGAAATTAAGATAGAATGCGAACCTCATGGATTTCAAAATAACGATGGGAGATGACAAGAAACAACAGCAGTGGTAGAAAGGCAAGAACAGCTAAAGGGTCCCTGTGGGTCATCATTGCAAAACATTATTTTTGTATACATACACTTGACTTAGTACTGGTTACATGAGGTCTACAGTACCAGAAAAGCTAATAAGTCATTGCCTTGGATGACAGCCTTAGCACCAGTGCTTCATCAAACAGCAGAAAGCCTTGTAAATTACCTAGAGAAGCAACTGGTGACCATACAGCATGCCTGCAAGAATCTTGCAAATCCCACTTCAGCAAATCCCACTGATTAAGTTCATTTCATTTCCAGTATTAAAGCCCACATAAACACTTTATAGTACTACTTACCCTTTTAGCCCAATTACTGCTTTTAGGATCAAGTTAATATCACTTTTGCTTCCTGAGCTAACAGAGATGTATTATTTCTGATTTTTGAAGTAGTGTCAGTGTGCCTTTGACAACGGTCTGGAGCATCCAGTAATTTAAAAGGAAAAAGTAATGGCTAGAGAGAAATGTTATAGAAGACCTTAGGCACTTGTATTTAAAGGACAGATGGATTGTTTAATTATATAAGAGTAAAGCCACAGGAAAACCTTTAAAAGTATTTGACTTGATACTGAATGTCTTTGGGTTTTCTTTTTCTTACATTAAGTTGTACCAAACACTTTATCCATGTCGATGAAATATATTTAGAGTTGAATAGAAATATTAGATTGTGTGTCAGCATCAAGGAGAGAAATTCCACTGATGTGACTAGACCTCTATTTATATCAGCAGAGAACAGTGACACTGGGTCTTGATAGTATGCAGATCAATGTGAAACAAAGTAAATTCATGCGTTGCATCTCAAATTCCAGCCTGGAAATATTTAAGGTAATTCTGACATTTATTGTCATCTGCAAATGAAGTGATATTATGCAGGTTTAAAAAAAAGTTTCAAAAGGGAGAAAACATGAAAGGAGTCTGCTTCAAATATGAAGAGATGTGAGTTAACTCAGTGGATTTTGAAGTATTTGGAGTTGAAATATACCATTAATTCTACCTTTAAACAAATGAGAAAAAAATGAACTTGTGTGGAGGGTACATGAATGGCCACTTTTAGCAAGGAGAAATGCTACACCAAAATTCCTGATGTGCAGAACACTGCTATGTTCTGTTTACAATTACGGAGCGTAACTTAACATCTGAGACAAATTTGGCCATTTTCTCCTTTCCTCTTTTGAAGGCTAGACAAGAAATACATTATAAACTTCTGCCATAAGAGATCTTGCAATGAAAGAGACCTGCAAGTACTTTTTCTCTTTTTTTTTTTTTTTTTTTTTTTGGAGGGGAGTGGGGGAAACGGCAAGTTAAAAGAAATGCGACTATCCACAGGGCAAGGCAGAAGTCACATTCAATTTTTACCATAATCTTCAGCCACTATGGCAGAAACCGTCTCCCTCAAAAGTAGTCTTTACCCTTACACAAATAGCAGCAGCGTCCTTTATCCCTAAGGTTTAGGCATCACAGAGTTATCCTGAATTCATGCCATGGAACCAACTAAAGATAAGAACCAGGAGGTTTAGCTCAATCAAAAAGTCTGCAGGAAGGCAGCAGAGAACTGAGTTCAGTGCTTGTAATTGACAAGATCTGTTGGAACATTTCTTGAGTAGAACCACTTAAGTACTGAAAATACACCCATACATATATAGCACTAATTTAGACCAGGTAAGGAGCAACAGAAAGATGAGCAATAAAGTCAAGCTGCAATCCGTCCATGGTTGAAAGCTTCTGCTACATGACAACAAACTATAAACAAGATTTATTAACCATAGCTATCATCATCTACCAAGGAGGTCACACCAAATCTACAAATGTCCCAAAATACTTTACTGTACTCATCAGTATTATTTGATTCTTAGTTTCATCTTTAGTTGGTTTACAGCCATGAATATGCTTCACCAAACCCCTGACAATCTTCACAGCAGTAGCATTTTTGCATGAGAGAAAGAATTACCAGAAATGCATAACATCTGCATATTGAAGTCATGTAAGTTCTTCACATGTAACTACCTACCTAAGTAGTCACAACACAGATCCTGGAAACAGGCTATAAAGCTGTGAGACAGGGAAATTACCTGGGCTAAGCATCAGACAGGGCTCTGCCATTAACTACTATTCTAGCCAGAAGCTACAGCTTCACCTTTTACCTAAGAGCCACCTTTCCCAGCCGTGGACTCTGGGTGGTATGAGCGGTAACATATTACAACCTCAATATAAGCACATCTTCTTAAAGTACACCTCTCAACAACACAGACTTGATCTGATGCTTCCCACTCACATAAATTGATGACAGCTGCAATCAGTAAAGATTTAATAAAAGTAAAAAAAGTCTGAATGCATGTCTTATACAAAAACGTACAAATGGATTTCATCAGATGGAGTACACCAGTAGGAGGTCATTAGCCAAGGAATACCATCATTATAGCTTTACAGGCTTAAGACTTTCATAAGAACTTGTAAAAATGGTATGAAGATTGCTGAACCCAGTACACTACTCTCATTTTGGTCTCTTATTACTAAAAATATTTTTGCTAAATTTTTTAACTTTCCTTTAAAATGGTTCCATATGTCACAGGATTAAGGTCCAGGAGATTAATGCTTCAAAGTCTCTGAAAACTGCAAATAATTTGCAATCCTTATTTCAGCCTGTATAAACAATCTGCCATTCTACTTGCATAATTGGTAGGCCATTCTATTTGCTTCTTGACTTTCTGCTGAATTCCAGCTTCACTAAATTGTCATTCATAAATAAGAGCCCATATGAAACACAGACTATTAGGAAGACCATGACTGATACAGCTTAACATTGTCTTAGCTCATTATATTAGCTCTGAATCTACTGCTAACCTCTAATAGTCATTCTTTCTACAAAGTGTCTGATTCACCACTCTCAGTGAGGAAACCAGGTACAGAAGAAATAGAGTAGGAAACCCAAAGAATCAAATAAATATATAATTATTATTTGCTAATCATATTAGGAATATGATCAGCTCATTGCAGAAAGGAGGCCAGATATGGAGAAAAAGGAAAGTATACGCATCTACCAGCCAAGAATTCAAAGATCAGAGAGTTATATTTCCATAGCTTAATGAGTTACTTATCAACTAAGCACTAGTCAGTGTATCTGCATGCTTTTGGCCAGCTACATAAGAAAACTGTTAGCTCAAACAACAAAGACATTTACATTCACACTTCTATCACACTGAAAATGTGCAGGGAGCCAGTTACTATAGCTGAGCTGATGTGTGCCATGTTAAAAATCTGAGCTCTTACTAAGAAAAAAGACAAAGACTTAAAGGAGAGAGAGCATAAGAGCAGAATTAAAAAAAGTAATCTGTGCTTGCATGGCAAGCAGAGGATTTTTTTTTTTTTTCAGGACCCACAACACATTTATAAAATAAATCAAATAAAGATGGTACCAATGGTCCTTTTACAACCTACTGGCCTAGTCATTGTTGTTTGTAGTCATGGCTGAATGACTTGGCTTAATCTGTATTGTTCTGTATTAGCAACCTCTTCTTGATTTTAGGATGGAATTCTTGAACATTTATGGAGTGCATTTCAAATCAAAATTTTTCCAATTGTCTTCAACAATTTTTCTTTACAGAAAAGTAGCAATAAAGAACTGCTTATTTTGACTCTCATATCTAACACTCCTTTTTAATAAAATGTCCATTACATCTTTGCATCCTCGATAGTCAGAGATCTCTTTAAGTGTGAAAAGATTTCCCAACATTCCACGTGCACCCAGGGCACACCTGCCTTAAAAGATGGCAACTGATCAGGGAGATGGTTTACCGCTGTGAAGAATTCTAGGTCTGTCTGATTAACAAAGGGAAAAAGGAATGCACAAAAACAAGACAATATATCTGTTTATATTTGCCTGCTCAAATAATTATACTCAGTTTTTATACATACTTGGCCTATTGCTTAAGCCTAGTAGGTTACTCCAGTTTCACTGGCACACATTAGGAGATCAGGAAGCAGACATAATTTCTTCCCTCTTCAAACTGGCATGCTGTGAGGCAAACTGTAATATCAGCATTCAGATGAAGTATTTTGTACTGTGTGTAGTCCCACAATAGCCAACAGGACCACTTACAAGATACAACTCAGTCTGACAAACAGATCCAGCGACTGAAGAGTGCAAGTTGAAAATACATTATTGAAAGGATTTATATTTTTTTCTAAACAGTAAGGGTCATTATCACTTCAGACAACACCCAGTTGATCCAATTGGTTTTTCATCACTAGATGTCTAAGAGTCAAGTGTAGATTTCTTCCTATAAAATGCACTCTGACAACTAGAAATTCATTATACTACAGAATTTGGGGTCAGACTCCTCCTACTTATGACCACATATTCACTAAAATGTTCACTGCAATTAACTTGAATACTATTTCAAAGTGGTTTAAGCAGAAATGATGTGAACCTCAGCGATGTGAACTTCAGAGTATACAAGTTCTAGGTGATTTTAAACTTCATGTAACATATATGGTTATAATTAAAAATAACAGTTTTAAGGACTTCAAGAGAGATCACCCTGAAATGAGCTATTTGGCTGAAAAAATCATGTTTCAGGATAAAACCATGTAATGTTTTGGGTTTTTAAACACAGATTAACATTTTATTATGAAGACAGAATAATAAAGATGCCCCTTTACAGATTAAAATCTATCAGAACGTTACTGTTCTTCTTCACTTTGGGGATAAAACCATAATCAATGCAAAAAAAAAAAAAAAAAAACAACAAAATCAATCTGCGATAGCTTTTTAGCAGTTCACTTCAATAATAAATATAAAGATCTAAAGAAATCTAAACTATTTTTTCTAATGGCTTAACTGTTTACTTCAAAACATAGGGGTCTCCTGCTCATGCACACTAGCTATAACAGTTACAAGTTATACTGTGATACCTGTACCATCGTACCACTACATTTAGAATTGCTACCAGTAGCATTTGTGACTCCTTTATTTGACAAAAAGTGGCAGATGAAATTGTGGTTAGATAAACTAGCAAACCATGCAAGAACTCAGAAAAGGAGTAGCAGACATGCTATTTCAGGCATGCCTGCCACAAAAGGGGCAATCTAGAACCACACCATTGCTGTCACTTGAAGCTCAGAGAGCAGAGATGACTCAACCATACTGCAAGTACTTCAACTCAGTAGAAGAGAAACGCTGCCCAGCAATAGTTTCTGTAAGTGCTCAGCTTTTCCCTTACGCATTCCTACTAACCTTTGAAAGCTGTCAAGCTTATCTGCTTCCTCTTCAAACAGGTGCTAGAAATAATCTGCCTTCCCTTTGGATACATTAAAGGGTTGAGGATAAGGACATTGTATCCCTGCATTGCCAAGAATGGAATCCAGTTTTCTAACTTCCTTGAAGGCTTTCACTGAACCTCCTGCAAAAGACGAGTACAGACCCCTTCTCTGTAATTTGTGTATGTGCTGGCCCCACTAGCACTACTTCCATACAACCAATGCTCTGCCACTCACCAATGAAGTCAAAGGAGGGAAGCAAGACCTTGAAGCTTGTTTTCTCATGATAGCCAGAGACAACCCTCTTTCCCCCTTTCACTTTGAATGAACCTTTAGCGTGCATATTGCTTCACAGAGGCAAAACATGAAGTCTCTCTTGAACACAACATCTTTAGATCCCCTGAAACCTTTCACGCAAGCTGGGATCTATGCACACAGGTAAAGCGGGGAATTGTTCCATTACTGCCTACATTATGTCTGCAAATAAATTGCTCTATGCTTCAGGCCTTCTCTTTTAACCAACAAAGCCACATTTGAAAAAGGTTACACTACATACTTTACAAAAGTTTCCCATTTAGATTGATCTAAACCAAACTGTCCTGCATTAGACTTCTAACCCATAGAACACTTTGGCTGCAGCTTTTATCGATTCCACCCGATAGTATTTTGACAAACAAGTTTAGCATTGAAACCAACAGTTGCAATTTGGCAGCCAGGGTTTTCTCCTTCATTTTAATAATGTTTCTGCCAGCATTCACTGTTCTTGTTATTCAAGGTACAACAGCGATAACTCATGTCTCTGGGGCATTACTGTATGTATACTTTGGAGTAAAGAGGGGTCTTAGGATGTCCAATATAATGCGCTTTGCAATCTGTTATTAGAATTTGAATCACCTTGACAGTTAATCATACAACTATGAATGCTGAAGATATGAAAAAGAAAGAGGGATTGAAATATGTATCTTTCCAGATTAAGAAAAGCTATTTGAAAAATATAGGCAGACTAGCAAAGATAGGTTTTGAACTCTGCTGCACTGGTGCACAAAAAGATTTTAATCAAAAGGGCTTTTTGCTTTTAGTTGCTTGCAACAATACAGAAAAAGGAATGCACAAACTCCTATCTTCTGCTAAAAATGGAGACGTAAAATGAGTAATTTGGCGCATTTGGATGAAACCCATTAAAAAAAAAACCAACACAACCAAAAAGATGAATACATCAATCCTCTATTTACCTGCAGTGTCATTTTAAGCTAGAAGAAGCTGATGCATTTAGTCAGACTTATCATCAGTACTGCATAGCATCATTAATCTCTTGCTTGTTTATGCGTTTGAGTTCCTTTTCACTTTCCTTCTGTGTACTTTGCTGCCACCTCCAGGATACCGTCATTATAAGACTGGTAGTTAACCCGTATCTGTAATCAACTGAAAGTTTTTGCTCAAAGGTGCAATATTTCAAATTGTAAGCATAGCTTTAGTTTCATTAAAAAAAAAGAAAATCACCCAAAAATCTGTTTGCAGACAACATTCACAAGCATGGGTGCCATGATGGCTTACAGATGCAAAAGCTGCAGGCTGCTTGCTAGAAAAGTAAAATGGTGCTTTAAAATAATAGCCTATTTAACATAATGCTAAATAGCAGAGGAAACTCTATAAAATGGTATTTATAGCATACATTCATTCTGAAGGAGTTTTTTGTGATTGTTAGGTTACCTAATTCGAGGGAAAAAAAAAAAAAAAAAGAAAAAAAAGAAAAAAAAAGGTAAACAGTTCTTAAATGGAAGTATTTTATAGGGTTAGGATTTTTTTTCCTTTTTTTTTTTAACTGTTAATTCATTCAAAGCACACTACTAAACCCCTAGAAGCAGGTAAGAATTGCTGTGTGAAAACAACATTCAAAATCATCTAGAATGAAAAGGTAGTACTTGCATTGTCCTCCTTTATTAATGAATCAAGTTCAAGTGGGTGGAGTACCAGGTATCATTAAGGAATTCATTCGACCAAAACCTGAAATGAGGTGTCAAGTCTCACAGTGCACACGTGAACACAATGGACTATAGAAAATTTGGCCTAAAATCAAGACTAACATTAGATGAGCAAATTTTAAGATGCTATATAATTAGAAATATTTACTTATGTTAAGCCATATACAACAGTATTTTTGTTTTCTTATATATAAATCTTTTCATCCCTCATCTTTCCTGTTACCTTCCTTTGGATATTTCCCAACATTAGATCAATGTATTAATTCTGTAATGCACTCTCTCAACTGCATACCACACACTTTCATGTGGTCATAATCCCAAAGCTACACCCACATTGATAATATACTGGTAAGCATTAATCAAGCCATTTCCAAAACATATCACTTGACTTTTCTACACTTGCTTTCAACGGTTCCTTGCTTGCCTAACCGTCTTTTGGGCCTTTCACATAATACTGCAGCCTTCATTAGATAAACAAATTTGACCTGTACCAAGCCAGGGTCCTAACTGGCTATGATATAATATTTATTAAATCCTGATACATCTAATTATCATCTTTTTTAAAGGATTCAGAACTTGTTAAGACTACGTTCTGGGTACAGACATATTATTTACTTTTCTTGGTATCTCTAAAACATAAGATCTTGAATTCATAATTTACAACAGTGAAAACTCAACAAATATTTGCTACTGGAATAAGTTTTTATCAAAAAATAAGATTCAGTGACAATTAGGTCATACCCTACTAGGTCTTCCACTTTTATTACAAATATTCCTATCTCAGAAGTATAGGATGCAGCCAAGTTCTGTTGTCTAGAATCTACATTCCAGATTTTTTAGTCGCTGATTAACTGTAACAATGGGCAAATGAATAAATCCCACCCCAAGGCAGAAATGGTCTGGATTAAGCGTTGCCACACCCTTTCTTTGTAGAAAAGATCAGCATAGGTAGTACAGATCGCAGAAGCCACAAGTGTAGTGATATTTAAGCAAGATCTTTAATTTGTTAAGACTTTTGCAGTTTATCCTAGTGACAAGTGTTTCTGCACAAATTCTGCCTCGGGAACTTTTGCCAGGCAAAGCATTTGTAGATGGTAAGCTACAACACTAACTCATCCAAAGGTCTTTCCATGTTATAGCTGAAGTGCTTTGCCACAAATTGTTCAAATTATGTATACAGTGTAAGTTATTTGGCTCCATTTTAATTCGTATTTTTGTAGCTATTTAAATAATGACTTCAGTTGCTGAAGATGAGATGTGTGTTCACTGTATTAGTCTAAAACGACCTGGCAACAATCCTGCCAGAGGAAGTGGCGAGCATAGCAATATGACTTGCATTGATTTCCTGCACTAAGATCATTACAAACCTATCAGAGCCATAAAAACACATAGAATAGGGGCTCACTGCGTTTACAACAATACTAAACTATAATTACCTTTTGGAATTCAAAAAGCTCAATTACATTTCCTTTATTTTAGACAGAATTCACTTGCTTTCCAATCTGATCAGAATCTGAAGTAGTTACTAATTTGTACACAGTAAATGTAGTATTTCTTTATAGGTGAAGACAGTAGTTTGAGAGGAAGACAAGATAAAAACTTCAGTAGAATGTATGCAACCTGATAAAATTTGACCTGCAATCCAGAAAATGGTGCATTGTATGTCAACACTTAGGAATACTTCAGAACCATTGAAGAAAACATACCAAAGTAGAAGTGTTCCACTTGGAATAAGGACTCAGCTACCTGAAACATTCATCCACGGCAACCTGAAACAGTCAACTGCTCTGGAGCCCTGGACTAACATGATCACTTCCTGAAAATTCCTTTAAAAAACCATGATAATACAGACCTTGTTTGATATTTCCCATCCTGAAGAACTTAAAATGAATTAATTTTGTTCAAAATGGAAATCTGTACTAATTCACAGCATATCAGCACCTCACCAACATGGCATGTTTGTGGTGATTATTTGGACAAGGTTGCAAGTGATACTAAAAGAAATTCAATCACTCTAGCAGTAATAAGGATTTTTTTATCGTTTTCTTTTTAATTTGCATTTTATATGCTCTGTAAATCTTAGGATTTATGTTTTCAAAAAGTGAAATCCAAAGGAAGCTAAAAATTGATACAAAAATGGTAAATAAACTCAGAATTCCTGAGAAGATATACTATTGTTATTAACACCAACTTCTTTCTTCCATGGAACGGAAATAAAAGGCTCATATAGTCTCTGTATCTGAAATTAAGTTTTAAAATATGTTTAGAGCTCATTAACTCCATTACTATTATAATACTTTATAGTTTTTTCATAGCAGAAAGCTGGGTCACATTTTCCTCTCTATTGTCAATTTGCTGTAGTTCCACATAAACATAATCCCAATCAGATGTTCATCACATACAGACTTCTGCTGTCAATATCCAGTACAGTTCTTCACCAGAAGCCATCAATATGACCTACACATGGTATTTTCTAACTGACAGGCCATGCGTCAGCCACATGCTGTTATTTCTTAGTTTCATTGATTTAAACACTTTCATATGCTTTCACTTGCACATCCAGGAGGGGGATGATATTAGCAGAGGCTCCGCAACAGGAATGCAATGTACTACTCAAAGCAAACACATCATGAGATGAGTGTTCATGTCTTGAAGAGCAAGAGAAAATTTAATACTGCATCAAGATGCTTTTGCCATCTTGATTAAAGTGTAACAAGCTTTCAGGCATGTATGTGCCTAAGAGTTTATACACTACACTTACCATGTAGTATCACCAACGTATTTTTTTCCAGCTGAAGTCTAGTCTCATTTTTTGAAATACAAAAATGCTTTTTTCAATAGTTTACACTGCTGTTTGACAGCTCATATAGATGGGAGAAAGAGTTCAAGTCTCCCATGTGGAGAATGAATCAATTTCTGACACCTTTAAACCAGAGAGAATTAAGGCTCTTACTCATCACATGAGGCTGAGTGGAAACAGTATTGCTTCATGCTAAAAGAGGGATTTAAAGCTCCCCTAGACTTGCTTTTCAAATAGTTTTCATGAGATCACAGCACCTACAAAAAAAACCAAGAAGGTGAAATTCATAATTTCACCCCACAACAGCAAAGGGGTCAGATTCCTAATATGCTCTGAACACAGGCAAAATATTCTTGACAAAGAACACATGAAAAAACCCTAATCAAGACAAGCCACGAAGGAAAAAAATTAAATTAGTGACCTCTGTGGGCATAGTGCAACTTCTATTTCAGGCTACATCTTATCAAGATAAGCAGCCCAAGACGTCCCATTTAAAATAATTCAGCATAAAATACCACTCAGCATAATGGTGTCAATGTCTAGTCTCAACTTTCTTCCACAACTTACTTTTAATCTATAACATTTCCCACCTTCTGTGTCATTTCATGGCAGCAAAATAATACTTACAAAGGCTACTTAAAAATAGTGTTTCTAGTTACAGACCATTGTCCTGGGTTCAGCAGTAGCAGCCATTTTTTTCTTCTTCTTAGTAGCTGGTGCAATGCTGTGGTTTTGACTTTCAGCCTGGGAACAACTCTGATAACACCAATGCTTTTAGTTGCTGCTCAGTAATAGTTAGTCTGACCAAGGACTTTCTGAGTCTCATGCGCTGCCAGGGAGGAGGGGAAGCCGGGAGGAAGCAGAGACAGGACACCTGACACAAACTGACCAAAGAGGTATTCCATACCACAGCACATCATGCCCACTATATCAACTGGGGGCAGTTACCCAGAAGGGTTGGATCACTGCTCGGTCAGGCTGGATATCAGTCGGAGGGTGGTGAGCGGTTGTATTCTCTTCCCTTGTTATTTCCCTTATCATTATTATTATTGGTGGTAGCAGCAGTGGTTTGTGTTATACCTTAGTTACTGGACTGTTCTTATCTCAACCCGTGGGAGTTACATTCTTTCGATTCTCGTCCCCATCCCTCTGGAAGGGGGGGGGAGGAATGGGGGGGGAAGTGAGTGAGGGCTGCGTGGCTGAGTTGCCAACTGGGCTTAAACCACAACAGTTCTTTTTGGTGCCCAACGTGGGTCACAAAGGGTTAAGATAATGACAGATCTGACCAGGGTGTGTCTAATCGTATTTGTAATAAGCATTTATTGTTTTGGATTAATATTCACTCATCACAATGCTGATTTATTGGCTCTCAAAGTTGTTGCTGTTGATCTCACAGTTTCAGCATGTCGTACCTTACTTACAGCTGGTACTTGCTGTGTTAGCGTTTATCAGCTGGGGGCCTTGGGCTAACGTTCTTGTTTCATTGTACTTTATGGTAATAACTTGTAATACTACAGAATCATCAATCATGAAACTGATCTGGCTTGCGTTCCCAGTGTGGTCACCACCTCTATACTTTGGGAGGTATATAATAGAAGTGAATAGCAATTACACATCTTTTTTTCCCTCCTCAGGTAGTCAGCCTATGAGGGAGACATTCCCACACCCCCCAGTGACAAATACAGCAGCTACTCAAACTCTGACTACAACAGACAGTGCAGCTACTCCATCTCCAAGCACAGCAGCTACACCAGCCCCAGCGACAAGTACAGTAGCTACTCAAACTCTGACCACAGCAGACAGTGCAGCTACTCCAGCTCCAAGCACAGCAGCTACACCAGCCCCCGTGACAAGTACAGCAGCATCATTTGAGAGTTCTGAAGGTTTTGAATGGCCTTTGGGTACCCTTGAGACCTGCCTGCTGATTGTGATGGGGATCACCATGTTGGCACACATACAGAGTGTTTTATCCACGACCATTTTGTTTGGTCTCAAAATTTAAGCGGAGTCGGGTTTGGGTCTTGTCTAGGATTAGACAACAATATAGGAGGCCCAAGAGATTTTCCCCGAGGCTGGATAGTCATGAGTGGCAGGGTGTGTGGGATAGTACAGGCGAGTATCTAGTCCACTGGGCCCCTCCAGTGCTTTGGAAGCATCGGAGATGGAAAGCAGCTGTAAGGAGTCCCCAGCAACAAGCTGCAGAAACTGCTGAAGGGAAGGGTGAATTATTTTGAGCCTGGTGTGCCCATGACACCTCAGGCCATCAGGGCAGAGGTGCAACATACAGATGGATTCACGATCGAGGGGTGGACTTAGCAATAGACACTATTTCCCAGGTTATTCACAAGTGCGAACACTGCACACAGCCTCTCTTGCTCCGAAAGACTGTTACAAGAGATGGAGCCCGACATCATGGACCAGATGGACTCAGCAGCTTTATGGGGATTGGACCATGTACTAAGGAATGATCTCTCTTTCTCTCTGTGGATGTATACATATGTATATATATAAGAGTGATGGTATATTGAAAATGTGGGATCTGAGCATGACGTGAATGGTATGGAAATAGGGGTGGATACTGTCCTGGATTCAGTAGTAGCACTAATTTTTTTCTCCTTCTTTGTAGCTGAAGCAGTACTGTGGTTTTGACTTTCAGCCTGGGAACAACTCTGATAACACCAATGTTTTCAGTTACTGTTTGGTAATGTTTACTTCCAAGGACTTTCTGAGCCTCATGCCCTGCCAGGGAGGGGAAGCCGAGAGGAAGCAGAGACAGGACACCTGACACAAACTGACCAAAGAGGTATTCCATACCACAGCACATCATGCCCACTATATCAACTGGGGGCAGTTACCATTAAGGGCTAGATCACTGCTCAGGTCAGGCTGGATATTGGTTGGCGGGTGGTGAGCGGTTGTATTCTCTTCCATTATTTCCCTTATCATTATTATTATTGGTGGTAGCAGCAGTGGTTTGTGTTATACCTTAGTTACTGGACTGTTTTCATCTCAACCCGTGGGAGTTACATTCTTTTGATTCTTCTCCCCATCCCTCCTAGAGCTGAGTTGCCGACTGGGCTTAAACCATGACAAGTTGTAGAGACACTGAAGTATCCTAGTGCTTCTATTGAAATGTAAATATTTGTGATTTTTAATATCTTATATAATAACTATTCAAAGCAAAGCAAGCCATTCGTTTACCACACTTTCTTTATTCAGAACACTTTGAATTATATTTACAGCCGAAAATTTCAAGGAAGGTAATTTTTTTTCCCTTAGTTCAATAAGCATCATCATTCAAATGTTGTTATCACTACTGCTACTAAACACCATGGCATCTTTCTCAGAAATTATAACAACTGCAGGAAAACATAAAATATTTCACTTACAAAAGCACATTGTAAATAATCAATTAGGCAGTTCATAACTGCTGTGACTCAGGAAGAAATGATGGCAGGATATTTGAAATAATTAAAATTGTTTCCTTGCTACCTTTTGTCTCAAGACAACTATATCAGTAACATATTAGTGCTTTCCAACTGCCACCTCCTCCCTACACCCACCCTCCTCAGTATAAGCTAGAAATGCAGGTACAGAAAAGGCTAAATTACAGGTGCCGTCCATTCCCCACTTTTCTCAACACACCTGATTCAGCAAAGGCAACAGACAAAACAGCAGGAAAGGGACTGCAGAGGAAAACAATCATGCAGAAAAGTGCACTGAAGAACACTCGCCCACCTACTCCCAAGCATTCTGTCCCTCAGCAAGCACAGAATTTAAAGCTGAATATTCCAGTAAGAGCGTACTGTTTGAGTAAACAATTGTGTATAACCTTTACTTCAGCTGATAGAAAATGATGCAGTATTCTATTATCTACACTGACAAGTGTTTTATCAGTATACTTTTTATTCCTCAAAATTGTTTTATATGTTGCACTTCTCTGCAACTGTACTGAATTTATAACTCTAGGTGCAATTCTGTATTGGAACAGAAGTGCTAGAGATCCTTACTGTTACTGACACAACAGAGTACTCCATTTCTTCCCCCCAGTACATGCTTCCTTAGGAATATTTTTACAGCTACTTTACTACAACATTTGAAGGCTGATCTGAAATATCTGAAATTTGTTTTGGTTTTTTTCTGTCACCCTAAGGAAAAAGCAAGTTTTTTGTTGCTTAGGTCCACAGCAGCATGTTAAACAGTGTTTATGAACTTGGATACCCTTCTTAAAATTGCAGTTTTGCAGTTAATGAGCCACTGATACACATAGTTCAGAGATGCATAATATTAGAACTGAGGTAGACTGCTTATGTAATAAACTCTTCATTAGAGCTTTTTCAGGTATTGTTTTTACCAAAGTCATAATTAAACTAAGACCTAGGGAAGACCTACTGATTTCAAGGAATAGTCCCACTCTGTCCCATATTGACCCCTCTGACTTAAGCAGGATAACTGATGCTACCAAAGCATGAATTCAAACTCTGCCCATGACAACAGCCTGAGCAGGCAGTGAGACAGAATCATTGTTTCACCCTCTGCAGCAGGGGTTACAGCATGTTCCTCAGGAACACAAGTGTATTGACAATAAACTTGCTCTTTATACAAAACACAGTTGCAGAAAAACACTGACCTTGGATTTAAAGATATATTCAAGGATATAATATTGGCATCTTTCATGAGCACTAAATTCAGTGAAATGGAATAGGGCTTACTAGATTAATTGGTAATTATCAAATTAGCAGTGAAGTGATGATAGTACTCAAGAGTCTTGCCTTCAAGACCCTATCTAAGCAGCAATAAAGGGTTTAACTAGACTCTAGCTTCGTGTGAACATGCAAACAAAATAAATTTACTGATAACAAAATAATTCCAAAGATTTTATATTCTTATCAAACATATCAACAGAAATTCCTGATAATGGACAATTTCAACACTATTTCAAAGTGCTATCAATTGGCTGCACTTTGTGAGTTGAAGATAAAACTTGAGGAATATCCTGTCATTACTGATATGATATTCTTGCAAGAAAAAACCATTAATGGATTTACATGACCACTTGCTGTTGTGCCAGATAAGCAAAATTCTCTCCTACAACCCCCTGCCCTTTCTAAAGCAAGAAAGAGAATATTATGCAGAGGAAACTTAAGATGAAAATTAAGTCTTTTTAAGACATAAAGACAACTAAATACTGCTTCCAACAAACATCCTTTTGACCTGTTTCACGAAGGCAGGTACAATCTGTTGACAGCACAAACCTACTGGGTAACTATGGAGTTGGTCTAGGAGTTTAAAACATACCATTATAAGTTATTTTCTCAGTTGAGAATGATTAATGAACCAAAACTCCTTAATTTTGAGTCAATATAAACACTTTTCCTTCCACTGCAAAAGATTCATCATTAGTTACCATGACCCACTGAATAGGGTAAATCACCAAGAATAATAGCATCTCTTTTTCTCTACTTTTTCTGGGAAAGAAGCAAGAAATGTACATCCCCACTAAGGGAAATGTCTCATATCAGAGCACATACAACAGCTCTGCACACATGAAAATTCTTAAGATAACAAATTAAAGTGAAAGCTTTGGAAGCCTATGAAGTCTGTCTTTATTTTAGTACCTTCTATGCAACTCAGATTCAACTCATTTAATAAACTCAACAGCTTAAAGCTTAAACGATTAAAGAGAGGAGATGTACTAAGAAGAAACATTAAAAGCCATACTCAGATGTAGCCATGTTAAAAAACAGAAAAACTGTAATGAGCCCTATGCTTAGGAGAGAGCATTGTGCAGTTAATGTAAGCAACGAACCTTTCATGTGAAATGATGTAGTGTCACAACTCATTTGCATCCCACTTAAAGTGTAATTAAGATTCCCTGACAGCATGGTTTACGGCTGAAAGAAGAGACCTGGCTGCTAAATTAATCCAGAATCCCCCTAGTTAATAACACTCTGCAAAGGAAACTTTACACACTTTCATTTAAAGTTTCCGAACTTATATTTAAAGTGGCACTATAAGAAATTTCAGAAAATGTTTTTCAAGACTTCAAGCCACACTCAATCATACAGCTGACTTAAAGACACATCTATTAAATCCAAGGCAAGGTTTGACCCAAGCCACAGGTCAGAAGATAACACAGCAACATGTCTAAACACATTTCCATTTTTTTGTTACTCTTGGAAATTGACCTAAACATTGCAGAACTCCATCACCAGCGTAACGTTCTCAACTGCAGAAAGATAAAAGGTCAGAGTAAAAAAGTGCTCCGAACTGTAGCAAAACAGATGATCATCAGCTGGTTCATCACTTACAATGATACCTATATCTGATTTTTTGATAGAACAATAATATCCAGCAATATACAATTAATGTTCAACAGTTATTTTGGTTTTAATTGAAAGAACCATTCTTTTCTACCACATACAAAATCCTTGCTCTAAGGAGTTACTAAAAACATCTTAAGACTATCTACATAAAGAAGTCATGCTTTTATTTTTTTGGGGTAACATTTTATAAGTCATTTTTTTCTTTATTGTGTTTCATCTTAAAGGTTCCATTTAGAGCAAAGTAAAGTGAAACACTCCACAATACGTAAATCCTGTAAGATCCACACAGATCTAAGAAAAGTCAACACATTACCATGAACCATAAGCTATGGGCTCTCTAGAATAAAAAGTTCATAAACACTGTCATTTTATTTACCTTTATAGTCCTGTATGCATGTTACAAGTAGTGAGGAACCTATGCAGTCTCTCCATTATTCTGAAAAAACTCATTAGGGAGAATTCTGTTTCTGCCACTTGAAAGAATCCAATTTTAGCAGCTCAACAAGATCATTCACAAGCATCACTTTGAAATACATTACATAAAAATCTGCAAAGTCAGAACCTGGATCCAAAAGGAACAGGTACACCATGGCTATAATTAAACTGTAGCTGTTACAACAGATTTATACCTTTCCTACAAGAGGATTAGTTATAACAGCTTTTGTGACTACCAAGTATGACTAACTGAAAAACAAAGAGCATGTTTTGTAAAATGTTCTGATGCTCTGGAAAGCAATTTTACTCAACAGTTGAAGAAACTGCACACCGGTAGCAGTTATTTTATATAAATATTCCAACTAGTCACAAAAAACATGGGTTTGCAGTTGGTGGTAACAGAACATGAACCAAGTCTCTCTGAATTTCAGAGGTTAAGCTATAGCTTTATAATACTAGTATCATCACTACTTACAAGATTGGTCAAAATAATTTCATGTATTTTCTGTTAAAGGGATGTTTTAGGAAAGCACGCTGTACCTGGGAAGAGAAGTTTAAACCACTACTTACCACTCCACAGTCACTGTTGATAACCATCAATGCCAAACCTAAGTAGTACTGAAACGTAGTCCCTTAGATGACACAACTTGCTTGTGTGCCTGAATGTGATTTCCAACAGAAGATAACATAGTTTTAGCTATCCAGAACAAATGTCTGTTTGAAAACAAACATTACTAGACAGTAGGAACTGACTTTTCTATATCCACAGTAGAAAGGTAGCTGCTTCCTAGCTCTCTCCCAGACTCTATTTTTGAGTTAATATTTTAAAATACACCAAACAGTAACTAATGGAGAAAATAATGAACAGGAAAACATATATGCAAGTAAATGTTATGAGTTCCACTAATAATTTACACTTTAAAATTCAATTCTTTTAGATGTGATGAAAGCAGAATTCAGTTTCTGGCTTCCATACAGAGCCACTTGCAGGTCTAACATGTTACTCAAGGCCACATATGTACGAATCTTATCAGATACAACTGTGTCCTGGCCACATGTTTCAGGGCAGCAAAATTTAATTTCGCTTTAAATGGAAAGAAATTTTGAGTTGGTTTTGTAATTATCAAGAGTTTATCAGCATTAACTAAACTAGTATTACATATTAGCAATTGTATAGTAATATTGTATAATATTAATAATATGAATGCCATTATGTTCCCAATCAGTTAAGTATCAAAATACTAAATTTTAAAAAACATCAAATAAATATGCTTTTTTGGCAGGGACATGGCTATTTCCCATTCCTTTGCTACAACAGTAAATCGGAAAACATGCTATGATAGAGTTAAACAAAGACCACTAGGGTCTTCAGGCAGGCCAAAAATTCTACCACAGAACCACCAAGCCTGAAATGAATGAAAAGTTGCCTCTGCAATTTTTTTCTCTAACAACATCTTGCTTAAGTTCTGAAATCAGGGCCACTGGGCACTATAAATCAGCCTCATGCATAGGAGCTCAATTTTGCTTTATTGGCAAAAAGAAGCTGTTTATACTCACAAATCAGGCTCCTGACCCAGTTCAATCCCTTCAATGCCCATAAATTTTTCCAATGATACATCCATTGATAACATGGAATTCGTTATTCTTAGGTGGCAAATATTTTCAATAAATGAGGATATAAGCTGGAGCAGTTCAAATGGTGCATCTTTTTTAGCAGACCAATCCCTTTGCAGGGCACTTAAAAGAAAATCATTATAATTTCAACCTCATTTGTAGTGTGATATTGGCAAAGTACTTTGAATGAAAGCATTTTCAAATACTTAAAAAAATTCATTATCTGCATTATTCAGACAAGGACCTCCAAGTTTCGTTATTATTTCATGATTATTATTTAGGCACTAATCAACCAACAAAATTAAACAATTAAACTAAAAAAAGTTTCAACATGAATTTCAGACATACAGAGGATTACCTATGGAAAAAAATTAGTGAATGTTATCACTGTAAGCACTAAAGTGCACGTATTGAAATACAGACACTGATTTTGATTATTCTGTAACTTTTAACAGTATTCTTTCTTCAAACTGCCACTGATAGGGTCAGTACATGCAGTGGCTGCATACCACAGATTCCTAAATTGTGGCAATTAAGAAAAAAATTCCCCTCTATTTGCAAGGAAAACAATACACCCAAGTCAGCCAAACTAGCATTTTCAGAAAACAAATCTTTTTGGGTCCTGACCAGATGACTGGATATACTACAGCATAAATTCCAATCCCTACTGGTAATTTAGATCATCATGGAGGAAGCTGTTACTTATCTTCCCTATCAAAGAATGGCTAAGTCAGATGAGCCTGAAATGACAAAAATGCAACTAATTCACCTGTCCAACTTAAGGCACGGCCTTTGGTTACGCTGCAAAAAGAAAGCATCAAGTTAGTAATTCACATTGGTACAGCCACCATGCCAAATCCTTACCTCAACAGCAAGAGGAAGTGTGTTTGTATTAACAACCCATGGTATTTAAAAAACAAACAAAAAAAAAAAAAAAAAAAAAACCCAACAAAAAAACCACAAACAACCAAACACAGGTAAGGAGCAATTGCTGCTTAAGTACAAGAAATATTTTGATCACACAGGGCAAAATCCTATGAGTTTTGTCATTCAATTCAACAGCAGCCATATTACAACCTTAAAAGTATAATGCAAGACTATAATCAGCTAAAGCTGCTGCAGTCCTGGTAACACACTAACCATTCTCAAAACTTCTGTCTTAAATTAATACTCTTCACTGAAGCACACAAACATTATAAACACTACCTGCCAAAGTGTTCACATTACAGAAAGCCTATTATTCTAAAACATTAAGTGCACAGTTAACTGAAAGTGTGAGCTATTGAAAAAATATATTCACATTCTGCACAGTGTGTTAAAGTGAGGCTGGACTTTTTGATAATGACTAGGTAAAAACACAGCTTTGGTGTTCACAGAGCGCCTATAAAGCTGAAGTATAAAATTGAATATAGAGATATCCAGTTTTCTGCCCAACTCTGTAACCTGAGCCAGCTGACAAGGGATACAAAGTATCCTGTCATGACTCAAAGTGTATTATATTTCAGTGATTTATTTTGGGAAACTAAAACAAAAGAAGTAAGATGTACAGGTTTCAGTAACCAAATGGGGGGTAGGTCTTAAATGGGAACACAGTTAAAAACAAAAAAAGGCAACAAGTGTCAATTTGCAAACCTCTCTGTAAATGAACTGGGAAAAATAAAAGACAGAAATTGATTTTATCATGATTTACGTCATTAAAAATTTACTTGCATTTAACCTTGAAGACAGTATACTTTATGTGGAAACCTACAGAGTGGAATAGTTAGCAAGGTCAGAATTTATTATTAAAATTAAAAACTATTTAACATATTCCTGGATCTTATGCTATATTATTCTTGAACAAAGCTACCCTTAAAAATAGATCAAATAGTTCCACTTCCACTCAAAACAGAGCATCGTGTATAAGTAAGAATTTCTGGATTTAGGAGTTTTCTTTTGTCTAGTGCTTTTATACATAAAGTAGTTCAGAAAAGTATTTCTTAATCCTGACCTAAAAGAAAACCTCAGTCTTGTGAGGCACCAAACTGACTAACCAAATCTGGTTTAAAAGTGATCTACCAAGGAAAATATTTTAGATCCAATTTTCTTATTCTTAAAATTCTTTTTAATGTGAAAAAGTACATGTGTGGGCAGAATGGTTAACATACAAAGATGAAATCATATACCCATATTTCTCTACAATTAACATTAGAATACTGGAATATCTTTTCAACCCACATACTTCCCCTCTTTATTCACAACTCATCACTGTGATACTTCATTGTCTGGATGAAAACCTATAACCATCAACTTTCTACTTACAAGAAGCTAGAACAGCAAATTACTACGAGCCCCTCTCATCTCTGTGGCTAACAAGGACACAAGACAGGGGCTCCATTTCCTCCTGAAAATTTACAGCAAGCCACAATCTAATATAAATTCTATGCAAGATCTACAGAGCAATGTTGTACTTACAGAAAAGACTATGAAATTAGTGACATGATACCAAATTAGCTGTATCCAATTTACTTATAATTCAATTACTGACCCTTAATGGAGGATTCTGACAATATTTTGGGAAATTTAACATCTGTTGTCCTGAACAGAACTCTTTTCACATGGATCTCAATTGTTTCTAAGCACTGAACACACCCAGAACAATAAGACTTGCTTAACTCATTGTCTTCTCCATGCAAATAATTACCTTTTTGTCACATATTTGCTAGAAAATTATAGGAAAGGGAAGCACTGTTTGCAGAAAACTTTCTCTATATGGATACCTTTAATTCAGTAAAAGCTCAAGAATGCAGTCTGGCTTTATTGTGTAAGTTTAATTAGGAACTGCATTTCCCTTTATGAGGCTATGAAGACATGAAAACATTGTGAATTGTGTCCTTCCAAACACCTGATCATTCTGAACTTACTTACACTGAAAATTCACTGATCTCATTAATAAGGACACAAATAAGAAGCCTTTAATTCTTAAGAATATTGAGTAAAATATTAATGCCAAGCAAAGAAGCAAGAAAGATTTAGTTTCAGATGGCACTTCATTGCCTTTGCAGGATACTACTCATCGCAAAGGAATCTCCAGAGAGAATTCACCCACATTCAGTCAAACTTCAGTTGTAATGCTAAAATAAGCTCAAAGTTACCATTCATTAAATACTGAATTTAACTTCATATCTAATCTCTTCTTCTGTCAGCAGCTTGGCTGATCTATCCTAATTTTCCATCAGTAACAAAAACCACATGCATACACAATCACATAAAAGACAGGGGCTTTTTATCCTCATGCAAGCAATTACAATAGTTACTAGTTCAAATTAAAATGGTATCTGAACTTAAATTATGCACAGACACATACCATAAATCAAAATTTCATTAGCTAACTTTTTTGCTCCATCAGAAGTTAATTACTGAACAGGGAAACAAATTTAGGACCAGATGTTTGCATTCATTTTATTAATTGCTCATCATACTGTATATAACTGGTAAATAATTCTATATACAAATTTTAAGTGAAAGTTCAGCAATCAACAACCTCATAATCAGTGAAATGCCCATTACAGAAACTAAGCTTCACTTTTACTCAAAGCTGCAGTGAATGAAGTTATATAAGTTCCTTTTGACAAAACTACTAAAGGCATTTTAACCATGCAGGTTTTGCAATGGCTTTCTCTTTTGGCAGCTATATGAACTTCTGCCTCATTTTTCAGAAATTAAGCTTAAGTAGCTGCACTACTTGTGTATCTGTCCTGTTCTAATTACTTTTGAATCCATGGAGCAGCCTCAACTAAAATGGGGGGGGAGGGAGGCAGGGGGGGTGTAATGCATTAACAGTTAATAAGCTTTTAAAATTTTTGTGGTGAGAAAGTGAAGAGCGAGAAGGATGCTCCGGTTACTTCCCTTATGAAGTGAACAGGGGTACAGTTTAGTCATTTGCATTTTGTTTAATAAGCAGTTGCTAGTCAATCAGCTCATTAATGTACCCAGCATATCAAGTAAATTACCCATCAACATAGCTCCAGGAGCAAACAATCTTCTGCTTAGGATAGACAAAGGACAGTAAGGCACAGAGGGCACAGAAAACTAAACTGTAAGAAACTACACTCTGAGAAACTGCAATCAGCATGTGACAAAAGATTCTTGGTTAATAATAGAGACAGATGCATACAATTTGTATGTTTGTGGCTTTATTTAATAGCATGGCTCTGTAACTGTCAAGGGCTGATCCTGTCAGAGGGGAAGTATTCACAAATGTTAGAATACTAGATTGGACTGCTTGCAAATCACAAACTTGCAACTGCTCCTCAGCAAATCCCAGAATTCAGCCCAAATTTGATTCAGACTACAGATACTTTTATACCTTAAATAATATCAATATGCAAATTATTATAGCAAGACAATTCCAGCAGAAAGGTTTTTTTTGACCAACAGAGTTGATTTAACAAAGCCAGAATGGACATTTGAAACTACAACCTCACCATGTTACCACAGATGTCCTCCCTCACCCTGGGTGAACTTTGGTATGAGTTTTTTGGTTTCAGTTTTCAAATTAACTTGCACTCAAGAGTGACTGATTCCAAATGGACATTCGGTGCTGTACAGTACTCCTCACTGCAACTTATGGCCTGATATATCTAAATCATTAACATTAATAAGCCAGAGTGGGTAACAGGCAGCTTCACTGGTTTCTTAAAAATACAGCTCTTCCAGTGTACAATGTCTCCTAACACCCAGCCTTTTCAGACCCACACACCACTTCATATTCTGCCAACTTTTAACCATTAGGTATTAAAGTAACGCCATCATAAAGTAACACCATCGTACTGATGACAATGCACTTGGCAAATATATTTGACATCTTAGTTTCAAAAAAACTCCTAAGATGTCAAATGCAAGCTCACAGACCTTACTGAAAGCTCACAATGTATGTGTAAGCAAACAGCTAACCTTTTCACCACAAAAAAATAAAACCTAAACATATTCCCATTGTTCCCGTTTGCAAGAAACGGATGACTGACAGTCAGCTCAGAGTCTGACAGCAATTACAAGCTCCTTAACTGTCACTTTTCTAATAAGACTTAAGAATCTTAACGGATTTCTAATGCAGATAGAAGGATTTAGGGAAAATGGAACACAAATCCAACGGAAACTAGGCTTCTCAAAACAGCTTGTAATTAGTATGTTCTAATTAGATGCTGAATGACACACAACCATCCACAATTAATTCTATTCAAGATATGGCTTAAGGAACATCACAACTAAGTTAGAAAAGACCACAAGTGTCAAAAAATGTGAAAGCAATGCTAGGAGGCTCCCATTATGTGGCCTACTGAAAAACAGAAAACTCTTGTATAATACCCTGAATTTATTTTAAACAATCCAGTTCTTATGACCAGAATTAGTTACATTACAGCTCCTGAGAAAGCTAAAATATCTGTAGTCCTAATAAACTAGCCATTATCTTGTACCTATAAATGCCTGCTTTTAGGAACAGTATATTTAATAGTTTGAAAGAATCATTATGATTTTCAATTAGGACTTTTTTTTTTTTTTTTTTCATTAAATCATCGGGGGGGGAGAGGGGGAGGGAAAAAACAAAACACCAAAGACGTTTCATGAAATTTAAACAGATCAGACAACTCCTCTGACTAAAATCCAATTTTTAAGTGCTGTAATGGCTAAACCAATGCTTTGAACTGCAAATGTTGATACAAAAGGCAAACAAAAAGGAGAGAGCAGCACAAATCTCTGGACCAAGTTCTACTTTAAGGAGGTTACTCTGCTCTGACTAATCAGGAGGAAAAAAAAAAAAAAAGGAAAGGATTTCAGCAGAAAAAAAAAAAAAACATTCATTGTTGAAAAGCACAGAGGGCTTTCAGAACATGTTTAAGAATCATGGAGGAGGAAAGTGTTAATAACCAAAGAGGGGAACTCCGTGTACCACATTATAGTGAACACAAAATTAGGCGAATACAGTCAATGCTTGTTATGTAATCTATGCAATGGCCCCCATTTTCACAGATAAATTATACACCTTATAAGAAATGCTGCCATAATTTTAAGCACTTCAGGCATTTTAGACTCAGGAAGATGAAAATAAAGACTTGGCGCTATGATACTAACACATGCAGAATGTGATTACTTTCCCCTGTATGGCGTACTATGCCTGCTAATTAATCTGGAGAGCCTCGTCTGAGCATCAAATCCACAGATTAACTAAGATGGAAAGCAGTCAATTTATTTCTCTATTAAAACTAACTAAGCAGGTGCAGAAATAATAAAAAAAAAAAAAAATCCATTTCTCATTAGCTCAGATACTCTTTTCCAGTCCTGAATGCTGAATCTGAAGTCTTGACACCTCAGAGAAGCAACATTTGGAAACTGACTCATGTCTGAAGGAACTTCTAGTATACAAAAAATTCCCTTTCCTACAAAGGAACTAAGTGCCTTACACTTGCCAACACTTTAAAGTACAGTAGTTATGCCTAGAGTAAGAACAGGAAATAAAGAAAGCTTATGTTTATCCTAGTACACTCCCAACCTCCAATTACCTTCAGCAGAAGGGTTTTCTTTAACCTGATTTTATATACTTAAAAACCTCTACTTTATCCTTCTTCCTAGTACCTTTCCCAGACTCCCACCGAGTCCACAGAAAATTCTCACAGCGGCAATATAATGTTATTAAAAGTACCTTTCTCTAATCTGATCATAGCACACACTAGCTTTGAATCCAAGACAACCTCTATCCAGCTTCTTTTTACAATTTCATCCATCCAAACTCTGTACAGCAATTTGTAGCCCCCTACCACATCTTCAAACTTCCTCTTCCAGGCTGAAGACAGCCCTAGTCTAGCAAGTAGATGCTCATAGAGGAGCATTCCCCATCATATAACTTGTCACAAGGAGTTATAATGACCAGTCAACTTTGAGCGAGTTAAAGCCTTGCAATTCTATTTGCCAACAGTGTATTCCCACTCCAAGCAGAATGGTCAGAGAATTCACCTGCCAAGCTGAAAAAGTTCTTTTGAAGTTCCTGAAAAGTTGTTTCAGAGGGATTAGAAAAGACTCCTCATGACAACAATACGGACATCTCACCAAGTCTCAAGATTTCATTCTAGAAGCCATAAGAATTTAAGGAGGTACAAGCCCACATTTTTGTCTTCTGAAATTAACCACCTTCCTCTGAAACAGCTAAGTACTTTGCTGAAATTAAAAAAGGTTGGAAGTAGATACTAGCATAAAAGGTTACAGACCACCCTATTAACATTGACAAAAGTAATATGCAACTTTAAGAAAATTATTTAAAGTGCCAGGCACAATTAAATATAGATACCATGACTTGTGTAAGATATAAAGCACTGAGAGAAAGTGCCAGTTTCCAAAATGTTTAGTTTACTGATGGAAACAAACTCAGCAGTAAGAAGAATTGAATCAATTACACTGCTTAGAATTAGAGATGAATAATTTTGTGACAGCTACTACTAGCAGCAAGCTATAAACTTCAGTGCCTGCAGTGACTTACTTCAACAGAATGAACTTATGAAATGAAAGACAAGATTAAATTAGCAAAAAAAAAATTATATGGAGGGAAGTTCAGTATTTTAAAAAGATGACATCTGAAAATTGCTTTTTCCTCTGCCCTCCCCTTCACCGCACAGCAATTGTTGCATATTTCAAGAAAGCCACTGAACTAGTCTAGCTAGGTTGGTTTGAATACAGCAGTGAAGACACAGCAATCTAGATTTTATTTCGATGCACAGCTTAACACAATTTAGTTAGTTCTGGTTTACCACACATGTAACAAAACTTTTGCATTTGCAAATAAACTATGTAACTATCTGAGGGTATTTACACATACTTCGTGGTAGTCTACTATTTCTGAAAATGAATCATGAACATATTTCGGTACATTCCTAGCTAGTGCAAACAGTGCCTCCTAAACCATCACTTTAAACCCTCCCACAGACCCTGTAGCTAAGGCTTTTGCTTGGTTTAAACCAGAATAAAGAAAACAAGCAGCGCCCAACAGTATGCTTGGATAGAACTAGCTTCTAAATTCAAATTCTCCTGATAATACTGATACTAATTTCAACAAATAGACAAGTAGATGGAAAAGGGCATAATTACAATACACTTTAACTGTTGCAGTGATCTCACTGGGACTATTTACATGAGCCTGTGTATAGCTGTTTATACAACCAGTGTAAATAAGGGTTCTATAATCAGGCTTAAAGCACTTCCCAGTACTTTCGCTGTTCAGGGACAATGTAGTAAACTAAAGCATTCACTGAAAGCAAAAGGAAGCAATCATCAATAAAATAAACGCAGGTTAACTATCAAACTTGAATAGCATTACTATAAATGTACCATAATTAAAGGCAATGAAGTCCACTTCAGAGCTGGCTCTAGCAGCATGAAAGAATAGTGTTACATTTTATGAGCAACAAATTATGCACTGTGCTGTTCATATTTTGAAAGTATGTTACATGGTCAGAATCTAAAATAAACATTCTGTTCTGTGGCTTTCAGAAGCGCAAAACACCTCAGCCTGGGAAAATGAAATAACAAGCAACATAGTACTTACTCATCAGTACTGTATCACATTGCTGGGCAGTACAAATATTAACTGACTTGCATTTCTTACAAGGTAACTAAAACAGTAGCTATGTCAGTCATAGCTAACAAAACACATAATCCAGCATAAAGTTAGATCTTACTGGCTGTAACATCTAACATGGCATATTGGAGAAAAATATTAAAATATTTAAAATCATACAAAGATATCAGGAAAATTTTACTCCCTTTCACAGTTTTTGTGTAAAAAAAACAAACTAAAACCCACTGTGCATTGTCACTTCATGCCGTGTTAGATTTTCATCACCTACCATGATAAACCTGACAGCCTAAGTTGCTCCACTGTGCATTTAAGACACAAATCACTTGTGCCAGGAAGACACAATATCACCCAAGTTATCTTTAAAGAAAACTTTTTGGTTCTATTTTTGTAGTGAAGAACAGCAATTCTCGGTCCCTCTAAAGCTACAGTTTCCACACTGTCTCACATTCTTCTCTAATCTTCACTCCAAAGTGTTCACATCACTTGAGCCTCACTCATGAAGGGGTGCACCATCTCTTACAAACCAGGCTGACACATCATGGAATTTATCTTCTGCTAATTTTGTTTCAAAATTACAGAAATACTACTGCAGGAAAAGAAAATTTATAACTATAATTACATAGGCTGGCATAGTATTTCTTTTAATAAAGATGTCTCAAAAAAAAAAAAACAAACAAAAGCCATCATCAGCTTGACTGAAACACCTCTTTTTCTAAAATCAAGGATATAGTAAGAAGGAATGGATCTGGTGAACGATAGCTAGGCTGGTAGCACCAAGGCATAGTTTTGATAACCTTCTTCTTCCACCTAGTGGCAAGAAGCTTAAAAAACAAGGTCTTTGGAAGAACAGTCACAAGGTCTTTTCAAACACCAACTCTATAAGATTCGCTGACATTATAAGGACTGAGAACAGAATTGTGTTTCTGTAGAATTTTGGTGTTCATGTTTAATTTCACAAGTAATAAACATACAAGTGTAAGGAGTTTAAGAAAATGTACTTACGAAATAAAATTGTTTCAACAATTCTAAGTTCTCTTCATAGGTATACTTTCTTTTCATGAAGCTCAGGTTTGTGGGTTTTTTTATTTGATTACACACACACTCACTCAGGTTATTCAGTTTGATTATCCTGTAGGTAAGAGGTTGCAACTATCCCAAGCTGTATTCTGCCTCAACTGCTCAAGTATTTACTAAGAAGAATGGCAGGGAGGGAGAGAGGGGAGAAAATTACATCAAAGCTGCTCAGTATTTCATTATTTACTAAGAAGAATGGCAGGGAGGGAGAGAGGGGAGAAAATTACATCAAAGCTGCTCAGTATTTCATTACATTTAGTAAACCAAATAAAACAACAGTGTAAACTAAGACAGCTAATTCTATTGCCCTATAGACAGGGGGATGGTTGTAGCAGAACATAAGAACTAATTAAAAGTTTCTGCTGAATTATCTGGCCACAGTGTAAAAAAACCACTTTTGAGCACTATGTAAGTAACAGCAATACATTCATTATCTCAACAGGAATTTTAAGTAACACCAGTATTCTCAAGCTTGTATTCTGCTTCTCCTTAGTCACAACAGAGCAGAAATAGAAAATGTATTAAACCAAATGCGTATTTTCAGAGACAATGACAACTTGACATTATGTTCTTGTTTTAAACTAACTCTGACATTAAACCTGGGGAAACTCCATCTATTATCCTTTACATGGAATCTTCTCCTAAAAAAGGACAAGAAGAGGCAAATTATACCCTCAAGTTTAAAAAAAAAAATAAAAATTAAGAAAAAATAAAAAAAAAAAAATAGAACCCATACACTGTCTCATAAGCTTCTTACCTCAAGACAATACTAGGACATAGGTCTATGAAATCAAAGCTGTGACAGCTGTTCACGTGCACAGATTCTGCAAGAAACCAGTACCTTTTGAGGCTGTATGTTCCCCCAATTCAGCTGAAATTGGCTAATGGATATAAAAATTGTTATGGCAGTGGGAGAAAGGTGGTAACAAGACTGCCAGAAAGGCAGGAAGGTAGTGATAAGCTAACAGCCTCATTTCCTTAGGAATTCTGGCAAAATACAGTAAAAGAATTAAAAATTGACACAACATTGACTTTTTACATGAAAATGTCACACTTAACGTTATCTACAGCCTGGAGATAAAATACTGTGCACTCCCAGTAAGTATTCTCCCATTTCCTGAGTAATAAAATTCCTCCTGCATCTTAGACTTAATACATCACATGATACAACTGGTACAAGACCAAATATTATCCACAAGAAACGTTTGAGACAGGTTGAATTTTTTATTTTTTTTTTTTTTTTTAAGAGAGCAATGGATAAGAAGTGCCTACAGAGTTGAAGTGTTTGAATCCATTACAAAATGAAATGGATTTGTGGATAGAGTGCCTGCTTTCTATCATGCAGCCCTGCATTTTATCAAATTTGTATCCCACATAGAGCATATCTAGTGGGACAATTTAGCAAATTTATCTGTATTATTCTTGATACGTTTGACATTCAAAACCAGCACAATACTGAATGCTACATATGCATGCATGTGCATACACACATACATTAGCTACACTGGACTGAATGACATTCCTTCTATACAGAGATTAATAATTAATGAACACATGCTTAGAGAGAACCCATGCAGAACAGTCTGTTTTGTCTTTTTCTCGTGTCAAAAAGAAGAAATTCAGGGAAGGCAGACTACAACTGGATTCCGCAGTGTAAAACAAGGCCCGGTTTAATGCAGATCAGAGCAAGAAAACCACCAACTAGCTAGTCATCTCAATGAACACTGATACCCATCCATGCAAAGTCCTGGGAGCTTTAAGTGATGCTGGCAAGCATTGTGTTATTCATTGATGAGCCATGAATTCACTAGGTGCTGGAACACCATGCTTCTATCTAACATGTGCCTCATGTAGAGAGTGTCTCCTACAGTAACTTTCTTATCTTCAGAAACAAGTCAGTGTACAAATTCCAACTCTGCACTCCATGAACACATATGGAAACCTTCTGATAAAAGCCAGCACTTACAGTTCACACTGTTAAGGCTTAGAATCATACAAGTGACTCCAACAAGTGGAGTACCATGTGCCTTGAATAAAGTCTATATGATAATTCCCATTTTCAGAAGCATCCAACATGAAATTTTGTACTGCAGAGACAATTATTTTGCTTTAAAATACTTATTTAGGGAAAGTAATCTACTTCCCTCAAAGTTTATAATTTGCAAAGTAAAATCTGAAGTAGGCAGTTTGAAGTGGGAATGAATAAGAAATCAAGGCTGTGAATAAATAATTTGATTTACTGTCTTTTATGTACAAAACATTATTCATCATGTGAAAAACACTTTTGTGATAAAAAAGGAGTAAACTCTTTTTGACCCTCTGCATACACTTTTTTAACAAGCTGTTGAAAACAAAAACTAGAAGTTTGGCAACATTTTTTTTTTTTTTTGCTTTTAACCAAAATTTCAAAAGCAGCCTTGAGATGTTGGTGTCTAGAAGATGGTTTTAATCAATATTTTTGGATTATTCAGTATTTCAGACTGATGGAAGCTTTTAGAAGATTGTATGTGGATGGAAGTTAGAAAAGAAGCCAAACAACTGAATGTACAATACTTGTAATTTTCAACAGATGGCACTTTATATCAAGAAATCTATAGTGTCTAATTAAGAGAGCAAAACCAACTGGATGTACGAGTGCACTGACATGCCGAAGTCTGCATCCAAAAAAGCCCAATATCCTTAAATTTGAAAGTATAGCTCTATAAAACTGAAAGTACAAATAAGAAATCTAAACCCAAACAAAAACTCTGAAGGAACATTCTCTCACAGATATTAATCACACAAATGTTTTCCACAAAGGCAGTATATTCCCATCATCTCTTCTTCTCAGACAAAATTTACAGGTAGAATTAAATTTAGAGATGACACAGAAACATGACTATAGCTATTATTGTATTCAAGCTCATAATAGAACAGAGAACCCTTTTAGTAATATTACTTGGAGAGTGCAGTCTTGTGCAGAATTTCACTGGTGTTTTAATATCTAAAGCTACACAGATTTTTAGAATCACTTATGAGTCAACATAAAAAAAAAAGTCACTCTTCTTGGAGATATTGGAGACATGAAGAGAAAGGACCAATGGCAATGGGCAGACTTTGCAGCATGGGAAATGGTTATTACGCAAGTTTTCATAACAGAGTAAGTATTGAAACAGGCTACCCAGAACATCTGAAGCTCCATTTTTTGGAGTTATTCAAAACTCAACAAGGCCCCAGCTGATCTCATCTAGCTTCAACAATAGCCCTGCTTTGAGTGGAATGTCAGACTACAAGAACACCAGTCCCTTCTAGGAAGTTGTAGGATCTTAAATTGTTCAGAAGAAATTGCAATACAAGAGGATGAGACCCAATACCACATCCTCAGGGTGTGATTCTTGAAAAATACTCCCTCAGTTATAACTGAGCTGTATTCTCCCAGAGTCCCAAAACAAACCTTCTCACAAAACCAGAGAACATGACCTTTTAACCCTTGATGATGACATTTCAACAAGATGTAGGAAGTCCTCTTTCTAGTAAGGGACTGAGGACCATGTCTTGGTCTGAATCCTCATTCTGAAATAAACCAAAGAAGTTAGATTTTAAAGTCACCTATTTTTCAGATGTAAGATCTGGTTAGTGGGCAAGCTTCCCACTTCCTAAGTTAATTTATATAGGATCAAGTTAGCAGCCACAGTCAAGAATCATGCACTATGCTAAACAAAAAAATGACGTATCACTTGTAAATTGTGAGAATTTACAATTAGATGTTGCCATCTAACAGTATTCGCTGCTGAAAATATTCATGCCTGCATGTAGAAAGTGTAAGCATTTAAAATTAGAGTATTTCTAACATCAGTTGGCATGCATACAAAACTCTCCTATGTCTGAGCTGAATTCTTAAGGTGATGTGACAAGGTCTTGGAACAAATGAGCTTTTGTAGGTATATCAAAAGGTTTTACTGAACATTATTTGTCCCAGAAACTTTTCCTGGAATACATAAAATCTTTTGTAGATCTACTGTCCATACCTAAATATCACTAGAAATTCCACATTGAATTTGAAGGAGAGAAGTCTGCTAGTAAACTAGCACAGATCAAGTTCCCCTTCAATACCATGCAAGGAAAGACTTGTATAGGAAGGTATAAGAGAGGGTAGTGTACTACCTCCACAGCACTTTGCAATTCAAATACGGGGCCACAAATGCCATGACAGCAATATTCTTTTCTGTTCCCAGAAGAGGCATTCTTTCTCCTAATTGCAATTAAAAAAAAATAAATAAATTTAGGCACATAAGATTCATTCAACAGAATGACAAACAAATAAGAAAAGACAGCAGAAATGGACTAACTCCAAAAAAATGAAGGATTCCAAGCCAGATATTGGCCTTCTCAGGCTAGAGCTCTCACAAAACCACAGCCGTAATTTTAGCGCTTCATTTTAGCGCTTCTACCCTTCATTGGCAGGAGTAGATTCACCTCTTGCACATATGAGAAACTCCATACCTAGATGAACTGAAACACAGCTGTTGCACAGTATGCACATTCAGATACTTTGCAGTTGATTTTAAGACTGATCAATGACTTTGATGTCAAGGAAAGCCTTGGGAATCTGATATTTACAAACTCGGCTCAGAATGAAGTTGCTTCCATACAGCTTCATCCAACCTTAATGCTATAAAAATTTATGCCTCAATCCATTTAATTATTGAGAGATTTCCAAATATCTGATTCAGGCTGCTTCCAATCTTCTCCCATTAGTCCTTTCAGGTTCAAATCTTCAAAAAATTCCAGGCGATGACTACAAAGAAAAGGGAAATAAAAGAAGTTGTAATTCATGTACCATGTGCCTTAAAAAGATACAATATTGTAGTGGTTTAAGCCTCTCTAACCACGCAGCTCGTTCTCTCCCTCACTTCCGGAGGGATGGGAAGGAGAATCGAAAAGAATGCAGCTGCCACAGGTTGAGATAAGAACAGTTTAGTAACTAAAGTATAACACAAATCACTACTGCTACCACCAATAACAATAATGACAAGGCAAATACAAGGGAAGAATACAATAGCTCACCCCTTCTAATACAAAGCCCGACTACTCACTTCCCCTTCCTTCTTCCCCCCCACTCCGAGGGGGGTTGGGGGAAATTGGGAGAAGAATCAAAAGAATGCAACTCCCACTGGTTGAGATAAGAACAGTCCAGTAGCTAAGGTATAACACAAACCACCACTGCCACCACCACCCACAACAATGACCAGGGAAATACAAGGAAAGGGGATACAATTGCTCACCACTCGATGACCAAGCTGTGAACTAAGCTCTTCCGGGTTCCTGCCCCCAGTTTTACATCCTGGGCATGACGTGCTGTGGCATGGAATAGCTCTTTGGTCAGTTTGGGTCAGGTGTCCTGTCTCTGCCTCCTCCCGGCTTCCTCCTCCCTGGCAAAGCATGAAACTCAGAAAGTCCTTGGCCAGACCAAAACATCACTAAGCAGTGACTGAAACACTGGTGTTATCAGCGCTGTTCCCAGGCCCAAAATCAAAAACACAGCGCTGCACCAGCTACCAAGAAGGAGAAAAATGACTGCTGCTGCTGAACCCATGACAAATATCCTCAATAAGTTTAACCAATCTCTATTTTCAGGTTTTCCTGGACAGGAACGTAACCAGTATTCCATGTGTTCATTCTCCAAAACTTAAGTTTATAAATAAAATGTACTACCATGTTCTTGAAAATCTTACACTGGAAAAACACAGGGCAAAATTCTCAGCTACAAACAAGCATTACACAGCATAAAGTGAAGTTAAAGTGCTCACCTTTTAAACTCAGCTCATGTTGCCTGGAACTGCAGTCAGAGCAAGTGTCCAGTGATATCCCACTTTATGACTTACCTGCACTCCAACAGAACAAAAATCTGCAACTCCTGACCATTTGAAAATTTGTATCACAGGGATATTGTTTCCTTACAGAAAAAGGGGAAGACTGGATAATGAGGCTAGCAAACATTTTTTCTTCTAGAAGTTTTATTTTCTTTTAAGCATTATGAATCAGTTCTTTCTAAGAATTTTTCCTTTAAGCTACCACACAGAAACAATAGAATGAAGACACTGAAGCCAATTGCTAATTAATACTAAGTCAACTGCCAAACAGTAGACGGAACATCTGACACTAAATTCATCATTTTAAAAGGTAAATGGAATTCTCTGATTGGGAAGAGATTTCTAAAAGTAAAGACAAACTAAGAGCAATGAAAGCAGCAAGGAGCAACCTCTTCACATAATTGCATCTTCTATCAATGTCTGAAAAGTCAAGGGTTTTTTTGAAAGGGGTGCTATAGAAAGAACAGGAAAATATTATAGCCAGTTTACCACAGAAAAATAAATAGTATTTATTTATTTATTATGAAAGACTAAGAAAGGGAATTTATTAGCAACAGCTTAAATTTTTTTAAATAAACAGATGCAAAGTTTATCTTAAATAAAGACAAAAAGGAAAACTTATTGTCATGGGTTCAGCAGTAGCAGTCATTTTTCTCCTCCTTAGCAGCTGGTGCAGTGCTGTGTTTTTGATTTTGGGCCTGGGAACAGGGCTGATAACACCAGTGTTTTCAGTTGCTGCTCAGTAATGTTCACTCTGACCAAGGATTTTCTCAGTCTCATACCCCGCCAGGGAGGAGGGGAAGCCAGTAGGAAGCAGAGGCAGGACACCTGACCCAAACTGACCAAAGAGGTATTCCATACCACAGCACGTCATGCCCAGGATGAAAAAACGGAGGGCAGAGACCCAGAAGGGTGCACTGCTTGGTCAGGCTGGGTATAGATGGCGAGCGATTGTATTCTTCTCCCTTGTATTTCTCTTGTCATTATTATTATTGGTGGTAGCAGTAGTGGTTTGTGCTATACCTTAGCTACTAAACTGTTCTTATCTCAACCTGTGGGAGTTGCATTTTTCCGATTCTCCTCCCCATCCCCCCGGGACTGGGAGAAGAAAGAGGGGGGAGTAAGTGAACGAACTGTGTGAGGGGTTTAAACCACGACACTTATCTAAAATTTACCTTACCTGGCTGCCAATGTATGTTGAGTAACAAGTTTGCATAAGAACTATAATGTACCCACTAAAGCTAGTTCGTTTATACAAAATGCCCAGAAGTACCAGTTTTTATCAAATCATCTGAGCCTTACAGTCAAAGAAAACAAATAAGCCTAAAGCACGATTTAAAAATCAAGATATCCCAGTTTTTCTACTGATACTGGGCATCCTTTTATTATACTTTTCAGTTTAGTCAGCCTTTTCAAATTTTTCCCAATAAGGAGCCATCTGTAGAGGTAAGATTGTTTAGAACAGTAGGGGAGAAGCAAAATAGGTCTCCTGGAAGTGTATCTGGTAAAGTGAACACTAAATGGCATTTCAGGAGGTGCTGGAGGAAACAAAGAAGTAGAACAAGCTATGATTTAGCTGAGAAAGGTGATAAAACAGATGCCCAGGGTGTTGAATTCATCATTTTCTATGCATCTAAGGGATGACAATACAGAAATCAAGCACTAATTACAGCTATCTGCCACAGTGCTTTATAGAAAGCACAGTGCCAATGGATCTGTGGCTAAGCAGTACAATTAAAATACTAGCAGCACTCAAAGAAAGATAGATTAGCTTTCTTTAAGTATTCCAGAAATAGTGTAAATATATTACAGAAAAGCTAATTTTATGCTTACAAATCTGGTTTCTGTCCTTCCTGTAGCTCATGTTGAGGCACTGGATAAAGCGCTTCATATTTTCTTTCTTCTCCTGAGCCATGAATTGCAAATGCATTAAACTTGTTAATGCATGGTGGAAAATAATTCCAAGGAAGATGAGCTTTACCCTCCCATTTGTTTTTCATTCTGGTCACCTCAAACTCTAAAGGAAGTTCTTCCTGTTAAAGACAGGAAAAATAAACAGAGATAATGTCATCTTCTAATCAGGCAACAGGTACCTAAACGTAACCAGGTTTTCTGTACATTATGAATGTACTTGACCACTTACTTTCCATACTCCTCTTCTGCCAGAAAGCAGCAGCAACAAGTGCTGTCCATGGCTGTCAAAGAAATCAGAGCACCGTTTTCTTCAAATTATGCCAGTTACACAACTACTAGTGCACTGTTCTGCCACAAATACATACACTCCCCATATTGGAACAATTCACAATCTTCCTCATACACATACCTTACAAGCATTAGAACTCAAAATGCAAATAACATATGTAACTTTCAGAGTGCTGTACTTACGGACAAACTTCAACTTCTAAATATTGTCCAGTTCTATCATTCAGGAAAAACGCTTCTACAACTAAAAAAGTAAACAAAAAAAAAAAAAAAAAAAAAAAAAACAAAAACACCAAAACAGACTGTCAGTATTTTATATACTAACTATTTTGTAATACCCTGAAACTTTCATATCCCCCTAAAACAAATCTAGTTTCATGATTTTTGGCCTGTGTCATGCCAGACCTTGGCTAGCTGTGTTCATGCTACTGACAGCTTCCTAACTATTTGAAATGCTGAGCCATAACTGTACCTTCAAGAGCTTTTATTTCTAATGCTTACCATCATAAAATGCTTTACAAAGCACTGTAGTAATCTATTTACCACTTCCAACCTTCAAAACACTCATCTTGATGTTGCAGAAAAATATGGCCTACTAACTAATGCTAGCTCTCCATAAAATAAGCATCACCACACAGCTATTTCATGCAGTATGCTTGCTGTAAACAAAGCTGACCAAGATATACTGATCCTAATCAATCATATGGCAGGCATTCCAGGAAGGGTACTTAAGTGCAGAAGTCTTGTGTTTTCTGGTGGCCTGAGGATTAAAAACAAAACAAAACAAAACAAAAAAAAAAAAAAAAAAGGAAAAGAGGAAGGTACACTTACAGCAGACCATACACCTCATAAATAAGACTGTTAAATCTCAGAAATAGTTAAGAAAACACTGAGACAAGTGATTACTGTTCCAGGTGTGCCTGAAAGCCACGTTGAACCACCTTTCAGGAACACAAAGTAGAATTATAATGGTGTTTCTCAACAGCAATTACATTATTAGAAAGTTTTAGTTAGAATTATGATTATTTTGTTTTTACAAAAGCCTACTTAGTATAATCATAGAATCATAGAATAGTTAGGGTTGGAAAGGACCTTAAGATCATCTAGTTCCTAACACTGTTTTAGTAGGGCTTTAATCAGAATAATTCAATAATTAGGAAGTAGAGAACAGCTAGAAACAAATTTTTGCATTATTCAAAGCAGGTAAAAGTAACAGTATTGACAGGAAGAGAGAAAGAAAACAGCATTATTATAAGAATATTCCCCATTCCATTTGGGAACAGTCTTGAATCATATTTTATAAGCTGCTATCTATTTGTTTCACACTCTTTCAGTCCTCAAATAAAATTGTGGAAAACCAATTAAAATAGAGATAGATTCTCTGCTTCTTAAAGCAAAAGCAGAACCCATCTTTAGGATTTCACTTCTACCTACCAATTGCAAATGCATTTATATATACATATACACCACAAAATTATTTTGATATTCAAATATATGTTAAGCCCTTGTTATTCCACAAATTATATCAGTAACTCAGAAACTAACTTTGATTGCCTACGCTAGGCACCTGACTAAGCACTCTTCCTTGACTAGGGAGAGTCAGCCTCATCATTCTTGAAATCAATCCAGCTCACTGGACTTCATTTCTTCCTAGCCACTGAGCGACATAACATATTTGCTTCTTTTCCCAGTCATTTGTATTGTTGCACTACTATAAAACAACCACCCACCATATGGTCAGCAGTGCTAGTGATGAAAATCATTTCATCGCCTAAAAAAAAAAAAAAAAGAGCATTGCTATTTATACTGTTTGGGATAGTTTTCAGCTGTATATAGCATGAGACTTGTAGTTACTTAAGGAGCTGTTTTAAGGATAAGGCAGTGATTGCAACCAAACTCTTTCCTGGACTGCTCTGGATACAACAGAATAGTAAGTTTTTACTTTACATTTCAGTACAAGCAGTACTGTGACCAAAGAAACTGAATTAGATGTCATACACTCACAACCATTAGATCAATTTAAAAAAAAAAAGTAACCATCACAGACTCTTAAATAAAGGCCATCCATATTCAGTACAGAGGAATACCAGTGTCTACACAAATCAGATACAACTGCAGAATAGTTACGCTTACCCTCATAGTCCCACAGTCTACTAAAAGGTTTCCCCGGCTCCCCGAGTGGTGCTGGAGGGTCATTAAAGAAGGGAGCACTAACTTCCATTAGCAGTCCCACATTGTCTGACTTCAGCCAAATTGTTGCTGGCTCATGGCTCACAGGTAAACCATCCCATGTGTGTTTAATTGCAAATTCCATCTTCATACACTACATAAATAAGAAAGGAAGGTTCTGTCAATTATCATCTTTGATTCCATTTCAGCACCAACCACAGTGTTTGCCCGGCCAGGAAAAAAAAAAAAAGCACACTTTTGTACAAAGTCAATCACCAAATCATGTTTTTAGATATTAGAACTGAAATAGTTTAACTTTTCAAAGCAACTAAATAAGCAGTTACATGAATGCTTTTCATAGGTTTTTATACTTGCATGGTAACAAATCACCCTGACTCTTACCAAAGGTAATTAAGGTATTTCATGTATGTACCCAAATAAACACCTTCCAAAGCCATAAGAAATATCTATCAAGAAAACACAGACTCCACTACAGGACCTTAGATGATTTGGTGTCATGAGAAAAACAGATTGAGAAGGGTCTTTCATGAATGAGATACAAGAAAATGAAACAATTAGCTAAAGCTTTCCTTCACAGTCATTGCAAACCAGCCAAACTAAAGGATTTCAAGCAAAATTGCAAGCACATATTGCTAAACACATTGAATGTTTGCACACATGCAAGAACAGAGAATACTGCACTCCAACAGCTGTTGCCACTTTGAAATATACAAACCTTACAAATAGCCTGAATCTATTTAATAAGCAAAAGAACCAGTAGAGTCCAGTTTCCAAACAATTTTAAAGCTCCTGGAGCCTTAATCCTCCTCTCTTTAGTATCATGAGTTCATTCCCTGCCCATGGCAGGGGGGTTGGAACTAGATGATCTTAAAGTTCTTTCCAACCCTAACTATTCTATGATTCTATGATGGTTATTTTTTCAAAGCGATCCTTGATTTGTTCCCTTACACATCTAGCCATACAAGAAGTGAACTGGCAGCACATAGCCCAGCAGAGAATTATAAAGTTCTGTGACCAGAAAGACGCTAGCTCAGTACTTGAGTTGTAACCATACGGGGAAACACTAAATTGGATCATTTAATCTTTGCCTCACTACCTACTTCCTTGGGACTCACAGAAAGGTAAGCGTAGCTTACTGCATTCTGCAAGTATTATCAACATGTGTAGCATGTGAGACAGAATGTAACTACACATGCATCACGCTTCTCTACATGCCATAGTCTTGCTGTTAAGACTGTGAGTTAACTGTCTCATACACTCTGCTACAGACATACCAGCCAGCTTCTTTTCACTGATAGGTCATCCTGAAAAGCACCAGATCTCTTATCTTTCTAGCTAGTTTACTGACCTAAGCTCATGACATAAGTAGATACACTCACAATCAAGGAGATCATGATGTGACCAAAGAAGCGTGACAGATCAGAGAAAATTTGAAACAACAGATTTAATCATTAGTACCTTAGGAAGTCCAGTAAAAAAGGAAAGTCAAATAATGGAATACCACTTTGACAAGGCTGCACTTAAATAAACTGCAAACTAATCAAATTCTTCTATCAGCATTTTAACTGCATAAGCCAGACAAGTATCAGATGTGCTTTACGCAAGAGACCTGGAATAGCCCTAGAAAGTATGAAAGACTTTACCATCATTAATGTTTGCTCCAACTGAAGTGGCAGGTAAGTTTCTGGAAAGCTAGACTGCACAAGTTGAGAGAAAACAGTAATTGCTCAAAGCATGGGAAGACACCTTTACAGCATCCTAACAGCATTCTTAAGCCAGCAGAAAAGGGCCCACAGTCCAGTATTAATACTAACTCAAACAGGCAAAGCTAAATCACCACAGTTTAAAACAAAAAGAGATAATTAGGTATTCCAAGCAAGTACAGTGACAGCTCTTCTGCAATAATTACAATGTATACCACCAAATGAAAGAGCAATATGTTAAAAAATAAGTCCCTTTCACAACACAAACAGCTGCTGAAACATACTCAATGGGCTAATAAGCCTTAAAATTATTTAGAAAATATTAGTCCACAGAAAACATAGGTAAGAGCTGTGTTTTTAAGCTACAAACACTGAGCAGCATAAGCATGAACTCTCCACAGATGGTAAGGCCCTTCCTAGTGTTTTCTGAATGAACAGAATTCCTGTAAATTGAATACATGTGCCTTATGCACTTACCACGAAAAAAAACAAAACAGAATTTCATAAGGAGGATTACTTACTGAAAAGAATAAAGTTTAAGAGAAGATGGGCACATCTAAACAAATTAATGAAGTGTTATGAACCCATTTTATACTGCATTATGAAATTAACATGCACTTAGAAGTGAACATTCCCTTCTATCATTCAGTTTCAATTTGTGCTAATATATTTAACTATTTGCTTTCACTGGTCAAGGCAAATACCTGAAACACCTATTTGAAAGGACTACCAGATTTTAGTAGCTTTCTAATAAAAAGAGGCTGGAAAGATCTTAAAATACAGAGAGAATTACATGACTAGCTACTGCAATTTCTTCTTGAAGTAAGCAATGTGAACCTTGCCTTTGGGCATGAGATTCAAAAGGTTGTCTCTGGAAAAGTCATGACATATCAAGTTTAATAGAAAAAAAAAGAGGCAATGAAAGAATATAACTTGCTAAGCTGCTTTAGACACTACTGTAACTGCAGTGCCTAAAACGAAGACAAGGCACAAGATGTATCACACATGCACACCCCTATTTGTACCTATATGATAGATGACTTTTTTTGGTTAAAAAAACCCTTAACTCCTGCAGGGACAATTCACAGTATACCTAAATGAACATACTGAAGATTTAGCCTGCTGCTGTAAACCACTATTACTCTTGAATAAAGCATGCAATTTAAAACAAACAATCAAAAATCAAACAGATATTATGGGAAACTGCAAAACATTCATTAGCATCTGCTGCTCAATTTATTGGACAGAAAATATAAAATTTTCCAAATTAATAGCCTCTGGTGCAATTTTTATTACATTGCACAGATCTAGATAAGGGGGTTACTAGCATGCGTTTTAATTATAATAAAAACAGCAACACAGAAATAGTGCAAAAGCAAATTAAAACAGCAAGAGGCCACCCTCCATTACCTTTTTAACATTACACTTCTACCAGTTGCTACTACGCTGTAAAGACATGCAACTGCTCCATAGTTTTACAGCCAGTACTTTCTCAGTCACTTCGTAGTCATACTGCATGGCCTCAAGCTACACAGGGCCGAGAACACCCAGCTGGTACGCTCAGACCCCAGCAGAAGGAGAAATCTGCTGCTGCTCGCCGCTGCCATCACTTCATCTCCCTCCCTACCGAACGGATTTACGTCTTCCATTCCAGACCCCACTCATGCCGGTAAGAAAGAAAAGAACAAGCAGGATAGTAATTACCCTACTGTTTTTCTTAATTGCTCCAAGAGAACAGGGGCAAAGTCAGAAACTGAGTAGAAACAGTATCTTTTAGCGTATTTAAGACTTCGCTTTTAGACACAGACATGAGTTCCCAGAGGACTCCAAGGTATCTCCGGTCTCGGAGCGCCCTTCTCCAACGTCAAGTCCCTCAGATGCGTTTACCAAGGCACTCCTTACAGCCGCGGACACCCGCCGCCCTCCTCCCCACCTCCGCCACTACGCTCGCCGTCAGCTGCCGCCAGAGCGCTCCAGCGCGCACGCGTGGGTGCGCGCGCACACAGGCACCCCAGACCCCCTCCCGCCGGTGTGCTTCCCGGTCACTGCTGGGGTGGGTGCTGGGACCGGTGCTGCAGGGGGATTGGCCTTTAGCCGCTCTGTGAGCGCGGCGAGAGGAGGGGTTAACGGCTGCTGGGGCGCTCGTGGGCCGTCAGTGCCGGTTGGTGCCCGGAGTCCTTCTCTCAGGCGGCGGTAGTGGCGCGGTTGCTGCTCCGAGCTGAGGGGAAGGTGTGTGGAGGCTGTCTTAGCTGCAGCTGTGGCTTTATTTAACGAGAGAAGTGGGACCTGGTGGGTGAGGGGAGTGCGTCTGCGTTGTCTGGAAGTTACTGATTCCATCTTCTTAATAGTTCTCGTCTTCTTTATCCGCCAGTGAGCTGAACGGCCGAAATAACTGGTGTTTCTCCGGTTTTTTTTCGAGCAGGTTTTCTTCGAGCTAACTGTGCGACGGTGAAGTTTTCCACGGGAAACGTGGCTACTGAGCTCAACAGTGGGGAGAGTCAGGTGAGATCTCTGCCAGCGGTCAGCATCTCGGGCTGCCGCCCGCTTCTGGCTCTTGGCGTGTCGGACACCTTGTGCGCCTTCGAAGTATTAACGCTATTAAACATTTTTGGCTGACAGGTTTATGTAGATAATGTCCTATGTTATAGCTCTTACTCTCAAACCTGGTATCTTTCAGATCAAAGGCTAAGTATGCCACATGAAATAGATGAGATTTTGAGAGCTACTTCTCACCAGGTATGTGAACTTGGGGAAGGAAGTAATAAGATTTTTTTTTTTTCATAATGAAGTTTTGCAACAGACATATTTCTATACACAGACCACAGCCTGCTTCAGAGTGGCCTGGCCTTGCATTGTGGCCATCCCACAACCCTAGAGCTGCTTGTTGTTTTTCCAAGCATAAACAATAGAATAAAACTATGATGACAGTGAAATTCTGGTGTATTTAGTGCATTTTCAAAAGTTTGTCATATGCAGGAGAACATATCCTTGAGAGAACGCGATTTCTCCTTTAGTAGAGGCTCACTCTTACAGACTTTTTTCCTAAGAGATTGGTCTCTTGTTAAGAGAACTTTTTGTGCTGGGTACACTCAATCTGTCTGAAGGTCTGAACAGAAACTAGCATATCAGCTTTTGCATGATGCTGAGGTGCATGGAAATGAACTTAGCACTTACACAAACCTCTGATTGCTTTTTGAAGAGTGAGATGATTCCCCCTCAGATCCAGTTATGCTTTGTGTCAGAGCATCTCCAGGAAAAAAAGAAAAAGTTGATTTTTTTTCAAATTGGGCCACCTAAGTATTTTTGAGCATAACCTAAAAGTGGTCATGTGGGATATTGTGTATTATTACAGTGTAGACAAAGCAATAGCTTTGGTTTGCATATAAAAATTTAAAACTACATGCAGTCATGTGCAATTACTAATATGTAAAGTATACCATTACAGAAAAATGGCCCTGGTGGTGATGTCATGTCAGGATCCAGGATGATGAATGCAAGGTAACTGGTTGCAAGTGATAAGTGGGAATACTAAGTACTTAAAGAAATCATCATGCACTTTTAAAAATTTAACCAGGTGAGCCTGGTCTTATGTGAATATATTCACAGCTCTGAACTTGTCTGTAGACTCTGTAAAAGTGTTCCTGTAGTAGTTGTTTTTAGATACCGTTCTCTTAATTCAGTGAACTAAATATGTGAATTTTCTTCTGCAATCTGTAAAATAAAGGATGAGATATGAATGGAGGAATTCTCTAGTCTAAATTTTAAGATGATAAATAGAAGTGCAGCTAGGATTGTACTGATCTAGGTAACTGCTGTCTGTTGAGGTCAGGTGGCTGTTTTTAAAAGTGCTTATTTGACAGTCTTCAAGTAAGAGTTGCCTATTAGTAAATTGTTTAATAATTATTGTCATTCCTGTTATAAAAATAACCTATCCTTTTTTGTTAGCTTTTAAGGTATTATCCCTTTAGACTAATACAGAATTTTCAGGTAATTACTCTCAATTAAAAAAAATGTTAGGAAGGAAAAAAAGATATTAGTAGAACTACATTATTTTACATTGTCTTATAGGCTGCTTTACTGTTGTATGCGAAAGCAGTAGCAGTCTACTTTTCCATCATTTGGGATTCTATGTATGAAATACTGATGCTCTCTTAATGCTCGTTTATAATGTCACATGTTCTGTTATAGAGGAAATATGCTGTTGGATGATCATACTTTTAAAATAGTAATTATATTTGTTCATTTGATTCTGGTGAATGTCAAGGTTAGATATAAAGAAAAGTGACTGTTCTTTAGACGAAGAATTCTTTAAAACTAGTTAATTATCAGAACAATGTTTCAGCATTTACAAAACTTAGCATGTTTTTCAACTTTTTAGCTTGTCAGCTCTAAGGAGGGAGTATTATGAACAAGTGGAAGAAATGAGAGAACAGCAGCAGCGTTATTGGGTATGGATGTTCCTAACATTTCAGACTGTAAATTCTTAGTATTTTATAGTGTTGATGTCTAGGCCGTTAGTTTTTGTCAATAAAGGAAAGTCTGCCTTCGCCACACTTCACAAACTTGCTGGACTACAGTTTGCTTAAAATGAATGAATGGAGAGCTTTCAATTAAAAGGCTGGGAGATTGTCCAAATTGCACAGATTACTGTTTGGAGAAGTGTTGTAAAATAAAACATGCATGGTTTATATCTATAGATGTTCTGAAGTGGTTGCAGGTATTTTCCCAGGTGGCATTCAGGTGAGGCAGCTGTTTCTCTCTTACCTTACAGGTCTGATTTTGGCCATGCAGTCCAGCTCAGTCCTGCAAATGTAGATGCACCCAGCCTTCTTCATTCTTAATAATTCTGTAGATTCTAATAATTCTTTAAATGTTGGTTATCATGGAGACTGCGGTGGAGGGGGACTGTCCACCTTTCAGCCACAGAAAAAATGAACTTTAATACTTCATAGAATCATAGAATAGTTAGGGTTGGAAAGGACCTGAAGATCATCTAGTTCCAACCCCCCTGCCAGGGGCAGGGACACCTCACACTAAACCATGCCACCCAAGGCTATGTCCAATCCAGCCTTGAACACCGCCAGCGATGGAGCATTCACAACTTCCCTGGGCAACCCATTCCAGTGCTTCACCACCCTTACAGTCAAGAATTTCATCCTCATATCCAGTCTAAACTTCCCCTGTTTAAGTTTGAACCCGTTACCCCTTGTCCTCTCACTACAGTTCCTCATGAAAAGTCCCTCCCCAGCATCCCTATAGGCCCCCTTCAGATACTGGAAGGATGCTATGAGGTCTCCCTGCAGCCTTCTCCAGGCTGAACAGCCCCAACTTTTTCAGCCTGTCTTCATACGGGAGGTGCTCCAGTCCCCTGATCATCCTCGTGGCCCTCCTTTGGACTTGTTCCAACAGTTCCATGTTCTTTTTATGTTGAGGACACCAGAACTGCACACAATATTCCAAGTGAGGTGTCACAAGAGCAGAGTAGAGGGGCAGGATTACTGAAAAGCAAAGTAATGTTATGTTTAATATTTAAAATCTGTGGCAACCAGAAAGCAATTTTTACTTGTGATCTACATGCAGAAGAGATCCTCCAGTTTTGATTTAATGCACTTAATTTGTTAAATTTGTCTATCATAAGGATTCTGCAAACAGTCTTGAAGCTTGGCTGATTTCAGAAGGCAATAGAAGCACTATGGTTTTGTTGCACTAGTTAACAAAACAGTCCATTAGACTCGTGTAACTGAAGTTTGTCCTCAGTTAATTTCTAAACTGTTTTCTCAAATACTTACTGTATGAAAGATGAGAGTTATCCACTGTATCTCTGAAAGAGCTTGAATTAATAAAGAATCAATCTGTAAGAGCCATAAGAACTCCTAAAGGTAAGTTTAATGCTCATAATAACTTCTGAATGCCTTAGATATAACAGGACCTGGAATATACAGGACTTAGCAGCTCTTAAATTTAAGTAGCATCCCGTGACTTTCCTTAAAGAATTAACAAAGTTTGTGTCACTTGAATGAGTGCTTACTCTTGCATGTTTTTATGTTAGGCACAAATGAGAGAGATGGAACAAAAACTTGAACAAGTCACTTGGGAAAATGAAAGGTAAATAACTGTACTTCTGCTTTTCTTGATTTCTAAACCTTGAAAAGCTTTTTCTCTAGGACCTTGAAATCTTTTGAACCTACTTAAAAGTTGAAGATTTCATACAAGCTCAGTGGCTCAATGTTGGTGCCTTTAAGTGCTTACTGTAGATTACAGCGCTATGTTTAGGAGATTTAACTACGTATCTAAAAGAACTAGATGGTAAACTATTTCAAACTGTCCATTGTGTTTGTAGTACATAACAATAGATTTAAATATGACTTAGAAGTAAACAGTATGTACAGGTTGAAGGTATAGTTTACTTCACTTGTTAAAAAAATACTTGTTAAAGAAATACTTTGCTGAACTTAGTTATTTGAATTTCAGGCTGCATGCAGAGTTGAAAGAGGCTATTGAGAAGCAGCTGGACGCCTTTCCTTTCGTGTCTCTGGGAACCGATAGTTTTGCAGATGAATATATAGTGAAAAACCTTCAAGAGCAACTAAAACTGGAAACTCAAGTGTGTGAGATAAAATAGTACAAATGTTTTACTTCTCTTGTTGTGCCTTGGCAGATTAGAGGAAGCTGATTTATTTATTGGTTCAGAATTAAGTTGTTCAGAGTTCCTTGACACTCTTTTGAGGCGTTCTGACCTTCTGTAGCTAAATAAACAAGTGTTTGTACTTTCAGCTGAAAGACCTGAAGGAATTTCTTTCCTAGATTAATATAAGGTTTTTTAGAATTAATTTGTATCTGTGTTTTTACATAGTTGACTTCATCTGGAAGTCAGCCAGACCAGGAAATTAATGAAATACCTTGTTCAATTCAAATTTGTAGTAGAATAAAAATAGAGGTTAAGACCTCTCTTTAGAAAATGATAGATGAAGGTAAATGTGCTATAATGAAATATTTCATACAAACTATTGTTCTGTAACAGGCAAAGGAGCAAGCAGTAGAGCTTTGGCAGACTGTACTACAGGAGCATGATCAACTCCAGCAGAAGTACCAGGAATACCTGACTGAAACAGGGATTCACACGCTTGAAATGCAAAGGCATAAAGTAATTTTAATTTGTTTTTGTTGATTTTGGAATCTTTCTATACTGTAGAGATGATGGGGGTGTGTGTAGTCAAACTGAAGGAGGGAGGTGCCTACCAGTACTGTTAGTTATTTTCCGTAATAGTTACCTAACGATGCATGGTTAGATGTGGTCACTGATTCATCAGCTACATGCACTGTTATGTCTGGAAAATTCTTTATTTCAAATATATGGGCAGGAACTTGCAGAGGACATGGAGTCTTACTGTGTATATATGTATATGCGCACAAGATAGTCATGTGCATATAAATGTGTTTGAATTGCAGGGTTGGAAATCATGATTTTTTTTTTGCCATTTTTAATTAAGGGGTGTGTCTGCTACTGTACTTAGCAAAAACACTTATAATAGCGTCATAGTCTATGTGGCACTTTAAAGGCACTGCTCATGCTTTCATATTTTGGGAATAAGTATGTATGAGTACTGGAAGGAGGCAGTTTATAACTGAGTGAGACTTGGATACATCTTTCAGTAGCACATCTAATTATCCAGGTTACTACATCAATAGATAAAAGCAATCTAATTAAAATCTACAAAGGCATATTGAATTTCCTACAGTGTGTATACATTTTGGGGAAATGTTTTCAGTTGACTATGAAACTCTATAATTATACACTCTTTATGATGATAATGATTATAACAAGCTCTGAATTCTCTTTTTAGGATCAGCTGACTGGTTTTCAGCGGTTGACTCAGCAACTGAGCATAGCCAATCAGAAAAAAGAGTTGGTAAGTAAAACTTCTGAAAAATGACCTTGTAAATTATGGGGAGGGGTTCTACTAGAGCTTCAAAGTATAAAAGAAAAGCAAGAAGCCCTTCATACGTACCTTGTTGAAAAAGAAATTGTGCCTCTCAGAATTGCAGACTTTTCTGGGGACGAGTCAAAAATCAAGTAGTAACAGCTCTTTTTTTCCTGAACTCCAAACACCTGGTCAGCCTGGCTGGGAGGTTAACTCTTAATATTATGTGAGCTCTTCCTTCAAGAACTCAGGTTACACTCATAATTTGAGCATGTGGTGAGTACACTTCAGTTACATGCATTCAAAGCCATCTTCACAAAGGAAAAATTTAATGATCATCTTTTATACAGGCTATTCTCTGCCACATGTTTACTGATTGATTGGCACTGTTGGCTTCAGTGTCTTTGTTACCAACCTTTTCAAAGGTTTTTCTGAGCAATAATCGTCTACCAGTGCTTCATCCATATACTTGGATTATGAGACACCTTAGCCTCTAAGATTTAGCCTAGGACTTCCCAGGATTAACAAAAGCTTTTAATACTGTTAAAAAAATCAAGAAGAAATCCTAACCTACCGTAGGTAGTCTACTGTCTTCTGTCTTTATCACTGGAACCCTTTTTCCTCAGATGTGACCTCCTGTTAAAATATTAGCCAGATTTCTTTGGTGTGAAATAGTGTAGGTATGAAGGAAAAATTTACATTCTTTGTCATGGTGCCTCTGTTATTGAAACTTCTCTATTGCCATCTTTTCTCTTTCCCCACTTTTTCTGTTCTGTTCAAAGCCGGTGAAGTCGTCAAATGTTCTTTGACGCTTTTTTTAACATATCTAATCATTGTTATAGCTCACCTTTAAATTCTTTCCAATTGTGTCATCATTCTTGAACTGTGGTGCTGGAAACAATACAATATTCCAATTGAGCCCTTACCAATGCTGAGTAGTATATTGCAGATTACTACAGAACTGAATCTTGCAAGCAGTTGTCCTGTTAATAAAAGCAAAATAACACTCTGAGAGGAACTTCTGTATTATGTCATTTCAAAATTCACTATTCTGTAAAGATAGATTCTTTATAATTATTGGGAGACAGCTGTCTAAAAAAAAATCTCAAGCAAATACAGTTATGAGCTTTTGAAGCAGTTTTGCTGAGGATTTTGCGGTTGCAGACTGTTTAATCTGCTGTTCCGACGTCAGTGGTAGGTACCTAAAAAAACAGTCACTGAATGCTTAAAATCATAAAATTGGAAAGAGATGATATGGAGAGGAGAGAGAGTAAAATATGTGAACTCATGGAAAGATATGAAACAGGTGATGTTAACATAAAGGTAATCCATTTCTACTATCCAAAGGATAGGCATATGGTAATCCATACTCTTATCCAAAAATAACTGATAGGCATAAAGATATCGTGGGATAAAGAAACATGCTCTTTCTTGAACTAACAAACTGAAAAATAGGAAATAAAGTCAGTAAATAGTCAGGCTTTTTTATTGTGGCCGAACAGCTGTGTTTCCTAGATATGCTCAGGTTAGAGGTGTTCAGCATATTTATAAACTAAATGAGATTCAGTATTGAGGCAAGTGTTAACCGCTGATGTCAAGCTACTTAGGGTAGTGAAAACTAAAGTAAACTGCAGAAATTTGCAGGAAGATCTCATGATCTTGAGTATCTGAGTGAGTTTCATCTGACATTGGTATTAAAAATAAAATAACGCATGTGGGCAAGAGGAAGCTTTCGCTTTGCCTACTCTATGATGGTCTTGAAATTAACTGTCACCACTCAGAACAGGTATTTTAGAAGTAGGAAGTGTCTGAAAACAATTCTTAGCAACAGTCAAAAAAGCAACAACGATGTTAGCAATTATTAGGAGATGGGGTAAGGAATATATTGTGTTTAAGTCCAAAATACGATTGCATCTTGAATGCAGCCTGCAACTGTGGTCATCTCTGATATCTCAATGTAAGGTATATGTAGATCCAGAGACGGCTGGTAGCGTAACAAAAATAGGAAATGATTCTTAAATGATAAGGCAGTTGAAGGAGAAATGGCAGCTCTTGCTGGCATAGAAAAAATGAAGGAGTAGCAATTGCTCGTTGTTTGTTGTCTCTACTTTCTATGTGTTCTACTATTCTATTCATTGTCATAAGGTATTCCAGGCACCTAAACTAGATGGAAATCAAACACTTGGTCTGAGCTATTACAGTTCTCATCTCAGGAAGTTCCTATGCTACCAAAATATGGGGAGGATTAAGTAAAATCACTTCTGTGTTTGCCTTCCTAAAATACTCTATCTAAACCTTGGAGATGAGCCACAGTGTTAAATAGACCTTGCTGGCTATTTTAATGGTATTATATTCTGTAGAAGTGTCCTGTCACAATTCTAAACATCTATTTTCAATACCATAAGGATCATGTTACATGTGTCTCCTTATTTTGCAGACTAATCAACAGCTTCTGCAAATTGTAGCGCAACAGGAAGTGGAACTACAGAACCAACAAAAACAACTGAGGTATAAACCAGGCAATTAAAAAATTATTAATTATCTTTTCTATAGCTTTTTCTAACCTGCTGCTATATCATGGACTTTGTACTGTAAACTGCCTTGATAATGATAGTTACAACGGTTTCAGTTAACGCCTCTAAAGTTTGTTAGAACTGTGTGCATCATTAGTGTTAGGGTCGCATATTTAAATAACTCTTTAAAATAAATATTTATGTTTTTAGGCAAAAAAAATATAATTTGCTTAAATTTTGAGTTAAATTTTCCTTTGATTTTTAGATACTGTAATTTCCTTCAACACTGTGATTAAAATATTTAATACAGTTGGACTGCTGTGATTTTGTTAGATGGTTTTCTATTTTGATTTTTAAAGAACATCACCCCAGAAATGGTAAAAATCACTCCTATTTCTATGTAAACAGTTAAAGATGGCTCTCTGTGTGCATGCACTCAATTTTGTATGCAGTTTTTGCAAGCAATGATGGTATTGAGAAACCTAGGTTGGCTGCATCAGACCTTCTCTCTCCTATCTTCTGAACCCATCCAAAATATTACATGAAAAGCAGCTGCTATCTGTTGTAGTGCTAAGTGATTGTCACTGTAAAGATTGGGTATTACACGAATTTCAGCATCTGTTTAATGAGTCTAGTTGTTCTATTCATAGATATTAATGTTACCATGTCACAAAACCCACATTAAAAGGTACAGGTTGAGGGTGAATGAATAGATTTATTAGTGTTGAATATTTATTAACCAATTTAAAAGTTGGGGTTTTTTTTAAGATTGGATGCATCCAAACTTTCTTGCTGTTAAAGCGATAAAAATTAGCTGCTTCTACTATTAAGCTTTCACCCCGGTTGGTACATTATCATTTATTTACTAGAATAATTTTGTTTTAAACAATATTTAATTTTACATTTCCTTTTGTGCAATAAATGTAGGACCAGAACCTGCTTACAAATTCCAGGTTATCTCAATCATTGAAAATGTGTTTTTGAGAGGGACTTGTTAGGACCTCTCATTTTTCTTAGTCAAGATTTTTCTTTGGAAAAACTGTTTTCATAAATCACATTTTGGAAAACAAGTGTTATGACAAGCAATCAAAGATTAACATGGTACTTGGGGTATTTGCCAAATAAAATATTTCCAGACTTTGTCATCACTTGCAATTTGCTTGTGCTACTGTTCTTTGAAGGGAAACAACATTTTCATATCCCTACTTTTTTTTTAATTTCTTTCTTTGCAGAGGATATTAGTATCGAATTACTGTTTTGATCTCTCATTCATCTGTAAATCTTTGCTCTTGCATTGACATGCTTACAGTGACTCATGTAATAAGTGGGGCTGAAAGCAATTAGCATAAACTGAACCTATTTTAGACATTCAGTAAATGTCTAAATTCACTCTAAGGTCTCTCACCCACAATCATGAGATTTAATGTTTTCTTTCAAGCTGCTGTTTTAGAAGTCTTTCTGGAACTATTTAATCTGGCTGGCAGTGATCATGCGCAACCTTTGTCATTGTTACACTCCCTTATAGCATTCTCAGTTTTGGGAAAAGAGGATCTTGGAGGACTTTTGTGTCTAATTATGGGCTCTGATTACACTTGCGTTCCTCTCAGATCAGCTAGAAGTTCTTGTAACCCTGAAAGCGGTGCTTTTATATTTGTAAAGCTAATGACAGCAGCTCTGTACAGCTCTAAAAGTGCTGCAGTGATTTTTTTTTTTTTTTTTTTTTAAAAGTCTGGCGTATTTTACGTCTTGTTTTTCTTAACATGAAGTTACATAGATGTAGTTTACATGGATTATATAGCATATATTACATACAATTCCAATCCTTTAGATTGTTTTTAATAGATACACATTGATTTATAATGATAGAGTAACAAGTCGGGAGAGGAAAAGTAGATCTAAAAAAAACCAAACTTGTGTATAAGAGAGTTTAGGTTTGATTTAGGTTTGTGTGGCCTAGATTGAATGTAATTTTGGAGATTTTGATACTGCTAAATTTATAAATGTGTTTTGATAAACTTTAAATTCTTTAAAATTAATTATATCAAAGTATGCAGTCTGACATGTAGTCATGAAACACTTTAAACATGCTCCTGACATATTGTCATGCTGTATCTCCAGTACATGTGCCTAAAGGAATACTGTTAGATTAAGATTTGGCAAGTAATCTGGGAAAAAGAAGACAAAATGAAGAATTCTGCTGGAAATTATTTTAAGCTTGATGTTAGCTTTTATTTTTTGGATCAGACCTTACCCAAAATAAAAAAGCTAAAATTTGGGCAAACACTCCCTAAGAAGTGCTTAAGAACTTAATTATTGTTTCTCATCAATGTTAACATAAACATTTAAAATGTACTGCATTGTACTATTTATGTACTATTATGCTAGCTATTGAAGGGCGATAATCTGCTACTCTTAGAGACATTGTAATATTTGATGTATTTCTGTAGAGAATTGAGGTTTGAATAAATTTCACTTATATGCTAGAATTTTTACTGAAGCATTTTTTTTTGTGCTTTAGTGTTTCAAAGCTGTGTTGTATACAGCTAATCATGTAGTTCACTGTATTGTTGTTCTGTTGAATTAACTACTAGCAGCTGCCTCTGGAGAGGGGATGCTTGACAGTCAGTGACCTAATGGTCTTTTCTGGTGGCTTGATCTGTTGAGTTTTACTGCGGGCATTAAAAATGTTTTAATCTATATGCTAATGAAATATTTTTAAAGATTGGTAGATAAAATATATAAATTAAGAAAACTGGCATTGCTAGGGTGTGTATCTGCATTTCAGAATCTTAACGCTTTTAAACAGAGAACTTGTCAAGGTTATGTTAAAGATTTATTGCACAGTGAAGAATAAAATCTGCATCTTTAGAATTAATCTTTTGCTTGTTAAACATACACCTCTGAATTTGATCTGAATCTGAATTTGTTCCTTAAAATTCATTTTTTATATTTAAGCTTTTCTGAGTTTTATGATTGTTTGTTTGTTTGCTTCTCCTTTTGCTGGGTTTTAAGGTTTTGTTTTGGTTTACAGCACATTTTAAATATCAGGGGGAAAGAAAGTTAATGTCCTCATAAATTTACCAGTACTTTTTGCAGGAGAAAGGTGCATAATTCAGATGGAGTAAGATCAAACTTCTGGACCTGCAAAGAGGACCATATGTCTGGGAACAATGTTTTTAACTTTGTTTTTTGCTTTTAAAAGAAGTCATAACAAAATTAGCTTTTCTGATTAATTAAGCTGAAATCAAGTATTTGGTGTAGAATTGCTGGGATTATGTATATCTTGCTTAAGATTTTCATATAGGTATAATATGTTCTTGTCTTTTATGTCATTAAATCAAAGTCACTATAAGGATTGTTTTGCTTCATATTGATTATTTAAATATTTTCTAGCTTCTTTCGTTACTATTGGTGCTCCAGTTTGTATTATTTTATCTAATATATTTGCTCTTTTTTAACTGTATCATACATGATGTCGTTGGTCTTTAAATTTAGCCTAATGTGCAGCCTGAATAATTGGGTTACACCCCAGGTGAAGGACAGTCTGTCTTTCTGCTCTCAAGTCAGAGTAGGAGGGTTGCCCGTTTCAATAAGCTTTTCTACTTAGGAGGAAGTCTGATTCCTTAACTAGTCGTCATTTAAAACCTATTCAGGTTACAAAGCACATCAGTTAAATTCTTCAGAAGTGGTTAATGATTTTTTATTTTATTTTTTTTTCAATTCCTAGTCAGTTTGCTTTACGAAGTGAAATCTAATTCTATAAATTATTTTTCTACGGAGTATCTGTGGCCAATTATATTTAAGCTGACTGAATGACTTGAAGTTCTCAAATATGTAATCAACACATACACCTTCCTGGTAGAGGTTTTAAAGAAGTCATTTTCACAGAACAATTGTTTAATGAATCTGTTGTTCCTCTTTCAGTATGCCACGCAGTAAGAAGGAGAAGGGGGAAAAGTTTTCTGCCCTGTAGGAGCAGTGTTACAAAATTTGACTGCACTTCACAGCTGTTTCAACAAAGTTGTAATTGATCTGGGTTTTTTTTTCCCCTGTAATATTTGAAATGTAATTCATAGACTGTTTTCTTTATACAGGCAAGCCAGAAAAGATGAGCAGACAGCAAATCTTAAGGTTGATGAAATGACCAGATTGACAAAGAGGCTTCAAAGCCAATTGGAGAGAAAGGTACTTTAGAGAAAGGAATAATTTTCTATTGCAATTGAATGGCTAGTCAGTTACCTGAATGCTGATGTAAAATTAATTGCAAGTTGTTCTCTAACTTATTTTATGTTAGTACATGCTTATTTTGTTCAGGAAAGGTCAGATGATGTCTGAATAATGCATACATTCTTTCTAGGAAGAAAACACCTTATTTGGCCAGCAAAGAGAAGCAGCATTTGGCAGCCACTTGTATCAAATGCGGACTAGGATAACACAACTAGAAACAAGGTAACAATCGCTCCCTGGGTGTTAGTCAGGCAATGCGTGCGCGTAAGTTTAAATACTGTGGGTTTTTTCAGCCTCTGGCTTTTGTGTTTCTGAGCAGCTCTGTTTTCTCAAAATACAGGTATCTTCATGCTTGGCTGCTCTCAACCTTGTTATATTCTGCAGCCTTTCGGAACAGCTTCTGATTTCAGTGTTTTTAAAACATAAACAGGCCACCTGATTTTATTGACTGTAATGGAGAAAAAAATGAGGCATATATATTTCGTTCTAGTACATAAATTCTAGTTACTCAACTCTTGTTAGCTTTGGGTGGAACTCTAAAGAAAACCATTGGCACTGAAATTTGAAAATGTTTATGTAAACTAGAAGGTTTTGAAGTTATTTCCCCCCCCCATGTTAGATAGGTTTTGTTTTGAGGTGTTAGTTCAGCAATCTTTACTCAGAAAAAGGTAATGACATTGTTAAAGCTCGCTTCTTAACAATAAATGCTAATTACAAAAGCAGCTTGAATAAGTTTGAGCTAAGGAGTAGAACTTAAATTCCAGCACTATCTACTGGAAGATGTAAGACTCGGGTGCTTTTGTGTGGATTTTTTTCCCCCCTTCATTTTCAAGGATAAGACACTTGGCTGAGCACAGTGATTTTTGATTCAGGTATCGCAAACTTGAAGTTAATTCCAATTGTTGAATTATTAACATTAGTCAGATGACCTGATAGTTAAGAATATGTAAAGTTCTTACTGAAATAATTGTGTGACTGTTCACCTTCCATTCTTGGCCAGCCTTGCAAGCATGTCTCTTCAATAACTCTAGAACCCAAATAATTACTAGGGAAACAACCTTGTAACTCTGTGGTGAAGTACTGTCTCAAGTTGTTACACAGGCTAGTGAGGCTACCTCTACTTGATGAATTTCGCTGGCCTAAACATTGTGGAGGATCTTAAGGTTATTTTAGAATGTCTGAAGGAATTAGCTCATTTTACTGTTTTCTGTAAGTTTTTGGTCTTGCAAAAATTGGGCTTTGGTTCTACAAAAATATGGTGGTTGTCTCTGTTTTCTGAAGTGCTCTCAATGGATATTTAGAACCACGAACTTCATTGTTTCATTGTTTTCTGTAAGTTTTTGGTCTTGCAAAAGTTGGGCTTTGGTTCTACAAAAATATGGTGGTTGTCTCTGTTTTCTGAAGTGCTCTCAATGGATATTTAGAACCACGAACTTCATTGAACCAGCAGTACTTGTGGAACTTTCTGAGATTTTTTGAGGATACCTTTGAGTCTTTCTTGCTTTTTTTCATGCTTACCACTACTGACAGTCGTAATTAAACAAGATTTTCCAAGCTGTTGTGAAATTACCAGTGGTTTCTTGTTCTAATGGTATAGCTGCAACTTAATTGCTCACATCCAGTTATTCCATTTCCTCCACAGAGGGAAACTATTCCTTCTGGGGCTGTTATATTCTGTTTTAATATAGAACATTTGCAGTGATGTATCCCAGGATAGCAACATTCTTCTAAGGATCTTCTGAGATTAGGTATCTGAGTTAACTCTTTTAGTTCTGTTTGTTTCTAGGACTTGATGAATATTAAGCTCAAAGACTCTGTCAAAAACAAGCAGAAAACCAGGAATGCATTTTTGGCAACTTATGAATACATCTTATTAGTTTAGCTTGCAAGTATTAGTGTATTAATTAACCATCTTATTGTTAAATTAGTAAAATTATTACTATCTTGTAGATTAAGCATTTCTGTCCAAGATGCTCAACAGCACAGAAAAGAAAGAGCAGCCTGGGAGAAACAAATCGTGGAACTTCAGAAAAAAGTTGCTAATCTAGTAAGGGAGAAGCATGATGCTGTTGCGAAAATCCAAGATTACGTACACCTCTTACAAGAAGCTAACCTACAAAACAGTTTGGTAAGGCAAATGTTGAAGATATTTCTTAGTTATTAGAATACTTTAATCACTTACAGTTGTGAGGTGCATACACAACCAAGCTGCATGTCTTTTGTACTAAAATTACTACAAGTGCATAGTGCATAAGATAACAAACTCTGATATGACCATACATTAGTTAGACTTTTCCTACAGTACAAATTTCAAAGAATATGTTGCGTGTCTGGATAAAGGTGACCTAAGTGATAATACTGTACCTGAACTTGTATTTTCAAAAATTTTTTACAGAGTTTCTTGTCAACAGATATTTCTTGTTTCTTATAAACAAATTGGACTGTCAGAATAAAAAGGAAGGTTGTGTTATGAATTTCTAACTTAGAAAAGAAGAGCTAAAACTAAAGGGAATTTTTTTGTTACACACTGGGCATAGGTCAACAAGAGTGCGAGTTCTGTGTTCAGATCTTAATAATGGAGAAGAAATCTGGAAAAGTGCCTGAGCAATCAGTGGGTGAAGTGTGCAGTCAGGAAGAATTTGCCAAGGTGTTTATTCGTTTATTATAAAATGGCAAAAGAAATTCAAATGTGCCACACCGGATGCTGAATTTAGTCGTACCAGACAAAAAATGGTTTAGGAGATAGTGTGGATGTCTCTAGCGAATATATGTGCACAATCCTCTGTGGTGCTCAATACGATGAATAGAATGTGCAGAGTGAATGTCAGAAATAAAGGTGCTTTTAAACATAGTGCCACCTTCATGTGCAGTTTTGATCAATCCATTTCAGGAAGACATAGGAGAAACGAAGTGTAGGAGAAGTCAGCAAAGAAAACCAGACCTTTTTTTTGTATACAATACATGATTAAACTGTCATAGCATGAAGGGTATGCCAAAAGTATGTAGATATGAAAATGTTCAAATTCAGGACAGGACAATCCACCAACACTTCCTAAAGAACAGGGTCTAATCCAGCAAGTCTTGGTGTGTCTGTTGATCAAAAAACAAATCCTTTTTTCCCAGTTCTTAACTTTACAGAAGTCTGTTCTTTGCCCCTTTCAGGGATAGATTACAGGGCTTGGAAAACTGTCTAATATTCGCTCTTTGTTTAATGGTAGGCTTCAGTTTCAGTCAGACTTTTAGAACTCTGATGAATTGTGTTCCTGTCAGGACGGAACTTTAAAACACATCTGATGACTGTAGCCATCAGTAAGTGAAACCCAGGGTAGTCGAAGTCCATGGGAATAAACGGGAGAATCTTAGAATTTACTTTATTTGAGCTAACATGTTGAACCATTGAGCAATTAAGGAAAGAAACGCTCCCTTTTACTCTGAAGTTGCTTTTTAAACTTGAGGAGCCTCCTGAGTGTCTAGATTAGATTTTTACTGTAACTTTTTGAATATTAAAGTTAGTGTTGCTCTTCCTGATTTCAGTTCTGGGACAAAGGAGGCAGACCTGCCTCATTTTTTTCTGACAGAAAAGGGAACTAGCTTCTCAAAAGACTTCCTGCTACCTTCTGGCCTGCTTCCAGAATAAAGTATTGACAAACCTTAGGGTTCTGCATGTTATTGTACTTAAACTTCTGTGATTGTTCTTGCTATACAAAAAGGGGTTATCATCTTGTTACAGTCTTCTCATGTATTTATAGTTATTTAGGAAATCCTTTGGTGCCATCTTTTCCTTCTCATAATTTCTGCATAGCTTTGTGCATCTCATTTGTTTCCTAACAGAGAACTTGCTATGCACCATTGTTGGTATTTTTTATTACAGATCTGCCCCTAAATGAGAACATGAGAGAGCAGCTCTGAGTTCCTGTGCTTTCTTCTGTGTAATTCTACATCCAGCCAAAATCTGAAGGTCCCAATAATAAGTCTCAAGAGAAAAAGGCATCTACTGATGCTAACTTTTTGTGTGGTACTGATGTACAAGAAGGTGCATTTAATGCAAAGTGCTCACTGCTCTTGTTCTCTAGTTGGGTCTTAGTGTCAAGCTACTCCAAAGCAAAAAGGAAAAAAGGTGTTTTGAACACTGACTGTGTGATTTCTTCTCTCAGTGCTAGATGCTTTGTCACCCCTGAAATACCAGTAGTATTTCAAGTTGTGATTTTTTTTTTTTCTAGGCGCTCTCTGAGGTAAAAAAAAAGGAAGAGGAAATAAAAAAAATGAAATATGAAATGTCTCAATTCACAGAAGATAATGCTGCAAGAATTAGAAAGGCAGTAAGTTACGATGTTTAGAAGGAATGGGAAGATTTTTCGGTTTTCCTCACTCTGAAAAGCTGTGGGTGGTGTATGATCATGAGCAGTTTTCTTACAAGTGTTTGGGTAATATAGATAGCAAGGCAGCATGCCGACACTACTGTACTTTTCAGGTTTGTTATCTAGACATAAATTCTTCCAAACTAAATGATATTCTGAAATTTCTCAAGAAATAAAAGTGTTGATGTTTGTGCAGACAGTGGTGTAGAGAAGGCTGCACTATGAAGATGTAAAGAATGGCACTTTCTTTTATCTTGGAGATTGTGTTCAGTGGCACGTCAACACACAGTGTTGCATTGCTATCAAGTTACTTAATTTATGACACGTGGCCTCATTTGAGAAGTTGCTGATGGAAGCTTGACATGTATGTTCAGGTCACAGGACCTTTTGAAAGTTATACTGCCAGTTTTGCAGCATCTCAGTACTTAAAAATATTCCCCTATTTAGGCAAGTAAGACTCTTCTACCCAGTATATCTAACAATCAAAAGTCTCAATGTCGCAAACCAGAATTTGGTAGAGAAATGTCTAAAAAAAATGTTGTAGTCTCTTTATGATTTTTGTTGTTATAAGCAGCTGAAATATTGAAGCTCTTCTGATAAAAGACTAGTCACAAATTAATTTTCTCTATGTTGCATCCTGTCTGCAGTTAAAATGCTGACTAATCTACCTGGAGGTTCTCAGTAATTACCTGCATGTCAGAGAGACTTTTATTTTATTTTAAGACAAGCTTCAGAGGAAATAAAAGCATGTGTTGGCAATGTCTTGTTCCAAGTGAGCAACAATGTAAAGCAATTATTTCATTATTTTAAGTTTTCAGTGGTGTAATTAATTTTGACTCCTTTCACTTTCGTCTCTATGACACAGTGTGCCTGTGTACTATATAGGGATAAAAGGATTATTTTTCTTTCCAATCCTTTCATTTCAAGAGGTGTCAGGAGCATACTATCTAAATTTTCAGAGCCTATGACGATAAAGGAAGTTTGTGCCTTCTGTTTATAGTTACCTGAAAGAATCATGAAAATTGCATGGATTGCTTAAAACTTTCATAAGTGGTTCAGAGAAAGTACAAGAGCTAAAGAGCAACTAGGATAACCACTTTAGTTGTGACAGTCATTTACTGATTAGAATTTAGAAGCTTAGAAATGCCGTATTTCTTTTTTTGAAATTGTCTTGGTAAAAGTGAATCTATCAAAAGCACAAAAAGTAAAATTTTAAACCATGAGTTGTCATGTTTCTCCAGGTATTAACAAATACTTATTTTGTTATGTGATCTAAAAATGTCTTGTTACACAAATTGCAAATAATCTTGCACCTGATAGCAGCTTTCTTGATAGAATTAGTGTTCTTTTTATAAGACCCTGTTGTGATGTCTTCCTTTCTGCCTTTCTTTTTCTTTTTTTTAACAAGTATGGATTGATAATAAACATTCTTCTAACATTTGTACAATAAGATTTGTCAGTTATTGCAATCCCAGATATTTTTTTATATATGTACCACATATAGAAAATATATATACACACAAATATATATGTATATATAATACATATTTAAAAAAAACAAGATGGAAAAATAGTTCATGGGTTTATGTGTTCTACTTTGGCTTTGATCACAGGTAGACATGGCAAAGAAGCAGTATAATGTGCAGATTTCTCAACTAGAAGAAGAACTTTCAGCTCTTCAGATGGTATGGTGTTGACTGATGAAAGTATTTTTGATACCAAAATGTTTGAGACTTCTAGTTTTTGTTGATGAAGTAAAATGCCAAATTCTGGTTAAAATGCAGTCAACTAAAATATGAATAATGGGTAATTGTCTAGGTCTATGCTTTATTACTGTATAGCACTTTACATCCTTCGTAACTCCAGACATTAAACACAGAGTGCCTTTCATGTTACTGACAAAAGTGGCTGTGTGCAGTGTCATAACAGTTGGTGCAGAGATTCATATTTAGGTATAAAGCATATTTGGTTTGAAACCTCATTTTTAATGTACAGATTTACCTTATGCATATACAATCATACCTTACCTTCCCTGAAAACTTGACTGGCTATGCATAAAATTATGCAGTTCGGCAGATCCACCCATTTCTTTGTGTAAGTTTATTCCTTGATGTAGGTTTAGTTCGCAAGCATCAAGTCAGTGAGATGCTGTGCTCCAGAAAATATTTCCCATGTGATGGCATTTCTTAGGTATTCCTGTTTCTTTCAGGGATAAAGCATGGAAAGCTGAATATCTGTACCATATCAGCTGAGTATGTAGAAATGAAGTATATGAAAGTTGATAAAATATGCTAAGAGAAAGTCTGTGCATTATAGTCATCACATTCTTGAATGAATCAAGAGCTTGTAACAAATCGTATGGGAGACCAAAGGAGCTCAGTGCATATGCACAATTTATGGATTAAATTTCTTAAAAAAAGCTTTCATTTTACATGTCTTGGTCTGTATTATGAGTAAGACTGATCCTATAAAGAAAATAATGAGCAGGTAATTGTAATCAAATGCATTCATACCAGCAGCAAGAATTACATTTACAATGGCTGGTTTTAAGCTTTGACACTTCCTGAATTTTTAGTTATTTTTTTATTAGATTTATCTTAAAATGACTTTTGAAAACCAGGAATGTGGAGAAAAACAGAGTCAAATTGAACGAGCTGTTAGAGAAAAGAGAGCAGTGGAAGCAGAACTTGAAAAGGTAAGGCAGTTTCATGCTTTTTTACATTACATTTAAGATCGCTTTTCCAAAGGAAAAGATAATGAGCCAGCTTCAACTGAAGCTCGGCTCAGATGTCTCTATACAAATGCCCGTAGCATGGGGAACAAACAAGAGGAATTAGAGATGTGTGCACGTCTACAGGGGTATGATACCATAGGCATCACAGAAACATGGTGGGATAGCTCCTATGACTGGTGTGTTGGAATGGAAGGTTACAGGCTCTTTAGGAAAGACAGGCCCGGTAGGCGGGGAGGGGGAGTTGCTATTTATGTTTGGGATAGGCTGGAGTGTATGGAACTCTGTCTGGGGACAGGTGAGCAGTCGACAGAGTTTGTGAGTCAGGGTTAAAAGGAGAACCGCGATGGGAGATATTATTGTGGGGATCTGTTACAGACCACCTGACCAAGAGGAATCAGTGGATGAAGCCCTCTATAGACAGATAGGAACAGCCTCACGCTTGCAGGCCCTTGTTCTCATGGGGGACTTCAACCACCCTGATATCTGTTGGAGGGATGGTACGGCCTGGCACAAGCAATCCAGGAAGTTCCTCAATTGTGTGGAAGACAGCTTCCTTCTGCAAGTAATAGAGGAGCCGACAAGGAGAGGTGCCATGCTTGACCTCGTGCTCACCAACAGGGAAGGGCTGGTTGGAAATGTGACGCTCCAGGGCAGCCTTGATTGCAGCGATCATGAGATGGTCGAATTCAAGATCCTCAGGACAGTGAGAAGAGCATACATCAAGATCACTGCCCTGGACTTCAAGAGAGCAGACTTTGGCCTCTTTGGGAACCTGCTCAGTAAGATTCCATGGGATATAGCCCTAGAGGGCAGGGGGGCCCAAGACTGTTGGTTGATATTCAAGGATCACCTGCTGCAAGCTCAGGAGCGATACATCCCTACTAGAAGGAAGTGCTGTAGGAGGGCCAGGAGACCTCCTTGGATGGATAAGGAGCTGCTGAGGAAAATTCGAAGGAAAAAAGGATTATAAAAGGTGGAAGCAAGGAGAGGGGGCCTGGGAAGAATACAGGGATGTTGCCCGGGAAGCTAGGGACCAGGTTAAGAAAGCTAAGGCCCACTTAGAATTAAACTTGGTTAGGGACGTTAAGGATAATAGGAAGGGATTCTATAGGTACATTGCAAATAAAAGGCAGACTAGGGACAATGTGGGCCCTCTCCAGAAGCTATCAGGAGAACTGGCTACCCTGGATTTTGAGAAGGCTGAGGTTCTTAACGACTTCTTTGGCTCAGTTTTCACCGGAAAATGCTCTGACCATACCACCCAAGTCTTGGAAGGTAGACGCAGGGACAGTGAGAATGAAGACCCTGGGCCCACTGTAGGAGAGGATCTGGTTCGAGACCATCTTAAGAACCTAAATGTATACAAGTCCATGGGACCTGATGAAATCCATCTGCAGGTCCTGAAGGAGCTGGCAAATGAAGTTGCTAAGCCACTGTCCATCATATTTGAAAAATCATGGCAGTCAGGTGAAGTTCCCAATGACTGGAAAAAGGGAAATATAACCCCCATTTTCAAGAAGGGAAAAATGGATGAGCCAGGGAACTACAGACCAGTCAGCCTCACCTCTGTGCCTGGCAAAATCTTGGAGCAGATTCTCCTGGAAGGCATGCTGAGGCACATGAAAAACAACAAGGAGCTTGTTGACAGCCAGCATGGCTTCACTAAGGGGAAATCCTGCCTGACCAATCTGGTGGCTTTCTATGATGGGGCTACGGAACTGATGGACAGGGCTAGATCAGTTCATGTCATCTACCTGGACTTGTGCAAAGCGTTTCACACTGTCCCACATGATATCCTTGTCTCTAAGTTGGAGAGAGATCAATTTGAGAGGTGGACCACTCGGTGGATAAGGAACTGGCTGGATGGCCACACGCAAAGAGTTGTGCTCAGTGGCTCAATGTCCAGCTGGAGACCAGTACCGAGTGGTGTCCCTCAGGGATCGGTGTTGGGACCAGTCTTTTTCAACATCATTGTCAGTGACATGGACTGTGGGATTGAGTGCGCCCTCAGCAAGTTTGCCGATGACACCAAGCTGTGTGGTTCGGTTGATATGCTGGAGGGAAGGAATGGCATCCAGAGGGACCTTGACATGCTTGTGAGGTGGGCTGATGCCAACCTGATGAAGTTTAACCATGCCAAGTGCAAGGTCCTACACGTGGGTGGGAGCAATCCCAGGCACAGCTCCAGGTTGGGCAGAGAAGAGATACAGAGCAGTCCTGCAGAGAAGGACTTGGGGGTTTTGGTCAATGAGAAAAGGAACATGAGCTGGCAGTGTGTGCTCGCAGCCCAGAAAGCCAACCATATCCTGGGCTGCATCAAAAGGGGCGTGACCAGCAGGTTGAGGGAGGTGATCCTGCCCCTCTACTCTGCTCTTGTGAGACCTCACTTGGAGTACTGTGTGCAGTTCTGGTGTCCTCAACATAAAAAGGACATGGAACTGTTGGAACAAGTCCAAAGGAGGGCCACAAGGATGATCAGGGGACTGGAGCACCTCCTGTATGAAGATAGGCTGAGAAAGTTGGGGCTGTTGAGCCTGGAGAAGAGAAGGCTGCGTGGAGACCTCATAGCATCCTTCCAGTATCTGAAGGGGGCCTATAGGGATGCTGGGGAGGGACTCTTCATTCTGGACTGTAGTGAGAGGACAAGGGGTAACGGGTTCAAACTTAAACAGGGGAAGTTTAGACTGGATATGAGGAAGAAATTCTTTACAAGGGCGGTGAGGCACCGGAATGGGTTACGCAGGGAAGTTGTGGATGCTCCATCACTGGCGGTGTTCAAGGCTGGATTGGACATAGCCTTGGGTGGCATGGTTTAGTGTGAGGTGTCCCTGCCCCTGTCAGGGGGGTTGGAACTAGATGATCTTAAGGTCCTTTCCAACCCTAACTATTCTATGATTCTATCATTCTATGAAACATCGACATAGGAATAAAGTATAATAAATTTGGGATTCACATTTCAGATTTTCTGATTTTTCCAAAGAAAACAACATTTTAAAACTACATTCATCTTTTGCGGTGTTCTAAAATTCAGCTCAGGAACAGGTATTGTTATTCTTCAAAACAATTACACTAAAAATCGACATCAGAAAACTCTTAGCAAGTCCATTTTGCATACAAAAAAAGGGATCCTAAAAATTTGATGAGCATTCCTCTATGTTGCGAAGATCCTGGTGCTAAACTTTGTACTAAGTAGATAATCTCTACTGTCTACGTTTATTGTAATGTTGGGAATAAGCTGTGTAAGATTAGATTGGATATAAGGAAGAAATTCTTTACTGTAAGGGTGGTGAGGCACCGGAATGGGTTGCCCAGGGAAGTTGTGAATGCTCCATCGCTGGTGGTGTTCAAGGCCAGGTTGGACAGAGCCTTGGGTGGCATGGTTTAGTGTGAGGTGTCCCTGCCAATGGCAGGGGGGTTGGAACCAGATGATCTTAAGGTCCTTTCCAACCCTAACTATTCTATGATTCTATAAATAAATTTTTCCCATTTCTCATGGTTTGTTTTTCCTTAATTTTCTTACTTGATTCTTGGAGTGGATTTTCTTAATTGTAAATTTTCATGCAGTCATTTTAAGTTCAGGTTTTTATGTAATCCAGAAAGCATTTTAAAGCTGTAATACTAAACTGAAAAAGAGGTTTCTTTGGAAAGTATAAAAAGTGAAAGAAGAGATGTTTGACATAATCTGAAAGAATGTTGGCACATATTCCAGTTAAGCTTAATCGACAGTAAAATTAATGGATACCAGACCTTTGAAAACTTCCCAAGTAGCAGCAGTAATGATTTTTGTTCAAAACTTAAATTCAGTTTTGTTTTAAATGACTGGAAGATAAGGTGCAATGAGGAATAAATAGCCTCCTTGTCAGTATCATAGAATAGGCAGGGTTGGAAAGGACCTTAATATCATCTAGTTCCAACCCCCTGCCATGGGCAGGGGTGCCTTACTCTAGACCATGTCGTCCAAGGCTCTGACCAGCCTGGCCTCAAACACTGCCAAGGATGGAGCATTTGCCACTCCTTTGGGCAACCTGTTCAGTGCCTCAGCACCTGCACAGTAAAGAACTTCTTCCAACCTGAACTTCTGTCTAAGTTGGAACCCATTACCTCTCATCCTGTCGCTATACTACTACGCTGTACCACAGTATTACACTGCCAGTCACCAGTGCAAGGTAAAGATGTTACGTATAAGCTTATTCTTCAGTTTTACAGGGAAGACGAAGGATATGAATCTGACAACAGAAAACTAGAGCAACTGCATCAGAAGTACTTACTTGAAGAGACTACAAAAGGTGACCTTCAGCTCACTCTTCAGACAACACAAAATAAACTGAAACAGCTGGAAATGAAGTAAGTAATGGATGTTATAGAAATTAGCATGGAAAACAATAGAAATTATGTCTGAGTATTTAAATTGTTATTATGTGTTAGGTTTTTGTTACATCTTTTTAACCAGTGACAGGAATAGTATCCAGATACCACAATTCTGAAGCAAGGGCAATTATGAATCACTGTAAAAGAATTAAAGGGGAAAATGTGCTATAGAATGAAAGATCTTTATGAGATAAGAATTGTAAGCAGTTTTTTGACCAAAAAAAAAAAAAGAAAATAGTATATTATTTGGACTCTCACTGTTTTTAAATACTGTTTGTAGGAAAAGTATGAAATGTTGAGGCAAAAATTATGTTATTAATTCACCTACAGTGAGGTATCTCCTAGTACATGCAGAACACTGTTTGGATAGCATACTGAGTTTCAGGTATGTGTTCAGAGCTAGCAGGCATTATTGCAGTTCCTATAACACAGTGGTAAAAAGTACACATTTTTAGAAGAGGTTGTAGTTTTCAGCATGAAAATATAGGATTCTCTAGAAGCCTTAGTCATTTCTGTACTCGGATCATCCTAAATCATAGAATCATAGAATAGTCAGGGTTGGAAAGGACCTTAAGATCATCAAGTTCCAGCCCTTCTGCCATGGGCAGGGGTGCCTTACTCTAGACCATGTTGCCCAAGGCTCTGACCAGCCTGGCCTCGAACACTGCCAGGGATGGAGCATTTACCACTTCCTTGGGCAGCCTGTTCATTACCTCACCACCCTCACAGTAAAAACCTTCCTCCTTATGTTTAACCTAAACTTCCCCTGTTTAAGTTTGAGCCTATTACCCCTTGTCCTGTCACTACAGTCCTTAATGAAGAGTCCTTCTCCAGCATCCTTGTTAGGGCCCTTAGCCAGAGCAGTCCTCAGTTGGGAATCTGGAAACGTGGTAAAAATTAAAATCTGTTGTTTGACATCATTTTACTAAGATTGTTACAACACTAGATTGGTTTTATGAATTCCGTCAGGATAAAATTCTTTGCTGACTTGTGTGTAGTTCTAGCTGTCAACCATTAAACATGCTGAGCTGATACAATCTTTCAGGAAGAAACGGGAACAGCTGTACTTTGGTCAGACCTAAGATCTGTCCCAGTTTTTTTTTTTTTTTTCCCTCTTGTGTGGTGGTTGCTCAACTCTTGAGTTCCAACAAGACATTTCTTCTCTTTCAGCTTTGAGGAGGAGAAATCTCGTTCCCAGGAAGTTATCTGTAATTTGCAAAGCGCTTTGAAATCAGAAAGAGAAAAGAGTGTCTCTATCAGTGAACAAAGTCTGAAGCTTCAGCAAGAGAATGAACAGTTGCAAAAAGAAATGGAGGACTTGAGAAAACAGTTCATAGAGGCTCAACGAAAAGCTAACATAAAGGTATGGTTTATATGTTAGTCTTATTTTAACATATGACTGATAATTACTTTGTAAGGCAGCAGTTCTAAGAGAAAATCATTTAAAGTTTATCTTAAGGAGGAAGGTTTCAAGGGTGCTTCCTGGTTTCTGCCTAAAATCAACTTCATTGGAGCATTGTTTCCTCAGAATCTATTAGGTAACTCAATCTCTGCCAATTAAATTTGGGTTTAATACGTATAAGAAGATCCCAAATGTTCTTTGTTTAAGATGATTAGATTAAATAATATAATAATTAAATAATAATCCTTCAAGTGATTTCACTTATTGCAATTCCAGATCTTCATTTATCTGTCTGTAATGTGTTACGAATCTGTATAACTTTCAGTCTAGAGTGTTCCTCTATTTGTATGTCCACCCTGTTGTCAGTGCAGTGTGCAACTAATAAATAATTTAATACTGTAGTTGTCGAACATTAGTACTGTATTTTCTGAACTGAGAACATTCTTGAAGTTCCCAACAACTGGAAAAAGGGAAATATAACCCCCATTTTCAAGAAGGGAAAAATGGATGAGCCGGGGAACTACAGACCAGTCAGCCTCACCTCTGTGCCTGGCAAAATCTTGGAGCGGATTCTCCTGGAAGGCATGCTGAGACACATGAAAAGCAAGGTGGCTGGTGACAGCCAACATGGCTTCACTAAGGGGAAATCCTGCCTGACCGATCTGGTGGCCTTCTATGATGGGGCTACAGAACTGATGGTCAGGGGTAGAGCAGTTGATGTCATCTCCCTGGACTTGTGCAAAGCATTTGACACTGTCCCACATGACATCCTTGTCTCTAAGTTGGAGAGAGATCAATTTGAGAGGTGGACCACTCGGTGGATAAAGAACTGGCTGGATGGCTGCACGCAAAGAGTTGTGGTCAATGGCTCAATGTCCAGCTGGAGACCAGTAATAAGTGGTGTCCCTCAGGGATCGGTGTTAGGACCAGTCTTGTTCAACATCTTTGTTGGTGACATGCACAGTGGGATTGAGTGCGCCCTCAGCAAGTTTGCCGATGACACCAAGCTGTGTGGTTCAGTTGATATGCTGGAGGGAAGGAATGGCATCCAGAGGGACCTTGACATGCTTGTGAGGTGGGCTGATGCCAACCTGATGAAGTTTAACCATGCCAAGTGCAAGGTCCTACGCGTGGGTGGGAGCAATCCCAGGCACAGCTACAGGTTGGGTAGAGAAGAGATAAAGAGCAGCCCTGAGGAGAAGGACTTGGGGGTTATGGTCAATGAAAAAAGGAACATGAGCCGGTAGTGTGCGCTTGCAGCCCAGAAAGCCAACCGTATCCTGGGCTGCATCAAAAGGAGGCTGACCAACAGGTCGAGGGAGGTGATCCTGCCCCTCTACTCTGCTCTTGTGAGACCTCACTTGGAGTACTGTGTGCAGTTCTGGTGTCCTCAACATAAAAAGGACATGGAACTGTTGGAACAAGTCCAAAGGAGGGCCACAAGGATGATCAGGGGACTGGAGCACCTCCTGTATGAAGATAGGCTGAGAAAGTTGGGGCTGTTCAGCCTGGAGAAGAGAAGGCTGCGTGGAGACCTCATAGCATCCTTCCAGTATCTGAAGGGGGCCTATAGGGATGCTGGGGAGGGACTCTTCATTCTGGACTGTAGTGAGAGGACAAGGGGTAATGGGTTCAAACTTAAACAGAGGAAGTTTAGGTTAGACATAAGGAGGAAGGTTTTTACTGTGAGGTTGGTGAGGCACTGGAATGGATTGCCCAGGGAAGTTGTGAATGCTCCATCACTGGTGGTGTTCAAGGCCAGGTTGGACATAGCCTTGGGTGGCGTGGTTTAGTGGGTGGTGTCCCTGTCCATGGCAGGGGGGCTGGAACTAGATGATCTTAAGGTCCTTTCCAACCCTGACTATTCTATGATTCTTTATGAATAGTTGCAAACAAGGTAATTAGCTGAAAGATTATGCTTTTTGAATGTGTTTCGTTAAATGCATCTGAACAAACTGCAGGTGATAGAATGAATTAATAGAAATCTCAGCAGATTCGTTGTACCTTTAGCTTCTGGAGGGAATAACAGCTTTGACCTTTGGTGTGCTTTCTAGACATACAAAGCTGGTACTTTCCCCTCTGCTCTTAACTGAGTAAGTGTAGATATTGCAGAGGGATGTAAGAATCTGCAGCAATTAAGAAGACTTCAGTGAGCAGTTTTGCAAGTTACGAGTAGGGATCTTCTCAAGTCTGGTTTCCACTTTGCACCACTCGATAAAGAAAGCAGACAAATTAAATAGGAAATCTTGCTACAACTCCAGAACCCTTAAGTCAAATGTAGTTTAAAAGCAAAGAATCAGTCTTCTAATAGTTATAAACAGTTTTAACAGTCTTGTGGCAGTTATAAAACCTATACCAGATCTTTGTCTTTCTCTGTTTTTATTGCTTGTTTTCATTTTCCTGTGACATACAAAGGATTTTAGATCCAGTTAAGAAATTCCTGATGTGTTGTAGCTCGATGAAAAAGAAAGAACATGTTTCTTTGAAGAAAACTCAAGAGAGAAGGATAAAGATTATTTCCAAAAATAAGCATACACAGCTCATAATTCATTGTCAGTTATACTATTTGCTTAAATTGGCCTTGGGAGCACATATGCCTTGAGCATATAATTGCATGTTTAATTATTCTATGTTACATGCTTTCAACAGATGTTTATAAATTGAACTTAAGTGTTGGGGGGAAAAAGTTAGAGACTTGATTGTACCCGAGTTGTATTTTTTCTAGATAAGCACAATGGAGCATGAGCGTGATATGAAAGAACATGGATATGAAGCTCAACTTAAGGAAATGGAAGACAGCAAGCAGAAGTCTACTGCTGAACTTACATGTCTGTTATTAGCCCAGCAAAAAGCAACAAATCGATGGAAAGAAGAAACAAAAAAAATTACTGAAACTACAGAAGCTAGGATCAGTAAGCTAAAGTAAGTGCAATTTTGTTCCTCTTCTGAAAGCTGTTACTGTTTTAGTTACTGTTGGCATAGTAATGCACTTTATGAGTGAACATTTTTCAGGAAATCATAAATTTCCTAAAAAAGTCATATCTGGGTATACTGGGGTGGTAGTCTGCATAAAAAAGGATTTTATATTGTATTTTGCCAGAAGCTTGCTGTTAGTGCAGCTCTCATAAGCATTGAGTGAGTGTCCCGTTTGTTACTGTAGGAGTTTCCCGTTCTTTTGGCTTAAAGTCATGATCTGTTGCTGGTTTTCAGTTCTATCCTCATTACTTTCTTTTTCCGTGTGAAGGTGTCTGAAACCTTTTGGCTTCTTCGTGAACTTCCCAGCAGCAGCAGCTAACTTTCACGTATTCTGTGCTTCTCTTTTGTCATTTTTTAAGTCTGCAGTGTTTTGTTTTCTGAGGTGTAATCCATATGCATATAATCCAGATGACATATGAAGGAGGCATTAAATCAATAATTCTAAGAACTGAAGCAACATCAGGGAGTGTTAGGTGATTTTTAATTAAAAAAAAAAAAGCAGAAGCAAACCAAAAGAAAACCAAACAAAAAAAGGCATAAGAAGGAAAAGCAAATTTTGCAACCTGTAACTGCAGACTGATGATTTTCTTATTTCTTTTAATAATACAAGAATGTAGTTAGATCAGTGAAAAACCTGTAGATAATGTTGAAAAATAAATTAATCCTTTTAGGCTTCACTGAAAATTATTCTGTGCTTTCTTGGATCTCTGGGTCACAGTTCTAATCAAATACATAATCATTGCCTATAAGACTGAACTTGAAATTAAAAAATAATGCTTGGCAGTGCATTGAATACTTGTAGACTAAATTCCATCATTTTCTTTATTAAAAATACATTGCAGTCTTCATTTATGAGAAGAGGTTTCTTCCCTCTAAGCATCTTAAGATGCTGTACACTTTTAGAAGGATTTATTGGTAGTTGACCTCACCTTCACCTTGCAGGAGGGCAAGGAACCAGTTTTGCTTCAATATACTTGTGCCAAAAGTCAATCTTGAAGGTAACTAAGAAGGTCAGTGTTTCTTGCAGCATAGGTCCTCATTCCAAAGAAAAATGTTGCTGTTGGCAACATGGCTAACACCTCCTGACTAGCGTTTGTTCTGTTTATTCCTGCAAAATATCTGGTCTCGTAGAGTATGAAACGACGCTGTTCTGGCTTTTGGTTGCATCCATTTTAGATGTACTTTGAGTTCTAATGACATTTACTGAAGTGAACTGAGAGAGCAACTATTTACATTTACATAATAGTTACTTAAATGAGTGATTGATGTTAAAGGTTGTAAAAAAGTAGTGTAGCACTCTTATTTAAAGATGGGCTGTCTCAAGGCTTTTCTACTGAATTTAGGTTATTTCTCTCTCTTAAGAGTGTGCATGAATGTAAAAAAATCTATAACTGGTTATATGTGTTTATAAACACATCTAGAAATTGTCACTGTCAGATTAATTTTGGGGGAATTTTGTATTTTAAATCAAGGTGAATTTAATACTTCTTAAAGACCTGTGTGGGGTTTGACTGGGATAGAGTTCATTTTCTTTATAGCAGCCTCTGTGGTGCATGCCATGGTTTAGGTCTGTGACCAAAGTAGTGTCAGTAACAGTGATGCTTTAGCTGCTGCTGAACAGTGCTAATACAGGGTCAAACCCTTTTCTGTTTCTCACTGTGCTCCCCCAGCAAGAAGGGTGGTGGTAGGCAAGATGCTGGGAGGGGATGTAGTGGGATAGCTGACCCCAGCTGACCAAAGGGATGTCCTGCACCATGTGATATCATGTTCACCAGTAAAACTGGGTGGAAGTGCTTCCAAGGTAGCTGTTGTGTTCATACTAGCTTGCTGTTGTTCTGCTGGTGAGGAGTGATTGCTTTTGCATCCTTTTTTTCCCCTTTACTTACTAAATTGTCATTCTCGTGGCCCAAGAGTAATTTTCTCACAGGCACCATTACAGTTCTCTCCCCCTGTCCTCTGGTGGGGGAGAGAGTGAGTGAGGGGGTGAGGGCTCACCTGCCATCTGGGTCAATCCACGTCAATACCGAAGGACAGAAATGTGGATTTGGAGGCAGAACTGCATGTTAACATTTAATTTTAGTTGAATTGATTTGGTTACTTGCTGTGTTTCAACAGGCTTGTATTTTAGTAGTTGTATCTCTGCAAGTTTCTGAGATTGAGCCACCAGTTCAGTTCTGACTAGGAATAATAAGCAGAATGAAATGAGCTTCTGAGACTCAGAAAGTAATCTTTCACATTTGTTTAAGGGTTTAAATGGAAAATAGTAAGGAGACAGGTACAGAAATTCTATAAATTTAGTAAAATTTTCAGGGTAATTTTTTTCATAACAGAAAAAGAGCTTTTAAATCTTGGTGAATAATTTAAGTACTATATATAGTTCATGAATTAGTAACTGACACATACTTGAGTTTCCATTTCTTTTTCTCCCCCTCTATCTGGAACGTTATCAAGGTCATCTAAATAACCAAATCAGAATTAGATTAAATGTTGAATAAGTTATTTTGATCTTCAGTGTCACTTCTTCACAAATTTGTGTGAATTTGATGAGATACGTGCAATCCACATTTTTGGTGCTGACCTACAGGTCATAAAGCTTCCAGTTGTGAGGTTGTAAGCTCTCAGATCACTGTCATTTTGAATGTCCTAAAACTTCAAAGGGTGTAGGTGATTTGCCTTTGACAGCTGTGGTAAAAAATAAATAAATAAATAAATCAGTGTTGAGTGTTTGCAGCTTATTTTATGTTTCTTGTCATTTGAAAGAATTTACTTTTGAAAGAATTGGGAAATACATGCACATATTTTTAAAGGCTCTTGCTTTCACTGAAGTACTGTAATCTAGAAAAATTATTCCTATGGCTATATTTGGGAGGAAGAGACTGGGTAGTAGGACTGTTCTTGTTACCTTTACAGCATCATATATAAAGCAATATAGTTCTTCAGACTTCAGCTGAGTAAATGAGAGCGCAGAGAGAAACTGAAAACCGCAAAACCAAAGGAACATTTAGGAAATTTTTAAATTGAAAGGAAACAAACTTCGGTAGCAAAAGAATACAGGATAGTTTGAGAATGGGTGAGAGAGTTCTGACAACACAATTTAAGCAAAAAACAGGGTAATTGCATCGGCCAGCATTTACTAAAAGAAAATAAAGTGAAAGACTATGCAGGCTTAAAAATAAAGGCAAATCATTCATTTTGTAAAGTCCACTTTGACTCATCTGTTCGTAAGTAGGATAAATAAGTAAACAGAAAAGAGGTTGTAATACAGGTGGCAATAGATGGTTAATCCTTTCAAATTGGCATATTAGTATTTTTCATATGTTTCTATGTTCTAATCCTGAGAATGAAGGTAAGAACTGGGGCAATAGAGAGAGGATTTTGCAGGTAACCAGTGGTTATACGTTAAGCCCTTACCAAACTCTTCACCTGTAGCCAACACCAAGAGCATGTTTTTGTTGAACATGATTCTGGTTGTACCAGGGATCAGAGCCAGATTCACATGGATAAGCCAAGTCTCATATTCAATCAGATAACTGAATTATCCATAGAATGCTCTTGGGTGGAGTAGATCTGGAAAACTGCAGATGGTAAAAAGGTAGATCCTTGAAACTCTAAAACTTTACAGGAAATTGACAGTTCTGTCAACTTTGCTATGAATATTACTTTGGCCTGTTAGACTTGTGGGTGGTTGCTCAACTAAGGTACATTTTAGCCTGAGTAGGGATAGTAATAGGTATACAGAAGTCTGTTCTCTTTTTAGAAATAGAAACTAAATCTGCAAAACAAACAGTACCCAAGAGAATTTATAAATGTAGGCTTAAATGAGAAAGAGACTAAGTAGAAGTTAGTTCCATGTAACAAAGCATTTGAGGAGCTTCTGAAATTTTAACTCTTTAATAAAAAAGTAATAAAATTGAGTACTAGTACATGGTATGAGTAAATCCGTAAAGTAACAATCTTACCCATGTGCCACTGTTCCCTAGCAGTAAGATACAACTATTTTTTTTGGAAAAATTCAAAATATTTGGGGTAACATGAATCCATTATGTTTGAACCAACTATACTGAACAGCTTTGGGGTTCTTTTTATTTTCATTTAAGTTATGATTGTCAGTACTTACAAAAAAGGAATCTTTGCCATATTGCTTTTAAATTTAAATCAATCTTTTGCTTACCTTAAGTCATCTTTGCAGCTATTTATGGTGGTTTTGTTCCAGTTTCTGCTTGTGAAACATTTCTGTGTCACATTTAGTCCATGACTCAGCAGTAGGTGTGTGTGGGTTTTGGAGTTCCCAGTTTTATCTCTTCCATAATTGAAAAGAATCTGCCTCTGAAGGATGACCTTTTTTGGTGCCTGTGCATGAAGTGCTGGCCAGGACTGCCTTCTCCTCCTCCCAACATCCTGTACAGTACACTGAGTTGCACAGCATCTTGAGATGAAGTTTCTTCCATTTCTAAAACATTATTCTTGGCTACACTTCTGTAATGTTTGGCAGCTATAGCTGCTTATTTTAAGATGTTCATTTAAAGAAAAAAATTAACAGGATGAGAGACAGCTGCAGGTACTGGAAGTATACAAAATTCATAATTACTAAGAGTAACTGAAGCATAGTATAATTCAACTGAAAAAACAGCTGGCACATGACATATATGTCACATGAGAGCTTTGCAGAACGTACTTGATACAGCTGGCAGATTTATCACCTGTCTGCCAAAATGCTAAAAGCTCACCTTTTGCTTCCTACTCACATAATAAAGATAATATAGAGGAGGGCCTGGTGTGATTATTCAGCAGTTGGGGTTACTGCTCAATTGTAATTTTAAAGTCTCATGACTGGGGGAGGGTTAACAATCAGAATGAGTCAACTGGCTCAGTAGCCATCACATTTCCTTATGTGGACACGGTTAAACTGTTTTCTTTCAATATGTGTTCAGTGTGAGGCAGGCAGGCCACCTTCAATAATGTCCATACTGAGGTCTGCTTATAGGACAGTAATTAACATGTTACTGTAAATATTGGATGCACTTTGGTAACGTACCTTATATTTACAATATATTTGGTAATGTTCTTGCAAAAAAAGATTCAGTAAAGAAAAAGTAAAATGTCAAATGCTCTTGAAAAAGTCCTATTGAATACATCCCATTCCTCTGGCATTATAGTTTTGAATCACATCATGAAGCAGTTCTAGCTTTTGAAATCAATGTTTTAAGAGCAATGCTGTAATTAGAAATATACCATAAGCCCTAAACTGTAAGAAAGCAACGTGAAATTATATTCCAATAACTGATGCACTAATGTGTGTCAATCAACATCTTTACTTTTGATTAATAGAAAAGAGCTAAGTCAACAAAAAATTTGTCACCAGGAGCTCATTTCTCAACTGGAAATTGCAAATGAAAAAGCAACCGAGGTAAGATTGACTGATATGACAACTACTTTCAGTTGCATGCTGGTGCGTATACATTAGGATCATAACAGAAACCTATCAAGGTAAGCTATGTTGCTGGCTTATTAAAAACTAGGGATTTTTGACAGTAGTCATAACAGGAAACCCCTGATGTTTCTGCCAACTGACACGTTGAAATGCCAGGAGGAGAAATTACGTTTACTCTCAAACTACAAGGAAAGATAAAGAGAAATCATCTTTCAAGGTTTATAATCTAGCAATTTTAGACAGTACAGGAAGTATCTCCAAAGTCACTTGTGCCTGTCTATGCACACATACCTCTACAGAGGAGAAGGCACTGTGTTATGGATAACGTAGTATATGCAGAGATACCACATTCTCAGCATACTATGTGTATAGTAGAATTTACACTGTATGTGCATATATGTATATAGCGGTATCCATTAAAGATTAATGGCAGGGTTGTTTTGGAATTGCATTGTTTAATAATTAATGGCCACTTTAGAAAACAGCTATCCTGTCAGCCTCATAAATCTGGGATAACATGCAGTTCTAATCAGGGTAAGTCCTCCAGTGTTGTTTTTTGTAATGCTAGATTATTTAGAGAAGAAAAATGGGGCTGATGCAAGAATAGATTTTTGTAAGTAAAATATAGTTTTGAAAGACTTTATACAGACCCTTTGCTGAAGAGAACAGATCTGTAGCAAGTTTATTATCTCATTCATGTTACCTAGTGTAGTCTTTGTCCCTTTGAGTATAGTTGAAGTATAGCTAAATAAAACACGTTAAGATATTGTGAATTTAAATTACCTGGATTAAAATGTCAGCTTTTATACATCTTGCTTCAAGATGATGGCATGAGTAAAACTTCCTCTGCAGATCACTATGTTTAGAAAAGTCATAGGATATGATACTTGGGCGGGAAATTCTTTATATGATGTGTCAGCTGTATGTCTTAAGTCTTGTAAGTGGTGAACAGTTCCACTTACGAGGTTACTCTTGTTCTAAGCTTTTTCACTGCAGTGTGTATGGGTCCTGTAAAAAGAACTTTGCATTTGTAATGAGATATTTCAATTCCACAGGATGAAAAATTAATAAGGGAATATCGAGAATACATCAATAGGCTTCAAAGGCGTCTAAGCCAGGTAGAACAGAGGGCAGCTACAGCAACTCAAAAGGTACAGAACTAACAAACAAACACTGTGTTACCTAAGTGCATTTAAATCTTCTCACTTAATATTACAAAAATAACCGCTTTGTATTATTCCTGAAGGAGACATGATCAGTTATGTGCATTCTTACTAATACAGTTTTAACAACAAGCTTGTGTTTAGGGTGCATCATGACAGAACTGATGCACATTCAGTTAAATGCCACCTTCTGACATGATGCTTAATTGACAGTATAATTTGTTTATGGAAACAAATTTGATTCAAATTAAGCTTGTGTGGTTCAAAATGTGTGAATGAAGGTGTATGATCATTTCCATCTTCAGAAATATGAGCAAGTTAACAAAGAGAAAAAAACCTTCCACAAATAACCCAGTTCCTGCTTACATAAAGCAGGCTTACCTACTGCAGCAGTCACAAACGATGGCTTCACGTGCTAAAGAGCAAATGTTGCACTGATCCCTACACTTGTGTCTTGGGAGTCTGATATAAAGCAAAGCATGCCTTGAGTTGATGGCTACAGAACTGCCTTTATAAAAATTGGGAGGCAGCATAGCTGTTTTGTGGGAATTCTCTGCTTTTTTCAGCCAGATAAGTTCAATGGTCTAATTCATTGTGTGGCTGCACAAAGAGTGTATGGAAACAGTGTGAAATAGTTGCAGGTTGACAAGTTCAGTGTTAATCAAATTGCAGCCTTGAGTACCTTCTTCTACATCATATAAACTTCAGAATTATCTTGTCTGTGCACCTGCATTTCCATTAGTAGTCTCCAGTAGCTGTCGCCCCAAAGATTGTTGGAGGAGTACACCTCACTGCAGTCAGCGTCAGCTACCTACAATAAGTGCAAGAGATCTTGCAATGTCAAAAATACTGAAAATTGTGCAGACCAACTAAAAAAGACTTGGTTTTTTTCTAGACTAGGAGAAGAAAGGGGATGTTCTATGTATCTCACTGCCATAGTGAACATGCCTAGTCCATGTTTCAGTGATTCTGAAAACTTCAGACGAGACATGTCTGTTAGGGCTGTTTATATGCCCACATCCTCCTTGTGGCATCCCTTAATGAGCTGAATTGTTGCTGCGTTCTTTTTCCAGTTCTCTTACAACTCTATTCTAGCTTTGAGCAATACTGGTCAGTATTTCTAGACATTAGGGATATTGGGAGGAAAAGTCTTCCTCTCCTCAGAGAGAACCTTTGGTCTTTAATTATCTAAACCTCATGCTATTATAATTCTGTATTTCCTCTGCTGGACATTTGGTGGGTTTTTCCACATCCAGCATTCTTTTTCCATGCTATTCAAGCTATACTTGAAGCAAATCCCACAAGGGGGTTGTACACTGGGCTCACTTATATGCCAAGCAAACTTGTAACTCAGGTTGATCACCTATTAAGTAAAGGTGGTCTTCCTGCCTCCTGGTTTGTTGTTTTTTTTAACAGTGACTTAGGAAACTCATTTGCAAATTACAGCCTTGTAAGGGAAGGGAATCCCATGTGAGCTACAGACAGAATATGCTTGGTAGATCCAAATTGTCTAGTTAGGACAAAAGGCAAATTTTCCCTAACAGCAGCAAGTATCTGCCAAGCTGTCATAACTTAAGCTGCGTTTACTGGCTGTAGATGTTCTCTGTCATGACAAGGTCAACTGGTGATGATTTATTTTGAAAGAGTGATTTATTTTGTTTTACCTCCTGTTTGTTATATGAATATATTCAGGTGTGATACTTCTGAGGTGCTATCTTCCCTTAAAGACCAGGGTCATGTCACCTTTTAAGGGAGTAAATCCCTGGCCTCATTACCAATATAGGAAGAGATCTTGCTGTTCCTGAAAACCTTGATAATTAACTATTCCTTAGCAGTCTCCTTCTGAAAGGTAACAAAGAGATTTGTAAGATGTTTAGCAGCCAGATTGTTGTCTGGCTCTTGCTACCAGTCTTCAGAACTGCCTTGCCCTCTTCAGGCTTGGCAGAGGTTACTGCCACCTGCTGTCAGGCAAAGCTTCTCTGTAATGACTTAAAGACTTCTGTGCCAAGCTCCTTCCTCTTTTCTTGAACACCCCCCCCCCCCCAAAAAAAAAAAGACATACCAGCACTGTTCCCACTAAAGGCTGGGAAAAGAGGTCTCCAGGAGTACAGCTAAAAGCATGTCCACTCTTTTGGATCTGAAGAAAGGAGGTGTTTGTTCTCTTTTAGCTCTCATAAGACTAAATGGTCATGTGTGTTCTTCCTGAGATTCAGAATGGCAAATCCTCTTTGTATTCTGAACCTGTCAGTTGAGGACTACATTCTGACTTAATTGCATATTCTCATTACAGTATCCAGCTTACCTGTAAAATTAGATCCAGTGTAGGCTAGAGCTAGACTATTAGGGAGTCTAGAAATTACGTTTTTATTGTGTTTAGTTCAGTGACTGCAAATCTTAGCTTATTATTAATAGTAATCCTAGCTTATTAGTAATAGTAATCATTAATAATAGTAATTCAGTAAGAAACATAAAAAATACAGGCTAATGTTTGCACAGGTTTAAACTTTGTGTATTCTATGTAGATGTATTGAAAGTGTACTTTTCCTAATCTTTGATCATCTTGAAGTCTTTGGGATCTCAAATAAAACAAAAGCAGTAGTCATCTATGAGTGCATTGTAAATTCTGATGCTTTCCCCAAATGCCCACTTACCTGTACTTGTTCCCTCTCCTTCATGACACCTTCCATATTGAAGATATATTGATACTTTGATCTTACAAAAACTTTTGTACAAAACTATCTGTTTGTAGTTACAGCTCAGCCTCATAACAACACAGAAGAAAAAAGCTGCTTCCCTGAAGGAGGTGGAAGATATGTAAACACCTGCATTGTTTCTTCACACCATGTTCGAAGTAAGAAGATTGATGGAGAAACTTCATATTGAAGCATTAAAGTCATCATAGAACAATTAGGGTTGGAAGAGAGCTTAAAAGCTATCTTGTTCCAACTCCCTGGTGTGGGCAGGGTCACCTTCCACTAAATCAGGTTGCTCCAAGCCCCATCCAACCTGGCCTTGAACACTGCCAGGGATGGGGCAGCCACAGCTTCCCTGGGTAACCTGTGCCAGGGCCTCACCACCCTCATAGTGAAGGTTTTTTTTCATAATATCTGATCTACATCTACCCTCTTTTCAGTTTAAATTCATTCCCCGGCCTGTCTCTGCTCCATGGGAAAGCTTGAGACATCTTCTGCAACCTGAGATCTGCACTGCAGCTGCTCCGAGTGAAGGCATCAGTGACCACCAGCACAGACAGTAGAGACCCTCCACGGGAGCTGTGACCTTTGCTTTCCATCAAATGCCCACCATTCTGCCCTGAGGGTGACATAGGACATGTGCCCCAACTTGGGCAGGAGGCCTGTGGAATGTCTCTCCTTCAAAGAGGCACCCAAATGCATAGCAAGGCTTGTAAAACTTAGATTTTAAGTTCTAATGTTTCATCTAAATGATTAGATCTAAATCTAAACCATTCTTAATGTTTTATCTAAATGTTTAAATAAACATTTCCTAGTTTATTTAGGTAAGAAAGGGGTGGATCAAGATACTCTGTTCTCTAGGCATACTAAAGATTGGAAGAAGACCACAAAATGTCATTTAAAGGACTTAAATGTAGCTGCGAAATGCCTCCCTTACCTTCCAGTTTTAAGATTTTGGTTCAGTTTGGTTTTATACCTCTTTGAAAAAGTTTGTAAATAAAATGCTGTTCAGACCATATCTTTCTTCAGTTGTGCTTTTTCTTTCTAATTACTATTTTACAGTTGTTCCTTGTTTGTCTGTTGGTCTGCTTTCCTTGTTTGTCTGGGAACTTGAGTGCTCTGTTACTTCAATTAGCACAGAGCTGGTGAAGTCATCCAGCTTCTGTGCATTCTGAAACAGTGTGTTTAAATTCTAGAAATGCCAGTCTGTGGTAATTCTCTTGTGCAAATGTTTTTCTTTGATAGTTGAGAAACTTCATAAATAACATTCTAAAATGAGAGCTGAACTCTGTTTTCTCTTTCAGCATATATTATAAAAATTTGATAGGTGCTAACTGATTTTGAAGTAATGTAGTTTGTTGTTCTTTCCTCTTAAATGTGAAGAGTGTAATTCTGGTTTGTAACTTCTAATTCAGTTGGTGGATAATGCTTATCCAGTGCTTCAGGAAAGCTGGGGTTTTTTTGACTAATAAACCCATACATCTGTCACAGTGGATCTTCACCGTTCACATTTTAGAGGACAAACCCAGATTGTTCATCGCATGGAGGTAAGAGTTGGTGCCACCTCCTCAAAACCTGCTGTTCCAGTACAGCCTGGAAAATGGATGCAACCTCAAGAAGAATTTCTGCTTTCCACAGAGAAAGCTACCTTGCCCTGCAGTTGTACACATTTCTTTGGTACCTGTACCTGTATCAACTGCAATGTGTAATTCTGCTTAAAGACAAGAATTTTCAAAGCAACATGGATGCAGTCTGGAAACTCCAAATGTCTGTTGCGGTGGGACTGTCATCAGTCAACCATCTGTGTGATACAGAGGGAGGTAAGTACCAACCACCTTTTTTCCATTTGCATAATGCACATCTGAAAAGATGATAGCCCACCTGTAAGGTTTTTTGTGAGTTGTTCATCCCATCACACCTTCAATAGAGGCTCTAACTGGGAAGTGAAACCCAGCTCAAAATGGCAGTTAAGTTTTTGAGCAACATTATTTGTGTGTTTGTTCCTTGAAGCGCAGAAGGAATCTGTTTGATTCCCTTTTATTTACGGGTGTATTCATTTCAGCTTGTGGTCTAACTGTTGTGTAATGGTTACTTGCCAAACTACAAACTGCAGTGATGACACAAGCACTTAATAGTCAAGATAAGGGGCCGCAGACGAATTATGGCAGAGGACACAAGAAAGAAAAAGATTGCCCTCCCCTCTGCCTAACCCCTCTAAGAAGCCAAAAACCGACCAAATACAAAAGGGACTGTGGCCAAGTGAAGCTGGTCATCCAGCCACCACCACCTCTCATTTCTGTTTAGCATCTAGAGGAGGCTGCTGGCATGTGGCTCACAAGCTGGATTTGGAAAGGCACCTGCTGAGGCAATTAAAATTTGAGGTTTGCTTATTAGGGAAGTCCTGCTCTTTCCCTTATGATACTAGGTTGTTTCAGGGAATTGTGCGGCATCTGTCTTGGTTCTTTTACATTTCTTTATGTATTTCTTGTCAGTCAGTAAAGTTTGTTTCCCCTACCTTCCTTTCCCACCCAACACCAGTTGACAAGCATTTTAAAGATTCTCTAGTGTGATATTAATGTTTCCCTTGAGTAAAATTTTGTTCTTGACTATGTTTAAGAAAACTTTCTAGGGGAATAGTTGAACAGGTGAGATGATAATCTGACAGGTGAGATAAACTGAAGGTTAATACAAGTTTCGTTTTGGGTCTTCCCAAATGCCTTGTACCTTCCTGCATCAAGCCGTAGCCTGTCCTCAGCCCTGACCCAGCCGTACTTGTGTCACCCCAGCAGCGCAGTGCCTTTCAGAAAGGCTGCTGTCAGCAGTATCTATACAGCAGCTGCAAGAACCTCTTTCAGACTCTTATCCACACCTTGATAAGCCTGTACTAGTAACAACTCGTGGTATCATTCTTTAATCCTCATTCTATGAAATGTGCTGAGGGGTGCCACTCGCAGTGCCTGCAATGGAAGTACATGTGATAAAAGTACAGATCTGAGAAAAATTACTTGCCCACAGCTTTTTTTCAGGATGTATTGCTAGACATACGCCTTTGCAGTCTTCCCCTTTACTTGCTCTGGTGCAAGTCTGTTCCATGCTTGAGTTTAGGGGAAGCCCTGCATGCTTTGTCTCCTCAAGATCCTGCTGCAGCAGGATCAGCAAACATTCTGTTGGCGTTGCTTGACTAGAGGCAGTTGGTGGAGTTGAATGTACATTCAGCATACTAATCCTGAAGAGCTCCAGGTCAGAAACTTCAGGTTCCTCTTCAGTGGGATACGTATGAAGATGTTGGAAGGACATCAGACATCAACAACTAAACTATTTGAGTCAAGCAACATCTCTTTGAGGATCTCAAGGAACAATCAGACAATTTTCTGTGATGGAACAAGCACAGCTGCTAGTAACAAAACTGCTTACTCTTCCTAAAAAAAAAAAAAAAAAAAAAAAAAAAACAAACAAAAAAAAACCCACCACCCTTTATTAGTTGTAATAATCCAAATTAAATGCTGGCTTTAACCATGAACGTTTTTTCATATCATTGCAGTGAAGTGTTTATGTAAAAACCCAAACACAACTACTGTGAATTCTAAAACACTGGGCAAGGATACTGCAAAAATGTACAGCATTTATTCACATACAGACAAAAAGGCACAAGTCTACTGAATAGTCTAACAAAAAATAACAGCTGTCTTCAACTAGGTCTTTATAAATACTTCAAAAAAGGGAGAAAATAAATACAGATTGGGCCATGTAATATAAAATAGTCATCTCTACATATACTTTTTATTTCTATCTGTTTCTCTTCATGCACCTTTCTTACTTAATTTCAGCTGAATGGACACCAAAGCTAGGCACATAGTGAAAAATCTTCTGTACAAGATTTTACAAATGTAATGACAAATCTTCTCAAATCTGTGAAATTAAGATTTACACACAACATGGGTAACCCTTCATTTAGGTCTGTGTGAGTCTGCAGCCTAATAAATGGCATTCCAGGCAACTTTACAGACGTTCAACTAACCTACAGTTGGACAGAATACACCAATCATAGTCAAAGATCTGTTGGTCAGTCTGCACAAGGGAAGGAAATGCTTACAAAAACAGAAATGCAGCAAATGGTTCTATCACAATAAAAGACAGGGCAGGTTTGTACTGTCACTGCTGTACTTCCAACACCTCCTCTGCTGACAGCAAAGCATGGGGGACAAACCTAACCTACAGAGCTGATCATCCTGCAGTCCTACAGGTTTTTAGTTTTGGTTCAATTTAACTTCAAAAGTTAGAAAGCTTATTAACCTAAACAGCAGGGAGCAGAACAGGTAAGGCATTAATTCTGCACAACCGTCGCGTTCATCATAGTGCAAATTAACAAGGTAACTCCTTCAATCTGGTGCGAGGTTAAATTTTACTTAAGCATCAAAATTTAGATGTTCACTTAAGCATCAAACTTAGGCTCCTTCTATGGCTTAACAAACTATTCCCTATATGGTTACAAGCTTCGTTATTACAGAGAAGCACAGCGCCTGTTTGGAAAACCTTGCTGCATGTTGAGCAGAACCTACCTGCATTCACCTGTTGTCTGTCTGGTGACGGTCGATCAAGTAAGTACCTTTAACACATCCCAAGAATAACTCCATAACTTCAGATTCTCCAGTGCCCTGTCTGCCTTTCACCTCTGGGAGTGCTAACATTAATCTAACTTCTTGGGACCAGCAATCTATTTTAAAAGTATGCTATCTTACGCACAATCCCCCTCCCTCTATAGCATAAGACTGTGGAGTTGTAAAACTATTGATAGGGATATGTCAGTTGAAATACTTCATTAAATGATAACTTGCATAGCAAGATAGGGTGTTAATAAGCCTTGTTTGATTGATTGAATCCTCTGGAAGACTCAGTTATGGCAGAGTTCTGCTGGGCTTTAAATGTCCCCTACTCAAGGGGCAAAGGTCTAACACTAAAAAGTGAGGGGATGTAAGAGCAGACTAGGAGTAGGAAGTGGGGGACAGGAAAGGAGGGGTTTCTTTATGCCTGGGTTTGTGTAACACATTGCTGCTTCAGCTTTTTCACCAGTACATACCTGACTTACAGCTATGCAGAATTCCAAAACTCAGAGGCTCCTAATACTTTACTGTTAGATGTGCACTCTACTTGGCCCAACAGTACCCTAATGATCTGTTCATATTATTGCTCCTAGCTTACTAGTTATTGCCATTTGCAATTACTAAAAAAGTATACAACCAGAATACAAGATCCCTCTTCCATGAAATCTAGTCCAGAACAGAATGAAATAGTTTTTCTTCATTTGACTGTAAAGAACTAATCACAATTTATTGCCTTTCCATTTTATTCTATTTAAAAATATATATTCATGTCCATTTTAAAGCAACCCTTTAGTGTCCTAAGCCTGGCTTTCCCAGTACGTACAATTAGTGCATTTGCAGTGGGCTTTGGGAAATCCTACCAACTAGTGCCTTTGAAATTTCTCTCTGGAGTTGTCACCATATGTCCCCATACTCAGAGGAAGGTGACTGACTAAACAGTGGTGGGTTATTTCATGGGGTGCTGTAACCCACAAGCTTCCCTCCCCTCTCCTTCTCAGAACAGAGCCATTTTGAGAGTGTCCTCGTGCTCAGTCTGAGTCTTTCCCAGCTGCTGCAGTGTAATACAGCTACAGCCCTGACCAGCCCATTCCTCCTCCAGCACAACATCATGGTTAAATCTGGCCACCTCATAGGTATATGTACATGTAAACTCTGGAGCTTACAGACAGGTTTGAGCTGCCACCTCTACTGAAACTGAATGCAACAGGAAACATCTGCAAAGAGAGGAGAAAAACTACCGCTCTCCAAGGTAAGTGACCATTTGTAATGAGATATTTAGCAGTGCAGTATGGTTAAACAACCATCTTCCATTCAGTACACGCTAGTTATAAATTAAGAGCTTGTGCTTTTCCAGAAGGCAGGGGAAGGGAGTAAAATTTTATCAGTGCATTTTAGCTAAAAGGGATGAATGCAGCCCACTGCCCCTACCCACCCTAGCCCCTTTTAAAAGGTTTCTGTGACTTATTTTAGTGTTCATCACAAATCCCGTCTTAGTAGTGACATCATTCCTCTGCTTACTCAGGATAGTTGCAAATAAAGGAGATTCAAACTTCTCACAAAATGAGAGAGGGGAAAAAACAGCTTTAAGTGCATGTAAACATGTTTATATAGCTCAGGAATAATAGGTTGTCATCAGCCTATAGCTTGATCTAAGAACTCTCCTCCTTCAAACCAATAAATAATGTGGAGTTGGCTTGTAGGCAGTGACTCTGTGTCCCTGTGTCCAGTCAGGATGCCAGGATGCTTCTCCTGATAATGTCCGTCCTTCTGCTGATAGTGTTGTTTGGACCGAGCCTCTGCTGTCGGCACTTCTTTTCAGCCACTTCAGACTCTGAGTCACTCATTTCGGCATCAGGGATATACCCATCATTCTCGCTGTTGGGCTTGAGCTTGCTTTTTGCCCTGTCCTTTGGGGAAACTCTGCCCAAGTAGGGGTAGCTGGAGTTCTGGCGGCAGGACTCCTCTGGGCTCTCACCCTGCTGTTGCCTTTCCCCCTTCTTTGGAATTCGGAATCCGCCCCAGTTTTTCACTGGGCTCGTGGGTGTCGTAGGCACTTGAACTGCTGCTGTCTGATTAGGGTTTACTTTCACAAGACCCCCGTTGCATTTAGGCACTATATCCCTCCGCATGCCAGGTGCTGACCTACCACTGCAGTGGTTCACAGCCCTTTTATATTCCGATTGCCTCTGAGAGAGTTCTGTAGGTCTCAGTGGTTTGTGGTTGTGTTTAGAAGTCTTTTCTTTTAGTTCTGCCTTGGTCACCTCACACTGTGGACGATTGTCTCTGCTTTGTCTGTGGTCTGGTATAACTATGCCATTTTTCTGCTGTGCTGATGCAATCCGTGTTTCTGCAAAGGTCTTGTCAAAATGTAAAAAGCTCCCTGGAGCTGCACTGCCCTCCTTTTGGCTGGGCTGCCTCAGAATGGCTTTGCTGTCATTCCCCGAGCTCTCCCTTACTCTGTCCCTCTTGTGTGATTTTTTCAAGGAATGAGTTAGGGACGTGCCCATCTGTTTCCTGAAGAATGCAGAATGCCATTTCAGATCCTCTATCTTAGGGGCATTGAGGCCCAAAGATGGACTGTTGAACAGCACTGTGTTGTCCATGGAGGAAAATGAGGAAGGCACACCTACATGTGAACAAAGTAAGTTAAAGTCAAGGAATTCCACAGCTGGGTAAATACCAATTTTGAATATACCCATTTTAACGCTGTTCTTCCCAGAACCTGGTGTGTTCTTTGACAGTCAATGGGTATTTGGCCACAGTTATGTGGCTATGTCTTGGCTTCACAACATAGTGCCAGTGTAGTTTGCTTTCCTGTAGCTGTGCTGCATCCAATTACACTTCCAGCAAATATAAATCCTAGCACTACTGTAGCCACTAACACAGACTCCAGGGCAGGGAAGCAACCAGCAAGTGAATCTGATTGATTCTGCCTAAAATGTGATTTATCATTACTGCATATTTTAATGATAATCTAGTTAATGCAGTTAACTTTGAGGATATTAATCTTTCTGAGAAAAGGCAATGAGAAAAAAACTACATCTTGTTTTAAAACCAGAGTGCTACCTTTTCAAAACTGATATCTTTTAACAGCCATCTGTGATGCAAAGAAGCACATGCTAAACACTAATATAGTGGCACTAATAAACTACAGACTTAGGAGGTACCATATGGTACCTAAGTCATGTCTTCCTGTCGCAAAGAGTCGTTGAAGAATCACACCAGACAGAAGCTGAAGCCATGAGCCACTCAGTGCCCCTTGGACAAGAGCATAGATTTACCAGTTCCTATAGCAATGTGCCCACTATTAGAGCTCCACAAACCCACATCTCTCCCAGTCCGCTGAAGCATGCTGGACTACACAAGATCTTAATGAGAATAAATGTGGTCCTGATTGTCCTTCAAAATTAGCTACTAGCCTGTAGCCAATCCCTTCAATGCTTGTACCTGTGGTCTTAGATGAAAAAGACAACACTGAAGCATACCTGAAACTCTTTCTTGTTCCAGCTGCTTTGCGTAGATATTAAATATCTGTTCTTGAACTTTACAAACAGATCTCTTGATTTTTTCCCTTCGGGTCACCATGTAGGTGAGATTACGCACCTGGAAGACATCAAGTTGTGAGTTTTACAGGAATTGTGTTTCTATAATGTTGTCAATCTGCTCTTCGACTTAATTCAGTTTAAGCACTATACACCATTTAAACAAGTTAGTAACTTATCTGTATTTTAACCTTCTTGAACATATTTCTTACAGAAGAGTCTTAAATACCATTTAATTGAGAGATTATTCTCCTAGAGCTCATTAGTTCCTTCTCTCCCAGTGGAAGAAATTGCTGAGAGGTCCACGTGGGTGTTCCCAGGGCTCCTCGCTCAGCCTGGTGCAGCCACAAGCAGTGTGGTGCCCTGCGCATTACAGCCTTGTAGGCTGGTCTCACACTCACTGAGGAGGACACACTGAATATGTGTGACCTTGTGTGCTGAGGTCCTGCTCTGTTTAACGCTTCCAGTCCCATGAGAGCCAGTATGTTTAACTAACTGTCATTACTCTGTGAATCTCAATTAGCAGGGATTTGTCTGGCTGGTCCCCTTTCTGAGACAGTCCCTGGCCTTTTGTTCTTTGCCTTGTTTGATCCCAGCTGCACAACAAATACATCATATCCATCGAATTACCTCTTCCATAAACTGGATGACATGATTTCAGACTGTTTCTAGATAGATGACACTGTCACTAATGTCACTCATAAAGTTGGCTAACTTGATTATCTTGATGAGGAGAAAAAAAACTTAGGCTTTTTTTTCTGTATGTCCAAGATAACTTCAATTAAAATCAGTAGGAACAACAGAGTAGTAAAATATTACTGGAATGATGTATCCTGTTTTGACATGGCACTTAAAAATGGGAAGTATACCTACAGAACCATTTAAGATCCAGAGAACACAGTGACAATCTCAACTTATTTAGCTGATCAAAGAGAACATGAAAAGAAACCGTGAGCATGCAACAGAAACAAAAGATGCCATCTCACCAAACTAGAGAAGGGTCATGGGCCATTTCTAGTTGGATGGGCCATTACTAGTATGGGTCATGGGTCATTTCTAGTTGAAACTAAAGAAAAAACTTCCAAGTAAAATTGCAATGATTCCTTAGAAGAGTAGTTAACCACTGGGATGCTTTACAAAGAATGCAGTAGATGCATGAACACTCACTGTCCTGATTTAAAGGCTAGGTATTATCCTGGAAGAAAGGCTCCAGTTCACCCACAGGTTACTGTGGCCGAGTTATGAGCCCCTGAGCCAGGTCCTGTACAAGGCCTACATGAGCCACATACTGTATGGACATGAAAAGCTAGAATTATTTCAGCACTCTGTCTCTAAAACTGATCTGATCTTAAACTCTACTAGTTAACCCAAATAACTCCAAGAGGAAGGAATTCAGGTCATTACAAGATCAGATGTACTTAAAACACCAAACTGCTCTTTAAACATTCAAAACTGGAGTGCAGTATCACACGCCTCCCAAACCTACTACACAGACAGTCCAGTGTCTCTATGTGCTCAATGCTATGCTCAATGAAAACACAGATCTGCTCAAATCAAAGTAAGTTTCATAATCTTTTCCTCCTTGTGCACCAGATGAAAGGAGCAGAGAAAGCCCTCAAAGGCTAGAAAAGCTCCAGGTACATGGAAATACAACAGTCCAGTCCTTATAGGGAGACTGGATACTACTACCAAGACCTGCTGGCCTTTGAACTAACCCCCTGTTTGGAATGGGTAACTGGTGCGCTCCATAGAAATTTAGTGTTCATGTTCTTCTCTGACAATACCACTTTGCGTGAGGATGCAGCATGAAGTACCTGCATGCAAGAGCAGTAACTGAAAGCATAGTTTTGAAACCTGGCTAATGAAGGGCAATGCCGCTTACGCGTGTGCAGGCAGTGCTATGCCTTACCCGCTCTAGATCCTGCCGGAGGTGTGTAAAGAGCTGCAGTCTTCTGAACAGAACATCCTGTTCTCGTTTGGCCAGATTGTCCTCTTCATCCTTCTTTGGAGTAATCAAAGGCTTGTTGAAGTTGGCTTTTCTCTTCAGCTTCCAGTACTGGTAAAGGAATTCCACCAACTCCTCTGGCAGCTGCAGCACTTTAGCCACTTCCACAGACTCAACAAAGGTATAGAACTCATCCTCCAGCTGCTGGAGTTTCTGTTTGCGGAGGCTGACTCTGTGGGCCTCCTCCTGGTTTTGAGCCATGCTGTGGAAAGGGTCCATGTGGGCGGGAAGAGAGCTGCTCTGAATCCCATTCCCATTCTCCCGACCTGGGCTTTCACTGAAAGTCTCCTCATCCACTTTCTTGGTGGAACTGTGCTTGGGACAGTATGACTTAAACTTCACCTCATCATTCTCTGCCAGGATGGTCTTCATCTCCAAGCCATGGTCGAATGCACAGGTAACATGAAAGGCTGTTCTGCAGTTCTTCACTGAACACTGCACAGATTAAATTAAAATTAATCAAATACAAATTTAAGAAGCCACACTGCCTAAAACTATTGATGCAGCCAGGACTGCTTTGGAAGAACAACCCTGTAACTGTGCTCTGCCTCTAAGCTGCATGTAGTTTCTTCCTCTCTTTTAAATTAGGTTTATGATTTTGTGCTTTCAGGCCAGGTAAGGACAAAGTGGCCCGGTGGGACAGAAGTGGTTAACCCCTCCCTCGCCCTATTCAATAACCAGCAAATCCACAAGATGAGCGTTCTCACCGGCACTGGGCCATGTGTGTAAGGCAGCGTTACACAAAGGAAATCATTCCACTTTGGCTGTGCCAGCAAGAGCGAGGAAAAACCACCTTGGGAGCTCCAGGCCAATCTGATAGTTTTAATTGAAAGTCCTTCCTAGCACCGGGACCTGTGCTGCCCAAAAGGCCTCAACCAAGGGCAATTTTCTTCCCATTATCCCCATTTTATAATGTCAAATATTAAATTGCTGTCAATCACTACTTCACTGACTGCAGCCTTCGTTTCACCTGGGACATGAGGAGAACAGGAAATTCCATTTTCTGTCCTTTTTCTTCCCTCCCTGTGAGCCCAGCCATCATGGTGTGATAGGTACTAGTTCAGCTGATTTAGCACTTCATTTATATGTAACTTCCTCTTGCAAACTGCTGTCATAGCTATCACCAGCCACAAATTGAAAGGTTTAAATATATATGTGTATGTATATACCCACAGGCATACGTATGCAGTTGTATCAACTCACACCTCAGCCTCCAGTGAAGAGAATTTAGAGTGGAAATGAACATTGGTGCTATTAACTAAGAGGAAACAAAACTATGCTTAACCCAAGTCATCTAACCTTAAAGAGAAATAAATGCACTACACAAGGACGTTTATACAGTGTTTTGTAAAGAAGCCAAATATCTTTCTCTGCTGGATTTTCCTGCTCAGGTTCACTCAGCAACTAGACGGTATATAAAGGTACAGCAGAATTTAAACTGCAGAAGTTTCAAATGAACATTCTTTAATAAAATCAACATATAAAAGGCATTAAAAAATACCAACCCATCTTTTGCCCTTTCCTGTTACCAACAAGCAGAGCAAAAGCAGCCCTGCTGGAACACCACATGGTCCAGGTGAGTGCTCCGGCCACAGTTTCCAAGCTGCTCCCATTCAGAATAATTAGCTTAGTGTGGCTGATGTTTTACTGAGAGAACAGGGGAAGCCTGTCTCATGAGAAGGAAATCTGCTGAATCTGGGGGAATACAGAGTCTCAGTTTTCCCAGCTTGTTGCGGTTGCTCCATGCCCAGCCTCACACACACTCCAGCTGCAAGCTTTTCTGTTTGCTGTGCCTATCTCCCAACATCTCTGAAGAATCCCATCTCCCCCAGTTTCTCCAGTTAATGCTACTTCCTCTCCATTGCAGTCACTCTGTATAATATTCTTCTCTGCTGTATAAAATTTCACAACACAAGTCTATGTATTTCTCACTGCTAGCTTTAACGATACCAAAGATTTACACAATTGCTGTAAGACGTCAGGCACAACTGCTGTTTTTTGTCTCTTTCCCCCTAATTTCAAATGCAGAGCTGTCTGAAGTGGCAGCTGTCATGTCTGCATGTCCTCTTGTGTCACCACTACAAAGGGAGAAGAAATATGGAAGGACACCCACCTCTGCACCACACTGACATATGTAAACACTCAAGCATTCAACTTAAATTACCATGAGTTACCCCACAGAATGGGCAAAACAGCTTCCACCAAGTAAGAGTGGCGAAGAGGAAGGGGCAGCTCTGCAAGGAGGTATTATGACCACTAATTTATATGCTCTGGACAGATTTATTTACTTAACGTTTACTATTTTATACATTCCTTAAATGGGAACGTACTGATAAGTTGCACTGAAACTACTGCAGTGGTGGTTTACAGCTTTTGCTGGCAACTTCATCAAATAGAGCAGAACGGAAAAAGGAAATGGATAAAACCTAATTTTAAAGCAGAGCAGGACTTTTGTGTCTTAATGCTGGTCTGACCATCCTAGACCCTGCAATGTGAGGCCAGCCACAACACAACGGACAGAGCTCTGCTTCTTCAGAGTGTGTCACCTGTCTTCATTCTTTCCCATCATTTAGTAGTGAGTAAGCTAGGTCAAAGTTTTGTCTTGTGTTTCAAGAAACCTAGTATCTCCTCTTTCAAAACCCTGGGGCTTGGCAATATGTTTTCACAATCTAATTTTTTAATGATTCTTAAAATGTTCTTAAAATGATTATTTAACACTTCTGAGTGATCTTCCACTGCAGGGGATATGCAAGTGCTTTACAGGCAACAACGGAATGTAAATATGCACGTGCACTGACACTGCCTGGTCTGAAATACCCTGGTGCAGATCATTTAACAGCCACAGTTCACAGGCTATGGTGAGAAAGGCTGAACGCAAATGCAACTGAAACTGCAGAGAGAATTTCAGAAGTATGCAGTGAGACAAACTGGCACTGGCACAAGAATGGGAGCTGTTGGTGTGAAACCAACAGCTTTACACACAACTCCCACTAAAATACCCAACTTGTCTTGTAAGTCACTAAACAGGGACTAGCAGATAGATGACTTGGCTATTATTCAAATCTAACTAGAACATGCTAACATTAACAGCACTCTATACAGTTAAGTCCATAGTAGCAAACAGGAAATCAAAGAAAGTTTACGGCAGATACAAGTTTTGTGTATCTACTAAAAACTGATGAAACAAAACACACATATATCTGCGCAATTAAATCACCTGTATAGAAGCTCCAACTTTTTCATTGCAAAGGCTGCACACCAGTGCCCATCTGCTGCTGGGAATGTGAGAAACCTTTGTAATGGGCTCCATTTTTTCTGGGCTTCCAATGCTCACCTTAAAGAAAAAAAGGTTAAAAACCACAGAGCGACCATTACACTGTTAACTGGAAAGGGATTTATCAACAAAATCTAATTCCTTGTCTGCATGTGCAAAACGAGCATGTTCAAGTTCCTCAATTTGTAAGGAAATAAAAAAATTACAATTCCTTTTTAAAAACATCAGCTCCTCACTGCATGAACAAAACAGTTTCAAGGTGAATCCTACCATTCTGAAATTATCATGCAGGATGAAAACCCACAGGAGCTCTCACTGCCACATCTAAACCTTCCTGATCCACCTTCAATGTTCCCTTCACAAAATAAAACAGAACTTTGTGTCCTTGTTAAAGGAGATCTGCCAGCAACAAAGGCCTCATTTTTTGAGGCCTAGTTTTGGTTGACAAAGGTAATGTAATTTCTTTATAGATGATGCATCATCCTGCCAGACTGTATACCTTACTGAAAATCCTTTATACTATCTTACTGAGAAGTATCATATGTATGTTAAGCTCGCTGTAGCAACATACAGGAAGCTGAGCTATGTTTTTATAACATATCTCTCCCGGAACCCCAGCAGCCCAGCACTCCCATAGGATCAGTACCTACCTCTGGAATCCATAGAGCACAGCTAACGTGGACCCACTTGGTGCCACTCCGAGTTGGCTTCATGGCTCCACCCTTCTTAGGACACAGCAAACACTTAGGCTCAAGGCCAAGTGCACAGGTCCTGCACAACCAGCTGCCTTCTGGGACCTTCAGGATCCCGTAGCATGCCTGTGGGGAAAGAAAACATGGGAACGACGTGAATTTCTGTTACTTTTTAGCTGCTTACACATAGCCTCTCCCAGCTTTCGAACAGTTCTTTATGGATTGCTAACACTACAGACACTTCATCTTGTGGAGGATCTCAGGATGCTTTCAAAAACTTAGCCAACCTCATCACCCATTCATTCCCCAGAAAGATCAGATGTCACAACCAGCTGTTAGGCAAAAACCACTGCCCACGTCATCTGGGAAAAAGAAAAAAATGTGTTTGCCAGCCCAAACAGCAAGGGGACTCCCGACAGACAACCCTGCCAGAAGCCAGCTCCCATGAATTTCAGTATCACCAAGACTCACGTTAACAGGGATTGGGCTATACCTTATTCAAAAGGCTAGAATCACCAACTGAGGAGCTCGGCTGTGCAGTACTCAATGTAACTCAGAAGCATCAGGTTTTACTTCGTATTCAGAGGGAAAAATGCGGAACAGCAACGAATTAATATAATTTTTTTCAGAAGCTGCACCTTTATGGAGACCTGTGTCTGTGTTACTGTCAGTTTTAATTTTCTTAATCATCAGATTTGATGTGATCAGAGACTAAGGAAAGAGAACCACTACAGGTCTAAAAACGTCCACCTCACTCTGCGTATCTCACAAGAAAGTCATCTGTACCTCACAGCTCTCGCAGGCATATTTCTTTATCATAAGTACAAGTGCATTTAAGTAACACATACACGAAAATGCGATTCTTGCTCACAAGACCAGAGTTTTCAAAACAATGAATGGGAAATAAAACTTCTTAGAGCCAGGAAGGAAGGACAGACTAATAGAAAAGCACCTGCCACAATAAGAAGCATCCACAGAAACAGATATGCTAAAATTGAAGACTTTTTAAATGGCACAAAAAGGTGGCACATAATAGTGCTTCATTAGCTCAGCTCTGTAAGTTCTCCATTAAATTAAAATTACTATAATAAATCCTCCCTATGTCCCCACTGATTGTCTGAAAACCCTTTTTTCCCTCCCTGCTGAGCCTCAGTTACTGATACTGAAGTGTGCAGAGAGGACATGAATACAGGACAAGAAGTGACCAGGTGAGAATGTGTAACAAGACACGTCAGTTCTGGGGAGGCAAACTCCTCACCTTGTAACTCCTCCACACATAAACAATACTACGTTTAACCTTCTTAGCATGATACTTCTAGAATCACATGTAACAATTCTAGTCAATTACATAATTTCTGAATTCATCCCACCGCTTGATGATGAACTCTGTGCAACTGAACAGATCAATGTCACTGGAAAAAATCCAATCTGTTATCCTTAATGGTTTGGAAAAGTTTCTGTCACCATCCCTACACATCCCACAGTGCCCTGGCCACCATACCTGGTGCACACAAATATTGCATTTGTCACAAAACACCATTTCATTGCCATCTTCTCCATCTGGAGACTGACAGACGTCGCAGACAACATCTTCATCATATTCAATCCCAAGTCCTTCTTCCGTCTCAATGGCATGATTCATGTTATCATAGCATCGTAGTTCAAACTCCTCTAGGATCCTTTCCATCGTGTACTCATCCAGCTCGGGCATCCCTGGGGAGCAGGGGAAAGAGTGGTAACACACAGCTCCAGCTTCTTTTTTAACAGCTGAGTAGATACAGCCGACCCCGGCACAGGCACATTTCATTCCTAGACAACCTCAGCCTATTCCAGCATAAACTAGAGAAACTGGAAAATAAAGTCAAAACTGTCTTATAACCGTATTAACCTAACAGAAGTGCAATATCCAAACCAGTCTTTCAAAATCCTGCGGAAAATTTCCATAAACTGATTTTGGCTTCCTTGTCTTGCTCTCATTTTTCCTTCTGGTACAGCCCCGTCTATGGCTTCGGCTTCAATTTTGCAACCCAGATGTTGACTCTTTGGTGAAGGATTTGAGAGTCTTTTGAAGCAAAAGCGGTAAGGGCAGAGGGAGGAAATCACTGACAAAATCTGCAGCAATATTTATGGCAAACTTACAGTTTCTAACAACAGCTGTTGTTTTTTTCATAACTTCCAACTCAAGAGGGTGCAACCCCATTGACAATAAATTGGTTTAACAAGTGAAAACACACTTGTAATAAATGCAACATCAAATCTCGGACAATAAATACATACACCATCTAATGGAGGACTTGGTCTTTTCAAATGACATCCATCAGAAAATTATTCATGACACCACAGCTGCAGGCTGACTGTATTATAGTATTCTATAATATATCTTTGTTAATTATAGTACCATTACAGACTTCAAAAATATCTATCATAGAAGCAGCAGGAAAGATATTAAAAAAGAGCAGGGTGCTTCCCCCTCGGGCTTCCATGCCTCACTTGCCATGACAATGAGCTGGCCATAATACTTTCAGGTTGGTGCTGCGCTGACCTTCCCCACGCAATCATGCCACACAAGCCCCTGTGAAACCAGGACAGCTATGCTACTGCCAACAGTCATCTTCTTTTTGCCAAGTCAGTTTAGCACAAGAATTTCTATATAGTTAAAACACTACAAAGAAGCACAGGCTTAGGATATCCCTCCTTTGGTCTAATACCTAATGTTTCCTGTGACATACAGAAGATGGCAACCTTACGATGTGTGTTTTAACAAGAAAATCCTCCTTTCAGCTTTCCCTGTGAATAACTGAGCCATAAATTCCACAAAATGAAGAACTAAAAACCTCTCTAGCTCCTGCAGGTCAAAGACAAACACTCTATGGAAGTAATTCCAGCTTCCCCTCCTGGCAGGTAAATCCCTGCAGCAGGGATCAATGCCTCCAAAACTCCCCACATGGAGCAGCTGGAAGGCAGCAAGAGGAAAACAAGCAGAATGGCCACTTCAGGGCTTCACACACCTCCCTACTCACGCCCCAGTGTAACACTCCTCTGGTTCTGGCAAGACAGACGGACAGAGAGGGTTACCTACACTGATACACTGATGGGCATCAACTGAAAATCATAAAAAGTATTTTTATTTTATTTTGAAGAAAGCTAAGGGGACTTGCTGGTGCTGTTTTCCTGAAGGTAACTTGGAAAAGTAACTTAAACTCTTGAATTAGGAACTGGTTTGACTTGTTTAAGCCCAACACTAAACCTGAGCAGGCCTGACCTGAGATCTGGAAAAAAGGCCTGGGTTAAGAGACCAGGTCATGGCTGGGTCATATGTGGGTTTAATTCAAGAGTTCTAAATGGTCAGTTTGTGGTTTACCAGGTCTTGTGCCATGCCACATGTGGGCTACAGCCAGGTACAACCCGTATGAGCATTCTGTAACCCAAAGCAGGGGACTGCCAAAATGCTGACACATAACCCAACTTCACCAACGTTCCTGTTCTAGCCCTGCTTCCTTGCCCCTTGCAATGCCCAGGTCATCCTGCAGAAAAAGGAAGAGCTGCTCCCCCTGCAACACCTCTTCTTCCTGCTTCCTAACTGGAGCCCACAGGCACAGTAAGGTTTGGGAGGTTCCTCCAATAGATCACTACAGGGGCTCCTTAATGTCTCATTCCCTGTGCAACTGAGATGGCATTAGGCTCTCCAGACCTCCCAAGACTCCTTGTCTACCTTTTTTGCACTCCACATGGCTAGCTAAAAAGATGATACAGGTATGTGACGCAGAGAAAAAGAAGTAAGTAAATGGAAAAGACTAACTGGGAAAACAATGAAAGGTCTGTCTGATGTCCTCTTCAAGAAGCCGGATGGCAAAACGGGAACTCTGGAAGAATTCCCTTATGAAACAGAAAGCAGCAGAGAAAAAAAAATCCGACCATGTGGCCAGATTCTGACCTGGTCTAAACAAATACTACTCAGCAGTTGCAAAAGCCTGTATCTTATGGCTTAATCACATCAGGTGTGGCTTCCCACGGCTACCCCATCTCTTCCTGCTGCTGCCCTCCCTCAAATTATTTTTAAACCTGCCAGCTTTAAAAATAAAGGACACAAAAACACCATCACTCATTGCTCACCCATTTCTCTGAATTCTTCATTGGCAAGCTGCAACCATGCTACGTCCACATCATTGAGATCGTAGCGACACATGCTGTCTGCCAAGGTTCGAATGTCAACACAGCCCAGCTCCGGAGGCTCCGACCCTGATGAAACAATGTACTTCCTGGGTCGCGTAAATGTGACGGCTTTCGTCTCAGACACAACCCTAAAACAGACAGACAAGAGGATGTCAGGTATGCTGGGATGCTGAGAGACTTGATTCTAGAGAACTCAAACTGCCTCATTTTAAGTGACTAACCACCATCAGCACTCATCTGACCACCTAAGCAATTATCATGCTCACTGAGGGAAGAGACAACAGTATAGCACACCTCCATAATGGACTGGTGGTACTAGAAGATGTTAATCGGAGTTGTCTAGAAACCAAATTCATTACCAAAAATCTAAATAAAATGGAAATATTAGAGGACAGGGTTGTACTTACTCTTACCTGAAATTCACACTTGTTTAAAGCTAAAGTGGGAACACTGTATTCATGTAGTGATAGCTGCCATACACACAGATGTAAACTCTGGTTTGCAGCCTTTTTTAAATCAATCTGTTGAATTACATTACCTGTTTGGAAATCTACAATACCAAGATCATGAAAATTCAAGGAAAAAAAGTAGTATTTCCTGCAGCATTTGAAGGGGTTTTGTGTGTGTGTGCACATGTGCAGCTAAGGAACTGCCATCCCTGTGAAATTCAGAAGACTTTTCCACAGAGAATCAGTAACCTGGACTAGCTTCACCTCCACTTACCCAAGCATCCTGGGTCTGCATTTCCTCTTTCACATTCACTAATGCCATGCTGGACCAAGTGCAAATATTAATCAGCCACTGATGAAACTACTTTCTCTCAGGCTGTGGAAGCTCCAGCTGGCCAACAACCAATCATGAAAGTGTATTTTAGCTGCAAGCCAATGGAATTTTTGTTTGACCACAGGCATTGGTTCAGGAAACAGTAAAGTACCTACAACACATCACTTGTTCTAGGTCAGACTTCTGCAATGCCACAACCTTGCAAAGCCAGGAAATGAGGGCAAAACCACACAGTTCACAACGGACAGTAGTCATTCTACCAGCAGGCTTGCCTCCAAACAGCAGGGTAACTCCATTCTGTGGCACAGTTCCCTCACTAGAGGACACTGCACTTTCTCTTAGTTAACTGCACACACTGAAATTCAGTTTGGATCAAATCCACTTCACCACGTAAGGCTGGTACCTCCAGGAGCAACAGGCCACGCTGCCAAGTGACTGCCCCCTGCAGCACCAGTGCAGATGGTCTTTGGTGCGCTAATGCTACCAGCAAGGAGATAACACCACTCCATGTACACACAGCTTTCTGCTGGGAATGGCCTAAGCTCCACAACAAGCAGGACATCCTCCAACCTGTTTTTCTCCCATTTGATGTCCAACATGTTACTTATTTGATGCCCAACTGTGGGCAGGAGCCAAATGCTGAATCTGGGGCCTCTGAGGTGCAGAAAGGAACTGTGGAAGAATACAAATGTGAATGACCTTGCCAGCCTAACTGCACTGCGCAAACCGTTCCTGGTCATGCTGCACAGTATTAAAATATTACAGACTATTACAGCTCACAGCAAATTTACTTGAAACTGGGCACTGCTCTCTGAATCTGTACTAGAACTTCCTTCCTGAGTACCGCCCCATCCAGAAATCATAACCTCTGGACTGCACCTTGCACATGCTGCCTAAATACCACTCTAGTGGCACATGCAGTTTGGCTTCAAAACAAACCACTTTCACCTCTTTATTTCTGATCAAAAGAAGTAAAAAAATGCAACACTGGCTACATGCCGACAAACCCATTCAACTGCATTATCCTCCTGACCAAGCTCACATGCAATCACCACATGGACTCGCTCCTTTCACCGCCCCTCTGAACCTATACCTGATGCTCTGACCAGCCAAAACCTTCAATTCACCATTACATACCTTGCTGGCATCAGCTGTCTGTACTGTATTTTGCCTCTGGTCTACATCAGCTACTGTTTGAGTATTGCTGGTTCACTTTACAGAATATCTGCCTCCCCTCCCACAGTTAGGCACAGAACAGTTCCAGCTCTCCAGCACCACCACCACCACAGAGCTCTCGAGTATTTTGTGAGGGAACAAGCAAGACAATAATCAGGTATCACAGAGCCAATCTGAGCAGCAGGTGCTCGCCAGCAGCACCATACAAGATTGCTCAGCAGCTAAAAACCAGTGATGCCTCCTGTACTGATAGCTACAACTGTGGGTGCTTCCTTTCCCCATTTCCTTTAATATCTTAGATTTGGAGCAACATTCTCTGTTGGCCATTGATAGAGAAAAACTCTCTCCTAAGTGAGTGCCTGGATCTGATACAGCCACCAAACCACCTCCCTGAAAGACACAGGGTGGGGATCCCCTGGACAGTCTCCCTCTGCTGAAGTCCACAGGTCTCCCAGGCATCCTGCAGCCTTGGGAGATGCCTGAAGGAGAAAGCGGTGAGAAGACAACAATGTGAGCACACATGTCCAGTGTGTGTGCATTTATATAGGGACTGGTTGAGGTCAGTGTAGAGCAGGCTACAAGCACTGCAGGAAAACAGTATGCTCCCATGTTCTAAACTGCACAGCAGAAGGAAAAATCTCAAGTTCTCCTTGGACCTCCACCTCCAATCCTTTGGAAGAAGAACGAAGGAGAGGGTCTACTTGATGTGATGGTGAAGTTCCTCACTGTACAGACCTAGTGGGGCTGTGCAGTGGTCTGCAAGCTGCTGCACAGAACACAAGAAGTGCTAAACATTCCTATAGTCCCCCTGCTCCAAGGTTAAAGATGGCAGAAGCAGTGTAGCATTATCCATGATTTCTTGCTGTATATCAGAGATCGGGCTGTTCTGGCTCCACCAGCACTGGTGGGTCATTTGGTGACACCTTACGGGCCAGCCTGGACTTTAATCAAAGAGTTCTAGTAGAATTAAATAGCAATAATCCTTGTTCTTCCCACTTTCTCCAGCTCCAATCCCAACTAAGCATGAAATAGATGGCTGGGCTGCAGCACAATCCTGCCCTTACAACTGTTTAATTTGAAACAGAAAACAGTATCCAAGTATAACAAACAAGGTAAGGAAAATAAGGATTTCTTGGATAAGAGCTAGAAAATCTCACATTAATGCATTTAGTTACATGCACATCTGGATGGTTCTTAAAACAACTGAAATGTTGTACAACAAACCATTTCCTAAGGTAGTAAATGAAACAACCAAAAACATAACACAAAACCAGAATTAACGCTGTGTTTTCTCTAGCCCTTAAGTCTGGCTGTCTAACTGTTCCTTGAAAGGAACCTATGGCTTGGAACTAAACACAAGAAGCATTAGACCAGGGCTCTCCTGGAAATGCTGAGTGAGGTCAAGTCTGGACTTAAAAATAGAAGCTACTTTTAAGGTTCTGTCATCACACTCCATCCTAATGTAATGCCAAAAATTACTCTTTGACATTCACATTTTAACACACAGGCACAGCAAGCCTGACTCTTGACCTCTCTGATCATTCAAAAAGCTGATGCAGGTTGATCTTCATCTCAGAGAACCACAGCCTTTCTAGCTAGACACTGTGGAATACAGCTCAAGAAGCCAAGGCAATGTAGATATAGCTGCTAGCATAAATGTTTGCATATTTATTTACATTCCTTCAAACTATACCTGGCTACTGGTTCTGGGATGGTCCCTGGGCTAACTGGCACCTGAACTCCCTTTTCCCACTCCTGCCTCCAGGGGTCTGTCAGCACATAGTATTCATCAGGGTTCAGCTGGAAGGAGTCATGTAACTTCATGGCAGTGATCAGGTCCGTTCTGAACACCTGCAAAGAGAGTGACCAAGAGAGAAAAATAGAGACACCGACATTTGATATTTACACTCTATGATTCACAGCTTCAGGGTAACCATGGAGCACAGTGTGCAACAAGGTCACTGTATCACCAGTGAACTAACCCAGCCCACTGCAGAACAGAAGTTTAGCTTCATTGCAGGAAAAGGGGTGGCTGAAGGTGCAAATACTGACAGAACGACTTACAGCTAACTCCATTATAAGTCCTGGCACTCCCCCTACACTGGAGGCAAAATGCTAAAAGCTGACATCCACTTTCACCTCTGTCCTTCTTCAATAGAAGCTGCAGGAGCTTTGAGTCTTAAAACAGCAGCACAAGAAAAACCCATTTTTGCTTCAAGGTTTCAGGGTTTTTTTCTTAATTATTGGAGTTCTGACTAATCCAAAGCAATTCTAGAAATTCCCTGTGGTAGAAATCAAGGCGTGACTCTACCATGACCAGCCACAAGAGGAAATTCTATGGAGATGACTCTTTGTGCAAGTATTTAAAATAATAACTGAAAAGATCAAATAAAATAAGACCCAAACTGGAACTGTGGGGGCAGCTCCATTATTCATCACAGGTGCTGTTGTTCCATCAGCTGCAGACACCTCTGCATCATAGCTGTGAGTTTGCTTTGTCTTTGCAAAGGCACCCACCTATAAATGAGCAAGATGTTTGGAAGCCTTTGGGTTAGCAGCCATAAACAAGCAGTGATACTGTTTTCAACAAGCCACAGAATGAAATTAAAAGGGACTCATTCTTGTAGCAGGCATGCTGTGGTACTGCTGTAGCAGCTTCAGCCCGGTCAGCCACTGCCTGTCAGCACTGCAGAACACAAAGGGTGCTATCACAGGCAGCAGAAGTACAAGCCTGCACTTGTTTATGCATCTTCCAGCTCTCCCCATCCAGCTCTCGCTGCAAGGCAAGGCTGCTGTGGAGTACAGCTGCTCTCATCACTCCTCACCTCCACCATCACTCATTTTTCACTGCTCAGTGCCATATTTAAAGGAAAAAAACCAACCATCTGACAGAAAATAAGCACCACCAGGACAAGAAGACGACAGGTAACATCTTTAGAAAAGCTCCCCTGCAGACTTTGCAGTTCTGCATCCACTCAGCCCCACGCTGCACAGTTACAAAGGAGGAGACAGATGATCTGGGCAGTGCTCCTAAATTCTCTTACTGGGCTGCTAGTGGGGAAAAGTGACCTAACCTCCCAGTCCCAGAGCAATGGCTCTACCTTAGCTCCAGCCAGCAGCTGCCTAGGGCTGAGGAAGAGCCCAACCTATGCAGAGTGCTGATGAAGCAGCCTCCCAGGACAGCCATTTCTGTCATAGAGTAGTCACACACCTGAAACCTCAGTAGATTCCCTATGATTTTCGGGAAGCACTTCAGGGAAACAGTGAAACTGATGGTTAATTACACTTCTGAGAATATTTCAGTGTGATTTGCCTCACCACACTGTACATCTTGGCACCTCTCCTCCCTCCCATCATACACATACTACCCCACTTCTGCCTCTGTTTCCGTTTCCACCCTGGCTTTGACAAAAAAATAGCACAAAATCATGACATTTTTCTTAACATTTGTCTTAACATGTTCAGAAAAACTGCCAATAATAAAGAATAACATTACCATATGAAGGGAGAATGCAGGTAATGAAATATAATGAAATATTTCAAACAATCCAATTATGAGCCCTGTAAGGCTCCAATCAAGAAATAAAAAACAAGCCACAAAGTAAACTGGCTCACAAAACAAATAAACACAGCTGGTCAGGGGATTCTGCACTTCTAAATGGTTTGATTTAAAGCAATCAGACATCAAATGAAAAGAAGCCTAAAAATGTAAAATGGGTCACAAACCTTGCTCCATCCGAGAGCCAAACGGAACTCAGGCTCTCAGATAAATTTGTCACTAAACTCCCTCAGAAGCCAAGCTAATGCAGCACCTGGCAGCCAAGAAACTTCTTCCCAGGCCAGTGGCCCCGTGACACCATTCTTTCTGCTCTAATTTCTGATGCAATCAGACTGCCCCGAGCAAAGCAGAGCTTACTGAAGTGCTGGCTCTCAGAAGCACCTAACACTTCAAAGCTGAAGGGTGAAACTCTGGCCACGCTGAAGTCAATGGAATTTTGCCACCAACTTCAATGAGAGCAGGATTTCACCCGGGGAGTTTAGCAAGTGTCACTTTCCTGCCAGCACACTTCTCATCAGAACAGTGTGCTGTGGTGAGCACAGACAATGCAAATGGAGGGAGGCAGTGGGGGCAGGGAAACAGAGCTACACGGATGTGTATGAGAAGTCCATCCAGGCTGAGAAGACAAGAAAGAACAGCACAAAACTGCAAAGATTCTGACCACAAATGCAGCAACAGGGAGAAAGCAGAAGCACACAAAAAAACAACAGCAAGATTTGTAATTATCTCAAATTATTTCTGGATGGCCTTTCCTGAGGTAGTTCTCAAACCTGCACGTAAGGGGATACTTCTAAGGGAAGTACAAAAGATAACTGAGGAAAGCAAGCCAGTCACCAGGGGGTCTCCACATTCACCAAGAAAAAAGAAATTTAAATAATAGGTCTTTAATGGCCAACAACCAAAAAAGATGACTGGAAACCACCAGTACTTGGTGTCGCTCGCACTGAGCAATGAGAGGGATTCTTCATGTGCAAACTCTTCTCCGGGACTTGGGCATACTGTCATTGAGGAGATTTATAAAGCAAGTTTTTACTCAACATCAATCACTTATGAATGCATCAGAAATACATGTATTGGGCAAGTACGTTAAATGAAGAAATTCCATCTCCCAACATTAATACTTTCCTTGCAGCCTCTACAAAGTCTGCCGCATAGTATTTGCCTGAAGATAGGGAGATTCACCAAGAATACTTCCAAAGAACTGGATCGCTTTTATGTGTTACTAACAGCTGATCCATCCTGGAAAGTTCAAAGATTTACATCTCCCTTAACAGGATTTCCTCAAAGCACTACACAAGTCAGAACTGTCAGGAAGCAGACTTCTAGTTTGACAAGCAGTTTAACGAAGATCACATACCAAGACCCAATGTCAACTATGCAATAAATGCACCTAATGTTGACTTTCACTGTTCACAAATCAAGCTACAAATAAACCCTGATGCCTAAAAGACTTTCTTCTAGAAAGACTACACAGCCATGCTGAACGGGTGTCAGACTGTAACAAAATTCACAGATAGAAACTGGTGCTGGCAGCGGCTGTGCCAACAGCTGAACTCCCTCATCTCCTGGCCAACAAAAAAGAGTTGGGGGTGTGGGGCAGATGCCAGCTAAAATGCAGCAGAAAGAAAAGAAAATGTAAATCAGAAGCAATGGATCCACTACCAGAACATGTATATGGCTCTGTACTTGACAGATGTAACAAAATGCAAATCACATTCCAGAAATACCTCAGAAGGTTTCCGATCTTCGTGTCTGGAACACGACGTCCTCCGACGTCGAGATCTGGAATGCTGAGACCAGGTGGACAGACCTAGGATACAGAAATGATCATTTGCAGACACTGCTGCCATCTATCAATAAAAGCCTTTGCTCTCTCCACACACCCAAGAAGGCCAATTGACTTCAGTGCAACTGTATGAGTAAGGTAAGCCAGAGGCAGGCTCCTATGACACACCTCCAAAGACTCTTTCAAAATAAACCAGAAAATAGAAGTTACTCAGTTGTAAACTTCAGTGATTGCTCTTCTGGTTTGGTTTTGTTTGTAATTTTCTACTTACAAAGGCATCAGCTGCACTGCACTTACCAGCCTTCCCCCCAGCATTTAAAGAAAGCCATCTCATACCATGCTTCCCCCTGAGCATCAGTAAACCACTTTGTACAGATTAATCACTGACCAGGAGGTCTGCTGGCAGCCAGAAATGCACTCTTTCAAGCTAATGTATTAATGTCCTAAATATCTCTTTTGGTTAGCCAAAGGGCAAGCCTCTTCAAAATGAAGCCCACTGCCATGCACACACCGCAGAGCCCACAAAACAAGCTGCTGTCTCTTCTCCTGAGCAAATCTCTCAGTGTGGCTGTACAAATTTAATCTGCGCAATTATTCATTCCATTCCATACAAATTATACCTCTTTGCCTTGAAACCTTTTGGCAGAGTCTCTGTCAGCTTTCAGAAATATTGTAACAGGAGAAAAGCAAAAAGAGAAAGCACCTACACTCTGCTGTCAAGGCAGTGCTTTGACACCACAGTATATTATACCTGCGCCAATCAACTGATTTTAATTCAGGAAGATTTACAGGTACAGCAGGCATTTGCTACTCCCAACTACACAGCAGTAATGAGAAAAAAAAAAAGCCAATAAATCCTCATGGGATGGAGAGATGAAGGTCTTGAAATAACATCTAGATGATAGGGAGGCTAGGACCTACACACTGAACTCTGAACACAGACTTCGCAACTCTGGGCATTAAATACAGACAAACAAAACAGAACCGATGTAAAGGCCTTCCCACGCTGATCATTTCTCCACTGCTTGTGCACATAGACAGTAGGAGTAGAAAGTGTAAGCTACAGTCCATAAGAGCAACATCACCTTACGTCATCCAGCACAAACCTCTTGGGGATCAGAGAGTACTGTTCAAAACCAGATTGCATAGGATGGGATAAGCTCTCAAAACTAAAAATCATTCTCAAAGTGAAGAGGCTGACCAAGATGTTCATTGGAAAGATGCAGCTAGTAACAAGTCATCAGAAGAATTCATTATGCCGTAGTTATGCTTCTGTCTTCTCTTTTCAGTTTTTCAGATTCCATTACGGAATCTGCCCCAATAGAAACTGCTCTGTACACACCAATGAGTAACAGGTTACGCAGACGTGCATAATGGTCAAACTAAAGCAAGGTAACAGAGCAAACAGCTAAAAATCTTCTGAGGTAAGAATACAGAAAAGATTATTTTAAGCACATGTCATCATTTTAATATAAAAGCTGGTGATTTTAAAAGTTTTTTAAAAGTCACGGTCACTTGTCCTAAGTTCCTGTATTTCACAATTATAATTTTCTATTTCTATGAAGGAGGAGAAAAAAAAGGAAGAAAAAGAAGGAAAGAATCGACCAACTGCTATTTACTGATCTGTGTGGAAAACCAGACTCCCAAGATCATTTAACCACCATTCCACTTAAGCATTCCCTTGAAAACTAAAGAAAAACCACAAGCAGCAGTAGAAACTGCTTCTGAGGGTCCTATCAGCCTTATCCAAACCCAGCCTAAAACAGGCAGAGGTGAGTAACTGTGAGCACTCAAAACGCGTCACATATACAGCTAAAATCCATGACAGAAAAACAGATTTTTCCTGCACCACAACAATACAAACATTTCAACGTTTAGGCAGATGTGATTAATCAAGAGCCTCACTAGAAGACAGACCACATTCACACCCCAGACAGTATTCAGTTCTCGTGGGTTCTGGTATTTTCCATCACCAAGACATAAATATCTGACCAACCATCTGCTACCAAGATATTCAGCTAGTTAGACCGCTACACCAGCAAGTCAGACACTTGAAATTTCTAATTCATCTGTGGATTGCGGTGTTTTGTACACTGCTGTGCCTGGGGGATGGAGCCTGCAAGGCAAGGAATTAAGAACACCAAGCTGTATTGGCAAAGTGGCGTTTGATTCAGAAGTTTCTGTGGGAAAAGAGCTGAGGTTTAATCCAGCTGTTCCCAAGTAATGCAGGCATCTGGGAAAATTACAGCAGTAGCAGCAGTACAATGTACTTCTGGATCTTTACCCGTGTGCTGTAATTCAGCTCGGATGACAATTTATCATAAGCTGAAGACAAGTAAGCAAGCAGCATATGGGCTTGTTTGTTTGTTTTATTGTGGGTACTAAAAGATGGACTCCCAGGTCTCTCTCATGCCACAGAGAAGCCACAAAGTGTGAGAAGTAAAATAATCCCTGCTGTATCTTCTCCATTTCTTTACTCAGTCATCTGCAGATGCTACACGTCAAAACAGTGTCTTAAATGTGTACTTCAATTGTAGACACAGTCCATCTACACAAGGGTTAGGCCACCAGATCAATTAACTATCCCATGCAACATGAAAGGTCAACTCTTAGCACCAAAACTTCAGAAAACTTTATTTTAAATTACTTTTTTTAAAGCACTACACCAAAGCACACAACATAAAATTTCTGTGCATAAGGGACAACACAAATGCAGCCAGCCTTCCTCAGGAGATATTGTATTTATTCCATGCCAACTAACTCCCTACAATGAATAAGGGAAGAAATACTTTCTTACGTAGTTCTGTCATAGCTGTTTCCTTGCACATAACATTGGTGAACACACACTGAAAGCATACAATGTTTTGAGTAAGTCACTGAAGAACCTGTTGTTTTTTCTGAGCAGTGTAAACTTACTCTACATAATACTAGGAGAAAAAGCTGTAAGAATTTCTCATGAGACTGTGCTTTTACTACCCACTAAGATCTGTAACTATAGCTAACAGATGACCTTTGGCAACAGCTTCGCTTCAATATGAAAAACATTTACTCACTGAATAAACAGAACCCAGCTATAAGGCAGCATACACAGAGTCAAACCACCATCACTTAAGATACAGAACTGCAAGGAATTGAAGGAGCTAGCCACATGATAGTAAACTATCCAGCCCATGACAGCATTAAATTTAATACTTTGGAAATCTCAAACCAGATTTTCAACTCTGCTCCCATTAAAGTTAATGGCTAAGTATCACTGCCTTCAACAGTGCCAGGACCAGGTCACTGTATTACCCAAAGCTGCTTTCATTAATAACGAATCCACCCACTCTGAGTACACCATTAAAAGTGCAGGAGGAAAATGAGGGTGTTATGTGTCTTTTCAGCATCCTTTCCATATTTCCATGCCTAATCCAGAAGAGGGACCTCACTGAAAGAAAAAGTTCATAGGCAATTACAAACACTTCAGTGATGAATGATCTGATTTTTATGTCTAAGCATGTGAAGTAAGAACCATCCCTGGATCATACAGAAGAAACAATCTACTGTGGTCAAAACAAACACAGATTCAAAACAGCTCTTCTGTGCTTGTAAAAGGCACATGAACCTAACTGAGTTATTCTAGAAAAATTACAGCCACTTTTCACCAAAATTATCCTCTTGCATTAAGTATTTAAAATTACTATATTCATCAACAGTTTTCTGAATACTAGTCTTAGTCTTTGTCATGGTTTAAGACTAACTCACGCAGTCTCTCTCTCTCACTCACTTCCCCCTTTTTCTTCACCCCACCCCTGGAGGGATGGGAAGGAGAATCGAAAAGAATGCAACTCCCACAGGTTGAGATAAGAACAGTTTAGTAACTAAAGTATAACACAAATCACTACTGCTACCACCAATAATAATGACAAGAGAAATACAAGGAAAGAATACAATTCTCACCACCTAATACCAAGCCTGACCATGCAGTGCACCCCCCCACCCTTCCGGGTCTCTGCTCTCTGCTTTCCATCCTGGCCATGACGTGCTGGGGTATGGAATAACCTCTTTGGTCAGTTTGGGTCAGGTGTCCTGTCTCTGCTTCCTCCTGGCTTCCCCTCCTCCCTGGCAGAGCATGAAACTCAGAAAGTCCTTGGCCAGACCAAAACATCACTAAGCAGTAACCGAAACACTGGTGTTATCAGCGCTGTTCCCAGGCCCAAAATCAAAAACACAGCGCTGCACCAGCTACCAAGAAGGAGAAAAATGACTGCTGCTGCTGAACCCATGACAGTCTTAAACTGAATTAGGATCACCAAGACTAGAAAAACAACTAAAGATCAAGACAGTTAAACCCAGTTTTGGTAAAATAACAAAAAACATAAGGGAAGGCTGAATCACAGGGATTTGGCAGACGTAAAACTTCTGTAAGATAACATTATACACCTCATGGGAGAAATGAGTTCTACAGCAGATGGAAAATTAATGAGATGTTAAGAGAGCCCACACTACCAAAAGCCACGTGAATAACAGTGAATAGGAAAAGTACACAACTCCAAAGCACGAAGCTAAACAAACACATCCAGAACATACATTACTATTATCACTAGACATTGGAGATAAAAGGTGTCTCATTTTAAGTGCCAATCCTGTTACATGACCGTGGAAGTTAAGGACAAACCTAGCAGCCAGACCCATCACCACTCAGGAGAGACACCAAGAGCATGCTTATTCTTTTACAGGTATGACCCTTTCAGGCAGCATAGGTGCTCACGTTTTAAAAGATTTTCATCACTGACAACAGTAGGAGGATCATACTTTTACTATGTTTTCCCTTCACGTTTATCCACTTACAGACAAAAAGCAAGAAGAAATCCCAGACTACTAACAAGGTGCAATTCACAGCAAGAGAGGCAAAGCTCTAGCACAGTCCTGGTGCTGCAAAGGCGACTTCTAAGACACAAGTAAGAAAACTTCCTATTCCCCTAGGCTATTACATATACCTTACACTGTACACTCGTTTTATATACCACTACAGGGTGTATGTAGCACGTTCACCTCCTGATAATGAAGAAATCAAGGACCATGAATTCTCTCTCCATATTTGTGAGGAACACACACTTTGCAGAAGGAAAAACATAATCAATTTTAACTGTATCAATTTATTAAATGATCTATCGAGGATATGTTTTGATTCCAAAAAAGTCCATCAAAACACAAAACTCCTCTAGACCAATAAAGCAATGCAAGCCCTCAGGGAATTCTACCCCACAACTAATCTACTACTCAGCATGAGCAGAAAAGGCTCAGCTGGTATGTATCATACACAGGACTGTTGCAAAGCCACCTGCAAGGCACCCCACTGTGTCCTTGGAGAACTACCTGCTGCTCCAGCCTCTGAACACTTCAAAGCCTCAGATCACCAGGCGTCTGAAAGCAGTTCTCCCAGCATAAATACACTCCTGCTACACCATTACAGCAGGCAGCACAACAGAGCAAAACATCCCTGACATGGATGTACGTCTGGCTGTCAGTTCTGCTTAACGCTGGCATTTCCAGCTGCCTATACTGTTCCTCAGCTCGCTCCAAGTCAAACTAGGTGCTGCTGCCAATACTCTGTCAGAAAAATCTGCAATCTGAAAACATAGATACTCACTCTCCCCATTTAGTGCTTGGCCCACAACTTTTCACATATCACTTACACATTACTCCATGTCTAGACCCAAATTCCAACACAAAGAAAACAGAAGCAGACTATTTGAAGGGCAGCTTCCCATTTTGTTAGGTGCAAAAAGAGCTGTCTGTGCAGAAGTCTTCAGGCCTTATCACAGAGCATGCATGCAAACACAACATACGAGATCGTTTCAGATAGCCAGATTCCCCTTCTCATGTATCTGTTGCTGGAGAATTTGCCCATCTATCTTCCTTATCTTTATATAATAGCGTATTAATACACAATAGTCTCATTCAAGATCAAAACAGAAAAAGCAACACCGATTCTACTTAAGATGTAGTGCCATTTGACAACTACCCAACTGCAGCTGCTGAACCACGCATGGATCCAATCTTTGCAGCGCTTCACAACAACACAGTACAATTGCTCAGTATCTGACACACATAACGAACAGCCTTCGCAGCTCCCTGCCACAGCAGTTCAATACAAGTTCCCTCCTATCATTCCTTTTCTCAGTAGCACACGAGTTTTATAATTACAAAGACCACACACATAACATGTGCCATGCAGCGGCACATGACACTCTTCTAACAGTGAGGAATTCCTGGACCCCACCTTATATTTTATCACAAGACCCAAGTGCCACTCTAACTCTCTAGCCCAGGGCTTCCCACCATAGCAATGTTTTACCACTAACAGTATGCAAAGTTTTAAGGCAAGGTTAATACAGGTTATCAAAGCAAATTTAGCGCCTCCCAAGCTAGCATTCATAGGTTGGTAACACAATTGTTGTCCGACATGCATTAAAACTCCAGCAGGGTTAGGTGCACTCAATACTAGCAGTCTTGTACCGAAGAGTGTATGCCTCCCAAAATGGGTGTGATGATTATGTGAGGTCCCTTTCTCAGATGCAATATCCTAAAAGCCCAGATAAGTCTTTCAAATCACTCAAAAGAGCAACAACTTCACCAAAAGTCACCCCACCCCAGTGAACATAACCTTCACTTGAGATGCTAGTTCTGACCGCTCAGCATCAAATCTGAATGCCAAAACCCTTGTCCAAAAGCATGGGAGTGATGGCTAAACTTGCTACTTAGCTCAAGTTCTCACACTGTAACTACATTACATTCCATTATTTATCACCATCCATCACCTACCAGCCAGTCCAACTGAGAACCGAAACATGTTCTTCACTTCCGTTTGATAAAATGGTGCACAGCATTACTCGTACTGCTGAGTAAGTGCCACACCTCGGGCCAGAAGCAGCTGCAATTCTGTGGTAAATGATGTACACACATGAGGTTATGTACTCAGCAACCTTTGAGAAGGCACTCTGGGATCCATCTCAAACACAGTGAGAATCCACTGGGAGGAAAAGCCCTTTCTAAACCTAAGATCCCCATCATTCAGATGGAACAATGGATATTGGCAAAATGTGTTTAACTTTAAAATAACATTTGTTTAGCAAAGATAGAATAAGGGTCCATCTAATTTACAGAACTATACTCCATAATCCGTAAGTATTAAATCTTTCATTTCTCAAAACTGATGTGAAAGCTTGTAAATCTTACAATACTTCTCTTCTGCAAGCGTCTCCAGTTTTTCTCTCGGACACTCTACATGTAGGAGTATGATGAATTGATAACCCCTCCACGAATAAATGAAAAAGCATCTTGGGAGCCAGTAAAGTGTGGAGAAAATCATGCTCTGAATTCCTTACTCATGGAAAACAGCGACCAAACTCTCTCTGACATCAAGGAGAGTCTGGATTTCACCCAAGATCCCTACAATACAATCGTCAAAGCTTCAGATCTTGTCTCAAACACAATCTGTCCACGTGTCCAAGCAATTTGTGTGAAAGGAATGCCCTGAAGCTATAAATGGAAGCTACTCCCTGCACAACTTTATCTCGCCAGGAAGCAAACCACATGGAACATTCAGCACAAACCACTTTTGCAGATCTACAGACTAACAAGGCTAAAAAGTCAGGTCAAGACTGAGCAGGAAAGATAAAACAGCTTCAGTATTTAACATTTGGTTACAATAAGACCCAGAATCATGAAGAGGAGTTTTTGCAAAGGAGGAGCAAGCAGAAATACAATGGAACAATTGCTTAAGAACTACGAAAGTGCTAGCCGGCCATGCAGGTAACAAGGACATGACTGAGTTTGAGGTAAACATTACTAATGTACTTAATACAGGTTTTGAAGAAGGCGGCATGCACATCACCACGCTTTTATAATGGCCCTGGCTCAATATTAACATCTACTGTAGCTGCTGTAATGTGCTACCTGGAAAGGGACAGAAACTAACAAGCTGCTAGATGACAAAAAAAGGATCACTTTCAGGTACCAATAATCTTAAACCCTTCCACAAGCCTCTCCCAATACCATTCTTCTGTATTTAGACATAAGCTCAAAATCCAGAGCTGTATCTGCAGCCATTTTTCATTCAATTATCTATCATGAATAAAATATTCAGAAGTGACCTATGATTTCAGAAAACAAAATCTCTCGGAACACACTCGGATATCCAGGGGCTAACTGTGGAACCGCTGTGTACAACTTTCACTGATACCTCTTGCTCCCTGCTTCAAATATGCTATTTTGGCCTGATGTCTAAATGACAGCTTAAAACTCTGATTTTAAGGGGACACAGCTTGAAGATTTGCTGCAGTTAGGTTGAAGCACATAAAATAAATACTTTGTGGGGCTTGAAGTCTGCACTTGGTTTTTAGGAAGGAACCAAATCAGAGGGCAAAAAAGAAGTCATGAAAAAAGTAAGGGTTCCATCTTTAAGGTGCAAGGCTTTAAAATACTCAAATAATATATACCCACCCACACTAAAGTATCTGACATAAGTCAGTAAATATATGTATATACTAAAACACTGCAGCCATGAAGTTAAGCTTTCTTCTGTCCTGTATTTCACTCCTAAATGAAAACTATCCTCCCTTCTGTCAGCTCACAAAAGGAGAGTGCCTCTGAAGAACTACAGGTGCACATATCTTCAGCATAATACATTTTTAGTGCTTAGGATATGAGGTTTATTTTGCTGTAACTTTGTGACTACCAAGGAAACTGACTCAGTTCAATTAACGAAAAACAGTTTTTGTATGTTCATTCTTTTTCCATAACTTCCATTATTAGTAGCATTATTATTATTGCCTTATAAATATTCAGGTTCCTGAGTTCAATAATATAGAATGTGTATTTCTTCGTGCCAAAGTATCTTCTGGGTGACACCAGTCTACGAGCTGGAGTTTACCCCAGTCAAGCATCCTCATTCAGGCTACTCCAACCACATTTACCTGGTGACACTCATGATCAACTTGAGACACCTGACCACAGAGTCTCCTAAAGCACAGTATGAAAACTCTACTTCAGAACCGAAGAAACCCAAGAGCTGGAGGCCAAATTCTCACCACACGAGATGAGGGAGAGAAGTGCTGAGTTATAAGCTGAAGGACCACTGAGTTCAGTATGACGGGAATGCAAGAAGTGCACTGAAGGGTCAAGAGGTGCCACTGACTGAAGGGAAGCAGATGCTTGGCAACAGGATTCCAACTAAGTGTTGATTACAATTTCAACTTTTCAACAAGAAGATGGCTGTCTGAAGTGCTCAGAATAGTCTATTTAATTGTTTTCTGACTCTGGAAACTCCAAGAAGGAAGAACAGCTAGTGAGAAAACTTAAAGCCATCAACACAGAGCCCAGAAATTTTTACCTTTCATTTTTTTAGGCAACAAAATTTGCTTCCCCTTCTAACACTACTACCTGTACACTGAAATTAACATTGTCAGAGTAATCAGTAATTCTAATAAAGACCACTAAAGAAAAGATTAAATGAAGGTGAGACCTGTTAGAGGAGACCTTTGCCATTCACACATAGTTGCAAGGAACTACTGGTATCCCTGTAACAGGAAAAGTGGAAAGGGCCTGAGCGTTGTACTCACCCAAGTGTAAGTGACAGAAAGACTCAGACACTCCCTACACTATATCTCAGCTTCTGATTATTAACCCTTGATCTTTTTGAACATGTGTATTATAACAGAATGAATACACAGGAGCCTGTACCTAAATCTGACCACTAACTTCACAAGGGGAAAAAAAACCATAATCAAATCAAGGGAAAAGAAGCCTAATGAAAGGGAAGCAGTATATATTTCAATCGGTACTTGAAAATACTTTTAAACTGCCTTTTGCCATGTAACTTGTTCAACAAATAGTTACGCTTTACCACAGACAGATCCTAAAAGAGCAAGGATTTGTTTTTCTTTTCCTAACTCATTTCCTTAGATCTTGGTCTCTGGAACAGATGAAAATACAGCTTTTTGGAACACATAATTCTGTAAGTCAACAGCTCTATTCCAGATTGTTATATATCAAATAACATTGCAAACAAGCACCATAATCAGCAACAGATCAGTCAATTGTATTTCTGTCAGAACTTCAATTCCAAAATTATCTGCTTCATATTTTACCTGGTAAAACCTGTAACACAAGGCACATGAGGGGATCGAAGTGTAAAAGTGAAAATAAACACTGGTATTATCAAAATGAAACACTATTATACAAAGCTCCTAGGGAATAGAAAAAAAAAGGTAAAGCAAAATTATAAGGAAAGCCCATTTGCAGCTACCTGTCTATCTTACAAGTAAAAACACTCCTTTGTTTTGGGGAAGTATGCATTATATTTGAGGAAATACACCAACTTCAATTTTTAACACCCCAAGTAATCTTCTACCCCAGAAAAAACAGGCCTGAATCACCATTTTTGTCTTCCAAAATCCCCCAACTGCAGGTAGCTCTCCAAAACCAACACAAATCCCACACCTCTTTAACATATTTTACTCAATCCTCATTTGGACTAACTCCTATCAGCTTGCTAGTTCTCACCTCCTCCAATCCCTTTACCACTACTTTGTGTCAGCAACAGTTTGCCTAGGGTTTTCAGGGTGCAGATATGGCCAGACCTGAGCAGACTCCCATGCAGCACAGACACACCTAAGAAATGCAGGTGAAGTAGTCACCTGTGCAGGGCCACAGCATAGCACAGGGCTACTCTCTCAGAGCAAAGCTTTCAGAAGCACCTGGCAAACCTCCCTGATCATTTTCTGTTACATTTCAAACTGAAGTCTCATAAAAGACTTCAGATTTGAAGATGTGCACCCAGACAGATCAAATTAAAACCAGGGAAATCTCTCTGACAACTGGCTAGGCTGCACTACTGTCAGGTACAATCAACTTGCTTGTTTGGGTAAATGAAACACCCTGGCACGTTTCCCAAACTGCCATTTTACCTTCCTCTCTCCCCCTCCCCCCCCTTTTTTTTCCTGCTTAATGGAAGATTATCAATCTCTGGAATCCAAACACCATTAAGAGCTCAATGTTAGTCATGTCAGTTTAACAGAAACAGTTAAAAAACTAAATACATTCTGTATCCAAATTACTGATCTACTGAATTCAAATTCTTTAAAGTTATTTCTCAAATAAGATAATCTTCAAATGAAGTAAGGAACAACTTTTATGCACCATCAATCTTTTCTACTGAAGTTTGAAGCAATATACCCTTCCACTGCATAAGAGAGTATGAGAATCCTAATACAAACTTCTATTAGATACTAAGCTGTGGACAATGTCAGCAGAAGTCTCCATGCAAATTCTGTCCTTGTAATGATAAATTACACTGCTTGCAAAGTTTTTAAAGAAGACAACCTACTTTTTCACTTGTTTCTCTTACCAGCTAACACTCTATAGTCAATACAGACGGGGATTCCGAATCTTCTGTCCACCTGCACTCAGAATGACTAAATTCTTATAATATACATTTCCTCCCAGTCCAATCAATATGCAAAATACCTCTGTCAGATAAAACAGTGCATTAAAATGTGTTTTCAAACTCATAACCTACTGCACTGTACAACAAAGGAGCACTTACTGCCATTGTCGTCAGAATCTTCACTGCTGCTAGGAAGCCTGCGTCGTTTCATGATCTCCCCGGGAAACAGCAGGCAGCCTGCAAAGCAATGAGACAGCACTTAACCCAAGATAATAATACACAGTCATCAAGTTGTGTTTCTGATGGCATTCGAGGATTTACAGCACACAAAGGAAAACAAACAACTTTAAACAGCATCTGAAATATGAACAGTGACTCCCTCAGGGATGCTTAATTAGGCAGTCATCAGACGAGCAAGTGAACAAGATTGGAGAGTATTGATGACAGCCCCACCAACACTTTACCCCGAAGCAAGAGCATATTTTGTTCTGAGAGGTCTTAAAATCACTAAATAGCTGCAGTCAATGTGCTTGACTTCCCCTGCCCATTCTGACACTGGATTTGGAATACAATAACATTTGTGCTGCTTGTGTAAATATTTGCTTTGGCTAATATGGTGCTGGAACCATTTTATTCCTGTTTAAAGTGCCAGATTTACAAAATCAAAGTTTAAAGTCACCCACATATATATGTGTGTATTTATATATACACATATGAAAGAAGTATCAGCAGTAGCCAGCCAAATTTTCCCACATTAACTAAACATGCATCACCTATGCCTTGGAAACCACCACCCTCTCCAGTGAAAGTGCTAATTCCTCCTGCAGGCACATTTCTAGCACCATGCCCAACACTGTTCTTCAGGAATCAGACCACCAACTGATTGCACAGAAGCTCCTATAAACTGCCAGACTTCTACCGATATTGAGTTCAACTGCACATGAGCCAGCGATGTAAAGACAAAAAGTTCAGTATCTTTTTAACTGCTATTCACAGGGTGTTGGTATTTTCACAAGTATACTCTGTGGAATGAAATCAAATTCAGAAAAATTAAAGAAGCTGTAAATAGCTGGTCAGCATTTACTTGTATAAAGCTATTAAAAGGTGTAAGCTGAAGAGCAGAAAAAAAATGGCAAGTGTAGAAAGGATTCTAGATGCAGATCAAATCCCTTGATTCTGTGCTTACCACATATCAATCACAGTATCAATAAGGTCTGAGTGTTCCGCTAGCAGCAAAGCCCTCATACATACCTCAAAGGCACAGATTTGGAAATCATGATGCTGAAATACTTCCTTGCTTCTAGGTTGGTGCAGAAAATCTAACCTCATTTTCACACTGAGTTGCGATTTCTTAGAAAGCCTTCAACAAAACTCTTCACTGAGCCTTCCTTTTTTATATTATACTTGCAAACAGGGGTGGGGAAAAGCCTCCCTCCCAGAGAGTTACTTTCCAGAGTGGGATTTAACATAGCTGTCTGTGAAACTTCAAACAGTTTCGAGCTGCAAACTTCACTCACTGAAGGTAAACTGAATGGTTCACTTCACCAAAACCTTTTGTTACCGTTTCATAGAGTCTAACGCCAGAGAACAGAGAATCATAAATGACAACCTCTTACAGTGCTAGAAGAATTTTCTCCAAAATAATTGCTTTGAAGCAGACCAGAACTCTGTGTACAGCAGACAGAAATGCTGCCAATGAATAAATACACAGATCACCCTGGACCATCAAAGTCATCTGAATACACATCTGGCATAAAGGTAGTAGGTCCAGAGCCAAGTTCTGACACAATCACTTATCACAGAAAGCCAACATTCAGGTCCAGAACAGGCCAAGACTGAAAAATCAATTAGCTGCTACAAGGCCAAAACCAGGGGGATAAATATCTATTCTGTAAGCTACTTTTTCTAGTAGTTCATATACTTCTCCTACAATTGAAAGAAATATTAGCAATAGCAATGTAAAAGAACACCCTCACTTAGAATGGAAATATTTCTCATAAACAATGTAAAGAGAATATGGAAGAAAATAAAAAAGTAAGTTATCTCACAAAAGCAGCTGGGATATTCCAGGTCAAAAATCTTCATTTCTTGGTTCATTCCTGCATGGTCTGAAAAGTACTATGTACCATAGTGCAAAGTAGCATAGTGTATATACACTGAGACACACTCATGACCTTGCAAGGAGTAAGAAAATTTGACATCCTACTCCTCCACATCTTTCTGGATACATGTATTTCGAGTTCATCTTTTCCCAGCCCTACTTTCTGCAAATTCGCAAAGTAAGGAAAGACCAGGAAGCTTCTGCTTCCTACCTGGTATTTAAAAAAATCCCCAACAAACTAAACAGTTTTGTTGCTGCTACTGTTTAAAGGAAAGAGCGGTATTCACACCTCCCAGACCAAACACGCTCCATAGTTCTGCAGAAAAAAAGAAAAGACAGAACAGAAGCCACTTTCCTGCAGTATAGAATATTAGGAAAGACAGCTAATTTCCTTGTCCACTCTAGTCAGGTTTCTGAAGTTGGCCTGTGAAAACCTTGTGTTCTCAAAAATAACAGCCAAAGAAATACACCATCTGATAAAGCTTCTGTGAGATTCCTTTATAGAAGGGGGGGGGGGGAGGGAGTTAAAATCCAGGGATCTCTTTTTCTCATCTTTGAACCTGAGTTTACAGGGAGCTAAATCACAGATGGAAAAAGCAGCACTTGGCTTCTTAGAGCAAGCCTCAAACCTCCCAAGATCAATCCCCTGGAACTTTTGCCATTGTAACAAAACAGCTTTTTCCAACTCCTAAAATAATCTTATGCTGTTCCCACCAGATGTTCATATCCACAGTTCAGAAAACACATTATAGAGATAACACTAGAACAGCTAATAAGAACTGCAACCACACAGATTGAAATGCTGCTGTCCTTTAGGGTACCACAGTGCCTCTACCTCAAAGACTATTGGTTTCTATTGGGTGATGGTGACCTCAAAGTCACACAAGAACTGCATCTGAAATAAACCCAGTGATGGCTAGGTGCAGACTGAAGGTACAGGCTTTCCTTGCACAACCACATTTTTCCAGCATGTTTAGAGAATACTGTGAATTCAAGTAACACTTTTTTAATCTTCAAGAAGAAGGGAAAAGAAAAACAAACCTATAGTAACTCTTTTCATTAACCAAAAATAAGGAGGCATCACTATTATACTGAAAAAGGCAGGACGGAAGAGGTATCAAACTTTTCAGTAAAATTACTTATTTTGTTCTCTTTCCTTATCTGAGATTTGCGTGCCAGAAATATTACTTTCCTTTTAATTTCTTGCCCTTCACAGCCATGAAAATGTTATTTTTCACCTGACTTTATTCTGACCCACACTTACTATACCCAGGTGTATATACAGTGCATCTGATTCAACTTTGAGCTCATTAAAACATATTCTGAAACTAAAGCACACCCATCAATTCCAACGAGTCAGAAGTAAATGCAGGTTCATCAAGACTGATTGTACCACAGCTAGTTTAATGGCACATATTGGCTGTGATTACTACACCTGTAAGCAAAATAAGCATAAAAAGAGTGAAATACTTAAGACAAGCTTTAAAATTCATACCAATTGTAAGTAAAAACTATGCACCCGGTCTGCAGCACTTGTAGGACAGGAAAAGACCACCCAGGTTACCAAGCATAATTCCCAACAACTGCATGCAACCACATAATTGCTGTTTAGTCCAGAAGTTTCTATAAAACATTCACTGCACCCACACATGCTTCAGAATAACTTGCCAATCCCCTTCGCAAAATGAAGCAAGGAAGCAGCCAACCAAGCAGCACCCCTGAACCCTGTATCTCCCATCACAAACATTTCTACGGGAGTTTTTCCCAAATTCTTACCCCAAAAGGGCATTTACCCATATACTGTTCACCTGCAGAGTGAGCCCACACTTAGAAAGCTACAAGAGTCCAGCAGCTCTAGGCTGCTGCGTCACCAAGCCAAACATTCCCCAAGACTTCAGTGACACGTGTAAATAACCAAACAACTTTGGTATGTCCTTTCAGTTTCATTTCTTGAAAAGATGATTGCTCCTTCACTTTAAAAGCATCCATTCAGAAATCAGACAGACCAACACAGCACACAGCATGCTGACAGTTAATTGCTGATAGTAATTTCTCCTAAGGACTCTATTATCACATTTATCCATTCATTTTGGAGAAAGGAGAGAGAGGGAGAGAGAGATGGACACACAGACAACAACAAAGCACACACATGGACTCAGGCAAACGCCAGCCTGCAACCAAACACAGTCACCAATGGCTCTTCCATCCTTTCTCATCATGCTAGCTCTGGAAGCGAAACTTTACTCACTGATTAGGTACAAACTTAAAACATACAAACATAACTCTGGATTTACATGGTACAATTGCTCAGATCATTTTTAAAGGTAAGATTACACTGAGTGAAACGCTTCTGGCTACTGCATTTTGGAGAGAGCACTAAACCTTTTCTAACATACTTGTAAAATGCTATGCAAATGAAATGACTGGATGATATTCATACAATCACTGTTAGGCCACAAAATAACATTTGGATTTACATACCCTTGTGGAGGTGAGCGACAAACATCTAATTCTACACAAGTAACTAGACACAGAAATACAGACACTTCCGAGTATCTGCTCGCAGATGCAGTACAGTGGGTTAGAACTAGCAACATGACACGGTACAGCAAATTCACTGGTCACTATTTTTACCACTATGCATTATCATGCTCCTCTGATCATAAAATCAACAAAAGCCACAAACCATGCTGGGCAGTAACACCAACATCCTTCCTCTTTTATTTCTTCCACACTGAAGTCCCAGGAATTGCACAGGTTAAGAGTGAAAAAAAATCCAAATCCTTACTCCTAGCTTCTTCAGAGCAGAAATCCCCCATAAATCTGGCACAGCAGTACACCCATGTGCAACACATCACAGAACTTTTTATGTTACTACTGCACACTTAAGAACACCATATACTTTTTCCTCTCTGTTTGACCCCAGTAGAGAGACATGATCAAATAGGAAGATGTAAAGTGTGCCACTCTTTGTTATGCAAATAGCTAAACAGAACCAGATTTTGAAAAATAATTATACATAAAAGAAATCTATATCCTCAGGTCAAAGGTTTTACATAGCACAACTCTTACTAAAGTATTTTCAAGGGCTGTATAAACCTCTGGGTAAAAGAAGTGTATAATTGAAGCCCTGACAGACAATTAACTGTAACCATGCTAACGTGTGTCACTACAATGAACTGCACTGAACAGCTGCAGAGACAGAATGGGAAGAAAGCAGAATTATGAGAGATGTACACCCTGAAGACAAACTGAAACACTGGCTTTTGCTGAAAGTAAGCCACTAACTGCAATGAAACTAAGACCTAATTATCTCTGGTAAACAAGAAATTGCTTCAAAACACTTACTGTACAAATGGAAGTGCGACATGGATAGTAGATGAAAACATTTGGTTTGTATTTACAAACAGGTAAAATCCATGTAGAACTTTATTATTCCTCTTTAATCCCTAGGAAAGCTTCGATAGCAACATTTTATGGTCACAAAGAAACAACAAGAGTTCTTTAATTAAATACTACAATACTACATAGCGCAGTCCACAGTATAAAAGAGAAACAGACCTTGATTTTGGGGGAAAAAAATCTTCTAAGTCTCATGAAACAAGAAAGCATGTCCCAACGCCAAGAGTGTTCTCCACAAGGAATATTCCTGCTGACTTCAGCACACCTATTCGGAATTTGACAAGGAAAGGCAGAAGCACAATTTGGACGTAGCAGCCCAACACTTTTCAGCAAGCCACATGCTTATTTATGCACCTGTGCAAGGCAGCTCATAACATTACCCTACAACCTGGGCAGTGGCAGGAAATTATTCCCAAACTGTGCCGGTGAAACTGACTGCCCAGAATCTTGAGCAATGATAAACTGGGCTCCGTGAATTGATGCAACCCACCCTGCACCCATCGCAGTTCATCTCTTCCATACAGAAAAAGCTGACAGCTTGGTCAGCTCCAGCTGAAAACAGGAGCACGAAGCAGCAGTACTAACCACATGTAGAAAAAATTTGAGGAAAAACTGGAAGGGTCTGGGTTGTTTTTTTTTTACAATATTCTGTGAATTGGGAATGAAACCAGAGAAGCTGGAAGGGAAATCTGCAGCTGCGAGGGGAAAGGGGAGTTTATTATTATTATTTTAAACTTATGTATAGCTCAAAAGCAGGGAGCGAGTGGTATCTGAAGCCAGAGGGAAAATCCTGCCACTAAAACGTACAACTCTTGCTGTTTCAACAATATCCTACTGAGTGCGAGAAACCTCTAGAAATAGAATCATAACAAGCATATTTTGGCATACCTTTTACAAAGATTTCAGGTTTGCAAGTGTGGGCAGCTTTTGACTTACTTAAAAGACAGCGCCTGCTTAAAAAGGAAATTATTCCAAATCACAGCTAAATCTTCTTAAAAAAAAAAAAACAAAACCCAGGCTGGCATAAAAGCATCCTCCTGCTTTTATGTTAAAGTGTCAACTAAAATGTGTTGCTAAATGCTATCAGAATTTCTAATAGTACCTAGCAGCTACCAAGAAGCAGCAATCTATTTTTAACGCTTGTGTGTGGCCACACAAACCAGACATCTGCATGCAATGGAGAGGGACATTTTACAAGGACATGTAGTGACAGGACAAGGGGGAATGGCTTTAAACTGACAGAGGGGGAGGTTCAGATTGGATATTACGAATAAGTTCTTCCCTGTGAGTGTGGTGAAGCCCTGGCATAGGTTGCCCAGAGAAGCTGTGGCTGCCCCATCCCTGGCAGTGTTCAAGGCCAGGTTGGACAAAACTTGGAGTCTAGTGGAAGGTGTCCCTGCCCATGGCAGGGGGTTGGAACTGGATGAGTTTTATAGTCCCTTCCAACCCAAACCGTTCTGTGATTCTATGTCACACATGGCCAGTCCTTGCTGGGCTACTGACAGGTCTCAAAATCCCGCGGACGTCACTGATAGGCGAATCTAATAAACTTTATTCTCATAAAGCTGTCAGCAGAGGGAAGAGACGGAGGGAGAGGCTAGTGAGAGGACGCCCTCGTCCGGGAAGCGTGGCCTTCTGCACCGCCTTTCAGGTGAGTTGTGCCTCTACCGATGCTAACGAGCCGGCAGTGCGGCCAGAGGCCGCCTTTCCTGCGAGTGGAAGCCGGGGCTCCAAAGAGTAATTCAAAACCGGCGCCTACCGCACCGCGCTCGCCGGCTCTCTGCCGGCCGGGTGCCGCTCGGGGCGGCTCCTTCCTCCTCCTCCTCCCTCAGCTCCCCGCCCGGCGGGCGGCGGCTGCCCACCCCGAAGCCGCCGAAGCACGGCCAGCGGCAGGCAGAAGGGCGGGCAGGAGCGGCCTTGCTGCACCTCCCCGGGCAGCGGCACGGCCGCCAGCTTCCACTCGAAACGGCCCGGCTTGCCCCCTTGTCCACCTCTCGGCTCCCTCTGCCGATCCTCTCCGCCGCCAGCCGCACCAATCCGCTCGGCCCCGGCCACAAATCAAACTTGGTATCCCCAGCCCCGCTGCCTCTCCCCCAAAGCCCTGGCACTGCCCGAAACGGCCAAAGCACCTTCCCGACTCCTCCATCGCCATCCCCGCGTTGCGGCGGGGTAGACGGGACAGCGCTTTGGCGGATGGAGCAGCATCAGCAGCACGAACGCGACTTGAGCTCATTTTGTGTCTGTCTCTCCTCCCACTCCCAGACAGTTCTGGAAACTGTGTATCACCTCTTGTCACAGGAAACCAACCAGCAGGCGGTGCAAACAAACAAACACCCTCTGCCTCCACCCTCCCAAAATAACGACCGCCTCACCGCCTATCGCTAAGGAACGGGCGGGCGCGAACGGCAGGGGAAAAGCGAAAAATAAAAATTAAAACCCAGAAGCGGCCTCGGAGAGCAGGCGGCTACCCGAGCCCAGGGACCAGCAGGGTGGCAGCAGCAGCCGGGCGGCTTTGTCTAATTTCATCAAGTGGAATACCGCTGGAGCCGAGCTCACCTCCAACGGGAGGCCGAGGCCGGGCCGCCGCAGGGCACAGCGCGGTCACCTCAGCACAGCCCCATCTCGTCTGCCGGGCACTGGGATCGCGGAGCCACCCAGACCGGCGACAAACCAAGTTCTGGCGTTTGCCACCGCTCCCCGGCGCAAGAACGCTTGCTCTGTTACGTTCGCGTTCCAACACCACCGGTGACGTTTCGTTCCCTCGTCAACAAACTCGGGCACAGCCACGCCGACCATCCCGGCACCACTCCGTCCTGCCCGGAGCCCCGCCGGAGTTTGCACACTTCACACTATCCCGTGCCCGTTCTCTCACCGCACCCGCCTCCCCGGGGCCGCCCTGCACCTGCCGGCCTCAGCGCTGCCGCCCCTGCCCGGCGGGGCTGCTCGCAACACGCGCACTCCCGGGCTCCGCAACTTGCTCCGCAGCGGGACACGCCGCGCGCTCGTACGGGCGCACCTCTGGCGACCCACCCGCCGCTGTCCGCCCCCAGCGGAGCTGCCACCGGTGCCTGTGCTCTAGCGCACTCCCTCCCGCGCTCAGCCAGTGCACGGCTGACCGGCTGCGGCGCAAAACAACTTGTGCTTAATTTCACCGATGAGCAGTTTTTATGCTTTCCAAGCATTTTTTTTTCCTACAAGCGAAAGCCAAGTGCGCCCGGGGGGGTCAGTGTAGTTACACAGCTGCTTCTGCACACCCTGCACACCTCCTCCCCCACGCACACGCTCCCGGCGATGGGTCTAGTGGACATGTGGGTAGCACGGTGACAGGCAGTGGCCATGGCTCCCCCCGCCCCCTTCCCACACATCACCATCCGGGCAGGACCTGCGCTTACTATTGCCATCTGTCTACCAAGTTACTCCAATGCTTCCCGCTTCCCGCGGCGGGCGATGCCCCCGGGGCTCTCCCCCCTGCGCAGCCCGAGGCGCGGAGCCGGCGCCTCAGTTGGCCGCAGCACCTCGGGAGCTGCGCGGTCCTCGCCTGCGGCGGCGGAACAAAAAGCCGGCCGCCGGCACCTACACTGGCGCTGCCTCCCCGCCCTGCTCCCACCGCCCCGTCCCTCCCGCCCGCCCCGGCCCGGCACAAGTTGCTTGTGGGATAGCGGAGCCGCAAGTCGGCCGCCTCCCCTCGCCCCGCACCGAGCCGCGCGGCTCTTGGCGCCATGTTAATGACGTACTATCTTATTTCCACTAGGCAGCGACCTTCGGCACCGAACTGCTCTCCCGCCGCCTCCGGAGCGACAAAAAAACCCATCAAATATGGCTGTGCTGGCGGCTTCCCCCGGCTGGCGCAGCGGCGGCGGGCACGGTTACCTGCTGGCGGCGGCGTGGCGGCGGCGGCGGCGAGGGCGGGCAGCGCGGCCGGGCTCCCCCTGCGCGGAGGGCTCGGGGCCGCCTCATGAGTTCGGCGCGGCGCCGGGGAGCGGGCGCGGAGAGCGGCTCCCTGCGCCACACACACTACAGACACACAGAGACTCCCTCTGACTGACGTTTGTACTTGTTATGGAGGAAGGACTCCGTGAATCAAACTCGTTTCTGGGTCACTGCTGCCACAGGGGGGAGCTACTTTAATCCCCTGCCAAAACTGGAAGGCTAGGGAAAGGGGGGGGGGATGGATAATAATCGCGTGCCGCCAGGGAGGGGGCGGCCCCGCTGGAGCCGCCGTTAACGCTTGGCGGGCCGGGCTCGCCCCGCCGCCTCAACCGCGGGCCACTCGCCGCGAGCTGCTCGGCACCCGGTTATGCCCACTTGGCCGAAGGCCGGGGGGGCGCGGCCGCCCGGCGCCGAACGCGTCCGCGCTGTGTTGGAGCGGGCTCGCGGAGGAGGAGAGGAGCCGACGCCGCAGGGCTGGCAGCTGGGAAATGAATGGTGTCTGCGCCCAGGTCCCTGCCGTGGCGCTGCTGGCGTTACCCTGCGACCATTGCCTCTGCTCTCCCCAAAATTCCAGCCGATTTCACAAGCAGGAATTACAGTGCTGCACAGGCTCCCTGTGAGTAACACGCAATTTGCTGGGTTTGAGGCAGAGAAACTGAGGCGCCCGAGAGTTAAATGGTGCGGCCGCATACACACTAATTGCCAGGGCAAGAATAAAACTGCAGGATCCCCATTTCAGCCCCAGCACTACCCCTCCAGCTCCCAACTTTGACACTTAGCAAGGACTAGAAAGCGCTAACACACGCTGCTGTTCAGTTCACATCCTTCTAGCAGGAAACCAAATTATCTTAAATTGGCACCAGATTACATGCTAAAGTTCCCATTATCAAAAAAAAAAAAGTATGAATGCGGGTTTCTTTATTTTCCACGTAAATCACTTTACCTCATGCCATGCATCGTGCTCCCTGACTGAAGGAGAACTCCAGCTTTTGAGCAGAGTTCCTGAGCAAATTCAGTGTGAGGTAATGAACACCATGGAGAAGATTCGGCATATTCTCAGAATTAAGGCAATCTGTGGAAGGTAATCCCCATAACTGCGAATACAAATTAACACAGCCTCCACAGCAGTCTGCCAGAGAATCCCACCTTAGCTCAGTCAAGGAACTGGGTCATTACTCATCCATACAAACGGAATCATTCAGCCTGCTGTCTCACCCACCTACCCACCCAAGAATGAAACAGGACTTGCATTGCTACGCATCCTAAGAAGTTGTACTTCACTGCAAAAATACCCTTTCCCTGCCCCAAGATATTTTTTCACTGTGAAAATAGGACAGTTGTGGGTTTATACAGAGAACAGCCTGAAGCATCTTCAGGTTGTAGAGCCTAAAAGTCTTTGATTCCCCTTGTTTTCATCTCCATGAAAATCAGAAAACACACCAATTGGTATATTCTCCTGTACTTCACTGGATGTCCAGACCAGCACTCCAGTTAAAGTCATTCATATTTACAGGATCAAGGCCTCAGCTCTTTGCCATTCAGGGCACCTGTGATCATCTGTGTGACAGACCAGATCAGATTATCTGATAAATAATCTGTTTATTGCCAGACTTACATCCACACACCCATCATCTCACTCCTGAGCTCCCAGGAACCTGCCCCATGCATACGCTGTCAATACTGCCAAGGGGGTTGGGGACTGAAACTTTGTTGACCTGTATTATCTAAACAGCATGTGCCATGCTGTGGTATAAACCCTGGAACAGGTTAAATTGGAGGATTTTTTCACTCAGTGGTCTGCTCACCCTTTGGGAGCTCATGGACTGTTTCTTACGTTGTTATAATAAATAATGTTGTTAGACTGTGTGCCTCCTTCAGTCATCTTTGTATCAGTATTAACACCCATTCCAGGAGCATTCTAAGAATATGTATAAGGCTTGGAGTCAGGCTTTGTACTACCACACAGAACTTCTGGTCCCTTCTCCAAGTTGCTTCATCAGATATAGTCACTCATATTTTTCTTTTTTCCTTGATTTTTTATATAGTTTCTTGATTTTTCTTGCTTGACTTATTTCTGAGCAAATGCACAAAGACAAGGAAAGAATATTTGCCTTTTTGGCGCTTTTTTCCCAGCCTTTCGTGGAAATCTGTTGCTGCAGCAGTGTCTGATAAAATACTTTTGCTTCTTCCCCCCTTTTCCCTCTACCCCCCCTCTCACCCCCGCCCCTCCCCCCCACCTTTTGGGGGGAATCTTTTCTACTAATTCTTGCAGTCTCCATAAGGGAAGATGGAGCTAATGATGTTGAGTTCCTTCCCACTGTTAAACTTAGCCCAAGTATTACTCAGAACCCAAAACAACTCTTCTGCTCTTTTAGTTCCAGTTCTTAGGAACTTCTGCTTCCATTTTCTCCTTCTTTATTTGGAAGATTAGAAACTTGAGGGGAGGAACACAGTCCAGATCCAAACCAGCACTGCCAAGACTTTAGCTCGCACTTAATCTACAAGTGTAAGAACTTCCTGAGAGCTTTAGCATCTTCTGTGAGATGTGTGCATATTGCAGTGAGATAAGGTGGATACATGGTTGAGCCAAATCCCGTTGAGATCCATTTTGTCTCTAGGTGGTCTGCTCACATGAGCAGGGGAGGGGGGGGAAACCATTTTGAATCATGCATATATGAAACTATACTGCTTACAAATTGGCTAAGCACAATATTTTTAACTCCTGCAGAAATAAAACTTGCTCACACAGCTCATGTATGGGCTGTAGAGGAACACAGTTATCACAGTTCTGTCTGTTCCAAATACAGCATTTATGGCCACATGGCACCTGGCCACTTCACAAAATAATGCACAGAAATTCATCGGTGCTCTGGCTTTTTCTTCCTTCTCTTTATCTAGAAGCACTGAATTTTGGTGTGTCTGGGTTAGGGAGGCCAAAAAGACTAAGCTTGGGTAGTATGTTATTTCCTTTTACTCTGAAGCTGAGGTTTACAGCTCCCAGGATTGCTTTTTGGAGTGATCTGCATATTCACAGGCCATACTCCAAAGATGTGCTTTCTCCTGTGCACACGAGCCTCAGTTTTCTGTTTTATTGAAATATAATTGTTGTGAGAGGTTACTAACTGGATGTATGAGCCAGTACCCCACAGTAAGGAGAAGTAGTACCATTAAGGGATGAGGATGGAGAGGGATGAAAATGAATCTTTACAGCGGAACATTATATTTAACGTACTATCAAACACGATGCTTGTAACAGGGAGTCTAGTCTAGTCTTTTTAATGACAATATTTGAGAAATAGAGATTATAATATTCATTTTATGTTTGGGTAGGCAGGGGCATACAAAGGTTAGGTCATTTGCACAAGTCACATGTTAGGTTAGCATTAAAACCAAGAATCGAAACCTAAAGTCATGACTCCCCATCCAAGGTTTCTAATGATTAAACTATATCCTCTCCTTTGGCCTGGTCCATAGCGCATAACACAGTACAAAGTATCCCTCCATGACATTTGGCACATAGATATCTTAAAATATTCTTGCAAACACAGTCATTACATGGATATGCATCTGCTGACATTGTGTATTCATCTGAAAGTGAACTGGTAATGGGTATGTCCAATAGGTAAAATTTACTAAATTCCAAAATCTAAAAGAATAGCTACTGAAACCAAGTGTTTCTAAATTACTCGAATTGAAAAGCGGAAGCTGACAGGAAAACAGTAGAACAAGAACCTCAAGGGAACAACTAGAAGCAGGTGGTTGACTTGCAGGTCTGTGAGTTAAGCAGGATGAAGCTGATGCATCACCTTTAAGGTAAACAACACCATTTTGTACATGATGAGAAAAGTAATTAGCAGGCAGGGTAAAGCCCTAAGTACAGGAAGAATGGATTGTGAAAACCTCAGGCAAGTGCGAGTTTAGCAGTAGCAGATCAAATCTCAGTTGATGTATACACACGTGCCTATCTGGCAGCTCATCAAAGCAACATTACACTGCCTAATCTAAATGAACTTCAATATTAAATTGTGTTTGTGCAGGCATAAATCATGTAGGGAAAGAAAGGTGCTGTGACAAGACTCATAGAAGGGTTCGAAAGAATCTGATTACAGATCTTCTGATTGCAGAGTGCATCCTGATAGCTGCTTGCTAAAAGTGGAGTAGTGGTACCAGTTTATTGGGGAAACAAAAATGCCAATTTCTTTTTTCAGTAACAACCTGGTGCCAAAATGACCGAAAGAAAAAGGTAGCTTCAACTTTGGATCCTTGGGAGTCAGAAAAAGATTACACTTAAAAAAAAAAAAAATCAGCTGTTGAAATTGCTCTGAGCAACTTGTGGTAACATTTCTGGAAAGAGCAGAAACCTTGGAAGTATCTTCCCATGTGGCCCTTTTGGGTTCCGCTCGGTACTCTATGGAATCGCCCCAGAGTAGTTTCTATTTGCGGTCTCCTCCAGGACAGCCTCTTCCAAATGTGATGACTCACAGTTCATTGAATTTAAAGCTGTTTCCAGACCACAAAACTGAGGTGTGCCACAAGGGCCAAGAGATCATACACTCCATGGCAGAAAACATGGCTAGGACAATTAGGCATAAGTTACAATGCAGAAGAGATTCTCTATTCATCTTCAATAGCTGTAGCTCCCTCTCCTCAGTTTACCAGCTTAGCAGTTTCCATGCTCGAAATCCCCCTTAGGGAATGTGTCAATAATAATTTTGACAAAGAGCAAATTTTCTTATAGTATCATAGAATCACAGGCCGGTTTGCATTGAAAGGGACCTTAAAGCTCATCCAGTTCCAACCTCCTCCCACAGGCAGGGACACTTCCACTAGGCCAGGTTGCTCAAAGCCCTGTCAAACCTGGTCTTGAACACTATTTCCTAGTTAGCAATCCAATAATTTCAGATGCAGTTGTCCTGAAATCTACTTCAAATACTAGTAACTTTAGCTCGATAGTACACAGATGTAAGGCCATAAGGGTGTAAAGAAGCCATTACTTGTAAATAAAGAAAACTTAAGTCAAACAAATAGGCAACTGTTGTTTACTTCAGTTATTTTACTTTACCAATTACATGGTTTAGAAATTAAGTTATTCAGGGTTTAAGACATAGGAAAACTTAATTGAATGTCTGTGGCAATATTGATTGCTGAGCTTTTCTACAGTTTCACTGCATAAGTAAGCGCAAAAGAAAAACGGTTCAGAAAGTTTTTATTGGCATAAATGTAATAAAAGCTGCCTCACGTACTTCCATTTCACTATTACATATATTCAGAGGTTCAACCTACCAAACAGGACCTGAAACAAGAGGCTCAGAATATCCAGTACAAAAGGACCCTTACACAACAGAAGCAGTTGAGCCCTTCTCTAACCTCCCTCCCAGAAAAAGTGGGGGGAGTATTGGGATACACAAGGCAGTTTATCCCATAGATCAATGAGCCACATAACCTTGCAGCAAATGGCCTTAGCTGCCTCTCTGATCCAGCCAGCGTTAATACCTATCCAACGCAACACAGTGTCATGCTGTTACTCTTCCCCTTTGCTAAGAGCTTTTCAGAAATACACACTCAGGAGGAAATGCACAAACATCAGAAAATCCGCAGTACCCTTATCGGGTAGAGAATTATTATCTATTTTGCAAGTAAGACATTGAGACATAATGGCAGAGAGAGACAAATGAAAACTGCACCTGGCAAAGCAAAGAGACTCAATCTCATAATCCAACCCTAACTTACTGCAATAGTACTTCTTCAGAGCTGTTTGAACCTAAACAGTATAAAAGGTCAGCTACCCTTACTGCTGCATTTGAACACTGGATGTGTCTAAGCCCAAATTTCTGCTTCAGACTCCAGGAAAGCAAGGAGAGTCACAGGAGGTAGCAGAGTTTTTGCACATGAAGATGTTCATAGGCAGAATCTCAAACAGCTGCACAATAAATTTTTGCTGCACATACTGCAAGCGCTCAGGATGTAAATAGCCCTCAAGTCATTTTGTACCATCTATAACAGCAATTCTGAAGTCACTTTTTTTAAAATGGACAAAGGACTTATAGCTTATTTAGAAGTTTCAGCTCCTTTGCTACCGCTCAAAGCCGAGACTGCCACGGATGTATATAACTAAGCACACAGTGAAGAATGAAGAAAACTTCGACATCAAATCATTACTCTGGCTCCTGTGAACTTTGCTTCACTAAGCAAAAAAACCTGCAGCAAACAAAATAGGCTCTGACCTTCCAGAACAGCATGAAAAAAAAGTCTGATCTGCTTATGTGGGCAGATTTTGGCACCGGGTAAACATCTATGTTTGCTCCTCAAATTACACAACTCGGAAAAGACTCTCCCTCTTTTATCCAGGGCATGGTTTTAAACCATCATGCATGTATGTTTCTTTGACAATCTGAGGCAGATTACTTTCCTCACATGGAAGTGCGAGCACTGGGGCAAAGTCAGTGTGCCAAGTGCCTGTAACCTGGTATCTCTGGAGGAGGAATGGGCACATACTACACTGAGCACACGTATCCTTTTACGTAACTGCCAAAACCACAGTTCCAGCCTACTCTGCTTCTCAAATACTCAGCCAACCATAGCAGCATCTCTGCCCTTGGCCAAAGCTAAAGGTGAGCCCACAGTGTCTCAGATCTCTCCTGGAAAAGGGCCCAACTACTTAAGGAAGCCAGGCAGCGTCTTCAGCACAGCCCCAGCACATCAAGGGGCAAAAAGTTTATAGAAGATAAGTTCAGGAAAGCCTGAAAGAGCTCCAGGACCATAGTACAGTCCCATGCCAGAGTACAACTTGTACTGGCACTCTGCTGTAGTGCTCTGGATTGACAACATCTGTAATAAAGCACATATTGACTGACAGGCTGGACAGATGCACAGCAGGAGCGAGGGATTGCTCCTCTCCCACGTGCTGGCTCTGGAGCCTAGAGCTCTGCCTAGGCTCTACCTTTACATGTTTATCTTTATTTCATGCTTTACAAAGAGCTCCCCCTGTGGGTTCTTTGGGGTTTCCCCCCCCTTTTGAATGAAATTAAACATCTTTCATGACTGTCTTAATGAACTGCTGCAGGTGTTGTTCACTCAGTAGTGCCTGACACGCACCTCAATTATTCTAGTTAGCTTCTTTGCAGGAGTTTGATTGCAGTGAAGGAAACCAGTGACACCAAAAAAGGTCCCAAACCTCAGGTAATGAGAATCCAAGATCACTGACTGCGTAAGCCTGGTTGCTTTGTGTGAACAGAATGATTAAGTATTGAAATGTGTACATCTGTCATATGCTGTCCCCAGCAAGGGAGCCCCAGTGACTAAGCTGGTTACCCTTCACAATACGATGAGCATCAGCTGGTTAAGTGTTTTAAATCCTTTTAATGCTGCCAAAGACACACTAATACTCCAAATTCTGTATTTTTCCATGAAAAATAGCAGTCCAGAAAATCAAGCTACAGCATACATACAAAATCTTTCTCTGCTACATACACACATGCATGCTTTGTTTTTGCAAGTATCTCAAAGTCTGGATATCTCCAAGCCTAGCTAAGGGAAGAAGACATCAGTACTTGTCTTACTTTAAAAATTCCTTGCACATACCTACAGTTTGTAAGCACCCATTGGAACCGAAAGCAGGAGTTGAAAGTCTCTTCTCACCAGGAATGAGTGTTTATGCCACTTACATCTCTGGAGCCAGGATTCTTCCTGAGCCTATGTTTTATAATTGCAGAGAATTCTATGTAGCCGTTGCCATTCAAACTTTGTGATGCTTTTTAATAAACTGATTTCTCCAACACAGCACACTACCCTGATTGAAGACCAACATCTCAACCTGAACATCCAACAAGGATTTAGTTCATTGACAGAGGGTTTAAAAGCTGCATGTCATTTCCAGCACATGCACCAAATCAAATCATACTGCTACACTAACCCAGTTTACACTTCCTAGCACAAAGCCAGACACATTTAACTCTGAAAATTTAGGCCGGATCCAGGAGTATTAAGCATAAGTAAAGTAAAAAATGTGCTAGGTTACCTAGCCTAGGTTCAAAGGACTTTGATGTCCGGGGCTAAAAATGTAGTTCAGCAAATTCTTGCTCCTTTGTCTGACTCTGGAATAGTCTAAATTTACATAGTACCTCCCTGCATGATTGCAACATTCCTTGAAGATCTGCAGCTCTTATTTCTTTGGCGTGATCTGAACTGCTTGAGTTTGCATAATGAGGTCATGGCTCCAGCCTCAGCCCAGTGAAGCCAGATGCGATGGTCTACAGCTACCTATTGGTTAGATGCTTCCACTTGCTCCATGCTGAATTTCGCAACCCAGTGCCACAGAGCCAAAGGGCCTGCTTGTTCTCATCCTGCTTCGTGGCTCGTATGCACTCTGTTGCACAATGCCTCAACTTTAATAAAAGGGATGGAGAACACACATCTCTGCCTAAGTTTGGGGGTAAACCATTATATCTCATGTCTTTGAACTTACTTATTCTGTTCTGGCTATACTGCTTTTTTACAGGAAGAAATTTACTGCTTGACTCATTTTTTAAAACACTACTATTTAAGGTCTGAAACTTGCATAACACTTTTGCTAGCTATGCTACAGACACAGGACACCAACTGCGATATCTCAACTCTTTTGTATTTTTAACCTATATTAATAGTACCAGTAATTCAGCTCACACTTTCCTATTGAGCAATCGTTTTGTTCCCCTTACAGAAAAGTCATATGGAGGCCACAGCTTGCAGGAATAAACAAATGAGACATTTTCTAAGAGGTGAAGTTCATAAGGATGTTACAGTGCTTCACACTGACAGCAAACCACATGAATTTCCTTCAGGAAACAAAAAAACCCAAACCTTTTGAAAGAAACAAGTGAAGTTGCAATTATTGTTTTTCTTTGCACTAAGGTTACGTCACTTATCTCTTGCGTACAGATGACACCAATAGCCACATGCCTGGACTCCAGTTAAGTTATCAGTTTCCTTTAAATAGTTTGAGAGAAGAAAAACAGCAAGAATGCTGCATGGGAGAGTAATAAGGCCTGGTCTTGAGCCTAATTTTGAAAATTCTTTCAATTTGACCTCCATGTGTTATTCTACAGGTTTTCACATACAAATATTTCTCATTTGTGCATGCAGACTCAGTAGCTGCATATGTAAGTACCCAAACTGCACAGAATGCGGGCACAGCACCTGCACACACTAAAGCAGTCCTCAGAGAAGTTCTAGCTCTTCAGCCCAAGCATTTTAAATGATCTCCACCCATCAGGAGACCACTTTTCACCTTTGTTTAAGATTCTTATTTTAACCCTGAAGTCACTGGTCCTCATGAGTAGCTTCAGGTTTTCCAATGACATTACACAGAAGTGTGCACACTCAGTTGTTTGTAGGTCAAGATCTGAAGAGGACGCCTTAATCCCTTGACTCCCATAAAATGCATCACACTTAAATTGTCTTATATAGCTGATATATAGAAGACTTGAGAAATATCAGGTAGGTGAGCCTTCCAAAAAAAAAACCCCAAAAACAAACAAACAAACAAAAAAAAAAAATAAAAGAAAAAACAAAACCAAAATAATAAAAGAGTATGCGTAACTCAGGGTCCTATTCACGACCAGAAATTCACAGCCAAATATAGGTAGTACCAGGAGCATTCCAAGATTTCTACAGCAAAATTTAATGGCTTCATGTTAATAGGTAAATATGATGAGCTTTACAAATGGTTGCTGAAGCATTAGCGATCATTAATCCCACAGAGAAAGCACTAGCATCCTGCAGTATCAAATGGTTTATCTCTAATTCACAGAGACTGAATCCACAAACACATTTCTTTCACTTTGTAGTTGCTTAATTAATTACATATATTAAGCAAATTAAACTGAAGGATGCAGCGGGTACTCCCAAGGCAACCAATGGCTCTGTCACCAGCAATTTACTTCTCTTCTGTTCAGAGAAGTCCTCCCAGTTTTCTTTTTCTTTTAGCAGCAAAGAGAATCATGAAGGCATGAAAGCTGTGATCTCACTAACACAACAGAAATCAAGAGACTGCTGTTGCATTAAGATCAGGAAGATGACTCTGAGAGAAGAACTTCATCTACATGTGCATGAGTGAACAAGCAACGAAAACTTTGGGGAATCTTCAGATCGCAATCAGAACACCCCAGTGCAGCTTTTCATTATGATAAGACCAGAAGGAGCCCACAGATAGCAATAAAGGACATAGGTATTTGCAAATTAATTTCAAACTTCCTAAGTGGAGTCTTCTAGAACAGTATGATTTATAAAAACTAACATTTAAATAGCTTTTAATATGTCAGATTAACACTAATGACTGTAATATTTACTGATTTGTTATCTTTATATAAAATGTCAGTAGCAATTTTTAGAAGCTGGTAGTTAACTTTTTGGATAAAGCTGTTCTGCTAATTCAGTTTCCTCTTATATAAAATAATGCACATTAAAAATCAATGCTCAGATCTCGTGGTAAAAACATAGAATGTAATTTTGCTTGAAAAGCAAAAGCAACAAGAAGAAAATGCTTGTCTAGTAATTTCAGTACCATACAAGTTGCCATGAAGAAAGTTAACTGCCTGCCAGGCAGACCCAGTACCTCCACAAACACATTTACACACATTTAAGTCCAGAGGCATCAACTGGACTATTATACCTAAAACTAAACAACTTCCTAAATTTTTGGCAGACTGGGTGCTAAAGTGCCTCAGGCAATTAACAACTTAGCTTTTAAAAAAGAGAAAACAGTTTACTGATACTTCAACTTAAAAGTTTAGCAGGTAGTTCTCCTTTTGATATTATTCCTTAATGCATGTTCAGTCCTTGTACCATGTTATCCCTATTGTGTGTACATAGCTCTGAGCCAACAACCCCTGAGGTATCACACATGGCCTGTTCATTTCATTTTCATCTCCTATAAGTTTCATTACTTCTGCTGCTTCCTTGTCTCCATTGGAAGATCCATTTGCACAAAGAAGGCTATTAAAATTAATGTTCATCCAAAGGCATAAAAAGGTACTTCAGACATTGATCAGTTATAGTCTATCATGCAGTGATGGGATGTGCTGTAATACTGCCATTTCACACACCACCAAAAAGGAATACAAGAGGAACGTTGGTTCTGCATCACTAATCTTTGGCTGTCGTTGTGAAATTAGTACTTTGAAGGTAAAGACAAGTCAAACGAAGGTGTTCAGTGAAAGGATACCTGTGACCACCTAGCATGGTCTGTGCTCCTTTTTGCCAGGCTGGACAGGGCTTTGAGCAACCTAGTCTAGTGGAAAGTGCCTCTGCCTGTGTCAGCAGGGTTGGAGCTAAGTGATCTTTAGGGTCCCTTCCAACCCAAACCATTCCACGATTCCATGATTCCATGATATGTATTTTTGGTCGCACAAACAACAGAACCAATACATGAAATATTACCACAGTTTATTTTAAATGCACACCAATTTTTGTTACTTTAAAGATACAAGATCTTTCCTGATAATCAAAAATCCTCTTGTAAAAGCAATTGTTGATATTTGTGGAGCTCTATTTGGATTTGGAAAAAAAAAATTATTGGCATTAATTTTTCCTGTAGTGTGAGGGTAGGGGATATTTGAGCATCATGTCTTCCCCTCTCATATAAAAAAAATCACCTCAAAAAACCCAAACAAACAAACAAAAAAACCCACCAAGAAATCAAACCAAAAAACAAGCGACCCCACCTCCTAGCCCCCCAGTGGAAGGGAACATACATGAAGGGCAATTCCACAGCTATATTGTTGTAAATTATAAACCCCAAAGTGTCCCTAAGTGGATGTGCAGAATGTATGATTCAGAGTTCGGAATATCCTCATTTCCTGACACTTTTCTGGCTTTTCATCTATATAAGAACTGCTGACTGTTACACTTAATAGGGAGGGGCACCCTTATCCTGCACTGGTTTAGGTTCCAGACTTCAGAATGACTAATTATTCTCTTCTAGCATTACAGACACAGTTCTGAGAGGAAAATGTCATAAAATATAAAACTTGAGGGTTAATGACTTTCCCCATTTTTTTTATTATTATTTTTTACCCAAATTTTGGGACAAAATTTTTTAGAATCTTCTTGGAATACTCCATTAAATGTTAAATTTATTCCATGGTACAAGATCAAAACACTTCTTCCATACTCACTGGTATCAGCCTTCATACTTTGAATTAAAGGTCAAATGAATCAAGCGACTTAAATCCTACACAACTAAAAGGAAAACAGAAGGGAAGTTGATGACTAGAACAGCAGAACATTCAAACTCTTTCACTCCAGACCCTTGTAGTTGTTTTAGTTTAATGTCCAAATATATGCCATGATTACACCAAACCCTTCTGTCCTTTGATAAACAGCAAAAACAGCAGATGAATTAAAGATTTTAATTTATATAGACCATAGCAAAAACATTTCCAGGAGAAAGTTGCTCATTAGATATACCAAGCTCCAAATGCCTAAGAAAACAATCTGCAATTTGGTTTCTTTCTTCAAAGCAGGAGCTGGCTATAAAATTTTCCTAGCTTGAACCCAAAATCTGATGAGCCATCCCTTCCTGTGAATAGGTAAATAAAGCCTAACAGCATTTTACTAATGTAATCTACATGGTCAAAGTAAATACCTCTTGCAAAGTATCGCTTCACCAGAAATCACAGGCTAGATCTGGCTGCCAAAACACAAATTACATGTTCCCTCAAAGGTTACTCTGCTTCAGTCAATATAAAATTTCCTCATAAAAATTCTTCCATTAATTGAGGAGAACCTGTCTTGTGTCTTTTCTTTCATTTTAATGCTTCTTATTTCCTGTTCCTCGTGGTATTCTTTATGTAGTCTTCATTCCTGGCAGTTGATCCTCCCAGCAGCTGCAACACCAGCAAGACAGGAGTTACTTGGACTCTGTTGGCCATGCAGAGTCATACTGGTGGCCCCCTGGTTGCTGAATGCAGCATGGTTAGTTGAGCAAGAGTACCCTCTTTCTGAAGCAATTTTTGTGCCAGGAACCTTGCTGGTATCCACAGTGGGTGAGTATCCTGTGACTGAATGGGATTTGGACTTCTCCAGCCAACTCAGTGTCATAAACACGTCACAGTCTGAAACTGTTGTCAAGACATTCATCAAGCTGTAGGTTTCAGCCCTCCATATTTAGTCTGCATGTGTCTAGGCTGACTTGGATTGAACAGGCTTAAGTATTCGCTCTTTCTTTGACATCTCTGGTACATTTCCAGAGCACTCACAAGCTCTCTATCAGTCACTCGTTTCATGAGACTTCCTAGTCCAGCTGCTGTTCTGAATCAACAAATACTGACCTTCCTCAAAAAAGGCCCTTATCCATATCTGTGTCTCGGGATACTCAGATTTTCAGCACATTTATTCAGGGAACACAGGGCTACTGAAGCAAATTGATCCTTAAGCCTGTGTGCAACATAATGCCTGCAAATCTCTATTTTAGGAATCACAGGCAGTTCGTAGATTTAGCTTTTAAAAACATCCTATATTCTGAATACACCCATGTACATACCTACCTATTTCTCCAAATAGAGTAAAAGGTGTCCAAGACTAATCTTAAAGGCCTCTAAGAAGTATATAGTTGTCTACATAGAGCTGCTTCTCTGAAACTGAAGGCCCAGCAAACATCAGCTTTAAGAAATTGTTTCTGTAGGGAAGGCCATACTCTGATCTCAACAAAGCTACACAGGAAAAAAAGTCACATAAGGTTTATGTAACTCTTCATAGAAATAATGCAAAAGTGTCCTTGTTCTTTGCACCATAAAGCTGACATTTCTCTGAGTGTGTTTTCTCAATTATTGTCCACTTTGTCAGAATTGAGGAGAATTCAGAAAGTAAATACAGTTTACTAACCAGTAAATATTGAGGTTTATACCCCATAATAAAGACAATCTGCAGAATTGGACAAAAAATAGCAGAACTTTTTTGTTTAGTTTGATTGGTTTCAGTAATGAATGTTCAGAGAAAAATCATAATGGCAATTTTTAAAAAGCATGCATGCCATGGTTTGAGCTGTGCCAGGAGTTCTGCTATCTATATTCTTGCAGTTTAGAAGGAAAGCCACCATATAAAAACAAACAGCCCAAGATTTTAAACCAGAAAGTTTTTCTCTGGAGTTCTACAGTGCCAATGAGTAAAATTCAGGTCTGCAAGTCCAGTTCCATTGAAGTCACCATCCTTAAGAAATGGCTCTCCTGCACTTCAGAAATGTGTTCCCTCAATACAGGCAAGAGTCCTTTGCATTTATTTTAGTGGTGAAAATAAGACCTACTACTCCTTGAATTCAGCAAAGAATGTCTGTGAAAGAACTGAATTCTATTTCACTCTGGGAACCATCCACAGAGTTCTCTACTGGAGCCTGATAACATCAGGATGAAACAGATGCTAAATATTAAGCATCTGCTTTGAAGACGAAGATGCCAAACTGCTGTGCTGATGACCTATATTTTTCAGTAAGCTTTATTGATTATGTTAAGGTCTAAAATGAGCTTGTAGGCTATCACTGATTAAAAATGCTATTCTGTTGAAATCACCAACAAAATGCTAATATTTAAGCTTAATTTTAGGATTCAAGCCTCACTTGAGGTAAATGAGAATATAGCATAATTGTGGCTACCCTTTCATTAGCAAGTTGTGCAGCACAATCAGAGCAAGTCTGAAGAGCAAAACACGTGTTACTGGAAGCCAAACCCCCATGCTACAGACATTTCTGGAGGGAACAGGAAATGCTTTATACTAGCTGTACCCCAGTCTCCTGCACTGAATGACCATTAGCAGTTAAAGCACTTAAAATATGCTCCTGTAGCCTGCCTCTTGTTTTAATCTAAAAGGAACTCAGTTTGTGTTCTCCAGGACAGTTAGACAAGACAAACCAACACGAGGTGAGGAAGGAGGATGGAAAGATGCATGTCACCAGGACATCCCCTCTCTGAAGTAACACATTAACATACATGCACCTGGTGATGATCAGCAGAAATACTTGAGGCAGAAACCATCTAATATAGAATAAAAGGATAGAGAAACAACATATTTTCCATGAGGGTTCCATTCTTAAAAGCTTTCCCTCATTTAGAAACCTAGTACCTTTTACAGGAATGTCACAAAGCCTGCTAACTTTGGAGTAACAATTTAGGAAGGGCAAAAAAAGGTTAGAGCCAAGATGTCTGTTTAGTATTAGGGTACACTAAGGAAACTTAAATGGGACTGTGGTAGGAAAAGTAAAATTAGAAGAAAAAGTTGTATTTCTCAGAAATTTTTCCTTTGAAAGAAAAGCGATTGTCTGTAGCAATATGGACACAGATGTTTTCAGATATAGAAATAAAATACAGATGCTAGAGACTAAGTGAACTTTGTAGCTGCATATGAGTCTAGACTGCCTGGAGAAGAATAAGAATCAGATTCTGCTCTTCGCCGCATATGTGCACCATCACTAAAACATCAAGGTGTTCTCCAAGCTGTAAATTCATTCATCATTACATCCAAGCAAGGGACATCCCCTTGTAAGTCTGACCGTCCAACATTCATCTCCACTAAGCTTAAAGGATATAACAAGTCAGTGCAATTAAACAGGAATTCTGACATATTCCTGAGAGCCATTATCATCTTTTCTTTGGAAATTGAACCCAGACCTATGGCCCAGGAGTTCAGATTTCTGTGATCTGAGGCTGAGTTCTGCAAAGCACAGAGGTATGACCTTGGCTGAGCACTACAGAAAGATTATTGTTGAGCTGTGAGAGAGTATGCAAGATAAGAAGTAGTAATAAGTAAAAATAAAAACAAAGATTAAAGTGATTTTCTTGGTTTTTTAGTTGGAAGCAGTAGCTGAAGGACTTGAGAGTCAAATACAGCCATGAAAAGATATAAAAGCCCAAAGAAGTAAGAGTAAAAACTCAGCAAGATCAAGGAAAAGTTTGTTCCAAGAAGCCACAGAGGCCAACATGCCTCCACCTGACTAATGAGCAGAGACTCAATCAGATGTTTGCGTTTGGGGTGGTGCACACATTTCCGGTTGGCCAAATAGAATGTTGTTCCTGCCAATGCACTAGCCAATAATTAATTACTGGTTAATTACAGTGTTAATAATTAATTACAGTGGTTGTATAATTTCCCACTTGCAAGTCTCTAGGCATAGCAAAGATACTGATGCTATCAATTTTGATACCTATTTTGCTATCAGTGGCATCGCTACTTAGTGATTTCAATACTCAGTGGCATTGCTACTCATTGATGCATATTGATTTCACAACTTTGATATCGACAGGACCTGATGAAATCCATCCACGGGTCCTGAAGGAGCTGGCGAATGAAATAGCCAAGCCGCTGTCCATCATATTTGAAAAATCATGGCAGTCAGGTGAAGTTCCCGACAACTGGAAAAAGGGAAATATAACCCCCATTTTCAAGAAGAGGAAAATGGATGAGCTGGGGAACTACAGACCAGTCAGCCTCACCTCTGTGCCTGGCAAAATCTTGGAGCGCATTCTCCTGGAAGGCATGCTGAGGCACATGAAAAACAACAAGGTGGCTGGTGACAGCCAGCATGGCTTCACTAAAGGGAAATCCTGCCTGACCAATCTGGTGGCCTTCTATGATGGGGCTACAGAACTGATGGACAGGGGTAGAGCAGTTGATGTCATCTACCTGGACTGGTGCAAAGTGTTCAACACTGTTCTGCATAACATCCTTGTCCCTAAGTTGGAGAGACATCAATTTGAGAGGTGGACCACTCGGTGGATAAAGAACTGGCTGGATGGCCGCACGCAAAGGGCTGTGGTCAATGGCTCAATGTCCAGCTGGAGACCAGTAACACGAGGTGTCCCTCAGGGATCGGTGTTGGGACCAGTCTTGTTCAACACCTTTGTCGGTGACATGGACAGTGGGATTGAGTGCGCCCTCAGCAAGTTTGCCGATGACACCAAGCTGTGTGGTTCGGTTGATACCTTGGAGGGAAGGAATGGCATCCAGAGGGACCTTGACATGCTTGTGAGGTGGGCTGATGCCAACCTGATGAAGTTTAACCATGCCAAGTGCAAGGTCCTACACCTGGGTTGGAGCAATGCCAGGCACAGCTACAGGTTGGCCAGAGAAGATTCAGGGAAGCCCTACAGAGAAGGACTTGGGGGTGCTGGTCGATGAGAAAATGAACATGAGATGGCTGCAGTGTGCGCTTCGGCCCAGAAACCACCTGCATCCTGGGCTGCATCAAAAGGAGCGTGACCCGTAGGTAGAGGGAGGTGATCCTGCCCCTCTACTCTGCTCTTGTGAGACCTCACTTGGAGTATTGTGTGCAGTTCTGCTGTCCTCAACATAAAAAGGACATGGAACTGTTGGAACAAGTCCAAAGAAGGGCCATGAGGATGATCAGGGGGTTGGGACACCTCCTATATGAAGACAGGCTGAGAAAGGTGGTTCTATTCAGCCTGGAGAAGAGAAGGCTGCGTGGAGACCTCATAGCAGCCTTCCAATATCTGAAGGGGGCCTATAGGGATGCTGGGAGGGATGCTTCATGAGGGACTGTAGTGATAGGACAAGGGGTAATGGGTTCAAACTTAAACAGGGGAAGTTTAGACTGGATACGAGGAAGAAATTCTTGACTGTAAGGGTGGTGAGGCACTGGAATGGGTTGCCCAGGGAAGTTGTGAATGCTCCATCACTGGTGGTATTCAAGTCTGTGTTGGACAGAGCCTTGGGTGGCACAGTTTAGCGTGAGGTGTCCATGCCCCTGGCAGGGGGCTTGGAACTAGATGATCTTAAGGTCCTTTCGAACCTAACTATTCTATGATTCTATGACAGGCATTGATACCTATATGCGTCATTACATTTTGATATCAATAGGGATGAACAGGCACCAGTGCCTATAAATAGGCATCAGTACCTATCAATACCAACACCTTTCAATTCTGATGGGCATCAATATCTATCCATATACCTCCTGGAGCAAAATACTGAATAAAACTCATTTTATCCTTTGAGATATTTTCCATTCAGTCAGGTGTGCAAAATCCTGCACTGTAAAGGTCAGTGAGCATCTGCAACATCACATGCACAGATGCAGGGGTCATTTGTTAGCAACTGGTCCTTGATATTTAGATGGAGAACAAAAATATAATACCTTGTTATTTCATTATTTCCAGGAATTCTGAGTACTCACATATTGCTCAAATTCATTTGGTTTTCTTGGAAGCTACTTATCTTTGAAACTGGTAAGTTTCCATTAAGCACCTCTCAAAATAGCTCAGTTTCAGCCTCTTAGAGGTGCATTTGCTCCTCCCAGGTCTTGCAGAGTTATTAGTTCTATTTACATTTCTCTCTACAGTGCTGCCACAGTTTTATTTCTGAAAGTTGACAACACAGACAGCTCTTTCACTTTCAGCTGCAGAAATCATTTCTCAGTCCCACACACACACCTCCAAACCCAGCAGGGCAAGACAGACCTGCTCTCACAGAGCTGCCCAAGAAGCTACTGTGCCATGTGGAAAGACAGTTGGATTTACTGGCATTGCTTCTCACTTTCAATATTTTGTCAACTTTGGATTTTGGGTTTAAATTTGCTTATGTGACTAAATGAAAACTGATAGCTACAAAAGATACTGCTCACTCATGTTAACTTACAACAGATCAGTGTTGCAACCAGAGTAGCAGCATATGTGGTGTCAGTGGCACCCCCAGAAGAGGCAAGTTTTCAAAGTTCACCTCTTGCCTGCTGGAGAAGGCTGGGATCCTCAGACTGATGCTCCCTGCTGATGGTAAATGTCACCATGCTATCACATTACTACAACTAGTTTAAAAGAGTCTGACATTTAAAAGATACCAACTTAGAAACCACCTCCCAACCACACCACTGGTGAAGTACTGAATAGTAGCAAGGAAAAAACATTATCTAGTAATTCAGACAAACTTCCCTTAGTACTTTCATTTGTTTGGTTTTTTTCCACCAAAGGCATTTCCCATGCAAATAGTGACTGCCCAAATCCTGTTACCTTCAAAACATTAACAAGATCGCAACCTTAAGGAGCCCGGCTGATGGCCAATACTGAATCAGGTCAGTCTGGATGGATATAATACACTACAGCAACACCTGCCACACCAAAGCTGAGAATGAAAAACAAGACTGGCCTCCTCCCTTAGATAACATACACCAATATAAATGGTATCCCAACAGCTGTGAGGTTGCTTCATCAAGAAAACAGTCACAAAGTGTGACAGAGGTTTTTAATAAAAACTGGCAGTGTTTTTACAAATTATAATGGATCCCTTTATGAGTGTTTAGGTACAGAACCAGGCTGATGTACTTTGCAACAAAATGAGTTAAGAGTATGAGATTAAGTGGCTAAAAGGACTGACAGCAAGCACCATAACTTTTCATAGTCATAGTATTTTACATCAGAAAATAACTGAGCCCAAAGCAAGCTGTTCAGCAGATCTATGAGGCTGTTGCTGAAAGGCCTCTTACCTCCATTGTATTTGGTTTAGGAGGGCTACTTTGGATAAGAGCCAGGCCAAGGGCCAAAACATCTTCACAAAGCTGTTCAAAACTTCCTGAAGGGATGCTATCCTCCAGGGCTTCACAACCTAAACTACACGTCTCTCCAAGAAGCACTGCACCGTCTTCTCATTTCTTACAAATATTTCAGCACCACATTAAGGTCAGTCATGAACACAGACACAAAGATAACAGATTATTATTTGCAGCATTTGGGTGTCCATTTACACCACGGGACGTGTTACAGATGCACTATGACATGAGCTCTTGTGCTTGGTCTGTCTGGGATGGAGTTAATTTTCCCCACAGCAGCACACATGGTGCCATGCTTCAGATTTGCGACTAAAAAAGTGTTGATAACACAGCAATGATTTGGCTATGGCTGAAGAGTGCTTGCAGAATGTCAAGGCCACCTTTCCTTCTTCACTTTGCACTGGAAAACAGGCTGGGGGTGGGCAAGAACCTGGGAGGCAGCACAGCCAGGGCAGGTGACTCAACTAGTCTAAAGGGATATCCTATACAGCATATAAAATTTAGGAGGCTTTGTTTACGAAGGTAGCCATGGCTCAGAGGCTAGTTGAGCACTGACATGATGGTAGGAAGAGGTGACTGTTTCAATTCCTTGGGGCAGCAAGTTGCAGGCTTCCAAATTCTACGAAGTAAAACAGGTAACTAAAAATTTGTGAGAAGATGGTGAACAAAGTAAAAAACCCATTACAGTAAGTGGAAACTAAAATAAATAGGAATTCAGCAAGGGAAGATGGCAAAAGAAAGATGGGCAGGTTCAGGAAGAAAAGGATTTCAAATCTGAATAGGTACAGACGAATGAGGAAAGAGTACCAGAAGTGCAAGAAAGAGTGAGGGCTTGCAGTCAGCAGCAAATCAGAAAGCGTTCATGGCATTTAGCCCCTTGTAGAGCCAGAACTAATTCAGGGTGCTGTGACAGCCTTTGAGATCCTCATCTTGACCCTTGTGTATTGGGTCTTCCCAGCTGACCTCATGGTGGCAAAACCCAAACATGGGTGTCGTGGTTTAAGCCTCTCTAACCACGCAGACTCTCTCTCAATTACTCCCCCCTCTTTCTTGCCCCCCACTCCCGGAGGGATGGGAAGGAGAACTGAAAAGAATGCAACTCCCACAGGTTGAGATAAGAACAGTTTAGTAACCAAAGTATAACACAAATCGCTACTGCTACCACCAATAATAATAATGACAAGGCAAATACAAGGAAAGAATACAATTTCTCACCACCTAAAACCAAGCCCGACCACGCAGTGCACCCCCCACCCTTCTGGGTCTCTCCGTCCTCCATCTTGGGCATGACGTGCTGTGGTATGGAATAACCTCTTTGGTCAGTTTGGGTCAGGTGTCCTGTCTCTGCTTCCTCCCGGCTCCCCTCCTCCCTGGCAGAGCATGAAACTCAGAAAGTCCTTGGCCAGACCAAAACATCACTAAGCAGTAACCGAAACACTGGTGTTATCAGCGCTGTTCCTAGGCCCAAAATCAAAAACACAGTGCTGCACCAGCTACCAAGAAGCAGAAAAAATGACTGCTGCTGCTGAACCCATGACAATGGGGATAGAGTCTAATGAACTAAACCAACAATCAATCATTAAATCCATAGGACTGTGAAGTCTAACCTACATCCTCAGTTTCATGGTCTTAAAATAGGAAGGGTCACGCACAGTATCTGACCTACACAGTCACACCACATAGACATTTATGAAAGTGCTCCAAAGCTTTCCAAAGGCACAAGGTTCTAGAAAAAGAGCAAAGAGGGGGTGATCCCCAAAGTACAAATCTGCCCAAAACCATGTTGGCCACAGCTCTTGTGTATGTTTCATCTGAGAAAGCCTTCAATTGCAAAGTAGTTCTGATCTCCTCCTAATTTGGGAGCCTCTAGAAAATGAAAGCAGCAAGCTACTATTCAGCAGCTACTAAGAACATACAATTATTTCTCTGAATAGAGATGAAAAGCTCACATAAATTTCAGTGTCCTTGAGATACTGTAACTGCGCTTTAGGTCATTTCTAGCTGATGCTGGTCCCACAGGGAATTTCTTTACTGTTCACAAGGCTGTAGTCATTCCTACTTTTTGTGTGAATAAATCGTGGTATTCACACAGCCAGTTGGAAGTATTTGTGGCCTGATAGCAAAGTCTCATCATCAAAATGGGATCTAATATAATTTAGATAACCAGCACAGAAGAGACCAAACCATGCTAAATGAGTCGCCTAAGTATTTTGTCCAGGATTTAGACACATGCTCACTCAAATCCAGCAAGTTAATTTTTGATAGATTCTATGTTAGCTACAATTACATTCAACACAGTATTTTCAAAGTTTTTTTGAAAACCAAGGAGAGATTGGCTGTAGAGTTCTAATACCTTTTTCCAATAGCTCACTTTAAATAATACATCTTCTCCATTGATCTAAGCAAGTCCTTGGAATCTCAAAAGCAGATTGAAGAATCAATGAAATTAACCTATTGGCCTTCCTGGAGTCTATCTACTTACCAACACCTAACTTAGGATCTATACATATCTTTGCAAATACATTGATACCGGCGCTGCTTGGGACTTTACTATTACTATTTGTACTTACCCGTTCAACTGCATCATTTTTGTCCTGTTGAATAATTACTTTAAAGGGAAAGTTTAGATTTGTGATTGATACTTACAAAGACTATCTGTCTGGCAGAAAGCAGTGTACATCTTAAGATACTGCACTGCTATCAGGCTCCCTCTGTAAAATGTTTAGGTATGATACTTTAAAAGATCCTATATACACACTAAGACAAGCCTGTAGCATTTACAAACATCAGAATTGTGGGGTTTCTTCCTGTGATGAGTCCACCACAAGAGCCCTGCTTAAAGATAAGATCTGGTTTATTTTGCAGCCTGTCAAACTTTTCATGTGAAGTGCCACATTTTTTGCAATGCTTTCTTTTTCTTCAACAATAGACTTTGTCAAATATCTTGGAGTTAAAAAAAAAAACAGAGGGAGAGAAGAAAAAAAACCTACAAGGCAATTCTAGCTTTTGAAACACACTATCTATTTCATATTAGACTTACTTCAAATACTGTGAGCCATCTGGAACATTATGGCTCTGTCCTGACTGCCAGAAATGGGCTTCTTTTGTTTTTGCCGCTAGTAGAGGCAGTTTCTAGTCTACAGAGAGTCTTTAGTCTTATCACAAAACAAACCAGGTAGTCAGCCATGAGGAAATTAGTAGAGTGAATCATGCCCTTAAATTTCTTTTCTTTTTTGTTCATCTACCATAAGTGGGCAAAGCCTGAAATCGCATTATTATGTGTTAGACTTGGGGATTCCTTTATTTGATTTTTCTGCAGAGGCAAAGCCCAGTACTTGTGAACTTGCCATTTCCTATGAATTTTCTGGAGAAAATACAGACTTTATATAGAAGAAGGTTATCTTAATGCATATGTACTTCAGTGTTAAAATATGTGATGCGATCAAGGTCTCTTCTCTTAGCTCTCAAGAAGGCATCTAAAAATCTATGCTAATACAATACATGATGCAAATACTTTTGTGTATGTGGTATGGATCTAACATCTATGTTACTCAAATCTAAAGCAAGCTAAAGAACCCGAAAACCCTGTGGTTTGTAAGCTTACCACTTTTTTTCACTATGAGAAAGCAACACACATTAAAACAAAGCTCTTTAAAAAGGAAAAAAACCCACCCAAACACACCACCTCAAAACCAGTCACCGAAGAAACAAAACCACACAAATGAGACAGAACATTTCTGGTACCCTCAGCCAGACACAGAATGGAGCTGCCTTGTTTTGCAAAGTGAGGTGACATCTGCTTGACTCAGACAAGCCCGTCCTGCCCCAGTGCATTCTCATGTAACCTCATGCTGCAGCTAGCAACATCCTCAAGGCCAGGTGTGATAACTACCAGACCGCAGAGGAAATCTGCCTCTACTGGAAATCATGCCATTTTAAAGATTATGTGTGTTCTTATTGTTGTTTGCTTGTAAAGCAATAAGCTTACTTCTGCCTAATCAATCTCAACTCTTGAGAGTAAATACATTTGCTTTAAACATGGTCTCTGATGTTAAGGTACTTCAGTACCTCTCCATCTTTCTCCCCCCTCCTTCTTTTTTGAGGATATAAGAATATTACTTTATTCTCACACTGTGAGGAAGCTTCTGCTGGGAAAGATGGGAGAAAAGACTAAACAAAACCAGAAATCAAAGAAGTTCCTTTTTCCCTTTTCCTTCACTCCTGTCCAGTAACAGCCACAGACAGTAAGTCTTTGCAAATTTCTTTCCTTTTCTCTTTAATCCTCACAGCTTTGTACACAGAAATTTAATAAATTACTGTATCTGAAAAACTGTGATGTCCTATTGAATTTTAAACTTGCATCCGCAGGACAAAAAAGCAGCAGCCAATGGAATTCTGCCTCAAACCAGCAAGAGGTTAACAGCTCCAACCTAATCAGCTTTTTTCTCTGTCACTAGGTTACCGAAAGGTACATTAGATTATCAGAGGTTACAACTCAGCTACAGTTTCTCCCTTCCAAATGAACTGCTCTGTGTCTGACTCAATAGCCACCTACAAAGCAAGACAGCATCAGCATCCCATTTGTTATCAAAAAAATCTTTTGATCTTTTTTTTGATCTCTTGTGGCCATGGCATTTAAGGAGCTTATTTTTGCCAATTAAATTACTCAAGTATTCAGGAAATTTGCCTTAAAGTGTTTAGGAAAAGCATGCATCTGTACAAACCAAGCCAACAAAGAACAACTTCTTTATACCAAACTGCCAGCAGCTGAGCACCACGGCAGGAATGCCACTAAAAGGAGGCAGATGTGCACTCTCTGCTGGGGCCCCCCAGTTAGGGAACTTGCACCCTCAGCCTCTCCAAACTAGTTCTAGTCTATTGACTTTCAGGGTACACTTAAAGGCCCATTTGTTTTCCCTAGCTGTGAGAAGGCTGGGAAGACACTGGTGAGAGATCATAAAATTGGCTCCATTCTCACTTACAACAGTAGTGATTTGTATGTTAATAATAGGAAAACCAAGGGAGAGGAGTCTCCAGAGAAGTCTGTGTGTAAAACTATTTCCAAAGTGTGCCACAAACAAAGCCAGACACTTAATTTCTAAACATTTCATTAGAAAGAAAGAAATCCATCTTGATGCCTAAATAAAAAAAGTCCTCTTATTTTCAGAGGTGCAAAGCAGATACAAAATAACATTAGCCCAGCTGCCATTTGTACAGAACATAACATTTTGCTCAGCTTTTTGGATTTGTCCAGGCAGGAAGATAAAATTATACCAACCATTAAACTAATTTAGTACATGTGTTCAATGTAAGAGTACCATAGATCTGCATTTGCCTACACAAAATTTTCCAGGGCTCCAGTCTCACTTCACTCCTTCAGCCACATGAGGTTTCAAATGTGGCAGCATGACTTGATTTAGTTATTTTGGTCAAATTAGAGATCTTTTCTCCACTACAAGCTGCATGTGGATCAAATTTAAGTTGGGGGGGGAGGAAGATGAAGCAAGACATTCTGTTTTAAAGCATTTCTCTGTATATCTACCTGAACATGAGAAATCTTCAGTGATGTACAAAATCAGTGAAAACTCTTGCTAGTGTTTGAGCCATAAATGGGCAGAACCCAAATAATTTTGGTGAGAAACAAAAGTGGAATGCAAAGCATTAGTAACTGTAGAATTACTGGAGGAGTAAGTAAAAAACAGGCAGTGACAAACACAGTAGAGGGACTTCAGCAGTCACCACTGGAAGGGAGGAGCTACTAGAGGCATCATGGCAGACAACCTAACCTACAAGACACGAGAACCCTGCACCTTTGTGAATTGAAAAATAAAAAGAAGGAGAGAACCTGTGGGAAGTGAAAGTGCAGTGAAAGAAAGGAATATGATTAACACTGAAATAAATTTTGGGTTTGAAAACAAAGACTTCTCAGAAGCTAAACTGTATACATTTTATTTTTCTCCAGTCCTTGGGACTCATTATTTTAAATATGCCTATTAGCTAGTATGTATGTGAAAAATTATGCACATATTATGCTCTAGAGAAAGAAGAGAATGAGAGGTAATTGCTGCAAACTTTCATCACAGATGAAGGCACAATAAAGACCTCCCCTCAAGGAGGCACATCAATGAGAGCCCAGGATAAAAGGTATGGTAGTAAGACAGCAAAAACGGATACTTGTTCTGTTGGAAGAAATGGCTAGAATAATTTGCAAAGCTAGTAAAATAGCAGTAGAAAGTCCTTTTTCAGTTAAATCAGAATATAAAAATATCTCATTGGACAATACAGCTCCTCAGTGGTTTTCTGTTTAGATATGAATGTAGACTCTCTCTCCTGGGTCATTACCAAACAGAAAGCAACTGTATCATTGGAGAAGAACAAGAATATTGAATAATTACAAATGCTCAGTTGACAGTGCTTAACTGTAGAGAACAGAGGGTTTAATTATTAAAGTAGACCAGCAAAATAGATTTCTATTATGAACTAAACCTTTCCAAAGAGTCAAAACCATGACTGCATGCTGATAAGAGGCCAATGTGGAATTAGCCAGAGCTACAATGGCAATATCAACATTTATCTTCAAGAGATGATGGCTGAACTTATCAAATAACAACCAGCAAAGATTTCTTTACTGAAAGTAGATAAGTTCCACCTCTCCAAACTGCATATTTTATAATCTGCTTATACAGCAGCACATCCGTACAGCTGTCCCTTCATGTTAAATCCACCTGCTGCTTTAGCTGCTCCTAGTGTGATAGCCAATATGCAATAAAGTGCTGAATTGGGTCTTCAGGATAAAGAAAAGCACACAGGCCCCCACTATTCTAAAACTAAAGGTAAAGCTAACTGTTTGCTTTTCTTTTAACTAAATGTTTTTACTTCATACCTGCAGAAACCTTGTGACAGGAAAGGAGAGAGGCAAATCATAGTAGACACATGATGCAATGCTCTGCATGATGTAACTTAAACGCTATTATATGTATGATGCTGCTGCACACAATCTGGCAAACATCTCCATGTTCACAGGCCCCACCAGTATGCAGCGGGGCACAAAGGTCAGGCTGAGAACATCCCATTGTAGGATCCATTGTTTTACTATGAACTGTGCCTTGTCTTTCAAATTAGTCACTTAAAGGAATGAAACAGTTACTTGGTTAAATGACTGTTTCCCCCAGCTATTAGACAAAATGTATTACATCTCCAGGCCTGTGATCAAATGATTTAGAGTTTGACCTAAATTTACTTACTGCACTAAACAACCAAAGGAACAAAAAGAATTACGCCTCACTGCCTGCCTACTGTCAGCTACAAAGAATATTGAACAGTCTGTAACTGCAGATGAAATGCAGTTCTGTAGTTTTCTGGGCCAGCTTCTTGGAGCAATTACAGGTCAGGTGAAAAAAGATGTTTCAAAGAGTTTAGGCTTTTTTTTGTTGCTTGGTTGTTGTTTGGTTTGTTTTGTTGGGTTTAGGGTTTTACACCTGGAAGCTTTATGCCAACTGGTTTTGCACTTTGGGGACCCTAAAATGAAATGTTTTAGAGGTGCCTTGACATCAACATAGCTAAGCTTATATGGAATTTCCACTTAAGACAGATGCAATTTGAATCCTTCCAAAATACCAGTCTCAAAACAGCAGAAGTACAAACAGATCATAGTCTCACACATTTGATAAACCAGACTAAAAACACATGCACTTTTACGAAATAAGCTTTATTTATGGGGAGGGAGCATTCTGAAATTTCATAGACTCCCTTGATTTGAGCACCTGCTAGAAGCTATTAAAATGCAGCCATTTGAAAATAGGTTGAGTTCTTTTATCATGATGTCATTTAAAAGAAAGCTGGCAAAATAATACATTCAGTTAACAAGGCTGAATATTTCCAATTGAAATTCAAATGTTTTGGGCACCCAACTCCCTTTAATTCTTTTATAAATAGATTTTCACATTCTGGTAACAATAGTTTTTCAGTCCATAACACCTCTGAATGTGTGGCTCGTGGCCATTTTGAGAAACAGCAGGGAATGAGAAATAGGGCTCAGGGAGCGATCTACACCAACAAAATAGTACTTATGTGCCAAGTGGAAAATGTACGTGTGTGCAGTCAGTCTCCTTCAACACAAAGGCAACCTGCAGTTTTACGGGGAAAAAGAAGAACTATGAAATAAACACTACTGAGTAACAAACATGGATGCCACGGTCCAGAGAAGTCCAGGATCTAACATGATTAGGAAGTTATTCCGCCAGCAGGAACCGGTTCCAGTGTATGAGTTTAAAGGGTCAGGCCTATTTTGATAGAAGCATCAGCGTCATGCTATGGGCAAAGCCTGTCAAAGAAGAGATCACTACAGGACCAGAGGCTGTATCAGGGTGACACTACCAGCAGAACATGGGAAAAAAGAGCATGAAGAGGGTTCATGAGCATGCAGCCCATGCTGACACACTTGGATAACTATGTATACAAAGTATAAAACCTGTGAGCTTAAGTGACTCTATTTGCAAAGGTCATTTTGTATAGTTTTTCCCATGTGTAGCTTTGCTGTTTGGTCTGTTACAACATCTAAATTTATGAGTCACATTCAGCGTTGAAGGTGTTTTAACTTGACAGAAATATAATACAAAATAAGTTTTATACACATTCTTCCCTTCACTTGCTCAACATCTCTCAGCTCAGACTTCCTCTTGATACCTCTTACCATGCTCAATAAAAAGTGGCTAAAGGAATAACCAAGAATAAACTCTTTTCTTCCACAAAAAAATTCTATCCAAAGCTTAATATCAGCTCTTAAAGGTTTGTAGGATTTTTCTTTTCTTAAGGTTTTCTTTTCCCTTTTTCTGTGCGTATACATTTTTACAAATACATGTCTTTTTTCCCCAAGATGCAAAGAGAAAGGATTGACAAAGGACCAAGTTTATTCCCAGTCCTTGGCACAGCCTGGCTTTTCTCCACAATATAAAACAGCAGGATAGTCAACAAAAGGCAGGGTGAGGGGACAAGGCACATGTCCTGACACACTGATAGTATGTTGACAAACTTCTTTCAGCATCAAAAGGCTTCCTTCTTTTTGCAACTCATTTAAAGCTCCTGCTCAAGGTTTTTGAACAAATGGGTCATTGGTGGTCCCTCAAGGATTAATTTTCAAGAATTATAGGCCCCAAAAAAGCAGCGCTTACAGATAAACATTTACTTCTGTGAGTCAAACCAGTGCCCCCCCTCCACACATGCATAGACATACATTTCAGATTCTGGAGAAGATAAGCATCCGAGCCAACATTTTAAAGGCACTTTGAATATACCTCTGGTGGCTCAAAAATGTCTCAATCTTATCCTTTTTCTTTCTAGAGAACAATATCACACAGTGAACATTCATCTGATGTTTCAGATTATTAAGCCTGGATAATAATTCCTTGCTTCTGGCACAGTGAAATTCTCTCCACCTGCCCCAAGCCCCACATGCTCCCATCCACCTCATAATGCAAATCTATGCTCTTCATATACCAATAAAGGTTTGCAATCAGAGACAATAGAGTTTGCCTGCAGCTGAGCTGACAGTGACAACTTCAGGTTTTACAACAGATCTCCTTACAAGCCATGCCAAGCAGTATTACAAGCAAAGCCAGCAATCTGAACCAGCAGCCATCTAATTCTCACTGCCTGTGCTATATTCCTACCTTCAGCAAAAATATCCTTCAGGGCAGCAAGAACAGCAGTAAACCTGTCATTAAAAGCCACAGTACTGTCACATCAGCGACTCTTCCATGTCAGCTACAATCTTTAACTCAGCTGTTTGCCTCTTTGGGGAGAACTTTCCTTGACTGCCAGGAAATGGAACATGTACATTGGTCCTTCATAAGCATATACAAGCACTCCAGGGCACAAATAAACAAAACAACCCTATTCCTTGGGAAAACATGTTGGTTTTTAAAAACAAGCCAAAAAGATGCCTCTGTGAATAGTCCTATATACAAACTAGCAAGGTAGAACTTATATGTAAGTATGTCAGGTAAAATAAACTGCTGTCACTTGTTTTCTTTCATTGCACCAGCACTGGAAAACAGATTGGTTTTACCACATGCTTGCTACAGAACTGTGTTTCCAAAACACATAGCTGAAGTCCTTGAATCACAGCCAAACAACTGGCTAAAACCCTAGAAACCTACAGATCATTACCTTGGGCACAGTCACCCAGGAGCACACAAAAAAACCCCAATCTCTCTCATCAGCCTTTGTGCCTCTGTCAACATCAATTGGAAACTATGACTACATAAATGGGAGCATCTCTGTTCAACAGACAATCTAAGGTTCTATCCATTAGATAACAGCATCTGAAGAGAAAGAAAATATGTGAAAGTAACTTTTTGGTATAGCCAAAGCATTTACACCCCAGCTGAGTTGTTGCAATGGCAAACTAACAGCATTCTGGTAAAGTAACATAAGCTTCAGAGAAACTTGGAGCATTAAGACAAGAGTTTTGAGGCCACCAAAATTGCTGGACCTTATTCATATCTCTGCCCACCTAAAATACAGCTGCTAAGACAAATCACATGGGAGTGAGCAGAGTAACAAAGGTATCAGAATGTACTTGGTAGAGCAGTTAAGAGGCAGAAGAAACAAGAAGTATAAACATCTTCAAATTACAGTCCTCCTCAGTACTGAAGACTGTAGGAAATTATTTCAGAGCATTTGTTGGAAGGCTTGATTACCCAAGTACACTCAGAAATCCAAATTAATCTAACAGAATACTTAAACTATTAAATCCTTGTATGGGTACTCTCATTTAGAATTATGGTGGATTTAACATTGTTCATCTTGAATTAATTTTCACAATTAGCCGCTTGGACAAGTAGACTTCTCATTGTGTATGAGGCCCATTCTTACAATGATTTACATAGTAAGCCCAAGAAGAACCAAGGTGTGACTGAGTCTGTAACAGCACAGTGTACCTGAATATAAAGCTCTTAAGAAACAGTAGATGCATATGTGTGCCCCCCGCTACGCATGCTGGTTTTCCACAGCATAACAAACCAAATTCAAAACCTCAATACTCAAAAGCAATCAATGATCTAAGCCCAGTGCATACAAATAAGTGACGCACTGGAGGCTATGAAAGAAAAGAATTTCCTTCCCAACAGCAACTCATCTGCGCTGGAGACAGAAAGACACAGGAGCTAGCCAAGTCTGTGGAAATAGCTTCTCAGGGGTACCGAAGTCCATGACAAGTCCAGGGGTCTAACAGCAACAAACCAAGACAGGATTTATATGCAAGTATATGCCAAGCAAAGCACTCCACCTCCTGCCTGCAGCAAAGAAAGAAAGAAGATGATAGCTGTAAACTAACACCCTATATTAGGATACTCAGGTAATTAATGCAGACCCTGCAACGAGTAGACTCACTTAAAAGGGCTTTGTCAGCCCAGTCATGGTAGATGACTGATTTCTTTTACGTCTCTCAGCAGAAGATGCTCAGGCAGTAAAAGAGAACAGAGGAAAACAAAACAAAAACAAAACCCAAAACTGACCAAACACACAAACAGAGCAAAAGAACCCACACCAAACAAAAAAAAAAACCCAACACAAAATTATAAAACTGCTCAGGGCCTTATAAGACAAATACTAACGATACAATGGGAGTCAGGATACAAAGATGGAGAAGATGCAGTTCAGAGAGAGATAAAGTAAGCTATATAAAAGGGGAGTATGCAGTTCAGAGAGAGATAAAGTAAGCTATATAAAAGGGGAGTTTACACAATCAAAAAAAGGAGATACCATTACATATCTGGTGCTGGCAAAACACAGATGTTGACTGCGGAGTAAGCGTCACAAGCTCTACACACAGCAGTGCTGTCGGCCATTGTACCTTTGTGTGCAGTGATGTACGTCTGCATTAGTTTGACAGATATAATCCACAAATAAAGTATATACACAATGTGGTTTTCAAGAATTACACGGTTTTAAGATGGTTTTAGCTTTGTCTGTTCCTTAAATTAGAACTACTTTAAAATAATTTCTTTAGCAAAATTTATGTAGTCATGAGTTGCGCAGAAGACAGAGAACCACAAAAAACTCTAGAAGGATCTAAGATAGCTTTCCTGCTAACATAATTCCAAGAAATCCTACAGAAATTCTGAATGTCTTCTAGGAGGTTCTTTTCATTAGATTTACTCAGCTTTACTTCATTTTGGTTAAATGGCTGAAAAGGAACCTTCTCCCTTCACATTCCTGTTGTTCCCCCAACACTGTTTGCAGCAACCTTCTCTCTAGTCATAACCCAAAACCAGAACCGCAAGTCTATATATAAATATGCCATAAGATTCCCCTATCTGTCAGCAACTAAAATACATTTGAAAAAAAGTTTAAAAATCACACATAATTTTTAAACAAGGATTGCAACTCTCATTTTCTTCCCATTTTGTCCTCCAAACACACTGCAAAGTACCTAGATATCTAACCACCTTATTTCTGAGGCATCTCACCTACCACTGGATTATTTTTGCCAAGAGAGCCTGAGCTTCTAGATTCTTGCTAAAAACATGCTTGCTAAAGACTGCCTCTTCCACAATATACATTTTACCCATGAATGAACTTGATGGTGCTAGCAGCAGGTGTTGTGGGAGAAATAAAAAGTCTAGGAGAAGATTACCTGCTGTCCTTTGTATTCTTAAAGTCTCAGTTGAGCATACACCTGAAACAGCTTCAAACTACACAAGCTGAACAATATACCATGTTATTTCTTTGCTTCACACATATTTCAAGACTGAGAACAAACAGTTGCCACAATGAGCAGCTTCATATAAGGGAGTTTGCCAAGTTTTCTGCCTCCTCCCACGATTATACTTGAGACAATGAGGTTTGCTTAAATAAAAATCTCGGGTTTGAATCCCCTATGGAGAAATTCTCCCCTTTTCCTCTCTCAAGAAAAATTTCTGAGATCCTTCTATGAAGAAACAGGCATGACATGATTACAGCAGGAATAATTTAATGCAAAAGAATACACAAATTAATAAACAGGAGTGGAAGTGGGGCCTCTCCTTCTTCTGGAAGATCCATTAAGCTGTCCTGCCTGTCTGCATCATCAGACAGGAACAGGCATCTCTGCAGGACCATCCAAGCCCACCTCTAGGTCAGTAGAAAAGCTGTAAGAAAACTGACTTTTTTCCTCCACTGCATGGCTTGGAGTGAGGGGAGGCAGGAGGAGTCTAAATTAATACATTGGTTTCTGTGGTAAGAATTTATTTCCCTTAAGAGAATGCAAAAAAATCTAAGAAAAGGATCTTCTGGATAAGTCTTTTTCAGAATTTTTTAAAGTTTCTCTCTGAACATTGATGCATCTCAATGTGCCAGATACAAATTTATGAAATGGTTCTGTTGGCCCAAAATAGGGCATTTTGGTTAAAAGTAAATCCAATGAAGAACTCACTTAGCTCTACTCAGCTGTGGAAAGTAGTTGATGCATGTCTGAAAAACAATTAGATGAGTACCTTGCCTTCTTTGTTAGATGGAAGTAAGAACCAAACCCTGAACTAATAGAAATTCTCTTTGAAGACATTCACCATGTGAGAGCCCTACATCTGGAGTTCCTCAACAACTAAATGAAAATAAGCATTTTGAATACAAAGAGTATAGTAAGGATATGACAGGTCAAATACACGGTTACTTACTGCCAGAAACAGCTGCTCTTACACTATATTAAAAGGTTTTTAAAGCTAACAAAACTGAGGATTCTACCAAAGTATATTTGGAACATGACAAGCATCCAAGACAAAATTGCCTGAAGATGAATGTAGCTTATTTTCTTGTAACTGTGAGGCATGAGTCTGAGTCTATGATTTTTAGAGTAGGCCATTTCTCCAGAGGAAAAAAAATTCAGATGATAGCTTGTGTCTCATTGCACGCCAGGTTTTGGCCTCTTACAGTACACACTGGATGAACTGTAAATGCTTTCTTTTATTTGTCTGTCAACAACTCCCACTGCTTTTATTTTCAGTCTCCTGATTTTCATTTCTCATGGTTTGACTTGTACAAAAAATGCAGTATATATTGATCCAAGATGTTCACATCTACATGATATTAATAGGATTATGCCAACATGGAGAATATGTAGAAAACATGGCAACCTAAAAAATACATTTTGATACCAAGTGAAAAAAAAGAAAAAGAAACCCGAATCATTGGGTTTTGTGATGTAAAAATATTTTACAATCTTATTCATGGACTGGTCATAATAAGAAGAAATGAGAGAGACCTCAACTTTGCTTAAAAATGTTATTCATAGATATGACAGCAAGCTGTATGGTTCAGTTGATACGTTGGAGGGAAGGAATGCCATCCAGAGGGACTCTGACATGCTTGCGAGGTGGGCTGATGCCAACCTGATGAAGTTTAACCATGCCAAGTGCAAGGTCCTACACCTGGGTCGGAGCAATGCCAGGCGCAGCTCCAGGTTGGGCAGAGAAGAGATTCAGAGCAGCCCTGCAGAGAAAGACTTGGGGGTGTTGGTTGATGAGAAAATGAACATGAGCCAGCAGTGTGTGCTCGCAGCCCAGAAAGCCAACCGTATCCTGGGCTGTATCAAAAGGAGCATGACCAGCAGGTCGAGGGAGGCGATCCTGCCCCTCTACTCTACTCTCGTGAGACCTCACTTAGAGTACTGTGTGCAGTTCTGGTGTCCTCAACATAAAAAGGACATGGAACTGTTGGAACAAGTCCAAAGGAGGGCCACGAGAATGATCAGGGGAATGGAGCACCTCCGGTATGAAGATAGGATGAGAAAGTTGGGGCTGTTCAGCCTGGAGAAGAGAAGGCTGCGTGGAGACCTCATAGCAGCCTTCCAGTATCTGAAGGGGGCCTATAGGGATGCTGGGGAGGAACTCTTCATGAGGCACTGTAGTGACAGGACAAGGGGTAATGGGTTCAAACTTAAACAGGGGAAGTTTAGACTGGATACGAGGAAGAAATTCTTGACTGTAAGGGTGGTGAGGCACTGGAATGGGTTGCCCAGGGAAGTTGTGAATGCTCCATCGCTGGCGGTGTTCAAGGCTGGATTGGACATAGCCTTGGGTGGCATGGTTTATCGGGAGGTGTCCCTGCCCCTGGCAGGGGGGTTGGAACTAGATGATCTTAAGGTCCTTTCCAACCCTAACTAGTCTATGATTCTATGATTCTATAAAAAGACACCTAAAAAGCTATCACCTGTGATGTATAATTCCACAGAGACTCATATTTGCTAATATACCCATGAAGGAATTCAGAGTCAATTCTATAATAAGAAACAAACTGACAGATCTGGAGGACAAGGTATAGACAGCATATAGACAAAAATAGATGTAAAGCAGAAACAAAATTAATATAGTCTCTCATATATGTTGCTGGGGCCTGAAGAAAGCCCTTAATATATATAATTATAGTGTAGATTCTCAGACACCTTTACTGATCTTGTACCCTGTCAGGAAAGTGAGCAAGACTGCCCACTTACCTGTTTTTATGTTGTGAAAACATGTTACGTCTTATGTAATTCCATTAATGTGCATGGAAGAGTAAATATGCTTAGGTCTACATAAAATACTGATCCAGCGCATGTTGCTTTGTTATTTAAATAAGCTGGCCTTTCTTGTGTTAACTGGTTCAGAAACACTTTTATATCTGAAGGTATATATACTCCTTATCTTCATGGAAATATAAGTAAATTCATCGCTCTTTCTCCCCTAAGAAAACTCTCCAGCTTTTAAAATTGTAACACCACCATCACCCTAGCCTAAGGAAATTCAGAGCTCGAATTCTCAGCTCAAGCATCTCAGAGAAAGGAAGTTGAGACTGACCCCAAAAGCCAGATTCTTAATTAAGATTCTTAAAGTTACAAATTTATGTAACATGAATCACTGCTTCCAACTGCTGATGTAAATTTAGTATACATCAGCAGCACAGGATCCCTTTCTACAAATAAACGGAGAACAAAGGGAAGCCAGATTTTGAATAAGGTGCTGCACTATCATTTTTCGCTCATGGTCTTCAGAAGTAGAAACATTAGCATTGATTGACACAATCCACATCTAGTCAGGTTTTTCTGCTGCAAGGTAAACTAAGTTGTTTTGATATACTCTTCCCACACAAAGATGCATATTTCCTTTTTGCTTGATGGAGGACTTGGAATTGGCTAACATTAGGCTCTTACATGACAACTAACTTCAGCAGTGTTAAGAATGCCTTTAGTTATTCATATTATTGATATTTAAGGGGGGGTTGTGGCATCATTATTGCTGTTCCAAATACAACGTAACTAAAAGCAAAGTGTTTTCTATTCTTTCTTTTTCTTGAAGGAGTCACTGAAGCAAAATTTCAGTGAAAGAGGAGATAAGTTCCTAACAAACAAGAAAAATGGAGTGTTAATTATCAGCATGAATTGAAATAAAGTTCTTCTTTAGAATGTTTCTATCCTGAGTTTCCAGTGTAAAAGGGAAGAATTTGCCTTCTCATCTTGCATACTATGATAATTAATTTACTTTAAACAAAACAGGAGATGGTATTTCCCCAGCCTTTCCTCTCCCGGTTGTATGTTTCATTTCACAGATTTTAATCCAGATCTACATGCTATAGGAAACATTTGGAAGGGAAGGTATGATGACTTTGAGGTACAGGCTTTGTTTTGCAGCCATACATCACTGATTCAGTAGCACACTTTAATTATGATTCTTTGAGTATTTACTAAAAAAAGCAGAAAACGCTCAAGAGTGGTAAGGAAAAAGCTCTCCAAAGCAACAGGAAAGGAGAAATGCATATGTCACCTTTACAGAAAGAAAGGCCATTTTAGGTCTCTTTATGTTTGCAGTTCCTCACTGCACAGAGGCAGAACAGTCTTTTACTTGCATTTTATTTTATTTTTTTAAAAAAAACACAACTGAGGGAATGCTACACTATAAATAAATATTAAAGCATGGATGCCTTAACATGGCATTTTTTCTGAACACCACAATTGTTTGGTGTACCTCCCTTCTTTTACCCACCCTTCAGAGATTGCTGTAACTGTATTCCATGAATACAAATTTTTTCCTTCACCTTATAAGTTAACTTTCTAGTTTTCCTTCCTTCCTCTTCTATGTGCTTAATTTTCTTTTTTTTATTTTTATAGATATGTCTCTGTGGCTGTGTAGTTAGTTGGGACAGCCAAAACAGCCACATGAAACGAAGAAAGAAAGATGGAGAGTTCAAGCAGCAAGTGTCCTTTATTATGAGGAGCTCCTGCTTATATATCCTTCTGCATAGTGTGGTACAATCTCATTGGTTAAGCGTGGCATAATACAAACTTATTGGTCAAGCGTAAAAGAACATAATACAAACTTATTGGTCAAGCATAACATAAACTTATTGGTCAAACATAGCATAGCATAATACAAACTTATAGGTCAATAGGTTGTTATTATAGTCATGATTGGTTGTTGATGCCTGTTCAAAAATTTTTACTAACGTCCATTGTTTCGCTAAGCTCTTCCTTTGTAGTTTGTTACTCCACTTACCTGACTTGCTCCTCCAGATGCCTTCTGTTTTCCCACTCGGATGCCTCTGGTGCCTCATTACTCATGGATACACTTTAACCTCTTCGAAACTGAGTTCTAACTTCATGTCTTCAGTCAGGGAATCCACGGGCCTACCGTAGCCCACCATGCTTTCACAATCCCCTACACATCTCCATCTTGTATTCTCTCTCTCTCAGAAGAATATGTGCTGGTTGAAACATCCGCACAGGTCTGAGCCTCACCTATAGCTAAACCTTATGAAAAGAATGTAAGCACACAGTTTTCACACTAAAAGCATATCCTGATGTATGTCACTGCTTCCGATGTATGCAAAGCAATGTATTTTAAAGGCAGTTTACAAAGAAAAAGACCAGAACAAAAACCTAGTACAAAAAAAGCAAGCCCAAACAGCCTTAATCATTTTTGACTTCCTTACGTTATAAAGGAATGATGGAAACCAGAATTCTTATGTAAGACTGCACTAAAAATAATTACATTGATACTGATCTTCACTGCCTTATAATTTTTTATGCCAAGGTTTCCCAAAGAAATAATCCTTACATGCTTGCTCTCTCACACCAGCAATTTCTGAATCAATAGACTAATTTCCTCAAAGATTATTATTTTCATTAAACATTATGATATTAAGTAGTTAAGCTAAGAAAGGATAATATCAACACCTCAGCAGAGAGAGAAGCTGTAACTTGCGTTCCAGCCTTATTCAGCTCCAGAAAATGCATTCATAGCAGAGGTGTTGAAATTGTCCTTTCTGCAAAAAACCTTCAGCTGGATCTCACAGCTTCCTAAAGTTCCAGTTACTTGGGCAAATCTGTAAGAAACCAGGGTTTATTTACTCTGATGCTGGTAGAGTGACTGATTGGGAAGTGTTTTCACAGGTTTTAGAAAGGCAGTTCAATTAACTTACACCTGATTAGTTGGTCTAATCATCTGATTTAGTTTATCTAAATTCTTTTTATTCCTCATATTTCTCTACTGCAACATTTGTCTGTGCTTTGAAGACATAGGCAGCATTCACCACATCTGTAAGACAACTGGGACAGAAATAGTTCCTCCTGTGGAAAGCTTATGAAATGTTCCTCAAAACCATCCTTGGATCATAACACAAAAGTTTGTGGGGAAAAAAAATTCCCATGTAATTAAAGCACGTGACAGTTTTGATAGAGTATATAAGGTGACAGAGATGTCTCCATTCACGTTGTCTTCTGCCAGATGTCTCAGCTAGCAGATTTAAGTGGTAAAAGTGGAAACTCTTACAAGTACATTCAGCAGTCACAGTCATTTTGTCCTTGGTCTGTTATTCCATTACTAATGTTGGTAGAACTAAACAAACAGAAGACAATTTTAGAATGGCAAGAAAAATTGACAATAGCCGAAGTATCTGCTTTCACCCACACAGATCTAGTTTTGGCAGCCAGAGAAGTTGTCTAGAAACTATTTATTGTCTTGTTTGAAAACTAAGTTTAACAGCAGAGCTGGACAAAAGCAAACCCCACAAGTTGCTGCATGAATGACAGCATGATTCTGTACGCATTACCCAGCGCCAGGAAATTTATCAGTGTGCTGAGTGTGGAACCAGAGTTATTCTTTGGGTAAATAATTCATACTACATATTGCTTTAAGGGACTTGCATGCAGCCCACTTTCCCCCATATCAGAGAGTATAGTTTAGTGAATGAATTAAAGCTTTCAATCCTTACTTGCAGTTGTGCAAGAAAACAATGAATTCACAATTAGGTGAATAGTTTTTTTCTCACCTTTCCCCACTCCCCTACCCCATATATAAGCAAGTGTAACCCTTTTGATCAGCTTTGTTTGATTTACTAACAGCTTTGATGATTCAACTAATAGCCAACACAAACTAGCAGCACAGAGTCTTACACAGCTTTGCTGAACTACAAATTGAACATAGTATTAGCAAACTGTAATATGCCAAAATCATCAGTCTGCTAAGTGTCACCTCTTGTATGAAACACCTTAAACGGTTTTCCTGCACTTTACTACTTATCTATTGCTACAATCATACTGTTGGAACCACCCTACTCTTGAAGGTCTTTCTTTTATTTATGAATAATTTTGAGAAAGCTTCTCTTAAAATTAGAGTATGAATTAAAGCTGCCCTACCAGATTTGACAAGAAGGAAGCTTTCGCCTATTGCATACAAGAAGCATACAGTATCTGTTGGCAAAGTTCAGAAGTACAATTTATCAACATTTGTGAAAAGAACACAAACACTGGTTACATTTAAAGGTCAGCTGGTCACTTTTTAACTTTCAAGCACTTAATTTTGCAACCCTGTCTGCCTAGCAGACATACTAAATAATATCAAAGTTTTGATAGAGGCTTTGGGAAACACAGCTGCCTCACTAAGCAAACTGCATGCCATGTCCTGGGGATTTGCCATGTTTGCTTTAAAAATAACATTCTTAAAAGTGTTTGTCTTCCAGTAACAGGTGTGCACTTGCAACCTCAGGTTTCATTCAGAAGGTCATCTGGGGCAGGAGAATTAACTGTGTATGTCTATGAGACATTCTCTCTTAAAATAATGATTCTAATTGTCATGATCACTGGAAAGATACTAATTGACAAAGTCCAGTATAATTTTTGATATTTCCAAAAGGAAAAAACTGAAAAGATAGACAAGGGTCTACACTGGCAAGACACTTGTGGGCATTTAATGGTGCTCAGTTTCAACTAATGGGAGGCTGCCTTTACCTTGTACTACTGCTACTACCACTTGCTTACTGCTGCTTACTACTATTGCATTTCCATTGTGCCAGGCTAAGCAATTGCAGCTAGCAATCACCTGAGAATTAACCTGTCTCTCTGTATTGAGGAGTAAGATGTGATAAACATTCATTGAATTGCAGGAAACACCGACAATCTAGAAGTGACTGTAAAGTGCTTGGAAAATATATGGAAGGAAGAAACCCCAATTCCTTCCCTAACACAAGTCCTGCCAAAATGAAGACACACCCACAGCAGGTTACAAGGTTACACCTTATTCCCATGATACATGTATATAATGCCGTACATTTCACAGAGGATCTCTCTCTCACTGCTCCTACACTTTTATCCTGCTCCTGTCCCAGAAACCCACAACCCTCACATGTGGTCACCCTCAGAACATGCATGGATCTGACCTACAACTTGGCCCATGTAACAGATTTGTGTGCTTTTGTTTCTTGGACTCTTTCATGTTCTTCTTCTTTAATTTTGACATTTAAAGGCAGACAAACAAATAAATAACATATGTTCCTCTTCAGCGTCTACCTAAAATTCCTATGGCTCTAACGGCATGGGTATTAAGATAATAGATTTGAAGATTTAATACTGCAGACATTTCACAAACCCTAGGTTTCCAAGGATTTATTCTGCACCCTTTTCCTTACTTTATAGCAACCAACCACAGTTTGTGTTGTGCGTTTTGTTTAAACACACACACACAAAACCAGAGGAGCTACTTGGTTTGAATTCTTCAGCTATCTCACATAGAGAGGAGTATACATCACAGCTTAGCCCAAACACCAGCCTGGATTACCATGGTATCATGCTTTTGCCATGGGCTGACCTGCGCTCTATCACAGAGCAGAATGTCCTCTTCCAAAATACAATTGAAATACCTCTTTTTCTGTACTGATACCAAGCTTTTCATAGTAGGTGGTGAACTATATGCCTTCTGAAGCTATGTTTGTCCTTACTGATGCCTTCAGGCAAGGCATTCTCTGCAGTTCCAGAAGTGGAAATAAATCTGCAAATATTTATACACCATGGACACATCCAAGTGCCACTATTCTGACTGCCTAGTGCTTCAAATTTTATTCTATGACTTTCATATTCTCTCTCCCCTCCCTCTGGCTTGTAGGGTTTTAATTTCAGATTCAGACAATTTAAGATTACACTTAGTAAGAAATGGTTTAGGATGTTTTCCTCCTCTCCTCCCATTAAGCAAAACCGGAAGCACTTATACTACACACATTTCCAGTTCTGTGCACTAAATGCAAATGTTAGCTGAACTATGGTGAAGAATTGCAATCTGCTAAAGCGGTGCATTTTTTAGTTAGAATAGTAAGATTTTCACTGAAAACATCTAATTACCATATAGTTTTCTACTAGTTAGGATTTTAACATTAATTTTTAAGGAATGAAGGATTTTATTGTATTCCTGCAGAGATGCACATAGATGTATCCTAAGAGTCCAAGCAACTTCTGTAGCCATTGGGCTGTTCAGTTTGGGGAAGCCCCAGGGGAGAGACACATTATGAATAATGCTAACCCAAGAGAAGCTTTAGATGGAGTGCACACCATGTCAGATGGCAGAGGACTTAACCACTGAATGCTGTTGCGACAAGTAAGTCTTCCTGTGGCTCACAGAATACATTTTGTATCCCAGCACTGCAATGAGCAGAGAAAAACCAAAGGGTCAAGATCCCTGGGGGCTAATTTTCTTTTCTCCTGGTTATATCCACTCCCAGGTAGCTGCTGAGAGTAAGGGAAGGAAGAATAGATGGAAGCAGGGAAGGGAGGCTATTCAAATCTAATGTTGAAAGTTAGGCTAGGTGCATCCTTACACCAAAGACTCTCCTCTGAAAGACGGCTCACAGTGCAAAAATTCTGCAGGAATCTCTCTCCCCACCAACCTAAAGAGAAAGGTAACCCCTGAAATTAAGTGGCTGATGTGACCATCATGATCCACATTTAAAGAAATAATTCTTATCCAAGTCCAATCACAGAATATAAACATGGGCACAGTCAAGTACTTCCGCGATAACTATGTCAGAAAAAAAAAAAAAATCAAGTCCAGAGGTGAAAACATACTCCATGGTCCTATTTTATGTTCAAATCTTATGGATGTGAAGCCCAATAACAGGATTTTAAAAATAAAAATTAGAAATTGAACTTCCGAAGCCGCCCAGAACCCACAGAGTAACTATGTCTGCCATTTCTTTGAACGACAGAATATAAGCTGCAAGGGAGACTCCAGCTTCTCCTGCAACTACTCTATAGTTAGATTTCAGGGCAACACAACTTGCCACTGTTAGAACTAAACATGAATTAGGCAAAATACATATCCAGTATGTTGAAGCAACAGTTGAAGTTTGATGTTAGCTTGTTTGAGTCTCTGCCAGCATCTTAAGATTTGGGTACATATTTGAAACTTACTTCTGACATCAAATCAAACATGTACTAAGCAGATTTTCATGCATAACCTTCTTTTCAGCAATGATGTTTTGTCTGAATTGCCTCAGATTTTAGTAATAACTCTCTTACAGCTTAAAAGCATGAAAGCTATGAGAAAAAGAGACAAAAACACTTTGCTATTCAACTGAAATCAAATAGCCTCCAAAGTATTTACACACTTTAAGAGATTCTAGAAGTAAATCTACACTGTCCCAAAGTGATTATTTCATATAATATTTACTGCATATAACTTGCTGTTCTGTAAGAGTGGCCACCCTGAGCCAGACTTCCTGCAACAACAGCCAGTGGCAGATATGTGGAGAAAGAGCCCAAGAGTAGGACAAGTATGAAGTGATGCTATACCAGCTTACTCCTCTGTTTTTCAGGAGCATTCTGAGCCCAAGAGGACATCTTTGCACTCACAAGGCCGTTATCGGCTGTCATTTGTCCCATCATTTCTAAACCTGAGCATACCTAAAGGTATTTGTATTACTGCATGGCAACGACCTCCCCAGAACTATCTTCTTTCTTGTATGTTTCCAGCCCACCACCTGACCAGTATCATATGGGCCTACTCCAATCCTTATCTTATGAGAAAGTGCAGTTACTTGTTCCTTAGTCACTTTTTCCATGCAACCCAAGGATTTTATAGTCTTCTGTCATGTTCTGTTGACAACACTGTTTTTCCAGCTTCAGGGAGGCCAGGTTAATCAGCAGGGGGCTGTGCAGAAGTTGTTCCACATCTCTGAGTACCCTTACCCCTTTTCATCGTGCCTGCTGTAATGTGAAATGAGGAAGTGGACTGAATTTTAGATGGAGTGGCACAGGTGTTTTAAATGGGTAGGAGCCTCTTAACTCAGTTTCTCAGTCAAGGCTAGAAACTTGGCAATTTCCGCCTGGAACTGGCTGATTCTAAATCAACTAGCCCAAAGACAGGAAGCGATCCAGCATATTAGAGTAGCATTTTGCAAGTGCTAATTAACCTAGTTTCACATTTTTAAGAAGCAGTCTGAGCTAAGTAAAACAAACATGTTTCATGCACATTCTTCTGGCCATCTTTTCTCCTCATTTCCACTCTCCCAGAAAGCTGTCATAAAAGGCTCCCTCCCTGGAGTCGTGCCCTGTTTTAGCTCTACTTGTCTTTCCTCCCCCAGATTGCAACATGCAGAGAAACAACTTCTGCAATTCCTCTTCTCCAGCTCTCATGCGCCTGGCTTCTGCCCAGTAATTTTATAGCAAGGAAAAACCCTACTTAACTCTTTTCTAAGCCTCCAACTTCAGCTTTCTTCCTCTTGGAATGCTTTTCCCTCTGTCCTGAAGTTGTTCTCAATTTTGAGATCTCAAAAATGAAGAATAACATGTGAGAAGGAAAACAGAATTTGGGAACAGGGGAGACTTATTTATAAGAGTCAAAAATATCAGGGAATAATTTTTATGACCCCATAAGTGAAAAATAACTGGTGGTAAGGGAGTGGAAATCAAGGTCTATATCATATGGTGACATTCTGAAGAACATAAATCACTCCTAAGTGGTATGGAAAAACAGGAACTGTGCCTGAAGGAAGCTAACAAAGTCAACACTATCACTTCCTAGGTTTGGAATTCAGGTCTAGAAAAATTAGCCCTATCGGTAGCCAAGAATTTCTTAACCAAAGTATTAGAGGCCATAAAATTGCTTTTCAGACTGCCCTTCTAACATACAACTTGCTTTATATTAAAGGAAGAATAAATTTCAGTCGGTATTTAATGGCACAAAGTGGGAAGACTACAGTGCATAGTTCACGAACAGAACAGTAGCTGTAAAATTCTAGGAAAATAAGTAATTGTTCTGTAACTTTGCAACCTTAAAAACAGACTTATGAAAATGCTTCTGAAATGGTCTTATCTCATTAGCAAGGAAATTATTTCATTTTCTCTCATTCTCATTTGAAATTCACCCTGCTCTGCTCAACATGAAGACACATGAATAAACAGTTGAAACAATAAAGCTAAGCATGTTTCTGTGCTCTGCTAGAGGAATTACCTACAAAACCAAAACCCAACTCTGTTCATACATTGGAATTCTCTGGAAAAAAAAATCTCTAAATTCAAGCTGTAAGCCTGTAAAAATATGCACTAATCTCTGCATGCTTGGGTCATATGGAGAAAGAAAAGAACATGCAATCGATTTATAAAGCTAAGGAGGATCTTGCTATGTCAGAAAATTCAAGTGCTTTCAGACATGAGGGAATTTGACCTATACAGTATCATAGTGATGTTAGACTTTTCTGAAGATACTACCCATATGATCTTGAGCTGAACCAGTCAGTTCAAAGAATTCCTCAATTATTCCTAAATATTGATGATTTGGTTGTGGCAAAAATGCCTCCAACTCCTCTCAGTGCCCATTAGCTAGACACCTAGTTACCTAGATATAGTTCCTCTATACTGACCAAGGAATGACTTCTTGTACAGCTGAGTGAAATAAGCAGAGACTGCTGTCTTCAGACCTCTCTATAGCACACAAGTCACAGACACACCCCCTCTTCACTGGGGACTACATATGCTTCAGACTTCCAAAAGTCCTCTTGTTTAACAGAATATGGTTTGGGCATAAAGAAGACCACTGGCCTTGCTGACCTGAAGGTAGGTTAAATCAGCATTAAAGGCCCTGATGATCCATTACCTGTTCTCTCACTCGCTACCTGACTGCACATCACTTAAACATGTTTCTCCCCCTTACCTATGCAGCTAGCAAGAAGTGGAGATATTCCATACTGCAGCTGCTGTAAGCTATATGCACTGGACTCTGAATGGTATAGCCAAAAATCTTGCAGGATTTAATTTACAATCATGCATGTTGTAAGCCCCTCAGGACAGGAAACTCTCATGTTTTATATATCTATAAAACAACATGCATACCTATGACACTGTATAAATAACAAAGGATCAGATTTAAAACATCTGTAGACACTCTGGCTGATCTATTGTCTTGCTGCCTGCTGTCTCTTCATAATTATTGACGGCAGATGAGCCATTTCAAGCAATAGGATTGCTAGAAGTGCTGATGCAGCTACACATACATCTGTAGCAACATGCTAACAAGACACTGGATGAAGAGAGAAATTAAAAGATAATAATAACCTGTCCTTCAGGCATGATGTCCTGACAGGTTTCTGTGGATTTTTGTTTACTTTTTGTAAAGAAAAGATAGAAAACATGGATGACTCAAGCAAAACAGCTTTTGAAACGCGGTAGAAAGGAGTAAGGACAACATTTCTTTGATTCAGAACTAAGTCTGTTGTAATACAACTTTCCTCTTGCTGCCCAGAACTGTCAACATCTATTCATCTATTGTAAATTGCTTCTGTGAAAGCAACAATAATGTATGTCCGCAACATGGTGATAGTCACAGAAGATATAAAGAGATTCACACACTGTGCAAGTATTGAGTGCAAAAATAATGCTAAAAGGAAGGCAGACTGTTACTGATACCAAGCAGGGAAGGGAACAACTACATTTCCAAGAGAGAGGCAAAGAGGAATCCTAAATTTAGAACAAAATTCAGAACTGAAGCCAAGATACTGTCACCACCAGCACTGCGTGAACATCTCACAGAAAATCCTTCAACAGTGTTAAACCTGGATCCCTTAGGTTTAGAAGGGGTGGGGGGAAAAAAAAGAAAAATCAATTCCCTTCACGTGAACCTTCTCTGTGTCCTTCAAATCACTTCCTAAAAATTAGTACCGAAACACTTTTCTCTGTGCCCAGCTACATACTTTTCAAAATTGATTATGTCTTTCACTTTGACTCTGTATTCAAACTTTTGGCAGCTGGTCACACGGTAGGTCTGCTGAATTGAATGAGCCTGGTACTTTTGCAGAACACCTCAGGCTGCTTTCACAAAAGACAAACATTAATTAAAAGTCACTCCATCTAATAAGAAACTTCACTTTTTCAGTGAGAAATTAAGAACAGTTTGAGAGACAGAGAAAAATGTCAGAAGTGTGAAAGTGTATGAAAAATGTTTTCTTCGAAATGAGATGATCCAAAAATATCCAGGCAGATCATTTCACATGCGAGTGCTTCCCTCCACCTTTCCACGCTAGTCTTTCAGACCTATCCATACTTATTCTTGCCCAGTTTCCCCTCTCCTTCCAGCAAATAAATGATCTAGCGACGATATCTTCTACAGTTGCAGAAGGTGTTTTCTATTAGACTTTTGCCACTCTTTTTCAAGCACTTTGAAACCTAACGTAAGTAAAACGTTACAGAGCAGAACACTTCTGCCCTCAGAGAAGGGGAAGAGAGTGGTGGGCACATACGTTCATAGGTGCATACAGAATCCATATAGCTTTCAAATGTAGAGCATGTGAAGCATTTACAGTAATATGATTTTTGTCTTTCATGCCACAAGTCTGGATACCAGAGACTTGTGTTCTGTAGAGACAATTGGACTCTCAGTTTGATCAGGACATTTACTTAGCAAACATCTTCCATAAAAGCCTGAGATTGTGTGAAACTGGAATTAGAATGTGATCAAACTGTACTGCCTGCTGTATAACCAGAGGGTGACACACCAACTTGCTAGCAAGGGCTTAGCAGGTGTACAGTATATCTGGTGCACCTGGTAGCATTTTATGAGCTGCTGCATGACTGCAGGTATACTTAAAACCCTCCTCCTCAACCTCTTCCCTGTGCCCAGGAAGGGACTGACAAGGAAAGTAAGTCAGAATCTTAGTATATTGCTTACTATAAGAGATTTTTATTAAAACACATGAGCTGTAACAGTAAAGTATCTTAATGATTAAGGACAGAATCAGGTTACTACTTGCACCAGCAAAAAGGATAGAGGCTCTGTTATGTTGCTTGTGCTGCAGTAGCAGCCAGTAACTGAGGAGGAAAGAGCTAATGAAGGCAACTGAGTAGCTCTGAAAACATCAAAATGCAGGAGAATCCTAGATTCTAATCCCACAGCATAACACAACCTGTCCAGTTTTACACAATGCTGCAACATTTACTAAAATCGAATTGTGCTTTTAAAATGTAGTTCATATTGGGAGTACCATATATTTGAAAGAATTGCAAGTCACTAACTCAAGGCCTACCAGTCTCTCTGGATTCATCCTAGATGGGCTGCTGATTTGCTCATATACCACTTTGTTTCTTTTTCAAACCCTAGAGAAAAGAAAAGCTCACAATTTACAACAAAATTCTGCATAATGCCGGAAACAGTTCACAGGGACAGTTTGGCTGTTCTGTAACAAATCCTTATTTATAAAACAATTAAGTTTCTGTTGGGAAATCAGGAATTTAAACAAACAGATTTTGAAGTGTCCGTTTTTTAGGGCATTGAGATTTATTCCAATGACAAGCACAAGCATGTGTTTGTTCATTCATTCAGACTGACAGTATCAGAACCTTTGTTGTATCTTTCTCTAGAGTTTAGGGGCTCTTCCTTCCTTGCATAAAGTTAAAACCCTTCACCAATTATCTTGAACACACTAGGAGGAAGAGCAGCAGTTGTGAAGTTCTTGGCCAAAATCAGAAACAGTTCCTAAAGGACTTGGAGGGTAGTAAGGGGAGACAAAATGGGACACCACCACCTCCCATGCACACATACCCCAACAAAGCCATTTTCTTTCAAAGAAAAATAAAACCATTACACAAAATTGAGTCAGTTTTGCCAGAAGACTGCTTAAGAAAGAAGAGTGAAAACATATTGGGGTAAGGGACACTTCCAGAAGCGCTGAGCATTGATTTCAGCCTTCTGTTACCCTGAAGAAGAATGATTTTTGGTTTGACTAATATAGTAATTTAAGCAAAGGCTGAAGAAAAGTATTAAGCAGTCATCAGACCTTCCCCCTCCTTTAAGAGCAGTTAGAAGTTTTCTGATTTGTTTCCTACTCTAAAGAGAATCAACTCTAAAACTCCTCTCCTAAATCAAGCTTTTCAGCTAGGGCTTCTTATTACCAGTTGCCTATAGCTCTTTTCCAGATAACGGGAGGAGGAAGAAAAATCAGGAGTTTGTATACTCTTCCAAAACTATCTCCCCTAGCTTTCCCCAATTATTCATTTAGAAAGAGACCAGCTAACTGCATGCCTTCATCCAATCGCTAATGGAGCTACAGACGCTTAGAACATCGAAAAATCTGAGTCCATGTGCCTTTTACGTTTGAAGTTCTTGATAAAGGAATCCTTTTAATACGCAGAGGACTTGAGATATGGAATTACTGCTAAATCAGTCCCACTTTGTCTTGGTGCTTCAGCAAACCAGCTCTATCCTGTCTTGCCTCAGTATTTTCTGTCATCTTGACATCCTTCTTCTGAGTTGACTGTGGCAGGATGACCATGGCTAGATGCCATGTGCCCCCCCAAAGCCACTCCATCAGTTCCCTCTTCAGCTGGACAGAAGAGAGAAAATATAGTGAAAGGCTCATGGATTGAGCAGGCACAGTCCATTGTAGTTCACACCTTTAGAGCTCTCAGTGCAAGCTTCAACTGTAGATTAAATCCCAGCAAATTACTTTGTAGGTTTTGGGGTAAATTTTGGTATCATCTTATTCTTTCTCAGACTCTTAACAATCAAATTCCTTGTAAGAAACTGTAGTCACAGGACCTCTCCTTTTTGTGAAGAGATTTTTACACAGCATGACTGCATGACTAAACTATAACTTTCCTTTGGCGTGAAGTCTTCCTGGCTGATGTGGATCTGTGACAGCATGTATGTACACTAAACCCTGTAAGCACCCAGAAGAGTTGCAGATCTCTCAGTAATCAGTGCATCCACTAGTTAGACAGTCCTTGCATATGTGACTGTCCTCCTGAAAAGCATTCTCACTGCAGTCATAGCAAGTCCCATTCAGTGTCTTAATGGAAATCCTCTATCAGTCTGTTTTAATTGGAAGAAGATCCACCAGGTCTGCAACCCACATGCAGAATAGATCAGGCATGCTCATGCCATTAGGAAGAGAGCTCTGTGTCATCTTTCTAGCGCTGAGAACAGTTCTGAGCACTGCTAGAGTGCTTTGTTCTGAATTCTATGGATGTCATGTCTAGGTGATGACCTGTTACACCAGTGTATACTAGAAAAGTAGATAAAGAGCAGCACAGAGTGAGGATTCCTTTCTTGGGAAGTAGCCAATATCTGTGCTTTATTTTTTGTGCACTCTTGCTGTTCTGGCAGAGTGGTTGAGGTATGCATGAGGCACTGGAATGGGTTGCCCAGGGAAGCTGTGAATGCTTCATCGCTGGTGGTGCTCAAGGCCGGGTTGGACAGAGCCTTGGGTGGCATGGTTTAGTGGGAGGTGTCCCTGCCCATGGCAGGGGGGTGGAACTAGATGATCTTAAGGTCCTTTCCAACCTGAACTATTCTATGATTCTATGATTGAGAAGAGGACAGGCAGAGATCACTCGCCAATTGTTGTCATAGGCAAAACAGACTCAACTTGGGGAAATTTGTTTATTACCAATCAAATCAGAGTCAAATAATGAGAAATAAAACAAATCTTAAAACACTTTCCCCCCAGGCTCAACTTCACTCCCAATTTCTCTACCTCCTCCCGCCCAGCAGTGCAGGGGGACAGTGAATGGGAGTTGTGGTCAGTTCATCACAAGTCTCTGCGGCTCCTTCCTCCTCAGAAGAGGACTCCTCACATTCTTCCCCTGCTTCAGCATGGGGTTCCTCCCATGAGAGACAGTCCTTCGTGAACTTCAACAAAAGTCCAGCCAGCAAACCTGCTACAGCAGGGCCACAGATCCTATCAGGAGCCTGCCCCAGCATAGGCCTCATAGAATCACAGAATAGTTTGAATTGGAAGGGACCTTCAAAGGCCATCTACTCCAACCCTCCTTCAATGAGCAGGGACATCTTCAACTAGATCCCACTGAGTCACAGCATCCTTCGGGCATCCCCCGGTGTGGGGTGCTCCCCAGGCTGCATGGTGGATATCTGCTCCACCGTGGACCTCCATGGGCTGCAGGGGAATCTCTGCTCTGAAACCTGGAGTACCTCCTCCCCTCCTTCTTCACTGACCTTAGTGTCTGCAGAGCTGTTTCTCTTACATATTCCTCTTCCTGACTGCAATTACACAGTTTTTTTTCCCCCTTCTTAACTATGCTATCGCAGAGGCGCTACCACTGTCACTGATGAGCTTGGTCTTGGCCAGCAGCACGTCCGTCTTGGATCCAGCTGGCATTGGGTCCATCAGACATGAGGGAAGCTTCTAGCAGCTTCTTACAGAAGCCACTCTGTAGGCCCCCCACTACCAAAACCTTATCATGCAAACCCAATACACTTGTTATTTATCTTCTGATTGCATTATTAATCCAGGAATGCAAGGCAAAAAGTATAACTAGTGAAAGGTTTCTGCCTTTTTCTAGAACAGTAAAATGCTATTGCATAAAAAGAGAAAACAAACCAAAAAGTATCTCGAGGATTAGTTTCATTTCCCTCAGACAAAATACATAATCATTTCCATTCTACGTTTGTAGGGTTTAAACATACAAAATGCCACAAAAATGCATAGAAAACTAAAGCACATACTCACTATTAGCAATAAATGATGAAAACCATCTGCATATGAGGATACATGACATGAAACACAAGGAGTCGTGTAAACAATGCTCTATGATTTATCCTAATACTGGGAATTGCTGGATGAAGGCTTTTAATCTGACGGCCTCCAGCAACAACCCTGTTGCCTGGGAAGTAAACACACGTCAGTGTTTTTTATAAAGGCATGATACAGCGTGTATTATAAAATGAGCCTTCTTTTTGCATCTCTTTATGTCTCAAAATATGTTTACATTCATCACAACTATATGCATGTAAAGCTACAGAGGTTTTGACAGCTTCAGTCCTGCTTGTACTGGTAATTCACTTAGGTCATTTGTGTGTGTAAATTCACCTACCAACTTCCAGAGCACAGAGAAAGGTAAACAACAAAACTTTAGTGAGAATATAAGGATTTCTCAATGAATCATTTCTACAGAAGAAGCATAATAAGCTCTTTAAGATACAAATCTGTCTATTTTCATGTGATATGCACCATGAAGCCATCAACAATAAATCTTAAGAGGGGAAAACAAGTAAATGTAGTTGGTTCAATCTCAGTTCTACTCTATACTTTGAGCAAAGGAAAAGGGAATCCTCGGATGCAGAGTGGCAACATTTGAGGGAGACATAACAGTACTACAGCATAACAGTTGAACAAGAGCAAAGCTTGATGCCACCCAGTTCCTTTGCACTTCACTGTTACAGAGATTTCAACTGCTCAACAGTAATTTACCCAGAGATCAGAGACTGGTAGACTTATACAGTGGTAATTGCTGGGATTTTTAATGACAAGCTGCCACATAAAACATAGGAAAACACAAACTAGCATATCACATAAACTAACAAGGAAGTACTGCAGATGAATAGCCAGCCCACTCTTGTGAAAACTGATTGGCAAGATGACAAGATATTCACATGTACTGTAAGCACATGGGAAGGAGAGGTATGACTGTCTGGGTTCATACATCTACAGCATCCTGATAAGCCATATTGTACCATTGCTTATGATGTGACTCGTTGTTTAACCCTAAGTCTAGTACAAATTTTGCACCTTCTAGATCCCGGAACAGTTTTAAGTCATCACCTTTAAAGGTAAGGAAGATGCCACAATGTCATGGTTTAAGCCCAGTCAGCCACGTAGTTCTCTCACTCACTCCCACCTCTCTCTTCCCCCCAGCTCCCAGACGGATGGGAAGGAGAATTGAAAGAATGTAACTCCCACAGGTTGAGATAAGAACAATTTAGTAAATAAAGTATAACACAAACCACTACTGCTATCACCAATAATAATAATGATAAGGGAAATAACAAGAGAAGAGAATACAACTGCTCACCACCCGATACCAAGCCTGAACCAGCAGTGAACCCCACCTTTCCAGGTTTCTGCTCTCCGTTTTTCCATCCTGGGCATGACGTGCTGTGGTATGGAATACCCCTTTGGTCAGTTTGGGTCAGGCGTCCTGTCTCTGCTTCCTCCCAGCTTCCCCTTCTCCCTGGCAGAGCATGAGGCTCAGAAAGTCCTTGGTCAGACCAAAACATTACTAAGCAGTAACTGAAAACATCGGTGTTATCAGTGCTGTTCCCAGGCCAAAAGTCAAAAACACAGCGCTGCACCAGCTGCTAAGGAGGAGAAAAATGACTGCTACTGCTGAACCCATGACACCCAACTTCTGTGAATTCTTTTCCACTGACATTTGGATCATGGATTCTCAGGATTTCTAAGCATGCTTGATTTTCTTGAATCAAGTACCACAAAAATCCAGAGGCATTTTGAAGAATTTTCTTCTGTAAATGCTCATATAACTATAACCTCTAAACAAGCCTCTATTCAGCAGTTTAGGCACCCTAGAAGTGTTCTGCACATTATCAGACCAGACACAGTCAGCAATTCTACTAGATGAGCCCAGGGCAAGCCTTTCACTGATCATGCCATTTGTCCTTTAAACAAACAAAACAATAAAAATTGCTATGCTTTATAACAGTGTCCCAAATCCCTCTGTGATAAACTACTATCCCTCAATATCAAACACAGTTTTATAAGGACTCCAAGAAACTGCAAAACTTGCGATTGCAAAAGCTTAGTCCTTCGTATTTAAGAATGTTACGTTCCTGAGGATAATTTTGGAAATGATGCATAATAAAATAGCAAAATACAAACTTGAACATGAATTCATCCTTGTATGAATAAAGGATGTACATATAAAAAAAACAGTAGAAAGCATGGAAAGCAGAAAATTAAATGTCATGGAGAAGTGACCAAGAACATGGCAACTGAGACAGTCTGATCTTACGCTTTGCCTTAGTACCTGGGTAGGGTCAAGAGAAGCATAACCCAGAGAGGAGGGTTTCAGCATGACAGCTGAAAGCAAGTACTAGTCAATCAGGCACAGACATTTAGAGTCATTTCAGCATGACAGCACGGAGACCCAAGGTATTTGAACAATACAGGAAGCCAAATTACACCGGAGAACCACCACACCTTCAGCTGTAGTAACAAAGGTTACTCATCCCAGTCACAAATTATGAAAACACTGTGCAGTCTCTTCTACTGAAGAAAGTGTCTGTACCTGGTGTGACAAACCAGTATTATACACTGCAACCATCACTCAATTTCTTTGCTTGGATGTTTAGGAATCTTACCTAGATTGACTGACATACACAAAGTAATTTGTACAACAATAAAGATGACTTTTTAACAATAGGGCGCAGATTCAAGAATAAAATCAAAATAAAAGACATCATATCCCCTGTATGAAGATAGGATGAGAAAGTTGGGGCTGTTCAGCCTGGAGAAGAATGTGTGGAGACATCAAAGCAGCCTTCCAATATCTGAAGGGGGCCAATGGAGATGCTGGGGAGGGACCCTTCATGAGGGATTGTAGTCAGAGGGCAAGGGGTAACGGGTTCAAACTTAAACAGGGGAAGTTTAGGTTAGGCATAAGGAGGAAGGTTTTTACTGTAAGGGTGGTGAGGCACTGGAATGGGTTGCCCAGGGAAGCTGTGAATGCTCCATCACTGGTGGTGTTCAAGGCCGGGTTGGACATAGCCTTGGGTGGCATGGTTTAGTGTGAGGTGTCCCTGCCCCTGGCAGGGGGGTTGGAACTAGATGATCTTAAGGTCCTTTCGAACCTAGCTATTCTATGATTCTATGATTCTATGATTGCATAATATTTAAAATAACAGAAAATGAATTTATTAACTATTGCCAAAGCTACTCAGAACACAACATTCATGTAGGTCAAGACCTGCTAGTTGTTGCTTATTTTTTGACTGGTTTTGTGCATTTTTGCATGGTTCCTTTACCACACAGCTAGTGGTCGCCTAGAAGAAATGTAACATCCTCTGTTGATTTTGTCAGAAAGCACCACTCCAGGATGCTGATCTTTCTGGATATACTCATTGGAAAGGATGAAAACAAGCAGTTTGGAAGATCTAAAAATTTCTTTCACACTCTATCAAGAGCTGAAATGGTGGACTTCAGAACCATTCTTCACTAGGTCAGGAAGATCATCAGTACCTACTATGGCACTACTTCTTCCTAAAACAAGGACAGATGACCTTTGATGTTGAGTTTTGGGGTGGATATGAGTCTCCACCCAAAAAGTTTTACCTGGAAGGAAATAGCTCAGAAGCCACATTAAGAAAACCATGCCTGAATTACTGACCCATTCTAGTCGAGAACAAGCAAATTCTTGATATGGGTTATTTATCAAAAGAGTTTCAAAGATCCAAATCGTGAAATTGTCTGTGTTCATGTGCTGTGTTGAAGAAAGTCATACTTGGCACATGTTGCTCATTAACTGTACTAAAGCAGCTTAGTTTCCCCAGAAATCCCCAGTTTCTCCTCTGCAATAGGGTAATCTAGAAGGCCCCTAATTTTTGCTCTTCAGTCTGAAAGGGTAGAATCATAGAATTATAGAATAGTTAGGGTTGGAAAGGACCTTAAGATCATTTAGTTCCAACCCCCCTGCCAGGGGCAGGGACACCTCACACTAAACCATGTCACCCAGGGCTATGTCCAATCCAGCCTTGAACACCGCCAGCGATGGAGCATTCACAACTTCCCTGGGCAACCCATTCCAATGCCTCACCACCCGTACAGTAAAGAATTTCTTCCTCATATCCAATCTAAACTTCCCCTGTTTAAGTTTGAACCCATTACCCCTTGTCCTCTCACTACAGTCCCTCATGAAAAGTCCCTCCCCAGCATCCCTATAGGCCCCCTTCAGATACTGGAAGGCTGCTATGAGGTCTCCACGCAGCCTTCTCTTCTCCACGCTGAACAGCCCCAACTTTTTTCATCCTATCTTCATATAGAAGTAGTACTGAGTGAATGCTGCAGAAACGTTAATCATTATGTGGAATGCTAAAGCAAGTTAGCTTGCTTGGCATATATAACATCATTAAAATCTTCAGAATAAAGTCTAAAAGCAAGGAAGTCTCATCGATATTTGTATGATGTTATTTCACACATGAAGCTTTCACACAGCCATCTTTATTATCTGTCAGTGCACAAGTGACACTGTGTTCCAGGATCCCATTCACACAACTTGTTCCAGACTGGCAAAAGCAAAAAGCTAGCTACTCCACAGCCCAACAGGTCATCTATGCCCAAAGTATAGACCAACATTTGCACATTGGCAGAACCACCATGGAACCTGGACACAAACAAACTTCTAAATTTGAATTACTTCTGAACAGGAAAAAGTAGAATGGGCCAACTACATTACATAGTTTGTCTAGCACTTGTTATAACAAAAGTAATATTTAGAAATGTAGTGCTGTATGCTTTCCTCTGATTTTCTCATTTTCAGACAGATTAAACCACTTTTGAACTATTTGTTGAGAACAGCTTTCACGATGAGGTAATTAAAGGAAACCTATCAATTTAGTATATATTTTCAAGTTAATAATGTTAACATACTGTTCAAATAAAGCTCCAATTTACTACAGTCTGTTTTTAGACAAGCTCTCCATTTTAACCTCCAAATGGAAGGAAAATGAAGTGACTTTCCTCATCTCACTTAATAGAGAACATATGTTCAAAGATAATACTGTAGGCTTGTTCTGAGAAGCTGTTCTTCCGCTGACAGAGATGCAGTGAGCTTGCATAGTAACACTGATACTGAGAAAGTGCACATTGCCATAAATCGCATGCCCTTCAGAGATCACTTCAGAAAAAAAGACCACTGAGTAGAGAAGCGCATACACATGCACAACCTAAAGCACCCTGGCCACAGGTGGAAAAAGAACCTGTTATACTTCCTGTCAGCTGGAAGGATCAGAACTAAGAGCCACATCAATCTTAGTTTAGGGAGGGAGGAGCTAGGAGTAGTAGTGAAGGGACAGAAAGAAGATGGAAATGAAGGGATCTCTACCATCACAAAGCACAAGTAGCAGCTCTGAAAAAGAACTGATGTAAGTTTTTTCATCACAAATTCCCTGGAATAATTTCAGATGGAAATGCTACAGCAGTATCAACAATAACTTTCATTTTTTTTGAAAAATAAATATGGTCTACATAAATGATTATAACGTGCACAATGTAACTGTCACTTGCTTCTTCAGGTCTCAACTTTTTAACCTGCAAAAGCAGGTTAATTCACCTGCCAAAGCCTCTGTACTTGATGTTGTAATAAAATTCACATTCCTTGAATCCCCATCAATTTGTGATTTATTAGCCCCTGCCTATATACAAGCCAACATTTTACCTGTATCCAGAAACAAATCAAAACTACTTCATTCAATTGTGCTCAATGTCATGCCATCACACCACTAAGATGGGGGCCAAGTACCACCACTTACATCCAGTAATAAAAGCAAAGATCCACCACCAGATACTATTAACACTTAGTTGCAGACGTATCTGATCCTACAAAGCCATGCCATGTCAAACCTTTTAAGCTTGTATCACTAAATCAAACAATAACAAGAATCACTGAACAATTCTTCAGCATGCTTTGGCTCACCCCACGTTATAAACACTAGTCTAAAAACTAGAAAGTGTAAGTTGCCCTAGCACCAAGAAGCAACAAAACTGCATGCTTAGAAACTGGCCATGTGAGAAACCTGAAAGATATATCCTCTATTCATCCTACACAAATCAATCATTCAGCTCAGATCATTTTAGATCAGAAGAATTCTATCCTGAAGGGTACAGCTAACATAGCCTAGACCATCCACTCAAAGTCACCACTTAGAACCAAACTTACCAGTTCAGGATCTGTCCTTATATCTTTAGCACAGTCCTTATATCTTTAGACAGCCAGCACCAACTGCACAATTATCCCAAATCCTGAACAACTGGAACAACTAAAGGTAAGTAGGTTCATGACAGAGTCACAGGCTGAACGATGTAACATTCACCTAGATACTCAGAGGGACAAAAACCAACCAAGAAACAACAAGGAGCCCCATACACACGCAACAAACAGAAGTCTGTACACAAAGATTTTGCACATCTCACAGTGAACAGTGAAGCTTCTAATGGTGAATGATGAAGCTAGCCTTAAATCTTGGGATTCTTCAGCATAAATCTACAATGACATATAGCTGTGGCCCTGCTTTTACCTCAAGAACAAAATTAAAGACTAGCAGAAGTAGTGAGAAGCCATCCTTTGGTAAGGCCTTGATACCATTCAACTTACCAGGGGGTGAGATATTAGTGCTGTAACAGGCACTGTCACTCCTTCTCTTCTTCATTAATTGTTTCTATCAAAACATTGTTCCATCTGTGACAGAGTTGTGGTGGAGAAGCACTTACTTTTTGTTTATTTTTAAAAGATCATCATCCATTTCCTTACTAAAAAGCACAAACAAGATCCTGAGTTTGGGTGGGAGGTTTTTGTTGATTTCATTGGCGCTGTTTTAAATTTGGAGACTACCTCAGGCAGTGTTGCACACGTTGCTGACAGAAACCCCATTTAAAATGCCAGCAGCACTGCAGCTTGTGTTAGGAGTGACCACAGTTCAGATTTCAAAAGGTGGCACTTCAACCTGTGGTGTCTAAGCCTACACTTAGATGCCAAAATAAGGACATAAATGTCTATATAAATAGTTTGTTTTACAAAAGACCTGAGTCTGTGCTGGCCAAGGAACTTCCTAACGTGCACCCCCAGGCAGATACTTTAAATGGTTCGATTATAAGAAGTGCTTGTGCAAACCACTTCCATTTAATGCAGTGGTAGCTGCTGTACATCACTAACTAATAAGCCTCAATAGTTACCAGGGGACTGCCTTTAAATCACAGGGCATTCACTGGAAGAAGACATTTTCTGCACAGCCTATCACTCTGAAAACAGTTGGAAAATAATGCGATTTAAGTCAACCATGAGAAGCATTTTTTTTTTAATTATGTTTGGGATGAAAAATAAATGATACTACAGAAAAAACACAGCACTTGAGCTTTCCTTGCAAGAAAGAATTTAGTTTACAAAACAGTATCAGAAGAAATAGGCTTTCACACAATAGTTTAGCAATTTAGATATTCAAATAGGCTCAAGCCTTCTTCAGCCAAGATCTTAACCCCAAGCCCCTGGTCTTCTGTTGCTGCTGTTGCCACGTGTATCCTAAATATTTATCAAGACACAAAGAACAACAACAAGTACATCATTAGAGAATGCTCAGCATGGACGCCATGAGAAAGAGGGCATTTAACTTGTGTTTGAAACACTAGCCTGAGCCACAGCCTGAAATTTATACTGTATTTATGCACAATCTCTTGCTCCAGTACAGACCTGGTGCTCATTGCAGATCATGCCAAAGGAGAAAGCTTAACCTTATGCCAACACTTTGCACAGGGATAACCAAAGCTGAAGTCTACATATAAACTGTACCTACTTAGACCAATTCCCCAGCCACGCAGATTTTGATGTTGCAAGTGGTAGCATATGACAAACAAGCAATCCCGATCTCCCTCTGAGTAAAACAGAGGTTCAGATATGAAATGGGTGGAATGCTTCATTCCACATTCCTAGGTAAACATTTTATACAGCTTCCTGGAAGGTTACAACCTAAAAGGTAGAAACTGGACCACAGTTTCTACACCGAAATGAAAGCTTGATGAATAGCAGTTCACAAAAAAAGTTCATCTGCATATTCCAAAAGGCACTTGCATTTTTTTAAAAAAGTCTTGCAATACTTTTATGTCATGTGCTGGTATATTACAAAATATTTTAAAAGGTAAGGTGGTTTGGACTGCCTTGCTGCCAGGAAATCCTCACAGATCGGTGTGCACTGAGTTGTCTGGGCTCAAAAAACAAAGCTTGGAATATCAGTGTGAGGAAGAGATGAACTGTAGCAGAGGAATATACACAGAAATTTCTCTAATCAATCAGGATGACTTACTAAAGAATGAATCTGTAAGCCCCAGCTGGTTTGTCATGGTCATTTTTTCAAAAATACAAAATTACGTATTGCTAAGCCACAGCCCAAAGAGTTCAACAAACACAAAACCTTGATAAATGCACAAGTTAGAATAATTTTTAAATTTTGCATAAATAACAAAAAAAAGAAAAAAGACAAGTCAGCTTGAAATAAAATTTCCATAAAGCACTTTAGATTTTATAAAAGACAATTTAAAAGATTTTTTTCTTTTGCATTTGGGAGAAATATTTTTTAGCAGAATGTTTGCAGTCAGTCCCTACACAATGAATCAGTTTGGCATCAGTAGATTTTACTCAGCTCAAACAAAACCAAGCTAAGAGTAAGAGCAGCTTCAGCTGCCACTGTTTGCAAGTTGAATAGCTATTTATTCTATTATTCTAATTCTGAAGTAATATTTTAAGGTTCGTAGAGCGTAAGATCCTGGGCACTCAACAAATTAGCTGTACATGTTTTATGTATGAGTCCTTGTCTGTATTCTACCCCAACAAAAAGTGAGCAACAGAGGCACCAAGCGAGGTGTAAGTCAACAATAATCTGACTACAGAGTTCACATGCAGAAAAGCATCATCGCCATTATCAGGAGGACTAAACAGGTTTTCATGAGTCCTCTATATTTCCAGAGAGGCTCCAGATCACTCTTATCACAGAAGTCAAAGGTTCCCAGGATCCAGAAGCTTCCCATTTTAGAGCCTGCTCTCCTTAGCCCCTGGTTATGTACTAAATCCAGGAAATTTCAGACAGCCGCTGAAAATAGGATTTTTACAAAATGGTACTCTGTAACTTCAGAGACTGGAATAGTACTTTAGAGAGACACAAGAGTGCCTGTGTTTCACAAAGCACTCATTCCATTGTTTTCTGGATACCTGATTACATCGTAATTACAATCTGAAGTTTAAACAAGTTAATAAAATCAGGTGCTAAGAATGTTTATTGCCACTTATAATAGTAAATATTGTGAAATTTAAAAAATATGTATCTTTGAAGATCTGGGGTCCAACGCTTACAGGTAGGTGTTCAAGCTTATTTTATATCTGGTTGTTAAAATGAAAATTAAGGTCCACCAGAAGATAAGTGAAGTAAATGTACAGCTGGCATTAAGGTGTAATTTTTTTAAAAGTGCCAGTATAATGTGAAGCAGAACATTTTCCATATGCTGTTTACATCTTTATATCATCATCTTTTAGCTGACCATTAGGAAATACTTAAAAACGTTAAAGTTTGCAATACTCTTTTGAAAACTGAATATAGGTAATTATTAGGAATCATCCATATAGATAATTCCAACATTTGCCAAAAAAAAAAAAAAAAAAAAAAGAAAACAACAAAAAACCCAACCCTTTACAACATTTTTATTTTAAAAACTAACAACATCAGGAATAAATTATAAGCTTTAGCTCAAGAGATCTTATCTTTCATGGCTGCACAATACCAGAACGGGCCTGATTCTCCCCATCTGCACTGTCTATTAAAGCAAAGCTGCTGGATCAGCCAGCTGCAGGCTCCTCTGACTTGGAGACCTTGCAAAAGCTCACTTCCTTTTGGAACGAGTCCCTCTTGCCTTTCTCATTTTAACAGTCCCAATGTAGCTGCAAGGTTATTCTCCACTCTCAAATCAAGCTTTGGCCCTTTGACATTTGGAGTCATGCTAAGTAGCCCATTTGTCTTCAACAAGATTACCCCTTGATTATCCCTTTGAAAGGCAACTGATCAATCAATACTAATGAATTCATTTAGACAAAAGATCTAGTATCCAAATGTATGTATTCAAAATTGAATGTCACATTTACCTTCAAGTTCTTAAATATTTTTAGTAAGGAGTCTATCGAAGTGAATACCTTATTAGGTGCCAATAGCTTCATTACAAAATATTAATCATCTTTATGGTTTCTTCATACCAGTGCCTCAAGTAAAACTGATTTGAAATATGGACAGCAGAATTAGGAAAGACTGATTTCCGATAGCTTTAGCACTCACAACTGGATTCTCCCGTCTACAAAAGCACTAATCTGACAGAAGCAATCAGGGCATTCATATCACTGCTGCCACCTACAGATTAGTTGACGGCAAATGGAGGTTGAGCCGACACTGCCGCGTTTTCCTACTGAGAGCGCTGACCAGGATAAGATAGATGGATTGTATTTTTATGAAGCTCATAAAAATCAAGTAGCTTGAAGATTGACCTCCATTGTCATCTTTGGTAGAAATTAATCAATAGCATAAAAAGTAGTTAGGGGACACCAAGAGATTATCCTCTTAGCCTCTTTTCCCGAAGAAACAAGGCTTAAAATGGTTAGTTTACTATCACATACACACCTTTCAAATGGGTTTCATCAGTTAGATTATTATAATGTCATACTGCAAAATTTTTCAGATTGTACTTACTTCAGGAGAAACTTACAACCCCGTCAAATGAACGTGACCTAGTAACTCCAGAAATCTTACCAGGCTCTATTCAGCAAAAAAAGCCAACTGTTGAATTCTTTACTCTAAAGGATGTCATTCTCCTCAAAGTAAGAGGAGAATTATCGGTAAGATAGCTCAAGACACTGCAGACTGAGTGTTCTACAAATACTTGCATTTTCCCCTTCAGCTGACAGAAACTACAGAGATTATCACTTGGTTGTTATCGTTGAGCAAATCTTATCCCAGGCAGGCAAACTGGCTTTTTCAGGCATCTCAATTTCAAACACCATTAAAAAAAAGAAAAACCCCAAAACAATAAAGAAAACCACAAGCTGTGTGGAAGCGTTACTAGTATGAAAACAGCATATGACTAATTAACCAGAGTAAAATGAGCCAGACTCTCACTATAGCTGGGCACTGTTGCAGAAGGAATGGTAGAAGGTAGGCAGCAGTGACAACTGACTTAAATCTTTCTCAGGTACTGAACACAGTTCTTCTTGAAGACAGTAAAATATTCTTTTCTGATATTTTACTTCATTTTCTGAAGTTTCTGGTCTCAATATCCTGTCTTTAGAATTTGAACACATTGGTAAGCATTTCTTTCTATCCTAAGCACAGATCACTCTGTCATATTGCACTTACAACCCTTATCAGTAGAAGTAGCATTATTCCATTTCCGAAGACCGTCCACATTCACTTAGTGCAGTTTTAAGTTAACAAACACAAGAATCAAGTACTGAGTCCGCAAAACATCCTTTTTAATTTCATTTAGGACTCCTAGTCGTAGAAGTCCTGCACACTTTTCTTCTTGTTATACACCTTTTCAACACATCCATGGTATTTCTCTGAGCCACAAAAGGCTGCCTTCTCTACAAGCTGCAAGGTGACTTTTAGTTCTGCAGAAATCTGTAAAGCTTCCTGGCATCAGTGTCCAGTGTCCCCAGGCATCACCTGGAGCCAGACCATCGTGTACCCTGAAGCACACGGCATGTGAATCTCAGAGAGCCTTTTCACCAAGTTTCTCCTCCACTACTTTGAAGTGTGTGACCAGATCCATTTTAGCACCTTTCTGAGGGCTGCTTGGGAAGTCTGATATTTACCAAGCTCCTGGTACACTGAGATTTCAATTAGTTTATTTCCCTTTCTTCAGCTGACAGCACCTAATCTTCTGGCTAACCAGCTTCGGAATCTCAGGTAAACTTCACCCAGCTCTGTCCTAAAAAGCTACGTCATGTCTTTGCCATAAAAGGAAGCTTCAACAGACTAGGATTCAAATTATGATATATTTCATGAGGTCAGCATAACTCAGCATAATGTACTTCTAAATATATTTAACATTGATTTCCTCCACTTCACTAGCAAAGTAATGTTGGACAGACTGCCAAAATATTAATTAATTTTCTAGGCATTTTTTTCCTAAGGTTGATTCCAACAGGAAGATCAAGCAAATTTAATCTATCATCTCTAAAAATGTATTCTACATCCAGGTGTTTTTACTGTTTCCTTCTCCTAGTGTCCTCTGTCACTTTCATCATCTCAAGTATAAAACCTGGCTCTGAGCTCCTTACAGCTGTTAGCTTCAGCTTTAAATCAGTGCTTATCCAATTGACTGTGAGGACATTTTAAGCCCAGAATTGTTTTCCTCAAATACTTACAGAAGTGTTTTTCCCAGGAAACCTTCTCCTTAATTTCATAGGTTCTTGCTAAAACATGTCAGCTAGCATCTGTTCATAAGTCTGCACAAAACACACTCCCTGTTCTATACAGATAGTATTATATTCTTTTGATCCACCTTTGTATAAGATTACACATTTTCAACAATTTTCAATAAAACACTGAAGTAGGTGACCTGACCAATGCATTTCAGCATCTCCCAGACACAACTGCAGCTGTGAAGAATCTTTCCTTGAAAATATCCTGATTTGCACATGCTCCTTACAAGCCAGCTTAAGGTTTGCTACTTTTGCCATAAGGCTACATGAAACAGTACTGAAAGATAAAATGAAAAACCAACCAAACCTATCCAAAAGCACATCTTATTTCTTTCATTCCACAGAGGAACTCAAAAAGGGAAGGGGATCATTTGGAAACTGCAATACTAGCATGCAGAGTTTTCTTGAAATATAACCACAAACATTACTTATTTGTGAGCAGTGAAGATAACATTCCAAGAATTCAGGAAACCCAGATGATACCAAACCAGCAGTAATTTCAGTTTTGATGCTCTTCATGCATGTAATGTTTTCTGTACCATTGGGTGTGTTAACATAACACGTAAATTAGAAATACACAGCGCAAACAAATCAGCTTTCTGAAACGTTCTCTTTTACTTTCTCAAGTATACATCACTTATTACATGTTAAATTATGTATTTTTAATATAAACTAGCTTTCTCTTCTTCATTACTAATTCCAGTGTATTTAATTAGTTGCACTGATAAAGGTTTGCCTGCATAGGATCTGTTTTTAAGGAGAATAGAATAAGCTTCCAAAGCTCTGTAATAAATTGTTCTGAAAGTACACTCTGCTTTTCCCCAAATGTCTATCATTTACCTCTTCCCAGCCTCTTTTGACTGCCCTCTCCTTCCATCTTGTAGCTTACTCTTAAATATTTCTAAAATGATCTCCTAGTAAAAAAGCACAGTCTAATATTTCACAGGTGCATTTGTGCTCTCTGGGGTAAATGTATCACCCTGTCATCACCACGGTCAACACATTCCTCACAATCACATTATCAGCTGCTTGTGTTGTTTCTGTCCTTATGGGGTGGTTGGGAATGCACAGAACTGCTGTGTGAAAGATTTCCAGGTGCAAGGTTATAGCTTTGCATCTGTTTTTCTTCTTATGAGATTTTTTTTCCCTCCAATCTTTATAAGATTTCCATGTGCTCTTATTATGTTATCACTAGCATATGAAATAGATGGAGCCCTTTAAAAGCAGACCAAATATGCAGAGTGAAAGCAACAATGGACTACAAGATAAGGGTGATTTTCCCAGGGTTTCATTGATAAAAACACTTTAGTTAAATTAGTCCAGTCCTATTCTTCACTATGATTGTGGTATCCACCTTTGTCTGCTGTCTTTCCCTGCCTTTTAACTTTCTGTTACTTATATCCAAACCTCCTTTTACCTAAAGCCTGAGAGCTATTTTTCTTACAGAACACCAGAGTAAAAGGTACTCATCACTTAAGACAACTCTGTATGTGAATCGCCAAACATTTTCTAAAAACGCTTCCAATTCTAGGGTTTTTTTGAACTTTAGTGGCAGTTGTGTCCACATCTGGGCTTTGTACCTTTATACAAGATGGGAAACAAAAGATCTATTCATTACTGAACTTAAGGAAGGCTCATCTGCATTCGAATGTGTGTTGCCTCACAAATGTCAGACTTTAAGACTGGAAAACTGGAAACACACTAGAAACACTGTTACACTCTCACGGAAGACATGACCTTGCAAGTGGTGATTCTTATTTTCCATAGCTACATACTTGGATACATTAGGGTTTTTTGCTTTGGCTACCAAATTGGTAAGAATTTATATAAAATTATCATCTCAGAAGACACAGTGCCCAAAAGGTACCCTTTGGTCCACCCTGTCTGCGCAGATGCACAGCTCTTCTACATCTGATTCCAAGACTGTGTATTCCCTGGTCTGAACCAGGAAAGCACATTACCAGCAGTAGATTACAGAATCACAGAATCATTGAGGGTTGGAAAGAACCTCTGGAGACCATCTAGTCCAACTCCCCTGCCAAGGCAGGGCCACCTAAAGCAGGTTATACAGGAACCCAGGTGGGTTTTGAATGTCTCCAGAGGGATTAATAATATTCTAGATTACAACTGAGTAACGGAGAATGACACCACAAATACAGATGCAATCCTAGGTTAAATCTGTTTATACAGTAAGGGCAGTTGTTACTGAAGGTTAAGACTCAAATCCTGAAGTTTTTAGGAGAGGAAAAACTGATTCTAAATTATTAATTCCTCCTCTATTTTCAAGCCCTATGCATTTCACTTGTTGCAAATGAAAGGGATTTTTGTTCCACCTAAACCTACTTTTAAAGTGCTCCTTCTCATCAATTTCATTAGCATCTGAAGAGCACTAACTGCAAGTTTCCACGGCTAAATAGATAAATGGAAATTTTATGACAAATCATTAGGGTGTGTCACTGAGTTTTTCTAGGACTTCACAGTCCCACCTATAAAATGATTTGTTTAATGCAATTTTCTTCACTATGTGTGGTAAGCAAGTAGAGTGCATTAGCTTTCCTTAATATCTCCAAGTAGTTTCATTTTCCAGAATTCATTCACATACTGAAGTTGAAAGGATACTGAAATTATCTCATTAGCAGACCACAGTTTCTACTGCATATCAGAAAAAATGATCAAATTATTTTTTAAAGTCAGTGTATACTTTAAACTCTCTCCAGTGAATATAGTAGACATGCCTAAGACTTATCTGTAGGTAGCAATCCTTGCATCTCTTGTCACGCAGCTAAACAGCACACACATTTTTAGTAGCTCTTGTGTTACAAAACAGGACTCAATTAGAATTAGATCATGTCAAAAATTAGAAGTCCAGAAGATTTACACTCTGCCAGACTGCATACAATACTCTTGTTACAGCTAACATACAAGCCAAGTTCCAATGAATACATTCTTATAAAATGTTTTGAAACTCTATAACATTGACCCTGCTTTGGATTTCAGACTTTGCTAGTGCTCCCTGACAAAAAACTTGCTGTTACAATATCAATATGCTACTTTTTGCATAGCTTATACAATCATATTTTCACTACAGTTTAGAGGAAAGCTCATAGGAAGCCACAGCCACAGAGGAGAAAAAGGAAAGATATGCCCAAAGAGGGCTATTTTGTTCCAGGGCTGATACAGCTTGATCAATACTCAGTATCACTGAAGAAGGTAATTTTACTTATGAAAAATAGGAGGATAAAATAGCCAGCAAACCTATGAATTATTTAAATGCAACTATTTAAATGTGACTAGTCAAAGCTTTATACTTTGAATTTTGAAGAGTCCTCAATATTACAAACAATTGAAACAACAAAAAGCAAAAAAGAAAAAGGATTGCATTCTGATGGAAAATATTTTTAAGAATAAACTTTACTAATTTAATTGTAAATTAAGAAAAAGTAAAATAAAAGTAGAATAGTCTAGACTAGACTAGAATAGAATAGTTAGGGTTGGAAAGGACATTAAGATCATCTAGTTCCAGCCCCCCTGCCAGGGGCAGGGACACCTCACACTAAACCATGCCACCCAAGGCTCTGTCCAACCTGGCCTTGAACACCGACAGCGATGGAGCATTCACAACTTCCCTGGGCAACCTGTTCCAGTGCCTCACCACCCTTACAGTAAAGAATTTCTTCCTCATATCCAAACTAAACTTCCTCTGTTTAAGTTTGAACCCGTTACTCCTTGTCTTCTCACTACAGTCCAGAATGAAGAGTCCCTCCCCAGCATCCCTATAGGCCCCCTTCAGATACTGGAAGGCTGCTATGAGGTCTCCACGCAGCCTTCTCTTCTCCAGGCTGAACAGCCCCAACTTTCTCATCCTATCTTCATATGGGAGGTGCTCCAGTCCCCTGATCATCCTCGTGGCCCTCTTTAAACTTAAGAAGAATGTGTTCTATATATAAGAAGAATATTACAATAAAGTAGTTGAACACTTACATGCAAAATTGAAATTCATTTCAACAAGGGAATTTAAATAGCTTTACAAAGCATGTGTAAGCAATATTAAAATCCACTTTCTATCTTCTGTGGATACAAGCCATTAGAGAAAAACTTCTTGCAATATATTTACAAACTAAATCTCTTGGAGAATAATTTTGTTCATTGTGCCTACATTTCACCATCAGAGTTACAGTGCTGAGATCTAACAAGAAGAAAAGTAACAGCTAGGTGATACTACCTTAGTTCTCCTTTTTAGAGAGGTCAATCATGCAACACATTACTTTCTCACCCAGAACAATTTTAATTTTACACACAAAGTAATATGCCACCCACTGAAAAGACCAAAAAAAAAAAAAGACCTTCACATTGCACTGTTTTATACTGAAACAACCTACATTGTTTTTTAAGTTGTTCAGGGAAGACTCATTTTTGTAATCCATTTTGGAGATCCTGCTGAGTAGATCAGAGAGTATGAAAAAGCCACCAAAGACTAAGCCTAAAAACATTAAACAAACCTAGCCAAAGCACTAATCATGGAGAGGGAAAAAGAAGGAGAGCTAGCCAAGTGGTCTCTGAAGCCAGCCAGTAAGACAAAGACACAGCAGCTGCTGGACCATCAGGGCTTCGATATTTGTCACCTGCTGGGGTGGAACTGGGGGCACTCTTTGAGAAATACTGTAGATTTAGGGAAAAGTCTATGCTAGGTTAGAAGTAGCTTCTAGATAAGGCATCATAAAAGAAGGTTGTTCTGTTTGGCTGAGAGCAGGTTGAGACTTAGTGAGCAGGCTCCTTGGGTTAATTAGATTGAAAGGGGACACATTTTCTAAAGTATGGGATAGGGTCTCAGCAGGCAGATATGCACCCCGACAGAAGGTCTGGGCTCAGTTATGAGCTTGCTGTAGGAGTATAAGCTTTTGGGACCCAAAGCTTATACTTTGCTCTCTGCGGGCCTAAAGCTGAGTTGGAATTTTGCTGGGTTATAGGAAAGGACATGGTAAGGGGTATTTCAAAGTGGGATATACTGTTACTTTGCAGGATCTGAAGGTCCGTGTGCTAGATTTAGAAGTGATGACTAGAAGGATGTTTCTGATAGGAAGCTGAGAGACTACTTTGGAGGTAAAGGACTAGGCGACAGTGGAGGTATTTCATAAGGCAAATCAAAACATAGAATCATAGAATAGTTAGGGTTGGAAAGGACCTTAAGATCATCTGGTTCCAACCCCCCTGCCAGGGGCAGGGACACCTCACACTAAACCATGTCACCCAAGGCTATGTCCAATCCAGCCTTGAACACCGCCAGCGATGGAGCATTCACAACTTCCCTGGGCAACCCATTCCAGTGCCTCACCACCCTCACAGTAAAAACCTTCCTCCTTATGTCTAACCTAAACTTCCTCTGTTTAAGTTTGAACCCGTTACCCCTTGTCCTTTCACTACAGTTCCTCATGAAGAGTCCCTCCCCAGCATCCCTATAGGCCCCCTTCAGATACTGGAAGGCTGCTATGAGGTCTCCATGCAGCCTTCTCTTCTCCACGCTGAACAGCCCCAACTTTTTCATCCTATCTTCATACAGGAGGTGCTCCAGTCCCCTGATCATCCTCGTGGCCTCCTTTGGACTTGTTCCAACAGTTCCATGTCCTTTTTATGTTGAGGACACCAGAACTGCACACAATACTCCAAGTGAGGTCTCCTTTGTTCCAGTCCTCATGGGGTGTATGGGCTGGAGTACTCAGGCTGTTTCTGAGTTCATATAAGATAATCCACACATGCTTCTAAAACCACATTCTCTTAGTCTTGGTAGGAAAGCAGTACAAATCATAGTAGGATTCCTATGACAATGAAAAAAGTAAAACCAAAGCTCATCCACATTTCACTGAAAAGAAATAACTGAAGAGTTTGTGGGGTAGTACAACAAAGAAAACAACAGTAATGATTCAGACCTCTGGGTATACAGTATTCTTTATCTGGCACACAACAACATCAACCAATCTCTGATGCTGTGTCCCAGCAGTTAAAGCTGAGACCCTGAAAAAAATCACAGAGCTTCTTCATCCATGACATAGTGCAAAGGGCTAAATTACAGTATGTTTTCTGGCCACTTTTTTTTTCAGCTCAAAGGAAAATTAATGTTTCAAGGGAAAATAAAAGGAAAACTATTTCCTGGGGGAAAAAGCATCCTTCTTTCATCTTTTGACTAAATTTTATAGTTGTAAAAAAATAAAATCTTACTCTTATAAGAGTTTATGTGGTTTTGGTACCTGCTAAATATTTAAACAATAATGATCTATTTGTGATTTTAAACTCATTCCCATTATGTGGGATATTAAGAAATAAAATGTCTCATGGCTTTGAACTGGAAATTCGTATACTGATATAGAGCACATACTGCCCTGTATTACATTGAGTATTATTTAGTACCAGGTTTTCATATGCAAATCCAAAGTGATGAAGTGCAATGAGAAACTGAAAGCTTAGATTTTTACCACCAATCCAAGGAAAACTAGACTAAAAAGTTGATATATAAACAGAGGCAACAGGATGGATAGAAGGACTGACAGAAGGCTATTCAAATGGATAGACAGAAAGCAGCATTTTGCTTTTCTGTTGAAGATTGTCAGTGGTTCAGCACCGTACAAAACAAAAGAAAAAGAATATTCTAGATTACAGGATGGTTTGGGGATTTTTTTAAGTGTGCAACAGTCACGGTAAACTGGATGTACTAGCAATGACAAGCTTGGCAGAAACTGTGCTTTAAGGAATAATTTGAATTAAGGTAGATTAGTAATTTGCTTATAAAAGCTGAGAGAGAGACCTTCAGAAATATAATATACGTGTTATAAATCCATTGCTTTTCCCTGGGAGCTCTGAGATTTATGTAGAACATGGAAGAGCCACTAGGCATCAGGGGTCTCAGTAGTGGACTCTACTCTAATCAGTCATTGAGATGTGGTTTTGGGGGGCATGGCAGGAAATTTGTGCTGTTCACATCTATTTCCAGCCATTGCAGAACTCTCAGCTTCCTTCTTTCAGGCTTTCTGCATCCCTCCAATACCTACCACCCCTTTGGGAAATTCATGCTGTACTATGAAAAGCTATTCAAACAATGTATTGCCATAAAGCACCTCAGACCCACAAAAATTCCTGATGAACATAGGCAGGACATAGCAGTGTTGAAACAGCAAAAAAAGGCTGGTTTTTACAAAGGGAGGAAGACTTTAAAGGCATGATAGACTTGCAGCACCATATTGTGATGATCCTACATAACTAATGAACTGGGGCATGCACAAGAAATCTATCTTTTCAGAATGTAGGAGGGCTTGTGACAGCCATGATCTCTGCAACCTGAGAGTGCAGGATCTTGGCCACTACCTGCAAGTCACCAAAAAACGAAGCAGAAAGCGGCATTGTCAGTCTGTTTCTGTTTTCAAAGCAAGGTTGAAGAATGAGGAAGGGAAGAAATCCTCTTCATCCTTACTATATGACAGAGTATGCCTCAGAGAAGTGCAGACACTTCGACAGATGAATTAGGCACAATCTCTTTGGTACAGAGATTTCCTTTTCAAGGGTGTGCAGCTCTTCATTGCCTCCTGTGAAATATTATCAGAAAAAATTCCCAGGAGAGATCATAAAATCTTTCACAAAAGAGAAATCACAATGTGAAAGCACAAAGCTTCCTCAGTTGTCAAGTATTTATTGCTAACAGAGACAACACCAAGCGCTGTGCAGTAAAATTAGCTGTAATGAAGAAGTATATGAACCTGTATCCCTTAGGAATTGATATCCGGTATTGTATTGAAATAAGACATGTCATCTATGAATTTGCGATTACTTATACTAGCGGCAAAGTCATGTCAGACCTGTAAAAGTGAAAAGTCTCAATGTTTGGAATAAGTCCTGTTTTAATTTTCATGACTTACAAGTCATACATGCAGGTGAGCAGACAGATTCTGAGCTGGTACCTGAGAGTATTGCTGTAGCTTTTGTCAAAGTTAGGCTAAACTTTACACTGAAATATCCGTGGGAATACACAACGCCAAAGCTCTAATACCACAAAGCCCTGAAGTACATGCTCAAAATCAAATACAAGTTTTGCACAGTGGAATAAATCTATACATGTGTTTACAATTAGGGGTGTACTTTAGGGCTTTGTTGCATATAAGCTTAGACATTTAAGCTTATCAAAGATGCTTTTTATTTCAGAAGATCACTAATAAGAACTTTATCTGAAGAGATGTGTTAAACTTTTCTATATGTGAGATAAGCTTGGTACATAAAAAGACAGATACACACATACGTACAGATACATAGGTATTTTTCCACTAAGTATGACAGATATATGAAATATTGTCCTGCCAAGCTAAATTCTAAATTAATTTCTTCTGACTGCCATAAAAATAGTAATTGAAGTACAAGATGCTCCTTAAAAGAGCAAAACGTGTTAAAATTCAAGATAGAAAATACCAGAAAATTCTTATCTTTCAATTAAAAATTATGAAATATTAATCTCCTGAAGAGAATATCAAGATTTAGTGACTCAAAAGGTATGTATTAATGAAAGAAAACTACCTAATGTAAATTACTGACTGATCACACACATGACAACGACCTACATAAACAACTTGGTAATTATTGCAGGGAGCACCATTAAAGCAGAGATCTGTAAAAACAGTCTGTCTGAAGCATTTCACTGCATCTGTCTCTTAATGATGTTTGAATAACGTGTTTAGTTAGCACCTAAAAAATAATGTACGCATATCTACAAATACAATTCCTACATTTCACGTCCCATATTAGCTACATAGAAAAATGGAAAATCACCATGGAATATATGGATAGATTAATTTAATTGTAATTGATGTTAACACCTGTAGGCTAGTTTCTCCACTGAGACAAATTGGTATAGTTCCACTAATTTCAACAGAGGTATGTTTCTTGCCAGCTGAGCAGCTAGCCTTGTCCTTTTTGGTTTGTTTTCTTTCAATAACCAGATGGAGGCAATTTAAAATACAGATATGAGACTTCTCAGGGAAATTACTAACAATGACATATTATAACATATTTGTGTTTTAAACTAAATTGGAAAATCAGGCATGAAAATAATTAAGATTTCAGACTTAGAGTTTACTTGCCAGTTTGTGACATTGTAACAGATAGCCCTTCCCACATAAGTTCCCCTTTCACCTTAGTCATTCAGAAATCCCCTGTACATACTGAACCGTTTCCTACAACCTTTGTTGTCACAGCTTAGATTTTGTTCCTCCCCAGCTGAAGTAACAGTTGACGTCTGGATCATACTATGGCTGCATTTTCCCCACAAGATACAAATTCTTGGATCAAGTAGGAAAAGCTCAAAACTATTCTCAATAGTGAGGGAGGAACTAATAACTCAAGGAACATGACATTTTTATTAAGCACCATGGTCTAGGATTCTTCAGGAACCAGCTTTAATAATTTGGTTGTACACTGCTCCGAAGGGATTAATATTATTTACTTATAAGCATGGCTTGAAGGAGGACTGCTAACACATCCTGTACTCTTTCATCAGCTCTGCATCCTATTTGGGCTACACATAATTCAGAAGAATCATCACAGACTGATTTCCCAACTATCTATGTGCCTCCAAGCACACACAAGGGAAAACTCTACCAAGCATAAAAAATGGCCTTTAATATCACAGTATACCTTTTGAGATGCCTACCTAAACTAATTCAGAAAAGCAGATGAGCATTTCAGCCTGTTTGTTCAGAATAATATAGCGAATCCTACACTGTCATATATAAGAAGATCAAACTGGGACCATCTTCAGTATTAATCACTGCTGTCCATATAGATTTTACTTGTTATTCCCCATATTTTGTTAAATATTTGGTAATAGACTGTTCCGTGCTGGTAGTCAGAGAATGGCAGACATTTAAGAAAACAGCATAGTTGTAACACTTTTAAATAGTGCATAAAGATAGAAATAATATACTCAAATGTAAGTGTTCTTTATGTGCCATTGATAAGACTAATCTTATTTAAGTTATAATCATTTCAAAATGCCTTATAGAAATAACTAATTTTAATGGTACATCAGCATAAAACTCTTCCAGAATCTTTTAACATACTGTTATTGAACATTCAAAGTTATGACAACTGAGTAGAAGCACTACTTCTCCCCATTTAAAATTTGTTTACTTTTTTTATTTGATTAACAGAAGGATTCATGCCTACTGGAGTTCAACAACAGGCTTAAGAATACACACTTTTAGTCTCTTCAGGGCTTATGAGAACTAACTGATCTCCCATTGTCACAGTGGAAATTCAAGAAGGAAGTTTACATTTAAATGACATAATATAAACTAAAACTATTTCTCATTCAGCTGTGTTTGACACTTTGTGTAACTTCACAAGCACAAAATATGAATGCATATGTGCTGTATGGCTTCAGTACAGAGCAGTACAATAAAACAATGAATCACCCTTCAAGAGTTTCACTTGAACAACAAAGTATATATGAAAGAAAAAAAGGGGAAAAGGGAGTATAGACAGGACTAAAGCTTGCAGTAAGGAAAGTAAAACAGTACATGCAGGAGACAATACAGATATATCAAAAGGTTCCCTCATAAAAAAAGGGAGGAGGAGAAAGTTCACTGAATTAATAACTCCAAGCATTAGGAGAAGGAAGTAGCTGGTCTCAGCCAGGAATGAGGAAATCAGCTGTGGATGATTAGCAAACAACCGCCTCATTTACATGATCTCAATGTACTTCAGAGAGTACTCTGATGATTAACTAGTTTGAGTCTGCTGCTGATCATAAAAAGGCTTTCCCTGATACCTGGTAAACTAGATAAGCATGGTTTAGAGATTATAATTTTGTGGACTTTTCCACACCAGATAGTCAGAAATGAGAGATGTTGTCAGGTCAAAACTAATGGCTGGTGACAAGTGCTGGGTCTCTGTATTTACACAGCAGACACACCCAGAGCAGCTTCCCTCAGGGCTGCAGCCTGATGCTGTTGTAGGTACTTTACAAATAAAAGGCTTATCCCGTTGCTGCCTGAGCACATACCACTAACACAGTTCAGAATATGTCATGATGTTACAAATAAATAAATATACAGCTATAATAACACCAAAACACTGTTAATGCACAGCATATGGAAAATGGGAAAAAATACAGAAAAATAGGCCTCCAGATTTAGTACAGCTATTAACGTAGCTTGTTATACTTTGTCAGTTAAACATTTTGAGACAGACATGAAGGTAAAAGTACTTGAGCCAATATGAGAGCTTAATACCACCAAAAGGTAAGATCTTGGTTTTTTCCCTCCCTTTCATTCCCAGCTACAGGCCCTTCACTCTGCACTGAGGCCCACTTCAGATCCCATGTGCATGTATACATGCAGGGACGCAAACATAAAGAGTTGATTCAACTCACAAATCTGACAGAAGACTGTTTGCGTGTTTTTTCTGGGTCAGCAGGGAGAAATTTCTGTCTTTCAGTAATGATGTCCTACTAGATTACTAATCTGAATCGAGCCATATAATTTAATTTCATCCCAAAGATGCATTATTACTAGATACTGACTTCACTGAAACGATCTGGGATAAAAAAAAAAACCAAACAAACAAAAAAAACCCCACAAAACAAAACAAAAAAACCCCAACCAACCAACCAACCACACACCAGACTTCAAAAAGTGGATTTTTAAGCCAGATCATTTTGGTAATCCATTTTACAATGCTTCCTAAAAAATATTGTATTGGCAGAACTAAGGAAGCAGACAATCTGAACACATGACTGGAAACAAGCCATCAAGGAAAGCAGACGGTTTCTTAAATTGGCTTTCTTGGGAAAACCAATGGCTGGCAAACCCATACCTTTAGGGTGCATGTATTTTCAGAGTTCAGTTACTTCACTGGTGCATACCTCTGTCCACATGAATTATCTATTCTTGAAAAGTGAACTTTTCTAGTGACTGTTCTTTTTTCCAACATTGCTTTTACTGTAGGTTTCCACAGAATGGCTGAGCCAATGTAACATCATTCTGCTACGTGAAGCAGTCATCTGACTTCCTCCATTCATTTTGTCTTTCCTTGAACCAGTTACAGCACTGGTGTGAGCCCTCTGAGAGGTGTTTCAGCTCCCACCATATCACAGAGAACTATTCACTTGTTCCGTTGGATTAGTTTTCTCTGGTTTAGTGAGTGGAAGTGGCTTAGGGTAGGATCCGAAAAACACAATAGCCAGCATCAGGGAAGCAACAGGAATGCATGGCCAGGAGAAGGGGGAAATTTAATTGACCCTGTCAGCAGTGGCAAGCTACTAAACCAGTTCAACCTCAGAACAAGAAAAACAAAGCCTCACCTGACTGAAGATAATAACCAATGGCTCAGTTACTGCGGGCTGTAATATTTGGCACAACAGCTGAATTCAGCTGTTTTTCAAAGAAAGTCCTGTCACCTTCCGTGTTTCTGGTCATGAAGGGAATAACCAAAGAGGAATTGCAGTCCTCTCAGTAAGAGAAGCCCACATTCTTGGCAATGAAAACAATACTCCTGCGCCATGACAGGCAGTAGTAGTGAAGAATATAGTTCATGTATTTTGTAACACTGTTTGTAGCAAGTGCGGTGATACAGGTATGTGCTTTTTGGAGTAGGATCAATGCAAAGAACTTTATCAGATGAGGGACCTTATCAGAAGAAGGACTTCTCTTCCTGTCCCTCTGTCCCCTCACTGGGTTGCTTATCATCCTTAACAGCCTGCTAGGATTCACATTCACTTGCACCAAATGTGAGGTGGCTCAGTTCTCTTTGGATCCTTTCCTTGCTAAAAGCAGCAATGCTCCTGGCCATGAGGAAGGGGGAGGTGAACATTTCCATTGAAGGAAGACAATCACTGAGATGATATAGACCCAAACCTCTGTAGAGGCCAAAGGAAAAGGGAACAGGGAAAAGGGAACAGAGAAAAGGCAATAGAGCAGGGGCAGAGGCACAATTATGCTCAGAGCCAGACTGCACACTGTGACAGAGCACAGCAAAATCTAGTGCTGCAAATACAATCCTGGCATTGCAGGAACTCATAAGTGTAGCATGTACATTTAGAACTGCAGTTATTAGTGTATATCACCATATGCTGTACCCACCCACTGCTAATAGCAAGGATCCTTTTTTCTTTCCAGCATGAAAAAGGGATTCATTATTGGCTGGATTCTGCCTGAAGGCTGTGGGAGAATAATGGCCACTGGAAATAAAACACAGCTATTGCCATCTTAACACCTGCAGTTTTACTTCCATTACAGCATGACTCCTCTAGGCATAAAAAACTACCAGTTTGAGTTGTGCCCTTCTCTAAATACAAGATGATTTTACATGAGCTGTCTGCTGTATTTTTCTTAAGTAGAAGGATCAAGCAAGTCTCAGTCCTGTTATATTTTGCTATGGATCCTGACTGATGCCAATTAAGCCACAAGTATAACTGTCTGACTTTGGTGATGTAGCAACATGCCACGTGAGACTGCAGCAAGAGATACAGCCCGCAGCCCAGAATGCAGGAGTGTCTGCGAGTAGAGAGGGAACTGGTGAAACAGGCGCTTTTCAGACTTATTAGAATATTTTATTTCATGTAGTCTTGTGTGCTTATAGAAAAGAAATGTAGCCAAAAAAAAAAAAGGATTTATTTTCTTTTAAGGACACCCTTTCCTTGGGTGTATTTGAAGAAAAGTGGATGTTAAGCTTCTCAGAATGAGTACCGGATAGTTCTGAGGGCTCCAGGTACCCAGCAGTGCATGGAGTACTGCCACCTTTTGGTCATTTTCTGCAAAAAAACTTTTTCCTTGCTGTTTAGAATCTCGCCAGTGTGTAACATTATTTTTCCATAAAATCCTTCTGTCTTGGAAATTCTCTCTCCCTTCTTTTAGCTGAGAGGCATGGAGAGATATTTGGAAGGATATTTAATATCCCTTGTTGTACATGATTATTAGGTCATTTTCTTGGTTTTCAAGTAGTCTTTTTTTACAATGCTGAGAAGGCTTTGTGTTTGATCAATGTGAAATAAAAACATACTATTACAGTTTTATTCAGACTCACAACAATATTGCTATACATGACTGAATCTTTAGATACTGCTATCCCAGATAGAGTTATTAAATATGTCCTTCTTTGAAACGGGTGTCACAAATAATAACAACCAAGAACCCTGCTCTAAACCACAACACTGGGAACCAATATCCTAAGAAACGTACAACTTTCAGTGTGATACAAAAAGCAGTCCACACCCATTCACTCCAAGAGATATTTAATGCAGGGAATTGTTTTTCTATTACAAAAAAGAGCCACATATAGCATTCCTCTGAAGTCAACAGGAATTTTGTGTAAGACGACCCAGGTTGAAACTTTTCAGGTTGTACTTGCTACCTGCATAAATTACTGGATTTCACTTAACTTTCTGTCCAGATTTACACACAATTCTTCTTCTAGGGAGAAGAGTAAAATGCCAGTTCCTAAAATTTCCAAAGGTCCTACTCTTTGGACTGAAGGAAATAGGAAAGGAAGGAGAATAGACACCACCTTGGATGGTCAGGCAACAGGAGAGTAAACTATCATATTTATTTTTATCATTTAAATTGTAAAGTACTCAAAGTGACCATTCTTCTTGATCTCAGGAGCTATAATCTTTTTTAGGTAGGGTCTGTTGCAACAGGACAAGGGGTAATGGTTTTAAACTAAAAGAAGGGAGATTCAGACTAAATATAGGAAGAAATATTTTATGACAAGGGTGGTGAGACACTGGAACAGGTTGTCCAGAAAGGAGGTAGATGCCCCAGCCCTGAAAATATTCAAAGTCAGGATGGATGGGGCTCTGAGCAACCTTGAAGATGTCCCTGCTCATTGCAGGGAAGTTGGACTAGATGGCTTTTAAAGGTCCCTTCCAACCCAACCCATTCTATGATTGTATAATAACATTTAGGGGAGCATAAAGGGGAACTGGTATTTTCAGACAGGTAAGAAGCAGGCTTGAGTTCTTTCAATAACTGCTCTTTCTCCTGCATTTAGTTATGATCTTATATCCCTGAAGCCAGAAAGAGGATCCCCCAGGTACAGGACATTTTTTTTAGTGACAAGTATTTTTACAAGATTATTCTCTTTTCTCAGAGGGTAAAAGGTCAGTGCTTACTTTGACTGCTGCATTAGACCTTCATGGTTACATTTCGAAGCTATCCTTCTGCTGGAAACAAAATCCTTTTATTGTTACAGGATTAGTGCACATAACTTTCCAAATGCTGCTTTGAAAATGGAGCCAAGAAATATTATTGGTGTGTACTTTCTGCAAATAATCTGGGCTGTAGTTATGAGCCAGTCTCACAACAGCACAGTTACATATGTATCTTTTAATGTACTATCTATAGACACTCATTTAGACCTATCTGGATTTCTTTAGTAGTTGGACGACTATTTAAAAAAGGAAATGCTAAGACACCAGTTTCAACCTACCTCTTTCTTTGCACAGATTAGCACAATCTGTCTTGCCTCTGCTAACACTTTTTCTTGCTTTTTTCCAATTGTCTCATAGGAATAAAGCTAAGAAAACCTCTTAAAACTAATAACATAATCTTTGTTTTGCTTAGTTCCACTAGAAACTTAAAACCTGCACTGCAGTGATGGAATCAACCTGGTGCTGGCATTGCCAATTCCCCAGTTCCTCAGGTCTGATTAGAATTTTTCTCTTGCTCTGAATTAAAATAGGTTTAGAATCTTATTACATTGGACAATTGCCTCAGGTGAGAATTAGTTTTCTCCTTCTGTTACTGTACACCACCTACTGTAATCAGTGTTAATTTCTAACCATAAATGTTTAAAATTGTCCTCCACTTGTATATCAACTTTTAAATGAGAATAGACCTTCTTAACTTTGTTTTAACCACTAAAATAATCAGTAATGGTCTTGAAAAAGAAATAGAGGAAAAGAAAATGTCTTGTAGTGGAGAGAACATCTAGTTTCTGTGCCTTGATTACACTAAGGCATGACATGCATCACTTATCCAGCACTACCAAATCTAAAGAAGTTCCTGATATGCCTGGTGATGTATCACTAAGCACCTCATGCAGTTTGAGAGAGCTAGAAAGCCTAGAATTTGGGTACCACCTAAGTAGGCATTTTTAGGATTATAATTTTAGCCTTAAGTGCCCAGTTGTGCATTTGGCATACTAATATATTTAACCTGATTTGAATCTTATTCCTGACTGTCATTTTTTTTTTCTGTTTATACAATAAAGTAGGAAGTATAGCGTAAGAAGGTATCATCTGGAGAGTAATTCAATTACCTGTGATGAATTCTTCCTCTGATTGCCCTCTGCGTGGTGGAAACCTCTTTCCCCAACAGAGGCACTTTCATTGGAGTGCCTTAAATTCAGCCATGTGAAAAGCATCCAGGGTTACAAAATAATGCCTCCCTTGCATGGTTAACCCAGCAACTTAGAGTCATAGAATCACAGAACCATAAAATGGTTAGGGTTGGAAAGGACCTCAAGATCATCACTTTCAACCCCCTGCCATGGGCAGGGACACCTTGCACTAGACCATGTCACCCAAGGCTCTGTCCAGCCTGGCCTTGAACACTGCCAGGGATGGAGCATTCACAGCTTCTTTGGGCAACCTGTTCCAGTGCCTCACCACCCTTACAATAAAGAACTTCTTCCTTATACGTAACCTAAACTTTCCCTGTTTAAGTTTGAACCCATTACCCCTTATCCTATCACTGAAGTCCCTAATGAAGAAACCCTCCCCAGCATCCTTATAGGCCACCTTCAGATATTGGAAGGCTGCTATGAGCTCACCAAGCAGCTTCTCTTCTCCAGGCTGAACAGCCCCAACTTTCTCAGCCTGTCTTCATATGGAAGGGTTTTCTAAAAGCAAGTAAATTATGGTCTTCTTCTTTGGTATTGTCATGCTCACATCTTATGTAGAACTGACATGCAGTCAATATACCATACATCCCACAAGCCACATTTCAACTATTTCAAGACTAAATCTATCACTGACCTTAGCTTTCATCTTCCTCTTTTGTCAAAATTTTCTAGGATTTAAATATAATCCAACTAGAAAGAACAGAGATTATTTATTCAGTAAGTAATGATAATTTCTCTTATGTTGGTGTGGTATGAATACAGACAGCATCCAAAAGTCTTACTGCCACTGGTGTAACAGAGTTCTTCTTTGGTGTGATTAAAAATCAAATAGTTCTAAAGAACCCATTTATAAAATTTGAATTTCGAATGCTTACTTCACTGCTGAAAATCTTGTATTATGTTCAGACAGCTGATCTGTAAATCCTCCCAATCCTTAAACTCCAAAGTACTATCATTCATTAGATAAGGATAGCGACTACCTCATTTAAAATGAATCCTAGCAGATGACAGGCAGTGGAGGGAATATTTTCTCGTGTGACATGAGCCAGAAATACAGTTACCTAAAGGAAATAGCATTGAGGGGTAGTAGATATTAAACAGGGGAAATGCCTGTACGATGATGACTGTGAAGGAGGCCATTCAAAGCTTCTGCACAAGCAATATTTCTTACACAGTCTTGGCTACAATCCAAGGCTATACACTCACACATACATATGTATGTATAAAAAATATACAGGCCATCCTGGTGAATAATTTAAAACTTAAATTAAAAATTCTAACATAGATTAATCCAACAGTTGTGGGCTACTTATTATGAAGGCCCACTGTCAAATGTTACAAGGAACAATATTATTTTACTGTATTGTTTAAATATATTTGGTCTTGTGATGCATAGAAAACTGATGGTGTAAATCTGGGTCTTAAGTCTCATTTGGCAAGAAGTAGACATATCTGAGGATTTAATCCTCTGAGGACAAAGTAATAATTCAGTTCCAATTCTTGCAAGTTATACACATGCCTAAGTTCCTGCACACAACACAAAAAATCAATGAGAATGTTTACGTGGCTAAATTTCAGGCATACCCATAAAGTTGAAAGAACTATGGTCTTAGCATGTACATGGATAGGAGTAGTTTCATAACAAAGTGGAGAAGGGTCTGTAACAACTACACATGTTCTCCATAAAACCTGGAGTAAGGTTTAATGACCTTAAATTAAACAGATGCTTCGAAGTGATAGTGAAGTATAAATAACAATAGCCGTCAGGATTGCTTCAGTCTGGTATTTAATTAAGGTTTCACTTTCTCTATGTTTGCAGTTGATTTTCACTTAAAAAAAGTGAAACTAAAAGAGCAAACTTGCTATATATATTTCAGGAAAGTAAAACCTTTTGGAGATGAAGTATGTGTTTTGAAATTACTGTTTCTCCTTTAGCGCTAGTGCATAACAGAACAAGTTTGCCACAACTTATGGATATATGTAAGCACATTATGGATGCCTATCTGTATAAATGCTATAACACACGGATGTGTTGGGATGGAATGCTGGTGTGTTTTGCAGGCAAGCCATTCATCTGTACAGCCTGATGCAAAAAAGGGCTCTGTCAAGTGTGTGACAGCAATCCTAGATGAGGATTCTGGAAGAGAATAGGCTCAGATATATTAGAACAGTTTTGCTCTGAGAAGGTGGAACCACCCTCTCTGGCCAGTTACTATGGAGTATACTAGTGCTAATGTAGACGCAAGCCTGTGCAGGATACACAAAGGCCTACCTGCATATGATTGATAACACTTTTGACAGCAACTATTTTTACAACAGCAAGCGGGATGGAGAAGGGCAAAGGAAAATATATTTCCATAGAGCAAAAAGTGAAGTCTTCAGACATTCTTAAGTAAAAGTTTGAAGGTTATTTTCCCCCTTCATCAAAAAAACCCAGAAAAAAAGAGACCAAAAAAACCCCAACATCCCACAACAACCAAACAACCGAAAAAAAAAGTTAAACTACTTAAATAATACAAAGAAAAAAAAAAAAGATCCTCAGGATTTAATACAGAAAAATGACAGCTATTTCTACCACACAAACCTAAAGTGACACCATGAGTGGTGTGACATGCTCTTCCAGTGCATGGCTAAGGCAGGAATGAAAAGCTTAGTTCAAATGCAGTCTGGAAACAAGAGAAAAATGCTTTCAGTTGTGTTTTGGTCTTGTCCAGCACAGTACCATTGGTATTCAGGATGTATCCACAGTTTTAAAGATATGGGGTACCTCCCGTCAATGTTTAGGATGCATTTCCGCCTGGATTGCAGCAGTAAGGTCAAGAGAAGTTTGGAATTTATTACACTGAAAAGACTGCTGCTGTGGGACCTCTCTGGCATCAAGCCCCAGTGAGCAGAAAGCAGCCCCCTATAACCACTGGTCGACACAATCTCCATTGTTCTCTCAGGTTTCACAGCTGCAAAGGTTGCTTCCTTTCCCAGAAAGCAAGAGCTCTCCTCTCTGCAAAGCTGCACAGCAGATCCATGACAGGAAGGATTTTTCTGTTTCTGTCTCATTTGCGGGGAGAGAGGGTGCTGATCTTGTACACTCTTTACTGCTTATTTTGCCCTGTCCCAGAATCAATTAACCTAGCCTTAATAGCCCAGTGGGCCTCAGGTGGCTGAGGCTTGATAAGGCATTTCCTCTCTGTGTGGTAGTTGTGATAAAATTACTTGAAGGATACACCTCCTAAGTTATTTAGGTTTTTTTTTTATTTAATCAAAAAACAGCTTTTGCCTTACATATAAGAGTTTGAAGATAGGCCAAGAACACGTGAATGAAATATTTTAAAGCCCTGTTTAATTGATTGTGCTCCTCAAAGACATTCTTGCCACTTCCTGACAGGATCCTTCACCTAACATTTTCCTTTAATGAAGGGATCTTAGGCTAAACATGTTTCTCAAACATTTTAGTAACTTGATCCCTTTCTGTACTGGAATTCCCCTAAGCCTCCTAGCAGGAATCACCGGCAATTCCCAGTTGATGACAGTCTGAAACGTAGGATATTTGTGCCGTAAGGTATATACAGTTTGAACAAATCTCTGGAGTTTAAAAATGGATATTGGCATGCTATAAAATGGGAACTCTAGACCTAGTATCTTAATCCCCTGCTATGGCGTAGTGCCATCTCGTGGACACCAACAAAAAGCAGTGAAGGCAAAGAAGGTGGGAAGGAAGATGGCGGGAGAACAGGTCATGTTAGGAAAGAAACTAAAACCCATTTCATCTGCTATGTTCCTTATGTAATAGAGCAACTTATAGGCATCTGACTACTTAATTGCCATTGCATATGTTTATCCTTGAGTGCCTTCATGGTCTTTGCAGGCAACGTATTTGTGAAATCTGTGTGTGACCACTCCAGAAAGCTCAAACTTAAAACATGTGAAGATCTGGCCCAAAATCTGCAATTTAATCATGGGTAACGCTAAGTAACAAAGGCAGAAAAAAAATTACTAAAATAAAAAAGATCAAGAAGTTAACATAGTCCTTATATATAATTACTACTGTGTATTAATATCTATGCATAATTTTTCATATTTAATACAGTTAAAAGAACTTAACCCACAAAACATTTCTGTGAACTAGGTACCAGAAAAACCTAGAGGAAAAATGATTTGGTTTACTTCACAGATTTGGTGGTCTGAGAAAGACAGTATGTCATTGGTTTCTTTCTGATGAAGTGATTTCACATTATTTCCAAATGATCCTATTCCACACCAAAAGGACATGAAACAATTTTGATTTATATTGATTTAAAATCAGACTTCCAGTGTAAAGCTAAGCTGTCATGCTTCTGAATTCTCACTTCAGCTGTGCTTAGGCATTTTTTGTCAGTCTAGTAAGCTTTTAGTGACTCCCCAAAATAAATGCAACTCTAATCAGCAACTAAAAAACAGCATCAAGTCTGAACCTAACCTTTTGCTATAAAGTAATAAATATTATTCATATTAAGAACTACTTTGTTTTCCTAGGTAGATCACAGTCTCCTCCACTGCTTTAGTTAAAGCATGACTGGAAATTTTTGCTAAAGGAAATGTATCTGCCTTTGTTAGATTAGGATTTGGCAGCAAACTCTGAAATATTAGTCTCTCTGATCAGATGACACCAGGGCTTAAAACTTTTCACATTCTTTTAGTTATACTTTCTAGTAGAGCCCTACAGAAATTCTCACATTTGAATTTTTAAAAAGCCTCATTTTTGCTTTTTGCCTGATGCTGAATGAGCACAAAGAGCTCTGGCATTTTATCTTCTTGTGAAAATGCAGTTGGTTTTAGACTAGAAAAAAAATAAATTGGCTTATTTCCAACATGGATGTATGTGTTGCAATAAAATTTACTTTCTTGAGAGAAGGTGCCCATACACATAAAATACAGTGAATTTAGGCATTCAAACCAGCAATTTAATGGACTGACACTTATGCCACCAATAAAAGATGCCACAAAAAAAAACAAACAGGAGAGGATCTAATATTTGCCAGCCATAAGCTGTTAGAGGCCTATCTTTATTCAGCATTCACAGCTACTGCCTCACTTCTAGAGCTGTGTCTATGTCCCATCAGCCACTACTCATAAAAAATAAGAGACAGGATACAAAGTATTTTTCCAACTTTGCAATACTTGGTAACTTAATGGTTAAAGCATTCGATTTTGACAGGGAAACTCCATGTTTGAATTCTTCTGGATAAACTGAAACATTGATTTTTGTTCTTTTATGACTGATCTGAGTTACCACCTTTTCAGGATACACAATCAATGTTATTTTCTCCTTTTGTTCTGGCTCCAAACTAGAGGACAAGAAATTCAAATTCATTTGCTCTAAGAAAGAGCTCTGATTACTGTGTTTGCAGGGAGGAGGCGCACAGAAAAACTTTTCATGTCTTGTTCCTACCTATTTTTGAACAGATGAATCTAAACCCAGTTCCCATTAAAAATAAAAAAAACCCCACTAAAACCCACAGTCCTTCATGTAACATTTCCAAGATTCCTTAAACTAGCAATGCAGTTTGATTTTATGCTGGTTTTGTGAACATTCCTTATAAATACACTAAGTTCTTTAATTTCTGACAAAAGGACAGACTTGAAAAGGGTTGAGGTTTTTTTTTTTCACTTTTTTAAGTGTTGGTCAGGCATAAAAAGATTTTAGAATGCTACCCCGGTCTTAGAATATATCGCCGACACTGTCAGAATGTTTTACAATGTGATCTCTCTCCCCTACTTCCATATAAGATTAATAAAGTCCTTACCTCGCCTTTGGCCTCCAGATCCTATTCCAGCAGGAAATCACACTCTAAGTGATCCTGCCAGATGCTTCATTGAGTCTCATTATCAGTGAAAGTGGCAGGCATGTTCCATCACAGATCTTCCCAAATGCATTGAAGTGGAACAGGAAAAAAGAAAATAGATGTGTGCTGTAAGTATTGGTTGTCATTATAATTAGTATTCTTTATTTCTAGGCAATACACACGTAAGAATTTGATTTACCCTGAAGTTTTTAGGAGTTTTGTTTTGTATGCTTACGCCTGTATTACTGCAGCCAAATAAATTATTTCATTAAAACCTATATTTTAAAATATCATCCTAATATATACAATGAAATACTGTACACAGATACATTTCTGAGCATCATTATGCTGCCCAGTACAATGTAGAGTGTATTTCTCTGAAACGCACCTAATTGCAGAAATATTAACATCATTATGTTTTCAAAAAGCAATCCAGTGGGAGGAAAAAAAAGCCCAAGTACACCAGAATAATTTTAGCAGAGATGAGCCAAAGTGCATGAGGGACTCTGTTAACAGTTATTATCTATTCAGGCTGGGCCGAGTGATGGGACTGGATTCAATGCATGACTGTCAATTTTAAGTATGCTATGACAATATAGCCATGTGTTCAATCAAGTTTTTTGGATTACTCTGGAAAGTGATATTAAATCTGCATTTTGTAAGCTTTTTTTCCTTTTTCAAAAAGTCACATTTCCAGGATATAACTGATTTATTGCTCTGTACTATGAGTTATTATTCTAGATTTCCAAGGGGAAAGGACTGGTATTTTTGCCTTCAAGACTGCTCTAAGAAAACACTTGCATTTAGAATAAGAAATTTTTTAGACTTATGAGATATTATCCAGGATACAAGTGGAAATATTAAGAGTTATATCCCATCTGAGGCTGAAATTAATATATTTCAAATTTCTGTTTCACTCTTGCACACATGGAATATGTTTAATATAATTCTCAATGCCCTTAGACTTCTTTAAAACCTAACTGAAATAAATTTACTGTCAGAAGAAAGAACTGTGTATTCACACAGGAGTAATTACTTTTAGTCTTTTAACACATTTTAGCCTGAAACCTAGTGAGTTTGCCACTACGGAGAATCTGACATGAAGAAAACACCTCTAATTGTAATCCTATAACCTCTAACTTACTTGGAACTTAACTCTAGCCGTTATTGTGACTGCACTATAAAAAGAACTGTTGGAAGATCAATTGTGAATGGCACTGGAAAAATAAACTTTTATTTCTCTTCAATTCATACACTATAGCAACATAGATGAGATCTGATCAACTAGCCAAGTTCAGCAAAAGATGTGGATATCTGACAGACTATCAACCAAAACTGTCTAGCATGTTTCCTCAAGCCAAATTTAGTACTAGGTAGCAATGTACAGCACACTGGTTCAGTCCTGCCCCCATGACAGGACTTTTGTCAGGCAAAAATGCACGTGAAGTCCAAGAGGCTGACTAGAGTCATGCAGGTTCCAGCATAACAGAGCCACATAGCCAGTCCTATACTGTCATGTGCACCTAGAAATCACAGCAAAGCCATAGTGCACCTGATTTTTGCCAGGACAACATATTTTACTAACAGTATTACAAAATATTCATGTACCATAACAATGTTACAAAGGTAATTCTGCATGGACGTCTTCACCGTTTTATAAATTCCACCCATACTTAAATGTCAGAAGTTCTTCTGCCTGCCTTTCAATCCAGGCAGATACTGCCTTTTCGGTCCAGACCTTAAAGCTCTGAAACAAATTATGCTGTTTACATGCTTAAAGCTCCTTCAGACTAACTATAGTAAATATGCAACATCCTTCAACATGATCACAAATTATTTATGACTACTATGCTGCACAATATGAAAAATAGATATTTTATAGAAATATTATTTGCTGTGACTGAGTTCAAGCCTGATATCTTTGCCCAATACACAAAATATGCTGTTATTTTGTCTTTTTCATTTAGACCAGAACTCTTCCTCCTCTGGGTCAAAGCAAATACAGTTGGACATTGCCACTCCAATTCTGCTTACAGATTTTAGAGTAATCATCAGAGCAATTTGCAAAAGATACCATATTTTATTACTGAAGCCCATGGATTATTTTTCAGGAGCAATTTTGTTCAGTTCTCGCTTTTCTTGAATGTCACTGACTGAGGTTATTCCTCCTTTCTTACTAATGACTGTCACTGTATGGAATCTTGAATTCTTGGTCTTAAAAATTGCCATGAAAATAGATCATCCCACTAGTCTGTAGTGCATAATATATATTCATGATCTTCCTAACTTGCTTGCTTAAATATGTACTGCACTAACATGTTTTCTTGTTTTATGCTTCAATTTATATACCAACAGTATTTCAAAACCCAAGGTTGTTCTTTGTAACATCTAATTACTATAGTGTTACAGCCAGGAAATATAGTCAGTTATATTGAATAAGCTCAGAATTCCTATTTGAGCTACATCCATGAAACACCATTATATGCACCTGTCTGTGGCAATGACAGAATACATGTTGTAAATGTTTACAGTTATCATTTTAGTGTCTAAATTTGATTTCTCTAAGAAACACCATTGGCTTTCTCTTGCTATTTATAAAGGAGCCCTACTTCAGAGAGAATAGAAAACCAGCAAAACCAAGCAGGACACTAAATTCATCTCAGGGGTCTGCTAACATCTGAAACCACACAAGATTACTCAAGAGGCTCTTCATGTATTTATCACCCCATAGCTTACAGTTTCCATTCCATTCATTCCATTTCCCTCCATTTACTCTATGCATGTGTGACTTATATGTATATATACATGACAGTCAATATGGATCCCTAAGATGCCAACAGTGAACTGCCTATGCTATGACACATATGTCAATCAGGTTTGAAAATGTCCTGGACAAAAACATTTATCATGTTCCAGAAACTATAGCAGCTGCCTGATAAACACTGTCCATAAAAACAAAACAACTAGCAAGTGAGGATGATAAGATAAAAGTAACTTAAAAATCATGTTACAGATGAGAAGAACATTTGGGCTTTGCACAAACAGTACTGTTTTTCTTTATTAGTACATTTCTTGGTTAATAGCTCCTGGTGAGCCCCAAAGCAGAAACTTGTGACCACATATTCAGCCTTTCTTCAAAGCCAAACACAGCTGCCCACAAATAAAATAAATAAATAAATAAACAAACAAAAAAAACCCCATACCTAAAAAAAACCCATCCCCCAAAACCTGAAGCTTTACAGTAAGGTGGCAAGATGTGGATGGCATGTGGTGCCAAAATTCCAAAACTCAAGTTCCAAAATTCAGGTTCCAAAATTCAAGTTCTGAAAATCCTGTCCCAACAAAGGAGCTACTGGGGCTATTTGTTTGTGTGTTTGTTTTCCCTTTTGTGTAAGTTGTGGTTTATACACTGTGAAGAGTGAAGTAGCACCACCTGTAGGTGACAGTTGGAATGACTGAGCCTACACCACTCTTGATGTGTGCCCTGAAGCACACACTCTGCCCCACTTCCTTCAACTGTAAAATGAGCATATTGTAGTACCTTGCTCAGAGCAGGGGTGAAAAGATAACCAGTAATGTAAACATGTAAAAATGTTGTGGTCCTGAACTATACACTTCTAAAATGAGAAGGATGGTGGGCCTGGCAGCCTTTGGTATACTGATTTTTTTCTGACAGATAAATTACCAGAACATGAAGATCATTTGTTGTTTAATCTTTCATTAAACATTTGTCAGTTGTCAGTTCCCGGAGGCAGAATTATCGGGGACTGAGCAACTCCCAATGAACAGTACCCAGAAGTCCTCCAGCTTTGTCAAGAGATGATTCAAAGGAAGACCAGGGGCCTACACCTCCAGCTGCCAGACTGTATGCAAGCCAACAGGAGCAAGCACACCACTAGATACTGCCTCCAAACTGAAATAATTAAGAACCAGTTTATGACTCATCTGTAATATGCTGTCTCTTCAGTCTGCTTCATTCATAAACAGATGGACTGTAAATATGCATGAAACAAATTTTTCAAAACCGACTTGTAACCTCATAACCAAACACTGGTTTGGTTAAAAAAATCCAAACTGGATAAACTGGATAAAAGAAAAAGGATAAACCGAAAAGGGATAAACCTCTATGAAAACAGAATTGAAACAGATCTCTGAATTAAGTGCAAGAAATACAAAACATAACATCAGGTTTCTGTGAGCCATGGCTGGGCTGCCTGTAAGAACAATGTCAACACCAATTAAAGCACCTATTTCAATCCAGTCAGGGGAACACAGGCTTAGGCTACAGCAACACCTGTCCTTGCACCAGGGAGGTTGATTTGGGGAATTTAAGACCCTGAGAGGATGCTTTCTGTGACTTTAGATGGCACATGGGAGATTCAAGATGTTAACCCATCATGATTTCTGACTCACATGTTCCTATGACTCTTAGGTACAGCCAAAGAGTCTATGGATTTTCCATAATTCCTTCCTGTGGGAAAAGCAGCAAAGCAGTAACAAGCTGCTGACACTGATGCTGCTGGGTCTCCCAGGACCCACTCACACACATGTCCTTCCACCAGGCTGGCATCCTCTTGGTACTCAGACCTGCAAATCCATCACCTCAGCTCTCCTACATAGATGGCATCTGCCCTATGTTACTCATCACTCCAGACTCAATGGTGAGGGTGTCTTGGCAGCTCTGGTCCTTTGGAACAGCAAGACTAAAAATGTACCTTTCTTTGAGTAAGCTTATGAACCTTACTGGTTAAAACAACATGTGGACCACATTTGGACTTTCGCTATGTTTTGAGATAATATTGATTAAACTTAAGCTTTGATATTCATATCAAAATGAAGGTCAAAAACAAGGAGTGGGAAGAAAAAAATCTGGACTCTCAGAGTTGGGTTTTCTTTACAATATACTTAGCATTTGTGGAGACAGACTTAAAACATTCTTTCGTATAAGCCACTTGGAACCACGATATACATGCTGCGTGTCACTGCCACATCCCACAACCTCAACACAGCAGAAGCCAAGCACAGTTGAAAAAATTAGATATTCCAAAAGGGGGATCCCCAGCTTTTCCTCTTGCTGCTGTTATTACAAGCCAGGTTTAAGACCCCACCTACCTCTACAAAGTTTTTACCAATGTGTTTACTCACAGAATGAGGAATGCAATTCAGAAGACTTGTTAAAGCTACATATATTAGTAACCATTCTCCTAATTAATTATTAGCGAGCCAGACTTAGAAATGTCTACAAATTCTGACTGAATGCTTGACAGGAATCCGTATGCAGGAGATAAACACATCATCAAACAGGACAGAAGTGAACAAACTCACGTGGTATCTGCTACATGGTGAAGACATTACTTTGTTCATAACACCCTCCTTGATATGAGTATTTAATAAGTATTTCTATTCGGTAAAAGGCAAAGCTGGACCCAAAAAAAAACCCCAAAAGCACCCAAAATCAACCCAGGTTATTGTAATCCCAAAGCCCATTATTGAAACCTGGGGCTCCTTTGTCTTGTATGACGCACTTACCTGGCTTTGAAAGGTTGCACAGACACTGCTAGTTCTGGGAAAACTTTGACAAGCTTATCATTTACCCATAAATGAAAAGGAAAGATTGAAACATGACATAGCACACGGCTGCTTTGCAAATCTGAGCCAATAATACCAAACAAAGAATCAGAGAAGTACTTGGATAACTGGTGTCATGCAGTCCGGTGAAGGCGAGGCAAAGCTCCTGTCAGTTTCTATCACTTGTGGACTACAGAGTGCAGAAGATTAAACATCTCTGGCAGAGCTACACTGATCTAGACAGGTTCATCGGCCTGTGAAGATGGGAATACTGAAGATGGGAATACTGCTCTCAGAGCTGGGTGTCCCACCCTAGATATCCCACTCAGACCAGCCCATGGATTGGGGCGAGCTGCTGTTCCACGCTGGATAGCGAGACAGCATGGCAGAGACGGATTTCCACTTGTTCAAGCCTTACCATAGGAAAGCTGAGTCCTGGCATGGCTAATGACCAAGAAGGAACTAAGTGTGGCTTCCATAAAGCTTTGAGCAAGGGTAGAAAACGCTAATTCTATTTTTTTTTTTTAATGCAGTTTCAATGTGTTTTCTTTGGAAGAGCTATGCTATGCAGCTGTAAAGAAAGGCAACTGATGAAGGTATCCTTTCATTTTCTGCACACTGTTCTAGTGGTTTTCCATATTTCCAGTTCTGGAGTAGACAGACTAAAATCAGGGCCCACAGCTTTCAGAGAGGTGGGTGGGGTCTTAAACCTGGCTTGTAATAACAGCAGCAAGAGGAAAAGCTGGGGATCCCCCTTTTGGAATATCTAATTTTTTCAACTGTGCTTGGCTTCTGCTGTGTTGAGGTTGCGGGATGTGGCAGTAACACGCAGCATGTATATCGTGATTCCAAGTGGCTCATAAGAAAGAATTTTTCCAGATTACATTTGTTTTCTTTGTTTATTAGGTGTCCAAGGCTGGATGTTTCTAGGAGATAATTATCCTACTTCCTAGAGGAAGCAGCTGATGAACTCACTACCTCTCACCAGCAGCCTCTTACCTGTATTGTGATCAACACAACTCCATGATCATACCAGCTCTCCTTGAGACATCTCATATTTATTCCCAACCTGGACAGACCCATGTTCCAAAACTTGTCTGTCTTTTCCAGTTTCACCCCTTGATTTCATAAATACACTTCCCAACAAACACAGCTCAGAGATGAGGAACTAACTCAATCATTCTCAGAACTGAAGTAAAATGATGGCAACTACAAAAGTTAGAACTTGCTCAAATTTCACAGCATACATTATGTGGCTTTGCTTTGAACTGAATCACGAGGGAAAAAGGCTTCCAGGCCCCTACAAACCTACTCCCTTCCCATCAATTCTCTCCTTTCTGCTCCTCTATCCCAATGGAGAAACAAAAAAATAAGGTAGCCAGATTTATTATGAATCTCTATTGTGCAGTAAATCCCACATTAAGTTGTTCCTTTGATTACTTCAGTCAACTTGCTGTTCCCTAAGGGCAAGTGGCAGCTCCAATTTGTCTACTGGCAACTTTTATCTGTGCTAAAAATAAAAGTTACAGGGAAAGGGAGGCAGAACACGCATCGCATTTGCCTCCTCAGTGAGTCAGGACATCATCCTCTCTGTGCTCCCCAGGAACTAATGCCTCTTCAGATCACAAGTGGAGAAAGCCTAATTCTTCCACCCAGACTCAGAAACTAATGATTATATGCACACAGGTATTATTACACAAAATGTTTGTCAAATGGTTTATTTCTCCAAATTGACAATTTTTTGTAAGCCATTTTTTATTAGCAATTTTTTGAATACTTCCTTCAAAACAACATGTGTTTCTTCATTCAGTTTAACCTCTCCATCCAGCAAGTATTTCTTCCCTTCCATGCTTCTGATAGAACACAAATCAACAAAGAGAGCTCGTGTAGTTTTTCTTTCCTGTGTGTCACTACAGGACACCAATCAAGTGATGATGATTAAATAATTCTGGAAACCAAGTATGCAGGCTTCTTGAAGATCCCCATCTGTCTGACTAAGGCTCTGGCCCACCAAAACTACCACAGTCGGGGCAGTGTTACAGCAACAGCAGCCACTGAGATCATCTGGAAATTAGATCTGAGTGTTAAAGAAGGATATTGAAGGTGACACCTCAAAGTGACTTCAAAAAAGAATTTAATGTTTGAGGGTTAAAGTTTTGGACCACTGACATAATTTGAAATTTTGTGCTGAAGCTGGATGTATTTCAGAAGGGAGGAGTTTTTTTGGGGGGTGAGGGGGTTCTTGTATTTCTAACCTTTGCAAAGCTGTGCATGTGGATATGCAGGCACACAAATAAAGGAAGATCAATGCCACCATAAGCACCTACACAACTAAGCTCAAAGTGTGCCTTACAAACTAGTGCAACACCTGATACTGGATAATTTCATGCTAAGACACTTTTGAGCCTGATTCTTGAGATTATAATTCTAAGCATTGAGTTTTGTGGGTGATTTATTTCATTTTGTTTTAAAAACCTCTTCACACAATGGTTTCTAAATTCAGTGTTTTGGTCATATTACCTCCACTAGATGGCTCACTTTTAAAATACCTTTCCCCATTTCTTTCCTTCTTGCACACCACCAAGAATATGGAACAGCTTTCAGCAATGTCACCAAGAGCCATCCCAGGCCACAGCTGTTTGACTGAAAAAAAGCTGCCATCCCATTCAGCAGGGTGAAGCAGCAGCAGGTACTGTGGCTGCTCATCACCCTCCTTCACTGCAGGGAGGGCCCCATCCCAAACAGAGCCTCCAGTGGGCCACCACCCCAGAACCTCATCCAAAGCAGCCTATGGGCTGACCACATGGCTGAAACTGCAGTTGTCCTGCACTTGCCAGGTATCCCTGTCCTGAGAGAGGTGGCCTTTCACATGATACATTTCTGATAAGGAATGTAAATCCCAGTCAGTGTGTGCTATTCCTTTCACACACACCTAATGACATCTTAGGATATCTACTTCAGGATCCAAATGATTCTATAAAATCACCAAAAAGCAGTTCAAAGCAAGCATTGGTTAGCAGTGAAGTTGACTTTTGCTCTTCTTCCTGAATTGAGAACTCTTTACATTTGTTGTCGTTCTCCATGTACTTTCTAGTTGTCCCTGTTATTCCTTGGAGAATTACTTCTTTGTTTCCTCTTTTATTGCAAAAAGCAGTGTTTTTTCATTAAAATCATCCTCAGGGTTAATAAAAACTTGTAGGAAAGAGCCAAGGTGGCTTTACTTACCCACTACCTGAGGGAGAAAAGAAGCCTCCATAACCCACATTATCGAGCTTTTCTTTATACACGTCCACAACTGAAACAAACTGTGCTAAGGTGGCCACGTTTGCTCCATCACTCCCCACCTTGTTCTACCTTCTCTTCAAACTTGATCCACCTACAAGAGGGCAGAGCAATGAGTGCAAACATTCAAGAACTTGCCCATCCTCACCAGGTAAATCAATTATGAGCATGAACAAAATGAATAAGGAACACCCAGTGATCCAAATCTTCAGGTTACCTTTGAACAGCAATAAACTTTCCCTTTTATTTCTCTATTTCTGATGTGTTGACTGGGCTTTGCTGTGAAACTTTGTGTACATTAAGCACATTTCTCCAAGACAGCCCTTTATTGTGAACCATGGCCCAACATCATGATGGGCTAAGAGGCAACAGGACCATGCAAAGGAATCCTCGAGCCCTGGTCATGGGCTGATCTTACCTACCACCAGAAATGTCACCATGTGCAGGGGGAAAACTCCACCTGTTTATATGGGGGATGTAACACAGACAAGCTGAACGCAGATGAATCAAGGACCACGATGACAATGAATCAAGAACCAGGATCTGCAACTCAAGATCCCCTCTGGAAACACCTTTTAGTCAGTATCTTTAAGGTTCTGGCTAGAAATTTTCCATTACATGTATCAGTTATTTTTCTATTGACTCAAACAGCTTTGCAAGGGATAAAATAACTTGCTAAACCCTTTTAATACAAATACTCTTTCTTGACAGCTTCCATGCTCCCCCAAGTCTTCAATCCAAGGGCTGCAGCTAACTCCCCTGGCCCTTGCACATCTGGCAGCAGCAGCTGCTCAGCAGCTTACAGCAGGCTGTTACAGCAAGATTATGTCATTTCAGGAAGATACTGAGAAATCCTGAGCAATCATACACCATGCAGGATCACTATCAGCAAATAGGATGCAAGTCGGGAGGTTTGGGCTGAATGTAGAAACTGCACCTCAGTGGGATGCTTAGAGCACATAATGTACACACACATCTTCAAAGAGAATCATGTATCCAGCTCCATCTAGCACTTCTACCATAGACATGTGGAAGTACATAAACCCAAAAATGATTTGCTAGAGAAGAAGGAAACCTCCCTTTTTCCCTACAGCCACCTGACAGTACAATGAGTGAAGGCATATCCCACTGGAAGGTCCTTTATATGTAAGAGTGAAGGGCTCCTGACGAATGTCCCTCAAGAAACAGCAGAGCTTTGTGACCTGCCATGCAAGACACAGGGCGTCTTTCTTCCAATGGCTGGCATTTGTGGACTTACTAAAAACAGAGCTTCCCAATATTCCTACTATAAAGGAGAGACTGAAGGAACTGCTCAATATGAAATACCACACTAAGGTCTGAATTGTGAAAAAGCTTTAACAATTTGCCATTAAAACCCCTTTCCAAAGACCTACACATGGACAGAGGAAAGCATCTTTTGATATAAAAGCAGAGCTGGGCAGTATGGATGACTAAATGCAAGTACCAAACTAACAATAAGAGGGGGAAAAAAAACAATAAAGGGAGAAAAGGATGACCAACAAGCAAGAAGTTAAAGAGTAAAAAGTGAAAAGCCTTTAAATATGTTCTCCAGGTGACTGAGAAGTAAAAATAAAAGATAAGGGGGCAAAGGGGTAAGTGGTGGAGAGGTTCATTACATCACAGGTAAAGAAAAAGTAAAGATAACCTGCCACAGAATTTCTGTGTGATCTATGATGGGTTCAGAAAGAAGTCACTATTAGAGCTCAGGCTCATTTACTCCTGTCAATGAGCACTGTCATTCCAGTTCTGAAATTAAATCCACAATTTCGACAGCTGAAACTGTAGGAATAATTGTGGTTATTCAAAGTAAGTTGCTACTGTTCAGACTGTTGCCAAGAATGTTTTAAAAGCTTCTGCTTTGTACTTCAAAGAAAATCTGAACTCAGTCTTCATCCATTCCACCTCACTTCATTTCTGGAGCAAAGATCTAAAAAGCTCTCCTTTTCTTAAGCAATCTGGAAGTCCAAACCAAGACTTTCTACCATACTATTGATACATTCCACAGTAACATAAATACTACACAACCATTTTCACTGATCAGTAAGTTATACATACGACACATTTTATATAATCCTGTATTTTTATCCCATAAACACATTTTCCAGACATGAAAAAAAATCTGAAGCCAGTCAATGTTTCAGAAATCTTACAGGACTTGGGAGAGCCAATACACTGAGAACACATACACCTAAATTCCTTTGATGTACCAGTATTACATCCCAATCTACAACATCATTTCTTTTATGAGACAAGAGAGCCAACACTATCAAACACTGATAAAGTCTTTTCAACTACCTTTATTTTTCAGTCAAGGGTTAGAGCACACCAGCACAATACCAACCACAAAAGAAGAGACTGCATCTCAAATTCACAGGTAACGCAGGCATCACAGCAGACAATAAAATGCTTTACAAACAACTTTAGCATTCAAAAGCCAACTGTGCAATCATCCAGAAATGTTTAAAGCAGAACAAAGCAGCTCATAAAACACCATGTTGAGATGTGTACCCTGTATAGTCTTTTCTGCACCTGAAACAAAAGTGGCTCAGTCAATAAAACACAATGCACTAGAGCAGCAGCTACTCCACACGTCTCCCCTTCTTACTACACAAGGATGAGAAAGGACAGGGACAGCCTACTGCCAGCATCGCCGGATCTCATGTAAGCACTTAGAAGGCCCAGTGAACAAATGGAGAAGCTGGAAGAAAAGCAGGAAGCCACCTCTGACATCCAAAATGTGATTAAAGGGTTAGAAACATATAATTTACAAATGGAGGCCTTTTGCAAAATGTTCTTCCTTTCATGGTACCAATCAAGCAAACATAATCCTCCACAGGAGAAGATGACTTTGTTCAAGAACAAAGAATCTCTGTTGTATTAAGAGCTTGGGAAGAGACTAAACATGCTGAACAATGGAAAGCCTCTCAATATCCTCATTTGCAGCACACAATCAAAACCTCATTCGATACCTACAGCATTTCAGCCATATTTGGATTTGGTTTATTTCAGCATATTCTGTGCAGAACTTCATCTATCAAAACTGTCAAATGACATTGTCTTATACCTTACCATTTAAAACTCCAGGTTATATTAAAATTCCCTCAGCAGCAAAAATGAGGTTTACTTTTTCCTCCCTCAGAACAACAAGACATCCATTACAAGTCAATTCCACTAAAAAAAGTCGAGATCTAAACCCCCACTACCTTCTTGAACATTAAACAGCTATTGGGCACAAAATAAATTTTAAAAAATACAATGAAATACTCCAGAAGAACTTAATGGTCTGATTAGAAATAGGCAAAACATTTGGGAACTCTTGGAATTCGAGTATCTTCAGAATTTGTGTGTGTTACTTCATATAATACTGAACAGACCTAGTGATTTATTTAATAATTTCCTATTCACAAAGCTTGTTTGTTCCTCACAATTAAATCAACAGTATTGAGTCCTGCCCCTCCAGAGGCCTTCTATAAAAGCAGAAGCTGCACTTCAGACTTTGGTTGTGCAGATGTTTGGAACAGTTTGACTCTGCCTGCACTTCAAAGAGGATTATAACGTGCTCAAAAATTCTTTGACCTGCAAAAAGAAACAAATATGGTCAATCAAACTAAGTATTTATCAACAGAAATACACAGCAACTACATTTACCTCCCCATTGCCTTATGCTTTATTACAACCTACAGGAACAGGAACTGGGAAAAAGAATCTTAGGCTCAGCTACGCCATTTCTTGTCCATCAAGAACTTTTTCAGCCATGATACCTGTAATTTAGCAGGTGCAGAGACACACTTAGTGGAAGGATGCTTGTTCCTCCCATGGTCCTAAACTATGGCCCTATGTCACAATAGATTTATCTTAAAAGCAAGTCTAACCTAAACATGAGGAAGATAATGAGCACCTCAAAACACCAGCATTTGGAAAACATCAAGTCACACCCACTGCCAGAACACTGCTCACATTTCATGTCAATGAACAACCCAACTTATCTAATTACTATGTTCCTTGGAATTTGAGGATAGCAAATAACACTACCCAGCAAAACCATAGTTCCTGAAAAAAATCTGATACTGTAGAACAGTTCCATAAAGAGTTCAGGTACTGTTGAACTCCATTTCCAGTACTTGAAGAGTGGCTCAAATGGCTACAGCTACCTAAAAATTAATAGTGGCCCACAGAAAGCTATCTAGAACCCTGAGTCAGAAATCCCTGATCCCACAGAGCACCAAAAAACAGCAAAGCACCTTAAACAATCCATGCAATGGCATGAGAACAGGATCCAAACTGGGCAGCGTGCTACCATTATACTCCTAAGCATAATGTCTTCAGACAACATCTTAAATTCAGGTCATTACCAAAGGTGGCAGGAAGACAACATGCAGAGAACTTGCTTCTTGCAATAGATATGTGTGCTGCCTTATCATGCCCCCTTCCCAAAAGGGTAATTATCCCTTCCTTTACAGTCTTGGGGTAGGAACATACAGCAGCAAGGGCTAGACTACCTTTTTTAAAATACAACAAGACCCAAGGAACATACAACTCCTATCTCCCAGTTTCAAAAACATCCTAGCAACTAGCTGCAATACAGCCTGAACTGGGAGCATTTTCCTCTCTGTCCCCTCAAGCTAGACTACTGCCTGGAAAGGAGTCGACAGTGTACTAAAGAACATGGTATTATTCCTTTGGCAGAGGCTCTCATACACAGAGCACATCTGTAAGCGTTTAGTCCAAATTCTTGATGTGAAATGGACACAGACCTTGGATCACAATCTCCACCTGTGACCCTTTCTTTCCTAGCTGAGTGTTTAAGGAGGCGGAAAAAATAAGAGGCCAGAATGATTTCCTGGAAAGAAGGGAACACATAACTGCACCAGCACTCTAACTGGGAAGGTATTATGAGAAAGCCCCCCTTCACTCCAGGAAGGACCAAAAGCAGTAGTACACAACAAAGCTTAGCACTAGGCATAGTTTCAGAACAGGTCTCTGCATGTCAGCATCACAGCAGAGGTAAGAAGGAAGCAGACAGGTTTTAGGTCCTCATTGGACATGAGCATACACTGAAGGCCCAAGCACCCAACCTCACGAAGAGAGTAGCAGTTCTGGGACTCCACTTAGAATCTGAAAATCGAGAAATGCCAGGGGGGAAAAAAAAAAAAAAAAAAAAGGAAAAGCCAACACAGGGCTTAGGCTGCTCCCAGATAACCTGACAGCTCTGCACAAGTAAACTCCTCTGAAATCCTTACACAGGTGCCTGGGCTTGGCCTTATCTCATGGTGCAGGTGGGGAGCATATTCACTCCACAGCTGCGATGTCCAGTCATTCCATCAAGTATCAAACTTTAAAAGAACAAATACCATGAAGACTGGTTTTAATCAGATGAGCAGTTCTGCTTCTCAGAGGATCAACTGAGATCAAAGGACAAAGCTGGTCTTGTGAGGTAAACAATTTATTTCCAAAGAGCAGAAATATGTGCACATACCATCACTAAGAAATGCATCTCATTGCAATTATTCAAATAAAAGTCAAATTGTCCTCAGCTGAATCTCACCAAGATTCAAATATCAAATACCTGAACAGCTAAAATGGTAATGGTTTGGCCTAGCTTTAAAATATGTATTATATCTTTTTGTGCTAAGGATTAGATCTTAATGCAAACACAAACCTCACCTTGAATTCATTGTATATCAAATATACGGTATTTTTTCCATGCCTTCAAATAAAACTAAAAAATGCTTCTGATAAATATTCTGCATTACATCCCGAACAAAGTAGAAAGCTACATTTGAAAAGTACTGCCTCAAGTTTCAGATCCTGCTTTTGAGGATTTTGACTAACACTTTCATGACCACAACTGAAGGGAAAAAAACTTTCATGACAGTTCCAATTTAATAAAGAAGGCTAAAAATATTGCAGCAGGCTGTAAGACTCTTCATTATCCAAATGCAACTCCAGGACTATTTTAGAACTGCTGGTTATACACTGAAGTGTATTTTTAGAGCAAAGGATCCCTGCCTGCATCAGCTGTACTGCCCTTTGCTGTGACATGTGAACCAGGACAGGGGGCAGCCCATACTTTCCTTCATTTAGCTAGAGACATCTACAAAACCTAAAATCATTTGTCACTGGCTCATTGCTTCAGATCAGAATTCAGCTGTGGGTTCAGAAAACTCACCCTTCAGTTTCCCCTTGTACTGGTTTTGTACTGTATTTTCACAGTACCTGGAACCAAAGTTCTTTTAGTCACTAGTCCTGAACTTGTCCTGAAAGTGAGAACTTTCACACCTAACACAAGGAAGACTTTCAAACAGTCGACGGATATTTAGATTAGAAATCCCATTTACAAACAAAGCTACTAGTGTCAAAGTCTTCTCAAATATGCCTGAAACATTTCCTCCCCTTTGTTTTCAACCCCCCCTTTTTTTTTTAATGGAAACTTTATGGAGGAAATACCATAAAGAACCACAGGTTCTAAGTCTACTTTGACTTCAAACAGTGCTACACTTTGGGATGCAAAAAGTGTACTGAATTCCTTTTGATATGCTAGCAACAAACCTCACTCATCAGTTAGTTCTGTTTATGAAATCTTACCTTTTCAGTCATGTGATCATATCTGTCCTTTTTGCCTTTGAAATCTTCATTAGCATCTAATGTTAAAATAGGTATTTCCTGGAGATACTCAAAATCCGTTCTGTATTGGGATAGGAACACAGAAAATGGTAGTAGCTGAAAACAAGCACCCATCGTTCAAGTCTCTGCCAGCATTTTCCTTGTTAAGAATCCCATGAGAACTGTACATATAAATTATAGCCACTAACTCTGAATATAAAGCAACTTGAATTTACAGTGGCACCTAAGATACACGACTGATTCCCAAACATCCTCTTTCCCCAGCACCTAAAGTTAAATTTAACTGAGTATTAAATTAGCTCAGCTGAGTCCTCTGATATTCAGAGTTCTATGTGAAGAGAACTCAAGGCACATTGCGCGTCCTAGTGATAATTAACATGTTGTCAAGCCAGTATTACCAAAGAACTACAGATAGAAACATTCCTAGAGTTTAACTTTACGTATTATAGGAAAAGCTGAAGTTTCACTGGTGGAAAAAGTATTATGGAGCATCCTTACAAAGATTTATCCATCCTTAAGTAACCATTAAACAAACCCTACCGCAATGTCCTATGCTGAAGCCAACTTTCATGTTTATAGTGAAGCTTCTCCAGATATTCAATGGGAATTTCTTGCTCTTCATCTCTTCCACGCAAGTAAATCCTATTTAAGCATTTCTAAAGGCAAAAGATAATAACTTAGAAAACCAATAGTTTTTGCAGAGGAAGTCTAGTTAGCAAAAGTTTCCCTTGCCCACCCTTCCTACTATGTTCGATAGGCCACTCTCTGCCAGAGATGAATATTCAACTTGCTAACTATCTTACTAGCATAGAAACACTATGCCATGTTCAGCTGATGAAGCCCAGACTACAGTCAAAATCAAAGGGGGACCCAAGGAAATGTATCATGCTATTTCTCCACTACAAGGAAAGTCTCAAGTAAGCTTTTTATTAAAAGAAGGGGCACCTGTGTACTGCATGAAAAGAACACAGGCATTACAAAATCTCATATTTCACACTCTTAGGAAACCAGTTTTCTCATGTAGTATATCATTTGTTCCTGTCCTGAACACATCCAGAGCTTCAATAAGAAGCGAATCAGAACTGTTCAAAACTGTTGTATTTTCCTCTTTAAATACATGTTCTTTATTTAAAAGAAAAAAAAAAAAAAAAGCCCTCAATAGCCTAACAAAAAAGCTCTCAGAGAAACTGTAGTTTTCAGTTCCAGTGGTATTTTCTGGTTTACTCTTGCCATATATTTTGTTTTTATAATTAGAAAACCATTATCATCACATATTAAAAAATACACAGGTTACATTTGAAAGAACATTCTTTTAAGTATTTCCAGACTGATCAGTCATAACTCAAGCACTGCAGCTGTCAGGGGAATACTGCAACCTGAACTAAACTGGAATCATTAGGACTGTTACAGCAAAAGATAAGGGTAGCTCAAGATTTTAAGAATATCATATTTCAACAAGCATTTTTCAACTGTTTCTTTGCCCGAGACAGCAGAAGCAATCCCTCAAACAAAGACACAGTGACATGCAGTGACACGCAACTGTGACCTTACTGGAGTTGACTGCAAGCACATTATTCTGTTATCATAAAAAAGGTCTAAATCATAGTTAAACACTATACTTAAAAAACCAAACCAAACAAACAAAAAAAAAAAACATGGAAGCATAAACAAAGATCAAATTTTACAGGCAAGGCACAGAACATGTGCTCTCGCTCTCTGTAAGGTCACACCTCGGGAGTGGCTCTGAGATAAATGATGCCATCCAGCGCCAAACTCTGACCAAAATGCTGATTCATCCAGTAGTGCCAGTCTTGGTAAATAGTCCACTCGGTTTCATTCATGCAATCAGACTCATATAAATTGGCTGCAAAAATGTACCTGTGAACATATAATAGTTATGGAAACAGAAGTTAGCTTGAACACAGTTCTTGCTTTGTGTGCCTGAAGTACTGCACTGTAAGTAGAGAAGGAGCTGAGCATAGTAATTCTGCAACTTCTTTGAGGTATGCTTGGAGTGGAAATAAACAGCTGGTATTCTCATCCTCTATGCCCATTAGAGCTGGCCAGAGATATGCCCACAAGAATGAGTAACACTGGCGTCTCAGATATAAAATCTAACCTTAATTATCAAATCTAACCTTCCGAACCCAGAAGCACAAGGTACAGCACTAGGAAATAGCTACGTCTGTAATCAAGGACCATAAAAGAAAACAAGGGTAAGTGACAAAGGAAGAAATTGTTTGCAACTTTTCTTGATGCCTGCTCCTCTCCTTTCTTTGAAGAGAAACGTGCATGCACAAAGCATAAAAAACCGACCCACCCTCAAAGAATGAGAAACTACACATCCTGTTAATTGAGGATATACAACAAAATTACAAACCCTCTAACCAGTAGTTTTACTTAGGAGAATTCTGATCTTCACTTGAAGGACTCCAATCCAAAGTACCTGTCACTGTAGACAGATCGCTCGAAGAAGACAACAGGATTCTCTGCCTCCCTGAGCTTGCCATCAAGAGACCTGAGCTGAGCCCGGATCCTGCTCAGGCACGCGTATGTCTGGAAAGTGAAAGACCACCTCTCTGGTTTTTCATACATCATCTGAAGCACATTTCCACCACTCTTCTGTGATGTGGTCAGCTCCTGGTTGTTAACAAATACAGAGACCCCTTAAGTGAAGAAGGTGGACGATTAAGGTGAAACAGAATTGCTCTACAACATTAAAGCTGTTCAGCATTTACTCCAGGTTTACAACTGATTCATTTACCTCTCAACCTTCTTTGTAATACAAGGCATAAATGCCAGAGCAACCCCTATGGCACTGAGCTGAATGAGCAATTCTCTGCAATCCACAATGCCAACATGCTCAAGTACCAAACACTTTGCCCACTCTTTACAAGATAAAAAAAAACATCCTATCAGTACAAAAAGTCAACAACATGGTAGAAAAATCCATGTTCCTCTTACTCTGAGCTTAAAACTAGCCTTATTTTGGTTTTCCATCTATTAATTACAGCTCTTCCTACGGTAACAGCTACTGACATAGCATCTTCAGACCTCAGAGCAAAGATCTTTCTCAGCCCACAGTGGAGATCCAACACCTTGAGAGAACCACTGAAACTCACAGAAACAGAAAGCTGTGTGACTCTGGATACCAAAACCCCAGTCTACCAAAGACGACTGCTTCTGTCTGAACCTTTTTGTTACATTAACACTAAATCCAAATATTGACATATTTTCAAAAGATTCTGGAATTCCAGGTTTCATCCTCGCCTCTGATTTCCTGCAATGATACTTGCAGTAGTAAACCAAACATGCCCAGCACCATGCTCTGACACTGGCCAAGCAGCATCCTAGAGCACTGTTTACAGCACACCACCTCCAAAGCCTCCAGAAGGACACAGCTAAGTGCAGTGCTGTCAGCAGAGCCCTGGGCTATTCTATAGCTCAAACCTGCCTGGGAACTGCTTGGAAGAGTCCCAGCTGGCATAGGACAGAAGTCTACTAGAATCAGTGGACACAACCTGGTTCCACTAACCAGGATATGCACCCCTTACTCTGTCATCAAACAGAGAAGATACAGTTACAGCAATCTCTCACAAGTCAGAAGGACCTTTGTCAAGAATGGGAAGGAAAAGGGGAAAAAACAAAGGCCTGTTGTTTGGGCTGTACAATTCATGCAACCAAGCTGGTGTGCAGTCCTGTGCTGTTCTATGGCAGCTGCTGCTGGTACTGTGTGAATGAGACAACAGCAAGAACATTACAGGCTATAGACAAGCCAGAAAAGAGTGTAAGACACCCACAGACACATCCACAAACAGCTTAGCACCAAGCATTGTCTTGTTCTTAGGAACTTTTTTGTGTCTCCTATCTAATTTTAGGAGTCGTATATAATGTCCTCAAGCCTTTCTCCCTTTCCCAACCTGCCCCCTAGCAAGCGGGCTGGGGTGGGCAGGAAGCTGGGAGGAACAGAGCCAGGACAGCTGACCCCAGCTGCCAATGGGATATTCCACACCATAGAATGTCACACCTCCATTAAAACCTTCCACTCAGTTCACCAAAACACGTTGTACTTTTTGCCAGAGCTAAAAAAGAAAATCATCTACAGTTTTTCAAAAGCTCCACACAGCCAGGACAGTGGCCATTTGGTAGGAGCTGGATTGCCAACAAAATTACAGGTAGCTGACTAAAAAAAACACCACTACAAACCGTTTAGCAGTTAGTTATTTCCTAGACATTTTAAGGGAAACCTTCCAGGTCACCTAGAGAACCCTCTGCTCATTCACAGTTCATAAAAGTAACTTCAATACTCTTTTTTCTATCCTTTGCTTTTATACATAGAACAGGCTTTTACAGCTTTTATCATTTATACCCTATGAATAACATCTATTCTACAATTCACCAAGCAAACTGGAAAACAGGAACTCAAATACTGAAATAAGAATCAGGAAAAAAGTTGCTATCACATACATTTTCTAACAGACTTCATCTATCACATGTACTGGTCTTCTGAAATTAGGAGAACATACAACAGGGGTTTGGGTTTTTTTTGTTTTTTAAAAAGAAACCTCAGTTTCTTGTGCCATACCTCACAATTCTCTTCAGAGCTGGGCTGAACATTGCACCATCTTGCTACAGGCTCAGGAACAACTTCCCACTCCTCATCAGCTTGCCTGAGAATTTCCACAAACGTCGATTTCCCTGCAGCTGTAGACAAAGCAACCAGGAAACAGCAAGTTAAAATCCACATTTTTTACGATTTTCACATTCTTTAACCATTATACAACTCCAGTTTTAAGCCCCATAAGGAAATCTGACACCCACGTACTGTTGACTTGATGTCAAGCATCAGAGACCATCAAGTGCCACAGATCACCAACTCGGTGAGCATCGGGTTTTTCTTTTTTGTTGTATACCACACGAATAGCCAATTCAACAACAAAACAACAACAAGATATCTCAGCCCAGCTCAATTATTTACATTATAAAAAGTTATATTTGCAATTAGAACACCAAGTCTTAAGTTTCTAAGAATACCGAGGGGTTCCATCTCAGGCACGGAGTTACAGCCTTCCAAGTTATTTTAGGAATCTAAAACAAACCCCACAAAAAAGGCAAGCAGTGTTGAAAGAAACATAAAGCAGAAGTGATGGTTTCCCAAACAGAGATACCAAGGTGCGTTACTAGTCCCTTCCTCCAGCACGCAAGTCACTCATCTGTCATTAATCTGCCAATAAGCTCAGGAAAATTTAAAGAGAGACACTTGAAGCTGACAGAGGCCAACAGTTGGCGCTATCAATTGCCACAGTGTGGATCACTAAATGAGCTGGCAGCCCTCCGAGTCGGGTCCCCGATTTTAAGCACATCCTCTTGCCAAAAAAAAAAAAAAAACCAAAACACCAAAAAACACAAAAACAAAAAATATTTCCAAAACCCAAGCACCAAACAAAACCCAAAACAAAGACCCTCAAACCCACCAAAACAAACAGAGTGTCTTATGAACAGCCCCTAACTCCTGCTCTTCATAACGGGCTTCTGCTGCTCATTAGGAGTCCTGAACACTAAAAGTTTGACCCGACAGTCTGCATTGACACCGGTGTTCCACCCTACAGTCAGGAAGACTGTGAGAGAAGCCTCATCCAAGATTCCAACGCATCTTTAATGATGTGAATAAACTAAAACCTCAAGTAGAAAGTTCCCCCCCCCCATGCCGCCATTTTTATAGCATTAATTCATTAATTCCTACGGCGCCAACGAAGTTATCAACGTTACCGGCGGGCTTGTCGGCACAACACACCCCGCCGGCCTGACTCACACCTCGTTACCTCACGAAACGCCTTTTTCACAGGGCAAAGGTGAGGAAGAGCCCGGCCATGAGGGAGAAAGGAGGGAGGTCGCTCGGAGGGGGAAAGGAGGGAAGGGGGAAGGAAGGGAAGAAAGGTGGGAAGGATGGCGGCGGGCCCGACTCACCGATGTTTCCCTCAACCGCGATCTTCTTGATCCTGCCCTCCAGCCGCCCGCGCTTCGGAGGAGTGGCCATGGCGGGCAGCGGCCGCGGCGTGAAGGGACAGCAGCGCGCGAGGCCGCCAACGGAAATAACGGCCGCCGCGCTTGCGCGCGCGTTCGAATCTGGCGCGCGGCGGGCTCGAGAGGCGTCACGCGGCGCCGCGTACGGGTGGCCGCGAGGACCGGGGGGCGCGGCAGGGCGGGCGGTCGAGCCCGGCGCTGCGGATCCGCGGCAGGAACGGAGCGCATCGATGGGCGGGCGGCGCTCCCGCCGCGAGCCGCCGGCCCCGCCCCGGCCGAGGGAGCGCGGATGTGCCGCCGCCCAGGAGGCGCTGCCGGAGAGCGGCGCTTCGCTCAGACCCAACTGGCCGCCGCCGGAACGCGAGGCGCAGGGAGGAGGGCGGACGGTGGCGCGGATCCAGCGTTTCGCAGAAACGTATCAGAAGTCACACGCAGGTTGGGTTTAAGAGGGACCGAGGCACTTGTTTACAGTTGAAAACCCCCGAACACCCACTGAGCCCGCACTTGACTAACTGCTTCCCAGACTACCATCCCAGCATAGCGCTATCTTGGTTCCTGAGGGCCCAAGTTCAACAGGGGAAAACTCTTATCAATAGAAGGGAGTCGTGACCAGCACACACGCTGGTGTAAAACTGTCTACGAGCCACTCCTGGGCACGGTCCCTCAAACATCCCCAACCACAAGACATGGGGATTAACATAAAATGTGAGATTTTTCCACCACCTTTTCAAGCCAATGGCACAAACCACAAGTCAGGTGCTGGCAAGAGGTGACTTAGCACAGGTACAGGCATGAGCAGAGAAGGCAGAGGGAATCGGACGGAGGTAGGAAACCTGAGGTGCTGGGACTGGCAGGGTTGTAAGAGGCTCTGGAGAGAAAGAAAGAAGGGGAAAGAATAAGAAAAGGTGCCTGTGCTGCAAAGCATGGCCAAAAGCAGTCTGGATTTTGGGAGAAGTGGTGACCTGAGGCAGCACATTGCAAACCTAATGGTCCCGGGGGTCGTGCCGAGGTGCCGTTAAAGCCACAGCAGACCCGTGATCTGGTATCCCAGACCAACTCCATCCACACTGGGTTGACTCAGGTCATGAAACACGGCACTGTCTCAGGTTGGTTTATTGCTATCGTGTCTGCCTGCAAAATATATACTCACAGATTCCAACAACACAATTACAAAAATCTGATTTGGAGGTGTAAAAATGTTTGTATGTGGACAATATACAGGAAAAAAAAAAGCTATCTACAAGGAGAAGATAATTTAGAAACAGGTTCAAGAAGGAAATCGAGACAATCATGGTCAAACATAGCTATTTATTTTCTCTTATAAACAGCCTTCAGCTTCTCATTGAAAAAAACCTAGAATTTAAATATTCTGTCCCATCACATACAACAATCTGTATACAATATTTACAACTCTCAAATAAACATGGCGCAGATTTTCAGACATTCAACTTTTTTCCTTTGTAATTAAAAGCTGTTCTTATTTAAAACTAAAATATTGATCAGTGACTACCAGCGGAAGCGGTATTGGCACAGTTAGCTCACAGTAAGGGTTCTCATCTTGCATTCTATAATGTACAACACATTTTATCCCATATATTTCAGGATTCTAAAGGAGGAGAAAAGGTTAGTGTTGCTTTCATCATATCCAATTTCTTTTTTGCCTTCAAAAACTGCCTTTTATTGAAACCTCATTCACTTTATTGCCTTCTCCTCTCTTGTGCATGGCACATCAAGGCATGTGCCTCTAGGTACTAAATACCACCACCACAGTGTAGCCAAGTAGTACCACAAGGCTTGGAAATAAATGTTTCCTCAGCAACACATCTCTGGAAAATGTTCCAAGTTGCAAATGTACAAAAATAATGAGTATAGTTTAGTGGCTATAAAAATTAATTTCCCCTAAAAATACAATACTCTATGAACACTTTAGGGAGTTGGAAAGCAGGAAAATCAAAAGATTTAACACTTAACCAGTATTAGTCTCATCCTAGAAGAGAAGATATCTAGGGAATGATGAGGGCATCCATAAAACTGCTAGTGGTTTTAATAGTGCAGCCTGGAAAAAAACAACTGGTATCAGCAATGAAGGAAACTGGACCTGTCATAACAGGGAATCTTTTAGTGAAAGGAAAGCAAGGAGCCTGTATTCAAGCCACAGCTTTTTAACATCCCAATGGAAAGGAGGTGGTTTATATACAGTAACAGAGCACTCCAGCAGGTAGGAAGGGTCAGAGGACAGTGAGAAAAGGAACAACTATCCAAAAAGGGATGTGTTTAGAGGGAAATTGTGTCTGGTGGTTCCAGATAAAGGGAAGGTGATAAATCTGGAAGGTAAGTAAAGTCCATAGCAGCAAATAGGTATCCTTACCTGTTACATGCATGTCAGGGAGACTGGGAGAGTATTCAGTTCCTAAATACTGAGTAAGGAGAGTGCTCCTCTCTAGCGTAAAGTAAAAACAAAAGTCCAAAGCTCTACATTGCATAGTAAGCAGTAAAAGAAACTTGATACTTGCAGATGGGCCACCAGCCCATGGAAACCTGTTTTCTCCCTTCCTCTAGCATTCAGCTACCTGCAACGGCAGAACATGGCGGGTTTATTTTCTATGTGCATGATTAACTTGAATCCCTGCCTTGAGTTTGAAAGACTAGAACATGATGTATCCACACCACCTCAGCAGTGCCACCCCTGGCAGCGGTGGCTCAACTTGACCCGCTTGGCAGCGACTTCCCCATCCCATCTCGAGGTAGATGAACCTCCTGAAGTTAACACTAAAGTCACTGATGTGCTCCGAGATGCCAGTGGCCAGAAACCACCACAAACAGCTTACACGGGAAGGCCTCAGCCAGTGCTGGCAGCCCAGCCTGGCTCAACCCCACCAGCACCTTCCACTCCCAGTGACAGCAAAGCTCAGTATTAGTTTGATGACACCACAGTCCGCATTAACGTGGCCTGGAGCAGCGCAGGGTTTGTTCAGGATTCGTTTCTCTGGGGTTTATTTGGGAGGCGAGAGGGTGCTCTCTCCTTTCTCCCCAATAAATGCACTATTTTATCAACACATTCACTCCACCCAGACTCCATCTGTACATCACGGCAACTTCTGTTTAGCATTTCAATGTGCCCTTGCTTCAAGAGTGTAAACATACATCGGCTTCTGGTCCCACACCTTTCTGAAGCAAAAAGCTGCAAATATAAACAGCACAGGGATACTAAATCCCAAATGCTGCATACATGTCTTCAATATTGTTATTTTCAAGTGTTGTTGTATAATTAAACAATGCGTACATACAGCTGTCAGGCAAATCATGATCTCCAAGCTTTTATTACAGTCCTAGGAACTAGTCTGTAACAGGGTTTTCTACTGCCAGATACTAAATCCAGAGAACACACTATCCACATGAGACTCATTTTTTGCATAAGAAATTCTAATTCTGATTGGCTGAACTGCACCAGATGCCTCTAAATTTCTAGAACTGGCTATTTAAAAGAGAAAAAAACACTTTACAGAGCAGAAGTATGCCAAAAATGAGAGCTACTGCACTGGTATCACTACAAGCAAATCCTAACACTTCTAAATATTTTTCTTTTGAGTTTCTTGCTGGTACATGACACCAATGAGACAGCTTGACAGCTTCAAATCAAATGGAGGTTATCTCCTATTTAGCACCGTGGAGCAGGCTTCTGCCATTCTCCTGTGTCTTGCTGTGATAACTTGAGCTCTAGCATGGGTCAGAAGGCTCCCCTCAAGTTTTATCAGCACAGGGAACATGCACACACAGCCTATCCAGCAGCACTGACTCAACTCAGCAAAGCAGTTTTTCATAAGAAAATTTACAGGACTTTTTAATATCAAATTGCATCTGCAGCACTCTTCATGCCTCTGTAGCACTCTTCATGCCTCTGTAGCGGGGTATTTCAGTCATTAGACACTCCTCAGACAGAAGCACACTCTTAAATTCAGCTTTCCGCCTGACCGGAGTCCTGCGCACAGGAGAGACAAGATCCTCACTGGTTGAGGAGGGATAAGACCTTACTCAGCCTTTTTTAAACTGGGAGTTTGTTAAAATATTTGAGGGAAAGCTGTCTTTGCATCGTCAGCTTAACTCAGCGTGGACTGTGGTAGCTCCAATCCAATTCCAACACTCAAGGAAACCATATAAAAGCTCCTTCCTTTGACATCTGCATATTAAGAAAACTTGGTAATGCTGTATGACAATCAAAAAATTAAACATAAGGACAACCGAACATTTCACTTTTCCTTTGAGGAGATTATAGTGGGCAATGACATTGATCTGCCAAGGAGCCAAACACAGTACATCTTCTTGAATGGTAATGAAGTTCTGAATGAAACCAAGGGCTGTCTTCATGACAAATGCTGAATTGCAGGTGGTTTGCAAGCAGCCTCGCTGTCTAATATTAGTGTAGCCAAACCTGAATACAGTGAAACAAGCACACAATGCCAGTTTCTAGTTCAGAACTGGGTGTTCTCAATTGTTCTCATGTCTGTCCAGGGAGGAAAGAAAAGAGAGACAGAAGAGGTAACAAACCATTAAATTGCTTCTCCAGGAAGCAGTTTAAGGAGACCAGGAATTAAACTGTTGAAGACATCATAGTTCTTAAAATACCCTTCTGAAATATATCATGTTAACACACAAGTAGTGATTCTAGTCTCCCAAATGATTACACGTTTATTACTGTGCTTAGATGTTCGTCAGAGGGCTATACTCATGGCCACTTGCATATTTCGCAGGCTGCTGCACAGTATTTTCCCCTTTATTCAGCATTTTCAGTCAAGCAAAGGTGTACAAAATGTAAGCTCAACTTCTCTCACATGCTAACTGTGGCTTCACCCCTAAGATTTAGAGGTTCAAGGTCAGTCGAGCATATGCCAGTCAGTTAAGGTCTTTGTCACTGAAGTCTAAAACTGGTGTTTTGTGTAGTCACAATCTAGCAAAGCCTGGCACCATTAACCACCACCTCACATACTCTGGCAACCACCAGTACTACTGGAGAGCACGCTGAAGAACCTAGCACAGATTTCTTTGAATCTAAAACACAACGGCTTTGACAAGATACATAAATGAACAAGAGCTACTCATACAGGCTTCTGCAATGGGAAACCTGACTGATGATATAGCTCCAGCAGGAATCCCCACGTCACTGCCTGCGGATCATTCCGGAGGTCAACTTCTCCCAGGCCATTCCCGTATCTGGTTTGAGAAAACATAAGGCTGGAGAGGCAAAGACATGAACCAAGTGGGGGAAGGCCGCATTTTGATTTGGTTTTCTCAGAACCAGAAGATGCACTTACCAAATGACAAAGCACTGACAATTCACCAATACATTCCTATTACTTTTCCCAACTGCTGTTCTTCCTGGAAGACAGGCTGCAATTTTAAGTGGAGGAGAACACCATCATGCCAATGTAAATCCAAAGTGGTCCATGGAATTGTATTTTCTCCAAGATACATCTCCTACCACAGAAAACACTGGCCATCAGAGCTCCTCCATGGAGCTTTTTATTCTTAACTTACAGGTTCTTATTCTTAACCAGGCTTTTTATTCTTAACTTAGAAATATTATTTCACTAATTATTTTTCAAGCCATACCTTTATTACTATTACCCCAGTGCACTTTTTGTTTAATATCAACTATTTTTCCTAACCATATTTGTGCAAACTAACTGTTCATTTGGCAAATGCGAGGGAACTTCACCAAAGTGACAGACCTCTGTGGATGCTTCCCTGTTAAAAAAATAAAAGCAACTATGAAAAGCCCAAAGCAATGGCAACAGACATGTAACTACTTGCCAAGCACAAGCTGTCATTTTGACACACCTTCATTATTCTGCTTTAGCAACCAAAACTCCACCATTGCTTTTCTTTATAAGAAATATCTACTTTTGAAAAATTCTATATTAATCTCTAAAAAAATAAGACAGATATTTGTATTAAAAGCTGGAGATCACTGATTTCAGCAAGTTATGGCTTTTTTTAAATGTAAGCATATATATTTTTTTCCTAAAACAAGTAAGTGTCCTGGGTGTTAGTTTGTATTTTCTGTTTCCAGCAATATTCAGTATTGTATGTGCTTTGCACCTCAGAAGTGAGTCTGCCAAGGCACTTAGAGAATGTAAGCAAGTCTTTTAGGGACTTCATAAGAATGGGCTACCACTGACACAATACAGAACCCATCCACCAGCAGAGTCAATCCCCTAACCAAGTACATTTCCTTTACAAACACTCAGCACCTGCTAAAATTCCATGACAAATAATAATGATGAAAAATAAGATTTTTTTTAAAAAGCTATTTACCACATGTCACTAACAGAGAAAAGATTTCCCCTAATAAAAGCACAGAAAGTGGATTTGGCTGTCTGAAGTAACAGCTCAGGGGATTGGTTTGTTTTTTTTTAAAAAACAAATGAACAAAAACCAAATACCACACGCTTGCTTAAAGAAACAAGTGACTTCAAGAAATCCTTTTCCTTTTATCTGTCCTTGGAGGTGAGTTTTTCAATCAGTTCTTGAAGAGGTGCAAGTTCTCTTCTATCAATAAGGTTGAATTCCTGCAACAAGGATGAGGAGAAAGGGTTTTATACATACAGCTCTGGTGAGAAGTCTTATTGAGACAGAAGTTATTTGGTAGGAGGTTTTTAGAGCCCAGGCTTCGCCACTGCAGTATTTTCTGCCTGCCTGCCATTACCTGAATAGCAGTGCTCAACTGCCTGAAGCTTTTTTTTCCCCACTTAAAAGAAGGAAATTTAAGAAGATGCTCTTTTAAAGGAAGAAGGTAAAAAGGGGAGAGGGGAAAAAGGGGAGAGGGGAAAAAGGGGAGAGGGGAAAAAGGGGAGAGGGGAAAAAGGGGAGAGGGGAAAAAGGGGAGAGGGGAAAAAGGGGAGAGGGGAAAAAGGGGAGAGGGGAAAAAGGGGAGAGGGGAAAAAGGGGAGAGGGGAAAAAGGGGAGAGGGGAAAAAGGGGAGAGGGGAAAAAGGGGAGAGGGGAAAAAGGGGAGAGGGAAAAAAGGGGAGAGGGGAAAAAGGGGAGAGGGGAAAAAGGGGAGAGGGGAAAAAGGGGAGAGGGGAAAAAGGGGAGAGGGGAAAAAGGGGAGAGGGGAAAAAGGGGAGAGGGGAAAAAGGGGAGAGGGGAAAAAGGGGAGAGGGGAAAAAGGGGAGAGGGGAAAAAGGGGAGAGGGGAAAAAGGGGAGAGGGGAAAAAGGGGAGAGGGGAAAAAGGGGAGAGGGGAAAAAGGGGAGAGGGGAAAAAGGGGAGAGGGGAAAAAGGGGAGAGGGGAAAAAGGGGAGAGGGGAAAAAGGGGAGAGGGGAAAAAGGGGAGAGGGGAAAAAGGGGAGAGGGGAAAAAGGGGAGAGGGGAAAAAGGGGAGAGGGGAAAAAGGGGAGAGGGGAAAAAGGGAAAAAAAAAAAGTAGCTTTGAAGCTTTGTAGCTTTTCAATCTGGCTTCTGATGCCATCCTCCCTCTTTCTTTTGTTATTAATTCCTGTTCTACTGTATCATTTGATAGGCAACACTTTTCACTATCCAGTTTTATAGGAAACTGAGAACTTTTACATTCCTTGAAAGCTTCTACCAGTAAATACACACGAATATGGGATAAGACACTAGCTTAGGGTACTGGAGGTATCAATTCTCATATGAACATACCAGCTGTTACAAAACCAAAGGGGCATTACTTTGGAACATCACTTTTTCCACAATATACCTGTAACCATAATGCTCCTGCCAGACGTACCTGAACAAAAAATATAAAGTGCTTGAAAGAAGTGTTGAGGTGTGCCTCTTCTTGTAACTGGATCACTGGATCAAAGTGCTGGTGATAAATGTGAGCATAAACTCTGAAGAGCCGCTTTAGAATTGTCTTTGCCACTGACATGAAATTCTTTGGGAATGGTACACCTAGAAGTAAGAAAACAGATGGCTTATTTTTCAACACCCATGCCATGGTCGTGTCTTTTGAAAGCCACTATAACCCAACCCTATGTCTTGCACAAGAAGGGTTGTTCTGTTTCACTCGGCAATTAAATCTGTAAATCACATCATGTACTTGGGCTGAAGCACAACCGCAAGCTCATTGAAAGACCGCAGGGGAGGTTTCCCTCCCTTCAGCAGACCAGTAGCTCCTGAACTTTTACCAAGACAAATCTGACTGGGTTTCTACGCTGAAGCCTCCTCGCTTCAGCTTCCAGCTACTAAATCTTGTTATGCCTCAGCTGAGCTCCCTAAAGAGCCTTCCCTGAGAGAGAATCTTCCTCCCATTCTGGCAGGATTCAGATACCCAAACAAAGGTATCTAATGGGCTTGTAGGTGCCCTCCAAGCATCTACCTGGCCTCTGAGTGCTGATGCTGAAAAAGGGAAGCCTCCTGCAGGCTCTCAGCCTCATCAATAGCCCTGTGCATGTGTCCAAGATACCACAAGGTATATACTCCAAGGGACACCAGATACCTTTGAGTAGGTAACTGAAATCACCTTTGGTATCAGCCACTGAGTTTTAACTCTTCTCTTGGCTGAACTGGAATCAGAAATAGGTTCTCTTCCACCTGTCTTGTGCCCAGCAAAAGAGTCCTGTTTCCACCCTGCTCACCACCATCCCTTAGCTAGAGAATACTGAATGCTTTCATAACTGCCTAAGGACTCTGAAACATGCTTTTTTTCAGTCATTTCTATGAAAAGGATCCAACAGCAGATCTTTGTCACTGCACAAGTTTTATTAAAATTGGTTAGTAAACAGCAATCAGCTCCTGGGAGCAATAATCTCTTTAGTTGACACATCCACAGGCTAAAACAGATATGTATCAACCATCTAAAGAGATTAAACCTGTCTAGCTTCTCATCAGGGAGCAGTTTCCCCAGTCAGCTCAGTTCTTCCGCAGTCTTTCCAACTGCTGAAGTCCTGTCTGAAGGCCAGAGGCCTAAGCTGGTGCTGTATGGCAATCATTATCCCACCAACATTTTAAAATCCTAGCAGTAAAATTTTCATACTCATACTTAAGCTTGCCCTACTTACGTGTACATTACATTTCCTTCACAGGCTGCTGCATCACATGGGAAGTTCATATTTAGTTGGCTACCCATTGTTGGCCTTTAAGTCTCTTTCTGAATTGCGACCTTGCGGAAATGCATCTTCCTAAAGCCTTCTCTGCTTATCTGCTTTAGAAAAAACAACTGCCCCTTGATTGTAACAGGTGCCTCCGTTTTTCTGAAGAGGCTTACTGACAATGTGTCAAATGCTTCAGAAACCCTCCACAAAATAAAAGCAATTAAGAGATCTCTGTTCCTTTTTCCACAATGATCATAAGCCTAAGAGTAATGGTGCACTGGAAACCTGCCAGTTAAGGGCTTTAGAACAGTCCTTCACGCCTTCAGAAGCAGGGTTTCATTCTTGTTATTGTTTCCATACTAGTGGCAGATCATTATTTTCCTCCTGTTTTTCTGAAAGAAACCTCTTAAAAATGTACATCTTTCATTTCTACTTGAAAAGGAAATAAATCGTTAACTTAAGATCAAAGAAGCAATTCAGCTTCTTTGGAGGTAAAGGCTAGAAGTTCTTCCTGAGGACCAAACAGCTTCCCTGAATCAGAAAGCTGCCAGTTTGTACCAATTACTGCTTATGTAGTTATTTCTAAGGTAAAAACCTACAGTTCAAAATGTAAAATCAACGGATTTGACTAACAGTGTTATTAAATGGAAACGGTATTTCCCACATTGAGAACTGTTATAGATATTTAATAACATATTATGCATGTAAGTATTAACACATGGTTCAGAGTTCATGTACTACTACATCAATTTTATCTTAAGTGATAAAAGTGCTTTTATATATGTAATGTAAATTTTTAAACTTGCTCTACTTGTCAGTCATTTAGGAGACCTTTCAATGCTGTAAAACTTGAATAATCCTGTACAACTGTAATCCAAACACATTGTTCAATTTTACTTATTTACCTTACCTATTTTAGAAGGAAATAGCGTTTCATCATCCAGCTGATCCTGGACCCAAGTCATCAGGTAATCAATGTACTTTGGTGCAGAGCACTTAATTGGTTTCTTTATGTTGGTCCCATCTGCCCAGTGGTACTCATATCTGGGTTGGGTCAACAACAACAAGGTATTTCTTAACAAATGTGAATCATGAACATGAAGCCTGGAAGGCTGCTCTCCCTGCTCCTCATTACCCCCCCCCCCGCCCTCCCACAGCCCTTCCTTGAAACTAAGGTCCAGGTGCTCCTGAGTCATCTGCAGCTGCTCTGTGCCCCACCTCCCCACTGTAATCCTGCCTTAGCCAGATCCTCTTCACAGTCTGTGAAGGCCTTCAAAAACTTTGTCCTTTACAGCACAATTCATTCACCCTTGGGTGCAAATCTCCTGCCAATATGCACATGACAGCCTGAGGTCAAACCTACATTCCTGTATGCCAAAAGGTGAGGTACAAGTAGGTTTCCAAGCCCTGAATGGCCAATAGCTACTTAGCCTTTTTTAAAGCTTCCTCTCCTCCAAGTGTCTAGAGAAGAGGAGGCTCAGGGTGGACCTTATCACTCTCTACAACTGCCTGAAAGGAGGTTGTAGTTTAGGGGTCAGTCTCTTCTCCCATGTAGCAAGCTATAGGTAACAGCCTCAAGCTGCACCAGGGGAAGTTTAGGCTGAATAGTAGGAAAAATTTCTTCACAGAGAGGGTAATCAGGTATCGGAACAGGCTGCCCCAGGGAAGTGGTGGAATCACCGTCCCTGCAAGCGTTTAACAACTGTGTAGATGAGGCCCGCAGTGATATGGTTTAGTGGTGGTCTTGGCAGTCTTGAGGGAATGGTCGGACTTGATGATCTTCAAAGTCTTTTCCAACCTACTTTATTCTATGACTCTAAGAAAAAAACATTATAGCCTGTTGAAGTGAAACATCCACTAGTTACATGAGATTCTCACATACATAAAAGCTCAGCTCCAGGGCTCAAATTGGTCAAGGCACCCAACTGATTTCTAATGCGAAACTTCACCCACTCCCTAGCATTGAGCTGCTTTTTCACCTCCACTGGCAGAGAAGAATCACAAAGTGAGTGGCTATGCCCAACCAGCCAGACACGTTACACTCCTAAAATTTAGCTAATTTCTTTATATTTCAAAATATTCTTACAATGTTTTCATAAGTAAAGGCCAAGCTACATCAGTTCTTGCAGATATCTCAAATTATGTTTATATTAAAGACAGGGAAGAGATTCAGAGGTAGGTTAATATCTAAGAATACTCTTGCACAACTGGAAGCTGGTATAAAATGCCTTTCAGCTAACAGTTAGAAAAAAGCTTCTAGTCTAACCAGTCCTCCTTAGAAAAGGTTCATATCTGAAGACCTTCTGCAGATTCTTCTGAACCATGCAGCGAACCAAGGTTCAGAAGAATCTCAGTAACTGAATCTCAGTTTCCAGTTACACCACTGTCTCACTTGATGGTTGCAGGCCAATGACTGACTTGTAGATTAATTCTTCCATCTGTAGATAAACTGATACCATGCCTTTACAAACCACTGACATGACTCTGGAACAGTCAAACACGTGCTCTTTTTACCCTTTTCCATCCACAGAGCTAGTAATGTTCAAATCTATTTGATCATTATTTCTTAGGACAGCAGTAGCACACCACAATGTCTGGGCTGCAACCACCCTCCCTTGCTATTTCCACTTAGTACTGTGTGGACACTGCAGAAGGCGTTCTATTTTAAGATCACACACCTCATTTTATGCAAAGCCTCACCCTATCTGATAAATCTGGCTCCTGGTTTTGTTTAATAAATTCAGTTTTGTCAGAACAGTACCTGGGAGAACATTGTCACAGAAAACAATTTTTCAAGTGATCACGAGCATACTGCTGGAAACATTTTCACATTGCATCTCAAACACATGCAGAATTTCCACAGACACTAAGAGGACCACAGCATGTCTGGATTTCTGAAAAATCAGTATTTCTCACTACCCAGTACTACCTAATACTGAGGTTTAAGTGGTATTAACACAGGACAGGTATCAACACTCAGCTGAGGTGCCAGTTTCGGCATGGAGATAAAGACAACAAATTAAATTGGACACTAAAAATCTCATCCAAATAACACATATGCCTAAGTAGCCTCCTTCTTTCCCCACCCCCCAACACTATGGCTCAACTGTATTTTTTTGAGGAAGGAATGCCAGGGAAGGACCCTTTAAGAAGCTCTGAAGTAAAAAAAAAAAAAAAAAAAAATAAGAAAACCACACAAAGAGAAATATTTCCCCAGGTTAGAATCATCTGTACTGCTACAGGAAATGAAGAGTAAAAATCATATTTCTAGCTCAAGCTTGTGATCAGATGCCTACAGTTCTGGGTGATAGAAACTAATGAACTTTATTGTGATAGGCAGCTTCTCTACAGAAAATACATTTTTAGAAACCTCTAACAGCTCAGTAAGAGGTTCTTAAGGGCAATCAAAACACTGTCAAGGACAGAAAAAAATACACAGTTCACTCTAGCAAGTACAGGGGAAAAGCTATGAATTCCCGATGACTCTGGTGGAATTCTCTCATGCTAACAAACAAGTTATTTGACATCTATAAACAGAAAACCCAACTGCGCTTCTCAAGCTAGAAAATATCCCTACGTATAAACCAGCACAGGACCAGGACCTCCACCACACAGTCCCAGTTTTGACATTCAGCTTTGCAAAATGCAGTAGCTGCATCCCTCCTTTGGGTTCTTATTGAAAACTTGTAACTAGGGAGGAAAATAAAGAAAATCCCTATCACCCAATGCTGGTTAATAAACAAAGTACTTCTGTGCAGGTTCTTAACTTATCATCATGCCGATGGTGATCCTGCAACTGACATAAGAATAGCGCAAACCAAAAAGGTTCCAAAATCAGATAGGTTTGATTGGGTAAGAAATGGTTGGTCTTTACTGAAGTGAAAAGAATGGACCACTACCCTGAATAATCATGGTTTGGGACAAATTAAACCAATACTTTATTCAAATTGTTAGACAAGGAGCTGTACAGGAGAGGGAGAGTTGTTCTTAATCTTTATGTCAATCCTGAACTAACTCAGTGTCCTGCCCCCTGATAAAAGCTAAGTCAGCAGTCCTTACAACAGTCAAGTCCCTCTTAAAGGGGTTTTGAAGACAAAACACCAGCATCCGGCAATGGATACAAGAAACATTACACTTCCACTCTGTTACCCAATCACTTCAGACATCTGGTTTAACTTCTCCATAGACTGCTACAAGTTTATCAGTTGTACCTTGAATGTTGTGACTGAGCCACAGCTTTGAACAGCTACCTCTGAATGCACCAGCACCTTACAACCCTCACTCAAGGCATCAGACAAATACTTCTCCGATGCAACACAAAAATTAGACTTTAAAGCCACAGAATGCTTGCTGTTTTGGTTCTCCACAGCTACTCATGCTGTGGCTATCTACCCTGTTTCAAACAACCTCATTTAAGTTGTTTCAGCTAACTCATACCCTTTCTCTGAAACAAGAGACGATGGAGCCATGGATGTCAGCAGACAGCAACCGTCAGCCTAGAGGTACTAATGAGTACCTAAGGCTCAATGTCTCTTCAATGAACGTAGATTGAGCCAGAAGAGAACAGGACACAGGTGTAAGAACCAGAAGAAAAACCCCATAAATTTCAGTGCTTTCATGCTGACAGGTTCTCCAGCAGTACTTCCCTGAAAACAACATTTTAAGCAAAAGCAAGCCACACTCACTCCAACTAAAGAACGAGATCACCTAATAAAAGTCTTGTCAGAATGCATCTTTAAGCATCAAGCATCTCTTTTCTACCCTGCTTCCTAACTATTTGAGTAGGTCATATATTTCTGGCAATGGTTATCAGTCTCTTTGGAGAGAAATTCTTTAGTCTGGCAACCAGACAGCTAAACCTTTAATAATTAACCTCTCCCCCCAAATAACTGCTTCTCAGCAGGCAAACAATAAAGCAAAGAAATATTTTCGTGCTCTTATCTAACAAATAAAGAGTCCACTCTGCATGCCAAAGCACAAAGCAGACAATGGGCTATAGTATTGCACAACTTCTTTTGCATACTGGTGAACTTGCTCTCCTTTTGTACTTCACCCCTTCCCATGCTGCAGCAGCAGGTCTGCCTGCCCACACTGCTTTGGCATTTGGCATCGTCCGTTTTTACTTCAGGATTGTAGTGCCAAAGCCTTTCCTGGTCCATCAAGCTGTTTCCAACTAGAAGAGCTCCTGCCCTCTCCATCTTGCCTTCCCAGCAGCAGCCTTGATCCATCCTCAGCTCTCCACCAGCAATTCCTGGCTTCACACAATAACAGAAGGAGGAAGTGGAGGAGAGAACTTGGTTTCATTATTGTTTATTTAAAAGGAAGCAGCGCCCTCCCTTGCCACTCACTGAGAAATGCAGGCATTTTCCTCTGGAAGACACTTAAGTAGCTGGAAAGCAAGAAAAAACAGACATGTTGGATGTCTGTACAAAAGCATAAGCAAGAATGAAAGAAGTGAGACCTCACTGAGGACCAGGGTAGAGGATTCTTATCCAGACTACTAAAATCTGTAGCCAATTTATTTCTACAATACCTACTCAAACACCTAAACGAAATATTTTGGTAATCCCCAAGTGAATGTTTGCCAATAAAAACTTCAGATCTTAAATTAAAAAGCCCTCATTAACATTTCAGTAAAAAATAAAAGAAAAAAAATTGTTTGATAATAAGTTTACTTCCCAGGACTAAGAAAAACAAACAAAATATCCCTACCCTAAAAAAACCCACCTTTTCATTCCCCATTCCCTTAAGGGTTCAAATTTCTCTTCATTTCATGGGTAACAAGAATCACAGACTGGTTTGGGTTGGAAAGGACCTTAAGATCATCCTGTTCAAACCCCTGCCATGGGCAGGGACACCTTCCACTAGACCAGGTTGCTCAAAGCCATGTCCAACCTGGCCTTGACACTGACAGGGATGGGGCAATCTGTTCCATTGCCTCACCACCCTCACAATAAACAACTTCTTCCCTACCTCTAACTTGAACTCCTGTTTAAGTTTAAACCCATTCCCCCTTGCCCTGTTGCTACAGTCCCTAATGAAGAGTCCCTCTCTGGCACCTTTGTAGGCCCCCTTCAGATACTGGAAGGCTACTCTGAGGTCTCCACACAGCCTTCTCTTCTCCAGGCAAACTTTCTCAGCCTGTCTTCGTACAGGAGGTGCTCCTGCCCCCTTATCCTCATGGTCCTCCTCTGGACTTGTCCAACAGTTCCATGTCCTTCTTACGTTGGGGACACAAGAACTGTATACAGGACTCCAAGAGGACACCCTTTCCACCCACAGAAGTCGCCTTATCTCTGGCACTTGGCTGAGCTAGTATCAAGTTCTCAAATGCAAAATCACTTGAAAAATTGCATTTTCTCAACAATACATGAAAAAAGACCTTACTTTGGGCCAGCAGACATCACGGGGCAGCTCTCCTCCGTGCAGAAGTCCGTAATGGTTCCATACAGCATATTGATCTGGTTGAAGAAGTCAACAGCTGTAAAAGCATTTAAACCACCAGTTAACAATCGGCACTTTAACAGCAACACAAGCTTCCTTCAGCCTTAACAGCACACATTGCTCAGAGGGTCCTGGAATGCTTTTTGTGAAAAAACTTCATTGTTATCACTTTTTAAGAAGTATCATAAAGCTGATGCAGAATGCAATCATCAGTGTCCTACAACACCCTCCAGCAATGACTATTCAATTGTTCATGGCTGCAAAATCTTCCTTTCAAAAAAGAAAAGGGAAAGAGAAAGCAGAGTTATTTCCTTTTCTGAAAGTTTGGTGCAGATTATTAGAATCCCAAATTCTACTGGCTAGTCTGGAATAAAACCGAGACTTTCAGTGTAAAGTTTCCAGCACAAGAGCTGTTACTCATTAGGTGACACTGACTTCCCTCAGGCTTCGTATTCCAAGAGACTGTCTTTTCAAAGAACGTTTCATAGAATCAGACTTGTTTGGGGTGGAAGGGACCTTAAAGCTTATCCAGTTCCAAGCTCCTGCCACAGGTAGGGACACCTTCTACTAGACCAGGTTGCTCCAAGCCCTGTCCAACCTGGTCTTGAACACTGCCAGGGACGGGGCAGCCATATCTTCTCTGGGCAACCTGTGCCAGTGCCTCACCACCCTCACAGGGAAGAACTTCTTCCTCACATCTAATCTAAATCTACCCTCTCTTAGTTATAGTACAGTCAAACACTACATGTCTGGGAGGTCTTCTGGGGGGGGGTTATTGCTTCAGTTTTGTTACATATTTGAGAAAGCAGTTCTCTTAGCCAAAACTTTGTCTTTAATGGTCTCCAGCTGAATTCCCAAAAGACTAAAACTTATCATATCTAAATATTCCCATAGTTCTTACTAGTTTAAAGAAGTGCTTGATTACTTGGTACTCTTTGAAAGCAAGGCTCTTCTTCAGTAGCCTAACAGCAGGCCCTGCTCTTCAGAACTGCGGACATTGTAATCATTTATAAAATGCACTTTATCTCCCCTCAGTTAACATCCCCTGGCCTTGCATCTGTTGGGGAGCACAGCATGTTACCATAGCATCAATATGTAAGTTCATTTTTTCAAAATGTCTTTCAGACAATGGAAATTGTAAATTCTGCTTTAGGATGAATCCATGTAATACAAGCAACCCAAGACTTGTGGGACTAGCTTTGGGGTTCTTATGCATCATTTCTGATGCATGGATGACACTCAGCAATCATATAAAAACCCAAATCAAGTGTAGTGGAGCTCCACTCCTTCTATTTAACCACAGTGCTTTGCAAATTCAACTGACACAGCTTCTCCCTGAAAGGAACCATGTATAACACAGATAAAGATTTAATGCCCCAGTGCCCAGTCCAGGCTACATCGCTTCTGCTACTAAGAGTATTGTGCCTGCCTACCCAAATTTGCATTCCTTGTTTAACTCTGTTACAGAGACATACAGATTTGTTGTAGTGAGATGGAAATTGGCAGCCCAAATGTAAGCACTAGCAGATATCAGGTACCGTGAAAGGAACTGATGGTTGAAGGAAAGAGAGTGTTAAATACTGCAGCTCCTTAAACTTCAAAGATTACATGAACATCATGCTAGCAAGTTACAGCTACCGTCCAGCAGATGCAGGACACGAGCTACAGCTGTGTCATGCAATTTCCCAGGTATTAAAAAAGGGAAGCAAATAAAAACTGGTATAAAATGCTCCTAGCACAGCTCATCTCTAGCAACAAAATCTGGGTGTTTTTTCTCCCCCCAGCACAGCTAAAGCAGAAAACAGCAAAAGAACATTGGGAAAGCTAGACAGCAGTTACAGAGGCCGAGGAGGACTCCTACAGCTTGACTGGGCAGAGGGAGGAGGCAGTTAACACTACCGAAGACGGGAAGAAGTGGTTATAGATAGCCCTTATTCCTTAAGTGTAAGCAAGAACTGTTAATTAATTTTCCATTCCCTGCTCCCAGTGGAAACCACAGACCAATATTTGCTTCAGGCAAGCATGTTCCCAAAACCCACACAGACGTCCACAAGATGACTGACTGTTGCAAATCCCATACTCCAAGTCTCAAAAGGCCAGGAGACACACCACCCATCCACCATCAACAGCCAGCAGTTTGCAATAACCAAGAAAAACCAAGAACCTCCTTTCCAGCGTGTGTAAAGCTGTACAGTGTCTCTGCCTATTTTCATTTCCTCTTTTTACTCATTGTTCTGAAGTTCTGAGGGCTTAGACTATTTTTTCCAAGTGCTTTTCTATTCGAAAAAGTGCACACTGCCTGGTATTCTATTATAAAGATATGGGCAGGATGTACTTACTGAATTAATGTTTTGGTATTTTCAAAACACGGAGATTTCAAATTAAACTCAAACCAAACTGATTATAGACTTTTTACCTTTTTGTTTTTTAAACTTATTTGAAAAATCTACATGTACACCAACTCACTGCCAGAAAACATGAGTAAGGCTAACAGTTGAGCAAGAAGCAGAAGAGCAGAGAACCATGCTTTCTTGTGCTTTCACTATTGCAAAGGTCAAATCGAACGACATTAAGTCCACATTTCATTTCCTTATTAGATATCTCAATCAACAGAAGGGGCTCAGTGCTACCATTAACTGGTACTAGGTGTGGTAGAGGGATGCTGTAAATGAAGGGAGAATGCAATCAGTTAATCACTTGTAAACAAAAAAAAAAAACAAAAAAAAAAAAAACCCGAACAACATTAGAACTCTGCTGCAAGAAGGCAAGAGCAAGGACCATTTCATTACAGAATGCAGCTGTTACAAAAGGCAGCTCCCACTCTTTTGTCATCCATCTCATTTAGCAGTTAAGTGATATGGGAAGGGAAAATGCCACTGCCAGACAGAGAAGAGACAGGCAGGACTGAAGAAAGCACTGAACAGGAAGAATGCCAGCAATATCAGAAGCCTCTTTAGTAATGCTTACTCAGAAAAATGGGATGACTTTTTTTTCTAGACAGTTTTGCAATACCATATGAATAGACTTTTGTAAAGAATGGTGTCAGCAATTTCATCATTCCCTGGAAGCAGTGGCAGGTCATATACTAGAGCACTGTGTGGCTCATTCAGAACTGAAGGTTGAAATCAGTATGACAGTTTCGCTTCCTAAATATGTCAAAGCGCAAGAGGAAACAATCACAATTAGAAGACATTTCTCTTGAGCATAATTTATACTGCATTGCAATGCACAATCAATACCGTGCAATCACAGAAACAGGCCAAGCCAAAGACCTGAAAGAGAGTGAAATAACCAGAGAGGGTACAGAGTCTGGCAGCCAGAACGCCACATAGGCTACGGAGCATGACAGAACTTGGGTTAATCCACTCTTTAAGACTGGAAGGCAGGCAGCAAATTCACGCAGCAGGGAGAGGAAGGAGGAAACACGGTCAGGCAATCAGAAAACACTAATTTGGGCCTCATTGTTTGGCCTGACCTAGCATGAAGCACAGGGTTAGGACAAACAGCTTTAGAGGAAGCAAAAATAGTGACGTCAGACATTTACCAGAGCAAAGGCTCACAACTTGGTAGAAAAACAAGGAAGGAACTAACATTAGGAACATTGTAAAGATGGATCTCTGGGTTTGTTATAGGCAAAAGGAAAGCCAGGCCATACACATGACCGTAGTCTTTAGCATCATTCAAGGCCTTTGTGCTTAACTAAATTAAGGGTTTATGCTTAGCTCAGAGAGGGTTGACTATACTATTGGGTAAGAACCCCAGCTGGAGAAGAGCTACATTAAACACATTAAGATGGCACTGACAGGCTACCTTCTAAAAACAGCAGTGAAATTTCTACTTCAGCACTTGTTTGTGATCAAGTGCTCAGAGTTGAAGCACTAATAGTAAGAATTATTTTGTTAACAGGAACATACTTTTTACGCAATATTAAGGGCATTTTGTCTCTGGGAGACACACTGCATCTGTCAGTTCTACACAATATTACATTCACCTCTCCCAATCACAGCAAGTGGCGCACACAGAATAGAAGAAGAAACCCAACTAGAAAGGAGTACAGAGTTGTCCTCCCACAAGTGTCTACCCATATTCAACACCCCCCATTAAGAAAAAAAAAAAAAATAAAATTTAAAAAAAAAAAAAAAAAAAAAGAGCCAACTTACTGTTCACTGCAACCCATTCATTTAAGTCTTCACCCTCTGGAAGCATAACGGCCATCCGGAGATTACCACTTCCCAACGTAGCTTCCGCATGCTTTAGCAGCTCGTACTGGTGAGACCCCTCTGGAATATTCTTCTTTGGTTTGAAGGTTTTGGAAGAGCGACTACCACTGTGTTAGGAGAGGAGATATTTAGAGAACTCATGGAAACGAAAAAGAAACCAAAGAAGGCACGCATAAGCACAGGATTAACATTAAACATTTCCCAATCCCACATTTTCATGTGGAAAAAGGATATTTAACACAGACTGGGATGCAAAACTACAGGTGCTTTGAGTTGTTTTAAACAGTTAAATGATTCTCCACTGCCCTACCCTCTCACCTGCTCACTCTGCTGCTAAGCCAGCCAGACAAGTGGGAATGTTCAAGCTCCCTTCCCTCTCTTGGCAAACTGGATCATGGGGAAGGTGAGACCAGAAATATTTCCTTCCCCAGAATTCGGACAGCTGCTTATCAAGGATAGCATCCAGGCCAAACAGAAACCTTTACTCTGAACAGTCAGGAAGCTTGTCCTGGTAAATGAAACATACTATTTAACAGAAAATCCCATGTTCTAACATCCACCTTTATGAGACATGAAATATCTCCACGCCTACAGAAGTGTAGTAAGGAGGTAGGGGCCTGTTCAGAGCTCTGACTTTCCAAATGAGGTATGATAAGTAATTACTATTAACCCCTCAAAACCAAGCTGCTAGTATTTAGGAAAGCATACTTTCTGCAGGCCTAGCTGATCCAGAATATTATCTTACCTACCAACATAAAGTAACTTTTCCACTATCTGGTATTGTTTACAAACTTAGTTTTGAAAACACATTTTTCAAAAACACATTAATGCTTTAGCTCTTACTGATACATTTCCACATATCCCCTGAACTATCCCTGCCATTTTCCCCTCGTTTCATAGCATACAGACCTTTCAGTCCCCCAGTTAGGAAAGAATTAAGGATGACAACTTTTACAACTTTCATATAAATCATTTTCTTGCCTGTAATTCTGTTTGGAAAATATGGACTGACTTAGAAAAAAATTTAGACATTTGAATTTTAAATGGTGGCAGCGAGCCTGGATGCACGTTATCTCTTAACATGCCAGAAACACGCTCTGTAAAATTACGTATTTGCAAAAATGTGTCAAATCAGCCAGTATTTTTGAGTGGTTTAGTGTATGAGCTGAGAAGATTTCAGTCAGAAAAGGAAAACTGAGCTCCAAATTCCAATGGAAGAAAGTGGAAAGCTATGAAACCCAAACAGCAGAGTTTCATGGCAAGTATTATCCAGTTCTCATTTCTCTATATAAAAGACTTGGACAATTTTTCACCATCTCTCTACAGGACCAAAAAGAAATTTTTATTAGTGAGGCATCAGGGTTCTCTCTCCAGCTCACTAAATACTTAAACCACATGTTGAACACACGACGGTTGTACCTTATCATTGTGCAATGCTAGTGTAGCTAAGCTGTCACACAGGAACACTTCAAGAAACTTAATTCTGCATGTCATTCCCCCATACCATGTCACACTACAGCCATCAACAGAAAATTAATGATGATCTCTTGTTTCTAGAATCCTGGACACAAACAGCTCTAGCAGAGACACAGTGTGCAACAAAGAACACAACAAAACTTGTTCTCTTCAAAATACATGACCGGCGATTGAGAACATCTCATTTGCCAAGCACATGACAAAACTGCCCAACAGCTAATCAAGTTCAGTTTAGACCTTAACAAGAGCAATGAAGAAGAAAACATACTGAAACTGGAGATATAATAATGAGCTTTGGCCAGGTAACAACACCTTTTGGCCAGGTAACAGCATCTTTGCGAACTGAAGAGATCCTACAAGTCCGCCTGCTTGAAGATTTACACTGCCCTGGTGCTACCTTGACTGCAGCAGCATCCTCTCCCTTCCAGCCTCCAGAGCTTCCTCCTGTTTTCTAACCTGATAAGGAAGCACTTGACTGGACTAACAGGGATCACGGAATGATAACAGTTCAACAGGCCACATATATTCGCACAGACTCCAGAACAATACTAATGCAGTCAGCTACTAAATACAACTATGAGCCCAAAGTAGGAAGAGGAAACATATGGCTCCCATATATATTCTGTTACAGGACCTTTCTAACATGCACCCAGTCATTTGCATTTCACCCTACAAGAAGATATCAGATCCAAATCTTAAATAAAATAATTGCCTCCCAGTAGGAGTATGCAGCTTCTGTGGCTCAGGGAGTTCCCTTCACCTCCCACCCCTCCAGCCACCTGCATTTGCTGCCAGGCCAGGTTCAAACCAGCTCTGAAGAGAAAGCAACCAAAAAAGAAAGCCCACCAAGCAAAAAAACCCTCTAGATCTTTCAACTGACTACTTAAGAGGCATAAATTTTTCTGTTTAGGAACATATCCACTTCATAGCCACCATGCCAACACATATCTAATACAAATCTAAACATCTGGCAATTGTCTTAGTGTATGACTGCACAGACAGGGCTGACACAAGGTAATATTCACAGCAACTGAAGAGCAAGAGAGACTGGTATTGTTATCTTTCCACGTGTATCAGTGTAGGCAGAAGAAAACCAGAACATGTTAAGCACAAGCACAGCTACCTTGCTAACTAGACAATGGGGAAACCAACTCCTAATACTTTCATAAAAAGTAAACCAAAGGTTTACACAGACTTACCCCCACTCCAAAGCTCAAGACATTAATTTATCAGAAATGAGAAAGTAAGAGATCCTTCCTTGCTGCTTACATAGAACCCCCAATTCCTAAAACTTGAGTCCTCCTTTCACCATGTTTCAAACCTCTTCTGCAACACTATCATTTTCATACAATGATCAAGTAGAAAAACTTCACTGCTGTAACTGGTCTGGTGAAGTTGCCCCATGCAAAGTTTGCAAGTTTATTATATGAACTACTACTGGGCATGTGCAGCTCCCCAAGCTGATGAAGAAAGCTCTACCCAGATACAGGGAACACTTACCACTTAATCCCTACTGCCCTTTTTCCAGAATCACTGGTTTCTTCCCATGACCTGGCAAAAGCTGTAACAACAGAATACATAATGATTTGCTCCCATCAACCATTTTAAATAAGCCATTTCATATCTGCCTCCACTACCTCTCTGATCACTACATCTCAAACCCAGCACGGCCATCCTAAGACACCAGGAAATGGTCTCATACGAAAGGCAGGCAGGCATCCAAAAGGAAAAGCAATTAGGATAAACGCAGGCTGCATATATCGTCACGTGCTACGGAAATATCTGCAATTTTGGCAATAACTTATGAGAATCCCATGCATTTATGCAGTTCACCATATGTGAAGCTGGTTAACTGCATGCACTGTCATACATTCCTTGATACAAACAAAAGCTCAGGGACTCAACAACCTAATACAGTTTCTCTAAGACAAAACCGTTACAGGACACATTTGCTTCCTGAGAAGTCTACTTGTAAATGTTGCTGCAAACATTATTTCAACTACCTTACTAGTTCATAAACTCTCCTATTATTTAACGAAAACCCATCATTATTTATTAACAGCTTAGCACCATCAGTTTACTAACCTTTCAAATGCTTACTTTACTAAGTAGTCCTGCTTCCTCCCAAAACCCTGCCCACAGCAGCATCTTATTCCTGCTATCCTACAGTAGGATTCCCAGTGCTGAGCTGAAGGTAACTTAAAAAAACCCAAAATAAATAAATAATGCCTTTTCTTTTTCCCCCTATTATGTAAATCTGTTACATGTGACAGATTTAAAAGTTGTCTTGTTTCAGGCCTATTTCCTCAACTCCTTGAGCATTCAGTGAAAAAGTTAACTTTAAAGAGATGTCTTGACAAAGTGTGACACTTAATTTTCACCTACATTCCATAACAGAATTAGCTGTATCTGTGTGCTTCTTCCCTCAAGACTCTGAAACGCTCCGAGCTTGTGTGCAGCACCTGCCTTTCTTTCCCAGTTAGTTCTTTGAATCCTCCCTCAGTTCTGAAACATCACATTAATGCAGAAGCAAAAGGGGACAGAGAAACCCTCAGAAATACCACACTGAAGATCCTATTTTCCTTAGACATGAAAAGGTCATGAAATGAGGAATATGATGCATCACCTCCACTATTTGTCACTACCAGTTTCTAGCCTGCCAAGAACAACTGGCTTCTCAAAAGATTCTTGCAATTCCAAGGACGTTTTGCTCCCTTCACTCCCACATCCACCATTTCTAGCAAATTATGCCCTTCTATTTGTACAGGTAAGTGCAGCTACAGCAGTGCCAGATGCAGTTTGACCTAGCACTAAATCAGGAAACATGTTTGAAGTGATTGACTCCCTGTGTCAGGGCAACCACTGAAGCTGGCTTGGAAGCCACATCTCTGAGCCACAAGAAGCCCACACACTGCTTGGCCTAACACAGACGTCACAACTTGCTTGTAAGCAAGAACACAACATTTCCTCCAAAGCTGTAATTTTATCTAGTCATCTGCTGACAAGGAGGGTTATTAATGATGTGCATTCTGCAGGCTGCTGTGTCTTAGGTTAGCAAGATGGTGTTTCCAGAAGAAAGGCAAATTTTCAGGCGTCCTGCTGACACTTCACTTCCTGAGCTGCCTCAGCAGCCCACTTCAGTTTCAAACACAGCCCTGGCAAATCTTTTACAAAGCCACTAAATATCCAGCTTAAATTCTTGATACACTTCTTGTTAATTGCAGGAAAAGAGCCACTTAAACCTTCATGTTCCTAGGAGAAGCACCTTGGCCAGCCTGGCTTAGACCACCTCATCCCCAACTGTTTGTGCACTCAAGTCTCTTAATGGAGCTTTCAGATATTTCTGAGAAGTCTGCTGCATACAAGGGGAAGCTCGAATTAAAACTAAAAAGTTTAGGCTTCTTATGCCTAGCACTTAAGGCTTTACAGCTTGTTCTTACCACAGAACTAACCTCAAGCTTACTTACTGTTCTGTCTAACACTGCTCAAGCTGACAAGCAAATAAACCAAGCATGCTTCACAATCAAACATACGGATGCAGATCGAAGCCCAAATCCTGCCTCCACCCAGGCTGCCAATCTATTCCTTCTGCAGCAGCACCACAGCCTAAACCACTGAAATACCCAAAGTGCTCCAAGGTCTTCCTCAAATTTCCCTTGAAGGAACAAAACCAGACCAAGTTATCCCATAATTCACTAACAATTCATTACAGCACCTTAAATTAATGCAGTACTTAGACAGTATGTGATTACTATGCCATTGGCAAAATGGAAGAAAGAGAAGAGACACCACCCTGGAGAAGACAGGAGCATCTGAAAGCCTTTTTTTTCCCTGCACATCACACACCAAACTGACATGCATTACAAGAAATTTAAAGATATTATTTTATAATACCACAAGCACTCAACTTCCATGGAAGATATAGAGAACACTGCTCCTCCAACCTGTTTCAGGCTACCTGTAGGCTCAAGAAGACACTGCTGCAATTCCCATCAATCATTTCTTACAGGGCTCACTACTGAATAGTTTTATCAAACACTGGAAAGAACAGAAACTTACCCTGGGGAAAAATAAATAGAAAATGCTGCAGTGGCACCATTTTCAGGATACACCTGACACCTATATTCTCCTAACTGGCATATAATGCTGAAGCTATGGGATATCATCTTTCTTTCACCACCACACTCCAAGTGAAATATTTGGAAGTGCTCAAGAGATTCTGAAAAAGATGAACTCAAGACAGTATGCAGAACATTCACTTGGGGCATGGAAACTTTTTATCTTTCAACCCCTGCTTTTTCATCTTCAAAGGCCTTTGCGAGCATTAACTAATCCTCACAACCTATCTTTGAAGTCAGCATCATTTAGCGTCCTGTTAGCCACAGGGAAATCAAGGCAGCGACTCATTGCCAAAGGCCAAGGAGTAGATTTATCAGAGAAGTCCTATGTTTTAGTTCTGTACCTCGTCTTTCTCCTGCTGCTCCTCTTTTTAAACCCTGATACACAGAAACGCTGGAAGGCCAGAACCAAATTCCAGAAAAGCAAACACTTCAAGCCTTAAAACAATAAAATAGAACTTCAAATGATAACAGCCTCCTAAGAATAGACACACAAGAGTATGATCATGTTAGTTTCCAAGAGCCAACACATCAACATAGAAACTAAAATGAAAACTCAAGCTACTTTTTGGCAATCAAGTCAATAGTGGCAGCATTTAAATGCATTTTCCCTGTGACAATCACAGCACCAGAAGGACAACAGGTAAAATTAAGTGGTACACATTCAAGAAATGCATTGACAAGATTTAACTTCAGCATTTCTATTTATTAAACTGAGTAGTCACTACATCTGTTCTGAAGAAAAGACAGTGTGTGAGCCAGGCATTATTTTCTTCCGCCCATACAATACCATTAACTGTTTTCCAGTCAAATTCCCACTCATTAATATGCCTCTCTCAGTCCTCAGACAGTTCACTTTAATTTGGAGGTAACAAACCCAATATAAGATTACAGGAAGCGAGCATTCCACAACCCTGCGTTCCTTTGACATACCACTATGCAGCAGGTCTCAAGTCAAATGAAGCGACCACCACCTTAGGACAGCAAAAGACAGCAAAGGATGAGAAACCCCAGAGCCCAGCTACTCAAGAGCTGCAAGCAGCTCTGGAATTGCTGTTCTATTTCCTGATGTTGCTTCTCATGAAGGAGAATCTGAGACCCCTAATGATTAGCCTGAGAAGGCTAATGGTTTGAAATGAGACATGATGTTGTCAATCCTGCCAAAGAGAACTGAGAAGCCTGAAGTGCTCCAGGACAGTACAATACTGGGTTTCAACTCAGCATTAATAGGTATCTGAAGGCTTTTCAACACTGTCAAGTTAAAAGTGAGCATGCATACCGGTAAGTGAAGATTCTAAATGCACAAGCTGATAGGGCTCACCCTGAAAAAACGTCCCTGTGTAAATTCTTCAGATATAGTCATTGCATTATCCTGAATACTAATGAAAGCGACATGCTTCTAAAGAGCACTCCCATCCGATAAAAATAACTCACAAACATCAAGCTGTAAAAAGTGTAATTCTCTTCACATGGAAGGAAACACAAACTCTGCCAAGATAACTAAGCAAATCAAAGCAGCCTGTATGGGGAAGAATCAGGAGCTGCCAACTCCTTACACAACATAGCTACTCTCCCAAAAGGTAAGGCATTGGTTAGAAAGCAATTCCAGGCCAAAGGGTTTTGTGTTGCTTTGTTTCTTTGGGGTTTTTTTAATTAGTTGGACTTGAGAAATTTCCATAGACACATAGTCATTCCTAGAGAAACGGAATACATGTTGTTGACTGCTTATACACTCTACTGTAGAAAACAGTAACCAAAAATACTTAGATCAATGGCACACAACTGAAGTTTCCTGGAGTAGCCAGGATGACATAGAACAATTATATAAATTGTTTACTACACCTTGAGGAAGTCACTGCAATTAGAAACATGATAGTTATGAATGATGAAAAGCAAGGGTTGTTCAGAAATGGTTCTTCCCAAAGCTAGCACTGCCCTTGGTAACACAGGGCCTCCACTTTGTAAGGAATGTCTTTGTGCAATTAACTTACCTACTGCCTGCCCAAGCCAAAGCCAAAGCCAGTTGCCAAGGCTACAACAGACTGTACCACTACCACGCTTTATAACCCGAGGGCTCAGAGCCAAGCTACTTCTTGACAGACCAGAGGAATGTAAAACAATGTCTTTATCTTTCAGCACATGGACTTGACAATGATGGCAATACAACACAGGTTATTCCTAAAAGAAGAGCCTCCTCAGATGTCCGGAAATGGAATAAATACAAATTCAGACAAAACTCCAGAACCCACTTTTTTTATTTTCAGTGAAACACCGTTATCCATCCTTCCTCATCCCACCCATTTTCTTTGCTACACCATGGAGTAAGTTCAATTTTCTGTAGGCTTTTCAAGCTGTGTTTCTCAAGGGGTACAGCAACCGTCATCACCATAACTGATTTGAAGTAGTGCCTTCTACCGGAGTACTGACAGTGAAGCAGGTATTGTTACAAAATTTTTGATTCTCTAGCCATTAAGATGGGAATAAAAATCTGGCTTCCCCTTCTTGGAAAACAGCTGTCTTCATAGACTGAAGTTCTACATAGGATGGTGTGAGAGGAAACAGATGAAAAACCCATCATCTCATCAATAGCTAGTACAAAATACAGATATCTTTACACACAAGACTCCACATGTTAAACCAGCAGATGATTCACATCCAGAAAGGAGAAAGTTATTTAAGGTAGCCTTAAGGAACAGTTTTGCTTTTCTTGTCCCAACCATCACCACCCAGTGTTGAAAACTGTCATAACACATCCACATTCTTAAAGTACATTTTTTTTTTACTTCTATATATACAGAGTCAGTCAAATCAAGCAAACGTGGGATTCGACCAGCAGAAGTCACCACTTCAGCACACAGCTGAAGACCAGATTTTGCTGGCTGAGCTGTGACTCATGACAGGGAACTGGCCCTTGGGAACCAGCCATTTACCTCTTCCCTCTGACACATGGCCTCACCTGCCCTGCAGCAGAACACTTTGTGCCAAATCCACAAAGATGTTAGATGGCCACAGACCGTTTTCCATCCAGACACCTACGCTTCTCCATGTCTCTCCACCTCCGTTTTTCTGTGTGCGAGCTCAGAATGTGCCTGTAAACACGGGGGAGGTGTTAATGCTACAACACTCCTGTCTACTACAACCCCACCCATGTAGGTGGCAATGGTGTTTCCGCTGTTCACCCAGTTGGATGCAACCCTTCTCCCAAGTAATCACAATTTCTAATGCAAGGAACAAGCAAGCGTTCAGAACATCATTCTGTAACCAGAAAATCATCATCAGTTTTCTGTGCTCACATACAAAATAAATTCCCTTGTTTCATCTACAACATGTGCATTTAATACACTTTCATCTCCTGGAAAATCCTCAAAATAAACAAAGCAAGTCACAGCTGCCCTCCCAGGATACTACCAGAGCTGTGCCTCTACTCTCAGAAACACAATTCAACTAATTCCCAGAGCAGCCAATGGCTGCGGAAGTGACTCAACTTCTCAAGCCTTGTCCTCCGTAGGACACAGCCCTGCTGGGCACCGCAAGGATAGGGCAGGCCATAGTCACAAAAGCAGCATGCAAGAGCAGCCGGCAGCGAAAAACTTGGGTGAAAAAAGGAAGAAGTATGCAGCCAGGGATGCCCTAGTCACTTGCAGAGACGAGCAGGCAGACAGCAGTGAACAGGAACATGTCTGCGATATAAAATATGGCTCACTCTGCATGTTTTATCCATGTCACTGTTCTGCTGCTCCCAAGTTCCACCACAGATTTTTTTCCAAGAGCATTAAGATCAACAAACACCACTTGAAACAAGTTTTCATACCAATCTGCAAGGAGGAGGTTTTTAGCAGAGACGCAAGGAACTCCACATATTCTCCTCTGATATCCATGTGAAATTCTATCACGTGAGAGGAACCACGATTATCCAGAAGGTTCTGCTGGATGCTCCCAGGTAGCCACTGACCACCTCAAGGCAAACACAATGCTGTCTTCACTCACAAAACTTCTGTCTGATAACAAACAGAACGAGATTTCTAAGAAAGCTGATGACTAGTCTTGGCTGTTTTGTTAGGTTCTTTCCATCAGATCCAGACTCCTTGACTGTTTCAATACTAACATTTACTGTGTACATACAGATATCATGGAACTGTAGGGCATAATCAAAACCAGATTTATTTCTGCAGATTCTAATATCCTAACATTTGTGTACTACACTTTACAAGAGCAGGCTACTAGCAGCTTTGCAGAAGCTCAAAGTATTCCTTTCTCTCCAATGGCTTTGTTTTTTCCTGCAGACCCCTGAGATGGAGTTCAGTATCTTTATCATTTCAGTCACTAATTAAGCTCTCAGCAAACTCAAGAGTGCTGTTTTCTCACTAATGTTCCCCTCTTTTCTCAGGAAACCCTTTTTTCTGTCAATTAGCATTAGCTCACTTAAAAGGGATGGCACAGCACGAATTCAAACAGAAGTCAGAACTTCACCCAGTCATGCTTCAAAGTTTAATTTCCACAAATGTTCAAACCTCACTTTACTGCATGAATGTGCCTACTAAATCATCCAGCAGACATAACCATGCTTCTTTTATAAAACTTACCTTTTCCCACAAATAAAAATTGGCACTAAAAAATCATCTGAACACTGATTTATGATATACATGAGTGGAGGGTGCACTTTCCTTTGGAGAAAGAGGACTCAATCAAGCTGTAAATAGCAAGGTTACACAAAGCAGCAGAAAGGTTGCTGAAAACAATGCAGTATGTACCCTGCAGCAAGGGCCGCTGTAGGAGAACTAAGTCTATGTCAGAGAGAATGCAGTTCTGCCCCTGCAGCAAGCAAATCCAGAAACAAAGTCAAACCGCCTGTGACAGATGATGTAGCATTTCTGAACAGAAATGTATCTATGTGCTCTGGACCCACTGAAACCTGCAGAAAAACTCAACCCTGTGCTGTTTGCAGTCCAAACTATTTCAGATGGTCTCCCTCTAATTTGTGATCATAGAATCACAGAGTGGTTTGATTTGGAAGAGACCAAGCTCACCTCATTTTAATTCCCCCTGAAGGGACACCTTCCACTAGACCAGGTTACTCCAAGCCCCATCCAACCTGACCTTGAACACTGCCAGGGATGGGGCAGCCACAGCTTCTCAAGGCAAATACAGAAAGAAAAACATATGTTTATTTTTGAGAAATTCTTAAACCCTGCCACTCATGCTTCCAAGAAAATGCTGTGTTCTAAAGGAAGACAATTACACAGACTGAAAACGCCTGGTAACACATGTGGGAGCGGGGATGACACAGCACATGTTATGCAGACACATAGAAACATGAAAAGCAGTATTCGACAACTCAAATTATCATGCAGAACATAAGGGAATGGAACATTTTTAGGGTTTGGGGCTTTTTTTAAGAGAGAAGCAGTAACACTCAAGTCCTGGCCAGGCAGTCAAATACCAACAAGAGAGGGAAACCTATCAAACACAGAATACAAGCACCCACAGATGGACAGAATCAAAACTACAAAAGTGCCATCATGGACACAAATAAACAAATTATAAAAGAAATATCAGGAAATACATAAAGCTATGAGTCTAGGTTATTTCTTTCAATAACACATATGATTGTGTTTAAAGATATCGGAAACTTTAACAAAGGTTTACTTAGCCATTTAAGAAGGCATGAGGGAGTTGAAGACCTTCACATACCATGAATTAAATACCATGAAGTGGCTTGGAGAGATCCATCTTGCCTTGGGCTGCCCTTGCCTACTGCCAATCCCATACAGCATCATCCACCAAGGGCAGGAGGAAAGGGCAGCAGGACAGCTAAATAAAGCAGGTGATTAACAGTATTTGACTACCTATGATTTCTTTACTATAGTACTTTTTCAGTTTGATAAAACAGAAACATCCATACAAAAGGTATACACCACTTTCCATAGCAAACTGTTCCTCCTGCCACAGAGATTTCCTTAGATTCAGCTAAATTCTCTTTCTGTCTCTACATTACTAATGCTCTCTGCATCCTAAACCAGATCTGCTGGTAACATTCACACCCTTTAAATACGTTTAAGCAAGTAGGAAGCAGAGCTTTCCAGAAAGCAATCTGCAAGCCACTGAGGATGATAAACTGCAGCAATAAAAGCTTGGCTCTAGTATCAAATTAGATCCTTACTTATATACCAAATATAGTGCTTGGAGAACACGCTTCTGAACATGGATGGTTTCCCAAAATGCTGATCAGTGGTTTTAAAAACCAATGCTTTATGAATGACTAAAGCAAATCTAGTCATACAACCTAAGAAACCACAGCAGGGAATTGGAAAAAAATAAAAAACTGAACATCTTAAGGAAGTCTTCAATCCTTTTAAACATAAAAAATGGACAATCTGTTAATGCTTTTAGGAAAAAGACAAAGTTAGAAAGGAGAAACTTAATTAAATTTTAGTGGGGGAGGAGTCACTTCAGCACTTTCCCAAAGCCTGTCTTCTGTTTTAACCCCAACACAAAACAGGCTGATGATACCAACATGGCAAATGAGAAATATGCTACAACTTTCCCAAATAAAACCTCAAAGCACATATGTAAGATTACACTTACCTGTTGATTAATATGTAGAACATGGGTCTGAATTCAGGAACTAACAGAAAAATCATTAGAGGAAAGAAATAACACAGAGAACAAGAAGAAGAAGAAGAAATGGACAGAAGGCAGTAATGAATAATCTAACAGCTTTCCAAAAATAAACTGCATTATCTCATCTCCAAGTATTTCTTACACTACCCCCATTTTTAATACAATCTTGTGTAAGCTGTGTGGAACTATCTTCAATAAAATTTGCTTACCCTGGCAAAGTACCACATCAGGAAAATCCACCTGCCCAAAGCATTTGAAAGGGAACAATAGCTCCTACACGCACAAGAGAACGTTTCTTTTGACATCATTTAAGCTTGTGCATTTGACAGTTGAGTCCACAGTCAGTTTAACTGTTCTATATTGAGTTTAAATATAAAGATTTTTCCTCTTTTCCACTCACACTGCAGTAAGGAATATTAAGAGCTGTCAACCACAGAAGGTAATAATAGGACATTAGAGACACTTGATTTTTTGTAAAAGTTACACTTCAGCATAAGAAAAAGCAGTATTTTGGTGCCACTAAGTATGACAAGTAAAAGACACAGTAATGTCATTTGATTCCTGGATCTGAGGAAGGGATTAAGACTTTGTATTTCAAGAGTGCCCACATCTCTAGGACACAAGCAATCAACTCTGGAGGTAAGCTACCTTTAAAGATAAGTGCAATGCTACACAACAAAAAAAAACCTCAAGTATGTGAAAAAGAGGCAAACTTTAACTAAACCTCAAATGAAATATGAGTAGGATCACAGAAGGTATGTAAGACTAACAAAAGGAGTGGATTCCCGCCAAGGAACAGCTGTGAGCTGGAGAGGGAAGAGAGGAGAGAGTGAACAAGATAGAAACTGTCTTCACAAAAAAAGAAAAGAAAAAAACCCCACAGAAGGGACGTTGGGACAAGAAGCTGATGTCACAGTTGGATTTCAAAATGAATGGGAACAAAGGAATAAAGATCATTTACATTTGCAAGTTATATCAGAGCAACAGAAGTCAATGTTGTGAAGGGCAAGGCCTAAACAGACCAAAAGCTGCACCTAATGCTTAGCCTTTTGCTGAAAAACCAGAAAACAACACAAGAAAAGAGCGAATGAATTCACTTCAAGTACTGCTTTTAAAAGTCTCGAAATACATTTGCACAAGAAAAAAACAAAACAAAAGAACACAAAAACCCCACACTGTTACCTTCAAGAATTCACAGAGGGGGGGCTCTCATTTTATTAACACAAAATTACCATCTCATACACATGAATTCCCTGTCTGCTGAGTCAGGCTACAGATTTGAAACCATCAGCAGAGACTTGAATTAAACAGAACACAGTTATACAGTACATGGTACTACACTCAACAAAACTGGGTATTAGGTCCTGGAAGGCATACACTTACTAAGCTTACTAAGAAACAGAAGTTATTGCAGACTTACAATCAAAAAAGCCAATTTAAGCTGCATGGATATGTGCCACTCCAGCTCTCATTCCTCACCTTTCAAATCCCTTCCCCAAAATACCGACCCAAGCATCAGGGCCCTAGGAAAGCATCTGACAGATCCACAAGCAGACTTAGCGCCATGCTGGCTTAGTGAAATTATTTGAGAAATTGTAAAATTAACTTTGTGGGTACTTCTTTATGATGTGCTTTAAAGTGATCCAGACAAGCTGCATATGTGTGGTTTTAGATAACCTAGCCAGGATGTACCGTAACTCTGAATGGAAATTTATAGCACCCTGGTCCATTATAAAATTCAGTGTATTTCCTTCCAGAAGAGTTAAACCAAACAGATGTCTTACACTGGAAGAGAGCCCCCTGAACATTTAAAGAAAAGTAATATTCTTGCCCCGAGTTGTCTCAGAGACTCCAAACAAGACTTTTCAAGTTTTATCTCCCAAATGCTTTCAACATCATTCACCTATGGTGACCTCTCCACATCACAGCATAGTCATTCACACCAGTACAAACACATCCATCACTCTCCTCAGTAACATTCACATATAATACAGCAGGGGAAGGTACAACACCAACAGCCAACATGACACTAGAGCCACAGAAGTGCTCTGAAGTGAAAGGGAAGGAAATGCCATATTTAAAAAAGCAACACATGCAGAGACGACAAAGCAAAGCACTGGCTCCTAATAATCCCACATGATGGAATTTACAGGCTAGAAAAAGTTCAAGAAGTCTGTGCAAATCAATTAAGTTCTATTCACTTTTAGCTGAAAACAGATTCTACAGTGTTTGAATACACAACCCACAATCTCCCTGAGTACTTTAAAAAGAAATAAATATTAAAAAAGAGACAAAAAACAAACAGCAAGTTCATTGTAGCTCAGCTCTAGAGGGAAGTGGCTTAGTTTACAACTGCTAAAAGCATCACAAAGCTTATCCTGTGGTTTAGGTTGATTTGTGGTCAAAGGCTTATTGATAGCTTTGGCAGCAATATCCTTCTGATTGCCTACTATGGAAGACTTCAAGTGGCCTAATTAAATGCACTGATTTGCTTCTCTAAGAAAAACAAGCAGCTTCATTCTGTCAGCCTTCTGCAACTCATAAGCCACCCCTCGGTGGATAAATGCTTCTAATATTTCATGCTTTTTCAAGCAAGATAAGAAAGACTATGTATCTCTCAGGACACAAACAGTTAAGATGTAACGACCACCTGAGGACCCCCTGTCCTCACCGTGGTTGTCCGTTGCCATGTCGAGGTCCTAAATCCAAAGACTTGACAAAAAATTATCACTCGTTTCTCAAGCAGAAAAACCAAGCCACTGTCCACGTGCACCAGTCCTCCCCCGAAAGTGATCCTTGTTCCACTGCTGTTCTTGCCTGAGGAATGTAAATAGCTAATTGCATAGATTCACTTACACTGCAAACACAACAAGAGAAGGACAAACAAGGGAAAACAATTGTTGCATAAAAGCAAACAATTAGGAAGCAATTAAGACCGGGCATCCCTGTGATGTCGTAAACACAACTTTCACACTGAACAATGCCTTTCTTCTGATGTTGGGTTGGGGTTTTCTCATTCCAAATGAATGCTTCTGTACCGAGAAGGAAGCATCCAAGAGCACTTAAAAGTGTCAGTCGCTCAGTTCTTCAATTACATGTTCCCCAAAACAAAGTATTAGCAACAAAAGTGGGGCTTTTTTTCCAATACAATTCCAAGCTCAGACACCTTTCAGCCTGAATTATTGTGCACAGCTTTGTTATTCCAAGGCAGACTTGTTCTTGCTGAAATAAAAGCCATGCACAGGGTGAAAACAGCTTCACAGCAAATTCCCACCTCCCTGATAAGGCAGCAGCACTCACACATTGCTGGCTACAATTAATTTCTACTTCATCATTCACAAATTTGATCAGGCACTTTTTGAAAAAGTTTAGCTTACAAGCATACATTTCATTCAATTCATCAAGAAAGAACAAAGTGATTCACAGAGGAATGGCAAGAACTCAACTACCTAAACAGGTAGTAAGGCACACACAAGTTGGAGTTGGAAGAACAGGGTTGGCAACACAGCTAAGTAACTAAATTAGCAAAACACTAATCACACCAAAAAGGAATTAATAGTTCTCTGCTGCTTTAGCTTCCTCAACCAGCTCATTAGAAAGATAAGAAGTGCCTCAGTAAGGTTAACCCTATCAGCAAACTGCACCCTAACAAACTGGTCTGGGGTCTTTGGGGACGATAAAGAAGGGAAGCAGAGTGACAGGTGATTGAGTACCACAGGCAGTGGCAATAAGTGGCAACATAAACACCTCTGTGGAAGCTTTTCATCGCCATGGTTTTTGGAAAACTTTCTTTATGCTCCCTTCCTTGAAAGCAAACCCAGCTGCCAGCCAAGGGACAAATCCTTTGACAGCAGGCATTTCCAAACAGGAATGAAACACGAGTTCACACAGCAAGTGAAGTGACGGGCTTCAACAACATGAAACCCAGTTTTCAAGTAAGAGCCTGTATTTCAACAGTCACTAATTCAATGAATCCTAGAATCACTTAGATTGGAAAAGACCTTTATGATCACAGAGCCCAAGCATAAGACTAGCACTATCAATGAAAGCGAGAGGCAGCTACCAAAATAAAAAATAAAGAGAAAAAAAAATTCTGCTTTCTGTGAAGCTCATTGTCAGTTGATTCCACAGAAACTCTACCTCTAAGGAATCCTTTTGCTTCCCTCAAAGCTACTGTAACCAAGACTTACAGAAAAAGAAAAAAAAAAACCTTTAAAAAGTTGGCAATAACTTTGCAATTATCTCTGCAATTTACTCACAGGCAAACTCAAGAGACTTCTGATTCTCAATGCTCTTCAAAAAGGAAACTAAAAGTACCACTCATGCTACTGGTTAAACAACAGATTTCACAGCTAGGTAATAAGAGTCATGTGTCAGGAGCCTCTACTCTGATCTTTGCTGTAGGAACACAGCCTGCACAGTAGGACTACACTCATGAAGCCAAATCTGAAGAAAAACAGTACATGAAAATACAGGAAGAAAGACATCTGAATGTTCAGCAAGCATAAATTTCCCATTTCTAACAGTCTCTAAGTGCCTACACATTGATTTTCAATGACCAAAATTCCAGTTTAGGAGTGCCTGACAGTCTTCTGTGGGAGGCCTTGATAAAGAGGAGATAAATACCACATCTCCAGCTTTTATCAGAAGAAGGAGCACTCACCAAGCACTTGGTTGCTCTCCAGCTAGAGAAAGATCAAAAACAGTGCCTACTTTAGAAATGGCTTTCATTTGTTAAGTAGTAACATCAAGCCAAGCTGAGGAAGGGGAAACAACAAATATCCATGATGTTCTTTAAGAGCAGGAGCAGACTGGGAAATTAGGAAGGCCACAATGCTTGTCAATCTGAAAAAAAACACATCAGCTCTGACTTTGGTATTACTCTATAAGAGATGCAAAGAAAAGAACCAACATTCCACTGTACCTTCTGCACATATATATATACACAAAGCGTGATTTTAATTAAATTTATGAAAAAATTACCCACATTGCCATGGTTTAAGTCCAGCTGGCAATGAGAACCACTCAGCCGCTCGCTCACTCTGTCCCTTCCTCCCCCCACTCCCAGAGGGATGGGGAGGAGAATCAAAAGAATGTAACTCCCACAGGTTGAGGTAAGAACAGTCCTGTAACTAAGGTACAACAGAAATCACTGCTGCTATCACCAATAATAATAATGATAAGGGAAATAACAAGGGAAGAGAATACAACCACTCACCACCTGACAACCAATACCCATCCCAACCCGAGCAGTGATCTAGCCCTTCCGGGTAACTGCCCCCAGTTTATATAGTGGGCATGACATGCTGTGGTATGGAATACCTCTTTGGCTAGTTTGGGTCAGGTGTCCTGCCTCTGCTTCCTCCCAGCTTCCCCTCCTCCCTGGCAGAGCATGAGACTCAGAAAGCCATTGGTCAGCATAAACATTACTGAGCAGCAACTGAAACCACTGGTGTTATCAGTGCTGTTCCCAGGCCGAAAGTCAAAAACACAGCACTGCACCAGCTACTAAGGAGAAAAATGACTGCTACTGCTGAACCCAGGATACATACACATGCATCATCAGAAGAAGCTGCTAGGCTCTGACATGCTATATAATGAGACAGAGAAAAAGAGCAGCACATCTTTCCCCCAGTTTGGTGTACAAGTTAACTTGCATGGATTCATCAACACATGCACCCTCAACAGCTACTTGTCCTAACCTCTATTTGCTGTCTCCACCAGCTCCTAGTCTTTCAAAAGTATATATAACTTCCTACTTAAAGGAATCTTATTTTTAAAAAACTATACACTAGAATTTTCTGAGAGGGATTTACTAATACATAAATGGTTTGGCATTTGTTAGGTTTTGGTTTTTTTTTAAGAAAAGACAACTTCACAACTTCGATAATAAAAGTTAATCTTTTCCTTTTAAAAATAAAAGCTTTTCATACAGCTTCTTTTTTACGTAAGTTTTGCCAGTGTAGGATAACACAAGCATGCAACCATATGGCACGCCTACCAGAACTATCTTTAATTTATTCCTTGAAGATGGAAGCTCAAGTACCTGCGACTATGCTGTAATTTCCTTTTAGAGAGAACTTATCAAACTGGGTTGTTTTTGGGGGGAACTGAAGATAGTTTTTAGTCCTTTTTTTTTTTTTTAAGAAAAAGAAAAAAAAGAAATTGGACTACAAAAGATTTAGGAAAACCTATTCAACCATTGGAGAGGTTTATAAAGTCTTTTCAGAAAGGGAGAAACAGATCAGAAAGAGAAAATAACAGTGCTGAAAATAACAACTGCTGTCAAAAACGAGCGGTATTAATTCAGTGACTTGTCTGAAAAGACAGTCTTTCCGTAATGTTATCCGTAACAAAAGAAGACAATGGTTTGACTTGATTTTATTCCCCCACCCACCCCTTGTAGCTTTATATGTCCCTGTCCCTAGCAACAGCAAAGAATAGCAAAGGGTTTGTTAGTGGACAAGAACTGTGCAATGGGCTGCAAGGGGGGCCCCAAGCACCCTGTGTTATCCAAGCACAATCGCCCTGTTATTTGACAACAAGCAAACCTCCAAGCAGAGCAGGGCTTTGGATATCATACTTGAGTGTCAAACTGACAAACTACAGCCCAGTTACTGATGATGATAAACCTATGCGACAGGTACACTGCAGTTTAGAAAACGTTTCTGGTCTGAAGTGCAGAAGGACAATCTTCATCTGCCACATCTTTATTGTTTGCTCGAAATTGGGAGTCAGTTCACAAAAAGACAACAGCATAACCAACACAGAGAAAACATCATGGACAATCAACTCTACTACCTCCATACCAAGGAAACTCTTGGTGAAAAAAGAGGTGAAAAAAGTACTATGAAAAAGGATGTAAAAAGTACTGTGAAAATGTGGGTAATTTGCAGCTCAAAATACAAGATTTTGCTGCTAAATCTGTAAACTGCAAAGATATTCAACCACTGTCTTTGGATAACTCTACTAAGTTAATGTGAAATTCAAGTTTGTCAAAAGGTGATGCTAACTTTGTAAATAAATTAAAAAATAAAACAACAATGATGACAAAACACACACAAAAAAAAAAACACAACATACCAACAACAAACACTACTTGCCAGTAACATAGAAAGTTTCCCTGATCTCCCTGAGGCCTACCAAGCATATTTTACAATCACACTTTAAAAATCCATTTCTAGACCGCAGATGAGAAAATCAGGTGCCATCTACAACACCCTGACAACAACAGCTGAGGCAGCCTGGCTAACATTTCTAGTTTTACTATGCAGTAACTTCAGTTTCCATTCCTGTGTTTCATCCAGCAGGACCACTTCAAACAATGGAAGTGGGGGGCAAGGTTTGCTTTCCTAGGTTTCAGAAGGGTCTGGAAAAAGAAACAAGCATCTCATTACTGCCTGTGAGAGAGGGTAGAGGGTTTCGTGCACCAGTTAGACAAATGCCACAGAGAGGGAGGCTCTCTAATTTGTAAACCAGACTCCCAGGCCACTACCATACTTGAAATCCCGTGTCATCATCGTCATCCCCCCCCCCTCCATTGCAGCAGCTGAGAATTATGAAGGAGAGGGACAGCTGGGCTTCTCATTAGGAGAATTCACAGACTGAATTCACGGATAGTCATTTATACCCACCCCCCATGTGCAGCTTCCACCCTGCAGTTGATTAGTGTCTTTCAAAACCTTTCTTGGGGTAACACAATGACAGGCGAGCTGGTTTGGTACGGCAGACTTAAAAGATACAAGCAGTGGAGAGATTTAGAAGGAAGCCAGAGTCAGTGTTATTTGTCTCCATGAGAACACAACTTACTAGAACACTCCGGTTCCCAAGATAAAGTATCTTCTCTAAAAGCAAGCTACATATACATCTGTTGGTTATCAATATAAGCCTTTAACAACTGTCAGATATTATCGCAATGGTCCCACAAACTGCTCGCATGTAACTCCAACTGCACAAGAACTCTCAGCAGGGCAAAGGCCTGAATGGAGCTCAGCTCTGTGAGGGTGCCTTTTTCAGCTGCTTGGATTTCCCTTCTTTCCCTAGAGTACATCTTCACTTTAATTAATAGGTCACTGAACCGGTTTATGTTAATTGTTGCAAGTACCACGTCTTTGTTCCCAAGGGGAGGGACCAAAGTTCATTCAGTTACTGTCCACGAAGCAAAATTGCAAAATATAAGCCTGTTTGCGCACCTAAATCACCAGCAACTCCTAAGGGAGCTTTTTTTATGCCGCAGTAAACAATTGCCTTCTCATTAGCAACACACACCCTACCAGCGATCCCTCGCTCGCTGGGTTTGTACCAGATCACTGTGTCCATACCAGATCCCCCTGTTTGTTACAGATCCCCTATGCCCGTAATAGATCGCTCTGTCCATACCTGATCCTTTACGTCCATAACAGATTGCTCTGTTATCACATCTCGCCCTGTCTGCACCAGACTTCCCTGTCCCTACCAAAACTTCTCCCTTGTCCCTACCAGAATTACCCCCTTGTCCCTGCCATATGCCCATCACTCATCTGCACGACCATTACCTGAACCTGGAATTAACTTTTCAACGCTGCTCCTCACCAGAGCAGCGTCAATGCCATCCAGTTTTAACTTATCTACCGCAGGTAACACTAAGGGCAGCAACTTCTGCCCACAACGTCCTTGATATGAGCGAAAAAACCCATTATTTTAAATAAAAAGAAAGGGAGACTCCAGCAGACGGGTGTTCCCCCCCTGAAGGCAGCTCTCGCCTTTCCCGTGATACCCCTTTCGGCTTGCCGCACAGCGCTCACCGAGGTCCCTTCGGCCTTCAGCTAAAAGCCTTGTAAATTCACCTCCCCGCTGTCGGAGGCGCCTGGTTCGTGAGGAAGGTCGCGGTCCCGCTCCACCGCCAACCACCGCCCTCCAAACGCCCGAGCGGCGCCGGCTGGCCCCGAACGGCCGTTAACTCCCAGCCCCCGCGGCTGAAGGGACGTGGCCGTTACAGCCGTTAGCGCGGCCGGGGTCCCCCGAGGGACTGTGGCACAAAGGGAGAGAGCGGGCAGGGCGCTGCTCCGCCGCCGAAGCGGGACGGAGAGCGGAGGAGAGGTGCGGAAAGGGACGCCATGCCGGCGGGAGCGGCCACCCCGCTCCCTCAGGGCGGCGGGGAGGGCTGGCGGGCGGCGGCCGCGTCCCCTTGGCTGCCGGGCGGGACGAAACAGCAAAGGAGGAAGGGAACCTTTTCTATTTCTCAAGCGGGAGAGGCTACCGGAGCAGGGGCAGCCCCTTCCCCATCCGCCGCCGTGACCCCCTCCACAATTACTCACAACAAGAAGCTCATGGCGATGGCGGTGGAGCGGGACCGGCGGCTGCCTCGGCGCGGCGCGGCGCGATTCGGCTCCCAATGGCAGCGGCAGCGCACGGCGGGCGTGTGAGGGGAGAACGCCGCGGGGCGGGGACACGGCCCTGCCGCCGCCACCCGCGGCCCGCCCGGCAGCCATCGCCCCCAGCAGGCCCTGCGGCCCGCGCCTCCCGTCCGCCGACCTACCCTAACGCATGTCCCGAGTCGGAGGTCTGCCCTTCAGGGGACTCCGCTGCTATCCCCTCTTCTCCTCCGCTTCAGATCCCTCAGACCTCTCCGCTCAGACACCTTCGTCTTACTGTTGAAACAGTCACCCTGCCCTCCCTTCAAACATTCCCTTCTTCTCATCAGGCGTCCACCCTGTGCCCTCACTCTCTTCTGCACCCTGGGGCAGCACAGGGCTCCCTGGAAATATTTCCCCCAGCCCTGCGTGACCCAAAGACCACCTTCCTTGGGTAAACCTCTGCACTGCTCCAGGTCACAGTGTCCCAGTGTCATTAGGCAATACTTTTTGGGCACGGGTGTAACATGAATGCCTCTGACAGCTTTTAGGTAGCCATGGCGCTAAAATCCCCGTGATTGCCTACCAAATGTCGCAGGAGAACCACAAAAAGTGCCTGAACAATAGTGCAGCCTGCCATTATTCACCCCTCGTCTACCTCAAACTGCTTCCTGTGGAGCAAGCCTGGAGTGTACAAGAACAACACAGTTTGCTTTAACATGTCACACCAGGGACTCAAAACACATTACAATTTCATTATTTATGCCATCCAGGCTTTTTCAGGCTGTCTATCCACCTTCTTCAGGTATATGGCAAAGGGGTTCAGGTACCCAACCCAGATATACCACCACGGTCATTAACAAATATTTTAACCAGTATTTCTGCCTTCCTCACTCAACAGCCTGTCCCTTTTTATAAGCAACATGTCAGAATGGCTTCTGATATTTCAGTACAAATGTTTGGTTTGTGAGCAATTTTTAATGCAGATGGCTAGGGCAAGCAGTCAGCTAAGAAAGGACTTACCCCCGAAGTGAGGATATGGGCAAACTACCGAGGTTAAAAAAAAAAAAAAAAAAAAAAAAAAAAAAAAAAAAAAAACACCAAATTTTTCTTACAAACGTTGGACAGCCTTTCACCCTGAACCACCTCACCTTGTGTGAGCATGGTTAAAAATTCCACGTCTTCTCACTGAAGCACAAACAGAGGGTGTGCAGTGCCTCAGAAAAGGTGTCTGGCAGCCCACCTGACACCAGATGACAGATACCTGTTATGTTTTTGGGGTTTGGGGATTGTCCTCTGGGAATCCCTACCTCCCATTCCCAAACCAGGAACAATGCTCTTAATTTTGAGGTTTATCTTGGTCAGTTTATATGTTCCTGGGGAAAGACAGGCAGCAGCACCCAGGATGCTTCAAAATACAATGTATTTGTATCAAACAAGGACCACACATTCCACTGTAACCTTAGCCACATCCACATGCTTTGTCTTTATGGCAAAAATTACTATTTCAGGGTGTAATTTCACATGAAAATCTGCCTCTGTTTAGGTTAATAAAAAGCCAGCTGGATTTCGGATAAGGGACAGGACAGGCAGGACAACTCACAGAGATTCCCACGTACCCCAAGGGGATTCTGCAAGGCCCAGCAACCCCACAAAGCTGCAGGTAGGCCAGAGGAAAACATGCAAAATCCCACACACAGCATTAAGTTTCCGTGTGACTCTTAAGGGGTTTCAGCTATAATGCCTTATGGGGCAAATGACAGTCATCTGCTTGTCTCATGTTTTTAAGTGCTGAAACTGCATTTTCTACTTTTCTGGCTCTGTCCTTCAGACCAAGTAAGAATGCCAGGTCAGTGCATTTCTAAGCAAATTAAAATTACATGACTGGTTTTAGGACATTTTTAAAATCAGGTGTTTCAACTAGGCAGTGAAGGTGTAATTAAAAAGCATTTCATGAAGTTTGCAATTTTCCTTTCGGCTGTATTAGTAAAAGCAGGCATGAAATGGGTCTTGGCATACTTTTTAACAGAGGCTGTCAGACTAAGTTGGCCATGTAAATCTAACTCAAAAAAAAAAACCAAATTGCTGATTTCTCTGGCATATTCACGTTGGAACATGAATAACCTCCATTCTCTGTTCCCACCCATACGCTTCCTTCTACCCACAGAATGTTTTATTTTAGTGGCAAGTTAAAATTAAATGTCTGTTGCTGCATCAGTCAGTAGGAAATACTTGGCCTGGGCGACTGTCAGAAGGAAGGGTTAAATAACGCGGATATTTTATGTCTGACATTAATATTGGTCTCTTCGGGATGGATCAGGGTCACACAGAGCGCTTGCTTCGGACACTGCTGGTAGAAGGGACATGCAGCATGCTGCCGACTTACGTAAAACCACTTGGTTGCTCCAGTGAAGGCTCTGTGAATGCACCCACGGCCTCACGTCTGTCACTTTGGTTTATCCATTACACTAGAGCTTAAAGAGAATTACTCCAAAAGGGCTCTCCAGCTGATAAAAGTGCTTTGGTCTTGAAGCTTCCAGCAGCACAACTCGGTAAGCTGTCATGGGTTCAGCAGTAGCAGTCATTTTTCTCCTCCTTAGTAGCTGGTGCAGTGCTGTGTTTTCGACTTTTGGCCTGGGAACAGCGCTGATAACACCGATGTTTATAGTTACAGCTTAGAATGTTTGGTTTGACCAAGGACTTTCTGAGCCTCATGCTCTGCCAGGGAGGAGGGGAAGCTGGGAGGAAGCAGAAACAGGACACCTGACCCAAACTGACCAAAGAAGTATTCCATACCACAGCACGTCATGCCCAGGATGGAAAAACTGGGGGCAGGAACCCGGGAGAGTTCAGTTCACGTCTCTGTCGTTGAGTAGTGAGCAGTTGTATCCTCTTCCCTTGTATTTCCCTGGTCATTATTACTGTTGGTGGTAGCAGCAGTAGTTTGTGTTATACCTTAGTTACTGCACTGCTTTTATCTCAACCTGTGGGAGTTACATTCTTTCAATTCTTCTCCCCATTCCCCCCTCCCTCAGAGTGGGGGGGGGGAAGAAAGAGGGGGGAGTGAGTGAGCAAACTGCATGATTTATGGCTTAAACAACAGTTCTTTTTGGCGCTCAACATGGGGCACGAAGGGTTGAGATAACAACAGGATTAATAGTCACTCGTCACAATGCTGATTTATTGGCTCTTGAAGTTTTTGCTCTGGATCTCACAGGTTCAGCGTATGATACTTTACTTACAGCTGGTATTTCTTATCTTAACATTTTTCAGATATGGGTTTTGGGTTAAGGTTCTTGTTACATTGTACTTTATTGCAGTGACTTTTAATACAATAGACTCAGTGACCACGAAAATGACCCGGCTTTTGTTCCCAGTGTGGTCACCAACTATATACTTTGGGAGGTATATAATAGAAGTGTTTAGCAATTACACATCTCTTTTCACCTCCTCGGGTGGTCAACCTGTGAAGGAGACATTCTTTTATGCTCCCAGCCCCCCCACCAGACCGTTTATAGCATCGTTTGAGAATTTTGAAGGTTCTGAATGGCATTTAGATACCCTTGAGACCTGCCTGCTGATTGTGATGGGGATCGCCATGTTGGCGCACATACCGAGTGTGTTTTACCCACGACCATTTTGTTTGGTCCCAAGAGTTATGCGGAGTTGGGTTTGGGCCTTGTCTAGGGTTAGACAACGATATAGGAGGACCAAGAGATTTTCCCCGAGGCTCGATAGTCATGAGTGGCAGGCAGGGTGTGTGGGAGAGTATGGGCAAGTATCTAGGCCAGTGGGCCCCTCCAGTGCTTTGGAACTTCATCACTGAACAAGTGCAAAATCCAGAAAGATTAGTAAAACACTTAAAGGAGGTGCGTTGTCATTCTGGTCACACCAGAGATGGACAAATCATGGCAACATGCTGGGGCTTGGCCTATGCTTACAGAGCCCTGTTCAACACCATCCAGCATCTTCAAAAAGAAAAAAATGTCCCTGCATCTGAGGGGAGAGTAACAGACAGTGCAGCTACTCCAGCTCCAAGCACAGCAGCTACACCACCCCCAGCGACAAGTACAGCCGCTACCCAAACCCCAGTGACAAGACCAGCAGCTACCCAAACCACAGTGATAATCACTGCAGCTAAACCAGAGGACCAACTTGTACCAATACCAGTTGCCACTGTACGCAAGAGGAAAAGCAAAAAAGAAGCAAGAAAGATAAAGCAAGATGAAGAAACAACGTACTCACTGCCTGGGACAGCATCTGACCAGGAGTCATCATCACATGACAAAGAAAAAGAAGAAGAGGTTACTTCCCGACCTCGGACCTCAACCGAGCTATGGAATATGCAAAAAGACTTTACCCGTCAGCCAGGGGAGCACATCATCACCTGGTTGCTCTGATGCTGGGACAATGGGGCCAACAGTCATGAACTAGAAGGTAGTGAAGACAAACAGCTGGGATCACCTGCTAGGGAAGGGGGAATTGACAAAACAATTGCAAGACAAATGGTTCCTCAGCCTTTGGAAGTGGCTCTTGGCAGCTGTGAAAGAAAGGCTTCCATACAAGGACGATGTTATGAGTCGTTCGGCCAAGTGGACTACTCTAGAAAAGGGCATCCAGTCTCTGAGGGAATCAGCCATTGTAGAGATGATCTATAATATCAAGCCAGATAACGGGGATATACCCATAGATCCAGATGAAGTCGAATGTACACGACCCAGGTGGCGGAAATTTACACAGAATGCACCCTCATCATATGCCCATTCATTGGCAACAGTAACCTGGAATGACATAGTACCACTAACAGTGGATGAAATGATTCATAAACTCCAAGAGATCAAAGACAGTCTCACCCCTTCCATCATCTCAGCTGTGGAAAAACTGTACCAGGACCTCAAACAATTGAGAGACGATCTATCTGATCTATCCAGCTCCTCATGTGTACCAACACACATCTCAGCTGTTAACAAAAAGCATCCTACTGCTCAGAGAGAAGATATAGAAGGTATACACCACGGGCCACCCTATGGTTTTACCTGCGGGATCATGGAGAAGATATGACAAAGTGGGATGGAAAACCTACCTCAGCTCTGGAGGAATGGGTGTGTGAATTGAAGAGGAGAACAAAGGTCAAGGATGATCATCCCATGAATGCTGCGGCTTCAGTCTCTGGTGAGCAGGCTCCCAGATGGAGTGGAAGAGCTGTTTTTACTTCAGCTCCTGTGCTGAAGAATAATCGCTTTCTACAAGACTTAAGTGTCCAATGTGGTGATGACTATTAGAGAGGCCGTGCCTCCAGCCAGGTGGAGGTAGGGGACAATCGGATTTACTGGACTGTGTGGATCAGATGGCCTGACACATCAGTCCCCCAGAAGTATAAGGCTCTAGTAGATACCGGTGCACAGTGTACCCTGATGCCATCAAGCTGTCGAGGGGTGGAACCCATTTATATTTCTGGAGTGACAGGAGGATCCCAAGAGTTGACTGTACTGGAGGCTGAAATCAGCCTGACTGGGAGGGAATGGCAAAAACACCCCATTGCGACTGGTCCAAAGGCTCCATGCATCCTTGGCGTAGATTACCTCAGGAGAGGGTACTTCAAGGACTCAAAAGGATACTGATGGACTTTTGGTATTGCTGCTTTGGAGACAGAGGAAAATTGAGCAGCTGTCCACCTTGCCTGGTCTCTCAGAAGATCCTTCTGTTGTGGGGTTGCTGAAGGTTGAAGAACAACAAGGGCCAATTGCGACCACAACAATGCACCGGCAGCAATATCGCACGAACTGAGACTCCCTGATTCCCATCCATAAGCTGATCTGTAGATTGGAGAGTCAAGGAGTGGTCAGTAGGACCCACTCACCCTTTAATAGCCCCATATGGCCAGTGCAAAAGTCTAACGGAGAGTGGAGACTAATGGTAGACTATCGTGGCCTGAATGAAGTTACACCACCCTTGAGTGCTGCCGTACCGGACATGCTAGAACTTCAGTATGAACTGGAGTCAAAGGCAGCCAAGTGGGATGCCACAACTGATATTGCCAATGCATTTTTCTCAATTCCTCTGGCATCAGAGTGCAGGCCACAGTTTGCTTTTGCTTGGAGGGGCGTCCAGTACACTTGGAACTGACTGCCCCAGGGGTGGAAACACAGCCCTACCATCTGCCATGGACTGATCCAGACTGCACTGGAACAGGGGCAAGCTCCAGAACACCTGCAATACATTGATGACATTATTGTGTGGGGCAATACAGTGGAAGAAGTCTTTGAGAAAGGGAGGAAAATAATTCAAATCCTGCTGAAAGCCGGTTTTGCCCTAAAACGGAGTAAGGTCAAGGGACCTGCACAGGAGATTCAATTTTTGGGAATAAAATGGCAAGATGGACATTGCCAGATCCCCACAGATGTGATCAACAAGATAACAGCAATGTCTCCACCAACTAATAAGAAAGAAACACAAGCTTTCTTGGGTGTTGTGGGGTTCTGGAGGATGCACATCCCGAATTACAGTTTCATTGTAAGCCCTCTCTATCATGTGACCCGGAAGAAGAATGATTTTAAATGGGGTCCTGAGCAACAACAAGCCTTTGAGCAAATTAAACAAGAGGTAGTTCATGCAGTAGCCCTCTGACCAGTCCAGACCAGGCCAAATGTTAAAAATGTACTGTACACCGCAGCCAGGAAGAATGGTCCCACCTGGAGCCTCTGGCAGAAAGCTCCAAGGGAGACTCAAGGTCGACCCATTGGCTTTTGGAGTTGGGGAAACAGAGGATTTGAGGCCAGCTATACCCCAACTGAAAAAGAGATACTGGCAGCCTATGAAGGGGTTTGAGCTGCTTCAGAAGGCACTTAAGCACAGCTTCTCCTGGCACCCCGGTTGCCCGTGCTGGGCTGGATGTTCAAAGGCAGGGTCTCCTCTACACATCATGCAACTGATGCTACACGGAGTAAGTGGGCTGCACTAATTACACAACGAGCTCAAATAGGAAATTCCAGTCACCCAGGAATTCTAGAAGTCATCATGGACTGGCCAGAGGGCAAAGATTGTGGAATGTCACCAGAGGAGGAGGTGATGCATGCTGAGGAGGCTCCACCATATAATGAACTGTCAGAAAGTAAAAAGCAATATGCCTTGTTTACTGATGGGTCCTGCCGTATAGTGGGAAAGCATCGGAGATGGAAGGCAGCCATATGGAGTCCTCAACAACAAGTTGCAGAAACTGCTGAAGGAGAGGGTGAATCGAGTCAGTTTGTCGAGGTGAAAGCCATCCAGCTGGCCTTGGACATTGCTGAACGAGAAAAGTGGCCACTACTTTATCTCTGTACTGACTCTTGGATGGTGGCAAATGCCCTGTGGGGGTGGTTGCAGCAATGGAAGCAGAGCAACTGGCAACGCAGAGGTAAACCCATCTGGGCTGCTGCACTGTGGCAAGATATTGCTGCCTGGCTGCAAAACCTGGTGGTCAAGGTAAGCCACGTAGATGCTCATGTACCCAAGAGTGGGGCCACTGAGGAACACCAGAACAACCAACAAGTGGATAAAGCTGCTAAAATTGAAGTGGCTCAGATGGACTTAGATTGGCAACATAAGGTGAATTATTTTTGGCCCAGTGGGCCCATGACACTTCAGGCCATCAGGGCAGAGATGCAACATACAGATGGGCTCGTGATCAAGGGGTGGACTTAACAATGGACACTATTGCCCAGGTTATTCATGACTGTGAAACATGTGCTGCAATTAACCAAGCTAAACTGTTAAAGCCTCTTTGGTATGGAGGATGATGGCTGAAGTACAAATATGGGGAGGCCTGGCAGATAGATTATATCACACTCCCACCAACCCGCCAAGGCAAGTGCCATGTGCTTACCATGGTGGAAGCAACCACCGGATGGCTGGAGACATACGCTGTGCCCCACGCCACTGCCCGGAACACTATCCTGGGCCTTGAGAAACAGATTTTGTGGTGACACAGCACCCCAGAGAGAATTGAGTCAGACAATGGGACTCATTTCTGGAACAGCTTGATAGACATTTGGGCCAAAGAGCATGGCATTGAGTGGGTATATCACATCCCCTACCATGCACCAGCCTCTGGGAAAATCGAACGGTACAATGGGCTATTAAAAACTACACTGAGAGCCATGGGTGGTGGGACTTCCAAACATTGGGATACACGCTTACCAAAGGCCACTTGGCTGGTCAACACCAGAGGATCTGCCAACAGGGCTGGTCCAGCCCCGTCAGAACTTCTACATGATGTGGAGGGGGACAAAATTCCTGTGGTGCATATAACAAATTTGCTGGGGAAGACAGTCTGGGTTATTCCTGCTTCAGGTAAAGGCAAACCCACTCGTGGGATTGCTTTTGCTCAGGGACCCGGATATACTTGGTGGGTAATGCGGGAAGATGGGGAAGTCCGATGTGTATCTCAAGGAGATTTGATTTTAGGGGAAAACAGCCAATGAACTCAATTGTATACTGTTGCCTGCTATGTAATACTTTTATAGCTCACCAACTAGATGTCTTCAAGTCATCAGTGACTGGCCCTCTGATCATCATTCCAACAAAGAATGAACTTTAATGAAACCGGAAGAGTTCTGCAGTAAAGGAACGATCACCATCAGCAGGCAACGATCCAACACTGCACACAGCCTCCCCTGCTCTAAAAGACTGTTACAAGAGATGGAGCTTGACATCACAGATTGAATGGACTCAGCAGCTTCATAGGGATTGGTCCATGCACTAAGGGATGATCTCTCTCCCTCTGTGTGTGTATGGATGTGTATATATATATATATATATATATATATGTGATGGTATATTGAAAGTATGGGATCTGAGCATGATGTGAATGGTATGGAATAAGGGGTGGATACTGTCATGGGTTCAGCAGTAGCAGTCATTTTTCTCCTCCTTAGTAGCTGGTGCAGTGCTGTGTTTTCGACTTTTGGCCTGGGAACAGCGCTGATAACACCGATGTTTATAGTTACAGCTTAGAATGTTTGGTTTGACCAAGGACTTTCTGAGCCTCATGCTCTGCCAGGGAGAAGGGGAAGCCGGGAGGAAGCAGAAACAGGATACCTGACCCAAACTGACCAAAGAGGTATTCCATACCACAGCACGTCATGCCCAGGATGGAAAAACTGGGGGCAGGAACCCGGGAGAGTTCAGTTCACGTCTCAGTCGTCAGGTGGTGAGCAGTTGTATCCTCTTCCCTTGTATTTCCCTGGTCATTATTGTTATTGGTGGTAGCAGTAGTGGTTTGTCTTATACCTTAGTTACTGCACTGCTTTTATCTCAACCTGTGGGAGTTACATTCTTTTGATTCTTCTCCCCATTCTGCCCCCCTCGGAGTGGGGGGGAAGAAAGAGGGGGGAGTGAGTGAGCAAACTGTGTGATTTATTGCTTAAACCACGACATAAGCACAGAACATTCCATCTGGAAAAAAGTTCAAAAATTAAGGTCACAAAACAAAAATATTTACAAAATGTAAATAATACAGTATGTAATTACTAAGCTCTCTAAATATTCTCTCCACATTCTAGATTAAACCAATAGCATCCAACAACATCTTAATTCAATACTTGTTTGTGCATTAAGGGATTTGATTTATGACCAAGTAAACATTTAAGTATTAATATCATGTCAAAATTGTCATACGTACTTGTTATTCTCTACAAAAAGTGCAGAGCATGAAGAAATTACAGGGACTATGAGGTTATTATACAGTGGTCCTGAGTCATTGTAGTTCTGGAGCAGAGATGGAACAACTCAGCAGCCCTGTGATTGCTGGACTGTAGAAAGAGTAATAAATTTGTCCTCTGTTACCTTCACAGCTGTTATGGTGCTCAGATGTTATCATTCTTGCTACAATTTTCATACACTTTAGGAATAACATCTCAGAAATATATTATTGGTGTAGGACCTGCTCCACAAATCTCTGCAGTGTTTATAGTGCAGACAAATTCTGCTCTCCTTTCTGTTTCCCAGAGTTGGTGGGCTCACTCAAGCTGAGCATGCTGTCTCCTGCTGAATGCTGAGCTAGCTGCAGATGAGCAGTTGTGTAACAAGCTCATCTTTCACAGAAAATGATGGAAGCCTCATTGCTCGAGTGGCTTAAAGCTAAATGAGCAATTTTGGAAATGCCACAACAAAAAATATTAGGACAATTTTTCTTGATGACAAATTAAACAAAGTGATAAATAATGTTTCCCAATATAAGATCAGTAATTACTTTAGTATCAACTCAGAAGATTTTTCTTTTTCCTTTGATCAAACTAAAGCACAGCCTGTACTAAATTATTTTTAACAATAACCAGTTTAACATTAGGTATTGAATAAGGCATCTTCCAAGGCAGATAAATCCAACTTCCTGGTCAGCAGCAGAATGGAGGTACATCTCCTGAGGTCTTCTAATTTACTTATATTAACAAATTTCCTCTCATAAGTAGACTTCATTTAACACCAGTTCTGTAGAGAAAATAAATGCAAACTCTATTGTCCCTGGATGATTTTTTAATTAATTTTTTCCCAATCATAGGTGCAGAGACTTTGATCCTTCATATTTGCCAAGGAAGCTCTGAGACTCCTGGAAAACTTCAGTGCAGATGTCCAACAAAATGCTGTTCTCTAAAGGTAAATTCACACACACTGACAAGCTGCAAGATAAACAGCAGTGGGCTATATTTTACTGTACTTGGGAAGCAAATATATTGAAGGAAAAATGGGTGGAAGAAAGCACCTCTTAAAGGGACTCTTCCTTGCACTCTGCTTTGTTCATGAGAGGAATGCACATAACTCTCCCTCAGTCTGTAAGATTCAGAGATCTGTTTATTAAACTTACAGTGTGAAAGCCAATCTAGATAAAGTGCTCAAGATGAATTCCTATAGTTATCTCAATTTTTGCTCTACAAAATTTGCTTGCTTATTTAAAGAAGGGTTTGAAGAGAAATCTGACATGTAGACTATGAAAAACTGGAATGTGAACCACTTGAGCACTGAGGTCAACATTCCTTTGAAAATGTGTATAATAACCAATTTACCTTGAAAATTCATGAGTTCAGAGTGTTATTCTCAAGAGACTGTGCTGTTTTCAAGGTAATAGTCTGTCGTATGGAACTTTGTTACAAGCAATAGTTTATAAAAGCTAAAGCCAGCAACAACAAGGTGACAAAATAGCTTGTTAACGTTTTCAAAACATTGATAAGAAAGAAACATTCCAGGCTTCAGATAAATTAATGGACTGGCACTACTACAGGCTGAAAGACTTCTGTTCAAAAACCCAACACCATTATTTTGAGTTATAGTTTGCAGTTGCTTAAGACGGTAACTCTCTCTTGGTGATCCCAAGACTAGAATGACAGAAGAGGAAAATCTTCCCTGTCATGACTGTCACCTGCCTAAATACCCTGTGAGTCTCCATATTCTCCCTCGGTGTCCCCCGCTGTTGTTTTGGTGTGGGTTTTCTGGGGGTTGTCTTTTCTCTTCTGCTCATTTTGCTTCATCCTAAATATTCTTCCTGTTTCAGCACAGCCTACCTTCCCTGGTAAGCTGGTGCTGGCTCTTCCCACCTCATCCCTCTTCAGTGCAGTAGTAACAACAGGACTGTGTTTCCAGATCATCTGGAAGGCATGTGTTTCTTCACAAACAGGTTTAGCCAGTACCGCGTCATAGACTGCCAAGCTAGGATGGGAGCAAGGGGGAGAAAATCAACTTTAAGTCTACAGGGAAGGGGTGCAAAGGGGTTGTCGTGGTTAAGACTGACTTGAAAGTTTACATTGCAAAAATGTCGTGGATTTTTTTTTTTCCCTTCGTGTTTGGTTTTATGAATATACGTTTATATAAAACAATGTTAGTAGTGACACAGACTCTACATGAGCATAAGCCAGTAGTAATTTGTGAATCCCTGAACCACGTTTCTCTGTTCACCCCTGCCAGACAAGGACCATCCCACTGAACGCCCCCCGCCGCACAGCACGAGGCAGGAGACCACCCCACCGCCTCCCTCCGCTCTGGGGGCACGGTTTCGCTCCCTCCTCTCACGCCTCCAGCCCTCCGAGTCGGACAACAAAAGCCGCTGCGGCCTAGCCAGACGGGTGAGTGGCGGCCGCCGGCACGAAGGACGCGAGGCACGGGCAGCGGCAGGACCCACCCCCTCTCAAGCCCTTGGGAAGCGAAGCGAGGCTAAAAGGCAGCCCTCCCCACCACGAGGCCGCTGTTCTGCCCGGCATCGCTGGCCCCTCCTGGGAAGGGGAGGCGGAGCTCCCTAGTCACCGCCCGTCAGCCATGGCTGCCGCCGCGTCCCGTCGCGGCCTGGCTGCCCTGGTGCTGGGCCGCTGCCCGCCGCTGCTGCCCTGCCTGCTCCCGTCTCCCGCCCGCAGACTCCCCAGCGGCGCTGCCGTTCTTGGGCTGGGACTGGGCGCGCCGCGGGCTTCCGCTGCGCTCCGTGCTGCCGTCCGCAGTTACAGTCAGGTACAGCCCGCGAGGATCGGGACTAAAATGGCGGCGGCCGGGGGGAGCCCGCCTGGGCCGCTGTGCCAAGCGAAGCTGGGGGGGCCGCGCCGGACCGGGGGCAGCTTCCGCCGCCCCGGCATGCCCGCTGCCCAGCAGTGAGGCCGTGGACCGGAGCGAGAGCGCTGGCGCACTGATTCCCCTTAAATGGGAGGCGGCGGCTGCGTGCGCCATGTGCGCCGCCGGCTAGTCCTTTCGCCTCCCTGCCTCTTCCCTCCCACCTCGCTGCCCCATTACCGTACGCCAGCTAAACAGAGGCACGGAGCCGGGTACCGCTGCTGACAGATGCCCGCGCCTCCTCCTTAATTTGGGGTTTGTTTCTTTTTGGTGATAGGTTACAGATGCACCGTCCCACCAAGGTCACCTCTCAGAGGAAGAACAGGATTCACCCAAGGCAGAAAACGACAATGTCTTTCTCATCAGGGCACAAGGATTCCCATTCTCATGCACCGAGGAAGACGTGCTTAACTTTTTTGATTGTATGTGACTTAATTCTCCTTGTAACTGTTCAGTGTAGTGCACTCAGTAGTTAATGATTAGTTAACCGAAAGAAAATTTGAAGATCATTAGCCAGAGAAGAGGAGTTTTTATTATTGCTGCCAAATTATTCATGATTTACACATATAAACCAGCTTCAAAACTCATCCTTATGGCATTTTATATTTAACTGGCAAGTCTTTCCCTTCTTAATTGATGTCTCCACAGTAAAGGCAATCGAATTTGAAGTGGTTCCTTTAAAGGCCATTGTAGTTGGCTCCCCCTCAACTTTCCTCTTGTAAACAAGCTGGAGCGGGTTTTGCGTACCAGTTTAAATTTCAGTGTTGCTTTCCAGTCCTAATTAATAGGGTTGTGCGTACCCTTGCAGGGCTGATCTGTCCATACTATTTTATGATGCATCCTTCCAGAGGCCAGTTGCAAGTTTTTCCAATGGTTTCATAACCTGCCTAACTAAATCAGGTTCATTTAAGGTCCTGGGGACAGGAACATAGAGTAGGCAGAGCATAGCTATAGAGACTGAAAACGATTTGTTCTTGAGTTCATATAAATCAAACAATTCAGTTTACCAGCAATATGAGAGTATATCTTACCCAGTTATACAACTGTGGAAGCTAATGGATATCACTTTCTTATCTGTGATAAGCATGACACATTAGAGTTAAGATTAGAAGTAGGAGTGTCCTATACTTTATTTCGATACAGTGTTTTGCACTCCTGAGGGAGGATAGTTTTATGCAGAATATTCAGTTTTCATCTGTGATCAAAAGACTCTGTGTTTGATGCAGTTGTGTATGTTCCTGTATCATGTGTTCCTTGATTTCTAGGCTGTAGAATTCGAAATGGTGAGAACGGCATACACTTCCTCTTAAACAGGGATGGGAGACGCAGAGGGGATGCCTTGATCGAGCTGGAGTCAAAAGCAGATGTCCGGAGAGCCTTGCAAAAGAACCTGAGGTACATGGGCCCACGCTATGTGAAAGGTGGGTTTGCAACAGCAAAGTTAAATTGTAAACTCATGATAAAGTGACTTAAGAGCTGCTTGAATAATAAAGTGGGCTGGTGTGAGTGTGGAGAGATGCAGGGTGTGGAACAGAGCAGCAAATTAGCCAACAGGGCACCATTTATACCTGAATTCCTGGGCTGGATGGGAGAAACAAAGTGGCACCCTTGCAGGACCATGGAATATGGGGTGGGGGGAGAAACAGGAAGTTTTGCAGAATGCCATCTGAGTACGGTGAGGGAAAACATGTTTTGTGCCTGTGTTCCTTGTAGTTTTTGAAGTACATGATAGTGATGTAGAAAGCTTACTACAGAATCTGCGGGATGAGTCGCAGGCCATTAACGATGGAGTTGTACTACTCAGAGGCCTTCCCTTCAACTCTACTGAGGATGATATCACATATTTTTTCTCAGGTAATGCAGCCTACTCTGTGATATTTGGTTATGAGGCGTTTACTTCTCCAAGTTGATGCTGTTGTTCCTCTAAGTGAGAAAAGCAAAAGCACACATAAGCTTGAACAGCTTAAATACTATGAGGAGTTGCTGTCCTCCTGCAGCTAGAAGTAATTAAAGCTTTCTGAACATCTCATGGCTAACATGAGATCAGTACTTGCAGCACTCTTCTAGATTCAGGGGAAGGAAAGAGAGGAACCTAGATCCTATTGTCTGCAATTATATTCATGCCAGTAGATAATTTAGCAACATTAAGAGCAGCAAAAAATGCCTTGGATATGAGGAAGAAATTCTTTACTGTAAGGGGGGTGAGGCACTGGAATGGGTTGCCCAGGGAAGTTGTGAATGCTCCATTGCTGGCAGTGTTCAAGGCCGTGTTGGACAGAGCCCTGGGTGACATGGTTTAGTGGGAGGTGTCCCTGCCTCAGGCAAGGGGGTTGGAACTAGATGATCTTAAGGTCCTTTCCAACCCTAACTAGTGAATAAAACATGGAGTATTCACAGCAGTATAATTCTGACAGTTAGGTCACATATGCCATGTTAGCAGCAATGTTTTGAGGTTTTTAGTATTACTGGCTTGATGGTGATTGTGGAAGTTGACAGCACCAGTTCTCAATTGAGCAAGTATTGCGCAGCATGTGTGCACATGGTCGTGTACCACACTTGTTGTTTGAGCAATCCAGGTGGTTGCTGCTTGCGTTCATCTAGCAAGTATCCTTTCTAGATTTTGCAGTATAGCTGGACATTTCTCTAGGTAAATGCCAAAGTTGTAGAGGAAACCAAAACCAGTTTTTCCCCCACCACTTCCTACTCCATGTAGGCATGCACACAGAGTCATGTAGCACTAAGGTCCATAATAACCATGGTCATACCAAAAGCAGAGGCCACTGATAGAAAATTTTTCAGATGGTAACAAGTAGCTCAATATGTTTGGAGGCATATAATAGCAGAGTGATCCCAGTGACTAGGGCAGCATTGTGAAGCAGGTATTTCCATTTCTTCAGGATCTTGGAGAGACCCTTTGAGGGAAGAACAAGCTGCAGTGAGGTACAAAAGGTACAAAAGCACTCCTGAAGAAAATAATAGCCTAGCCCAGCATGTGCTCTGTATCATGTCAGATACAGTTACCTACTGGATTACATGCTTCCCAAGATGTTTTACAAAAGAACAGAAGTTGAAGTTCAGTGAATTTGAGCTGGGTTTTGAAGACATGGGAAAAAATTAACATAATAAGAAGCTATTCCAGGAACTTTTGTGCTGTGGAGGTCTTTGTTGTCTAGAAGTTAGATTCACTTGATGTTTTCATTGTTATTTGAAGCCTCAAGTCAGTTCGTTATTGGCAGTTAAGCTTATGTGAAAACTAACAAACCAAGCAAATAAATTAGAATAACTAGAAGTTTAAAAAAGCTGTGTAGGCCAGCATGAGCACTCATTTTACAGCTATGTTAGCACCTTATTAGCTTCTCAAAAACCTTGTAGAAGAGTAAGGAAAAAAGATGCCTGCCTGAGCACAAGTGCCTGACAATGTAAATGCCTTTTTCTCCCCATCCTTCTATAGGTTTGAAAATAACTGACATAGTTTTTATTTACCGGGGAGAAAGGAGAACGGGAGAAGCTTTTGTGCAGTTTGCAGCTCCTGATATGGCAGCTAAAGCCCTGCTACGACACAGAGAATATATGGGAAATAGGTAGGTACCTCACTGGGGTTTGTGAGGGTACAAGAGCATGGTATGAAGCATGCTGTGTGACTTACAGCTTGCTTATTACCAGGTGCAACAGGTAATCTTCAGCTACCCCATAAGGTAGCTTCTGCCTTTATTACTCTTTAAAACTAGGACTCAACTTTAGGTTCACGTTTCAGTAGTAATCATAACTAAATCTTTGTCATAGTTGTGTCAGACTGTTACTTTACTGCCTTATTTAAAAATAAATGTTTTAGGACCCTCTGAACTACTCAGGTATTCAAAATACTCAATATTTACCCTCAGATAACCCAAGTGTTACCTCTTATGGCGATGTATTCTTTAGAACTGTGAGAAAACTGAAGAAAAGAGCCTTTTGCAGGCCTCTGTGCTGCAGATCTCCCTTCAGCGCTTGTAGCCTGGGGGAATTTGGGGCCTCTGAGAAACCATTAGTTCTTTACAAGTATTCCTGAAGGTAGCCTCATCCCAACAACAGTGGTTTGACAGCATTCAGAGCTATGAACGCTAACCCACCTGCCCAGTCACAAGTACACGGGGATCCTGCTCCTCCTACAGATACTTGCTCTTGCCAGATTTCCACCTTTCTGCACTTTTGGCAACCCTTGCCTCCAGTACCAGGCACAGTCAGTGTCTTCACTTGGAAAGTATGTTGTATGAAGCACAGTTTACCACTTACCTCTAGCTTGAATCCATTCCCAGCCCTGACTGCTGGCTAACACCATACAGTTGTTGGCCTCTATGGGGACCACATCCACCTAGGCTGTTCTTCCTCAAGAATCCATATTTAATCATTTTCTTCTGGAGTGCTGAGCACTGTGCCAAACACCTCCCAAGATCCTCTTTTTTTCTCAAGGAGAAGTGTATATCACTTTTCCCCAGAATCACAATCATTTAGGTTGGAGAAGACTTTTAAGAACATTGATTCTAGCTGTTAACCTAAACACTGCTAAGTCTACCACTAAATCATGCCCCTGAGCACCACATTTATACTTCTTTTAAATACCTCCACAGCTACACAAAGAGGAAAAAAAACCCCAAACCCCAACAAGATTGGTTTTACCCTGCTGAATCTTCCTTAAGCTACTAAATTCTGTTTCTTAACATAATAAAAGACCTCTCTCAACTTTCCCACTTCCACACAACACTTACTTCCTTTCTTCTATTTCCCTACTTCCTGTTCCCAGGCTGCACTTCTTTGTGTTTGTGCCTCCCCTCCATATTAAAAGAGAACAGCTGCTCTGTAGGTGTGCCCAGTAATTGAATTAACTACTGTACTTTCCTGCTCTCCACTAAAAATTAATGAATTCTCAATCTGCCATTTTTTTTGTCAAGCTCAAACAAGAGCTGATGTGACTCACGCAACCCAAGCTTACACATTTCTGGTGCCAGGGGATTAGTTAAGAAATTGAGTGGTTGCCAAAACTGCTGTCAACTTGAACTTAACTCATTCTTCCGGAGCTAACAATTTTATCCAGAAATGACCTTCAGCTGCACCCAGTGCTGAGCTGGGGCCTCTGTCATCCTGCGTGTGGGGTTACTTTCCTTACTCAAGGCAGGGAGGAAAGCCTCCTCACCTGGATGTCTATATTCGCCTTTTCATCACATTATTCTTTCAATGCTGTGGCAATCACTTCAGACTAGCAGTTAATTTTTTGTGCAGCCCAGCTGATACTGTCACCAGCTCTGAAAGATGAGCACAGGCAGCTCCAAGTTCAGGGGTTCTGGGGCAGGCAGCTGGAAACATAAGGAACTGTAATTTTAGACTTTGACTGAACCGATGAATAAGGTTTGGTTGGTGGTTTTTTAATCTGTTTTCTTTTCTGTGGTGTAAGTGGGTCCCTTAATGTTGCATTACACATTAGTGTATTATATCCGTGACTTTCACATACACTACATTTTTATCCCATCAATTTCGGAGCGGTCTGTAAAATCTTAAAGAGTTCCACTGAAGTATTTAATATGACCCTATGCATCTTCTGTGCCTGCCTGTTGCCTGCTTTGGAGTTAGGTGGGGTTTTAATTAGGGGTTTGTAGAAATTGGAAAGTGCAGTTTGCAGAAGTCCAGCAAGGGAAAAATAGGCTCACATAAAAGGATGCATGCTACTGAAAGAAATAGAAAACATCTTTCAGAGGAAGTAAGCCTGTGGCTGTCACTGCAAGTTGAAAAGGGCTTTCATAAACACAAAGTCATCAAATCTATTGCTTGCCGTATTATGGCTCTCACACCCCATACGTGAACAGAGTTGGGATGGGATAACATCCTGAAGGTGCTTTCTCAAAACCTTGGGTTCTCTGGGGAGGTGCAAGATGTGCCATGTAATCTTTTCCTTTGCTTTCCAGATACATAGAAGTGTATGTCAGTAGGAAGCATCAAATGCAAAAGCATTTGCCTTATGACAGGCAGCCAGTGACCTACCACAGAGTGAGAAGAGAATATGAATACATTTCTGAAGAAAAGGAATCGAGTGACATGGGGGGCTCTGATGCTGAAAGAGAAAATAGTGAGTCCCTCTCTGTCGTGTGTGTTCTCTGAGGCCCATTTCTTTTACCCTGATTGTCTGCTGTGAGCATGACCCCACATGTTTACAGCTTTCGTGTGAGGTTGGTGAACATTGCCAGCATTTATGATGTTTTTTTTTTCCTCCATTCCACAGAATTGTGCAAGGAAGGAATGGAAAGCTCCGGGCCTGCTGTACAATCTGGGAATGTCTCATCGCCACTGCATTTTGTTCATATGAAGGGTTTCCCTACCCAAGCTAGTGCCCAAGACATTATAAATGTGAGTAACAGTTAAGCTATGAATGAGATTTGGTAGTCGTTACCAATGGAAACCCATGATTAATTGTTACAGATGGCCATGCCCCTGGCAGGGGGTTGGAACTAAATGAGCTTTAAGGTCCCTTCCAGCCCAACCTATCCCGTGATTCCTATGATCCTATAAGTGGTATGAAATGTTTAATTTATCCGTGGTGTTCTTAGTCCTCAGTGCTTCGTGACTTCAGGCTCAATATGTTTGAGAACTGGAGTTCACTGTGGGTTACAGCCTCCAGGGTAGCCATCTCTGTAAATACCAATGGATTAAAGCTTGTGGGGCTGTCCTAATGTCTGTCACTTTGGCTTGAATAGCCATTTATAATCTGATCTATGTTTCAGAGTAGCTGATTGTACAGAAATTAATTTCAGAATTATTCTCGATTTTATAGATTTTAATAGCAAAGCAGTGTCTCAGAGTGACTGTACCTGCACTTAATGATATTGTGTCTACAGAACACGTGTGCTGTGTGCGTTTTGTTTCTGTCAAGCATTACTCCTCCAGGAGCTTACAGAGCGTGGGACAGGTGACTTGGGTGTGCCCCAGCTTCACATGGATGGAGAAGGTGGGGCTTTTGCTACTCAAGAGCTCAGACTGCCCCACAGCCAGGCAGGCTTCATAAGTAGAAACAGCATTTTTTTTTGTAATGGGGCATGTTCTTGTTCTCTTTCTTCCTTACAAAACTCTTTCTCCTTTTCAGTTTTTTGCTCCGCTGAAGCCCACAAAGATCCTGATAGAATACAACTCCCATGGAGATACCACAGGAGAAGCGGACGTGCATTTCGAGAGCCATGAGGACGCAGTGGCTGCGATGGCCAAGGAGGGGTCCCAGCTGCGTAAGTGAAGACAAGGGGATCTTACAGACCCTTGGGTAATTTGGCACTTGGGCACAACTTGTCAAGCTGCTGTTAACTGCCCTTGTAAAGGGATCATCTTAAATGGAGATTTCCAAATTGCCCTGTAATCAGACATTGGATTTGTACAAAAATGAAAAAAAGAGAAACTGGAGAAACTGTAACTCATCAAGTCACTGAATGCAAACCCAGCCTGCCTCTCTCTTTGTTCTCCAGAGTGCAGTGCCATTGAATTATTCCTGAATAAACATCCAACGGCAAAAGAAAACTGCTAGTGACAGTGGCACAGTCTCAGAGTGGTAAGGGCATCCTTTTCTCTCCATCCTGTCTGTTTTATGCTTACCAATATGTGCCTCACGTTTACTGTTTCTGATACTTTTGTTGATGGGATTTCAACCAGCTTAAAGGCTAAAATTTAGAGTGAGTGAAGGGGCTCATCACAGCTAATCTGAGGTCAGGCATCGAGCCTGAACCCTCCACCACGTGAGTCTCCTTCCACAGTATAACAGTCTTGAGGTGACAGGGCAGCAGCTCCTTCTGGGATTACAGCCAGAGCTGGCAGCAGTTGCTGTGGTGCCCAGGCATGGTTTGGCTACACAGTAGCTTCCCCTGGCAGCTGAGGCCTGCTGGAGGGGGTGGGAGAGCTTTGTTTCCCTCCTCCCTTTAAAAGTCTGCTAGCATGATTGATGTAAGGTTCTGATGGGGTTGTATTCCCTGACGTGGAAGAGGAAGTGGGGCTAAACCTTTTCCATGGATTTAACAGTAATTGAGCTTTAAGCTGGGGGGATGTTGCTTACAATTACAGTGGAATCTGACACAGTAACATTCTTCAGGTTATTTCTTAATGTTTTAATCCACTCACTTGTACAAGCACCCTTGCTTGTGGTAGCCAGCCTGTTTTCAGTGCAAAGGGCTTGTAGTGCTTTTCACAATGTTAACCATGGGCTAATGGAGGTAGTGTCCTGTAGCAGGGCAGTTCTTGCTTGCTTTGTTGCACAGGAACAGCGTCTCTTGCCATTTACAAAAGAAAACTTGCCAGCTCTGTTGGGTGCATGAGGGATGTGGCCCTTCCATGGATGAGGTCACAGTGTGGCCTGGCAATTCTTGCTGCCAGAACATGGTCAGGTCACGTTCCTTCCTCAAAACTCACCAGCCCTCCCTGTGGCAGAAGGGTTTCCCAGCTCCCCTGCTGTGAGACCGAGTGGTCCAGGAAAGAAGTTTTACTGTATCCTTAAGGAAGGCCTTGGCTGAATTGTAATGCTTCCTTCAATTCCCTTGGGAAAGGTGGGGTGCTGGTTGCTGATCCCCACTGCAGCAGGGAGGCCTGGCACCCCCCAGTGCCCCACCACCCCTGCAACTCTGGATTACCGTTATGCCAGGGAGCAGCTCTTGTGGGGGATTAAAGGCACACACCTGGCTGTGCCCTCCATCCCAGCCAGCCACACTGGCACCAGCACAGCTTCTGACCCTAAGCTGGGATCCAGCACCAGTGGAATTTAAGACTTCCAACCCCATGTGTTTGTGTACTGCGACTCCCTGTTAGAGCTGTTCGTGTAATGCCGAAGTCTACTATTCTATTATTGGAGGCAATAATTCAGAATAAAATGCTGTGGGGCATTTGAAAAAAGGAAACCAATAAGCCACAGCAAGGCAGTGATTTTTCTTCTCTTTTTAGGCCAAGCAGACATTCCGGGAATACAAGCATAAAGATGGAGGATGAGTGTCACTGCGCACTAACAACGATAAACTGTATAAAATCTAGGTTAGTGTGGTATAAAAGCATGTAATAAATTGTATTGCCATATTGTGGACAAATTGTGTGTTGAAAAGCAGAAGCAGCTGCACTGGAGGGATGGCAGATGCTGCAGGATGGAGCCCTTCTAGTCTTCAGCTGCATAACGGTATACAAAGGATTAATAAACCACCAGTATCCACAGTTAACAAAACAGTGTGATTTCACATCCTCACACACAGGTCAGTGGGTGTAGGGCAGGACAGCCAACATCTCACCCCTCCTATGTGTAATTAAGGCAGAAGGGTATTGAAAGAGCACTTGGGACATGGGATATATAGATGATGAAGTTTTTATTATTGTGTGGAATAAAATGAACATCAGAAAAACTGCCCTCTGCTTCCCCAAGCCTGACAGCCAGTGTGAGCCCACACTCCAGCATTACAAGCTGTACCTGAGCAAACACACCTTGAACATCTGCAGCATCCAGTATGTCCCAGCAGAGACCTTCACTGAGGCTGAAATACAAGGGAAGAGGTAAGTGCTGAGAACCAAGCACCTTCTTGCTCTAAACTTCCAGAATGCCTGTTTCCATGCTAGCTGGGCTCTGAAGGGTTTCAGCCACTTCTCTGCTTGTGTGTAGAGATCTTGTGTGACTACAGGGGACCTGCTCACAAGCTGTCCTCTTTTTTACAGCAACAATAGTCACAGCCTTCGCCTTCAGCAAAGCAGAGTGGCAGCCGCTCCAGCTGGAATGGTCAAAAGCTGGGCACAGGGCACACACCCTTGGGAGCTGCAGTGTGCTGGTCATACCACCATTAAAAGTGATTGACAGGGAGGGCCCAGGTTCTGGTTTAACCCTCTCATATGGAAATTGTGTGGGTCTCACTTTCTCCATGGGGATGAGTCACACTGGGTTTGGGTGCAGGAATTTGACATCTTTTCAACGTGTATAGCACATACAACACAAAACTGTAACACTGCACTCGGTGTCTCACCCCCCTGAAGGAGGGTGCTCACACTCAAATTCTGGGCTTTTCGTATTTCAACACTGTTTACAACTACTAATCTACTGTAAGGGACAGCAGCAAGGAACTGCCACAAGGGGGGAAAAAGAGCAGAAAAAGAAAAACAACATGAAGTTTCCCCCCTGTGAAGGGCAATAAGAAGAGTTGGAGAACTTGCGTGGCTAAACACACCAAGGCCTAGAGGGATCTAGAAGAGTAATTCATGGTCCAAACTAGCACCAGCCACAAAATCACAGCTCTGACACACTTTTTAATGCAGTCCCAGCCAGGCTACAGAACAGAAAATCCCCTCTAAGGAATTAAACCACTAGCCCCTAATAATATTTGTACAAACCCAAATGCATTTGTTGTTACATAAATACATCAGTTTTCTATGGACTACAAAACATTCTATGGTCTTCAAGACTGACATAGGCTTCCAGTACAAACCCAACACAACTATGACCTGCTGTGTGTTTGTGAGGAACCCACCACCGCATTTTGGAGTAATGTGATATTCCATGAGATGACAGCAACAAAGAATGATGTAGCATAAACTGCAAAACCTCTTTAAACTCTGTTTCAAACTACCACTTTTAGTAGGTGCAAAGCATTCCGGTTTCATCTTGCCTTCATTCTGATCTAACAGAAAGAAAGTGAAACACCAGGTTTCCCATGGTGACTCTTTCATGTGTGCAAGGGGGCAAGCTGAAGTGGCCCTAAACCACTTTCCGTGTCTAAATACTTGGGACTCCAATTCCTCCATTACCACACCAAGGTGGGAGGTACAGTTACACCTTGTGTAGTCACAAAGTCACAGTGAGGGTCTCTGAGAGGGAGGTCAGAGATGCCATAAGGCACGCACATGCCAGATCAGTGCAGGTCATCAGTTCTCATACTGTGCATCCATCAAAACCACCAACACTCCCACCCCTTACAATACAGAAGGGGAATTTTCACAGCTTTGATTGGTTTTGGTACAGATCTGCATACCAAGCCCACAGCCAGAGGGCTGAGCCAAAGAAATGAAGCTAGGAAGGGATTACTGGCATCTCACCCACCTTCTGACGCCTGGCACTGATGTAGCAGGTAGAGCCAGATTGTCAAAGGCAACCAGGAAAAGGGAAGTGGGATTTCAAGTGCAACCAGACATTAGGATTAAAAAGCTGTTTTGCTTTCAGTGAGCCTGCTTCACAGCAGCGTGCTTTCACACCACACACTTCAGGATGAGAACATTCTCAACTTGCACACACACACAGCAATTTTTTTGAGGGGGCTCTGTTCTCACTGTGTCCTGAGACTGCTCAGGCACATCCTGGGCTGCTTCACATGACATTCCCAAAGCAGTTCTCCAGCACAAGCTCAGGCCTCAGAGCAGGCAGATCTTTGTACAGGGAAGGCTCAGACTGTTTTTCATCACAAGAGACTGTAAACACCATGAAGCTGCTTCCCCTCTGACATCCAAAGAACACAGGCAAGCATCTTCTCTTCACATTCCCCCTGAACAACCCCAGAAACCATCATCAGCTACAACCATTTCTTGTCACGTCTCTCTGCAGCCCATCCCCTACAAGGGACTGGTTGAGTACTGTTGGATGAGATGCTTGTGGCAGGGATTGCAGACACGCTCGGGGTTGATACTAGATGGGAGGGGCAGCTCATTCACTGAGCAGGCTTCACAGAAGATGCCACCACAGTTCTTGCAGATGTTCTGGAAGGCAGGAAGAGAACAGAATAATTAGAGATGTTCAAGACATGAGCAACAAAAAAAATTACGTTTCCTCTCATGAATATTCAGTCAACCCAAATCTGCTGCTGGGTTAGAGAAATGCTGCACAGCTCCACTGTGGAGTGGAGCACTCCCACTGAACACCTTTTTTTGGTAACTGTCTTGTAATCCCTCTAGATCCACACTAAAGCAGTGAGGAAAGCAAGAGGGGCATAGCCACAGAGAAAGAGAATAAAAATAAGAAAAAGGCAAGGTGGCAAGTGGAGAAATCAGAATTATTACCACTGCCTATTCTCACTTCACACTGATCCCTGAAGACCCCATTTAGCTGAAAACAGAAGAAAGAAAAACAAACCACTGAACACCAAGCAAAGTGATAGGCCCTCAACCAAGCACTGTTCAACAAGTTCACATTAAGGGTAAAGTGGAGTTCAGAACCGGGCTCATTTCCTTGTCCCAAGTCACCAGCAGGAAATCTGCACTACTGAAATGAAAATTGGACAAAACACAGTGTCACCAGATGACAGGGATGATGAGTCCTTGAAGTTACCTTTCTTTTACTCCGGCTGCTTTCCTCCCGGCAGAGCTGGCAGATCTCAGTGTTTCCAGGTCCTGAGAGCTGCTCCTAAACCCCAAGTAAAACCCATGACATTCTGCTTTATGTGCTACTTTACACAGCACCTGTGTTAAAGCTCTGTGGCTGATCCACATCGTACAACAGGGAGGAAGGTTTCACATGCTCATGTATTTAACCCTCTCTATTCACAGCACATCATGCATTTGCAGGATCATCTACAGTTAACACTGGCTACACCACAGGCCAGACAGGGAATCACAGCATGGCTGCGGGAACAAAGGAGCATGCAGCTCCATTTTCAGGCCAGTATCAGGCTGCTGACCCAGCATCAAGGTGGGAAATCAACACCTTTTTCACTGTGAACAAGAGCTGACATGCAGCAGTGCTTTTTCTACTAGGGAACAATTGCTTCTACAGACTCTACAGCCAAATCCTCAACAAGGCAAAACCCAAAGGGCAAACTTTGGGGTATTTGGGCAGGAAAGATGCTGCAGTGACCCAGGAGCTCTGTCAGCACCCTTGTCCCTTCAGTATGTCAGTGCAAGAAAAAGCATCACCAACCTGCTCTTCCTGCATGCTGCTCAGTAACCTGCAAGAGAAGAACATCATCATCTGGAGCTGGTACTTCACTCATTGCATCATTTTAGAAAAACATCTGGACCATCAGAGAATTCCTCATCCTTTTTTTTACATCCTACCTATACAGAGCTTTGGGTTTGTTTCTTCAAAACCACGCTGCTATGGCTGCTTGAACAAGAGATGAGGCCTTTATAAGCTTTGTCAAACAGCAAAGCAGAGTGGCAGGACGTGATTGGTGCTGTTTAGACATCCAGCACACCTGGCTAAATGGGAAGAGCAGCAGAAAAACTAGTAAAATGTTTTCAGAAAGGGAGCAGTGCATAGAAAAGCCTGTTTAGATGGTATAAATACAGTTTAAACCTAGCTTTAAACTTGCTGCTGCAAAATGTTTGAGCCCCTCCAACTGCCGCAAACAGGCAGTGATAATGGATTTAGATGCAGGTACAGCTAAGAATCATGCTACCTGAACTTGATCTTCATACAACCATTTTCTTGAAACATTATTTCAGTTCTCTTTCACAGCAGCTTCTCTTCTGGTCCAGAAGTCACAGCTTATTAGCTACAAACTCTACTGATCCACCAACCCTTCTCCTTTCCCTCACCAACAGAAAGGCTTACAAAAGGCTCATTGAGTAAGAACAATTGATCAAGAGCAGGTTTACAGACACAAATTGAAAGGGAACTGGGAGAGAGAGAGAGCTTTTCAGATCCAGAAAGGCTGAGGGCAAGAACCAGAACCTCCTCCTTCCCTTTGAGTGCTATGAAAAAGCAGCAGAGACCTCAACAAAGGGCATGAGGTTGAAAATCTTTTTTAGAAAGGGGAGCTGCACTATTACAAACTTCCCATTAGCACACATATCAGCAAAGGGGAAGCAGGACCTAAAAAAGGAGAAGGCAAAAAGGAGATTTCCTTTCTTTCATACTTGTGTGTCAGGACACTGTTCTCTCTTAGCGGCTGTTTCAGTTTAGCATTTTCTTCCTGGATTTTGAGCTTCCCATCCTGCCAAAAGGAAACATTTACCCATCAGTTGAACTGTGTGACGACTCCAGTTTCACCCCTGCCATACTGCAAAGGGAGACTTTACCTGCTATTTCGGGAACACTGATCTGCCCCTCCTTGGCACAGAGGTGTCTTTGGACACTATGAGAAAGCACATACACACCCATCCACCCTACATGCTTTACTTTCTTTTCCTGTGATCAAAAAAGCATTTTAGAGATGGACTCTTCAACAGGTCCAATGACCTCCTTTTGCTAGAAGGTAAAGAAACTTCACAGTCACTATTTTTTATGTTAACAGCAGAGGCTGAAGAGGCAGATGGGCTGAACAAGCTTTTTAAAGACATTTCTACTGCATCAAGCACCTCCTACAAGTCTTGTGGCAATAGAGGCATCCATTCTGCAGTCACTTTTTTTGCACCTTGGCTCACTGAAGCAGCCCAGGGGAGCCCAGTGAAGGCAACTCTCAAGGGCAGCAGCACACATGGGAGTTGCTGATAACAGCCTCTGTTATTACTTCACAGTTCTCATAGTTACAAGTTTTGTTCTCCAGAACAACTGTTTTACTGCCAGTCCCCAGCAGAAAAGCCTAGTTTGCTCTGCAGAAAAAGCTGCAGAGCAGATTTTAGCTTTCAAAGGCAAACTTCCTACTAAAAAGGGAGTTTCACTTGGGAACTATAACGTTTGCTCTCGAGATGAACACTGCCCTTTGTTTTAAAACCACCGAATTCACTAATGGGCAGCACTAAAAGAACAGTGAAAGTGATCTGTGATGCCCTTGAGAGAATTTTGCCTTCTAAATTTTACTATCTATTTCTTTTGGGAGAATTTCCCTTCTAATACAAAAAATAAAAGTGAGGAAACTTGCTTTTCCTCAGATGTAAGGTGTACAGCATCTCTCCTGCTGTATTACACTTGGTTTTACTCATCTAGTGAAGACAAACCACCACAATCACTGTCAAAACTTTGCCAGGTACCCAGACTGGAAGAGGAAACCAGTGTTTTTGCACATTTTTTGGTGAGGCTCAACTCAGGAACAGCCTACTTAGTGTGTGTAAACAAATGTTCCAAAGCTCCTTTTGTTGTAGTATATTAATATTACACACTTATTGCCCAACAAAGCTCAGAAACAGCGAATGAGCAAAATGGAACTCTACTTCAAACACAAGCCAAGAATACAGGTTGTCTTACCTGCCTGAGCCAATTCGTTGTGCCTTTTTTGTTTTCTTGGCTGCGCTGGTGATTGTGTGACCATCTGTCCCTTTCCCGCTTCAGTTCTAGTTCCAGGTGGCTCCTAGAATATCGAGGTGGAATTGTGAATAAAGGCTATGGTTTTCTAACACTTGACATTGAAACACGATGAACTATTTAACCCTCTCTTCACACTAAAGCAACTGAACCCCAACTCAGGAGCTGAAAATTGCCTCTGAATAACAACTCATCTCACAGTGTGTTAAGCCATAATACGTCACGATGGATAATCTAGATGCTCGTCATGTAATTCCAGTTTTGCAGGAAATAAACCTCCTGACTATGTCTGGAAATCCTGAAACAATACTTACTTCTTCATCTGTTACAGAACTGTGTCAATCTGCACCTTTTTCAAAAAGACATTCTTCAGCACATCAACTACTAAAGGACAGGCTCTGAAATCAAAGCCAACATCTTCAACCATTTCCCAAAGCTGTCCACATGGGATTGATGGATTGTTGCCCCCTGAAAGCTGTGGAGATTCTTCTGACACCTCACCTAAAAGTGGAGCTTGGTCCTCACAGAACAACTGCAGGCTCCTCACCAGAAGTGCTCTGCAGCCCGTGGTCTAGCCTAACCTGTATTAAGGGATGACACATGCTGCTTCAAGACTGACAAGCAGCCTAGGCTTTGGCATCAGTCCCATGCAGCACGTGCAGTGGTGCATCAAGCTGGAGGGAAGAAAAACGTGGCTGAGTGCAACGCATTCATATCTGGGAGGACAACTCATCAGTGGTCAAGGACATCTGAGGTCCCTGACACAGCCTGAAGCAGGCTCAAGAAGCGCATGACTCTAAAGCTAGCTGTGGATCATAGAATCACAGTCTGATTCAGGTTAGAAGGGACCTTATAGCTCATCCAGTTCCAACCCCCTGCCACGAGCAGGGACACCTTCCCACTAGACCAGGTTGCTTGCTCCAAGCCCAGTCCAACCTGGCCTTGAATGCTGCCAGATCACAGAGGAGCCTTCACTGTGGGCCACCAGAAAGCTCACTGCCTCCATGACTGCAGCCTGCCTGTGTGGAACACCAACAAGTCTCTCTGATCACATAGACCATAATGGACCAAAGCGCTAGAAACGCTGTTTTCTGAAATCATTCCAAATGAAATGCAGTAGCTGCTATAGGGAATGACCCCTGCTCTGAAATCAGAGCCTAGAAACTGAGTATCTGCTAGTAAAAGCAGCAGCAAGACTTGTACTATAAAACGTTCAGAATCCTCTTTGCTATTTAAAACAACATTATCCATTATTACCCTTGTTCATCTCCATGCCACTACGACAGTTACTGAAATAACTCATTATGACTAGAGCTGCATTAATTCCATAGCCCAACTGAAGTGAATTAAGCTGGTGGAAACTTAGACCCAGAAATGAATACTTGGCTATGCTGATGCTTAAACCAGCTGAGGAAGTTCTTGTTTATAACTTGATTTACAACCAACACTACAACAAAAAGTCCCATCTCCTCTTAAAGGAATGTAATTCAAGTGAGGCTGCCCACATCCCACTGCAGCACCCTCCAGCAACTCCCTGCTGTAGAAAACCTCAGCTAAATAAAGCAGTACGGCCTCCTGGTAAAGGAGGCTCAATCAGTTTCATACTTTCATTGCCATTTAGCTTGAGAAAAAGTCCAGCTGATGTAAAAATAGACCAGTCTGCATTTGCAGAGAACATGCATTCCCCTTTTATAACCACGAACACTGCTAAGCTCACCCACACACCCCCAGGACCTTGCACAAATTTGTGATAAAAGCCATTTGCTGGTTTTCTGGGGAGCCTCTGTAACTTTTTCAACCAGGAAACAAAAAGCTGTGCCAGGAGGGGAACAGGGGATAAAAATAAAAGCACCCAGCAATGCTTTTTCACAATTCATCCCATTAACCTTGCAACAAACCAAAGATGCGTCATGGCTGCAGAAGGAGAGACACTCTTCTATTTTAAGATAAGAGGATTTGTCTGTTTTCCCAATACGGGTAAACTGATGACACTGCAGGGGAAAATATGACCCTAAAGTTCATCCAGTTCCAACCCCCTGCCATGGGCAGGGACACCTTCCACTAGACCAGGTTGCTTCAAGCCCTGTCCAGCCTGGCCTTGAGCACTGCCAGGGATGGGGCAGCCACAGCTTCTCTGTGCAATCTGTGCCAGTGCCTCACCACCTTCACAGGGAAGAACTTCTGCCTAAGAGCTCATCTCAGTTTTCCCTCTGACAGTTTAAAGCATTTCACCTCCTCATGGTCAACACCTGCTTGGCATCTAACACACCATGTGTCTTTCTCCACCTCAACCCCTTCTCTTTGCCATCACTCTGCCTGCTTTCTAGTAAGAACAGCCCAAAAAAGAGGTTAGAAAAGGGTCTCTTCACCGCTGCCTGGAGAGCTCTTCCACTTCGAGCTGGAGGCTGTTGATTTTGTCCCCAAACTCCTGCTTGAAGAGGCGGTTGTCTTGCTCAGCCAACTGACGGTCCTTCTCTGACTGTCGCAATCTGGATTTGAGCCACATGAACTTGTGATAAAAAACAAAAGCCATGGTGGGGAGGAAGACTGAGTTTAACCAACAAATAAAGCACCCAGTGAAAAGGTAAAGGAAAAAAAAAAAGAATGGTAAAAACAATGGGAAGCAGGAAAATATTTTAAAGAAAAGTAAAACGTAGGTGAACCAGGCAGAAGCTCTGATTTTCAATAGTTTTTATTCTATTACTACAGTTTACAGCCATTAGATGAAAAACATAAAACATCACTTTTATCCAGATTCAAAGTACACAGAATTTTAAGTCCAATTTGATTTTAATGTACGTTACATTTCAGCTCTACACGCGTAACTGGAACTTGCAACATAGGTTAGCTACTCTATTGAGAATTAGTGCATTTTCCTGGTCTCTTCCATGGACTGACACAAGGCATTAGTATACCAAAGCATTTCCACTCTGGGCCTCACATCAGAAAAGGCCAGATCCTTAATTCTGCCTTATTTTAGCATTATTGTGACAGCAAACAAACCCAGCACAACCCCTTAATTCCACAGAAGAAATCTGGGGAAGAGCAGGGGAGTTAACTGTTCTAATCAGCTACTTGGATACCTTGATGAAAGCTCCCGCCTTTTAATTATTATTTTATTATTCTCCAGGTAGTTAAAATGAGTTTTTAGTAAAAGGTTATTAAAGGTTAACTTTATACTTCCAAGCTCACTACTTGGGCATCACAGAGATTTCAAACGGGGTCTCCAAGTCTGCTTGTGTGCAGGAGAGCATTAAGTAAGCCAAGTGACGGTACACACTTATGTACAGCAGGACTGGGCTGAGCCTCACTGATTTTACACATACCTAGTGAGGATCAATAGGGATTCTTTCCCCAGTTGTGTTTCAGCTACATCTGCCACCTATTGCCCGAAAGAGCACTCTCCCACAGAAAAAAGGGAGAATTGGCATCAAAGAATTTTTACAGGAATCTCACCAGAGCAAAAAACCCTTATTCAATACAGAAACCCCACAAATATGATCTTGAAAGCAAAAAATAATCTCAAGGAGCACTTATAACCAAAGGCCTGTGGCAGCCCAGCATGGTGAACTTCTGTGGCCCCAGGGATGAGAATTATTAGATTCTAATAGTCCCAGCTACAGTCATTTAAAGTTTTACACTGGGGCGTTAAATGGGCAATTATTTTTCCTGTCAAGAGATGATTCCCAAGCTTTAGCTGTTTTTCCATTAGCAAATTCCATTTGTATTGAGCAAGAAAATCTCCCCAAGCAAACGAAAGAAGTGTGATAGTAAAATGTAACTCTTCCTTTTCAACCACTAGCTACTCAGACAAGGAATGGTCAAGTACCAAATTACCATTTCCACTCCCCACCACTGCACATTTAGTTCCTTTCTTCTATTTTTATTTTATGTTTTTGTTTCTTTTAAACTCTAGAGTAAGAAGATCAGATTTTTCTTTTAAAACATGTAACTTCCCTTCCTAGGAATTGGAAAGACCTATCAAAACACCTCTCTTCAGCTTCCTTTGGTCAGGAAGAACCTCAATGCACATCTAGCGGGATTCATGGCAGAGGTAGAAGGCAATGCAAAGATAAGGAGGTTTCCACTGAACTTTCCACTCTATCATGTTACTCTAAGACACCTAGCTACTAATTCTGGACACATGAAGTTTAAAGGAATAAGGAGAAGTCCCCACCCTCCCACCAAGTCACTAAGGCAAAATCGTTGCAAGCAGTCTTGTTTACAAGAGGGTTGGTCTTCATGGTGATGAGCTATCACATCTTGGACTTGGGGCTGAACCCACACAACAGAAGTGAACAGGGAACGGCTTGGGCTACGCACACAACTACTTTCAACAACTTCCAGGGATGCATTTTTTTCATCTACTCCACAAAAAGGGGAACACAGAAAACTATTTGACTTCCCAGAGCTGGCCAATCTGACAGTGGCTTGACCAACGCGCCTAGAATCCGTAATGGTTGAAGACTTGTGCTGCTGTATATGGTATGCATCACCAGGGTGTACAGAGCCACAGATCTCCCATTCCTTATGCTTTCCTGGTGTGTTCATTGGCCAACTCACTGGTACTTTAACACGGTTTAAAGGGCAAAGTTAGGGATTTTTATACCCGACTCTAAATCTCTGAAGAAAAACTCACTGATTTTAAAAATTCAGCAAATTCCAAACCAACTTTAGGTGACAATTAACATTTTAACAGTTGCTTTTAGCAATTTGCAAGTTCTCGCCTCATAAAGGAGTTCGGATGTCAAAGACGTGAGGTGACCAGACATAAAAATGTCTAATGATGCTTCTGGATCAGTTTGTTTGCTGCACTATTTAAGGTTTTTGCCTGTTTCACCAAATCCTTTTCACTGTTTAAGTAAGTCAGAATGAGGGTGATGATAAAAAAGGAAAATGAGAACAGCAAGAGAAAGAGAGCAGATAAATTAGCTGAGTAGGTGTAATAAAACATTTTAAAATACACATTTTCTACACACAAAATTACCTTTTTATAAAGAACCACTCAAAATACAATCCCTAAAATGAGAACATTAATTTAGTGCAATGACCTACTCATTAACTAAGTCCCAGGCACCACATGCTCCTGAGAGCTATGCTTTTCTTGGAGCTAGTGCAACAGTCAATGAAATTCCCAGAGACTGAAAAGTTCTGAACCTCTGGCCAAAGCTCTGCAAAGCTTGGTTTCGAGAACAGGACAAAAAAAGAAAAAGGAGCATTGCTTCTTCTCAAATCAATTTGATTTCTCACAAAAGAATGCTTCAGTTGGGGGTATTTTTTCCGAAAAGCACCAGAGAGATGTGGAATAACCAAGATACCTCCAAGCCCGCCTTCTGCTGCTCCTCCTTCCTCCTCCCTCTCTAATACTGCATTAACAGTCAAGAACTTAGAGAAGTTCCTATTTGTATTATTTATCAGTGCTATCAGAGACAGTGATTGACTTGTAGTGACTGAACAACGTACAAAAGGGCAGCTGATGTAGATAAACAAAGCTGCTGTGTTCATTACTGGTTTAGTCATATATTCTTTTCTACTGGAAGCCCTCCAGAGCATGCACAATACTCCTAACAGCATCTCAAAAATCAGAGCTCTCCTCATGTAGCTCTGTTCAGCAGTGGCTGAGCAGAGCACTTCCATTCAGGGTCTGCAGGACATTACCATTAGAATACACACAGGATTTTGTAATTGTCAAAGCTTCATTTTTTACCTTTGTTCAAGCTGTTTGATGGTGGCAGCCATCTGATTTGTTTTTTCTTCCAAACGGCTGTTTAATTCACTCTTCTGTTTCACTCCCATGTCTGAACTCTGCAAAAGGTAGCATTGGGGGGCTTTTTTAAGTAGCAGTAAACCCAAAATAAGCCACCATAAATCATGTGGCCAATGAAACCAAAGGGATAGAAGCCAAAGAGGTAGGAAAAGGTGCTCAAAAAGCCAAGGCCAGGTCAATACTGCAAGGACAAACATCTTGCCATGCCAGTGCAGGCCACATCTGGGCCCCATAAAAAGGCAATACCATCATCAGTGAAGCTTCCTGTACAACACATATTAATGTGGTTCCTGCTAATATCATTCAACTGCTTTGCAGAGACTGACTGGCTCCAGGAAAGCAGAAGCAACTCTTTCCTGTTCTAAAGTTTATTTTGGGATTTCTTTCTGAGAATTTTGTGTTGCTTTTTGTCTTAAGAGTCTGCTTTTCCATTACTCAGTGATGCATGTAATTACACCATACACCTTCAATACTGAATTGTACTGGAACAGAAGCTACCATGGCTCAGTTTTTATATCACAGAAGATACTTTCCCCAGTCACACACATATTTCTGGATAACGATGAGTCTTTCTTCAGAAGAAACTGCATTTTCCCTTAACCTCCACCTCAAATACTAGAGCTTTCTTGCATCAAGACAGAAGTATGCTGTCCAGCCTGTAACCCTGTAACCCACACACTGCATCTTTTAAAAAAATAGGGGCAAAAAGAAGAAGAAAAGCCATCACTTTTATCCAGAATTTGATTGAATTATTTTCCTACCTGCAGCTTGAAAGACAGTTCATGCTTTAGGGCCCTGAGATCATCCAGCTGCTGCCTGAGCGCCACTAGCGCATCCTGCTTCTCGCAAACATCTTTCTCCAGCATCTTCATGGCTAGCTCCATCTCCTGCCGCATCCCGATCTGTGCCTCCAGCTCTTTCTCCACATCCTGGAACATACAAATCAGGCAGCATCAAGCTGGAAAACTTTAATTCCTAAAAGCGTTCTGCTCAGGCATTTTTCTCCCCACTAGGTGAAAATATGATATGGAGTAACAGTTCAGATAATGGCAATATTTTTACAATCACAGAATGGTTTGGGTTGGAAAGGACCTTAAAGTTCATCCAGTTCCAACCCCCTGCCATGGGCAGGGACACCTTCCACTAGACCAGGTTGCTCAAAGCCCTGTCCAACCCGGCCTTGGACACTCCCAGGGATGGGGCAAGGGGGATGCATCAGACCAAAAAACGCAACTGCACTGCTCATTTTGAGAAACAGTCCTGAAACTGATCAACAGAACCACAAAATGAAGCAGGAGGATAAGAACGAAAAAAACCCCAAACTGGTCAAATACTGTCAAAAGTGATTGTCTTACATGGAGTTATTAGGTGAAAAAGTCATTTACCACAAGCTCCCAGCTCACACAGCCCTTACCAGCCGCAGCTGAGTCTCCTCCTTTAACTGTTTTCGTGCCTCAGTCAGTGCATGTCCATCAGCAGTTCTGTCTTTAGTGACCTACATTAATCAAGATACCCAATTAACTTGTCATTATATACTACTAACCCTCACATTTGCTGATTATTTGCTTTTCCCTCCACTTGGAAAACAAATTCTGCAACTATCGAAAATCAGAGCTCCATCCAGCATGCAGCTTCCATGGGAATTTATTCGACTTTCCTGTCTCCCCAAGTGCTCCATGCACTTCAATGGGTATGAATTAAACAGAGAGTATCAGTTTTCAGAACTTTCAGAGTATATTATGGATGGTTACAAATACTCAGGAAAAAATTTTGGGGACTTAAGATTAAAATCAGATTCTGCCATAGTTACTAGAGATCCTGCCCCTTGATTTCTGAAGAGGGTAGTGTTTCAGGCCAAAAAAGCACAACTCCTACATCCAAATTGTTCTGCCAGCCTCTCAGTAAATTATTCTTCCTCCTGTCCCTTCTGACACCTTGCCATGCAAGCCATGAACATGCTGTGTGAGCTCTCTGCTCTTCACATGCTCATGGTTTCATCAGCTATGGCCAGGCAGGAATCACTGTAGCCAGGCTCCATCTGTTACCCTCTGTGAGGATCCACCTGCAGTCATCTTATCCCATTTTTTGCATGGAAATAAAGTCTCTTTCAAACATGGACTGCATGTTCAATCTGGGTTGAAGCTCCCCCAAAGGGTCAGTAAATCACTCACACACACACACACACCCCCACCCACACCAACCTTACGACTGGACTCTAAGAGGTAAGAGCTTTCTTCTTTAACCCGCTCCATCTCTTCTTGCAGTGTAATAATCCTGTTGTTTGCAACTGCAAGCTGTGAACAAAACAGAACAACAGTAACATATCACAAACATACTTGACCATTTTTTTCCCTCGTTAGACCCATCTTCTTCCATATTGGAGTGGCTAAGGACAACCTGGCCTCTAAAAAAGGAGAAAGGCTATTTGGAAAAAAGAAAAGCATCAGTTAGTGCCAGTGTGATGGATTTTTAATATTAACCAAAACAGAGACTTCCCAATCTATTTTGGTTCCTGTTTTTCAGTAAAATTACCGACTTCTTGAGGACTCTACCTGCTAGACTTGGTGTAACATGTGGTTAATGCAACTCAAGCGAAATCCTCACTCCCATTCCCTTCCCTTGCCAAAGATAATAAGATGGAAAAATGTGAGCACACAGCAGCTAAATTTCACAACTTCTAGCAACTGAAATCTATTACCAAGAAGAAATGCTTGTGTGGGTTTGCTAAAGCTTCAGTGGTTTGGGTACACTGCTAGGCAGAGCCTCTGAGATGTAAGATGCTCAAGTATTTGGGCAGCAGAAGCACAGTGAGAATCACACCAGAGGAAGTAGATCTGACTGGAAATGGAGGCTCAGCAGCACAGGCCACTCTTAGGAGATAGCATATCTGCCTCAGAGGAATTCCCAATTAAGACATCACTGCAGACTAACAGCGTATGTTCAAAGGCCAAAGTAACTTCAGAAAACTCCTGGCTTTGTAAATTGTAACTTATGTAAGCCCTGCATACTAGAAAACCTCAGTGACATTCCAAGACATCAGCCATGTTATTAAGTAACAAACCCAAACAGAAATCACCCTGATAAAAGCCTGAGTCTTTGGTACAGCTCAAGCCAAACGCACAAATTGATGTCACATGTGACACAGTTCATTAACTACATCCTGCAAACACCCCTGGGCTGGCACTGTGTTTCAGCGTCACTTATATTGTTACTTTGAACAGTGTGCAGACTTCACTGAGACACAAACAAGTAAATCATTAAAAATCAAAAACCACTTCAGTCAGCACTGAAATTACTCCCATGGGTACCATCCCTGACTGGCACAGCACCCATACTCTGCAGGTGATAAATCAAAATCCACTTACAGTAGCACTGAGAAAGGCAGCCTCTTTCGCAGACCACATATTTAGAACTAAAAAAACATTTTAATTGTAAAAAGCATTTCTTACGCGTTAATTGCAAGAGTGGATACGGTAATTTCCATCACTAAAGCTTCTCATTGTTTGGAATACATCCATTAAACGTTCAATAAGCAGACACACAGACCTCTTAATGAGGATGAACAAGCAAAAAAGAATTTCTGTTTCCTATTTGTTCTGCAAGAGCACTGAGACATCCCAATCAAAGTCATTCTGCTCAGCTAAGTGACATGGGGACAGAGATACTGTACAACCATTAGGATGAGACCTCCTATCACCCATTTGTCAGGGAACTGACCCTGAAAGATTTTATTACATTTATGCCATTACTAATGAACAGCAAGACCAATTTAAAAATACAAGTTAGACCTCTGACTCATGTACCAACCATCTCTCATGCTCAGACTGAACAATGTTTCACCTATAATGGTAATTTTTTCCTGTATTTTTGCAAATTGTGACAGGCTAAAGTTATTGAAACACTTCAATTACTATCTTTACATAGTAGTGAATTTCTGCACCATCAAAAGAAACAGACATCTAAAAATACCTTTGTTATGGCTGGACATCTCATAACCTGCATCAGCTGTAGGGCATTTGAAACTACAAGCACCATACAATTTATTCTAAGATATTTTCCAAATATCAGAAAGCACTCAAAGACTTCAGAGTGATCAAGCGCATTCAGCAGCTTTTGGGTTTTTAACACCAACATTCAGTTGATTTTCCACCTCACACCTCATAGCAAGAGCCAGTGTAATTCTTCAGCAGGTCAGTTATTCCAGTTTCATCGTTAAACACTCACCATTACATACAACAGACATCCAAAAATAACTCGTCCACTACCTTTTTAAACCCAATTCCAAAAGGCCAAAACATCAAATTATTTCCTATTACACTTACCTCCTCAGTCAGTTTAGTGTTGGATTTTTCTAAGGCATCCACCTTGGCCTGCAGGTTGTTTACTGTAGCACTGTTGAAGAGAAAAAAAAAAGTCCTGCAGTAATTCCTGCTTTTTAAAAATCCTAAAAATATCTTGTTACACTAGATAATAAAGAATAAATAAATCACATCTTACCTTAAATGCCTATTGAGTTCTTCTACATAGTTCTTCTGATCCAAAATAGCAGTTATCTGACCATCTCTAGAAAGAAGAAATAACATTCAGCTCAATCATTTGGATTCAAGGAACTAAGAGACACTGTTAAAGGTCAAAGAGGAACTGTTGCCATCTATATATCTCTCCAGCACAGCACCAAGACCCGAGGTCTCAATGGACTATAGGATGCATATGAAATAGCGAAGTCAGGTTACAGCCTATGCCTTTATCATCAGTCACTGCTCCCTGACTTCTCAGAAGCTGCAACTGCTACACTCACCTGGACTACACTGAGGTGACACACCAACCAGAATGATTAAACCAGACGGCATTTCAAAGAGCACAGCAATATTTCAAAGACTGAAAAAAAAGGGTTTTAACTACTCTGATACTGGACAGGAGTCCAAGAGTCATCCCACCAAAATCCAACCGTCAACAAACATGTTTTGCACACACTTCTAGCAGGAAATCTTAACAAAAGAAAAGCATGTTCTAAAAACTACAGCTAAAATAAATGCAAACAAAATACATGATCCTGAAGGATAATTATTAAATACGTACCTGAATTTAAACTAGCACAACCTCCTTAGGAGGAAGGCGTACCCTTAAAGAAGCTCAGAAAACCCCAACACCTGATCCATATGTCAGTGTGCCTGCACTGTATTTTCCAACCACTTGCTCTGAATGTTGCAGAGCTCATTTGGATATGGTAGCACAAGTACTTTAGGCTATTATTAGTTATGGTCTTATCCGATTGGAGAATTAACTTTTTTTTCCTAAGGATATTCTGGTGCCAAAAGTCACCTCCCTGCTTGCCATGCAAGGGGCGAAGGCTACTAAGCTGCCTACCAAAAAGGCTTTAAAGAAGGGCAGTCCTAACTCACTTTTAGAACATTTTTATCTTCAATTGCCAGTTAAGGAAGAACACAGAATTTCTAGGAGAATTTACTTTTCCCCTGCCCCCTCTCAACATTTCCAGTATCTTATTAATATATTACGGTTTATCATAGAACAACAATTCAGCCTAAGTAGCTTTCTAATAAGAAACATAACAGCTTGCAGGGCAACCTGGAATACCTGAATGCAAGTTACCAAGAGGTAAGAAACAGGACAATTGTGTATGTACCTACCCTTCACTGCCTTTTGTGCTGTTCCCATCTTTCAAATACATTGAGAAATCAATAACCCCAACCTAAAGGTAAAAAAAAATGCATTTAACATTAAACACCTTTTCTAAGATTAAACACTGTCTGTAGTTGTGAAAGTCTGGAGTCATTCAATCAGGACATTGATACATGATGTACTACAACAAGGATTCATTATACCAATTATCTACCCAAAATTAATGAAAACATGGCTTATTTCAAGCAAAACTATCCTAGGATAAGCCGCAAGTCTTAGGTTGTAAGAATAAGCCGTTACCATCACCCTATCTGTATGTACACTGCTTATGCAAGCTCGAACATAAGTGCACACAGGCTAATTTTTTTTTAACAGCTACAATGACTTCATCACACAGCACAAGTGAATTAGCAGTTCTATCCACTTCTCCCCTTATTTTATCTAAGTCCTTGCCCATTTTCACCTCCTTTTTCATTTACTACATTTCACTCCACAATGACCTGTGCGCAGACCACAGCAAAGCATAACAGCAAAGAACAGATCAAAACCTTGAGTCTCTGATCTCAGTGCCACCAGCTAACCAAAGACCACACTCACAGTAACAAGCTTGTATTAGTCTTGCATTGCATTTAGTAGCAAACTTACATCTCAAGTTAATTAAGTCCTCTACAATACACAATTCTTCCAATTCAAATGAGCAGAAAAAACCCCACATTAACTGAATACCAAATACCTGTGAGTCTAGGTCTTCACCCTTCATGCAGAAGTTGGCATCGATGACATTCAAACCTACTAGGAGGCCAGCAATGATTGCACCTTCTTCTTCCATCATCAGTGCATTAGGCTCATAAAATTCACTGCATGATGCACAGCAAGAGAAGACAAGTGTTGAATCTTTAAAAGTCAACTACAGTTATGTCAATTAGCATGGGATGGATCCCTCCTATTTCATACACAATATAATGCAAGCTCAGCCTCAACAAAAACCCAGGCTGTGGCACACTGTCCACATAGAAACATACTTCTATGTACTGTCCATGTAATTTTGCTCTGACTGAACATATCTCTCTCAGCAGATTAAGTTTTTAGGCAAGGCAAAGACCCAGTGAGTAGGAGACCTGGCTCCTCACCACTGAAATGTGGTGGAAAGTAAGCACGGTTGCGGAGTATTGGCACAGCACATTGAAGATTTAAGACTGGGGCTTAATATCAGAGTTTAAGTAGCATCCTTCTACTCCTCTATTACTACTGTGATTAACACAAGCCACTGCCACATTTTCCAGTGGACAACACCAAGCTGTCCTTTCTAACCTCAAGTCAGGTATGGATTTACATGGACAGCCAACAAACACCTACTGGTTTGAGTCAAGGAGCATATTTATTAAATCCTACTGCTATACACAGACATAGTAGTTCAAATCCATGGGTTTTCAATTAAACTACAAAATTATTGCTGGTTTATGAGTAGGAAGCAGAGATATGGGGAAGTGGAATTATTTGTTCCAAGACAGACAGTAATGGAGTGACAAGGTCATAAAATTTCCCTGGGCCAAGACTGCAGATGGAGAACACTGCATCTCTTCTGTATCTGTATCTCACCTAAATAATCTCTTTGTAGCCAAAATTTGTGTTTATTCTAATGAATATTTGAGACAAAGTGGAGAATTAACAGCTTCTGAATTAAGAAAGAATACTGAGGTTTTTTAATCCCCCAGAAGATGGTCTGCATTTCACAAACATTAACATTTCTCACAGAAAGTACACACATACTTTAATGTTTGGGTGTAGAAGATCATAAAGATCTTACACGAAGACAGAGGTGAACATAACCTAATCTTAGGATGAGCTCAGCACTCACCTGAGAAGATCCTTTCTGTTAATCAAGGCTTTCATGTATTCAGAAAGCTTTTTCTGCATTAGAGCCAGGCGAAGCCAAGCTCTTCCTCTACCCACAGGTGTCCTACAAAAGCCAGAAACAAAACAGTTGCAGACATACTGCAATGCACATTCACTAACAACTCTAATAATCCCCTTCTATCTGAAGGATCTACATCTCTCAGAGAGTTAGCACTGATGAATGGATAGGGCATTGAGCAACCTGGCCTAATGAAAGGTGTCCCTGCCCATGGCAGGGGGTTGGAACTGGATTTGCTTCGAGCTCCCTTCCAACCAAACCAGTCTGGGATTCTATGAAAACCAGGAAATACAAGGTATTTGGTGCAAATAGTTACAAAATACTTCAAGTAATCACTGTTTCTCTCATAACTAATTCTGCACTTTCTGTTATACTAAAAATATTTCCCTGACTTAACCCTGCTGGATGTTGCTACACAGACAGAGATCAACTGCTTCAACACATCACCTTCCAATTCAAAATCAGCTTTGCACAAGGCAAGTCAGAATAACGTGCATACTTCAGTTCATCACAGATGCCTAAGCATCACTCCTTCAGGGAGGTGTTCAGCTGAGTGAGAATCCACAAAGACAATGGAAAACGCAACTTCAGTACCGTTCTCTTCAGCTAGTTTGCTGATTAGCATGCTCACAGGATGCAATGGGTTACAGTCACAGTCCTTCTCTCTCTTTCTCCTGGCAATCTGAAGCATACAGCTTTAAAAATACAACTGATATGCTGCATCACAGCTCTGGCTCATCTACCCCGGCCAGAAGCCAGCAACAGTTGCTCCAAAGGAAGGTGTAAACCCCCCACATTGAGCAATATACTGATCAGAAGGAAATTTCTTCTCCACCTCCAGGAGTCAGTCAACTGTCTTATACCAAGAGCACATGTGGCACTTCATTTTCTAACCTTAACTGGAATAAGCAGCAATTGCCCATGAAAGTCATCTTCATTAGTCCCCATTCTTAACCTCACTAAAACATGACATGACATTTCCCAAGGGTTAGTTGAATCCAGGGTTTCAACACTTAATTCTAAAACTGTTCTTTATTTCAATTTATTTCATATTTTAATATTCTTTTACAATAGGAAAAGGTACAGGAGCTCTGGCACAACACTGCTGGCACTGCACACTGGCCCTGTTAGCTGTGCCAGGAAGAGTCCTGCACAGATCTCCAGTAAAAGCACTTGTCCATATGCACATCGCTAAATACAAACCCAAAAGAAGCTGTTACTGAATCTATTCATCTCTTCTTTCAGCAAAGAAGATTTAACCTTAGTCCTGCTGCTCATACAAAAGCTTCCTTGCATCTTTTTTTTTGTTCCCAGGCTGAAAGCCTCTTAGAGTTTCTTTTTTAGCATGGGAATAATCAGACCTGAATGTGATGTCTGAAATGACTATGGAATTTTTAAAAGCAATATATGTTTTAGGTGATTTTTTTCCTCCCCTCTTTAACACAAGCTAGTATCTTGTCCAACTTTCTGCTGAGCTTTAATTTTACACAAACTTTACAAGTCTACCTGAATTTCTTTAGAAGGAAAACTACCTCTGTCTATCAGCCTCAGAACTATTTAACCTGTAATCACCTTCCTCCTAATTCCCTTCCTCTTCAGTCTGACTTCAGCAAAAGTCAGTAAAGGCTGTTCTCAGCCCTAAGACTCATGGTCACTGGTAATAGTAATAAATGCACTATTGTTCATAAATGCACTATTGCCCATAAGAACCCATTGAAGGAGTATATTCTATGCTCTCCTGCAGATTCTTGATTAAGAAACAGAGAGTAATGATCTATTTTCATCAGCCCAAGGTGGCAGGATTATTCCTGAAGGTTATGTTTACCCTTCCTTCTCTTCTTCAGGATCCCACATACAATAAAAAACCGTATTATGTACTTGTGCAGTAAAAGACTGTACTTACTTCAGCCCTGGGAGATCCTTAACGCTTGCTGTAATCTCTGCAGCCTCAGGAACAAGTTTTTCTACTAGTTCTAGAGGTCCCCAAAACGACTTGTTTTGTCCAAGAAAAGTCTTTTTGGCTAGAAGAGAACACGATGTAAAAAGAGCCCATTAGGCATGGTCAGAAGCAGAGATAGTAGACAAACACTGCCAGAAAGGTTCTTCTGGGCCTGCTGCTGTAGGCAGCAAGTACCAAAGATGACTTCTTTTGCCCAAGTGTGACAATTACTGGTATCATTCAAATAGGGCAACAGAAGCTCGAGACAGATGCCAGAAAACAGTCCACACATCCCAACATGCCAAAACAACAACATCCAGTGAAACCCAGCAACTCAGACTCACTGCTAGAGGTCAGAATTTCTACTAGGATACTGACACTCTCTCCACATTACACTTGATGCGTGCACAGTCATTTTCTCCCACTGACCATCAGGGAGAAGGACCACACCACCACTTGGAACCTGCTCCTCCACAGACAAAAAGGGAGTCATGAGGCTGCTGAGGAGCTGATTTTGTCACTGGTAACTTAGTTGTACTCGAATCATCGGAAAAGCTGGTTTAAAAATGGCAAGCTCCGGCAACAACTGTGAACTTTTCACCTGCAGTGTTATACCTTGGGGGGGATTTTTCTCCCTTCCTATGGCATCACAAGTCTACTGTGACCCCAGAGGTGACCCTGGGCCACCCCTCTTCAGCCTATTGCAGATTCCAAAATTAGATTTTAGAAGAAAATTTCTCTTGCTCACTCCTACGCTCTGACAAACAGCCTGGAGGACTCCTCCCAAGCAAGTTACCTTTCAGGCCATGCTTAAGGCAATGTTCCATCACAACGAAAAACTGCTGGAGAGGTGCGTAGTCGGAGTCCAGCGTCCTGCCCAGATTAAGCGCTGATTCGATCAAGCCCTTGATACTCAGCTTCGCCATGTTCATCAGGTTCATGCGTTCATTAGCCATGAGATAGTTAGGATCTATTGAATAAAAAAAAGGAAGAAAAATACTGTCAAGTAACAAAAGCCATTTTTAATACAATAAGATATCCCATCTCCCTCTTTTTGTTCCTCAATTTTGAAGACATTTTTAGGGGCAGTGACAGTTTCACATGAGGCATTCTCTTCAGGCCTTTTGTAGAAAAAAATAAAATTTAACTACCATTTTTTGGCCAAAGCCACAATGACATGGGAATAAGCAATATATCACATTAAGGGTGCCTCAATACTTCAAATTACTACCAAAGCTTTACATTTTCAAGACAGAAAAGCTTGAAGACTGCTGTTAATATTGTGCTTTACATCTTGATGACATGTTACTGAATGTTATGCCTATCACTTGTTCCAACTCAAATCCCCAGCTACGTCCAACCACTACAAACTCGTAAGAATTCACAACTCAGTATTTGTTCTTCCACCTAAAGGTAACCATTAACCAACTCACACTTAACCCAGCAATGTGTCTCTACCCAGTCTTGAATCTTTCCTTCTCATTATTTCTTTTTTCCAACTTGGATGTAAAATGGAGCCAATTCCCACCTCTCTCTCTTCATTTTATCAAGACTACTGAATTTTACTCCTGACAATTAGGAGCTGATCTTCATGGCTCCTCTGCCAGCTCACTCTACATCCCAACAAAGACAGATCCTCTAAGACTATGTTCTTCCTTTACCACATTACAAATATTTAGGACTTGTTAGTTACCTGTTAGTTGCTTTTCATCACATGAAATAAATACAGACATCCATTTTCCAATCTACTCCCGGCCTTCAGGCCTCCTGCTCCAGGACTTGTACAACATGCCCAGATCAACACCTATCCTCTCTTCCCAAACACCATCAGTGCATTTCCAACACCTCAAGAAAGATACTCATCTAGAACAGTGCCGTCCCCTGGTTCCTAAAATGATGTTGCATCAGTTAAGTTTTCTGTTTCTACCTTTTCCCTGATAATCGCACAACCAATTTTTGCACTGAAGTTCTTCACCGCAAGAAGTTTCATCCCTGTAAGGTACCTTTATTCTGTAAACAGCCATGGACCCGTGAGCAAACTTGCCACCTTCATGAGTGAATTTACTACACCTAGCAGCAAAAACATGACCAGAGGACATCTAAGACTACGTATCTAAGCACAGGGTACACATTTTATCTGCTGTACTGACAAAGTATGCTTGCATGTAGCAAACAAGTAAAGCAAATAAACACTGGAGACCCAAGAACTAGATATAACTCCCTAGGGGAAGTCACGCAGAAGTCTGGGGTTGCTTTCAGCAGGTTTGCCACTGAGTATACATCAAATCTCTAAGCAGGTAGACCTGAGCCATCTGGATTGTTATCAGTTCTCATCCTCTTGTCAGCACAACAGCTGCAATTTTAAAAGCAACAACCTAAGCAGAAGAGGCCAAGGTGTATATTCTTCTGAGACTACTGCAGACTCCTACAGGACTTGTCCTGATGATGGAAGTCATCATTCTACTTCAGCATGACGCTGATACTAAGTCCAGTTGCTCAAACACAAACTTCTCATCCTCAAACCTAGTGCCACTGCAGTGAGGCATCTTGGCAGCACCCATTAACCATAAGAAAGGAGCAACACTTCATAGAACTGTGAAAATTCACATTGTTCCCACCTCCAACCTTCACTATCTCCTGCAGGTTGAAAAGCACTGTAGGCCCAGCAACCTGCAGCTGATAGGAGTAATATTTTGATTTCAGTAACCTGTGGCTGAATCCAAACCAGGCAAGAAAAGCAACTAGACTGATACTGCTTATGCCAGACAGAAGGACACAGGCAAAGGCACCTCAGGGTTGGGAGACAAGAAGCAACTACTGAAGTGGAAATGCAAACATCCTCAAAGAACCTGAGAAATTATGAAAGGGAATGGAAACACAGCACTTGTGAAACCCTAGAACAACGGGGGATGTGCTGAATCTGCCTTTGAAACATGGTCAGGTACCCATGGCTCTACAGCAGGCAAGGTCTCGTTATTGCCACTTAATTTAGGGTGGCCTGTCTGCCAGAGGACAGATTGTTTTATTGGGGATGCTGATGATGACTTGGAAAAATACTCAGACCAAGCACTGTGGCAACAGCACTAACACCCATGTACACAATATTGAAGATGAGGGCTGTGAAAAAATCCATGGTGTAGAGGTGAGATGGACCCCATTCTTCTCCAGGATAAAGCAGGGCCTGAAATCATCTGCTCTAAATTCCACTAGAACTGCACTAAGCAGCTCAAGGAGGGAAGATGTTTGTTGGAGAAGTGGAAGTACACACAGCGCTAAGCAATGCCAGCTGGAATTGCCACCAGTTGACAGCCACAAGTCTAGCTGTGTGCCAGGCCAAACCTGCTACCATGGACAAACACCACCTTCTCCAGGGAACTGGCAAACAAGTCCAGTTGTTCCTGTATTTCCATCCAATCTTCCATTGCTGAGGGATAAAGTGTTCAGAACCCCACAAGAGTTTTGTTCTACTAGCACTACACTCTTCAAGCACTGATCCTCTCAGCTCATGTCTTATAAAAAGGCTGAGATTAGGCAATTCCAATATCTTTTCATCATTTAGGAAGCTTCAAAGTACTCATTTAGGAATGAAATTCTCACAGAAGCAGTAGACTGTAAAAAGATTTCATTTAGTGGGTGATTTTTATTGCCTTTGCAGAACTACCACCATTTTAAGCCAACAGATCTGGCACGTACATTAAGCAGATCACCTGTTCTGTGATTTGCAATCCATATTATGATTTCCAACACAGCTAACAGTCACCACTACCAGGAACACAGACTCAGGAAAAACAAGTCAGATGTAGTATTTGCAAAAACTATTTTTTGTACATGCAATTAAAACACTCTTCTGTGTTCTTCTGGATAAAACTAATGACGAACACCTCCAACAGCATCTATCACAGCTGTCCTTTAAGAATACATGAAAGTAGCTGTGGCATTTGTTTCTACTGCAGACAAATACTGTCACAAAATTATGCTCTGCTCATTCAGAAATATTACTTTGGCTCCAGTTATTAGCTAATCTGAATTATGGTAGAGTCCCAGGACACTGCTCAGGATCAGTGTCCTACTCCATTACATACTCACAGGAAACCATACACATTTCTTATGAGTATGGAGAGCTGCTGCCTCACACAGACCTACACTGAGGTCGAAGGCATGCTTTTAAAGGCAAGGCACATGGCTTTCCCTGAGTCTGAGAGGTCTGTGACTGTTGCATATCACTACGTTAATAAAACATAGGGCTATGCTTTCATTTAAGACTAAAATGAGCAATCACAGTCTAAAGAATCATCACATTCACTAATTAAAGATTTCTACTTCATTAGTCTGTTGTGAACAATGGTGCTCTGCATATGCAGCTCATCCAAGACTGTCATCTTGCAAACCAAATAACTGTTATATAGTATGAAACAAGATAAAATCACAAAGATTTATTCCAAAAATTAAATCCTAATTTATACCATTGTTATGTGCACTGCACCATATACAGCTTTAAAACAGCAAGCAAAGATGACTTTTACGCAATAACAATACCCTAATAGCTTTAACTCAACCAGACACTTTTTGCTTTGACAAGTCTGACCCTGATGTGCAATTGAGAATCTGTTTGTGTCAGGATCTTCCCCAACTATCTTTCGCCGCCTTCAACTGCAAAACCTCTGCCTGTGTTTTACTATACTATACATGCTGTATTTGTAAAACATTAAAAAGTAAAATCTTGGCCCTTAAACTTTGCCTGTCAATGTGGTTTGGCTTTGAGAATCTTAAATTCTCAAGACACTTTGCTATTTAGATATTGTAGCTTCTACAGAGCAGAATTTTTTTCTAACCACATGGGATATAAGTGGTCATGACCGAACTGGACTTGCATCCCAACAAAATGACAGGGTAAACCAGTCAGCTCATCTATTTCCTTAAAACACTAAAGTTTTGGGTTTCTAAAATACCTAGGAACCTACAACTCAAGGAAAAAGTCAATGCAAAACTAGATCTCAAAGGGTTCAGCTGCAACTGTGGTCTAAGTACTTCTCACCTGCTAACAATAATTTGTCATTAAATTACTCTAAAAGTATTAAGACGCTAAAATAAAACTAGAACTTTGATCAGATGCTGAAAGTCACAAAACACTGCAGATGTGAACAAATCTGCTCAAAGTAATGCCAGTGAATTAGTATTTGAACAAGGTGCTCCATGCACTGAATCCATCCTCAATCAAGAACACAAAGCCATCTGAAATTTAGAAAGGCTGCTTTTGTCTGTGAAAGAGAAATAACATCCTGCAAGCAGTTCATACTGTTTTCAGATTAAGTGAGATATGTTAATGGGCAAAGACTTGCTTTCAAAACAAACCAGCCTGCTATCTACAGGGCACCGAGTTTCAGTTAAGCCAATTCACATCAGCAAAGACATTAGTTCCAGTTGCTCAGACTACAAAATCATGAACACATGTACAGTTTCAAATAAATGTGGAAAGCAAATCCCTAGATAAATTAAGGACAGTCATAATTTAAACTGGAGTTCAACATCATTATGTATTTTTTAAGCTTCTTCTATTTCCTGACATTCCCTCAGGTCCAAATGCTTCATCTGCCTTCCAGCAATGTAAGCCCCCAGGTACCACCTCAAGGTTAGGGTGATGCACATTCTGTGTGTCATGCAAACATTCTCCTAAAGGGTGATAAAAATAATAACAACATGACTATTCACAAGTGAAAAGCAGAAGCGTGTCTGTTTCTACACAAGTATGTTTAAGTCTACAAATTTTTTGCTTCTATATTCAAAATTCTACCTGTCTACTCTGAGGGACTGTTAATAAAGAGGAAAGCAGTGGGACTAACATCACCTTACCAAAAAGAAATTTCATTTCCTTAAGAGAAGATGCATTTTCATAGAATCACACCATAGAACGGTTTGGGTTGGAAGGGACCTTAAAGCTCATCCAGTTCCATCACCCTGCCATAGGCAGGGACACCTTCCACTAGAGCAGATTGCTCCAAGCCCCGTCCAACTTGGCCTTGGACACTGTCAGGGATGGGGCAGCCACAGCTTCTCTGGGCACCCTGTGCCAGTGCCTCACCACTGCTTCATCTGTCCTTGCTATCCTGTCCTTACAATTGACCTTTGAGGGGGAAATCCCAGCCTACATCAAGCATCTACCAGTCTCTGATCAATCACCAAGGAAGACAGTTTCCCACACACACCAGCATGTAGGGGCTTCAAAAACCCAGAATAGTCATGGAAAATAAAGACAGAAGTGCAAACAGCCAAGACACACATTTCAAATGTATCCCACCCTGGCAAAATAAACATAAAACAACTGCACAATGACTTCTGGAAAAATCAGAAAGTCTCAACCCTTCTTTTTTTTTTCCCCACAGAGACTGCCTTGGAGGTGCCTTGGGCTGGAGGTGCTGGGAATTAGCTGTTGTGCCAGGAAAGAACACATCCATGGGTCTTGGTTCTGTTCAGAAACCTGCTATGTTTACCAGGCCACCACACAAGAAGCCCAGGCATTTTAACTGAGCACAATGGTTAAGAAAGGTACCATGCTCAGAATATGACCAGCCAAAAATGCAGTTAACGCATCAAAACTAATTTTTGTGCACAGCACACCCTCTTGAAAAAGATCTAAACCATCCACGTTTCCAAATATAAACAAATTTTGCTTTGTCATGGTTGATTTCGGTTTTTTCTTAAGTAAGCCCCAAACTTAGCTGCATTACCTTCCTTAACTATCAGTTACCATTCTAGTAGCAATCACAACTACATATTTTAATACAGATGTATCCTTCATGGGGTTGCTCATACTTTACCCTCTATTTATAACCCTGAATCTATAACATAAACCCACTCCATTTCACTGTTTGGCTTTTCAGTGTCTCATGTTTAAATTGCTTATCTGTGCTATAAAGAAACAAATGCAGCTTTTGGTTATCATCCTACCAGTGAGAATTAGATCAACCTGAGTAAAACACTGGTAAGAAGAGTGCCACCATGGGATCTGCAATCCACACCACCTCTGAAAAGACTCCATGCACAAACTGGCAAAAAGAGCTGAAACGCAATGGCTGACTTTACTCCTTATCAGTGTGAGATTAACAGTACTTCTGCTCATAAATCTTCTAGACATCAAGAGCCCTATCTTTAGCTTCTAACTTGAGACTGCCATTTTAAATCATTTGGCCTGTACAAATACCCTAACCATCCTTCTACACCCTCATCTATGTTCTTCCAAGTGATGAGCACTTAAACCTCCCAGCCGCAAAAGAAGTCCTTGCCTCCCAAAGGTGTATTAGCCTTTTGTGTTGCAAGCACTTCCATTCCAAGCATGAACAGTTTTAGTTCATCCTCAGAATACAAATTTACTTGAGTGAACGCTGAATTGGAGATTCGACTATTTCATGAAATAGGGTTTTTTCACCATTTTTATGAAACAAGAAGCACTATCAAATAATCTGAGTACTTGACAAGTTCTACTCAATTTGCAATTCCAAGTTTTAGAGTCACTGTTGCAAAGTCTGGACTTGATCAATAGAAATATTTCAGAAAATCTAAAGCTTTGGGGTGATTTCTGAAATATCTTTTTGCAATTTAGCTTCCATATATTGCTGCAACCTTTTAAGTTGTGTTTATATCAGGCTCAGAAAAATCACGGCCTTAGAAAGCATTTGATATAAGTAAATCAGCCCCTCGTTGAATCACTTTTTCTACCTCTACTTGAAGTCACAATACCCCAACATTTTTGAAACATATTTTTAAGCAATATTATATGAACATATTTTCAAAAGAGAGATCAATAAGAATTTAGAAGCCAAAACTGATTACACGGAACCCATGAAAGGGCTGATAAAAATAAGAAAAGCCTTCACAATATCCATTTTAAATGTAAATTGAGACAATTTCAAGAGTGAAATGCATAGACTTGAGCGATCAAAGGCATTTTGTTTAATACTCAAACAGCAGAAACCAACCATCCACACAGAGTGCAACTAGTACAGCACGTTCTAGCTGGGAACCTGGTTCAACCAGACAAGCACGTTCAGAAAGCCCCAGCCATTGGCACTCGCAAACTGTACGTTGCACTCAGGCTCAAAATCAAAGGCAAAAGCCAATCATTAGTGGAAATAATAGCTGAAAGACGTTGGCGTGGCACGCACCTTCAGTATCATCACGCAATTGCTCCACCACATCTGTCAAATCCTCCCAAGAGTCTTTGCAAACAGCCAAAAGAAAGGAAAAGAAAGAAAATGTCATGCAAGCCATGATCTAAGGGAAAGATTCAAAATCAAGGTGTAAAAAAAGGATAACTGAAAGGGAGATCTGCATAATACAAGACTTAATTCATAGTGGCAAGAGATTTGTGAATCAAAAGGGGTTTAGTCTGCACAACGCAATACAGCAAGGAGTTTGAGAGTCAAATTAAGGCAGGCTTCAGTAAAGCTTATAAAGCTTTGTTTCTTTCTGCATTAAGACAAGCAATATTTTTGTAAAGCACATCCTAAGAAGAGAAGGAAGAAAAGCATTATTTTTTTTGCAAGATCAAAGCACCAAAGTTGTTACATTTGCACAACGTCAGCATTTGCTTCAAATTTCCTTCTACCCAGCCCCAAAATAACCCCCCAACAGGGAAATACAGCCACACACGAAAAGCAACCACCATTTGGGAAAAGGACATACTGAGGACATTGTAAAAGAAGCCTGAACAGAGCTTTAAGTCTATTCTGACTGTCACTCCAAATGAAAACTCCCCCTGAGACAATCCAGCCGAGCCTGGACTTGGGTCCCAGGTTTTGTGCTGTCTTCTTGATTACGATTTAGTAAGTCCTAGGTCAGGAAACACCTCTATCTCCATGGCAGAAGCCTGCAGACGCTGACAGGCCTAGGGAGGAGGAAGGCGTCTTGGGAGAGGAGCAGGCAGGACAAGGGAAACTTGTTTCAGCATGCCCACTAATTTCCTGTTTTCCAACCCAGAAAGTGAAGCCAGACGAGGCCCTGGAGCGTCTGAACCCCGTAGGATTTTCAGCTCCCTACTTACATGCCCGCTCTCCCCAGTGCTCATTTGCAATCAGTTGAATGTCCCTTCACAGCCAAACCTTGCCAAAGTCCTGAGCAAAGTACACATGGTACTGGGACCTCCCCCCTCCCACAGAAAACCTATTGCCTGCTCCTCCTGCTGTCAGAGCCAGCAGTGCCCAAGCAGCACAGCCACAGCCGCTGCATTTAAAGAAAAAACACCCTATAAACTCTACACACTGGGACAGCTTTCAGTTCAGCAGGGATTTCTCATTTTGTCGGGTAAGGACAGTGAGCACATTCAGGTTAACCTCCCTCTGCTTGCTAGGAATCACTAGGAGTTTCACCTGAGAAATTCCCTGCTACTGCAAGAACAAATCCTTGGTGATGTTCCCCACCATCACCAGCTTCCTCCATGTGCTACACTTCATAAAAGGATGTAGTAGTTTGGGTTGGAAGGGACTCACCCAGTTCCAGCCCCCTGCCATGGGCAGCGACACCTTCCACTAGAGCAGGCTGCTCCAAGCCCCGTCCAACCTGGCCTTGAACTCTGCCAGGGATGGGGCAGCCACAGCTTCTCCGGGCAACCTGTACCAGAGCCTCAGCACCCTCACACTAAAGAACTTCTTGCTGATGTGTAATCTAAATCTCCCTTCTGTCAGCTTATGGCTTTTGGTCTTACGAGGATGTTACACCTTTCTGAAGGCTCAGGAGACTTGTAGCTCAGTGCAGCTCTTCCCTGGACCATACTCTTACCTTGGAATGTTACAAGTTGATCTCCCCCCCTCATGAGTCACTTCCACCCCTTTCCCTTTTTTTTTGTAGGATTTAAAATGCAGATGTTAGTGTGATTGAGAAGTTCAGTATTTGTAGAAAACGTTTCATGTAGCAACATTATATAAACAAGCTAATGTTTGATATTGTCACTTCAAACTCCTCCCTACATGCACTGTAGCCTCCAATTATTTAAGCTCTCTACTCCCCAAAGCCTTTCTTTGCTCAGCTCCTTATCCCCAAAACACCCAAGACCTGCGATATACTATGACAAACGTTAACAACAGCGAGAGAGGAGACTTACACACAGCAGAACAGGTTTTGCTTTCTCATCACTTGGATACACAGCCCCTGCAGTCCCCTACCCCACCTCACTCAGCATTTGGGCCACGTTTCACAGAAGGCAGCAAAGAGCCTCACAGGACCGTGGCTGGCTCTGCCTGGACAACTGCTACCCACTTCAGGGGAAAGGATTAAGGCATATTTATTTATTTAACACTTATCAAGTGATTCACGTAAAGGCTACAGAAAAACATCCAGCAGACTCACAAATAGCCTTCCAGTATCTGAAGGGGGCCTATAGGGGTGCTGGGGAGGGACTCTTCATGAGGAACAAGGGGTAATGGGTTCAAACTTAAACAGGGGAAGTTTAGATTGGATATGAGGAAGAAATTCTTTACTGTAAGGGTGGTGAGGCACTGGAATGGGTTGCCCAGGGAAGTTGTGAATGCTCCATCGCTGGCGGTGTTCAAGGCTGGGTTGGACATAGCCTTGGGTGGCATGGTTTAGTGTGAGGTGTCCCTGCCCCTGGCAGGGGGGTTGGAACTAGATGATCTTAAGGTCCTTTCCAACCCTAACTATTCTATGATTCTATGATAATAACCCTTTTTTCCAGTGAGAAATGCTTGTAAAAACTGGCATAAAGACACTATGAGATTTGTATAGATTTAGAGGCAAAAGCACACATCTAATTACCACTTAGTTTCATGTTTTCATACATTTCTTCATGCATCTAACTGGTATTTGCATACATTTAATTTCTTCTTTCACACTGCAGTTTTCTCTACTTGTCTGGAATTTCCAAGCAACAGGGAAAAAGCCTTCACATACACACAAATAAATAAATCACAAAGATCTGCATACTGATAGTTTCCATGCTCCCTGCCACGCTACATCTAAGACAAACTCAATAGTTTATTATGGAAAAATACTCAAGTCTCTAACTGATGCATACCAAGTTTAAGAAACAGGATGATCACAACTTCATAAAACGATTACCTCATTCCAACTAGACTCCCAGGAAGTTTAGTATTATGGAACTGAATATCCCACTGGAGTAAATATACAAGGAAGTTCTCTCCGAAAGAACTGGAGTACTTGTGATCACTAACATAATAACCATGAAAATCCCACCCATTATTTTAACTGGCATAGCAGCCACAGTGTCTTTTAAAGCCAATGTCAAAGGAAACAAACAAAACCACCCCATCTTAACTTTATCTTCCCGAATTTGCTTGTATCTTCATTTTTGCTGTAGTATTTCTCACGTACATACGCAATAGCTAACAGTTACATTACAATCCGGAACAACTCGTACAGGAGTAGGGATATTGCCAGTGGATACGCTTTCCCATGCAAATAAAAGCTTTTAAAAATAAACCCTGGGAGAATGCACCAGCATAAAATTATTTCATGCTGTTATTAAACAGAAGGAGCGCTTCATTATTTAAGATTGAAGTTAATAGCCTAAAATAGTTGGGTAGTAGAAACCTTTATGAATATTCCAACCTACCACTATACCTCTCCAGCTCCCATCCTGATGTGCTCCTATCCCTCCTGGCAGCTCCCAGCATGGTTGTGCAGAAGTTCCAAGTCCATAGGCAACACTGGTAAGCAGTGGGCAGCAACACTACTACACAGTGCTGAGAAAACATGCTACATACAAAAGCTGAGTTCCCAACACAGCTTCCAGGCCATCCATTTTTTTGTCCATATCCTCTTCACTTTTATTAGTAAATACCTTGTGAGTACAGCTAAGAGGATGGAATGCTCCAAATTACTTATATGGCTCTCTATATATTCAGAACAAAGCAATAAATCCATACAACCTTACTATAGTTTCCAAGCGTCATGTGATAATCAAGTTCCTCCAAAGACAGATTAAATAGGTCAGGATTTGGCTTGGGTATTTTTTTAAGTACAGTTCTTAACAAATGCATAAGGAGAAGCTGAGAACTAAAATAACCTAAAAAACAACCAGCACCAGCCTGGGGAAGTAAAAGCTGAGCTTGATACAGGAAATACTCTAGCCACAGGGAAATATCAGTCATGCTGCTGTGGCTGGAAAAGGCTTGACTCAAATCTGATAGTTTCTGTATTAACCTTACACAAAACATGAACTCCATTGAAGAGTGATAAACAAATAGGAATGCAGCAAGACCAGGGCCCCCATGTTCTGCATACTGATAAGGAAAGGGGTGATTTTTAAGCTTGCCCACAACAGTCAAGATAAACACTGAACATGCCAGCAGCTGAACTCCAATAGCAGGGAAGACAACTGGAGCGCACTTTACCAACACGCTAGTGTTAAAATCCCCTGTGGTCCTGCCTAGTCATTTGCCATGACCAAAATAAGGTCTAAGGAAAGAAGGAAAAACAACCAACAAGTTTAAAATAAGACCTGCACAAGTAGCAGACAAGTTAGGGCTGAACACTAAATGCAGGAATCAGGCGACGGTTGAGTGAACCCAACCGCAAACAGAAATGTCAAGTAATAAGGGTTGGGTTCTCCCAATCCCCCTTTTTTACTCAACATCATTCTTTTATCTAAGCCCTAATATTCAAAGCACTCTTTTTCATCCAGAAAGGAGAGACGACCACTCTACCATGCCTCATTGCTGTGCCTGAATCAGAGCACCAGGAGTGACAGCCGCAAGTCCCATGTTCACTCAAAGGCACTTTCAAGTTGAACTGGAAGTGAAATTTTACAACAGCCATCAGTATAACCAGGTAGTTTCAATGTCAGTTATGCCTCACTATGCCCTACATAGGAAAAAGTATTCCAGAGAAGGATGCTACTAGAAGGAATGCTGATACATGTGCTCTTCAGAAGGTTCATTCTAGGATAATTTGCCTGATTTTAACTTGTAGTCTGCTGCTCTAACCACTTGCTGTTCTTTTCAGGGGCACAGCACAGGGGAAAGTTGGAAGAGCTTTCTGGGAAATACTGAATATTCATGACAAATTGGATTCACATGGGTTTTTTTTTCGTAAGGCTAGCATGTTCTCCTTCACTATATGGACAAATACTACTTCTATCATGAAACAGAAACTTATAGTCAGATTATTATATTTACTTAAATTGCATTAACTTGTATTTGTTGCCTTAGGAATTATAAATAATACATTTAATAAGAAATAATTGAAGTGGTCAAGAAAGAATCATAGTATCACAGACTGGTTTGGGTTGGGAGGGATGTTAAAGCTCATTCAGTTCCACACCCCTGCCATGGGCAGGGATACCTTCCGCTAGACCAGGCTGCTCAAAGGTGCTGTTAATATCAGAGGTATGAAATGATATTTTGCAGATTAGATTTGAAAATCAGGTGGATCATGAAGTGTCAAGCAAGGACAAGGGACCAGCAAAGAGAGTTTCAGTGTCATGTTCAAACACCTTGCAATCCAAAAACCCAGGAGGCGACCAGCCAGCCTGCAGCCTAGAAAGCCAGGAACAATCTGCTCAGAACTTAGAAAGTAGCTTACAAAAATTACCCCATTTTTAAAAACTTGCTACATAAAAACCCCATCTCTAAACTTTGGCTATGTGTGCAGAGCAGGAGAACAAAATGGAGAACACGCAGGCTTCGAAACTGCTGCTGCCTTGGGGCAGCTTCCCTTATTCCCTGTCATCTGTAGGTGTCCTTCACCAATGCTCCTGACCTTGCTGTAGTATCAGCAAGGTAATATATACCTGCAGGTAATAGTTCATTTCATGTATTGCCTCTGACCATATCAGCACAGCCATGATCGCCTCGCTGCTGTCCTGCGCCCACCTTCTTTGTTCTTCTAAATGCATCCTCATCCAGCATCCAGCCGCCCAGAACTGCTCCACCTCACATTACAGCTTGTGTTTTCATTACAAATTGTGACAACTAACTGCAATATTTTTAGAGTGAAATTGTTGGGAGATTATGTTTGTTCTTTTTTAAAGGCCGCTGTCATCACTTCTGTTTAATGCACACTGCTCCTCATTTGGCAGCACCAGGGTTACAGACTGACATGACCATTTTTCTTGTGCCATGCACATCTTGAACTAAGTTCAGGCTTGTGCTGTGCCAAAAGAAACAGCAGCGATAGATCTGCAAACTGGGAGGAGATAAAGAAAAAAATCCTAGATAACTTGGAATTCCAGCCCCACTCTCCACTATATGTATAGGACAAGGAAATAGCAAATGTATGTCCCATACACTAATGGTGTAATCCCGCCCCAAGCTTTGTTCCTGTCTCCACATGTACCATTAGGCATTTCCATGTGTTGCAACTGCATGGAGGTGCATGGAATGTTTCTCCACAACTATCCTCTTTCCAGAGGGAAATACCTGAATAACTGTTCTGGGAAATTTCTCATTTCATTTTTGCACTTGATAGCTTGCACAAGGAAAAGAAAAAATAAAATCCTTCCCTCTCTCCCTTTCCTCCCCATCTTTCACCTCCCATCTTTGTTGACACCCAAGAGGTTTCTCTGCAACGTTTTCGATTCATTATTTCTGAGGGAAATAAATCTGCTCCACGCTTCCCAATCTGACTTAATTTGGAGTAAACAAGCTTAAAAGAGCAAAAAAAAAAAAGAGCTCATTATTGTAATTTCTCAATTACAGCATTTAAAATATTTACAAAAGTCTAAGATGTAAAACATAAACCTTAATTAGGCACTCAATCTCTTTTTCTCTAAATTGCTTCAAATCAGCTGGAGGGCTGGCACATTGTGCTTACTGTTCTTAGGAGCTTACAGAAACAGAACCTTCCCTCCCCCTTGGTTCAGGGTCATGTGCCCATCGTCTCCTGGACACCTCCTTTTCTGCCCAGGTCATGATGGAATTCGGTGCAAATACAGTAAGGAGGACATCTCCTCCGTCCCTGGGGAGATGATCATCTTTATCATATTGCTTCCCAGTACGTGCTGTCAGAGTTACAGGACCTAACTGCTATTCAAAAGATTTAAGACCATTAACACATTGTATTTCATTTATCCCACATATTATTGACTTCGTATTTGTTCTATTAAATCTAGCTCCCAGCTCCTTTTGACCCGTTCAGGGGTTTCTGCCATCATATGTATTTTAAGAGTACTTTTGTGATGGGAAAAGCACAAAGATAGAAAAGGTAGAATCCAAAGGCTGATTTAGTAAACAGTGCAACAGTTTAATGGATGAGAGGTATTTGAGCACTGAAAAGAGCATTTGCTTTTTTGGAAGAGCTGTACAACTTCTACTCAGGGCATTTTACACAAGCATGTGTCTGAAACCAAAACTTTTAAAGTCATGGTCAAAAAAGCAGAAAAAAACCGCCAAACTGACCTCAGCTACCAAAAACTGTAATACAGAAAAGATAACTTATCCTTTTTAGTGCAAATAGAACAGGATTTAAAAAAAAAAATACAGAATGGGAATTCTGTAATTCCTGGCAGCTGCAATTCAGATCATAGAGTTACCATGTGTATTCCTTCTGTTCTCAATTACAAGCTGATCCCATGAGGATTAAAACTTCCATTGCTTTGATGCGAAATCCTCCCGATTATTCAAAGTAGAAATTTAACATTCAGTAAAACTGTGTAAGGCCTTTTTTGCACTTCATAGCTTCTCCCAGAGTTGAGATTCGGGTGCAATCCCATACACACATGCACTCTTGAATGTGCAACAGAAAAACAATCAAGGTATTTTTCACACCTTGGTCCCTAAAGATGCCTCAATGATCATTACATCTTTCATATAAATGAGCTCAACAGCCACTCGTGTCACATTTCATTTTGTGGTGCCTGCAGAGCACAGTGAGGTTCTGATGACCTAATGAAGAACCACTGCTTAAAAATGTGAAATAATTTCTCTAAACCAAGCACATTTACAGTATGTAGCAAAAAATTGTCATCTTTTCATACACACAGAATTGCTCCAAACAGCTGGAAAAGCAAACTGTGCAACAATAACAAGCTTTTATTGTTAAATTGAGCATCCATGTTAATGCTATATTGAATACATACAAGCAGCCAGAGACTCAGCAACTCTACTAATGGTACATGCTTCTCCTAACTTGACTAAAACTTGTTTGCTCGGAGTTACACTCGGAAGCAACCAACTTTGTGTCAGGAATGGAATTATTCCAAATTTACACTGTTCCAACTCAGCTCTGAATCCATCTCCCAAAGTACACTGCCTTTGGCTTAAAAAGTAGTGGAATTGGCTTGGGCTTACTAGAAAACATCACCACCACAGGAGGATGCCCGCTGTTTTTAAACACCAGTGAGTAAGACTGTGCTTACCACTATGCACTTAACATTACTAACTCCCTCCCTGTCCCAGTTCCCCTGGTACCCCAATTCTAAGATTAAAACTATTCTGATGCCTCTCTCTCACTGGAATTAAAATATGATCTATCTGGCCAGGGATATCAAACCAGAGCAGATTAGAATTGCTTATTTAGCCTCTTCCTGGATGTTTAAACTTTCATTTCCAAGTGATCTGCTTTAAATAAATAATCAAAAAGGAAATCTAATAAAACTAACCGCTATTAACAAACTACTTCCATTGGAAAGAAAAAGAAGAAAGTACTGAAGCTTCTTGCTTATCACAACTCTGTTTTCTCAGATATTTTACTTTTTTTGCCTTACCTTTGGTATAGGTTCAAGGAAAAAAAAAACATCTTTAAAAATAGCGAAGTGGAAACTCACACCATAGCCAATGGTATGAAGAAAAGCTTGAAGGTGCAAGGCCTGTAAGATAACTCAGCTGAAAATGCCAGGCACCCACGACAGGAGACACTTGAGACCGCTCATTCCCCATATAACAACTGAGTCATTCACAGGACCCTACAGAAGAGCAGCCCAGCAGAACTGTACAGCCATCAAACACTTCAAGACTACCATCTTATTTTCCCGTCGCATTTTTAACCTTCCCCATCCTGCTCGCTATTGTGTTCCTGACCCTCTGTCTTCCCTTCTTACTTCCTCACTGCCCAAATCCATGCTCTTCCTCTTCTCACTATGACACTATGGGCAGGCAGTTCTGGGATGCAAGGATGGATGCAGACACCTATCATGCAAGACAAGGACCACACGATAGGTGCACAGGGGGGTGGAAGGCAGGATGGCTGCCAGTGGGCTGGGGCATAGCAGATGAGAGAGTGAAGAGAGGCCGGCAGCAAAAAACCGTCGGGAAGCAGCAAGAGCAGAGGTACAGCCACTGGAAACTTCAAACACTGATGACAACGAATTGTTGGATTTGCTGCTGCAATATACTATTTTTACATGTCCTGATTTGTAAGGGGAATAAAATCCAGCCTTTTGTTATGCTTTTGACAGAAGTCTAGAGGTTTTCTTCCTCTCCTTCTTCATAATCCTCACCTTTTTACACCAGTTTTATGGAGATATTACAAGACACATCAGCCTCAGCTCTTAGTTGCCCTGCTTTCTCTCTCAGACAAGCACTGGGTGCCTGCCCTGCACACACAGCGAAGACACAGCATCAGTGCTGATGCAGCAGCACCAGTTCAAACACTAGGGATAAAGCTGTGTCAGCTTTTCTACTATGCACACTTCCTCCTGACCTCCTATCTCTGTTAAAAACATGACTTGGGTTCAACCACTCCTCAATTCCCCAAAATAACCAGTCTCACAGCCTTTCAACAAGCAACCTTAATTTATGAATGTATAAGCATCTCTGTAAAGGTCATTATGATACAGCTGTCTTTATTCATTCTTTGATACAGAATTAAATACAATGGCAATTAAATAAGCAAATACTAACCCTATGCCTGTTTCTAACCCTTTATGGTACTTGCAAGAGAATGACTATAATTAAAGCTTTAAAACCAATTATTTTTCTAGTTGGGGAATGGTTAGTCTAGTATTAGTGTTAGAATTGCTTACCTAGGCAGGCCAGGGGGATATCTATACACTGAAGTGTACAGATATATTCAATACACTGAATATTCAGCGTATTTCAGTAAGGCAACCCAGAAAAGCTCCATTACAGTCACTGGATTCAGCCAAGCCTACCCTCCCCATGAATTTGCTCAGAGCAAGAAGGCAAACAGAGAGGAAAGACACGCATACAAAAAATAAGGATCTGCAAGACTGACTCATAGTGTGACTGCAAGGTTTTCCAGGCTATACTAAGAGAAGAGCCCTAGGCTGCTTGGAAGGCCATTTACTGACTACAATGTGACGAGTCGAGAAAGTAGGCACTATTTATGAAAGAGGTAGAGAGAATACATAAAAATCATTCCACCTATACTAGAATGTACTGTTCAAAAACCCAAAACACTTAAGTCCAAAAACAGATGAGTGAGACCAAGCAAGGTCTGAAATGGTCTGCGCCCCATACAAGAATAAGACAGTTGAATTACTGCATCCTTGGCTCACCCTGTGCTCACTACTCTGGTTCTGCATTCCTGTGCCTACAGCACCCCCCTGAAATCTCAGGACATGCTTCCAAGAGAGCATTAGGCTCTGCTTTTGAAACCTCTGTCTAGTACCCCACAGCGTGACTAAGAATCTGGCAAGCAAATCCAAAGCCAAGGGCTGCCATCACTGAAAGCAGCTGTCAAATAGAAATTAAATTATCACCTAGGAACTAATTTTAAAGCTCAAATCCTTACCACAATTTAAGTTGTCTCATCCAGCAAGACAACAATATAAGACATCACTGACTTGACAAGCCAGAATCAAACGGGTCAAGACTACTTGGTGGAGTGACACTTCAGTAGTTACAGGAAAAGGGTCAGGCATAAAAAGATGGAGCCCTCTCGCTGTAACACCCGAAGACGCTCAGCATCCAGCAAAGGGGCACTTAGAACCTGACAGTGTTGGTGACAGTGCTAGTTACAGGCCAAAATTCCAGCAGAAATACAGCAAACCTCTTTCTTCCCCACTTTTTTATTGGTAGAGCAATGCATGTATGTCCTCTTGTGTTTTTAGTATCACAAAGCTTTCAAACCTCATTTTACATGACCTGGTGGTATTAAAGTGTTCTTACCACCAACCCAGATAACAAAGCCCTTTTTGAGAAGAAAGCAAGACATGTTACACTTTTCAGGCTTCCAAGCCAGTATAAACAGCAGCACACTCAACAGTAGCGAGTGAGCAGATGTATGATGGTATCATCACCTGACAACGGGCCGAATTGCGTAATCACTTGGGGCTCTCCAAAAACTACTCACCAACCATATGCAAACACAGGGCTGTGTTTTGCCAATGTGCTCCATTTGTATAAGCTGGCAGCTAATAAAGCTATAAGCCCTGTTTTAAGAGTAAAATTGTGATTAAACGTATCACTAAGCACACATCACAGTTATCTTCCTTCCTGAGACCTACAAAGCTGATCTTTCCAGATACATCTTAAAAAATACTAACAGTTAAGCATGAATCTCTCTCCAGGGGGGAGGGACTGTGAAAGACACAGCAAATTCTAAGGGCAGTCTAAAGCACCAATGTGGCTTTCCAACTTGTCAAATGGTGTCAAGGTTCTCCAGGCAGGAGGAGAGCATCTCATCCTGGAGACACCCCTCCCACCTTGTCTGTAAGAATGCAACGGGTGCAGGGATACCGAGGCAGGGAACCGGACCGTACCTTCGTGGGTAGGCTCCGGGTCAGGTGTCAGCGAGATGTCGTCCAGCTCACGCAAGCAGAGCCATTCTCCATCCATCGACACTCGGAATTTGCAAAGATAGATGGTCTCCATGGCAGCCTGAGTGATCTTGTCTGTGGTGGGGGTTGGCATGTCGCTTTGAGGCGTCAGAGCAGACATGATGACTCAGCTGGTATAACAACAACGGGAACAGGGGGAAAAATCAGGACCGAAAAGCTTTCCGAAGAAGAAAATGAGAAATACCTTGCTGTTAAAGGACAGATGTGCTCAGGGTCGCACAGGCTGCTCTGGCCTTTTCATATATAAAGCAAGGCAAAAACGCAGCTCCTTCAGGCTCCTCTCTTCCTCCCTCCTTGCCACCAACTGTTGTCTTCAGCTGTGCTAGAAGCTATCGATCCTAAGCAACCCCAGGAGACCTGGCTGCTGCATCAAAGCCAGGAGGTGGGAAAAAGCAAGGCAAAAAAAAATATTTATGTTAAAAAAAAAAAAGAAAAGCAGAACAAGGAAAAAGAATGGCTTCCTCTGCTGATCACCCAAGCAAAAACAAAGGAAGAATGCAGAGATGAATATCCAGGTTTGCCAGAATCACACTGCTGGTCTCTTTCTCCCAGCAAAGCCGGAGTGCCGACAGGATTGGCTGTGCGCAGTGAGCAGGGTGGTGACCAAAATGGCTGACTAATGAACTGAACTGAAAAATCAGGCTCATGTGATCAGCTGCTCTGAGTGGAGGGCAAGCAATTCCCAGGATGCTGATGCAGGCACAGCAATTAGGCTCTCTTCATCCACAGCACCTTCTCATCGGGCTGTGCTAGTCCATTTGGGAGCAAGCATAAGGCACCATGCAGGTTTCTTATCCGTCACCTCCGTATTACAAAACAGGCACAGGCTGGCAGCATGAGGAATACAAAGCCACATTTGTATTCCTTTCGCATGCCTGGATGCCACTACAGGAATTAAAGTACCACCTTTGTTTTCACAGTAGGTGTGCAAGTCACAGTTGGTGTTTTAGTTGCTGTGCTACCTTCCCAAAGGGTACCTTTGAGCTAAGATTTCCCCCACACAAAACAATGTTCAGATGGATTTATTCTTTTAGGGAAACAATGAAGGGGAAAAAAAAAACCTGGCTCCAGGCATTTCAGTGATCAAGGATTAAGCTTTTTTAGGAGGGCACATGCACACAGAAGAACAATGAGGGTGAATACCACAAACATCTATAAGACACATGACTGAATGTTAGTGCTTTAAAACCTCATCTGAAAATTGGTACAGCTCAGGTGAGGCTGATGAAGGAGTATTGCCCCTCACCAGGCATATGAGAAGGCTTTCAATGACTCAAAAATAGGTGACAGTGCTGGGCTGCTCTGTCGCTTCCCAGCCAGCTCCACCTCCTCCATTTCCCCAAGCCATCTCTCAGGGACAAGAGGTCCCAGGTCACAGACAGCCTCCTTATTCCCAAGGTCACTGTTTAACCAGGGCACAGGACACAGTGGCACCACCCACCTGAACTGTGATATCAGGCAACAATAAATTAGTTTATCTTGATTCCTGGGTGACTCCAGTATACCTATGGAGAGCAGATACAGTGCATCTACCCGAGGTGGACGCCTAGTCCCCTCATCTAAATTTGGACAAGGCTGACTGTTCACCAGAACAGTCTATTTATAGGAACACATGAATGATTAATGCATTGGACCTTATTCTCTGTACTTTCTCTTCCCTGAAGAAATACAAAGACGTACATCTATTGCTTAAGAATGTGCAATACAAAACCTGATCATTTGACAGAGTTCAGCATAGCAGGGCATACAAATTTTTGAAGAAGAGCACCCATTAGGTAATAACCTCCTAACACTGGCAGAAAGGGTTAAGAGCTATCATTTCTGACAGGCAAGAGGAAGAAGTTGCTTTTAGTGAAAGCCTCCTGCTCAGTGCATAACATTTTGACTCAGCAACTCTTTCCCCCCCCAGACTAAAGCAAACAATGAGCCATGCAGTGTGTTATTACAATAATGCAAAGGAGAGTTATTTCATGACCAACAACAGCTACTATTGTTCCTCCTCCCAGAGAGAGAATGGGGCTTATAAACTTTGCTGACAGCATTTTAACTCCTGTGATATTTATACATCCTGTCATCAATGACAACCTGTAGTTTAACTGCTCTTAACCCAGTGGAAGTTGCCACATACAAACAGCTATAGGAGAACAGCTGGTCCCTCTTGCTGACCTTTTGAAAGAGTCTAAGCAAGCAGCAAATGATCAAGATAAACTCCTTAGAATCAACATAGTACCATAAGCTCTTGTGTAAGGTGCTGTCCAACATACCTAATCCCCAGACAGTTTAATTCTTTTTTGGTTTGGACCAATTAGAAATGCAAACAGCGTTAGGTGTGACCCAGCAGTTCCCATTTCACAACAGAAGTCTTCAACTGAACTCAGCACTGGCAAGCTGAATCACAGCATCACAGCAGAGCTCTGTTAAATAAGTAACTGTTCCAACTTCCACTGGATTTCTTTTATACAATTTACTTCTTAACATGAAGAAATAAACAAAGCCAGTCTGCCCTGTCCACCTCAGTTCTATTTTCAGGCTCTTCTACGCCATGTTCCTGCTGCAAATACTCCACAGCGATACTTAAAGTACTTGGAAAATAATTTTCCAACTTCTAATAATTTCAGTTTATTAGCTGGTGGGGTTTTTTTTGCTTAAAACAAAGCTCTGGACACAACACACCACTTAACAATTGCCGCCTTAAAACAGAGCTACTTCACCTCTCTAAAAACTGTACCTTCTAGTCCTGTAAGGGAAAAATTATATGTAGCATGGATATACTTAGAAACACTGATGAAAAAAAGAAAAAGGTATCAAATATTTGTATTTTCATAAGTTCTTTGATAAAACTACTGTGCAACTCAAGGCCTACTGATAAAACTCCATTAGGATTCAAGGGGTGGTCCACGGATGAAAGAAAACCAAGTACAGGTATATATGAAGAGGAGTTATTCACAAAGAACCACTTTCTCAAACAAGTCAGACAGCTTTGGCTGGTCTTTCAAAACCCTCATGTTGGCCATGCTTTGGAAAAAGCAGACAGAGGCTTTGGCTAGATGACAAAACAAGGCAGTTTTTGCAAAAATGTTTTCATGATGAAAGAATTAGAAATTGACTGTGTTGTAATTTTAAGACTAATCACCTGAGAGCAAAGCAGTCCATCAGTCACCAGGATTTGAAAGCTCAGCTATACTGTGAAGTATTTTTAGTTTCAAAAGCTGAGTAACTTAGAATCATCTAAGTAATAAAATCCAAATTCCCAATCAGCCTTTTGGGCTACAAGGGGCACCTTTGGGTGTACTTTTACCTTCAGTGCCAGCAGCTGAGCTTCAGACATTAAGATGAGACTTTCCCCATCTCTGTGTACAGCAAAGCAGCTGTACAGTAAAGTGTCAGTGTTGGCAGATGAGACTATTAAAAAATACAAATCTTTATATTGCAGCCTATGACAAATATGAATAGTGAGCAGATTCCTCCAAGTTCTTCTAATGCTTGTAACCTGTTTGTGGCTGCTCTATCAGACCCAGAAGCCTGGCAGCCTGGTCCAGTAAGGCAGCTCCCAATTTCTAAGGGAAACAATTCTGATGTTCCTATTTTCTTCCCATGCTCTTGCCTGACAAGTAAAAACTTCCTTCTAGCAAACCTATGAACATGACTTTTGCTCTCTCACTTCAGCTTCAACTCCACATCAACATGCTGTCCAGCAATGGCTCTACTGGTTGTGAAGACTACAAACAGCTTCAGGGCTGTGCCTGCTTCAAGAACCAACAGAGCTGCTACTCCACAAATCATATGCTCTTGCAATAGTCTCACTCCAAGCAGTCTCTTAGGCGGAATATAATCTAAATAGATAAAATTAGTAACAAAGCATCTACACTGCAAAGCCCTTTTCTGACTCTTCTGTCAGCACGGATTCATATATTACCTCAAATAACAGCAGCACTTTGAACCCTGCATGCTAAAAACATAAGCGGGCAAAAGAAAGTTTAACAACCTGAAAAGCAGTGACAGAATTCCTTAATTTCTAGAATAAGTGACAAACTGTTTTTTGTCTCCCTACTGTGAAATACAGAGATATTATTATTTAAGGATTCAAGTAAATCCCCTAATTGAAGATACCCTTAAAAAAGAGGAAGGAAAACTCTACTTGAAGTATCATGGTACCTGGCAGACTTTCAGTGGGAGCAAGGAATTATTTTGGCAGGGGTTTCTTTTTATTTGGTTTTGTCTGTAAAGACAGCATAACCAAGTTGCTTTCACTGTAGTTCCTGCAGCCCAGCACGTTTAAGTAAATCTTCTTGTTCCTTCTGTCTGTCTGGAAACACCAGTATCTAAAAAGCAGCTTAAAGCTTCAATCCTGTTGTAAGACGTCTCAAGAGACGACAATTTAACAATTGGGTCATAACAGGGAAAAAAACCCAAGGCTAAATAAACCTCCAAAACATTCTGAAGTATTGACTTTTCGGTGTATTGGTCTCTACCTCCACTATAACACATAAATGCCAATACAGAGTAATTGTTTTTATTATTAATCATGGAAATAACAGCCTTCAGGTGCTGAAGGCAGGAACTTGTGATGCAGCAGGAAACACCTTTCACTTCTATTACTTCTTTCGTTTCACAGCTAGAGAGGAACTAGTATTCATGAAGTGTATCACTGGGATTTTTTAATACACATGCAAGCTGCAAAAATAGCCTTCTTTACACTTCTTGGTTTATCTTAACTCTAAAAGTAATTCCAGCACTGAAGGATCAAGGAAAGCAGACATGAAGAGTCACTTCAGCTACTACTGTGGAAAAAGGAGAAGCAGAGCACAGACATGACAGTCCTCATAACCCAGATCATGAGTAACACCACTGCACAGAATGACTGTTATTTATAGGAGATATAAGAAGGGATAATACCTGTAAGGCCACATTACTCTACAGGTAGCCAGGATTAGGGTCAGCATTTCATCACACAACACCCTGTCCGCTCCTGAGTGAAGTTCAACACACTGCTTTAAGGTCAACCCAAAGCAGCAAGTGAATGAGCAAGGCTGCAGCAGAATCCATTGCTCCTGCTGCTCAATGATAAAATGCTCTTACAGGCATGAGAACTGGGAAAAAAAACCAACAAAAAAAGTAAGACATGATGAAAAAAAATTATTTACAGACAGAGTCTGCCCCAGGAGAAACAGAGTCCAAGACACCATGCAAGCAGATCATGATCCGTGCTCCCTTCAGGCACTGCTATCACCACATCAATCACTGATGCCTCCTGAGGAGGCTTTGACATAGGATATTGCACAGACATCTATTACCTCAGAGACAGCAAAGAACAAGGAAACTTGTACGTTTATTTTATAAGGGTCTTCCACAAAGCCTACATGAACAGCCACTGAAGAATAAGGCTCACATGAGGGATAAAGCATTGCTCAACAAGTGAGGTTTTACACTAACTCCTTTTGAACCAATGATGCTCATCCCAATGCCTCAGTTTTGCCACATCTACACAGAAACCTTCTTACAACAGTTTGAACAGCAAAAGCATGATAGCTAAGGTTACATATTTTTCTTAAAAGCTTATTATCTACCAGAAATAGCTCGCTGCTTTGCACGCACATCACAGGACTACACTCGGTAAAGATTTCCTGATTGGAGGGAGAGAAGTAATAATGAAGGTTTTGACAGGAAGCTGTCAGTTTAAGCAACTCATTGGGGAGGGAGTTTTGGACTGTGGGCAAAAGTTTGCTGTCAGAGACAGCCCTTCATTAGCTCAAAGCAAAGCTGGGTCATTTCACCCACTGCTGGCATTACAGAAATGGACTTTTCCTTCACAGGTTAGGGCTCTGCTCGGGTGTGGGGGGATGAAGACGGAGGAGGAAGGCGAGAGAATGGAAAAGATACCCACCCCAAATAATCCACTAATATGTGAGTGAACACTCACCTGGGGTATAGGCAGGAGCAGACACAGCAAAGGCAACGAGCTGGGTCTCCCACACCCTGGCCCAAGCTCAGAAGCAGCACCTACCCACTCCTTTCAAGATGGATGGATTGAAAGGGGGAGACCTCTTCTATACGCACTCATACACATAGTTTTTGTTTGGTGTTAAAACGCAACACCTACTTCGCAGTACTCCGGCTCACCCAAATACACCGCAAGCACAAGGAATCTTACAAAGCAGAAAACTGTTTGCCACCCATCCACCGCGCCCCATAGGCAGCAGCACACTTCAGCCTCGCCAAGCACTCAGCATAAACGCCCTCGCCTTCGGTCTGCCCTCGATGCCAGCACCGCGCGGGTGCCCCAGCGCGTGTTGCCCACCCCGTAACTACACCCCACGCCAAAGGCAGGGTGCCTTCAAAACCTTACGGGCACCGCTCGATGCGCCAATCGCGGCCGGAGCCCCCGCCCCGCCCGGCGGCCTTCAGCTTTGCCGCGGCACCTCCCGGCCCCCCACCCCGCCTCGAGGGACGCTCCCGCCGCCCGGGGAGGAGCCGGAGCCCCGCAGCTACTCACGGGCTCCGGCCGGCCCCGGGTAGCTCAGCACCAGCACGGGCAGGGGGTCCCCGCCGCGGGGCGCCGGGGGTCTCCACACACCGGGCGGCGCGGCGGCGGCCGCGCCTCCATGGCCGGGGTAGAGGAGGAAGAACGGCGGCGAGGGAGGCGACGCCTCGTCCTCCTCCTCCAACGCCGCCGCCTCCTCCCCGGGCTCGTCCCGCCGCTCCATGGCGGGGGGCAGCTCCGCAACGTCCCCGTCCCGGGAACTTTCAGCCAGCGGCGGCACAAGCGACGCCCGCTCCGCCTCCGCCATCGCCATCGCCGCCCGGGCCCCGCCCCGGCCGGGAAGCAGGGCCGCGGCCCGCCCTCGCCCGCCGCGGGGAGGGGCGGCTGATTCTCCCGCGGAGACCCTCTTGCACCGGCCACGCCGCCGCGGCCCGCGCCCACCTGCCGCCGCCCGGGGCCCGGAGCCCTCCTGTGCCGTGACTGCAGCGCCCCGAGCCCGGCCCTGCTTTGGGGAGGAGCTCTCCCCTCGGCCCGGGGCAGCAGGCCTCAGCTCCGCGGAGGATGGATCACCGTAGACTGACCAAAACCGGATAACCAAACTCCAGGCGGTGTGGAGAGAGCCCTGCATCCACCCTTCTCCTGCGAGGTTTTAGGGGTTTTTGCCTCCAGCCTCATACCCGTAACGCTTCCTTTGTCATTGCTGCCAATTCTTGCTCGCAACTTATCAAAACCAAGCTGAACCTACCTCAGCTTCTACCATAAGCCTCCCGCCCTTCTACAACCACCACCCGCCCAGTTCCAATAAAATGCTATCTCATCACCTGTATTTCACTGTCTGTCTCTACACCGAGCCAGAAGGAAGGAAGCAGCAGCCTTGTGCATGTAAAGATGCCTTCATGGGACCAGAGCCTGCGCAGGGAAACAGATTTTAATCCTAAGAAAACCCCTTCATACAGCAACAAGGAAGGTGGACTCACACATGCTTTAACTCACTCACAAAGAAAAGCCATTGCACCACATCCTGCCTCCCCCTCCCAAGGGCAAGAACCCATTCAACAATGTTTTCACATTCTCTGACAAGAGGTGACAATACAAGGTCCAAATATATTCCTTACTATCACAACTACCGCATAGACCGTGCCACTTGGAATTTCACTTAGACTATTTTTCTGAAGACAGTAATAAAGATTTCTCATTAAGGCAAGGCAGTTACGATGGACTGTAGTGCTGTCAATAAGAAGGGAGAACATGAATCTGCCTGTTTCTAAAGAAGATCCTGCATTCAGTGCCCTGAGGTGAAGCTGAAACATGTTGCTGTTCTGCTGCAACTAATTTAACAAATGCTTTAACTCGTTTTCCAAATCTCAAAGCTGAACGTTTGAATTTCAATTTTCCAGTGCTAGCAAGAGTGAAACAACACCCAGACTGTGATGGAGTACTATGGAAGACAATGAGGAAAGCCTTGACAAAATTTAAGGCAGCAGCAGAAGTATTTCCATATGAGCTATTCAATGTATTTTCCTTACCTTGCATCATTAGAAATTTCAGGTTGTGATGCAGAAAAAGCACTGTCCACCTCTCTGCCACTGTGCTTTTTCTGCCCATGCTTCCAAAGGCAAGCCAGGCTTTCTCTGGATGCTGATTGCCCACCAAGGGCTGTTTGCATGTGTAGAAAGACAACATAGCATCTTCTACCTCTCCTTAGAGCTTGCTACACACTGCCTATGTGCTTTTTAAACACAAATCATTCACATTTAAGTGCACAAAGGACTGTCTCTTGAATTTCCATCTGTTTGCTTGAAGCACTGTAACAATGCAGGGGCAGGTATCTCCATAGCCATGTGGGGCAACTCATGTGAGATGTGGCTGTTGCCTGTGTGTTTAAATGCTAACCTGTGTTAGGTGCTGTTGAGGCAGACCCCACCACCAGCCCCTTCTGAGCAGAGCAGCCAGCACTCACTAGGCGAGAGCCTGGTGAGGACAATTGCCATCCAGTATCACTTGGCAGTATAAGAACCTTCTCCAGAAACACTGCTGGAAGGAAAAAAAAAAACGAAACCAACCCCAAAACAGCATTAACCACAACCTTGCTCCACTTCTCACTTATTTTACTGACCATCATCCGTGGTCCTCCCCTTATTTGCACGTGTCCATTTTCACAGGGATCCTCAAAACCTGTTTAGCACCAGGGATTTCCCTTCAGCTCAAAATACAGAAGCATCTCTTAGAACATCACAATGCCTTCCCTCCGATGGCCATATTCACAGCCTTCCCACAATCACTCATTCATAAAACCGTATGGGAATGAGCTATTCTTGGCTTTGTCCAATCTCTGAACTAACCAACTGAACTTTATGCTGTGGTTAATCTTCATTACAGTGCTGGGCCATCTGCTGGCTTCCTGTGCCAGGTGTGCCAAAACACTGAGCTCCCTCTTCTGTATGGCCTCAATCCCTGCGTGCCTCGGGAGCGTGTCTGTGATGGTGCACTAATTTAGTATTCCTTATTTATTGCTTAGATGGAAGTTGCCAGAATTTTGCATGCCAGCTGCCTAAAGCTTTTCAAGGGACCACAAAGCTGCTGTGGATACTTACAGCTTGACTGCAGATCTACGAACCATCATCAGCCTTTCATTTTTGCACAAAGCATGAAACGTACATGGGCAAGTGCTGTAGTAACTAGATCTGCTGGATCTTTTTCTCATCCCATGTGATGACTGTTACACAACGCTGTTCTTCACCAGAAAAAGCACCTAAGCTGCTTTTTATCCAGCATGCTACCTTTCACTGACCTCAGAAGCGTAGCTTGGCGTTATCAGTGGTGGCCTCCATCATGATCCCAGCACAGGGTTAATACAAGGTGCAGTTTTAGGAAGCTCTGTCTCCCTCCTTGCTAGGCTGGAACCAGCTCTAAGCCTTGCATTTCTCTCTGGGAAAAGCAAGAGACTAACTCTATTGGTTGCTGCTCACAGTAAGGGAAGACAAGAAAGCACAGGTGAAGGACATCTTTATCCCCACAGCTAGTAGGTTCTCAAATGAGAACACATGTTCAGCAACCTCTTCAAGGAACCCTCAACTTTGGCTGTATAACCCAGGCAGTTCTATGGCAGGGACTGATTCCCAATGCTTTGTAATTTATTTCTGTGGAGCAATGTTATTTTTTTTAATCATGGAGCATTTAGATGCCATTTGGCCTGTAAGCAGCAGAGGTCATGCAGGTCAGCAGAACTTGTCATTTCACTGTTTTGTTCTATACCCCTACCTACCATACCAGAATTCCCTCTGAAATCACCATGCATAGCTTTGCATCCCATAGCTCCAGCACATAAAGGGACTCCTTATTTCTGTTCCCAGCTTGTTTTTCTACATCCCCCTTTAACAATCAGCTTTGAAAATCAACAGAATTGCTTCAGAATTGCAATTAACAGCATGATCCTGGCAGAAACAAGCCTAGAGTGTAAAGATTGACATAAAAACCTATGAAAGCACATTTTGCTTGGAGAAAATGAACAGAGCACACAAAAATAACCCCTCGAAACAAAACATAACCCAAAACAAACCACCTAGATACACTAGGGTTTCTGTACCATTCATTCCCTTGAAATGATTTCACAGGGAAAACTGACAGCAGTATCTTTCACATGCTGCTGGAACACAAATTAAGGATGGGCTCCCTGAAAACTGTCCCAGGCTCAAGTGCAGGTCTTACCTGAGACAGGTGGCTGAACAAACAGTTCAGCTTTTAAGAAAAATTCATCAGTCATTCCTCCTTTACAGCCTGAACTGGAGCTCCCAGTCAGAAATTCAGCGTGCAGTTAGACAAGTTTACCTTCAAACTGAAGATGTTACATCTTATCTGTTTGTCCTGTATCAATGCTACTTTAGACCTGCAACACCAGACAACAGCTAACATATTTATCATAGACTAATTTAATGTATTTATCACAGGTAAACAGCTATGAAACGCAGGAAAGTCTTTGCTTGGCTTCTCACTGAATTCAGGAGGGGGTGAAACAGTACCTCAGGCCACATGGCATTTAAGTAATAGCTTTCTGCTTAGTTAGAAAATTAGAGATTTAAGAGAGCCTCAGAGTAGTTAGTTCTAAAACACGAGGGCAAAGAGGAGATAATCAGAACAACTAAATAACCAAAACCATATGTATCTCATTCTGTAGTTCAACACAGAAAAAGGATGGACCAAAACAAGACAGTAAAAAGGAAAAGGTGGGGACAGCTGCACCAACCTCATTCACAACCTGCCCTCCATTCACTCCATCCCATCCCCTCTCCCCACTGTCCCACACAGCCTACTCTTATTCCCTTCGCTTGACACATCCCTTGCAGCCCCTCAAACCCAGCATTTACAGTATAGAAAGATGACAGCATTCCAATGGAGGAAAACACCTTAACCCACAGGCTGGATAAGGAAGGGCCCTGTGCTGCTTTTAGTGGCGGCACCTTCTGAAAAGCATCCTCTGAAAAAAACCCAAACCCAAATACCACCCCAACCCCAGTTTGCTTAAGAATAAAGAAAACACATCATCCTTTATAAAATCTTTATTGGATTTAACAGTGCTGCTCACAGCTCTCAGGAACGGAGAAAAAGAACTATCACTTAAGCTTCCTGCTTTTCTTAACCCCTGCGCGGATGCCAGACAGCTCCCCAGCATATCTGTCCAATTCCCTACGGACTTCACGGACCTGGCCCTTGCGGCGGATCTTGGCTCGCCGGAATTTCTCCCGGTGCTTAACCCTGGGGTTCCGATCGATCTTCCTCCTTTTGGGCGTGAGGCCTTTGTTCTTGATCATCTGGTAAGTGACACCTCTCTTTTTATTTGGATCCTCTCCATCCAACACTGCTTCTTCTCCAAGTCCATCTTCATCTTCAGTTCTCTTCCTCTTGAGCTTCAACTTCTCCTCCATCATCTGGTAGTATTTTAGGGCAGCCTCTTCATCCAGGTCCGACTCATCGGAGGGTTCACCAGCAGGAGCCCGACCATTAGCAAGCGCAGGAGCACGTTTGGATTGGGTTTTCTTAACATCCAGTGGGAGAAACACTGCAAATTTCTTCTCCTTCCGTAACTTGTCTTCCTTCTTATCATAGTAGTTTTTCAGAAGCATACGGACTTGCGAGGACAGCTTTTGATCTATAATAGCTAGGTCATTGATTATATTTCTATAAGCAACCAGCCGTTCGATAACGGGGTGATTATGAACTGGCATCCTCTTTGACTTCAAGACCAAATAGAAACTGATATTGGCACAGTAATTCAAGTAGAGATGATACTTGGTCTGCAAATAGCGGCTGCCTTTCCCTTGCGGGATAGTGCCATTTTTGACCATCTGCAGTAGTGGGTGCAGTTCATCCTTGAGCTCCATAAGCTTGACTTCAAAGTCCTCAATCAGCTGCAGGAGCTCAGGGGACTCCTGCTTCAGCAGCTTGAGCTGCTCCTTCTTGGAAAGGGCCTGCAAATCCTTGTCAATCTTCTGCCCTTTGCTGTCGTGGGCTTTCTGTTGATCAGCCAGATAGCCCTGAATCACATCCAGCCCATAATCATCTTCCCCCAAGTCCTGCACCAACCGCCTTTGGATGACCTGAGCTTCCTGCTCCTCTTCCTCCTCCTCAGCATCAACCTCTTGCTGGCTACGCTTGCCCTTGGCTTGGGCATCGCTCCCATAGTCTGTGTCGTAGTAGAGCTGCTTGCGCTGGCCCCAGGAGAGCTCGTGGGGAAGCCTGGTGTCCTGATGGTGCTCCTCTAAGTCACTTTCCATGGACAAGTCCCCATCTTCATCTTCAACCTCGTTTTTCAAATCCTCTTCACCTTCCCCATCCTCATCTTCACCTTCCCCGTCATCCTCCTCCTTACCTCCATCCCTTTCTGCGCTGTGGTCCAAGAAAAGATCCACCCCTTGTGCTTCCTCCTTCTCCTCCTCTTCTTCCTCACTGTGTCCATCCTCCTCACTGTCCTCGGGCAGCTGCAGCCCCAGCACTTCCTCCTTCTCCTCCTCTTCTTCCTCACCGTGTCCATCCTCCTCACTCTCCTCGGGCAGTTGCAGCGCCAGCACTTCCTCTTCCTCCTCCTCCTCGCTGCCTCCAGTCTCCTCCCCGCTCTCCAGGGCCGCCATCACCGCTTGGAACTGCGCCTCATGAAATTCCTCTACCTCGTCGCGCAGGTCCTCGATGCCCGCCTGCCTGCCGGCCGCCTGCTCCCCGACATCCTCCCCCTCTTCCTCGGCCGGCTGTGCCCGCGGCCGCAGGACGGTGCCGCGGCGCGTCCTCATGGCTGCGCTCCGGCTCCTCCACCGCGCTGTGCCGTGATTCCGCTTCCGCCGTGCCCGCCCCGGGACTGACTCGTGGTGGCGTAAGGGGCGGGCTGCCAGGAGGGGTTTGGGAGCGTCTCGGCGGTGTGTCTGCTGGAAGTGCTGGCGCGTTCGAGCGCCGCTGCTTGCAGCTATGCTCCTAGTTCATGGGCAAAGCCACTGCCACGTCTGGAGTATAACTGAGTTTACTTCTACTGGTAGGTTTTTAACAGAGTAATACAGAGCCCTGAGGAGCTGTGTCATGTGGGCAGCCCCCAAGCAAGGAGTTAGTTCAGTCGTGGCAGGTATCAGCAACGGGTAATGCCACACAAAAATAAAAGGGTGCCTTTTTCCCTACTCAGGGCTTTTTATATTCACCTAAGAGCACAGACACATACAACTGCTGTCTGTATAGTCTTAAACAAGGGGGAGGTGGAAAGCAGGATATAAAGTGCACCTGACATCTGTCCCCTTGTTTACTGAAACTTCTTACTACTCAGTTCCCTGCAGTCACATCGAACTTTCAGAGAGAAAAAGAAGTATTCGAAAACCTTTCTGGACACATCTAAGATCACGAACTCTTCCAAGTGCTTCCCATTACCCAGTCTTTACATAACATTACTACTGGGCCACCCAGAAGTGGTCTGTTCCGAAGATGCAGGTAACTGCACTGCAAGAGCAGCGGGGGGCACAATGCTGAGTTTGATCTGAGCTCAGAAACCCAAAGCCTGATAAATTAAGCTGGCACGTGTGCCCGCAGGAGGAGCTCCGTGTAGAACAAGTGCAGGTGCCTTTTTCTCACCACAGAGCAGGTGCGGTGTTATTTATAAATACTCTTGCACACCTTCTTGTGGAAAAAGACCTGTCAAGCAAATATTAAAGTTAACTGAAACGGTGGGGGGATGGGGGTGTGTGCACAACTTTGCTCACTTTTGGGTGATTCCTTTGAATGCTGGTAGTTCTGATAGCAGACCAGTCTCAATAAGGAGCCTTTCTTCTGACATCTACATAGTCACTTCTGGGTCTAAACTTTCCATGTATGCTCTTGTACCAGGTATGTTTCACCTGAGGCTAAGACACCCTTTCCCAATCCGCATGTGCCACCTCAGATACCACCTCCCCTGGATACAGGCCCGCATAACAAAGAGCAACAAAAATCAGTTGGTTTTGGTGAGACACGGCATTAATTCAATTTGTTAGCCACACTTCAGTGGAAATCCTCACTTGATACTAGTTGGCCACTAAAGCACAGCCATCTCTGCTAATCAAGCTTTGTAATCTTGCTGCTTAATCCCACCCTCTTTTGTGTGAAGTCCACCCAGAGAAGTCTGCAGCCCATTTCTGTGTCCTTAAAATTCCAGGTAACTTGCAAGTGTGACCTACAGAAGCCTAGGCCTTCAGTGTGTCCCTGACACTTGCCGTCTGACTGCCTTCACCAGGTAGTGCCCTCATCTTGTTTTATTTTTCTTTTTTAAAGTCTTGCCCTTTCAAAATTCTGAGCCTGAACGTCAGACAAACTTCCACTTGGATTTAAACGGAATTGATGTGTTATCTCTCAGTACAAGGTTAATGTCTAAGAGCAGAAAAGAAATTGCATCTGCAGACGGGAACCTTCTCCAGGACTTGCTGAAAACATCATCCATTTCTGATGAAGCTGTAAACGATATGTGGTGTGAGTCAGTTCATCCAGTTATTGGGAACTGCTCAAGCCAAACCACAGGGGTTTGCTGTAAGCATCAGTGGAATCACCACCACCAATACAATAATCAGTGACCGCTGCAGGTCTGGTTTAACCCACCGCTTGCTTTGCTTCCAAGTGAGAAATGAGGAGAGAAGCCAGGTGTAGGACAGACTGCTAGCAGGGGTATGTTATCTGGAGATGGTCCATGCCATGGTATAGCTGTCCTCCTTCCCGCTCCTCACCCAGCATGACAACAACACACACAGACACAGCAAGTTTGCCTCACTTTATCCATGCACCTACCCAGCATCTGACCTGGGAAACTCCCATTCAGCAAGTCCAGGGCTGATGGGAGGAACAGGACAAGTGAAGGGAGACTGAGACTACAAGGCTGGTTCCCGTTTCTTTTCAAGTTCTCAATTACTCCTCCAGTAGCCTCTGCCAGTGATGTTTGCCAGCCCCTTACCAAACAGCTGCAGTTCTTTACCCTCTGCTTCCCCAGATAATTTTCTGGTAATTCATAATGTCACACAGTAAAAAGGGTGTACTCCATAAAAGTAACAGACCGTAAAACAAATCTTCCTCTAAAGAGCTTGCAAGCAAGATAAAAATGCTCAGAGACATTCAGGTGGCTGACTGGGACTAAAATAGCTCTTGTGCCACCATATGCAGCCCAAAGGGCCTGTATGCAGTCATATCGATTTAGCAACCGAAATTCAGATGTGCTGAGCACCGGCCGTTGGGGAAACCCATCAAAATCCACAGATCACACTAAATATAATTCTGCTCAGTCTCTCCCTTTGGGCTTGAAAATGGTCATGGATGACTCTGCTTGGGTCTTACCAGTGCTGTGTTTTATCAATGTGGTTTGGCAAAACTGACCAGAACCAGCCTCTTCTGCAAGCCCTTTATTCTGCTGCCTGCATCCACCATCTTGTATATTTTTAATATGTTACCTATTTTGTTACAAAGGTGACTAAGCCAAATAGTGCTTTAGACAGACACCCCTACCACCTTCTACTTAGCCAGGCTTATTTTTAACCTTCTGCAAAAGATGGGGCACATTGAGCATCTTGCTGCTGCTGCTTCAGAAGAGAGCTCCACATGAAACTGTTGGCAATATTTTCTGGGGAGGGGGAAAGGAAGCAAAACCAAATTTTGCCCTCCTGGAGATGGAGCCCTAGGGAGAAAACAAGGTTTATAAAGAGCTATGGCATAACCTGATGCTGTGCTAGGAGGTGGGCTTGCACCCATCATCCCCGCACTCCCCCCCCCAAGGGAAACCTTGCATGTGAGCACTGCTGATGCAACACAACAGCTCATTGCATCATGCAGCTGCCAGAGGAGATGCTTGTGATAGGCGAAAAAGCTTGGGGGACAGATCCCAGGGTGTTTGAACACCTTTAGGGTTAGATACCCAGGCTGCAAGGTCTGAACAAAGGAGGTGGCAGGCTGCCCTTTCAGGCACTGGGTGGTTGGCAGCATTGCCTAATGACATCAGCCTCTTGAGAGCAGCCAGCCCTGGGTGAGGCCAAGGTGGCTCCAGCCGGGTGAAAAGCCTGTATCTGGTCACAGGGCTGGTGCTCTGCTGCACAAGGAAAAGCTGGAGGTTGCAGGAAGATTTACCATGTGCTTCTCATGTTAACTGAGAGAAACACACATTGCAGGAGGAGAAATTCAAGAAACGCTGAAGCAATAACCCTGGCTAAGAACAGGCCAGGGGTTTGTACTTTGCTCTGCCCCCTGCATTTGTTCCCCAGTGCAGGTGTTTGGAGGCCCTTGCTAAGGCTGAGCTTCCCTTAAAGAGTGGGCTTTTCTGTGCTAGTCACATAATGATCCTAAAGGCAGCTTTCAGAGTTATACAAGTGATCCCAAATCTGGGAAAAAAGCCAAATCCCGGGTCCTCTCCAGGATTCCCCTCCATCAGGAGAAGTCTACTTGCCTAGTACCTCACAGAGTTTGCTCAGGACCTGACTCAGAACCTTTTGTTAACCAGTAATTCCATGGAGTTCCTTTTCAGCACCACTAGCCCTGAGGACAAGATGTCACCTAAGGACCAGGATGGTTTAGCACTAGCTTGCACTCAGCAGCTTTGTTACTTTGTGATGAATAGAACAAAAATGCACAGTAATATTGCAACCATCTGCCCCTCTTTACCTCTGAAAGCCAGAAGTCTTCATGCATTGAACTTGCCTGGTTTCAGTACCCAGCCACATTTTCCACAGTGGCTGTGCTGGCCGGCTGGGCTTTTATTTTAGGAAACAGATAGCTGTATCATTTCCACGTACCCTTATAGGCAGAGGCAGGCTCTCCACTTGTGTTCTTCAAAAGAAGGGAAGGCACGATGAAGAGCTCTTTGTTGCTGTGTGTGGCCTTGGCCATCTCCTTGGGGCTCGTCCTGGTGGCAGGTAGGTGAGAAATGAAGAGCATGGACAACTGTGCTTAAGAGATCAGCGATGGGGTTTGTGTAGTTGGTAATATTTTTTAACAGCCAAAAATACCACCTCAAATCCTGCTCAAGCAGTCATGCTTCAATGCCGCTTGGACACCTCAGGGTCCTTCTGCACCACAGAGCTGTGTGTTTTTAATTGCTGCCTTGAGGCTAAAAAAGCCATGACTATCTGCAAATTTAAGACTCTAGCCATTTTTTATTGGGTTTCTGAAGCAACAAACAGCAAACATGCGTGCTTGCTTTTCTACAGTGGTAAGAAGCTTGCAAGACTGTTACCTGCCAGATTTAAAGGATTCCAAAGTCTTTCTGGTAATCCTGTATATGGCTACAGCAAATTTATTTCCGATTAAACTGTAATATATTGTCTAATTCCACTGAATTTTCTGCATACTCTTGATTTAGACTGAGATCAGACTGTCATCCCAGCACACTTCTCAGTGTGGTTCACAGCTAATGGGTACTGAGTGTACTAATACTATACAACAGTCATCCTCATTCACAAGATGGATCTGGTCCACAAGATTAAATCAATGCTGGAGGATAACCATCCCAACAGCATGAACAGCAGCATCCCTGCATTTCCTCCCATTTTGGGGAAAGGGCATCTTGTTGCCTACCTAGGCAGGTCCTTGTAAAGTACTGCTTCCTATGAAAAGCATCCAGCTGTATAATTTATTTGCTGAAAAGACAGAAAATGTTGAGTTCACCAACCGTGTTGGTTCAACACAGAGCCCAGTCTGGCTGTCTCCATGCATATGCATGGTTGAGACATACATATACATGAGCAGCTTAGAGGGGAGGTCAATTTAGAGTTATGTGTAGCTATGGGATTGCTGTTTGGACTACTTACATTGAAATGAATGTATGTTGGGGCTATTTGAACCTCTTCCTACTCTAATAAATTAGCCATTTGGACCTGCAGCAGGGTTTGAACAGATCTGTGGAATGCATTTGCTTCTTTGCTGTGCTGAAGCTGGCTTCTGTTGGCCTTCATAGCGTGTTACAGAACCAGCCAATATTGAAATCTGCATAACTGTTGAGGAGGGAGGGAACACCATCTTGCAGTGAATCATGCACCAGAAAATCTAACCTGCAGACACTTAAAAGGGCATGAGGAAATTTTTCATTTAACTGCCTTCTTCCCAAAGGGACTTTGCTGGGTTGGTATGCGGAGATACTGCTGATAAAGCCACCCTGTTCTGAGCTTTGTAATTTTAATTTGAAAACATTATAGAGAATATATCTAATTTATGCTTTCTGAAGCCAAGAGTATTACACAAGGAATTAAATAAGGACACTATTTTTAGAGTAAAGTCAGAAAAACTCTGCATATTCATAAGAGTATGTTAATATACTTTTAGAAGATGAATTAAAGCCTGTTCCCAAACTTTTTGGAGCTATTCCCAAAACCATTAATATCTGCCTTGACTATTGGCTTTGAATTAAGGATTTATAAGGAATTGCACACGTTGTTACACAGAATACACTGGCAGACACCAGAGGAAGGTCTCTATGAAGGACAAGAAGCGAGGGACTTTGTATAAGACAAAAGAAAGGCCAAGACTCAAGGAGGTCACAGTTACAATTTTATAGTGGCATTTGTACTGCTGAGTTGTGCTGGATGCAGTACAGAGAAATGCTAAAAGCCAGCCCTTGCTCCAAAGGGCTCAATGGGCACATGCTATAGCAGGACATGCTTTAGAGAAACTAAGAAAACTGTGGGAATATGCCCGTGGTAGCTTGCTCCACTGCCCAAAGTAAGGAGGCAAAGTAATTTCCTTCCTAATCAAGAAACTCTACAGTCATTCCTATTCAGAAAAGTATTCTGCTGCCGCTAGTCACAGAAACTGCATTTGTAACCACCAGGGGAATTTTAGGGTTACTCTGAGGTATCATTTACAGTTTTGGTGCCTTTTTCACAAAACCAGCATCTGCAAGGATCACAGAAAGTAACCCAGAGGAAAGGAAGCAGATGAGACCAACATACTGTGGAGCAGGGAGGAAGCTGTAAGGAACCTTAGGTAGAGAACCTGGAATGCAATTGGCATGACATTGCATGGACTAGATACCTGGAGACTCTGCCAATGAACACTGCAGAGACCTGTCCTTGCCTGGTCTTGCATACAGCTTTATGTAACAGTTAAGCTGCTGCCAATGGTGGCTAACAATCAGAAAACTTACAGTCCACCTCAGAGTCCATGTGCTGCTCCCACAGGCTTTGAGCACTATCCCTTTCACCCTGTAGCAACAGGGTCTGTTGCTTATAAAACCCAGCAGCTTTGTCACTGAGATTAAGAGAAAAACCAGACATGAGCTTATACAATGTGTGTTTCTGGTTCGTTACTGATGTGTGCTTGGATAACTCAAACCCAGATGCTGGAACCAAACCTTTTAAGTCAAAATGACTCTGAAATCCTTCACAGATATGAACACAGGCATCATCAGCCTGTTTCTTCTTTCTCTCCATGGTTAAGCCAAGGGGCTAGCAGAGTGAGAAAATCCCCAGAACCGAGGTCCTGCTTAGCCCAATATAAATTGCCCCATCTTACAAAGATCACTGGTTTTGGTACTTCTAAGCAGGCTGAAGATGCTGTAGGAAGAGCGATACCACAGTGATGGCTGTGAACATTATTTCAGCAGCATTTAGAAATACAGAGGGAGGTAACAATAATCCCTTAAGAAGGGTATGACTGCATGCACATAAAAGCAGGGCTGGCTTATTATGGGTGAAGAGACCAGAGGCTCTGGTTTGGGCAAAATCAGCTAGCAAAGAACCAGCTACTTAGAATCTATCTACCTGCACAGTAAGAAGGTATTGCACACAACCAGGAACCTTCAAAAAGCCCCTGGGTGACAGATAGGATGTTTTACCCCATTTTAACTGGATTTCACATTGAATAGCAGTAGTTCATATTGAACCTAAGCTGGTTATTCTCTATTTAAGAACATTAAAACTGGAGCCGTCCCTGCAAACCACAAGCATAAAGGCCACTTGCCTTTCGCTGCCAAGTCAGCAGGCTGCTGTATTGCTGGGTCCTGTCATGCTTTTTGGCATCTGTTCCCTGAAGGGCTTGAAGGACAACATATTACTTAAGGAAAACTATTACATTGGCAAGATCCAAACTAGGATTTGGACTGCTGGAATAGTCCTGGTGCATGACAGAGGAATTGGGTAACCTCCCCCATTCAGGTAAAAGCAGCGCTTCAGCTCTCAGGTGTAGCTTGAGGCTTGCAAGGAGATTTTCTTCCTATTTCATGAGAAACCCCTGCATGTTTGCCTCTGACCAGCCACACAGTGTCCAGGTCCATCATTTGCTCCTTCCCAGTCCCATCATCATTGCATACAGGACCACACTATAGATGAAGCAGGGAGGACAGCGGAACTCATCTTTGCCAAAAGGCTCATTTGTACCTGTTGCAACCAAGATTTTAATCAACTCAGATGCTGTAATGGTATCTGTAATGCAGTTCTGGCATTTTCATCACTTGGCTTTCTGCTAAAGCAGGTTTCATGGTTTGTCTTCTTGACTTTGGGATTGCATATCCTGTGCTCACAGGTTATCCACGTGACCCTGAGGATGAGGAGCACGTGCTGGTCAATAACAAGTGTCAGTGTGTAACAGTGACCTCAAAGTTCGTCCCCTCCAAAGAAAATCCTGATGAAGAAATCCTACAGAGAAACATACGCATCCTGTAAGTGGCAGACAAGTGTTACATAGAGATGAAGTGTTATAAGAATTCCTTTTTCTTTGCATTGTTTCCCATGTTCTTGCATTAAGGAATTGAACTGTTTTTTTCCTGTGGGCTGCTTTCTATGGTATCTTGGAATTTTCCCTTTGCTTCATCTTTTTATAGCTCACATGACCCATATGTGTTTTGTTCCTTCAGATACAAAAAGCCTTTTCATGTTTTAAGCAGTCCCGTTGTAGCTTTACATAATAGACTGCGGAAGTAGAGTGTAACATTTCTACAGCTGATTAAATTTGAACCCAAATTGGGCCGATGACACTGGACTCAAAGCAAGCCTGCTATTTATATAGGCTGGGAAAACTGGTTAATGCTGGAACTATCACAAAGGTTAACCCTATGAGGCAGGTCTCAGTTGAAGAGTAGGGTTTTGTCTTCTTTATTCACACAAACCTTACAGCAGTGTGTGTGTCTTTGAAACGTGGACCAAGTCCAGGCTCAGAGCCACAGGAGTTCTGGTAGAGCTCACAACACTGGAAACAGTAATTAAAAATGTCCATGTCCTGCAAGTCTCTCAGGCATCTGAGAGCTCAGAGTTTAAAATAAGGGATTATCAGCACTGTCCCCTTCCAAGTGGCACTTTCAGAAATTGCTGCGGTCATCTTTCAGTTGCCTTTGAGGGCACTGAAGGGCCAAAATGTGCTGCTCCTGGGCTTTGTTACAGGGAAAAGTTGGAATGCAAACAGTCTGAACAAGACAACAAGAGCTGAGAATTGTTCCCAGCAGAGTAGTCCTGTTTAATAAGCAGTTTTCATGAGAGTGATTCTCTTCCCTCCTTTGCAGAGTCCCCCTGAAGGCTCGAGAGAACATCTCTGACCCTCTGTCACCACTCAGAACCACTTTTGTCTACCGCATGACTGACCTGTAAGTAATTATTTACTAAGGTAATTTCCTGAGACTTAATCTCCCCAGCAACATTGTCTACCCAAGCTCAAAACCATGCTTGAAGGCCAGTAGAGAAGGTGAGGCAGGGTAACTGAGGAAAATTTTCCCCACAGAGTCTAGCTTTCATATTCTGTTCCAGGCCAAGAAATTGTTATCTCCATGATTAAGTACATGAAAAGGGCTCACATTTACAGGAAATGTTTCATTCTGACCCTTGTTCATCTCTAATGTCTTAAATATAAGCAAATTACACATCACGTGCTTAATCCTCCCTTTCAGGGACCAGTCTTGACAATAGAAGTTTAACAACACTAAAAGCATCTGACTGGGGGTTCCTGTGTAAAACCTAAAAAGTCCACAATACTCTCCTAGCTCCATGTGCAGATCAGCAAGGAAGATGGGGATTTCACCAGGGGCATCTTCTCATCACAACTCTGAACACTTGTTCTGTTCTCCATCTCTTCCAGCTGCAAAAAATGTGATCCTGTAGAAATTGAGCTGGGCGGTGAGATATATAAGGCCCAGCAAAGCACCTCCTGCGATGAACCTGAAACCTGCTACACCTACAACCGGGACAAGTGCTACACTACAAACTTCCCATTCCTCTACCACGGAGAGACGAAAAACTTGCAAGCGGTTCTGACACCAGCATCCTGCTATGCCGATTAGCTCAATCCACTGCCTCCTCGCATTCAGTGTTCCTATCAAAATATTGTATAGCACCATTAGCATCTGGACAACAGTGTCCAAAATACCAGATCCCAGAGTAATGCCAACTTGCTTCTTCATACTGTTTTCAACAGCAGACTAGTGCCATCTCCCAAGAGCAGGTACTGGTTGTCAGAGTCTTCATCCCTGGCACATATCTGCAATGCCATTATTGTATGCCCCAGATGTTATCACCATATAAACCAGATCCTAAGCAGATGTAAATCATTAATTCCCTTTAAGGGAACTACACAGATTTACAACACTGGAGAGCCTGTCTTTCTGGTAGTCTTCCAACAGTCTTCATCAGGGCAAGGCTGCCATGGACATCAGCTGGAACGTATTTCCCTCCCTGAGCCATCTCGAGCAAGCCTCTGCACAACCTTTAAAAACAACCCTTTGACTGCATTAGCAGAATTTGTGTCATTATTAGAAGGCTCTGGTACAATCAGATTTGAGAGAAAAGATGAGGGATAAGACCAATAATTCCAATTTCAAAGGTCATATTCATTCGGGCATTCTAAAGCACTTTGACCGCTGCAAGCTTCTAGCTTGCGTGTACATTTAGAGAAGACCAACAGATACCTCTACTCTGAACTCTTCTGCAAAGTTGCCAGGAGCTCAGCTGTGCCAGGAATAGTAAGCCCCTCTAGAACGTTAGGTATTTCACTTTCCATGCTTATTTACTGATACTGGTGCCTTCTTCCACTCCTGCTCCCAGTTGAATTGATAAAAAATGCCCACAAGGTAGCTCAAATATCTTCTCTTATTCCTCACTTCGCATTTAAAACTTCAAGAAATTCCATGAAGGTGACTCAATTGCTCTAGCAGCATCCTAGATAGGGATTTATTCCTTCTTTCACACCAGGAGACTTGCTCTTCATACAAGAAACCCCACCCAAATCAAGGAGCCTATTCTTTATTGCATCTGACATATAAATGTTTTATTCTCTATTGCCCATAGAGAAATCAAGAATGAGTGCCCAAGGTGTCCAGCATTACCCTTGGGATGGCTGGTATGTTTCTCACTGTTGTCAGAAATTGATTGTTAAGCCTTAGGCTGATCTGTGGCTTCACACACAATTGAAATAAACCAGCAAAAACCTTACTCCCCTAATTGTAGCTTTGTTACTGAAACTTTGAATAAAATATTTTCTGCAGCAGCCTGTGTGTTATGTTCCAGTTCAATAAGAACTCAGAAAAAGCCAAGTCTATAATCACATGCTTCCCTCTTTCACAGTGAGGAAGAAGTTCTCCCTAAATAACTGCCGATACTTACAGGCAAAGCCTTCTGAAATACTGGGATAGAAATATGATGTACTTGCAGAAGCTATAACAGATCAAGGCTGAACTGGTTAATGATTTTAGGATCAGCTCCATCTCACTGAGCTGCTTCAAGGCCCTGTCAGTCAGTGCAGGACCAGAGTTTGAGCATCCAAACATCACCTAAATCACTCTTGAAATTGCAATGTGCAGATCAGAATTCTAGCTCACCACTGCAAAAAGTGCCTTCAAGACAGGCATGTCAGGGGCTAGTCATTTGTATACAAGGTGTCTTGTCCTCCAAGGAAAAACAATCTTGAAAAGAGCAAAGAGGACAGATTACCCTAACTACATTCTGTTACATCAGAGTTATGGACCACATACTCAAAAATAAAAGATGGCAAAAAGATGCCAACTGAAAGAAATGCAAAGGGAGGCAAAGAGACTCCTACCATCTACTGACACAGCTGTATGTATTTCAGGGGTTAGATTCTAAACTCACTAACATCTCAGACATTTTCATCTTCAAACATGATATAAGATATTAGTATGTCATGGTGAGGCTGCATTTCGTCTCCCGACACAGCTCTTGAGGTTACAACCAGTCAGTCCTTGGGGCCCTGCCTGTAACTCTAGAACCTTGTGCCTAAATATGAAGTTTCCATATTTATTTGTGCATCCTGTTGTAGAAACAATGGAAGGTTCACCTCTGTAAGACTGGAAATCACCCTGCTGCAGATCTTGGAAGCCCAGCAACACCAGCACAACAGACTACTCATGAGAGGCATTCAGGAAGAAGGAAGTCAAAGCAGCTGTGAGCAAGTACTTGCTTACATCATCTTGGGCAGAGCACTCAGCCATTGGGAAACAAGAAAATGGCATTCAGTAAACTCCCTATGTGCTTTTCAGCTTTATAATGCATCAGGATTCACTCCCTCCATGTTTTCTAAAAGGGATAAGCCTACACTAACCTGGATTGTGTTAACCAAGTTTTAGGCAACTCAAAGCAACACAGCAAATTAAACCAGGCTCTGAATCCTTACCTGAAAGGCCAAGACAGTAAAATAGGAGCAAGTGAGGTCTTTTCAGGTTTTTATCCCTGAAAGCACCCTGGAGAGTGTCTGCAACCTTCTAACCAGTGGAAGTGCTGATGGATGAGACAAATACCCCTTGCTGGAGGCTTAGATGTGCCAACAAAACCACACCTTGCTTTGAAAGATTCTCAGAAAGTTCTCAGACTGTGCAGCCACTCCATCAAGTGGGATTTTTCTGGTGAGTCCTGATGCTGGTGGAAGGAATGCATACCTTGGCGTGAACTCCTCCATTTCATTCTCTAACTAAGGTGGGACAAGGCTTCCCCTTTGGGTTTGCAATACTTACCTACCAGGTCCTTCTTCTTCACAGGTCACAGTGGTTCTTCAGCTGAATTTAATGTTTCTTGAATAATTACTTAGTGCATTTAAGCTTAATTCATTTTGCCTCAGACTTGTAGAAATACATTTCTATTTCATCTCCTCACAGACTACTTTTAGATTTAACTCTTCCCAGGTCTGTCTTCCTTGCCTAAATCCTGTTCTGTTGCTTATGCAATGTGGAGTTAGATGGATTTCTTGCTAGTTGTTTCAGACAGCATTTTCAAACTATGGAAATTTATCCTTAAATCCTGTTTCCAGTTAGACCAAAAAGTTTAATTAGCAGCATAAACTACAGCACATATCCAGGCTGAGAGAAACAAAGCCTTGAGCTCAAAGGCATTCTTTTACAGTAGGGAATTCAGCCATGAGGGCAGCTTATTACGATAACAAGGCAAAGCTGCAGTTTAACTCACAAATAGGCCAAAGGGCTATAGGACAGCCCAGTTCTTGGACTGCAAAGGCTTCAGCTGTCTTTATTAGGCATTTCTTGTGTAGTTATAGCTGAGAGGCTATGGTTTTTAGTGACCTCACTATGCTAAATCTGCATTTGACAGTGCAAGGTTTGGGCATGGTGAGATCTTTCTGCAGAAGTGTACCACCTTATATGCTTTGATCTGGAAGGTTTCATTTTTTCAGTAGGTGTATAGATTGCAGCACCAGTTACACTTTAGCAGATTCAGAGATCACTTATTTCTATTCCGTAAAGCAGTAAGCAAAAAGTGAAAACTTAAAAAAGCAGGAAGTTGTTTGTGGACCAGAATCTTTGCCTAAAACAGCAGGTTGCAGCACAAGACATTATGACTGCCTTCTAGCCAAGCCCAAGCATTGCTAAGGCAGCCAAGTGGTTTGTGCCTGGAATTTAGTACTCCAAATCCAACCTTCAAACTACCTGTCCATTTCAGAATTGACTCAAAACTACCTTAAGGCTTATTCTAATGTGAAAATATTCTTCTAGGAGCAACTCAGTTACAAGTTTTATTCATTTTAAGAAAATTTAGAAATCTGTATTAATTCATGGTCATGAAGAGCCTTCTCTTATTTTGTCATATCTCTTTAGACACTTCCTTGCAAGCTTTGGTTGACACCTCTGGAGCTTTATAATTTCCCCCAGGCACGATTTTTCAAAGGAACTGAAACAGGAGATTAAACATAAGTATGATTAGCAGCCTCAAATGATACTTAGAATTAAAGAACAAGGTAAAATACATGAAAAGAAAGGGTAAAAAATCTGGTGCATCTATGGCTGAGTTGCAGCTGTTGCTTGTGATGCGAGATCCAACTCAGTCAAGTCTCTTCTCCAGCACTGTTTAAATCTGCTTTGCATCCACAGTTAACACATAGCACAGGCTTTTGCACATGCTGATGGCATTTAAGAATGCCAGCCACACAAGCTGCAGAGCTACACAAGTCCCAGGTATACATCACAATACCTGTAGACTTGCTTCCAGGATGGCACTTTGCACTGGTCCTTCACACTAAGGCTGAACAGGGGGATTGCAGCATTGCTTTCAAGACGCCCTGCTCAACAGAGCCCCAGCTGCTTTCTGAGCCCGCCTTTGCTATCACAGCAGTTGCTCCCCTCCAAAACCTCCAACACAAAGGAGAGAAGAACTCCAAGTCCCTGGTCTAGGCATTTTTACAACCAGGACATTAGGAAAACACAGCAATAGCCACAAGCACATCAACCTGGGAACACACACAACACCCTAAGTAGATTCTCATGACTCATCAAAGGCTGTTTGAGGCCCTTTCTTTCCAGGAATTCCTTAAAGGACTGTGTGCTGTAGAGCTGTATGACTTCCATCTCCTGAATTAATTTCCACAGTAGGTCAAATTAAAATATTCACATTTCATATTTATGTACATTTCACATGCCTAAAGAAATGATGCAGTGTATATCTGTCTAACTTTCATGAAAACTTATCAACCAATATATATTTCAACTGCTAACAGCTCTAACTAGTTCAGATTTCATTTTTGTTTCTAAAAGCAATGAGATTGCTTTGTGAACATGAAATTGGTTTTATCAAATTATAACCTATGGTCCATAATCTGATGTCCTGTGTACTACACAAAGTCATTTCTCCCCACAGTTTTGGCAAGCATCAAGGCAGGAGAGTTATTCTTCATTTTCTATGTAAGCACACCTACCCTCACTAATTTGCAGTCTATTTGCAGGAAGAGCTGAACAAAATGAGGTAGGTTATTGTTCAACTGTAAACTTTTCCTTTATTTTTAGCAGCATCAACTATAACCTTTGCATTTATGTTCTTCTGAGCTCAGCTGTTCCCAGGCATCCTCCCTGCCAAAATTACTCCTTTGTCTTACAGACAATGTTCATAAAGCAGGAGCAACAGTTGTCATCAGTTTACCGGCCCTGCGCATGTGGCATGGTTTTAGTCACAGCAACTCCTCAGTTTGACCTTTGGAAGGACTGCCCTCTAGAGCATTAACAGCGTTTTCCTTTTGTACTGTGTCCTAAGTGTGAAGGGGGAGTAATTTTTTTTTTTTAATAAAGTGGAAACTAAGCCTACATCTAAGGCCAGCAGCTGAAGAACCTGCCTGCTCTTCAAACTCCTCCTAACAACACCTTGTGCCATAGCCGAATGCAGCACCTTTGTCAAGGTGAGTATTGTAGGACAACTAAACCAAGATAAGCACACCCTAGAACATTCTTAAAAGAACTAGATGTGCAACAGCTATTTAAGCTTCATTTGTGCTTATTTGCCTTCTGGGGCTGTTGTCCACATATTGGTGCTATGAAGCCACAGGCTAATCCAAGTCAATGAGCCTGTTTGAACCATGGTTATCTCAGCTTGGATAACATGGTCTATTCCATGTCTGTTTGTGGCTGTCAAGTACAATAAAGTGCCCAGATATATCCCTGTGAGAAAATCTTATAGCTATGTCATAGAAGAATGATGCAGCTTTTGACTTTCACAGTACCTTTTCAGACCAGTTCTTCGCACTCCCAAGGCTATTGATTGTGGCCTCTGGTTCTTTTGATGTTCATTTGCTTTCTGTTTTCTCCATGTTTTGGGATCAAGATACCATGCTCCATATCTGATCTTCTCCCACTTTGTTTGGGAAGGGACCTGCAAGAAAAACCAAACAAAAAAACAAAAAAAACCAAACACCAAAAACCAAACACCTATTGCAATGTTCTTTCATCATCTTGGCATTTGTCCCTCGTGCCATAGGCAGTAAGGACCATTGCAGAACCTGAATGCCACCTTTGAAGGGTCTCCCAGGGATGATCTTTTATCCTCCAACTACACAATATTTAGGTGACAGCTGATAACAATGACTAGCAATTTTTTCCCCTCCCTCCCCGCAACTCTCCTCAAAGGGAAACAGTATTTAAAGGTACTTCTGGAAATCTCTACTCTCAAGTCATCTGGCCGTTCTTTAAACTCACTTTTGTAAGAACCTGGGAAGGAAGCATGTGAGGTTCGTACTCTGGGAGCCAGAGGCTCCACCACAAACCATCCAAACAGTTAGATCTGTATCAAGTATAAATGTGGGGTCTCTTACCATAACCTGGCAGGGCAGGCTCCTTAGGTAGTGAGAACTCCTGACAGCTAACTGGGGAGGTGACATGTCCTGGCTCTTGAGCTGCTTTGTTTCCATGTTGATGAATTTCACAGCATTGAAAAGTGAAGGGTCAGTGGCCTCCCTTTCACAGCTGGTGTTGAGCAATCTCATGAGGGCATCTTCATCAATATTCCAGTTCCCTCCACCCTGGAACAACCACCCCAGGAGAGCCAGAATGGGGAAGAAATCAACATCTCCTTAGTAGTACTTTCTTGCATCTGTTACCCCCTCCTTGCCACCTATACTACTGTTAAACTCAGCATCATAGTTTCAGCTGATCTACAAGTATGCTTGCATTAGAGTCATCACAGTGACAAGGCAAGCACAAAGACAGTTTGGATCCAACACATGCATTGGTGTATTAATTTCATATAAAAGAGGACTGCTACAACGTGAGGCAGTTAAATGGTCATTTGGACATGGATGGCTTCCCTGGGGAAAAAATAATGTTCTGCAGCAAACTTAATTAGTATTTTTGTGTAGCAATATTTATTCCTTGCTTTTCATTTTAGTGGGCTGAGCCCTCTTAGTCCCAACAGGACAGAGCTGTGAGTCAAACGTTGGTTTTGACTTTGGCTCTCAGATTTGCACATCCAGAGTCACGTTTTTACTCCTTGAGTCCAAACACATTTAGCCTAAAAAGTAGCAAATAAGTTTGTAGAATCAAAGAAAGCAGGTAGTGGCAGTTTTGTTTTACTTACCAAAGACATAACCCAGTCACAAAGATGCTCGCTTTACCTGTTCATCAGAGGGAACAAGTTCAGTCAGTGTGGCTTCCTTTATTCTTGCTGCTGCCTTCTTGGGAAGCTGTGGACATGGGGTTTTGACTCGAGATTCCTTGCCACTGCAGGTATTAATGCAATACAATGTGAAACACCCTTTGATTATCTGCTGTGGCAACTGTCATCAGTCAATCTGCCACCTTCAAAATAGAAAACTGTAGCTGTATGCATCCATCACCACATCTACCTGTCACTATCAGAAGTGCTTAGGGAAGATTCAAGTGATAGCATTTACTCTGACTCAGCTAATTCATCCTGCAAAACTAACCACCAGCAAAGCTGTATCCTTGTGATTTTAAATCACTCAGCACCAACCATGACTAGTCTGTGAACAGAGTGGGATACGAATTAATCAGGATCACTGAGGAAGGCAAAGGAACCTATCTTTTAATGATAATTACTCCCATGACAGATTGATGTAACTTTTAATTAAGTGCTTAAATTAATTTTTCCACTCTCAGAAGGGGGCGTTCAGAGCCATTTGTGTTGCTGTCTTCACTTTGTGCTGTACTTGCGTCTTGGAAGCTGTTACTTTGCTTTGCATGTCCTCCATATGACCCAGCACCCCCTCACCAGGTTGGTTCTCCTGTTCATAGTCACTGTAGCCAGCCTTACTCTTCAATATCATGTCAGGACCCAGGACACCTGCAACCTTTCTCAAGATCTGCAAGCCACGCAAAAGGACATCCTGTGATCAAAAGCAACCTCATTGGAGGAAGTCTGCTTGGGGACTGTGTCAAGGACTGCTTGACATGCAAGTACCTACACATCTACTAGCAGTTAAGGCAGTCCGTAGTCCAGAAGCCTCAATTTACAGACCTTTTCCAAAAAACTCTAAAGCATTAATTGCAGCTGAGGCTGCTTGCTAGAACTGTGAATCACGCTTTAAGTCTAGTCTCTGCCATCTTCTATGGCCATCTGCTGTACCACATAGGAAGTTTGCCTTCAACTACTTTTAAGTTTCTTTCCTTTCAGTACAATCTCTGGTTTCCTGATCCCATTGTCCCAGTAATCATAGCCTAGGATCAGGGAGAGTTCTGCTGTTGCCTGGTCTCATAGAACAGACACCTAATTCCCTTCTTTAAAATTTAGGGCTTCTCCCACTGGACCCATCTATCACCTTATTGCATCCAAGCCTTAGGTGAGTATATCCCTTTAGACAAGGCTAAACAGTGCTAAGGCACTCCACTCAGTTCCCCATCTTCTTTAGCATAAAGCCTGTCCTTCGAAAAGTCTCCCAGCTCTCCCCTGTTCCTTTTCAGAGGTACTAGAAGCAAAAAGCTTAGTTTTGCCACTGTATTTGGTCACTATCCACCATCCACAGCATCCAAACAAGCACATTCCGGAAGTTCCCATGTGCACAGTAGGTAACCTGCTACCTTTTGCTTGCATGAAGCAGAGCAAGACCAAGAACTGGAGACAAAGAAGAGAGGGAAGATTCTGTAAATATGCTGAGAAATAAAGCTAATGAGATATACTTTGCTATCTTGGCTGTATTCTTAACAATTATGATTAGAGTTGTTTCCTGCTCTATAACGTCTATTTGTATCACTGCCTGTTGATAACTTAGCAGATAGCACATTTTCTGTGATCAGTTGATTCCTCAGTTAGCCATTTACAATACTGCTCCACAATGAACTGGCAAGCAATTTGGACTGACCATCTAAATATAAGTTAACATTAATATTATTTGCCTTGTTTTTAGTTTGGAAAGAAACAGAACTTGGTGTGTGGTTTGAATTGATAATAGTAGCTGCCTTCTAGGTTACTTTCCTGTTCCCACTTTCTAAAGAAACAATGTTTAACCAAGGTTACAAGATTATTATCTTTGGGGAGATGCTTTTATCCAAGCATGGGTAGCACGCTGAAGGATGCTGGCTCAGACAGCACTCTATCTGTGCAACATAATCCTTCCTGGCTTGCTGCAGCAGGCTGAGCTTGGAAAGACAGACCTGTGCTCTGCTGCACTGGTTCCTTTTCTTCCGTGGAGCTCTGGACAAAGATTTTGGTGTGCTGTTCTCAAGGGTAATTGAGACAGGCTGCTTTCTGCCACTAACAAGCATGTTATCAGGTGAAGGAGGAAAGCCATCTCTGAAGTCATCTACACCGTTCTTCAGGAATATCCAGTGCTGACCAGTAAGCAAGGTGGAGAATCTTGGTCTGATTTCTTGAAAGCCCTTATAAGACATTCTCCCTTCTGTAAGCAAATTACATCATGCAGATCTTAACGGCTGTATTCTAATGAAAAATACTGGAGTACTTCCAGAGCACAAGTGGATATTCAGCTCCAGGTATGTTCACCCACACTGGCCAGCATCTTGCTGCTGTTCAGCTCTTGAGAAAAGGTTATAAAACACAACTTGCATGAAGGACATACACTGAAAACCAGCATTTCAAGCACACAAAATCCTGGCATTACAAAAACTTGTTTTTAAATAAAAAAAAATAATATTATAGAGCTTCTGTTTCAAGACATTTTATACATATTCCTATTGCTTTACTGACAAAACTATTGTAAAACTGTATGTTCAAGATGACAAATGTTCCTCACTAACACCTCATTTCAGTTAACCATAACTTGTCCAGCTTTCAGCCACTCCACAGTTTTTACCTCTATTGGCTTAAACAGTCAAATGGCAACTGACAGATGTTTTAAATTGGTACTTTCAGTGCCTTAGCAATATAGTATAATACAATACACTACTTGCTTGCTAAAGCATAGCAAAAAATAATAGCCTAAGAGGTTGGCTTTAGAGATCATTAATGTACTTGCAATATCAAATAGTGCAGTATCACACATTTTACACGGATGTATAATGCATATTTTGTACAGACATATACTCAGGAATTGCTTAAATCCAGAGGCAAAATACATTTTAAGATGGTATTAAGAATTTGAAATATACATACCTGATATTTTACAGCTCAGACAGTAAAAGTACCGTAAGAGAAAAAATAGTATCTTATTCTATATTTACTCATGTATAGAAGGTTACCTCCAAGGCACTCTGCAAGAAAATTCCCAGAAAAATCTGAAAAGGTGTAAGAAAACATGCAGAAGGTAACACTACAGCTGTGTTGCTTAGACAAGGAAGGCACTAGCTTTAAGTCCCTGCTGGCATAATACACTAAACATGATTGTAGTTGGTTGCTGTGGAAACTAGATTCACAACTCTTTTCCTGCCTAGAGCAAAAGCTTTCTTCACACACAGAAACCTGTGGAGAACTCCTGGGAACTGCAGAGAAAAATATTGGAATTAGAGCAGAATTTTCTTTTGCCACAGCAGATATCCTTATCTTTTCAACAAGCGCACTTATTTACGACTGAACAAGCAAAGTCTTTGCTGCTGCTGGAAGATGTTGCAATACACTGTTCTCTGTGCCTTTATGATGTGTTCTTTACCATCACTCTTTAAAAAAATACAAGCAGCAAACATGGGTCAGGTCTGGTGTTACCTCTTAACTTCTTGTGGGTTTGAATCATGGCACTGACTGGTGGATAAATTCAAAAGGAATGACTTGGGACGACTGGAGTAGTTCTCTTTAGCAGTTTGTGGAATACATTCTGCTAATTCCTCAATCAGTTCTCATTGTGCTGCCTAAGCCTATCAGAAAATTCATGTACCTACTGGAAGCTCAAATAAAACAAATTCAAATAGGTGGCATCCCAGTACCAGCAGACACTGGGTTGATAATCCTTCCAGCATTAAAGTCTATTTGTGCACCCCAACATTCAATTCTTGTCAGAATATCAAGCAGCAGGGGACCTCTATCTTGGGCTGTAACCCAGCGAAGGTAAAGCCCAAGTGTGACAGGAATGACTTTTCCCAGAACTGGAAGGTTGGGGGGAGTAGAAGCTTACAAATCTACAATGCAAGACTGAGAAACTAGGAATGGTTTACACTTAGACCATCAAGTGATCAGTTTGTTTGGCCTGAGAAAACACTCAAGAAAAAGACTAAATAAATCAAGTTGATAACATTGCATTAAATGTAGCCCACAAAAAAACTTCAACCCAGAATCCTCAAAAAGAAAAGCTAAACCTTACTAGAATACATATACGGATCAGAAAGTAATCATGCATAAATTAAACAAATCATAGCCTGCATCCTTTAACAGTGCCTAATGATTCTTTCAGCAAAGTTCCTTATTATGTTAAATAACGCATCCTACTCACAGCACAATATACTCCATAGATTCCAACCTTAAAACAACCTACAGTAAACAAAATCTCCAATTCTCACCTCAAAGAAAACACTTAACAAAGAAAAAAAAACCCACCAACAAAACAAAGGAAGTGGCCCTTTTCCCCCCTGAATTTAAGCATTCCTGGCTTGATAAGCACATGGAAATCAGACTAATGAGTGTGCAGAAGAGAAGGGGGTTGGGATATAAATACTCACATGGAGCTCCTCACTAGATTAGTGCTAGTTTTTCCTTTGTAGTAGCTGAGAAAGTCATAGCAGCAGCAAAGAAATCATCTAGTTTTGTTTCTTAATGACAGGTTTTTTTATGTTTAACTTGTTGCTTTCTTAAAATTAAGGTAAGCTTATGGAATGGTTTTTGGATGTTTGTTCTGTTTATAGGAAAAAAAATCTTTTCAGTAGCTTGCTTCCTTGCTTTAGTGAAGAAATTAAAATCTTCTTAAAAGGCTACGAAGTTAACTTTTACTGAAGAGGCTATAAAAACTTTTATGCTATGTGTTTTCTTATGTGAAGTAGTTAAGGTGCAAATAATAATTTGATTAAACAAGCTGTATAATAGTTATGGTTGCTCTATTCACTGTTTTTTAAGTAAAAAAAATGAGTTCAGTCTTTAGACTTTTTCTAACCCTAAACAAAAGCTTTGATTTCTGTAGAAGCAAAAGCTATAAAGTTGTTTTTACCAACCTACTAGGGAAAAATCCAGTAGATTGTTATGGATATTTTCAATGACGTCAGTAAAGTTGGTTTCTAACATGGTTGCTTCCAAAATTATTAGTCCTCAAAACTGATTAAAGTGTTATATCTCATCAAATTAGTGATTTATTGCTGTATTAGATCAGGTTACTCTTAAACTGACCTGCTTTTCTGATTCAGCTTAAGTAACAGCTGTACAGCTCTACATTCTTTTTATCAAAACTAATTTGTGATGATGTGTGACTGAAGGATGCTGAGTGAAAGTTCACAATCACATGAGATACTATTTCTGTTTCTTTTAGTGCTATGCTGAAGTCTTCAATAGAGCAGAGATGCCTGAAAGCAAAAACTAAGCATGCCAAGATGCTGATGAAATTGATCAATTTAAAGATCATTATGTGAAATACTAATTCTTTTTTCTTAGCCCTATTGTCCTGGCTTATGTTTTAAAGTGAGCTCTATCAGTGTTTAGAAAGAAAAGCAGGTGACAGAAAGCAGATGTTTTTTCTTTATTCTTTAAAGAACTAAATTCCTTCATCCTCAGGTTCTAATGCCTACTGTCAATGGCAGTATCCAGCCCATCAGGCTTAAGCTGTGCTCTTGCAGGTGTCTGTACTTGAAGTGAGTGAAAATGTGTGTATTCCCCTGAAAAGAAGTCACATGTGACCCTGAAAAGGAAGCTTTAAATGTGTGCATATATATATAAAAATATATTTTTTATTATAGTAATATATATAATCTCACTTCTCCCCCTCCCCCCCACTTGTTGAGTGAATGACCAGAAGATGTGTTAGACCCCAGTTAGAAGTCTACAGTGTTCCTGCCAGTGGCAAGTGGTCCATCAGCTTTGCAGAGCTTCCTGTTCAAATGCTAAAGCTGTGCTTGATTTTCACTGCCTGCAGCACCAGCAGTGTCGGACAGGCGGAGCACGCCTCAGGGGCACTGTGCCTGGATGCGCTTCCTATGCAGGAACTCAATTGTTTTAAGGATTTAGGGGAAGCCAAAACTAATCTGAACCAATATTTTCAGGTTGTTACAGGCAGCCAGTTAGTGAATGTGCTCAAGTGGTTACAGCTGGCTGTGACTTTCTCACTGTCATAATGAAAGCCTTTCAGTGGGAAAAGTCTTGTCTCATTTGAAATGAGAAGTAATATTCGTAACTTTGGACCTGTAAGAATGCCATGTTTAATCCTTAATTTTATGTTGATAATAAATACCCATATAAGACAAGTATGCTCTGTAAAATAATGATGTAAATCTGTTCTACAGTGTAAATAACCACTTACCTAAAGGGAATAAAAGCTACACAAAGTAAGAGCAAAGCTTTCTAGCACCTTGTTTTAAGGATAAATTAATAAGAGAACTGAATTAGAAAGAACTTTTAAAATTTGTTGTCCTTGTTGGGTGTTCACATTTAATGCTCACCACTTCTATGCACTCATCTGAGATGTGTTGTGACATCTTCCTGAAAACGGGAGGGGGAGGGAGTGCCACCTCTGAAGAGCTTTGCATCTAAAGCTACGTACTGTTCCCCTGTACCACCCCAGCCGGAATCTGTCCTCACTTCCCCCGCCTCGTAAGGGCTGTCCTTGTAAATGGGAAGGCTTTTATTTGAAGTTCTGTCCTCGGTCGTGGGCTCACTTGAAGAGCTCGCTTTATGTCCGGAAGACGATCTCGGGGCTGCAAGCCCCTCGGGCAGCCCAGCTGGAAATCACAGTGCGAATAAAACCTACCCAGGCTGCTGACACATCCACATCCCTTAAGGGCCGGATCTAGTACCTCGGCAGTGTTGCTGCGCTATGGGTAGCACTTAACACTCGAAAGCGGACTTTTCCCACCAGAGGAAGCTATGTGATCCAGCCCCGGCGAGGGCACGGACGCGCTCCACCTCAGGGGGCGCTGAGAGAAGGACGTACCGCTCGATGAAGTTTGTCCCTGGGCGGCGGCGGTTGGGAAGGGGCGGGCTAAGGTGGCGCGGCGCGGGTGTGGTGTGTCGTGTGTCGGCGCGGCGCTGGCAGCATGTCGGGCCGGCAGGGGAACAAGCTGCCCAGCAACCTGCCGCAGCTGCAGAACCTCATCAAGCGCGACCCGACCTCCTACACCGAGGAGGTGCGGCGCCGGGTGGGGGGCCGGGCCGTCGGGCTGGGGGTGCCCAGTGTTGCCTGCGCCGCTCGGCACCTGACGGCCCTGTTGTGTGTGCTCAGTTCCTCCAGCAGTACCACCACTACCAGTCCCATGTGGAGATCTTCAGCTTCCAACCGGACAAGCCTAGCAAGGAGCTGGCCGAGCTGGTCATGTTCTTGGCACAGGTAAGCCGCTGTGACGCCGGCCTGGAGCCCTCCACCAGCCGCGGAGCCTTCGCCCTGAGCGTGGTGGCTGTGGCAGGTTTGGCTGTTAATACTGCCAGAGCTGCTGTAAACCTGTGCCTTGGCTGAGGTTCCTGCAGCAGTGTTGTGTGTTCCCAGCAACATAACTCTTGTGTTTGAACGCTTGGTACAAGTTTCTGAAAGCATTTTTTAATTGTATCGTACCTCTTGCATCTGTGCATTATGAACTTAATTTTGTATGTATTAAAAGGTTATGATAGGATGGTAACAATCTGCCTCCATGCAGGTTGCCCACTGCTATCCAGAGCACATGGCCAGTTTTCCCCAGCAGCTGAAGGAGCTGCTGTCCTACCACCACACAGTCCTGGACGTGGATCTGCGCATGGTAAGACCTACACTGAAAGGTGTTTGGAGTCCTGTGGCTAAAATATGCCCCTTAGATGTGAGCAGAGAGCTTACAGTTCACTCTTTAATTTTTTTAAGAAGGATGGAAACTGGTGAGTATTATGAAGTTGTGGATCTGAATCCCTGTTTCTCTTACAGACATTCTGTAAGGCTTTGATCTTGTTAAGAAACAAGAATTTAATAAACCCAACGAGTTTGCTGGAGCTCTTCTTCCAGCTGCTGCGGTGTCATGATAAGCTTCTACGAAAGGTAAGCTGTGCTTACAGAAGCCCTTCTTGATTTCCACTGGGATTTGCCTGACTTGCTGGAAGTGACAGAGCACTGGCAGGCAGCTCATCTCCTTTCCTTGGTAATAAAATAGGAAAGTTGAACTTAGTTCTGCTTGTTCAGCAGTTGACAGAGGCAAGCTCAAGCTTTGTGTTGGGTTAACAATGGGATGTGCGGCTGTAAATATCTTTACCTGTCCTGTGTTTGGAACGGAGCAGCCTGAAGGAGGCTGCAGATGAAAACCCTAAAGAGTCTGCTGTCAGAGTAGGCCTTTCTGAATTCTTTGTGAGGACTTTGGAGGAAAACAACTAAAACCACACTAGCTGCTGGTTAAAGCTATATTTTTGGGTGGGTTTTGCCATAAAAGTGGCAATACTTGCTTTCTGCAACCATAATTGTTAAACTGGCCATTGGAACACGCCTGAGTGGAGCAGGGGTTGGGAATTTCTAAGCAATACTTCATGGTGTTCATTTTCCTGCCTTAGTGTAAGTATGCTTTTCAAATACATGAAAATACAGCGTATGTGAGACTTGACAGGATAACTTTTTGTAGTTTTTCCAGCTGTTAGCTTAAACCTTAACTTGAGACTCTCCCTTTACAGACTTTATATACTCACATCGTGTCGGACATCAAGAATGTCAATGCTAAACACAAAAACAACAAAGTAAACACAGTAAGTGTTTTGGTTTTCAAATGTACTTCAGTTGAACCTCTTGATACTGTGAAAGACTTGCAGCAATAAATGTTTCCAAACTTGTTTCTTAGACACTGCAGAACTTCATGTACACCATGTTGAGAGACAGCAATCCCACTGCTGCCAAGATATCTCTGGATGTGATGATTGAGCTTTACAGAAGGAATATTTGGTAGGCTTGGCAGGCTGTTATTGATTCCCTGGTTTATCCCATGCAACCACTCCGACATCACTTGTGTCATGTAGTGCAATATGTAATGCAGGGGACAGTAACTTCACTATATTTTTATTTGTTCCAGAGGGGCTGTATTTTGTGGAATGGGGTTTAGATGGGAAGAAACACTCTTGAGTAAAGTCTTGGTGTTAGTTAGGTGGAATAATTGATGTTTTAGTTGGAAATGGTATGTAAATTGTGTGTATTGCATTTGAAACCGAAGCTGTGCGCAGCTCACTTCTTGGAGCTCTTGCACATGGAAGCTTGCTAATGTTAGCATACAGCTTGTGAGGTACAGTGGGAAGAGGAATTTTGGTGTGTTTTTCTTGTTAGGTATGTCAGTTCATTCTAAATGACTGATCTAATGGGTGCTTTGAGGTTTGGTTTTGTTTTGTGAAGCTGCACTACTTTGCAAATCTAGTTGGACCATTGAGAGGTTTGATTCTAAGGGAGCTTCCTGCTTGTTAGGAGTCACATGGGAGTTTTTCTGGGAATAACTTGAAGTTGCCAAACTTAAAGTGAAAGGTAATCTTTTATTTTATACCAGGAATGATGCCAAAACAGTCAATGTCATCACAACTGCCTGCTTTTCAAAAGTGACAAAGGTGAGAACAGAAATCATGTGATGAAATTGGATGTTACCATTTTTCCTGCAGGTGCAACTTATTTGTAATTGCTAACAAGCTTCACTGATGATTGGTCTTTGTTTTATTTTCAAATACCAGTTGTGTTGTGGGAGGAGGTGGTATTTGGTCAGTAAAAGTTGACTCTCAGTAAACCCCCCTAGCTTACTCTGTGATTTGTTTTGCTTTCTGTTCATGTCCATGCCTATAAAAAATGAGGGGAGTCTTGATATAACCTCAGATGTGGACGTAGGGGTTTGTCCTGTCCTCCATAAACTTACTTTGCTTTTCAGGTGTTAGTTGCTGCTTTGAAGTTCTTTCTGGGGAAAGATGAAGATGAGAAACAAGACAGTGACTCAGAATCTGAGGTGGGTGTTGTGATAAAATCTTCTCCTCTGCGTTCTTCAAACTCATCATAGGCCTGTCATCCTAGTGACCCTGGCTCTGCCAGTGTGTCTGCTTTGTTAGTTTTCCATCTTGTTTCCTCTAGATGTTTCTATGCTTCACAAAAAAGTTGTATTTCTGACAGCTGGCCCCAACTTATAGCAGGATGCCTTTGCTGTCTGTCTGAAGACTAATGCTAAGATCTCCTTTGCTTTCCTAAGTCTTATTTTCCTTGCATTCTTTCTCAAGGACGATCTTCCCACGGCCAGGGATCTGATGATGCGCTATGCAACCAACAAGAAAACCACCAAGCGCAAGAAGAAACTGGAGAAAGCGATGAAGGTTCTCAAGGTGAGGAGTGCCTGACTTGGCAGTGTTTTAGGTTAATCCTTCAAGTGCAGAGATCTTGTTGTCCCTGATGACTTAGCTACCTCCTGCATTTCTTCTGCGTAAGGTCCTTAAGTGTTCTAGTGTCCACTGGCCAGGCATATGCTGTGCTTACCTGGAAGAGAGTTGTTTTGAAACAGGCTTAAAGTCCAAGTTGTGGATTATTTCTGCTCTGGGTAACCTTTGTGTGGTCCCCTACTTTATAAAGTGCGTGATGTCTTAATAAATAACTCTTTAATATAGTTCCTGTTGCCTCTTAGGTCAGGTGGAAATTAAAACGTGTGTCTCTCTTTGTATGCAGAAACAGAAAAAGAAGAGCAAGCCAGAGGTGTTCAACTTCTCTGCTATTCATTTAATTCATGATCCCCAAGGTAAGCCTTCATTGTGTATTGTCATTTCAAGATCGGTCTTCATCCTGGACTCTGAAACTTAGACACAAGTCAGCAAGGACAATGTGTGACAAGTAGACACAAACGTGACAATGTGATAGTTGCTGTGTGCTTTATCCTAGAACTTCGTAGCACTTGAAGAGAATAAGATCAGATGTCTTCTGCTTGTTGTAGTGGAACACTTGTAGACTGTCAGACAAGGAAGGAAAAATATTACATCATCTGCTTGGGGTTGTTACAGATCAGGATGCAGCTCTCCACCTCTTTGTTCTATGTTTGAAGCCCATAAATTGGTGATTGGAGAGTAGTTTACTACAAATTCCTTGGCTTACCCCCTTCAAAAGTGTATCTCTTCTTCTAGTCTGTTTGTCTAATAGCACTTGACTTGGTCTTAGCCTAATCTAGTGAACCTCTAGGGATTTTGTTTTTCAGATGAACCCAAAATATATCTAAAACCCCCTAGCTTTAAATACTGACCCTGTGCTTATGATGCTGTGGGAACTTCTGATAGTTTTCTTCTGCTGAACCTGTGCACATCTTTGGACCTTTTACGCATGTGAGAAGAAAAATGTCTCCACTGGGAGAAGTGCTCTGGCCACCTTTAATTTCTTGTGTGTGGTGGCACTGGGGCTTAAAAACACAAATGGAACTGACAGCCTTTATTAAAGGCTAATCCTGGCTGATTTCTGCCTTGTGCTTTTTAAGTCTACCACAAATCTGTTATTGCTTCTTCTAGACTTTGCAGAGAAACTGCTGAAGCAGCTGGAGAGCTCTAAGGAACGATTTGAAGTGAAGATGATGCTCATGGACCTAATATCTAGGCTAGTCGGAATACATGAGGTGGATACTCTGTTAATTTTATAATGGTCTGATGGTAGCCAGCCTGGTTTGGGTGATGGTGTGCTCTGGCTTTGTGCCTCTGGAGTATGAGATTTAATTTTCCTCTACGTTGAAAAGTGTAGATGTATGGTCAGGTGGTTGCCGGTGGGCCTCATGGAAGGGCGCAGTGGGATGGACTTGTGTGGTACTAGGTGACCTCTGTTAGAGAAAGCTGCTGGTCTGGAGTAGCTGAGCTCTCCCTAACAAATAAAGGAGAGCGTGTCTTTGTCAAGACCTTTGTGCTCCTGGGAGGTTCTTGAAAGGAGAAAGGGTTTTTTTCAACGGAGTCCAGCAATTGTTCATGTACAGCACTCTGAGGTACAGCCAAAGTGTCATTGATGTTGCTGGAGTCTTTCTGGTTTGAGAGAGAAGATTGCAAGGCAAACTGGTACACTGAAGGGCTGTGCAGCAGAGTGCCCTAATTTGAATTATGCACAGGCGAACAAGAGCTGCTCTGGATTTCACAGAGCTTGGGATTGAGCCTTCAATTTCCTTTGTGTAAGTCACTTCCTCATTTCCATGTTTATCAAACTCAGGATGTTAGAATGCACCATGCAATAAAATCAGAGGCATTTGGGGAGCATGCTGGGTTGTTTCACAGCATATCTGCCTAGGAAGGTGATCTCAAGCTAAAAGACAATAAGCTAACCTGTAACATCTTTCTTGCAGCTTTTTCTTTTTAATTTCTACCCCTTTGTTCAGAGATTCCTTCAGCCCCATCAGAGAGGTAAGTAGCTACTAACAGACAATGCTGCTGGTTCCATCATCTCACATGTACACTCACTTCTCAGAAGCGGTACTGTAAACAAATAGGCGGCAGCAGCAGCTTAGTAGGAAGTATGAGTACTCCACAGAGTTTTGGATGAAGGAAGTAAGAGGCTATGACTGCTAGAAGTGCAAAGAACTTTGGACTTTTATGGAAGCTGTGTGCACCCTGCTCCTGACTGAGTGAGAAACTCAAGCAATGGAATAAAGTGCAACTATTGAGTCCCTGGTTCCCTGCAAATCCTGATGAGTTAGCAAAGCCTGACTGTGTTTTGCTGCTTTGTTTTACTAGTGTTTTTCACTAGTTGTAGACCATTTTTTTGTGTCTTAGTTGGCTATTAAGGGCCTGCACTTGCTACTGGGGTGGAGACCAGGTGAGTTCCCTTGGTGGGAAAGGAGAAATAGTTGTCCAGACTAACTTCAGACTGAAATGCCTTTGAGACTTAGGCTGAGTGGTTTGAGTTGGCTGTTTTGGTGGATGCCTCTGTTAGCCAGAGTAAGCTGCAGCAATATACATTTGGCATCTTCTTCCCTCTTTTCTTTCAGAAGTGACAAAGATTCTTCTGTTTGCTGCACAGGCTTCACATCAGCTAGTACCACCTGAGGTGAGTATTCCACCTGTGCTTGGTGATGCTAAAAATGGACAGCAGAACAGAACTGAATGCATTCATGGGGAGGGGAAAAAGGGAATCTGGTCAGACCCTTGGTCTTTGAAAGCTTACTGCAATTTTGGCCACTTCAGCAAGTTCCAAGTGATTTTTAAGACCCAAACCCATGTCGTATGCCTTCATTTCTGCAAGAGAGAACTTGTTTAGAAAATATTTGCAGGTTGTAGTGACAACTCCTGAGCTCCTTCTGTGAAGATGTTCTGTTGTATGTTAATATGTAATCATTTTGCCAGTTTTATTAAATATGCATTCTTAATTTATCCTTTTTTTCTTATTTTCAGGTTATCCAGTCAGTGTTAATGACCATTGCCAACAACTTTGTTACTGACAAGAATTCTGGGGAGGTCATGACCGTAGGGTGGGTACAGAATAGTAAAAACCTGTAAAACTCTCTGAATGTGGAAAAAATATTTATGTTTTTTGAATGACCTGCAACTTTCTCCTGTCATTTGTACTACTCTTTACAGAACCTGCTTGATTAAAAATGAGTTAGGACAGTATCTCAGCAGAAACTTCCCTTATTGTTGTTGGCAGTGGTTTAAATTCCTCAGAATGATGGGTTTCTGGGCTTACTGCAGTGGCTTAACTTTTCTGGATTTTATGGTGATGTGGGTTTTCTGCTTTCTGGTTTGATCTTGTATTTTTCTTGTTTCGTGGATACTGTTATTTCTACTTTGGGGGTGGAGCTTTTGTCTGTGAATTAATATACTGGTATATACCTTTATATATTTTTTTTTATATATGTACACACACATATATACTGGTATATACTCAAGTGAGTGGCTAGTGTCCTAGTTCGGGATTCTGAATTTGTTTTGTTGATCAAATGTCACTACTGACAACGAGTGTAAATGCTGCTGTTAGTGAAACTGTTACTTACTTTCTAGAAAGAAATACCTCTCTGATCTTCTAGTCGACGGCTGGAGACTAGAGTAGGGGCCAAAGATGGATGGTTTTGGAGAACCATGGCACAGAGCTCCTTGTGATGTTCTTTCTTACGCTTTTGTATAAATGCTGTATAAGGTTTTTCAAGTTCCAGATCATTCAGTCTGTTGGTGGGCCAGTGGGAGCCTCTCCCAACTGTGGTGTTGACAAAATAAATCACTTGCCATTTTTCAGAATCAATGCAATAAAAGAAATCACTGCAAGATGTCCATTGGCCATGACTGAAGATCTGCTCCAAGACCTTGTTCAGTACAAGACTCATAAAAATAAAAGTGAGTGTTTTACATGGGTATGATTTAAAAACTAGTTTCCTCTATCAGCTGGTTCTCCGTAGTTACAGCCTTCATAATAGTGGTGTCTTAATTTATTTTTTTTTACGGGCTGAGAGGTACAGTTTTCTATGTTAGATGCATTTCTCTGTATTTTGAATGTATAAGTGTAGGAGACAAAACAATCAAGGGTAGTTATGGCAGGGCAACTAAGTGACAAAGCCAAAGAAGGGAAACAGTTTGTTAATAAAGATTTAGCCCTAAGGAAGAGCTGGATCCTGCACTGGTGAAATTAGAGGGAGTTTGTAACTTCAGAAGAGGCATGAGTAGGCTTTCAGTTTGCTCAGAAGTCTGCTTTTCTGTATTTAATCCTGATTCACCATTTTCACAATAGATGTGATGATGTCTGCAAGATGTCTGATACACCTCTTCCGTTCACTGAATCCAGAGATGCTTCAGAAGAAATTCAGGGTAAGTGTTGTTTTGCATGCATTACACTAGCGATGAACATGGGCTCATGATATTCCCCTGCCTTTCTGACATGGTGTCCTCTAATTTCAAGATTCCATTGGTTCGGATTTATCAAACTCATGGACAGAAGGCTGGTGTTACAGAAGCCTGACCATCTTCCTAGAATTTGTTCAACTTCCTAGTAACTAAAGGTCTTCTCTATCAGGCAGAATTTCTTTTGCACCTTCCTCTCCCCAGACTTTTAGATAGATTTGTGGACATCAAAATACTAGCATGTTTAACATGTATTCTGTTAACTTATAGGGTAAACCTACTGAGGCTTCATTGGAAGCCAGGATTCACGAATATGGAGAACTGGATGCCAAAGATTATATTCCAGGAGCAGAAGTACTGGATGTCGAGAGTCAAAAGGAAAAGCAAGGAACCCAAGAAGAAGGTTGGTCTTTTTTTCTTTGCCACTTCTATAGTGAGCATTGTTGTCACTGAGATTTTATTTGGACATAAAACTTGGTGTACGTTGACTTTATTTGCTGCTGTCACATGCTGTTATGGCTTGCACATAAATCACAGAATGGTTTGGGTTGGAAGGGACCTTAAATATCATCTAGTTCCAACCCCCCTGCCACAGGCATATCTGTGTCTGTCCAAGAAGCAGCACTCATACTATCCTTGAATAAGTGCAGTTCACCCAGTGAAGTTTGATACTCTGTTGCTTGTTATGATAGATATGGACGGATAGAAAAGGAGAGGGACAGATGTTTTACAGCTATGAAACTTCAGGTGTTAAGCTTCTCTCACAAGAGGAAAGTTTTTGTGTATTAGAAAATACTGTAAATGAACTTTGAAGCAGTATTTGGCAATCCAAGCTTAAATTATTTCCAGTTCAAGCAGTTAAGCAGAATATGTATTAACAGCTCTTTGTGCTTCTTCCCCTGAGCAGATGGATGGGAAAGTGCTAGTCTGAGTGAGGAAGAAGATAATGAAGATGGAGAATGGATTGATGTGCATCACTCCTCAGATGAGGAGCAGAAAGAAGTAGTGAGTTCTATCTGTCTTCTACCCCAAATATATATCTTGGTAATATCAGACCAAATTCTCTTGCTCTGCACCTTGACGCAGCTGCTCACAAATAACTATGCAGGGCTGTGGAGTAGCTTGACCAGGATGAGTGGGGTTGAAGTACCCTTCAGCTCTTGTATAGAAGTACCCATGTTGTTAGGTTAGGGAGGGAGGTTGGAAATTCTGTCCCACGGCTAAACTCCTTCAGAGCTGTGATACTTACATGAGGTTCTTTTACTCACTCTGAAATATGGAGTGGATCTTTATTCTAGAGCTACATGTGTAGGGATGCTGGGGAGGGACTCTTCATGAGGGACTGTAGTGAGAGGACAAGGGGTAATGGGTTCAAACTTAAACAGGGGAAGTTTAGATTGGATATGAGGAAGAAATTCTTTACTGTAAGGGTGGTGAGGCACTGGAATGGGTTGCCCAGGGAAGTTGTGAATGCTCCATTGCTGGCGGTGTTCAAGGCCGGGTTGGACATAGCCTTGGGTGGCATGGTTTAGTGGGAGGTGTCCCTGCCCCTGGCAGGGGGTTGGAACTAGATGATCTTAAGGTCCTTTCCAACCTGAACTATTCTATGATTCTATTATTCTATGTTGGGTGTAAGACTATAAAGAAACCAACAGCTGGTTGTAGCATTTCCCAACAATATTGCCCCTACATAAGTATTTGGGAGGCAGGGGTCATGGATTTGGGGCATAAAAATGGTTTGCAAAGCTCTGGATGATTCATGTTTTTTACTTCTTTGAAAAGGCAGAGAAGGTGAAAAGCATGCCCATAGATGAACGGAAAGCCAAGGCTGCAGCAGTCAGTACAAGCAGGCTGCTCACTCAAGAAGAGTTCCACAAAATACGTCTTGCCCAGCTTTCCAGAGAAGTGAATTCTGCACCTGGCAAAGCTGCAAAGAGGAAATACATTGATGTAGATGAAGAAGAGGAGGAGGGCAGGTGGGATATGGACTACTGATGAGTGCTTTCTCTTCCCTCTATCACCTATAATCTGATGATACAGCTTTTAACTGCAGCAGGGCATGGAGCTTTGCTGTGGGTCAATATCTCGTGGTGACACGTAGCGAAGAGTCACACAGCTTAGAACAGATCCTAGCTGGAAGATTTGTTTATATCTGGGAGAGAAGACAAGAGGGGCTGTTGGAAACCATGAGTCTGTTTTGCTTGTTCAGACTAATGGGGGGGAGGGGGTTTTTTAGCAGTAGTTGCACAACTGTATCACCAGAGTGCATAAACTTTGTAAAGCAGGACTTGAAAAGAGGAATGAGAGACTTATGTAAGGGTTGTCCCAAGCATGAGGATTAGACTGAGAACAAGAAGTGTTTGTGTGAAAGTTTATGGAAGGACAATGGTGTAAGAGCTGAGTGAGAGACAAGGGTTCAGGAGGGCATCTTGTTTTCCTTGCCAGATGAAGTTTTGTTTGTGATGGCCTTCTGTTGGGTTTTTGTGTGTGTGTAGGGGAGAGCTGCTTTCGCTCAGAGATATTGAACATCTGCATAAGAAGCCTAAATCGGACAAGGAGACCAGGCTGGCAACTGCAAAGGTGAGGTTCTAACAGGAGATTTCATATCCTGTTTCTCTCTAGATGTATGTTTGTGTTTGTCTCCTGCAGAAAGAGGAGGTGGTGGAGAACCTCTGTAAGACAGGTGTCCACCTGCCCTCTGTGTTTTGAGAAATGTTTTGTATAGTTTTTTTGCTGTTGTATCTTGGCTCTAACAAATAAACAGCCTCTTGCTGGCACAAGTGACAATGGAAATAGGCACACACAATTTTCACTGTGACTTAAATACAGTCAGCATGGAAAAATGCATGACAAAGTCATACTCGACCTGCATTTATTGTTACTGCCATAGAACCTCTTGCTTTAGGAGATGATGTTAACTGTAGGGAATGGAAAAATTATGTTGTTTTATTATGTTGTCTATTCTAGGCTGGAAAAACAGACAGAAAAGAATTTGTGAAAAAGAAAACAAAAATTAACCCATTTGCCAGCTCTTCCAACAAAGAAAAGCAAAAGCACAAGAACTTCATGATGATGAGATATAGCCATAGCGTCCGGACAAAAACCAAGCGGTCTTTCAGGGAAAAACAGGTAATGTTTAGTGTTGAAAGCAGTTGGGCCATTCTAAGAGTAAACTTGAAATGCAGGTGAAGTGCTGTCTATCCTGTGCCCTCAGTCACTGCTGCTGTTTTTGATGGTTTAATTGCTGGAAAGGCCTTTGGGTGAGATAGCTTCCTGTGAACCCTGTCACAAGGAGGTAATTCAGAGATGGTGGTGGTGAAGAATGCTTTTGTCAGTCTCTGCTTCAATATGCACTGAAAACTAAGGCCAGTTGTGAAGTCATGTGTAGGTTAGGAAGGATGTGATATGGTTTGTTTTCCCTAAATTGAAGACCATATTAGAACCCTGAATATAATACTGTGATAGAAGTAGCTTCCCTAATATGGAGGAGTGTTTTTCAGGACAATCTTCTAGTATGTTTCTTCACTCTGTATTATTTCTTTGACTTTTCTTCTATTACTGCCATATTATGGACTCATCTGACCTGGCCTGGCTTGGCTTTCAGGTCCTCTAATAGCTTGTCATAAATGTACTTAAAGCACAGACATAAACATTGCTTGCTATGTATCTGAAGCTGTTTAGGAAAATCAAAAAGTCTTCACTTTAGCTTGCCACAGTATTTGCACCATGTGCTGCTCTCATTACTGAAGCCCCTGCCCTCTGCTGCTTCCTTAGCTGTAAGCTTGGCTGTGGCCCTTGGGAAAGGCTATACAAATGTGTATTTGACAGTCCAGTTATAGTGTGTTCCCGCAGGCAGCCATACCAGGGATGGCTAAAGGGGTATCAGAAAGGCAAGGCAGAAACTTGAGGGGATGACTTATCTAACCCCAGGTACCTGGAAGAGCACAGCTGCCAAGAGAGGCATGTGGACAGGGAACCCCCTTCTGTGGTGCCCCTCAGCTGGGCATCAGGCCCAAACTGTATGTGGCAGCTGTTGCTGGAGCACTGGTGTAGGCATATTGCCTTGCCCTGCTGTGTTTCACCTTGGTAAGTCGGTGCTAACAACAACAATATGCCTTAAAATCCTTTTATCTAACCTGGCAGATGGCCAGTCTAGGGCTTTACAGGGTATTATACATTTGGATTCCTTTGAACATGTTGCAAGAAAAAACTTCTAGAATAATGCAATTGTGTGGTGTTACTTTTTTGTATTGTTCTGTCTTGTGCTAGAGTGCATTCAGATGCTGCTTTTACAAAATCTCCTTTTTTTCCAGGATCGTATAATTAGGGTAATGTATATATGTCTGCAATTTCTTGCCTTAAGAGTGGCAAGTGTGAAACAGGTTATAGACTCAATAGAGAGATAATGTCTTGTGTGTTTCTGTTAAACAGGAAGACTTGGACTGGTATCCCCCACAGTCTTTTTTATTTGCTATCATTCTGCACAAATAAGGCTGACCATGTTCACCCAGCTCTCAAACACACAAAGTCACAACCCAACAATCCAGGCACTTAGAGGAAACTGCTGTTTATTCATGCTCCCAGTTTTAGCTGATAAGCTGCTAGTGTTTTTCTGAGGTGGAAAAAATCAAAGAGGGCTGTTGATATGAGTGTTGTTGTCTCCTCACCTGCATATTCCCCTCTTGTTTTTGATTTAGCTGGCTCTTCGAGATGCACTTCTGAAAAAGAGAAAACGGCTGCTGAAGTAACGGAACAGTAAGGGAGAGGAATATTTCTTCACCCTTGAAGAAACAGCCCTAGAAATGCTTATTTCCACCCACCACTCCCCCAAAGGGACGAAAGGACTCAAACGCCTTAAGGATTTATCTCTATTCTGTTCTGCATTAAACTGAACACGTTCAAGCTGTTGGAACTGCATCTCTGGGACAGATGGAAGAGGCTTTAATCCTTACAGGATTTTTTTTTCCTTTTTTTTTAAATAATTGTAAGGTATCAGTTGTTTTGTGTTGAATATGATTTACTTACAGCTGGTTTTGTATGTGTAAGTATTAAAACATAAGACCTGATTGTAAAATTATTTTAAGCAATTCATGAATAGATAATTGGAAGGAAAAATATTCTGTCTCAATCTATAATGTGTGTGCCTGTCTTGGGGACATGATTCTGCGGACTGAGTAAACTGTTTTATAAGTGGCCATTTTTTGCCAGTGTAATAATAATAAAAGCAATTTTTTCTAATACAGGTAAGTTCAAGGGAACAGCTAGGGCACAAAGAACAATCTCATGGCTTATGGAAAAAGCAGGAATTAAATTAGCATATAGGAGGCAGTTTTCCTGTTGCCGTTGATATGGAAATGTAGCATGACACAGGAGAATTAAGGAATCTTCCTTTGTCACTACATCTTGTGGTGGGAGTTGCTCTTGTCTGATTTTTGAGGTATGCATGAAAATAACATGGATCTTTGGGTTCCTTGTCAAAAGTAACTCCTGCTTTAGCCAAACTTGAGGGGGTTACTGGTACCACCCTTTTCAAATGCTGTTTGAAATGGTTTCCTTGTGGGGCAGAAATGTACCATATGCACAGTATAATGGAAAGCATTCGATGGGGTATTATTTCCTTTCATGGGAAAGCAGGTCAATGCTTGTCCCACATGGGAATTCACTCAGCTTAGCTGTATTTATGTTTGATACGCAGTTGTATTGAACTCCTGTTAGTTGTTTTATTTGTGGTTGGTTGTCACATCTTGCTTCCTCAAGCCAAAAAGCTTATAGAGGTGTGGGGGAGATAAAGAACAAAGCTTTTACAGCTTTGAATGTTACTTTTAATTAAATGCTCCTTCTGAGGACAAGGCAGGGATTGTGACTTGGGCCTAAGAGCAAGTGGGAGGATGTGTAGCTGAGATCTGGAGATGCAAATGCAGAGGAGCTGGGGCTCTGTCCTGGGTTCAGCAGCAGCTAGTAGCTGCTGCAGTGCTGTGTTTTTGATTTTGGGCCTGGGAACAGCGCTGATAGCACCAGTGTTTTCAGTTACTGCTTGGTAATGTTTTGCTTTGACCAAGGACTTTCTGAGTCTCATGCTCTGCCAGGGAGGAGGGGAAGCCAGGAGGAAGCGAGACAGGACACCTGACCCAAACTGACCAAAGAGGTATTCCATACCATAGCATGTCATGCCCACTATATAAACTGGGGGCAGTTACCCAGAAGGGTTGGATCACTGCTTCGGTCAGGCTGGGTATCGGTCGGCGGGTGGTGAGCGTTTGTATTCTCTTCCCTTGTTACTTCCCTGGTCATTATTATTATTGGTGGTAGCAGCAGTGGTTTGTGTTATACCTTAGTTACTGGGCTGTTCTTATCTCAACCCATGGGAGTTACAGTCTTTACGTTCTCCTCCCCATCCCTTGGGCTTGGGGGGGAGGGAAATGAGCTAACAGCTGCGTGGTTCTGAGTTACGGCTGGGCTTTAAGCTGTGACAGGCTGAAGGAACCACTGAAACAGGAGAAGCACTTACATAAAATCCTCTTTCACTATTCCATTTTTTGTTGAAGAACCGAAGCCCCTTTCCCTGGATGTGCAGCTGTCCTAAAACTAAAGATTTGGAGGCTGAAAGGGGGAGACAGTTACTTTTTGTACTCATTACTGCAAGTGTCTAGTCTCCTCCCTTTTCCCTATTGTTTACAGCAAGCGGAGAGCCATGGGCTGTGGCTGTCTTCCTTCCCCTCCTGTATTGGACTGCCTCTTCCAACCTATGAGACAAACACAACCCCGCGGCAACGCAATACAGACGCTCACGGCTCGTTCACTCCTGCGTTCTTTTCGCCGCGCTACGCTCGCTGTCGCTCACATCCTACCTCTGGTCTCGGCTGACCGGACACCACGGCCGCCCTCTCTGAGGCAGGGTGCGCTCGTTGTGCCCCCGGGCGACGGCCGCCATGTCCCGGCCTTTCCTCTCGGCCTGCCCCCTGCCGGCGGCGCTGCCCCGAGCTGCGCGGCCGGGTCAGGCGCTATGTGGCGGGCGGCGGCGCGAGGGTCCGGGCTGTGGGGGCTGCTGGCGCTGCTGTGCCGGGTGGCGGCGGCTCCTGCTCCCCCTTTGGCGGCCCCGCTGCTGTGTAATGTGAGCCTGGACAGCCCCGCCGGGGAGCGCTGGCTGCCGGTGCTGCGGCACTTCGACCCCGCCTTCCTGCGCGCCGCCGTCGCGCGGGTCATCGAGTGAGTGCGGGACGGGGCAGCCGGGCAGCGGGCTGTGAGGTGCCGGGGCGGGGGAGCAGCCGGGGTGCGCTTTTGCCGTCTCCCCGCCGCTGCCGAGCCCTTGTAGCGCCGCCAAGACCCGCTGCGGCGGGGCCTGAAGGAGGAGGGTGAAGGGATGCAGCGCGGCTGCTGACCTACGCTGACCTCAGGAATCCGGGGGGTTTTGAGCGTTGGCTTAGTACATTTACAGTTTTCGTACGCTTAGGAACCTATCAGAGGGACACGTCTTCTCCTCGGGATGTGCAGAAGCCGATGGTATTTGGTGAGGGAAGGATGCAGGGGTGTCTGATGCAGCATGGGAGAGGCTGGGGATGAGCCATCAGCACCGGCTGGGACAGGCTGCCAGAGAAGTGGCAGAATTCCCCGGTGTCGGACTGCTGAGTGTAAGTCGCAAACCTTTTTGTTTCTGTCTCAGCTCATGCCTTGAGTGTGTTTTGCAGTGAAAGGGTACCAAAATGGGTCCACGAAGTTATTCGACCCATAGCAGCGGAATTGGAGTTCCTTATGCCACAGCCCTTCGCAGGGGAAATGCTGGGACTGTGCAGAGCCCTGGGAATAAGTCTTGGAGATGGAGTCCTGCTTAACTTTGCCTACGAATCTACTGCGTAAGTGTGTGGTACTTACAGGATCTGGTAGGAATGGATGCTGAGAGTCATTTTAGCTCAGTCTGGGAGAATGCATAAAAAGGCAGGTGTAGGCATGTGGCGGATTATTTGCACTGTTAATTCCCATATTCTTTTCTATGTCCAGCTGGAAGGCTTCATTCTCATTAGGCAGTTTGTATCCTGAATTGAAAGAGAAATGTAACCAGTATTTTTATCTGTTGATAAAGGTAACATATAGCTGTATAAATAGAAGTATGAGAATAATTTTTGCTAATCAAGAAGGACCATCAGTTCAAAGTATTTGTGTTCATTTATCTTTGATCATGTAATGCACTCTTTTGTCATTTAAATTGTCCAATTTCACTTACAAGGAAACTAGAAAAATTAGTTGCAATCTAGTTATTTTAAGCTTTCATCTGAGATCAGGTTGATTCCCAGCCTCTTTCTGGATGAATGTTCTCAACGACTGTATAATGTAACCTTTTGATTTGCGCAATGGAAAATGGATGTAGTATCTTTATGACAGCAAACAAAACATCAGTGGAAAGAATACTTGGTTTGGTTGTCTTTTTTTTTCCCTACAAGTATGTGCAGGAGAGTAATAAACACTTGATGTTGTCTGTGAAGAGCCTAAAAATATTTCTCCATATAGAATCAATATAGGTTGTTCTAAAGACCAGGCACATACAGCTGCTTGTATTTATTTTTCCCTGCCCCTGGCAGGGGGGTTGGAACTAGATGATCTTAAGGTCCTTTCCAACCCTAACTATTCTATGATTCTATGATTTGGTTAAAGCAATCCTTTTTTTAATAGGCATTAATATCACATGAGGCAGTCATTTGAATGTTGGTTCTCTTAGTGCTTCACAAAGGATGGGTATCATTCTTAGCCCTGGTAAAGCCCATGAGATTTTAAGTTTCTCAGCTTTAGCATTACTAAAGAAAAACATCAACTGGGAGCAAAGCAGTTGTTTGCAGAATGTTTTACCTTTATGGTTTTGAAAGGCAGTGCTGGGTATCACTGGAAGGACATAATAATTTGTGAATTCTCTGCTCATTTCAGACCACTTCCTATTCTAGAGATGAGGTTAGATTATTACTGAGATGGCTGATACTGTAACAGCAACTGAAAGACCTTTGTTTGAACTCTTTATCTAGTTGTGATTTAAAAGATGAGTGGAGTCCAAACTGAGATGAAATAATGTGCAATTGTCAGAATGAAATCCAGAATGTTGTAGACTGATGCTTTGTGGATCTTTTTAGATGTTGGCTTTTCATCTCAATTTAGAAGTGAAATAATGAAACTGGAAATAATGAAATAATGAAGTAAAATGAAATAATGAATGTTTTCCAACTAGAATTGCTGCTTCCTACCTGGTCTGTAATATGTGACCTGATAAGTAATGTACAGTTTTGAGTGTTAGACTGTGTGGAAGAGAACATTCCCTTATGAATATTGTGCATAAACCATATGGAGTGTTGTGTAGTTATGCAGAGCTTCAGTCAAACCATTCACCTTTGTTTTTTTCCAATTTTAAGTTAAAACCTGTCAGAAACCTTATCTGAGTACAAGATGAGACTATTCTCTCAGGTTGGGAAACATAGGTGTTAATGCAAACTCCTAGTTGCATGCTTCTATTAGTAAAATACTTTGCGGAAGATAAACTCAGTTACTCCTTCCAAAGTGTTAGCTAATTTAACTGTAATATTGCAAGTGTTGTCATAGCCTTTTCTGAAATCATTCTTTCTCCTTTTTGTTCGGGCAGGTTCTGTACTAGTATTGTCGCTCAGGATGACAAAGGAAACATTTACCACGGTCGGAACCTGGATTATGATTTTGTTGATATATTAAGCAAGATAACAATTGATGTGCAGTTTATAAGAAACAGGCAGGTATGATCTGTGGTTGGCGTGGCTGGGTGTTATTCCGTGAAGGAACATGGTATGGTCATATGGCTGCATAGGCATCTGGAATTTAATGTAGGAATGTGGTTTGCATCCCAAGTTTACTGGATTATTAGGGTGCTGCAGTCACTCTCTCCTGGACTGTGGGATGAATGCTGGGTTTCTTTGCTTTCTGGATATTCAGTTTGTGGTGATAAACTGGAGCAAATAGAAGAACATGATCTAGTATCTCAAGATCATTATTTGGAAGATGTTGAAGGAAGGAAACGTAGAGATAGGAAAAAAGAAATACTAGAGAATAGAGAAAAGAGATCAGTTTGGACAGGGACTGATTCTAAGGCTTTTTTTTTCCTAAGGCCTTGTTAATTTTTGTGACCAAAGTGTGTTTCTTAGAAAAAAGTAGAGTTTGCTGCTGGAGAATGTTGCCTATGTTTGAGGTAGTATGCTGCTCCAGCATGCTGACATCCTGCATCTTTCCTGGTTTCAGATAGCGTATCAAGGCACCACATTTCTTGGTTACGTCGGGTTATGGACTGGACAAAGTCCACACAAGTTCACAATCTCCGGTGATGAACGAGGTGAACAAATCTGTCTTCTGCGCTTGATGTAACGTACTCTGTTTATTGCCTCCTTTGGCCCTTCTCTCATATTCTCCTGGAGGGAAAAATATGATTAAGGAACTGAAATTGAATGTCTTATCTTGCCCTTAGGAAGTGAAAGCATGCATGCTGCCAGGTTTTGGCTGTTGCAAAAGAGAGAGGGGTTTGTTTGCCATCGCAGTATTATCTGAGCTTTAAAAGTGTCGCAGGAGGCAGAGGACCTTGCGGAAAGCTGTAAAAGACAAATTAATGTGGTCTGTACAAAAGAAGCAACTGGAGATGGCAGAATAGAGACTGGGAGAAAAAATTCCAGTTGTGTGGAGCAAATAAATGCTTTTCTAGTTCTCTATCCTTTGCTCTTTATTCCACATTTCTCTCTCCCGATAAGGCAGCTTGAAAGAGGATGGGAAGAGAAGGGTAGCACTGAGATCTAGGGTAGGGGGCAGCAGGGCTTGAGAGAATGCAAGGAGGTGCTGGGAAGGCACCTGAGGACAGATCCAGTAGTGGAGGAAAGTTGAAAGATGTCAGTACTGGCAACTAAGACCTGTCAGTAGAAGGTCTTGTAACAGTCAGGAAGGCAGAGGAAGGGTTTTGCATCAGCCTTTTGCATCAGCGCTTCAATTTCACAGATATTAATAGTTATGTCCAACTCAGACCTTGGGTTTGCCTTTTCCATCCTGTCCCCCTGGTTTTTTTATTCTCTTTTTTCCTTTCTTTTTAAGCAGCAGCCACTTTTTGCTGTTCTTTCTTAGCTGTTTGTTAGAACTGGAAACAGTGTAGTCTGAGTTAGAACCGACATCTAAAATAAGTTTTTATTTTCCACTTGTGACTATGGTAAGCATTTTTTCTTTTAAATATGCTCTTTCAATCATACAATCCTGTTTCTGAACTAAAAATTTAGGGAAATTAGTATGTGAACTACAGCTGCCAAGGGGGATGGCTTTAAATCAGGGCCAAGGTCTATCAAGTGACAAGCGTATTGTTTCTGCTGGTTTTTTTGTGGTTCTAGTATACGAATAATTATAAACTTCACGTGCTGTTTTTCTTAGTTCTCATTTTCTCAAGCACAGAAGCACTATTACTACCTCTTTTTTAGCTGTTTCATGATTTCTTTGTCATTCTTCCTGCTGTAATATTTCAGTAAGATGACTAATGAGGTGATTCATGCTAATATTTGAGCTGACAGACGGAGACTGTTATATGAATAGATCTGCAAGATTTTTGGAAATAGCTGTTGCAAAGTGCTAGTGCTGGTTCCAGTCACTTTTGACTCTTTATTGCTTATTATTCAGCTATGAACAAAAACAGTTTAAAATCTGAGCAGCTGGCAAGTGATCAAACCAGGAAGGAACATGATATTTTTGATTGAAATTGCTAGCCCTGGTAAGTTCTGAGTGCTATTGTGTGTCCTCTGTACAGTGCTGAACGCTGTCTTCTTTATTGTCCACTGTACCTCAGGTGCCTTCTCATTTTACAGCACCCTCTTAAGGTAGCTGGTCACAGGAATAGCTTACCTTTTAGTAGACAATCTAAGGCAATGATGACTCCTGTTGTTACAGGTCTTTCTGGAAGGCAGGGGTGGTAATCCAGCTGCCATGGTTGAACTTCAGCTGAGATTATGTTGTCTATTTATATTTGAGCTGTAGTTTCACCTGGATGTGATGCACTTTGTTAGCCCTTCTGAAGTGTTGACATTTTATGCTGATAGGTAGCTGCCCTGTTTCACTGATTTAGTTTTCTGTGGTAGTTCAGTATCCAAATTGAATGATACAGGAAGCTGAGCATTTGAAACACAGATTTTGTAAACCAGGGGCTTTCCAGGGTATGTTAGCCTGGTTATGCAGCACGTTTTATGTGTAAATATCAGTAAAGGAATACAGGAGAAAAGGAGTACTATCACCATTCAGTGTTATAAACAGTGAGCTTGAGACAGTACAGAGGCTCTGACTGTTTTCAGATGGTGTGTGCTTTGTTAGTCAGTAAGCTGCCTAAATTTGATGGGTTTATGATAGTGGTATAGTTAGAGAATGAAAGTATTTCTTACACTGCTCTTTTGTTAAGGCAGTAAGGGAGAGATTGGAGAGCTAGAGAGGGGAGAAGAAGGCAGGAGGATAGATTTCACAAAGTATACGTGACATACATGTATAGTAATTTCTTTTCCTTCTGTTTTTCTAGCGGGTGGTAGATGGTGGGAAAATGCAATAGCTGCTTTTCTGAATCGGAATTACCCTGTCAGCTGGCTTGTCCGAGATGTAAGTGCCCCAAGTTATTTTCTCGTATTTCACCGTGATGTCATTTGTACTTACAAACCCTTAGTAAATCTGATGTTACAACTTTTAGTTTCACATAAAATTCAATAAATTGATAAGTAGATGCATTTTGTAAAAGGAGATATGTATTGTCCCCAAATCATTAGTGAGGTGTACGGGGGAGGGTAATTCCAGGCCTTCAGTGACTGTAATCAGTGCCAGAAGTCTTTGAGAAGCTGTGCAAAGTCTTTATTCCTAGGGACTATTTCAGCTAGCTGTGATTTTGTAATTTAACAAACTGAGGCAGCTGCACTCTGAGACGGTTAGTATCTGACCCAGTGGTTATTTTATGCTGTGGTTGATATGTTACCATATTAAAAATGTAGAGCTCACTGGTGAGCAGAAGGAGTTACACTGATATTCTGTATAGTCTGTTTTATCAATACTTCTTAGGGTTCTACTAAGATAAAATGGGTCTTCTGCTTCTCACATTCTTGACTTATGGTAAACATGAATGATATGGTTTGTAGGTAATGTCTACTGGAGAGTTTGTGGTTCATATTTTTTGAGTTTGAGACATGACTTTAGGCAGTGACTCAGAACTAGTTACTGCAGCATTGCTGTCAGAGATAACTGTTTTCCAGAGCTTTCCCCACCTGTCTGAACAGTTTTGTGTTTGATGCATGATCTTCATATTTGGTTTTAGTTCCTGCACAGCATTCATTTTTAAAGAGGTACTTCCACAGGTTGTGGCCCTGTGCCTGAAAACAGTAGCTTCATTGGCTGTGGTGACTGTCCATTCATACTAAGTTGGCCACCTGCCTGTTGCAGGGCTTGCTGTGGGCAGTGCTTCTGCCTTATTCACCATTGTTGCCTAAATCCTCTTAAACCACCGGCTTTGGTGGTTTAAAACTCCATATTTCTCACAATGGAGATATGCAGTGGGATTTTCCCCTCTTCCATCCCCATTCATCTGTCCCATTGATCACATTGAAAGGCTCTGCTGAGGATAGAATTTGTAGAGTATGGACATGCCTCTGTCATTTGAACGGCATGTCATTTGAATTTCATTCTGAATAATTCCATTTGGATTTCATGTGGTTTTTGCTTTTTAACCATATACGTATGTGTACATACGTGTGTGTATATGTGTCTGTGTATTTCCTGTTTGAATGTTTGCAAAGCTGGGATTAATGAATTCAGTCACAAGTCACATGCATTTTGTGTTCATATGCCAGTCCGTTTGGAAAATTGTTTTCAGAGAAATACTGTCAAGTAGCACTTCAATCAATTTCAAAAAAGCTGGACCAGTTTTCCTTTTTAAGATGTCCCAGTGCTCATTTTTGTGCTTGACCATGCTCTGTGATCGCTGGTTCACTGTGATCTCTGGTTCACTCTGATCTTCTTTTTGTAACAGACCCTGAGCAGAGCAGAGGACTTTCAGTCAGCTGTTCTCAGACTAGCTGGCATTCCCATCATTGCTGAAGTTTACTATATTGTAGGAGGTGTTTCACCCAAAGAAGGCATGGTCATAACAAGGAACAGGAGGGGGCCAGCAGATCTGTGGCCTCTCGATCCTTTAGGTGGAGCGTAAGTAACACCATTTTGTTTTGTGTTCTTTTTCATATTCCCTCCTGGGTGATTGGTAAGGCTAGTGACACAGCTTTCTCAAGAGGTTCAGGGCATTGCTTATTAATACTTACAGCTGGACAGGAAAGCTTGAAAGCCTCTGCAAGGAGCTCCAGCTCCTTCTCTTTGAGAAGGAGTTGCACTACCTTATCAGGTTGGGGCGGTCGGGAGGGACAAGGGTGGAAAAAGCACCTGTATGTGCTGATTTTTTTAGCCAGATTCTGAAGGAAGCAAGACAGGAGGGCCTTTCCTGTCAGTCTGCCAGGTGTTGCACCAGGAAATTCGGCAATTCCCACGTAGCTTTTACTTAATGTGGTAGAAGGGTTGAAGGCTCAAAAATAACTTTCTATAATTTTTGTTGACATCATCAGCGTAATACATGAAGGAGATTCTAAACAGTTGCGCTGTGTTGAAAAGTGCACTTAATGCATGCAGTCAGCCAGAAAGTACTGGCTTAACCACGGCCAGGTGTCCTGTTGGCCAGTGGAATGGTGCAGGCTGCATCATACCCATGGTCTCTTCTCCAGTCATCTCTTTAAAGGCCTGATACTGCTCTTATAGCAGTCAGCAGTGCTTTTGTCACTGAGGCCACCAGGAGTTCAGAAGTTGCTCCTTTTTCATTTGTGTTCAGTGTTTTATGGTAAAGACCGCTTGGTATGTTAACACAGGTGCCCTTGGGCTGGCATGAGATGCAGGAAGGAGGCTTTTGAGGGAGGTTTTTTCCTTTTGGCAAGACAGAGACACCGAGTCTTGGCCTTAATTAATTGCCTACTGATTTGCCTTTTGTTTGCTTTTGTATTTGTTGTGTTATAGGTGGTTTCGTGTGGAGACAAACTATGACCATTGGACTACCCCTCCTCCTTTTGATGATAGAAGGTGAATTTAGTTTGGAGCTCTGTGGTGATATAACACTGTTATTTTGAAAAGGCTTAGAGATTTGGGTGTTTTCCTTTCTGAGGAGGTGTTAGCTCCTTGAGCAGGCAGCTTACTCTGTTTCTGTAAAGCAACTCAAAAGGGAGCAGATAAAGTAAGGAGCGATATTCACAGATGCCAGAGGAAAGTCTGTGTGGTATTGACTGGCATAAAAGATGAGAAATTGAAGGATAAGGCATATACCAAAAATTGCTTTATGAAGCAAAGTTTAGTAAAAGTTAAAGGATTTAGATCCACAGTGAGGAAGTATTTGGTGATGCTATGAAGATGCTTGCAGACATCACACAGTCTTCAGGCTGTGTAGTATGCAAAAAGCTGTTGGCACATTCCTTGTTGTTCTGTACTCAGTGGTGTAGTAATAGAGTAGCTACAGTGATGTGAGTCTAGATTCAGGCACACAGAATTCTGGATTATTTTAGGCCAAGGAAGACTTTTCAGTGTAAAGGCATTTAATGAGGAATTTTTCACATTGGTGCTTTGTAGCCTTTGGAGCAGTAAAATGTGTTTAATAATTCTGCCTTGCTTTCCTCCAGAACTCCAGCTATCAAAGCTCTCAATGCTACTGGGCAACACAACATCAATTTTGATACCCTCTTTAAGGTTTGTTTTAAATTCTGCATTGTGACTTTGACTTAAAATTTCTTTGTTGAAGCAGCAGTGCAGTTGCATTTTTGTCAGGGTTTTGAAGGCTGTACTGGGAAGGCATGGTGACAAAGGTGTGCTGTACAACCATCTCTGGAGAGTTAAGGACTGATAAGTTTGTTTGTTAAAGTGTTTCTGAATTCCCTTGCCTGGGCATTTTGTAATAGCCTGCCAATCTAAGTGGAAAGAGGTGAATTCTATCAGCATCATCTTTGTTCAGTTCTCTACTTATAGAATCATAGAATAGTTAGGGTTGGAAAGGACCTGAAGATCATCTAGTTCCAACCCCCCTGCCAGGGGCAGGGACACCTCCCACTAAACCATGCCACCCAAGGCTCTGTCCAGCCCTGCCTTGAACACCGCCAGGGGTGGAGCATTCACAGCTTCCCTGGGCAACCCATTCCAGTGCCTCACCACCCTTACAGTAAAGAATTTCTTCCTCATATCCAATCTAAACTTCCCCTGTTTAAGTTTGAACCCATTACCCCTTGTCCTCTCACTACAGTTGCACAATTCTAAATATGACTGCAGGCAGATAAAGTGTTAGCATGAGTGATATTTACCAGTTAGATGGGAGAACGTAAATGTTGTGTATTTAGGGTGTATTTTTGAAAATATTTTTGTAAAATGGTCTGATGGTAAAAACCCCCAACAACCAGCAAGAGAAATCCCGGATTTTGCATTATTCCTTTTCATAACTTCACCCTGTTGCTGCCTCTAGATAGCCTTTTAATTCCCTCTTCATTTACCAAAATGACAGCTCTTCAAACTTTCTGTACAGGTATTGTCAGTGAAGCCAGTCTTAAACAAGTAAGTATTGGACCCAGAGATGTTAATCGGTGCCTCCTGCCATACCTCTGGCCACTTACAACTCAATCACAAACTTGCTTAGGATATTCTTATGTGTCTGTCTGATTATCGTGTGGTTTCCCAGCTTAGATTTTTGCTTGTGGTGTGTTGTAATGCTGTGTTTTCGTTTCCACAGCAGTCTTCCTCTTTGATCTGCCACCCCAGCCAAGAAACCACACTTCGTTAGGCTCAGTCTGGTGAAGGGAAATTCCTTTGCAGCAGTGAAACAAATGACTGCTTAGAGGAGGAGCTGAACTTTCTGCTAAGTCATTTGTGCCTTGCACTTCTGGAACCTTAGGATTTGTGTTAACACTGAAAATGGCTTTCTCTGGAGTTTCTGATGTAGCTTTGCTTGTTGTAGAAAAAGGAAAAAAAATAGTAAATGGGGACATAGCTTTTAGGTGCCACATACTGGATTTTGAAGAGATTTATTTCAGTGTACCATTATCGTTCTGCACCTTTGTGGGTTTTCCTGTTTTGTTTCGCTTTTATATGGACCTCAGTATGTTCTCTAGATCAGTCATTGGCATGAGAGCTCGGTAATGGCTTCTTCAAGGTTAATACCAGGATTCTCTCTCCTCTGTCATATAAATGTGAGGAAATTTGGAAAGGAAAAGATTATCTCTGTCACTGCTAAGATTAGAAGTACTTTTTTTTAATACAGTGATGAAATGGATGTAGAAATACAGTTTTAAAGGGGGGGGAATACTAAAAATTTGTGCCAGCAGCCTTTATTTTTATCAATCTTCTTCTCACTTTTTCTAACCCTTCTGTACCTAAGCAGAACATTTGTTTTCACTAAAAGTTGTTCTGCTGCTTTGCTAGTTTTAGAAATGAATCTGCTTGCCTTCGGAGTGTCACTCACTCACTCCTTTCCTCTTTCCCTGCCAGTAACACGGTGTATACCACAGTAATGAGCGCTGCACTTCCAGATAAGTACCAGACGTGGATCAGAACTGACACTTGAAGAGGTGTAAGTAGTGTGCTGGTACTCCCAGGTACTTGCACTTAAATAAAAATGTCAGCTGAAGAGTCATTGAGGGACAAAGCACTGCAATAGCGCTCTGGTGACTTAGTCTGAATTCCTGCTTCTCCCCTTGGTTTTCTTATCCACCTTGGGTAAATACCTTCCCTTGTTGTTGTAACGATCAGCAAGTATTGACATTCCTTGCAAAACTCTTGGAGATTATCATAGGAAAAGTGCTTTGTTAGAGAGGAGGGGTTGGCTGTTGTTGGGACCTAAAGGGAGAGGTTCCCTCTGTGCACATTCTTGCTATTATTTTTGCCAGTCTCCCCCTATGCTTGCATACCTGCAGGTGGCTGACTGTGACAGGAGGCCCTGCCAGAGCCAACCTAATCCCAGCAGGAGGGGTTGGTGCACTTGGCAGCAAGAAAGATCAAGCTTAATTTGTGACAGCCCCTCGCAGATGGCTGAACATGAACATCCTTTGAGGGGTTTGTCCTGTGTGCGTGCGGGAAAAGTCGAAGCACTTAAACGCACAGGGTGCCTCTCGTAGTAGCTTTAATGTGTTCAGAGAAAGGCATTAGGTTATGTTGTTTCTGTTCCAGGAAACTCTGGTTGTGGGATCTTGGCAGGAGCATGAGAAGCTCCTGTTCCAGTTTAAATAGTTTTTATGACTAGTATTATATCTGTGGCAGTTACATTGGACATGTGATTTTAGCAAGAGCAATTCTGTTCTCTTAGGCATTCTGACAAGTTTGTTTCTTAATTCTGTACAAACCTGTGCTCTCTTCTTAATCGTTGTTTGTTTTGGTTTTTTTAGTTCAACAGACAAAGTGAGTGAAAAGCTGAAGCTTTCCAAGACTGGTGTATGCTTTTAAAGTCCCTTTCACAAGCAGTGCAGTTGTTCTGGCTTATTAATTATGTGAACCTTTGAGGAAATAATGGCTTGTTATCTCTTTGAAGTGTTGCAGGTGATACTGTTGGTGAACTGTAATGAATGTTTGATTGATTTTATTGTAATTACATTGTAATTACTAATTGTAATTTACTAGCAGATGTTGATGGCTAAAAATTGCTTTTACTATTTTTGGAAAGGGTTGTGAAATGTATTTATGTGCTGACTAATAAACAAAAAATCATGTATTTTGCATGGCCTGTAGGTTTGAATGTAGTGAAATAAACACATGCAGCTGATTGCTTTTTTTTGTTTGTTGAGTTGCACTGTGACTGCGCGTTGAATTTGGGTACTTCTTGGGAGCACCCCAGAAATAATGAAGGATTTAAGGAGTCAGTACCAGTGGATGCCTTTACATAAAGCTCAGAGGTCCCATTGTTCACTGGACAGAATTCCTGCTAATGCCAGTGAGGATTTTCACTGAGAGAAGGACGTGTGATCAGAGAGTTAGGTTGGAGCACCGTTTCCAGGTATGTGCAATGTTGCCTTGCAGTAGTTGTCCACTGGTTATGCAAACAGTTCCTGTGACAGCTTTCTGGGGATGTGGGCCCTTTATCTCCTTGGGCTGAGTCTGGCTGAGTGTCATAACCTACTTACCTGCATCCTCTACTTCTGTCGGGATAAATGTGCTGCCAGCTTTGCTTTGTCCCAGTTTGTACTGGGACATGTCCCAGTTAGTACATGTTAGGAGTCGTGTGCCAGAACGATACATTTGAAAATGAGGGAATTTCAGGAGGAAGATGTAAATAACAGTGGTCACAATGTCTCTGAGATTCCAGAATGACATTGCTGTAATTTACAGAGCAGGGACTGACTCTGATCCCAGCAGTTTATGTAACAGCCACCCACAAGTGAAGACAAAAGGATCCTTACAGGTGTAACATCGTCTTGACCTCAGCAGTGTTAGGCTGATTATCTTCTCAGTGGTATATAAACTTAATCAGGTGTATTTGTTTTAATGTGTACAAACACCTCTGGAGTGTGTGAATATTTGGTAGCTATGAATATTCAGGATGCAATTGGCTGCTCCTGTTGGGTTTTTGTTTCATCAGCTGTTCGGAATGTGCTCAGGCCCAGCCACAGCACACAGATTAGGGAAATGTGGGGTTTTCTAAGACTTTAAAAAAAAAAAATCTAGATTTGAATAAGTGTAAGTTTATTTTATTTTGGTTTTTTTTCCTTTTATTTTAGAATCATAGAATAGTTAGGGTTGGAAAGGACCTTAAGATCATCTAGTTCCAACCTCCTGCCAGGGGCAGGGACACCACACTAGACCATGTCACCCAAGGCTATGTCCAACCCAGCCTTGAACACTGCCAGGGGTGGAGCATTCACAGCTTCCCTGGGCAGCCCATTCCAGTGCCTCACCACCCTCACAGTAAAGAACTACTTCTTATATCCTGTCTAAACTTCCCATTTCAGTTTGAACCCATTACCCCTTCTCCTATCACTACAGTCCCTCATGAAGAGTCTCTCCCCAGCATCCCTGTAGGCCCCCTTCAGATACTGGAAGGATGCTGTGAGGTCTCCACGCAGCCTTCTCTTCTCCAGGCTGAACAGCCCCAACTTTCTCAGCCTATCTTCATACGGGAGGTGCTCCAGTCCCCTGATCATCGTCATGGCCCTCCTCTGGACTTGTTCCAACACTTCCATGTCCTTTTTGTGTTGAAGACACCAGAACTGTACACAGTATTCCAAGTGAGGTCTCACGAGAGCAGAGTAGAGGGGAAGGGTCACCTCCCTTGACCTGCTGGTCATGCTCCTCTTGATGCAGCCCAGGATATGGTTGGCTTTCTGGGCTGCGAGCACACACTGCCAGCTCATGTTCATTTTCTCATTGACCAACACCCCCAAGTCCTTCTCCTGAAGGCTGCTCTGAATCTCTTCTCTGCCCAACCTGGAGCTGTGCCTGGGATTGCTCCGACCCATGTGTAGGACCTTGCACTTGGCATGGTTAAACTTCATCAGGTTGGCATCAGCCCACCTCACAAGCGTGTCAAGGTCCCTCTGGATGCCATTCCTTCCCTCCGGCATATCAACCGAACTACACAGCTTGGTGTCATTGGCAAACTTGCTGAGGGTGCACTCAATCCCACTGTCCATGTCACCAACAAAGATGTTGAACAAGACCGGTCCCAACACCGATCCCTGAGGGACACCACTCATTACTGGTCTCCAGCTGGACATTGAGCCATTGACCACAACTCTTTGCGTGCAGCCATTCAGCCAGTTCTTTATCCACCGAGTGGTCCACCTATCAAATTGATGTCTCTCCATCTTAGAGACAAGGATGTCGTGTGAGACAGTGTCAAACGCTTTGCACAAGTCCAGGTAGATGACATCAAGGGCTCTACCTGTGTCCATCAGTTTCGTAACTCCATCATAGAAGGCCACCAGATTGGTCAGGCAGGATTTCCCCTTAGTGAAGCCATGCTGGCTGTCACCAAGCACCTTGTTGTTATTCATGTGCCTCAGCATGCCTTCCAGGAGAATCTGCTCCAAGATTTTGCCAGGCACAGAGGTGAGGCTGACTGGTCTGTAGCTCCCTGGATCATCCATTTTCCTCTTCTTGAAAATGGGGGTTATATTTCCCTTTTTCCAGTCGCTGAGAACTTCACCTGACTCCCATGATTTTTCAAATATGATGGACAGTGGCTTAGCAGCTTCATTCACCAGCTATTTTTCTTAAAGCCTTGCTTTGAATGCATCTATAAACATCCAGACATTCTGACTGCTAACAGAATAGAGCCTTTATGCCAACTGCGATACTATTTTTTTGCTAACCACAACTTTCTGGTCTTAGTTTAATGACTGGCTGAAAATATCACCATTAAGAAAGTGGTAAATGACACATCTTAGAAACAAGGTGATTTAACCTGTGAAATATGTTGAGCTGCTTTTGCTTAAGAATTGAAATGTGATAAAAATGCAGAAAGACAGGATTGTTAATACTTTAAAATAAAACCGTCTGCACAATAGTGGGACTGTTAAAAAGTAACACTGGTTTTGGAGGGAATGGCTGTTCTGTGGGATCTGAAAAAAAAAGGATCATATGTAGTTAGTGGAATTTCCTTGGTGGTCGTCCTTCTGTGTGAGATTTCACCTGCCTTTTGGAGACTGAGAGGTAAAACAGCTTTTCTGCTTTCTCAAGCCTGGTCAGATTCATGACTTAGAATTGCTAGATAATTAAATGGAACTAAGTTAAATGCATTTATCATTGCTTTTTCCATCCTTCTGTTTCTGCAGTACAGAGCTACAAAGCCCCATTTTTTATCCCAACATAGGTAATGGGTGAAACCTTTAATCCTTTTTCTTCCAGAAGTTTGCATTTAGCAAATGGCAAATTGAAAGCTTGTAAGAGCTGACTGTCAAGATGAGAGAGGCCAATGAACTGTATTTCTTATTCATAATCCTCTTCAGTAATCCTAATCCATATCAGATCTCCAGCCTTTCTTAAGCATCACATGGGAGAGGATTCTTGAAGCTGTTGAGAAGAACCATGCGGTAAATAAATCAAAGGGTCTGTGTGTGTTGCACACATGCTCTGCGCTGCAGGTGCTGGCAGGTATGGCAGTCTGTGCTGTGTGCCCAAGGGAGCAGCTTCCTTGATTATTTATATTCTGAGGAGGAGCTTCTGAATCTCTAATCAAGCAAATCACTTCAGAGCTTATTGATCATTCAGGGAGCTGAATAGAAGCAAGAACTTAAAAAGTGGAGCGCTTCTATTGTGTCTGCCTTAATAAACCCATAAGCTAGAAACTGATGGCAAGGTAAGTTTCATTTTTATTTCACTGTAACGTTTTGTGTTCAGAAGTAGTTACTCAGCGCCCATAGTTTGAAGTGAAATAGCCTTTTTATATGTCAAGCTGTATAAAACTGAAGTTCTCCTTTTTGGTACTGCAGTAAGTGTGCAGCTCCAAAGGTCGGTGCATGTGTAAATAAAACAAAACAGGCTTCGCCATCCCATTTCCAGCTGCAAGATGTGCCGAGTCTGATGTACACGTGGGATATATACAGGCACTTCCTCTAGGAGGGCAAGGCAGGACCATCACTTTCTCTAGTGCTAGTTAGCAGTTTTGTTCTTGGAGGAAATAGCTGACTCTTTTTTTCTTGGTTAATTTGTAGCTGTGGAACCATGTGCTGCAGGTTTTCTTTTAGCAGACCTTAGGATTTCTGTTTCCCTCTGACATCTCTCAGTTTTTCCCAATAAACTTTTAGTCAGCCTGTTGTACTCTTTCCTTGCCTTCCTATTCTGCTTATCTCTTCCGTCAGTTTTTGAATGCCTATGAAATTGTCAATTCAGTGGGGATTCAGTTGTACACATGATACATGAAGTGTGTCATCTTACCGAGGAGCCCTGTTGTTTTGGAGTGAGAGGGTGTTCCTTGCAGGAAGCCTTCAATTCATGTGGCTGAAGCAGCAAATTATTCACAGATCTGTGATGTGAACAAGCTCAGGGGTGTGACAATCTCTATTATTTGATTCAAAATGCTGTCACTTGCTTTGGTTTTGAAGGAGTTAAAGTAGTATTTACAGTAAGCCTGGAAATTCACCCAGGCTTTTTTTGGTTTTGTTTTGGGGTGGTTGACACAAATGGATTTGTGCTAGTTTTCCTTTATCGAGTTTTATTTAATATTATATGGTATTAAAGGAATCAGTAGCTTATGTTTTCAGAGTTGCAAGCAGAGCATATTGCCCGCTGCATTTGGAGGTGTATGTGAAGTCTGGCTGTTACTTGTTTCTCCCACCTTTAGAATGTGAACTGGTGAATGGGGAACATGCATCTTTTCTATATGCCTGTAGTCTTCCGCTGAGGCACTGAGCCCTGTTGTTCTGTTTGTTGTCTCTGATCACGTGTGACTCTTAAGTCCATGGGTTTTTTCGGTGATGCTCTACGAGGTGATGTGTACCTCATGAGAATGTACTGCAGCTTCTCAGGGAGAAGCACCAGGGAAAATATAAATATCTCTGCGGGAGGCAGTGGCGGCCAAGAGCAAGATGAGGGAGGGAAGCAGTTGGCATCATTTTGTCTCACCTAGCTGTTTAATACAGCCTGTATTTGAGGTGATGCTACTGTTCAAATTCATCAAGTCTTCATCTCTCTGGGGAGTGGTGCCTCTGTCCTGACCCTTCGAAATCCTTGGAGGTATGGTCTCTGCACAGCACCAGGCTTAATGTTGTTACAGGTGTTTATTTCCTTCTCTCCCTTTCTTAACTTCCTCCTCCTCCAGTTCTGGGTTTGAATAAAAATCTGTACAGTTCTTGTGCCAGACAGCCTGGGAGTACTCTAGTGGTAGTATGTGACTGTTGGCTTTTTTCCAGAGGAAAGATGTCTGACTGTGAGCGATATTCTGGTTGTCCTCAAAGCGAGAGATTTCAGAATTTGACCTGATCTTGAAATAGGATCTGTTTGCTCCGAGCAGAGATTTCCACAGCAGTGATGTTGTAGAAGCCTGGCTGTCTGTCCTTTTATACAGGCAATTGATGGGACCTGTGCAGCTGATGGTATAATATGCTCCCACACTCAAGCAGATCCACAAGGTGAAGGAAAGCAGTGTTTAACAAAGCTGATTGATTACTTTCTTATGGTAGCTGATTGTTATTTTAGACTTACCTCCCCTCTAGCTGTGGTACTGCAAATAGATTTTAATACCGTCTCTGTGTTCATCCATCATAATGAGAATTATCTTTCATGGATGGCTATATGCATGAATATTTGTCTGCATATACTGATTGTTAATGAATCAACTTAATGACTTCTATACAGAAGACAAGAAAGTAGCTGGAAAAATCTGGTAGTGGAAGATGTACTTGGGCACAAGACAGGCCACCTGCTTGTTGATCTCAAGTGTTTATATATTTAATTATAGATTCTCAGCGCTGTGGGACATGTTGCAGCTGTCTTGATTCTGACTGAATGGTCTTTCCTGCATCTCTCTGGTGGTTTTGAAGATACTGGACCAGACTGCAAAGTTCTAGGAGCATTGGTCAGAGAACATGGGATCTGGTAGTTCTGGAAACGCCAACTACAAATACTCCCTACAGAAGTCTGAAAATGGTGAGTGTCTCTTTGAAAAGTCCTTGAGTGTCTGCTCCTGCACCTGCTGTTGGGAAGTTGCAGTGGATCTGTTTCTTTTCTGAGTTACCTGGCTTTCTTCATAGTATTGAGTTTGAGGTCACATCTTTCAGTATCCTGTAACAAGAAGTCTCAGCTGTCAGACAAGAACACCAATAGGCATGAGAAAATGACAGCTAGACCAGGGTTAGTTAAGAATCAACAAAACCTAAACAGAAATTAAGCATCAAAAAGCAATTCAGTTAGAACTAACACTGAAGGATTATCAGCTGCTGGCTCTTAAAGCTGTAATGATTTCTTTTTATGAAACCCTCTGTATGGTAGTATCAGCTTTGTGGGTGTGTGCTTAGGTCTGTTGTGGAACAAAAGGAGATTATGAGTAAAACTTTAAATAGAACGAAGTGTAAAGAAGTAAATGTTTGTTTCCTTTGTTGTTTGAAGCATTTGGCATTGGCAGAACAGCAGAATAGTGAAAACTGTTTCAGGAGCCTCGGAAAGAAAAGTGGTAACTGCACATAGAAATTAAGGAAGTGAGGATGCCATTGTGACTCAGCCTTTTTGATTGTAATTTTATTTGTTGAAAATCTCCCTCCAACTTTTATTTAAATAAGTTAAATCTGCTATTGCCTGTAGCACCAGAAAACCACAGACCTGCCCAACAAGTTCAGGGCTGTTTTATGATAACGACTTGTCTATAGCAAACAAAGTATACCGTAAAACTAGTTACTTATTTGAAGCTCTGCATGAGACCCGCTGCCCCATCAACAGCTTCCCATGGCAGTAAAACCTCTCTGAATTTCTTGTGTCTGGTTCTCCAAACCCTTCAGATCTGGTGATCTGCAGATGTGGAGCTGCTTAGAAGTTTCCATCCAAGTACAGAGTGCCAGGTGTTGTCCTAACCTCTTGCATAAGGCCCAGAGGCTGTCCTCGATAGAAAGCATAGCCAGTAGAGCTCTGATGAACTGGCCCTTGAGGGGCCTGAGGGAGGAAGGCGATGGGGGAGCCCAAGAGGGGGTTCCTCAAGCCTAGATCCTGTGGACTGATGTGTGAACTGTACTGCTAGCATGAACAGTGGATTTTAGTATGAGTGCTGCCACTTTGACATGCTTTCAGTAGCTTACGTGGTGATGTATGATTCAGTTTACTGCTTGGATCCCCATGAAATGTGGATAAATCTCTTTCTCTTCCTTCTTTATTCTTTTTTTCTAAACTAGTACAAACACTGCCAGATGAAACTCACCCAGGTAAGCTGGTGAATTACAATACCTGGCTTTTTCAGTTGCAGAGTCAGTCTCTGTAAAGTAGCATAAAAACCCAATGTCTCGCCCATGTGGAGCTTAAAATTATGTGAATGGTAGTAGATATGCTCATTGTATGTTTGATAATGAGTCTTTTATAGATTTGGGTTTTAATATTTCAAAGAATTTAGCTTTCATTGGTGTATGTGGAGTCCCAGCTATGAATTTCTGCTCGGTATTCACTTGAACTATATCTGACTCCTACCACAGTAACTAGGCACTTACCCAGTGTTAGCGGAATGCAAGATATTTAGAAGTTGTTTATTTTAGAGAATGATAGTTACTGTGATTTTGGTTATATGCCAGCCAAATTACTGTGCAGGGAGTGAGGTAGCTCGTGTCATGTCAGTTATAAAAGAGCCTTGAAGAGGTAGCATCATGAGCACCAAACTGCAGGAAAAAAGTCAGCCTTTCTTTTCTCACAGTGCAGCAAATTAGTAAGCATTTTTGTTTTCAAGATATAAGGCTCAGGCAAAGACTACATAAGTTATTCTTGAATTAAGGCCAGCCAAGTCTTACCTTCTTGCCCATGACTTCACCACGACTCAGTTCCCCAGCTGCACAATAGTGATAGCCCTTCATGTTTTGTGCTTTGCAGCTCCTACTCTTGTAACAGTAACATAATTTAGAAGGATTATTATTTTCTATACATAAGCCATCAGGACATCTTATTTAGGTAAAGGTCAATGTTTCCTGCTCAAGCACAGGGAGGTTGGTTTACGTTGCATAATTAGTGCAAGCTAATTGAATTAATGTGATCTCTTTGTCTTTTGCCAGCACATAGCAGTCTTTGGGGTACAGGTGTGGTGTTGTTTTCTTTTTAATCAAGTTTCTCCACCCCACACCCCCCATTGCTCTCCCTGCTTTGGTGAACATGGCAGTGCTCTCTCACAAACCAGATACCAAAGGAACACAAGCTTCTGCAGCAGGGCTAACTCTGTCATCTCCATTTGATTCTGGTGCTAGCCTGTAGATAGAGCAGTCATCCTTCCCCCTCTCAGCTAAAGATGCCACAGAGAAGCAGTGTTAGAAGTTGTTTTAGATGTAGGGCTCTAGGGTAGGGCTTCAGGAAGGTACACAGAATTTATCAAAAGAGAGATAAGTTACAAAGCTGTTTGGCAGGGTGCTGTAAAGTAACCAGGCAGTCCGTATGGTGTCAAGAGCAGCTAAGGAGGATGGAGTTGTTTCTAGAGGTCCTAGATTGTGGCAGAACATGAAAAAGCAAATGGGACTCTGCACCAATGTACTTCAAATATGCACACACCCCATATGAAAGAATATTTTAGTGGAAAACACTGGAATGGGGAAAATGCAGAGGAATGGTTATGGTTTAAATATCAGGGCAAATAGTCATAATTTTCTGCACTTTGTTCCTTCCATGTCAATAAGTGGCCAAAGATCTGTCTCCCTCTTTTCACTGTGGGTGTTAATTTTGTCTTTCTTTTAGTCTAAGAAAATGGTATGTTAACATTGATGCTAGAATAGATCCCTTCTGAATTTTGTCCAGAACAGTAAAACCTGAGGAATTGATTTGGCTTAGAAGGAAGCTGGATAATCCCTGTATTTTTAAGGTTCCGGAAGGGGACTCTGTCTTGTTTTCCCCCACCTCCTGGTGCACCTCAGTCAAATCTCTAGTTTCCTGAAGCCACAGAACCTAGACTGTAAGATGGATATGAAAATGATCAGGGTAAATAGAAAGGGAAGAAATTGCCCATTAGTACTGAATAGCACATTTGGATCTTTAGGCCCTAATAAGCTGTTGTTAATGCTGGTGCTGAGGAGCCAGCAGTGATGGTTAGAAGTGCTTCATCAGAGGTCTCTGGTCAGGCAGAGTCAGATCAACCTCTCACAATACGCTGAAAAGCTGTGGGTGTTCTGTTACCCTTAGTATTTAGGTATCAGAACGCCTTTCCTGAAGAAGAGAGGACCCTCTGCAATTTTCAGGGTCAGGAAAGGAGCTGTAGCAGGATGCCTCAGCTGCAGCCAGTGCAGCGCAGCATGCTGGTTCTGGTTTTGTCCCCAGCTTTCAAGGCAGCTGTCTTGATCCAGCAGTGGTACCGGCGCTATGTTGCTCGCCTGGAAATGCGCCGACGCTGCACCTGGAGAATCTTTCAATCCATAGAGTACGCTTGTGAGCAGGATCAGATCAAGGTAAGGTGCCATGGAAAAGACCCTAGAGGAAAATACACAGGAGGGTGGTTTCTGTGCCACAGGCTCACTCATTTCTGGCTACTGGCTGGTAAATCTCTAAGTACTTCAGTGGGCCAAGGACTGGGTTTCCTGCCTCTTCTTACCATGTTGACTTCCTGTCTGCTTATGCCTGATGAGACCCTAAGGAATGAGTCATGAAAGAAAGCTGTAAGGACCATTTAGTATTGTTTTTCCTGAGTTGGACACAATAGACAATGCTATTTGTTTTGTTATACTTTAACTGTGGTTGATATTCTCTTATGTGGTTACCTTGCTTGCTGTCAGGCAGGGAGAGGGAGGGCTTATAGATGCACTTCTGCCTCTAAGGGTGAAGGTAAAGCTACTTTGGTGATTTGATCACAAGATAGTCAAACTAGAATTGGTATAGTATGCTTTGTTGTACACACCCAACAATGTGAGAAGGGCTTAGACAATACTTCTAGAAAGAAGATCCTGTTAAGTTGCTACTCTGCAGGACTTCATTCCAGGATGAATGATGATGGGCTTGCTCTCTTCTTGCAGCTTCACAACTTCTTCAGTTACCTCATGGATCACTTCACACCAAGCAGCAGTAAAGAGAGTAAGTTTCTATGTGCCACTTGTAGATGAGCATCAGCAGCTCTGGTTGCACCCTGTATTGATTCATTGTCCAGTGCTGCCCCTTCAGGATGGCAAGAGGAACCAAAAGAGTCTAAAGAGTGATGGCATCAGGAATTTGGGTAGGGAGTGAATTGTCTGGAGACTGTCAGAGCTGTGCAAGGAATGTGGGACAGTTCCTGCTCTTTAGTAGCTGGAAGGGGGCATAGAAGCTCAGTATGTTTGCTACGAATAGAATTAGAAATCTCTAGGGTATCTATCCATCTGATTTATAGTTAACCTCTCATTTATAATTGAGGTGTGTGTGGGGAGAAGTGCTGTGGGAACCAATACTGTAAGTTCCTTAATCTGCAGAGAGCATTATCTTAGTGCTGGGAACTTGCTAAAGAGCTTAGCTCTAAAATCTCATGGTAGTAAGTCAAAACTAGCCATTTACTTTGCTGACCATAACCTACTGAAGCATTTGCTCCTTCCTTTCCAATTGCCACCCTTTTTCTTACAACCACCCTACATATTTTACAGCAAAACTATTGAGGAGGACTTTTTTTCAGGGTCTGTATACAAGGGGACAATAGTGTCCTGTTCCTAGAGTTGGGCTCTGAGATGTTACAGCACTAAAAACAGGGGCATGTGTATTTATACAAATTTTGTGCAGCACTGAGAATGTAAGTGAAAGCTTACAAAAACCAGCAGGATGCAGGAGATGGTTCATTATGATACGGCTTGCTTTTGCATGTCATGGAAAATAAGATTTCAGTTAGCCATGGCAACCAATGTCCATCTGGCTCTACCGAAGCGTTGCTAGTGTAGCTGCGAGCACTGCCTGACACATAGCACATGGAAACTTGTCCCTGCAGCCTTTTCCCCTACTGCAAATTCTGTAGTGGTGTCAAACCGGAAGCTACCTCCCACCCCTGCCATTGCTTATGAGCTCTAACCTAACCAAACAGTTTTTCTTTAGCAGATCACTGGAACAGTGCATTGAGCCAATCTAACTTTTCCTTGTCTCTATTTTTAAAACAACTGACCCATCTGCTGTCCAGGGGATTTTATCAGTCGCATGTTCATCAGTGGGGAAAGCTTCAAAGAGGCAGAGCTGGAAAAGTACTGTGACTATGAATCCATAGAGGTGCCAGACTCCTACACCGGACCCCATCTCTCTTTCCCACTCCTTCCTGACCACGCGACTGCCTTGCTGGAAGCTTTCAAACAGAAACAAGTAAGGATCCCAAAAGGAACCATGCTTTCCCACCCTCTGTGCAAGGGTCTAGGATAGACAGTTTGGTTTTAGCCTTCCTAACCAGCTAAGCTGATTGGAGTATAACAAGCTGGCAGGCTGTGAAGGAAATGGAGCTGGCAATGATTTGGTGTTTCCCCCTTACCACAGACACTTTTTCCCTTTCTGAAAATGCAGTTCTAACAAACCCCAAAACTTTTCATAGGTGTGTACCAATATTAATCTGAATTTCATTTTAAAAGGGAACAAAAACCCCACCCCCACAACCGTCCATGTTGAAACATTCTGTCATTTTTTGTTGCAATTCCTCAATTCGTTAAAAAGTTTAGGATGTCCCAAATGGAAGCAGCTGATTGAAGTTATGTTTTGTGCCATGCCGCTTTGACTTATGTTTACAATGTAAAATGTGAGGGTTTTGCTGGGGAAGTCCAGCACCAGTTCAGCAGCGTTAACAAGACAATTCCTTGTACAATTGCAGTGTTCTGTTGCCACCCCTCAGTCAAGGCGCTGAACTGCAAAACAGGCCACAGGGCCCTTCTCCAAACAAAATGACATAAAACAAAGGTCTCTAGTGCCTTGACGAGTATTAAATGCCTACACCCTGGGAACATTTGTGCAGGACATGTGGGAGTTCACAGCCTGGTTTAATGTGGAAATGGCTAAGAAAGATCTAGAAATGCACCTTCTTACCTGTGATGCTGGGCTGGAATTTCTGCTGCTCTAGGAAGCGGTGTTGACTAGGGCTTTTGGATTGCCCTGCCAGTGCTGAGACTGTTCTGGGTCAGTCTCCTCAGTCCTGCTGTTTCCCAGTATTGGCCACACCTTGTTTATGAGCCCATAGGTCAGCACTGTTGTCCCAGTGAGAGCTTCTGCCATCCAGGCTATCAATCACTGGTGGGTCCTCGGGACCTTTGACAGAGCTGCGTTGCTGCTCAGAGGTCACTGATTCCTGCTTTAATCCCTTCGCTTTCTCCTAGTAGCAGCTCCATGCTCGCTATGTCTTAAACCTCCTGCATGAGACCAGGAAGCACCTCAAGCAGTTGCCAAACATCAGTCATGTCTCCACGTGCTACAGCGAGGAGGTCACTGTGTGCGGTAGGTCTGGGAGGGGGGGTACTGCACAACCTCTGGGGCAGATCACTTGTGTGGAAGGGATGGGAAAGATATCAAATGGTAGCAAGCACGTGTGCTCTCCTCGGTACTGAATGTGGAACATAAATGAGGTCTGTAAGCAAATGCTTGTTTGCACTGAGAGGCAACTGGTGCTGTCCAAAACATTCAGGTTTACCCTACAATGCTTTAATGTGAGCTGCTGTAAAGACTAGCCTGGAGGGTGGAGGGAGCACGCCTGCATCTTGACCCACTTTCTGCTTGGTCTAGAGCAGGAAGGAAGCAGGGCATTGAGGGAACGTGATTTGTCTGTTTGTATCCTGTGTTTGGCTTCTGGGACAGATTTTGGGATACATCATTGACAAACCCTGCCCCTAGATGGTAACTAGTTTATTATTTCATATGCAAAGCTTTCTCCGGTGTAATGATCAGTTTCTTGTGTCGTGTTGTATCATCATCATAAGAGATAAAAGAACGAAACTTCTGAATCAGAGGCTTCAGAAGCTAGTGTGGGTTTTTTGGTGTTCTCAGGTGTCAGCCTTTACATCATGTCATTTTCCTTTGGGCACAAGCCTCAGTATAAAGAAACTTGTACCTTGAACTTCCCAAATATTTCAGTTTGTTTCAAATTTTTCATTTCAATATTTCAAATATTTCAATTTCTAGAGGCGATACATTATAGGAAGTTATTTATTGGTGTCTTTTAAAATTGAAAGGAACCATACTATGACTTGTCTTTTTGTGCCTGTTAGGAGACTTGCATGGCCAGCTGGATGACTTGTTCCTCATATTTTACAAGGTAGGCACCAAATCTGGAGAGGGAGGCTGGCCAGGCATGGGGAGAGGGACCACATGGGTCGTGCTGAGAAGTGTTTGCATAACTGGGGCCTTCACATGCAATTCTCCGGGTCAGTTTGATCAGTTTGGCTTCACAAAGCATCAGCTTATTCCCTTGCTGAAATCTGATTTACGTGTACATTTGGGAAGTGACAGTGGACATTTTTGTTAAGCACTGATACCAGTGGCAACTCTTCCTGACTGACAGCTTTCACTTGTCAGTGCATTTGCTGCTGAGCACCTACAGGATAAAAGTAGGAGTCAGGACCTATTGCATAAGGTAACCTGGGACAGGAGTGAGAGCATGTGGGGCTGGTAGGGAGAGGTACATGGAGATTGTGGGGAGGCCTCTCTTGTGACATCTGCCTGTTCCTTGCTTTTACAGAATGGCCTTCCTTCCCCTTCTAAGTCCTATGTGTTCAACGGGGACTTTGTAGACAGAGGCAAACAGTCCCTTGAGATCCTCATCATCCTCTTTACCTTCCTCTTGATCTATCCAAAGGAGGTTCACCTCAACCGTGGGAACCATGAGGACCACATGGTCAACTTACGGTACGGGTTCTGTGTGGGGCTGGTTGCAATGTCAAGGGTGTCATTGCGAAATCCCACTGAATTTCCTTTCTCCTGTTCCTTTAGCTATGGTTTCACCAAGGAAGTAATGCATAAATACAAGGTAGGTATACTTTTGTATCTCCTTTACCAGGTGAGAAGTGGACTTTAAAGCCCTGATGCTTTTTAGCATGTTTTCCTTTCTGACCTGTCCTCCTAGTTGCATGGGAAGAAAATCTTGAAGATGATTCAGAATGTCTTTTGCTGGCTGCCCCTTGCCACCCTGATTGATCAGAAGGTCCTCATTATACATGGGGGCATCTCTGACACCACCGACCTGGACGTGCTTGAGAAAATTCAAAGGAACAAAGTAGGTTTCATTTCCTAAACATTGCAAGAGACAACAGTGTTTCTGATCTGTGGTGAGGAGCTTATTTCTAGAAGCCATCTTGGCTGTTGATGGTCTTCCTAGACAAACTGCGTTTAGGTACAGGCTTGGAGGGGATCACTTTGGTTTAATAGTGTATGTGCAGGAGGTGTAAAGGGAAGAGGCATTCTTGGCTTCTGAAATGTGTAAGGATTAGTCCTTTCCTCATTCTGCCAACTCATTCCCATTGCAGATTAAATCTATGTACTCCATCTTTTGTGAAATGTCTGAGCAGCTTAAAGTCAATGAAGAAGAGTGATCTGTAGTTAGGACGGATGGAGGGCTCCAGCTGTAAACCCAGAATGGCATATACAAGAGGATGACACTAGTAATTACCCACAGTTAATTAGCATTTGATGGTAGCAAAGGGAGTTGAGGCTTGGGTCACTTGACAGTCTGCCAGTGGAAGATGTTAGAGCTGAAGATACTGGTTTCCAAGTGGTGTGATCAGGTCTCTTTTCTCTTTTACCTCTTTCAGTTTGTTTCTGTATTGAGAGGAAAGAAAAGAAAGAAGTCAAATAGAAATGTGGAAATACAGGAAACAAGCGAGGAGAACAAAGCAGAGACTGACCCAGCAGGGAATGAGGCAGCTCACAGTTTACCTCCCTCACCCCAACCAGTCCAGGCTCCCAGCACGGCCAACAGGCTCGAGTTCTCCAGGTGGGTCCGGCAGACGGTGCAGGAGCAAATTGAGTGGTGCCGCCGGCTGGTGGACATCAGCGACTCAGAGGAGGAAGAGCTCACCTATGCCAGCGTGGTCTCCTTGACAGACTTGGATGGGTCGTGCCGGACTCGCCAGGAGGACTGGAAGCAGGTGAGTAGTCTAGTGGGGCCCTGAGCTTGGTGGGCTGTATGTGCCTCCTGCAGGTTTGCTCTCTGATACGAGAAATCTCAGTGCAAAACATGTGGGTCAGTGCACAGATCTCGCTGTATGGTTGTATAATTAAAACTGCTGCTCTGACATAGAGCAGAGCAACAGTTTTTCTTGAATCACGGCAGGGAAGAGAAAGAATAGAATAGACAAGACTGACTGTAGAGCCCAGGGGTTATATCGCTGGCTGTGTATGTGGGGTACCTGAAGTCAATCTGTAGGTAATTAATGAGCATGTCATTTGCTGACAAGTGAGTTGTGATGTTGTGTGCTAAGAGCAGACTGAAGGTTTTAGTTGGGTTGCCCTGTGAGTAGGTTGCTAGGGAGTGTCAGAGCCTGGGAATTTGCTTACCTGTCTGTGTTAGACCAGTCTGTCTGTAAGTCCCTTCTGTGTGCTCTGAAACCATCGTTCCTTACTCCATGTTACATGACAACTCAGCACTGCGCACCTTATCAGAATAAAGCTATAGATTGAGGTCAGGGTTAAAGAGATTAAACTTTAATCCAAATAGCAGTTACTGAGTCAGCACTTACATTTCTGGAGGCTGTGGAATGTCCTGGCTAGAGTGCCAAGGAATTTAACACTAAGCCTGCTCACGGCCTCAAGATCTGCCAGGTGTTCTTGCCCTGGGACTTGTGTTTTGGTATGGAGGAGGTCAGGCAAGGCTCTTTGAAATCTTAGAGGCAGCAAAAGGAAAGCTTGTATCAGGCCTGATTTATGGACAGCCCTCTTCCCCCAGGCCTACAATATTGTCACCTCTGTGGTGGACCAGATCTGTGACAGTCCTGCAGAGCAGTATGGCAGTTCAGCTAGGATGCAGCAAATACCGCTGTTTCCCTGCACTATGGTAATAGCAGCACTCCAGGGAGGATTTGGAGGCAGAGCTGTATTTGCTTCGTAAACTTTGATGGGTGGTTTCTGTTGGGTACGCTTCATTCAGTAAATGTTTCACATCCCTTCAGATCTTAGACATTCTCTGGAGTGACCCCATGCCTCAGGAAGGCTGCATAGTAAATACGGTGCGAGGCGGTGGCTGCTACTTTGGGCCTGACGTGACAAGGAAGATCCTTGAGAAGTACAACTTGCAGTTCCTCATCCGCTCCCACGAGTGCAAGCAAGAGGGCTACGAGTTCTGTCACAGCCGGAAGGTCGGTGAGGGGGATGGCATGAAGGATACTTGGGTTTCCATTCTGCCAGGGTGCATGTTCTGTGGTGGCTTCTCTCAGCTCTGCATTCCTTCCAACAGGGCTTGGTTAGGTACATACAAAATAATTGAACGGCCTTATTGGGAGTTACTGAAGTGTGTTTCCAGATGAGGTCTTAGGTCAGCACAGTCTGCAGCCACCTACACTGTGAGGGGCATTCATGTGCAGGCAAAGCATGTTCTCATGCATGGTAGCTGAGATTTGAACCCGTTTGTGCAATTGCCCCCACTTAATGCAGCTGTTTCTGAAGATGATGTACAAAAGGTGTTACTAAGCTGCTGCAGCAGTGTTGCTCTTGAAAGATTCAGAGTCACTTCAGTGACTTCCATAGGGGCACTTTTGACTCCATTAAGTGCAGTAGAGAGTGGAAGTTTGTCAGGAGAACACAGTGAAATCACAGAAGTTCAGCATGTGGTCAGATACACATTAGGAACTGCACTGCCCTCAAACTCCAACCTGTAAGTCTTCCAGGCCACCTTACTCTTCCTTTTCCACATAAAACATGGTGCTTTCAGTCTGTTAACTCCAGATAGGATTGGTTGTGTTGTTTTCACAGATACACGTGTATATTATATAGGATGTATGTACTGATCGTAAATATCTCTTTTTGTTTTGGGGTTAGGTGCTGACCATATTTTCAGCCTCAAACTACTATGAGATTGGCAGCAACAGGGGAGCCTACGTGAAGCTGGGGCCAGACCTCGTCCCCCATTTTGTTCAGTACCAAGCCAACAAGGCAGCCCATACTCTCACTATGACCCAAAGGCAAGGCTTTCCAGTTGCGCTGTATTCACCAAGTCAAAATTCCAAAAGGGAAAACCTGGGGAGCTTTGAGAATGTTTGACTTTGGAGCTGATCTTTCACAGCTTGATTTACTGAATAATAGCACTAGAGGAGGATTCCAGCTTTGTGCGGGCTCAAGGGCTGAGGAGGGAGCTTACAGGATCAGAAACTTAGAGACCGCTGATTTTCCAGTTGCTCTTTTCAATGTCAAATTTAAGTTTTGTCGCTTGCTGAGGTTGCCTTCTGCTTTACTTCACAAATTGATGCAGGGCTGTGCTTGTCGTGTACTGCTTCGTCAGGAGCAGTTAGATGCAGCTGTAGCTGTGCAGAGCAGCTGTGCGAGGGGCTGGGCAATGCAGGGACAGGCTGGAGGACTGGGAGGGTGCAGCTTCTCTCATGCTTCATGGCAAGCCCTTAATATGCTTCTCTCTTTTCTGCACCCTTCAGAATCAGCAGAGTAGAGGAGTCAGCCTTTCGAGCCTTGCGGGAAAAGCTCTTTGCTCACACTTCAGCCCTCATCAGCGCGTTCAAGGCCTATGATACGGACAACACGGGTGAATTTGACCTGGAACATGTCTGTTGTGTCACTTGGGAAGGGCTGTGTAGTCTCTAGATGTTCCTTCATCCCCGGAGTCTAAAATCACAGGGAAGAGGGGAGTGAGGGATGTCCTTTGTAGCAGCTGTCTCTGTCAGAGCCTTAAGGAAGGAGCTGAGAGTTCATAACAATACATCTGCCAGGAGTGCTGTGCTGGGGCAGCTGCCAAGATGTGTTGTTGAGTTCTGTCCATTTGCTGGCTGGGGGACAAAAGGGACACAGTGGTGGGCTGCTTCTGGGTAGAACTACTTTCTTGCTTTCTTCTCTGGCAGCGGAACTGTTGACAGAAGTTCAGTTCAGCTGTTCCAGCAGCTGCTAACCTAGAGGATTTTCCATGTTTCTGGGTTGCTGAGGAAATACTGCTGCAGCTGTGTAGGCCACAATCTGCAGGGTGACCCTGGCTGTAGCCCACAGAATTATAATGAAATATCCAACATTAGTGTCTTCCTGTTGTTCAGATGATTGCAGGCTCATGACCCTGACTTCTTGCAATGATCAAAATCTTGCTGAGCCGGGGGGAGCAGCAATGCCTGATGCCTGTACAGCCATGTAGGGCTTTTGCCTGTACCAAAGAGCTCAAGTGTGCCATGGAGAAATAATGCTGTTGCTGTCAGCAGCACTGCAGACTGTGTATGCGTACTGCTTTAGGCCTTTTACTTTGCTTTTATGTGCTTCCAGCTGTCTGATTCTCAGAGGTCTTTTCCTTACAGGAAGGATCACGCTGAGCAACTGGGCAACAGCAGTGGAGTCAGTCTTGCACTTGGGATTGCCCTGGCGAATGCTGAGGCCGCAGCTCGTGCACAGCACGGCAGATGGCATGCTGGAATACAAGTCCTGGCTGGATGACTTGGCCATGGAGCGGCGGAGCCGAGAGGTAAGGACTCATCCCCTTCCATCAAAGCATGATGCAAAGCATGTCACCACATCCCTTCAGCATGTGGAACCAAGAAAGGTACTACAGGGGAATTGATGCTTCTTGTATAATTCAAAATCATACTGAAGTTGATGGAAAAGCTTGCGTGAATTGAATCAATCCAGAAACACTCATTCCATTGTAGAAATAGATGATGCATGTGCGATCAAAGCCTAGAGGTAGTTTTGGATGCAGGCTTTTGAGTAGGAAAACTATATTCCATTCTCTGAGTCACAGTTTTTGTAATTACACCCAGCAAAAACAACTCTGCAATGGTTAAAAAGCATAGTCCAAGTCATTGTCTTCTCTGTTAGCCTAGAAAAGCCATGTTTGGAAGCAGTAAGTTGCTACAATGCAGTTGCACAGAGGATCCAGTCATCACCAACCTGTTTCATAAGGCACACGATGCTAAGTGCGCTGCTGGCAAACTCTTGAGAGCAGAAAATGTTTTCATTTATGTGAAGGTAGCAGCAACTGCTCAGAGAAAGCAGACAGCTGTCAGAAGGGCAGGAGCATGAGTGTATTGTCTTTCAGCACATCCAGACGAGCTTGCTGGAAGTAATTTATCGAAACAGATCCAACCTGGAGACTATATTCAGGATCATCGACAGAGATCATTCAGGTAAGCAGGTCTGCAGAGGGGGTTGGTCACTGCGTTGTATTCTGTTCTACTTTTGGGCCCCCTTTAGGATGCACAAAGGCATTTTTATTCAGTGGTTTAAGGCTTCAGTCTTTTTCCTCCCTCAAGAACTTCTGAAATGTCACTGTGTGATTCCACTAACTTGATGTATTTTGAAGGGCTCTGTGCAGTCCAGGTAGAGAATTAATAATTCTTTGTTCTGAACTTCAGCAGAACAAAAACTATAATGAGAGCACTGATAGTAATGCAGAATACTCAGGATCTTGAGTGTTACCTGTTTTCAAGCAGTCATCTCCACCAAATTACTTTGGGCAAGAGAAAATACAAGTCTTTGGCTTCTTTTGTTCTCCCAAATTGCATTATGTCTCTTTACTGCTTTAAGTCGCATTTTAATCAGTGTTCTCCATGCTGGGAAATTTAGTTGCAGCATGTGAAATGTATATGATGAATGATTTTTTTGCTTCTTTTAAGGGTATTCAGGTAGCAGAGGGGGGATGAGAGTTCAAGCCTGAGCAGGGGTCCCTCCTTGCAGCAGTGCCTGTGGTGACTTTGCGCTGAGGCGGCTGTGGCCTTCCTTTCTTCTCCACAGGTCTCATCTCATTTGAGGAATTCCACCAAACCTGGAAGCTGTTCAGCTCCCACATGAACATTGAACTCACAGATGATGGCATCAATGACTTAGTTCGCAGCATTGATTTCAATAAGGATGGAAACATTGACTTCAATGAGTTCCTAGAAGCCTTCCGCCTTGTCAAACAGTCACAGTAGTGAGAACCTGGTGTGGGTTGCCACCTCCAATGCCTTGACTGCCCATGAAGCCAGGACTGCCCCCCACTTAACAGCAGAGCATGCCTGCAAATATGAAGTGGGGAGAGACAAGGCAGATATCTGGAGCACTTCTTGGTTGAAAATAGCGACTGCTATAGCCAACAGCAGTGATCCATTTTGGGAAGGAAATGTAAAATAGATAAGCTGCACTTCAAATTTGGCCATTTTTAAGAAGGAGCTGTTTCAAGTAGAACTTCCTGCTCAAAGGGAAGATGCAACTTAGCTTATCTTGTCAATGCATGTGATGAAATGTTACAGGTCTACTTCCAGTGTAGCAAAATGGAAGTACTTCTTGTAGGTAGTGTTTTAAGCTGGTAGCAACTGCTGAAGCACAACTTCCCATTTAATAAACATTTTTTTCTACATTGCTGGTTCTGGGCTATTTTGTTTATCAATTCTTTTTTTTGTGGTTAATGAACAAAATTATTCTGTCTCTATCATAAGAGACTCCTACTGCAGAGGATAATGTATTTTTGTTTCAGTTATTCTGTGACTCTTGTAATAAGGAAAAAAAGGCAACTTGGGTGGGGAAGCTGTCTCTCCCGTGCTTCTAGAGGGCCCCTGCTCTGGAGTACTTAGTGCTAGGTAGGATCTAAGGACTATGACCTTGTATTTTAGTTGGGGATAGAGGCTGCCAAGCAGCTCTCTGGTCTGGGGTTTGATATCTTGTTACCTGCAGTGCCTGCAGGAGAGTGACATGCATTAACCTGGAGCTGTCAGTAGGTGCACTGCTTTGCTGATGCAACACCATGCACACGTTATTACAAAGTCAGACTGAATTTATTACTCTCCAGCAATCAAAAAAGGGCAGAAGACAACATCCAGAGATTGTGTTGTTATTTAAGGGGCAGCAAAGCTTTGTATAATTCACATAGGTCAAGTGACTTGCAGTCCAAAGGAAGGAGAGAAAACGAAAACATCAACTTCCAGTAGCTTGCCCCAGTAAGCTACTGGTATTGCAGACACAGCGTCTGCAACATACATACTGACATACATACAGCAACATACGGATCTGTAATGATTTAAATTAGCTGTTTACATAAGGATGTTAACTTGATTATTTTGACATAAACATGGATGTGGGCTAAGCTTTCCTCAGACCAAGTCACAGCTGGAACAATTCCATCAGTACTGCATTTCCAGGACAAGGCTGTTGTAAATAAAGGGGGGGAAAAAAAAAACGCAACCCAAGATAAAAAAAGGAAACATGTACAACAGTACATAGAGTTTCATAGTAAACCAGTATCTGAACAGATTCAGTTGTCCTTCTTTTACTGAAGCATATACAGCTTTATAAATATAAACCTTCCAAAGGTCAAGTTTAAAAGCTTAGGAGAGGCTTTGCTAATTCTAAAGATAACAGCCAAAATACCACTGCTTTTAGAAAGTATGTATGTGGTTTATTTTTTTATTTTTATTTTTTAGCCTTGCAAGGTAAACCATGAACTTGAGTAACACATTCTGTGTCAGCCCAGCAGCATCCACTGTGTCAACTGAAGACAACTCCTCTGGGAATGCTCTCATTCAGTTCCTGTTCTATAAGTTTGATGTCCTCCAAGTCGTCCTTTATGATGCTAATTAGGTGACTCAGGCCTTCTTGCTGCTGCTTCAGATGCTGCAGACAGATAGTTTAAAAACCACCATGAGCATAGTCCAACTTAACAGATTTAAAGTAGTATTTCTCAAAGGTACCGTGGCCTTGGCTGATTGAAAAGCCTGGTATAATTTCTTAGACAGATCTCCCAAGTTCCTGTGTAGCTGGCTTAAGTTATGAAGTTCAAAGAGCATCCCCAGATTCTCCCCAGTAATACCTACTTGCTTGATTTCCCTTAAGAGGTCTGCATCTACATAATAGCGCTCTTCAGCCCGCACAGCTCCAAAGTGGTTTTGCATCCTGATTTGGGACATGAGCTCATTCAGTCTGCCCTGGGAAGAGAGACAGGCTTAAACCAAACCCAACTAATTCACAGCTGTCAGAGCTTTAGCATGTACCACTACTTGAGGCACCAGGGCTGGAAGCACGGCTGCTCATTCCATTTTAAACATTCTTTTTTTGGGAGGGGGGAGGGAGAGAAAAAGACATGCAAAAGGCAAGCCACTCCAATACTTCTTGGAACTCAAAAATACTTAAATACCTATTAGTGATGCAGCAAAGAGCATGACACTACAATGCAGCAATACTGCTGGACTTCTCTTCTGAAAGCTTTCCACAACAACTCTACATGCATGGTTTGGGACACTTACATTCCTCTGTGAGGAAAAACCAAAGTTGCTAGCAAAGTGCTATTAACTACTCACCTTGAACTGTGTAGGTGCATTAAGTTCACACTGAATTGTATCTAACTGTACACGAAGCTGCTCTTCGTCTGCTTGGATGGCATAACCACTTTTCCTTTGGATCTCCTGCTTTATTAACACCTACAAAAGAAGTCTTCCAGATTCATTAGAGAAGACTTTATCCATCTTTCCCCACTAACCCAACCACGTCTTTTTGTCCTTTCACCAGCTTGTCTTTCATCAGATTTAGTCTCTTTAGGCTGTTCCTCTGTGACCTTGGGGCAGTCCCACAGCTTCCAAGTACCAAGAGTGTACTTTCCACAGCAGTATGACATGCTGTGCATTGGAGGCCTTCCCTGGGACCTCTGCTGTTACTTAAATCAACACCATTTAGATGAAGTCAGAACTTCATTCTCAACATTGTCCATGTACAAAATTGCACAGGTCATCCTGCCCCCTCTCGGTTTGCCTTCTGGCACTACACTGTATGTCAGAATGAGTTTCCCAGACTATCCACATTACCTGTAACGTTCTGTGAGACAGTGCCATCAGTTTCCTTTTGTACTGGGCAATTTTTGCCATAGTCGTCGTTTGGTTTTTCTGCAGCTCACTGATATCTTCTGATATTATCTGCAGAGGAGGTGGATTCAGTTAGAAATTGTAAGAGTTTCTGATAACAGAACACATTAGTCTTGATTTGAAATGAGGAGTTTCAAAACAGTACTCAGTACAGCAACTCATCTTCCTTGCCAAAGATGCTTTCAGACAGCTTTTTGCTAGACCTTTACTGCTCTGATTTCTATTTATTTTCATATGCAACTGGGATTTTCAGAAGGTGTCAGAAAAATGGGCACCCAAATTAAGAGTCCATGCCAGTGCAACTTAATTCAGCTGGTTTCAATTAGCCTGTAACAACACAGGAAGCTTGAACCTGAAAAAAACCCAAGCCAAACTGCACTGCTCGGTTTTTGGCCAAAAGATATAATGAAGAAATATATGAAGAAATAGAGTCACAGTCCCATGCACATGGTTCCAGTTTTCAAAATAAAGAAGGCATGGGGGGAGGCTCTTTAATAGCCCATCTTTCATCAACAGCATGCAGTCATGATAAAGATGAGAAACCTTACATCTAATCGAGTTTGATGCTGTTTGGTCATCTGATCTTGGACCTTCAATCTTCTCAACAGTTCCTTAAAACCCACCAATGGCACAGGAATAAGTCTGTAAGAATACAAATATCTCTTACAACACATTTTCATATTAAATACGTGATGTGAATTAACAATCATGAATATAATCTATTATGAAGTTACAGATAATCTTGGTTTATTAAAAAAAAATGACATATCTTGTTTTGCTAGGTTCTACAGTCCTCACTATTCCTAACAACCCCTTCCTTTTTCATAAAAAAATCAGCCTAAGTTATCTGTAAACACTGGAGGGTACAAGGGTATATAACTTTCAGCTGCAGGAATAAAGAGAAAAAACTATAATGGTTGCAAACACTAAGTCACAATAATCAGTTCATCTAATGGCGGACGCAACAACTGGAAGTAATCCAAGTCAGGCTCTTGATCCTGACAACCCTTAAGTGCCTAAGCGGGTAAAGGGATTAGACTGGCACTCCTCATTATTTCAAAAGAGATCAGCACTTGACAAAGTTATTCTCTAATTAGTTTCTTACAAGTTGCCTGAAGGGTATTACACAATACTGTATATTTTTCATCTTTCTGTAATACTGATACAGACTATTAGACTTACTTGTCAGGGTCAGGATTGTCAACTTTGGCTTGTTCCCATATAATAGGATCAACACCTTAAAAAAAAAAAAACAGACAAGTTTTTAGTGTGGATAGATCTGAACAGATATCATATCTTACAGCTGTTACAAACCCTCTGAACTATGCTAACCTGAATGACAGCTACACAAATTAAGGTTCATTAAGTAAGTCTTGATCATGGACCGTGGCACTAAGTTCAGTCCAAAAGGCTGTCAATCACTTCTACTGGTTTGAAAGCATTGGAAAGGAACAACCCACAGGTAATCAAATGGGACAATCCATATGTCAAGGTGAAAAGTTCCTATTGATCCCACTGTATGCTACACCTGGGTCATCTTTCCTCTTCAGGTGGGTTATTGCATAAAATGAAATACCAAAAAAATCAGTAATTAAGTGATCAAAGTACCAAACCAGTGGGAAAAGTAATCTCAGTAATAATTATCATGGTTCCTAACAGGATTTATTTAAGGATTTTACCTGTTGACAGAAGAGTTGTTTGTTTTGCCATTAACTTCTTCACGGGATAGTTACATAAAGAAAAAGCAGTTTAACTACGCATGTGCATTAGCATCATGATGCAAGTTATTACTCTCCAAACCTCAGTGCAAATCAGATCCATGTATGAAATGCACATATGTAGGCATGCTAGTTAAAAAACAAACAGAACAGAGATAGGGAAGCAACTGACTTCCTGACCAGAAAGACATGCCAAAAAGAAAAACAGAAACGGTGGTAATTTAGCAATTTCAGGTCAGCTTTAAGAGGAGACCAGAACAGTCAGCTACTATAACATTCTTCATTGCACCACAATTTAGGTCATTCCTTGTAAGAGATCTTGCCTGTATACCAAAACTCCTGGGGTGTGCCTGCCTCTCCTGAGTTCAGCACTAACACCTCTCCTTGCCCACCTTACTGCTTGTAAGCCTACAACCTCAGCTTCCCTCTCAGTCATGGACTAACAAGATGTGCCCAGCCATCATTATACAGGCCCCATGATACACCTCCAACATTAAACAGTTAATTTGGTTGTGCACAGAGCAGTTACTCCCCAGCACTGCAGCAGCTGGGAAACAGTGCAGCTTGTCTCCATCCTGCAGGAGTAGGCCAAGTTCTTTTTGCCATCCAGACGATATAACCTTTGCTGTGCTTTTAAGCACTATGGTGTTCCTGAACATGCTCCATACTGGCTGCTGGAAACCACAGGCTGTTTCCCCTGACCCCTGCAGGGAATTCCCTTCAAATACTACATGGGATACTGTATAGACACAGCAGTAGCCACAGTTATGCTATGAAATTGCATAAACAGCACTTGCCCACTCTAAAACACAGCTGTCTATGTATTACCTTTGGCCACATATATAGGCTAAGCGATCCCACTGAAAACTAGGCAGTGAATATAGGACATGGTTATTCTATATTGAACTTTTTTTTAGCTGCAGAAGTTGAAGTGGTTTATGATGACTATATCATATAGTATAGTGGTATGCGGCATATTACTGATAAATCATAACTGTATTGGCAAACTACATTGCATGGGAAAACCTGCTGTCATTAAACCCATTACAAGAGTATGTCAGAGTGCCTTGGAAACTCCTGTAGTTTCAAAAGGAGTTTTCCAATTGCCTAACACTATAATTTTTCCTAGAGCCCCAAAAAAGCTGCAGCAGAGGTCCAGCTGTGCCCTGTGCAGCCCCAGACCACATACCAGCAGGAGGATTCTGCAGGAGCTGTTTGACTTGTGCTGGGGAAAGCTCTGTTCTGGCCATGGAGAAGCTGACCCCCAGCTGCTGCAGGGATGACTTGATGTTGGGTTGTTCAAAGTGTGCGTAGAGGGTCGTTGCGGGTACTCTCCTCGAGGTGCCATTGGGTGAGCGTTCAACAATGTAAATTATCACTTCTGTCCTGAGCCAGACAACAGGTATACTGTCAGAAAGAGTTCAGCAGTATACAGAAACTAACACAACAAAGAACAACCCTAAATCAAAGTTACCACTTCTCCCAGCCGACAGTTAACTTCTGTGAGGTAGCTGACATACAAAGTACCAGTAAACACAGGGTTTAACACAGCAAGGCAGAAAAAGAAAACCTGACAATACTCTACAGAATTACATTCTCCCGCCAGCCCCCTTTTTCACAACCATGTTACATGGCGATACTACTACTACATTAAGAATAACCTAAGACCTTTGGTTTTTGAAACAGAATGAACAGTGGGAAAGAAGCAGAAATGTCAGTGTGCTGAATGAAGTACTTCAGGCAGAGTAGCCTGAGGCCCCCAAACAATTCCAAGCAAACAAGCTCTCTGACATAACACATGCAGAATGAGACCACTCTGCTAGCCTTGGAACAGCTTTGCCACCAAAATAAACATCTGTGACGTGGAACACTGCAAAGTCGCTATTACAATACACCCCAATGCCATTCCATCTTATGCATGACCAAGTGAAAAATACTTCACAGCTCCTAAAATACAAAGTATTTATCTCATCCTCATGGTTAGCATCCTTATCTCCAACTTTTGCTGTTGAGCAGGGTCTGGAGAAGTCTGTTTCCTGACCTTAGCTAGGTCCTCAGCTTTGAACTCCAGCAAAAGCAAGTAACATACACAGGAAAGATACTAGTCTTAAAAGCTTAAGAAAAAAGAAACATCAAGGAATGAGACACACAAGACTGAACTCGGGATAAACAGACCTAAAGTCAAGGAGAAAGAGAGCCAAAATAGACTAAGCACTTCCCTTTACAACATGTAATACTGGACAGAAAGTCAAAACTGCATCAAGGTCACGTACTGGTCATCCGGCATCGTTTTAACACCTTCTATGTTGACAGTGAGTGTCTGGTTTCCCCCCAGAATTTTGTGTAGTGATTCTACCAGCTGCTGCTGCTGGCTTCGAATATCTACTTCTTTTCTGTTAAAGACCAAGACCACAAGGCCATCTTCATCTTTGTTGTTGGGCATTAAACTGTAACCCACAGCCTGCAAATGAACAAACAAAAACTGGGGATGTATTACTTGGCAAAAACAAATCTATGTGGCATGAAGGGGAGGGGCTAAAGCCCTCAATTTGTAGAGCAACTGGTTGAAAATTTAAGTTACTACATATTCAGCAATGCAGAAACATAAAATCTATTCACCTCAAATGTTTTCTCACAAATCCACCAGCTTTTGAAACAGTCCAAACACTTAAAAGAATTATCCACTTTCATTTAAAAAAAAAAAAAAAAAAAGAAGGCAGCTAAGTACTGGGAATGGCCAACTCCACAGGGTATTTATGTTACTTCAGAGCTGATACCAACCAGGAACATGGTACAAATCTACAAGTTTTCCAAGTTGCAGAAGGAACCAGAGGACCAGGCTTCAATACTGAACAATCAGTAGAGTTCCAGAATAGTTTACAGCATTACCTTTCCAGATGCTTGAATGAAAACCAGTTACTGACATAACCAAACTGAAAGATAAGCCAACTATAAATCTTTATGGATTTCTCAGCATTTTCCTCCTGTAGATCCAAGACAGTGTGCTTGGCAGTACAAGTCAAAACATGGACACAGTATATTTCTACTAGATAAGACATAAATCAAGAATTTGGGACAGTCAATTTTCTTTGTGTAAGCAAGTGTCAAGTTTTGTTTGTACAACTGCTTATAAAGTTTAATGTTATCTTTATCCTTGCTGTGATAAAGCTGTGGTAAGGTTAAATGTTTAATTCAACATCATAATCTAATACAGGAACACTTTCTGCCATCCAATCTAAGTAACATCATGTTTTCCCTGTTTCAAAAATCCCCTGTCAACTCCAGTGTAAAGTCCATGTGATTCGGGCAAGAAATATCTAAACCATTAAATCATTATAAGCAGACTGGCTATTTCCATCTCATCTTGCCCATAAACTGTCATTGTCTCATTGTCACTGGTGACATGTTGGGCAGTGAATGCTTTTTAAGGCCCTGACACTGTGTCTGAATGGGTGACTTGCGCCTTTCCCCCCATGTGCAAGTTGAAGAGAGAAATGAGTTGGGGATGTGCTCAAGAGCCTGGGCTTTGTCAGTTGAGGGTAACTCGAGTCAGCCTTCTTCAGTTGGGCCATCCTGTGGTGGAGCACAACAATGACAGCTAAGCAAGAATTTGGGTTTAAGCACATGCCTTTCACTTTACTGGCTGTGAAAGAGGCCCACCCCATGGGGAACGACTTGCCAGTATATGGAAGATTAAATCTCATTATGTGCAAAGTAGTACTAAGACCACACATATATTTGGTTTTAAATAAACACATCCTTCACAATTTCTTTATGCAATTAAGTATTTTCAAACTGTAACAGATTGTTTACTTTGTTGTGGTCCTTTAAATGCAGGCCTGTATCACATGCCTTAGAAGCACACTTTTCTTGGTGAAGACCTGCATGCTTCTCATTTGTTCTAGAGCTGGAATTGGGTACAAGTGCATTCCTTGAACACCTGTGAAACCCTTTGGGCAATGCTTCATTCTTATTAGATGTCTGATGCTTGCAGAGGCAATAAACCAAACTAGCTTATGGCACTCTGCTCCACTACCCATGCTACCAACTTCTCCAACATTTTCCTTAGGTATCCACCACTGCTTGCATTCATGGAACTTTTCAGTATGTAAGCGGATTCATAATGGTATTAACAACACCCAAGTCACAGGGACAAAAGTAAGCCTAGTATGTGGCACTGTCTAACCTGAATGGAAAACTTCTCCTTCTAGTAAATGAAACTCTAAGATAACAAATTCTGCATCACACAACTAATACTTTGCAAGTTTTCAAATGCCAGAAAGCTATACAGCCATTCCAGGCCATAACTTAGAGGAAAGCAAGCTTTCAGGAGCATTATCAACAAAATATTCAAGGTAACACCTAAAAAGATAATGCAACAGAAGCCAAATATTTGTTACGCAGGCACTCAGTTGCTGTAAAGATTTTACAAAGTTGTCATGATATGCATAATTGAAACTAGCTTTAATTAAGTATTAACTTACATTCAGGTTGGAAAATTTGTGCTTCAAAGAACTGGCTTGGGAAAGGAGGGTATCACCATCCCTGACCCAATTCACTTACAAGTTTGAAGCTTAGCAAGAAAGTCATCTTTTGTTGAGATGAGAAGCAGGACCTGGAATAGCTGACAATATCACATAGGGCACGTAGTGAGCTTTAGCACTGGCAAGTATAAAGGCAGAAGAAATCTGAAGGTTGGTGTACTTAAAATGGTACGCACAGGCCAGATTCATAGAGGGTTTTTCTAATGTAAACAAAGCAAAGAAAGACCCTGAAGTTCTTATTCCAGATGTTTACAGTTTCTTTTGAACGTGAAGGTTACTTTAAATAGTTTCTGTAATACTGTAACCTAAACAAATACCTACTGAAATGAATTCCTAGAGATCTGCTGCAACTACACACACACTAATCTGAATGCTACCACATGAAAATGTCACTTTCACGGTCCACATATGCACCTGTTATCTAGAACTGTGACAATGCCCAGATTTCCAGCACCTATACATCTTCAAACCTTTCCATTAGCACGCATCAGAACTGTGTACCTCACCTGGAAAAATACTCTTTCAGAATACTCTTAACACAAATTATATCTGATGTAATGTTCACAAGACCCTCCACCACCCAGCAAGTAGTGCAATTGCTTTAGAACTGCTCGTGGGCAGGTGAACAATTCATACCTTAAACCTGCAGAAGGGGTTTTCCTGTGTGAACTCCACTGGAGCAATGTTATTGTTGAAGTACCCTTTGCCTGTACCCCAGAAGGCCTGCAGCTGGTTCCATTTTGCTAAAATAGCATCTCTCTCATCTCCTAAGAGTGTTGGAGCTGAGAGGGCACTTGCTGTGTTGATGAGCTGGTTCGACTGGGCAGGGGTCTGAGCAGGCTGGCTGAACAACCCGCTTCCTAATGCTGTGTAGGATGAAGGAAAACAAATTAACTCCTTTTCCAACCAAGACAGACTCATTTGTTAATGCATACCATCTGTGTATCATTGGTATCACTTCTTTTCATATTTTGAGAAGCAAAATAAATGCACAGAATAAATAATCAAAATTGGATGTTTTTTAAAAGTGTTTTTTTTATACTCAATCTTCATCAGCAACAGAAGTTCCTGAACTCGAGTTAGAAGATTATAGTTTTTCTTTAAATAAGACATTTATATCAACACATGACATCATGTGGCACCTTCAAGACCTCAATCTGAAGGACAGATTTGTCATTATAAATTCAGTGCACTCAGCCTGCAGCTGGTCATGATCCAAGTTACATTTAAACTAAACTCAACCCCATTTCCTCACCTTTCTAGTAATGCTATGATTGCGAACATCAATTCTGTAACTACCTCTAACCATCACCAAACCAAAGGGGGATTTGCTGTTGGAAATTGAAGGGTGAAACTCAGACACTTGTTTGAGCTCTTGTTTAAGAAAAAAGCAAGGACTGCAATCAGAGGCATTTCAAAAGCCAAGTTGCTGAGAAGCATCTATCAACCAGAAGGTAAGTGTAACAGCCTCCGTTTATAACACACTTCCATCCAACTAGTTTCATGCCTGCTGCAGCCTTATGCTTTTGTTGCCTGGGAAGGGGTAAATCAAAAGAAGGCTGTACTTACTGGTCTGTTGCTGCTGGGTGCCAAAGCCTCCAAAACCCAGCCCAGTTCCCAACCCACTGCCTAAGCCAGTTCCGGTGCCCGTGCCAAAACTAGTACCAAATCCAAAGCCTTTGTTCTGGGTAGCACCAAAGAGTCCTGGGGAAATATGCAAATAATTATTGAGAAGAAGATACCTGCTCAATCCAAAACATTATTGTTAAGGGCTGATGCCCCACAGTTCGTTCTAAAGCAAATCCTTTTGGACTTGTACTATCTTACCACTGGTGCCTGTATTGGTAGGAGCAGAAAAACTAAATGTTGGTCCCGCAGTGGTGGTAGTTGTCCCAAATCCTCCAAAAGCACCTAATAAACAAAAATCGCAAGTAAGGCAGGCGGAACATTGTGAGCAACAGCTGTGCATAGCACAACAAAAAACTGCAGGCACCAAGGAGTGTTATGAGAAGAGATGCTGACAGACAATGTGTTATGTTACAAGCATGTAGTTCACATAGATCATGGGCACTGAGTTTATAGGGGAGACAACATGAACCAGATAGCCAACACATCAATGGTGTGCCACAGAAGCAAGTAAAAAAGCAGCAGTGAGCTACCATCCTGTTCCTTTACCAGCAGGATGTGCTTTCCTTAATGACAGACACAACTCAGAATAGTATTACTTAGATTTCTTCTGAGGAATACTTCAAATGCTCAGTGTGGTTGCTAAATGTTTAATAAACAATCTGACCTGTGTGAGCTTTTTAAACATTCCTAAACTCTTCAGAGCAAAACCAGAAACACATCAGGTAAAGACTGAGGCTAGGGTGCACGCAATTGCTGTGTGCATAAAGGAATGCTGTCACGGCAACGATTTCTTTCTACGCACAGGTAAAATTCCACAAGGTCTTCCTTTTTAAGCCTAGTTTCCCTACTATCCTCCCTGTTAAATCTCACTCTGCAGTTCAACCTCTATCAGAGGAAGACAGACACAAAACCAATCAGATTTCCACAGATTTTCAGGAAAACCAGTCAATGGCTAGCAGAAGGAATGAGGGCCTGAGCTCTACTGTGCCAGAGAAAGCCCCAAGAAAGCACCTTCTTCCCATCTGCCCTCTCAGAGGATACAGGGTGGATCTGCCTCAATACAGGGTATCTGTGTCAGGAGAGGTGGATGGCCTCCCAGCACGTGAGGCTGCATTGGCACTGGGTGCCACTAAACTAACTCTTTGCTACGGTGGTGCCAATGCACTGTACAGCCTGTGGACTTCTGACTAGCCTCAGGACACCAAGTTCTCTCCATTTCTAGCTGGTTTTACATATATTCAAAAGAAGGAAAACAGTCTGTGACACAGGATTTGTCAAAAAGATGCTGCCACTGCTTACTCACATGTCAACCACAAAAAAAGTCTCTCAGACCTACGACACTTGCCACCCTCTTGTATACATCAAAGAAAAAAAAAAAAAAAAAAAGCTTAGACCAAAGCTGACATGCAATCACATTTTATTTTCATTCAGGAAACATCTTAATGCGAATGGAGAGAAGAAGTTGCTCCCTGTGATGTTCAAGCTACCAATGAGCAAGAAACCCTGGCAGCAGTGCCATCAGGTAACACAATTTTTTAGGTAGTTTTGTACTCATAGCAAATTTAGTCATCCTTTCTGGAAAAGGGATCTAGGAGTGCAAACTGCTACACACAAATAAGTATCCAAGTTCTCTCCTGGAGCAGTTCAAACTCAGCTGAAGAAACACAACCCAATAGTGTTGCTATCAAATAAAAACAAAACCCTCACATGCACAAAACAGGTAAGACTACACTAAAGCAGGGAGCAATGACACTCTGGAATGAATAGAATTCCTCAACTAGCAGCAGCAACGAGACCCCATGGCTAATTCTACATGAGTAAAAACATTAGAAATCCATACAGTAGGGCATTTGTATATGAAATGGAAAAGATTTAACTTGAAATGGTATCACCTGATCCTTAGAACTGATGGCTCTACATGGGCTATGAACTGGCTTACAGTCAGCACCCAGCACACACCATGCAGACGATCTCTTAACAAGAGCCTGGGGTGGGTGCCATTTCAGAACAGCCTTTAGGAAACAGAGGTCTGAGCCCCCTGAGCAAGGGCTGTTCATTTTGTGCCGATCGTATACAATTTGTTTCTCCACAGAAACTATGTGGTGCATTCATGACAGCCAACGGAGGGCCAATGAGTAGACACGGGGGAAGATGGAAAACACGACTGCAGTAGTCCAAGAATCTCATGTCAGGAAACGTGGAGTTAGAGACCAGCTCCGCAATGGCTCATGATTGCCTGGGTCTGAACAGAGAACTGATGCTGTTTTGCCAGGTAATTGATGCTCATTTTTAGGCTGGGTCTGACTGATAGGTTACTACAATTCATTTCCATTTCAGAGACCGAGTATTTGGTACATGAGTATTTTTCCTCAGCAGCTGTTTCTTCAGAATTTAATAGGCAAAATTTCTACAAGCCCATGGCTCTCAAACCCATTCCACTTTCAAAGCTTTTATCTCCAGCCTTCACTGGATATGAAGAGTAGCACTAAACATGGATTCCGAGTTTAGAATGTAATTCTTGGACCCCTGCTATTAACATTTATAACAGAACAAGCATTTATGAATTATCTACCTGCACTTGCCAGACTGTTACCAAAATTGAATGGTGGAGTTGAGGTAGTGGAAACACCGAAATTCCCAATATTAAAATTCACTGCAGGATTAGCAGTTAAGCCAAAACCACCAAAATTAAACCCACTGGCAGTGGAGTTTGTAGTTTCAAGCCCACCAAATCCTGACAAGCGGGAAGCAGAAAAAGAGCAAGGTAACATTAGTTCTAAACAAAAGGTAGGTTCAGGAAAGAAAAACTCAAATATTTTTCCATCACCACAGACAAGACAGGCATAGTTAAAAACAAGAGTAAGATATTAACTGGCATTAAACATTTACTGAACACAAGAAGGATAGTTAAGTGTTCTGTTCGACCCACTCTCCCTACTTCACTGCTAGAAGCACGTTACTTTTCAACTATACTGTATATAAAGCAGGTAACACTCTCCCTATCTTATTACAAAGCTACACATGAAAATATCCATACAATTCAACACTCCTGTTAAGAGCAATATATAACCACCTAAGATTGCTCGACACAGCTGCACCTGCATTATCGGAATCAATAGTACCATAATTATTCCATAAGCTATCAGGAAGACAAGAATAAACTATTTTCATACCTACACATGAGCAGTGATGGCAGAATAACCACAAACTACAACCAGCAGCTGAGGCACCATGGGCAGAGTTATTCAAGTTGTATTTGGAAAATCTGTCTGCTCCAGTATTTAATGATGACCTACCTGATGCATTCAGGTGTTTTCAGCTCTAACAAAAAATGCTAACAGAGCATCTTCCCAATTCTCTCCCAGGAGGAGCTGGGAACAGCTTCACACTAGACAGACAATGGCAAGTGTGATCCCAGAACTCCCTCTAATATTGGTCTATGAGCACCATAAACCCTCTAGCAGTGTACAAGCAGCGCAAGATTATCTTTTACTTGAAGATGGGGCCAAAAAGTCCGTGTCTAAATCAGATAAGAGTGAAAGACCACACGGTACAGATCAGGCTAACTGCAGTGAAGATGAGCCCTATCCAAAGGACTTATTCAGAGTGTCGACTCTGAGTAAGAGCTAACAAAGATTTCACTAAGTTAGAGTAAGGCAGGTTCTGGCTTACATTTCACCAAGACTGACAGTCAATTGACAGCAGCAAAACAAAAGAAAAAAGGCTTTTTCTGTCTTGCAAATTAAACACTTTTACATTGCTGAAAAATTAATTTTCAAGAGCATCCCAATCAAACACGAACACTACTGCAATCAAAAGTGATGATCCGAGTGACGTGGCAGCATTAACCAGGCACCACAGAGCATCAATCCCCATGGTACAAGCGCCCTAAGAGCAACTTACACTTTGGCCAGGACGAAGCCCCCGGACGTCCCCCGACACGGCCCATTGTTCACGCGGGAAGGAGATAAAAACCGAACGGAACTCGGCCAGCACGGCGGGGACCGTGTTTGACTGAAGGCAGGCGGGGAAAAACAGCGGGGGAGAAAAGCGCATCTCACCGGCTCTGCCGCGAGGAGACGAGCAGGAACGGCTACACCCGGTCCCGCCGAAGCCACGCCGAAAGCAGCTCCCCGCGGCCGTGCCCGCCGCGCTCCGGACAAACCAAGGACCGGGGTCTCCGCCACCGCTGAGGGGCTGCGGATTGCCCCGCGGGGGAGATGACCGACCGCCCCGGCGCACTGGCACAGCTGTGGGGCTGCGAATCGGTATCACAGGGGTGCCCGGGCGCCCCGGCACCGATGAGCAGCTGCGGGTGGATACGAAGCGGATATTCGGCCGCCCCGCCATCGCTGAGGGGCTGCGGGTGGGTATGAAGGGGGTGCTCGGCCGCCCCGCCATCGCTGAGGGGCTGCGGATTGCTGCGAGGAGAACACCGAGCGCCCGACCACCGCTGAGCGGGCTGCGGTTCTCACTGGGAGGGGTGTGGGGGGTGTGTGTGTGCACGCGCGGCCCGCGAGCGCCGAGGGGCTGCGGTTCTCATTGGTGGGGGGGCACGCGCCCCCAGGACCGTTGGGGCTCGGCTACCGCGCCGCGGGGAGACGACACCCGCCGCCGCCGCCGCCAGCTCCCTCCCCAGAACGGGCCCCTCCGTGCTCACCGGTGGGGTTGGCAGCCCCAGCGCCCGGCGTGGCCCCGAAGTTGAAAGCCATGAGGTGTCGGTTGGCGGAGCCGCGGTGGGATGCGGGCAGCGCTGCCGGCTGCAGCCCTGAAATAAATCCTTCCGCCGCCTTCCGGCCGCGGCTGCCGAGCGCTTCCGGGTTGTACCACCACGAGCGGTGGTGTCGGGGGGGTGTGTGTGTGACGGGAGGGGCGGGCAGGCACCATGGCGTGCTCCACGGGGGAGCCGTGCCGCTCCTGGCGCTCCAGGCGCGATGGGCGATTTCCAGTTCCCGGCAGGGATTATCGACTCGGGCGCGGCTGCGCCCTCCACGAGATTTCCCCCCATGACAGGTTCTTTCCAGCAAGTTGTGGCTTGTTCAGCCTGGAAAAGGCTCCGGGGTCACCATAGAGCAGCTTCCAGCGCTAAAAGGGGCCTTCGACAAGGGCCTGTAGGGACAGGGCAAGGGGGAATGGCTTTAACCTGACAGATGGGAATTTAGATTAGACATTAGGAAGTTCTTCCCTGTGAGGGTGCTGAGGCACTGGCACAGGTTGCCCAGAGAAGCTGTGGCTGCCCCATCCCTGGCAGTGTTCAAGGCCAGGTTGGACAGGGCTTGGAGCAACCTGCTCTAGAGGCAGGTCTCTCTGCCCCTGACAGAGGGTTGGAACTGGATGAGCTTTAAGGTCCCTTCCAACCCAAACCATTCTATGACTCTATGACTAGCATGAAAGAGGCAGTTGTAATTCCCAACAACGCATCTGGCATCCAGAACACGCAAGAGCAGCATGTGGGTAGAAGCACAGAGTTCCCCAGGAGTTTCACAGTGGTGTTTTACCACTCAGACAGCAACGCTTTGGGGGTGTGTGGAGAAGAGACAGTTTTAGCCTGCTGAATCTCCAGCACAACTCCCTTGACAAGATCACTGCAGGAAGTTGTGAGCAGCTCTTTGTTCCCCAGAGAAAGAGGCAGGCGCGTGTCTGACCAGAGCCCTGTTCCTTGGCTCAGGTTCAAGATACCAGCTCTGGCCTCTGCCGTGGTAAACACTCTGAGGAGGCAAAGCTGCAACTGCAGTACTGCGAGGAGCTCACACTATGCCTGGTGCTTTTAGCTAATACAAATGATAAATAATTGCGGTCACTCAAACTCCCTGGTTGGAACTGGCTCCAGATGAATGAAACTGTGGAACACATCATCATCTTGGGAAAAAAACCCACAAAACCAAGACAATGAGAAACCCAATGCCTCTATTTAGAAGACAATAATACATTTTTAAAATACGTTTCACTCTCTAGGTCTAATGGAAATACTCCTCCACAAGAATATTCTTTTAATCAGGGGAAAAATACCTTTGTGATTTTTAAAACAAGTTTCTGCTTGACAAGTAAAATAAGTGCTATGACTTCTCAAAGCCCTACGCCTACCTTAACATTGAGATGTGCTTTTATCCTCAACAGTCAACTTAACTGCCAAGTCTGCATTCACATTAAACCAGCTGACAACCATGACACCAATACCAGTGGAACAAGAACACAATTTTTGAACCTTCCACCATCAAGAACAATGTTGCGCTGTGGTGTGGTCTGAAAAAACCCAGATCTTAAGGAGAAACGCACTGTAACATGCAGTGGGGTCCTGTTCCGAGTTACAATAGTGAAGAAGTCTATACAGCATCACATCTCAAATCATCAGCCTCCTTTTACCTGGGAACTAGAGATGGTGAACAAGGTTTCATTCAGTGTTTTGGATTAGCTGTACAAATACATTTGTGAAAGGACTGATGATATGAATAACACACAGTCAGTGCATACTGGTAGTAAGTAGCACACAACACCTGACAGAAAAGACAAGCCTAGGCCTGCAGCCCAATTGTCCATTGTTCCAGGGCACACAGGAGCCTGGTGTGTTCCGAGAAAGTCTGTTGCAGCCCATGCTCCCAAGGCCATTTGCAAATGTCCCTCATCTTGTTTCTGTATTGATTCAGGCCGGTTTATTTTCAATGATACAGTGGTTATGATCATCTATGGCTGTCAGTGCAGGTACAAAGAGAGTGTGGGGTTGGAAAAAGCAGGATCTCAAGCAGTTTTAAAATGTAGTTGTAACTTAGCTGGTAAGAAAAGTCTCCTCCCTTCAAGACAATGCAGCTTCTCTTCCATCTCTATACCACAAAAAGTTACACCTGACACAATTGTTCCTCTGCAGTAGAGAATGCTGGATAGTGGTATTAGGTCAGCTCTAATAGTTTATTCTCCAAGCTCATGTGTTAAAGGAAACCTACTAAGATGTTCTGATGAGCGGCGACCTTTCATCTTCAGTACTCTGAAAGGAAAAAAATCACAACACAGCAAGTTAGGTGTGGCACATCAGAGGGCTTCCATGATGGGGAAGCTGCATGGCTGAGACTCCAAACAAGAAAGGAAAAAGCTCTTGGCTCCTACTCCTAAGTACAATTTCCTGTAAGAGAACCAGCAGTGCACTATGAAAGTACCAGAGGGTGGGTGGCAGCTTGGGCAGGGACCTCAGACTCACAGGAGCACCTTACAGATGATAGAAGGCCATAACCACCCTGCGTGGAGGGGATCACAAGGAGAGCATTAACTAGCTGAATTACTTCTGTTTGCAAGAAAAGCAACAAAGGCAATGTAGAGAAAACATGGAATCTAGGTGTCCCATTGTCATTTTAATCCCTGCACAGTGTTCAGGAATATCCAAGAGAGATGGTGTGAAGCTACACCTGTAGAGTTGGGCAGGAATGCCTGGGACAGGGGCCTCAGGCAATGGGACAGTTTTGACTCTCTAGCTGAGCCAGCCAGTAACAGGCAAGCTCAAAAGCTCAATGGCCAAAGTCTCTCTTGTAAAGGAACCTGAAGAACCACTTTTGGTTCATGAGAGAATCAAGAATGAAGCCAAGAGAGCCAAAGATCAGCTTCTCAAAGCCACCACTTGAGGCTAGGAGGCTGGAGACCTTGCCGCCAAAGTGCCACCACTGCTGCCACTACCATCACGCTCCCAAGTCCTGCTGGACTAAGACAAAGCACATGAACAAGGTGGCTGTGTGCTCCAGAGGTAGGTGTGAGGGTGCTTTCTCACACTGTTAAAAAGTAGTATTTAGGAAACACCATACAAGCAAGATCACACTAAGACAACAGCAACTACGAGGAGAACACAGCCTACTAGAGTACCCAGTCTATTTCTCTAACCAGAGGATCTGTAGTTTGTCTTGTCTGAACCTGACTGCCTTGCCTGTGAGGGTGAAATTTTGGCATCAGCTTTCATGACTAGCAACCTTAATGCTAGCATGTCACTTTGTGATAGACTTTTCATAAACAGACCTACAAATCAGTACTGTCTGGAGAAAACTTTCTGCATGCTGCTGTCTGTAAAATTCACCCGTTCTTTGGTCACAGATTTGTGTTATGATTCTGAAAATTGTTTTGGAGAACATTGTCAGATTGTGTTCTGACAGTGTTCTTAAACACAGTGGACTTCTTGCATCTTAGAGCACCAGGGTCCTCTAGACAGGCTGATTCTTTCACTGCTGTTGGAAAGGGAATTGGGCACAGGACACATGACCTGCCTTACCACATTCCTCCTATTAGTTCCATTCCTTTGCTTTGGCGATTTATTCTGAGTCTATTAGAACTTCCGTTCCCTAGAAAGGTCACGTTAAACAAAAACAACGTATAAAAATGTTTGTGTGCACAAAGACACTGAGCAGGTAAAAAGCAACAGAAAGAAAATCAAATTCAGGCAGATATACAGTAAGCAAGGCCAAATTCAAATGCTACTGACCTCTTCCCTTATTCCTCGGGACCTGCATGCCAGCACAATAAAAACAATCCCAAAAACAATTCCTAGAGCCATGATTACGAAGGGGATTCCAGTGACAACACTGGCTTCCAGCAGGACATGCTTGAGTTTGCTGGCAGATGCTTCATCAATCAGGACACTCTGGAAGAAAGAGATGTGAAGAGGTAAAAAAAAAAATATCGATTTATGTTCTTCCTTTGTATGAGACTGCTTTACCTAGTCTGTATTTCAAAAGAAAGTAGATTTTTAACTCTCAGTTTAGGCATGGAATAATACAGGCCTGGAATATTGGTGTACATCATTGAAACTGGCCCCCTAGAGTTCTCTCTGAACCCAGTTAATTCAGTGATCCAGGTAGAGCACAGGAATATTCAAAACATATGACACAAAAAAAGATGTGGTCTTGTGAACTCCCACCTCCTCACCTGAGCATCCCTTTTCCTCCTGGGCCTTTGACCCTTTCAAAGACCTTTGAAATTAAAGACTGTCTGAGAGTGTTTTGCAGGGCTGAACTTGATGCTATGGTAAACAAGCAGCAGAGGATGTTAGTTAAGAAACAGCAACAGCTTCCTACCTATCACTGTATAAAAGTGATCGACACCATTTTCTTTTCTGGTTAGCTCAAAACCAGTGTTTTTGCCAGCATGAACATAGCACAATGCTGCAATGAAACAACAAAAATACTTACCTCATTTATATACATCACTGGGAAAATCAGCGTTCGGATGTTGCCCGTTTCACTGTGTGAGAAAAAGCAACAATAAAAATATATTGTTTCACAACTTTTCAACTTGGGAGTTCTGAAGACAGATTATAATCAAACAACAAATGAGGAAACTGCCCCTAAAAAACCTTGGGGCTGCTCCTTTTTGTGGTTGATTTTCACCTCCCTCCTGGAGTAGAACAATCTCAATCTCCAAGATGGATAGAGAATTCTGTTTTGGGAGCAATGGCATATTTAGGGGCTTGGTCAGGAGGAAAACAGAGGGATACATAAGAGACCCATTAATCACCAACTGAATGGCAGATTTGTGCTGGTCACCAAGAATGCCAAGCTAAGCTGATGTTGAAGGTTATTTATATTTGCAAAACACAGAAACCATTCTCCAAGGAACATGCTCACAGCAGCAATCCCCCATTCCCCCCAACATTTGGCACACGGAAAATAACAGCTTATGCATCAGTTGTGTTAATGTAACAGTTCCTAGACACTAGGAAATAAGGTGGTGCTGGTCTGAAGAAACATCACTGACTCTTCCAGGAGCATCAGGCAGGCAAAATACTTCTGTTTTATACAATATGTAGCAAAGCTGTGCCAATAAACATGAGCTCAGAGGACTAGTAGAAAGAATAGCTACCACACAGCCTTAGCGGCAAGTAAATCAGTATGTCAGAAAGACACAAGATGCAGGGAACGCTATTTCTGCACAACTGAGCTGCAATTTGGGGACGTGCCACTCAAAACTGGAACACCCAGAAAACCAGGCAGAATCCACCTGCAACACAGAAGACATGGGGCATTTTACCCACACGTAACTTGGGGTTGTACCCTGTTCCTGTGTGTAGGATTGTACTGACTGCCAAAATTTCAGTACAAAGATTTCTCTTAACCATATCAATGCAGTCGCAAGCAAGATCCCTCTACTCGATCAAATGAGCCCTCTCTTGCCTGCTGTTGTGAGACATAGCACTTGGTCTGTGCTTTGAGCTTGTTGGGGAAAGGCAGGGGCAGCCCTCATGCCTTTGCACTTGGTTTTCATGTGACCACTGCTGAGAAACGATCGTAACTGCAGCATTTATCTCCTGCAAGCTGTGAAGAGTAGAATAGCATGTCCTCGCTGCAATGAGTTTGAGCTGCACTCCACGGTGGCAGACACTTTCTTTGAGCAAACAAGCCAGTGTGATATACGACTGGTGTACCACAAGCACCACGTGGAACTTGTCCATAACATCTCGCTTTTCTTGAATACTACTTTTACTCTGCAGATGGAACTGCAAAATCTACTTGATCTTTGAGAAGAGAGGATACTGCCACTTACAACTGAGATTTGACTGGATTTCTCTTTCTACCACTTGCTGTCTCCAACCAATACTCTGTTTGAACACTGCAGACAAGTTAATTTTGAGTATCAAATCAGATGCGATATATCCACCTAGCAGCAAAGAACACTTACAAAAATTCAGGTAATTTTCTGATGTGAACATTGATCTGCATCCTCTTGGCTGCTTTCAGGACGAGCCCTGTCAACTGGGGAATAAAACAAATCAGAGTATCAAAAACTAATAAAAGTGTACGGCCACAGGGATAATGAGCATGAACACACAACACAGTAAGGGCTGCAATGGGATGCACAGGAATATTTTCCTCATTCAAGCAGCAAAATTTACTCTGCAGAGTGGGTGGGAGGGGGAAGGTGCCATTTTGTGGCAGTTACCAAAAAGCTAGGTAAGTGGGAGCAGTGTCATGGGAAGAACCTGGCACCAAACCAGATACCAAGCAGCAGCTGCACTAGTAGTCCAGTCATTTTCTCATAGTTCCTTAAATTTCTCCTGCTTTGCCCTCCTGATTCTCTCCCCTATCCTGCTTTGGAGCAAGTGAGTGGGCAGCTGTGTGGTGCTTAGCTGGGGTTAAACCACAAATGTAAAAAAACCACAGACCACCACTTCCAAGCTCCTTTTATTTCTGACATTTCATGCTGAAAATGCCAACAACTCTTTAAACACCCATAAAAGATGTAATCACTACGCTTCTGTATCTCTTCTCTCATGACTCCATGCTATCTAAATTGAGTCCAACATCCATAGAATATTGATTTCCTCTCTTGGTCCACATACCCAATTTCTTCAGCTTGGGCAAAACACGGTCAAGATAATACTCAGATGTTTGGGATGGCAGGGTGAACTGGAAAAGTAGCCTCACTCGTTTCTAAGAAATATTTTAACCCCTTCATCTCATCATTACCAGTCTGATGGCATCTCTAATTGCACAACACAATGGGAAACGTATTTTAATTCTTGCTATCCAGCAAAGTTTGCTCTATACAAGCAAATCCAAGTAGACCAGTTCCACATAAACTAGTACACCTTCCTTGAGGTCAATGGAACAATGTTGATAGACACCACCCAAGAAGGTGACCTAAACCCATGTGCTTGGATTCTCTATATAACCCTTTTAAAAAGGCTGCACCTACAGGATTGATGTCCAGAAATGTCTCGTGGTACTCTTTTTTCGGGTGCATGCCCTCTATGTCTTCTACAAACTTTTGATCTGCTTGGTAGAAATGTGGAGCTGATAGAAATATTGGAGCTCCTAGAATGTGAAAACATAAAAAGTCACCACTTAAACAAGACAGAGCAGGATTCAAGGAAGTCTGTGAGAACCTCAAAATTCATCACTGTGCCATTTACACTGAAAGGAAAAGTCCATTCTGGAGCTAAAGAATCAACACTCTTGAATCCCTGTCTTCAGAACAAGCCAATTCTTCCCTTGTGCAGAATCAGCACAGCTTCATCTCTCATGTCTGGTACTTCCTTCTGATTCCTTGATTTAAATCTTTGCTGGAGCAGACAGGATCTGACAAGAACACCCCCTCAGATTGCTGCTGCATTTTACAACCAAACGATCACTTACTGGTGGCAGATCTCACTGAGCACAATTGTAACCCTACAGGCCTCACCAAAGTGTCTTCATATATTTCAGGCAGAAGGAAGCATGCTCCCCACTGACATTCTTCCAGTCTGCTTCCACGCCGTGGTAACATACCTTGCTTACAGATGCTGACATTGAGGACACCAGTGCCAGGACAGTTTCCTGGTGGCACGCAGAATCCAGCATTGCCTGGGTTAACTGTCGTGTTAGCAAATACCATAGCAGAGGGCACAAAGCGGTAGGTTGGGATGCCTGCAACAGTTCCCGAGCTGTCGTACACCAGGTACAAAGATCTGCAAGGAAGAAAAGCCAGACCACAATTTGTTAAGTCTTGAGCACTTGTCTGTTATCTACTTAAGTCTGCAGTAATCAACAGCCTTCATTTAAGCCCATTCCAAAGATCTTAAATATTAAATTTATTAGGCTTCTGATCAGCAAATGTGCATTCCATCACTCTGCTGCTGCACAGAATAGATAATCCTATTCCAGCTGTGCTGCTCCAGGGACACTAATGCCTGCTTCCAGCATCTCAGGGTCTCACTGTAGTCCCCATGTTGCTATTGCCTTTTGTGTGAGACAGCAATTGCATGTATTATCGAGAGGGACAAGGAAAGGAATACAGAACAAGTTGGCAAGTCCTGAATTCAGCGTAACATACATCTGTATTGATTTAAATAGGGGGTTCAGCTCAGTTTGGGTGTTCACAGACAGGGAAGTGGACAAGGGAGGAGACAAGGTGGAACATAAGGAAGGAAACACCAAGATTTTCTGCATCTTGTTGCATTTCAAACAGCATTGTCAAGTCATGAATGTCTAAAGAGGACAATCCAGGTTCTCTAAAAAAGCAGGGTGCAGAGGAAGACTTTGGAGGAAAGAAGCTTTGGGCAAGGTTGATGTAAATCCTTCCATTCCTCTCATGACTAGGCTTGCAAGGCAATCTGGTCTGTGTTTCCAGTCATCTTCCACATTTTTACTTCATGTTGAAATAGCACTTCCTTCACTTGATGCAGATTGGGGTTTCTCTCATCCTTCATACCATGAATGAGTGTGGAACACTCATAGTGTTACATAAAATCACAGGAGGAAAAGCACCAGCCTAACATGAAATGCCAAGAGGAATGGATGTAAATGCTCTGCTTTAAAGTCTGAGTAACATTTTCTTCTCCTTACCTGCAGAAATCAGATGAAAAGATATAAATGTTCTCATCTTTGCTAATCAGCGGGTGAAAGGATGTCCCATCTGTCCCATTGATCATGTTACATGTCTCTGTTGTCCACCAGCTCAATGACCTCAAGGAAACCGAAAAAAGATAGTAAGGGTTAGAATATCTTTGAGCAGTGACAGTGCTTTAGGAAGTTCATCTTTGGCTTCTTGGTAACACGCTGCCCACTGAAGAGGTACTGGATACCCCGGCACAAGCTGCTCCAGCCTGGCTCTGGGTACAGAGCAGTAAGAAAGTGTTGTGTCTGGGAACACTGGCTGTGTAGATGTGGGAATATTGTCCTGACATGTGGCTGGGACAGGTGTCCTACAAGAGGGAAGGGAGAGAGGGTCACCTGTGCCAAGGGGCAGTCAGGGGTTCTGAGATGAGTAGTAGCAGCAGTCTGCTTACTAAAGGCTGGGATGTCTTCCCTTCAGAGTTATATGACGCATACCAAAACACTGGGGAGCTGGCCTGAAGCTGCTAAGAGCTATAAAAGAACCCTTTTTTGGAGAACAATGTTTATCTTCATCCAAAATGTGAAAAGGGACAGATTTTGACAGAGACCACACTGAAAAACTTACTCTTTTCCTTTCCATTCCACAATCCTTGAGAAGTTAAGGTAGTTGATTTCCCCACTTAGGAAAACATACTCTCCATCGTCGGTTCCGTTCATCTGCAAACAGATACATGAGTTTTTAATCACTCTGCTCATTTTGTAACACCTAGCTTGTAACTGAAATGAGGTGGCAGGAGCTTAAGCTGTCATCACTTCAAATCCACCTCAGAAGTGATGGACTCCCTGTGAGGTAAGCACAATTCACAAAATTCCACCTTGATTATCAATGAGGTGGAAGGATCGGGCTAGATTCTTACCCCTCCCAAGTAAAGGAAATAAAAAAAAGGCTAATCTAATGTTACCTTTGAAATTTGCTACTGAAAAAAACCAGCCCTTAGCCAAAAAAAATAAATCCACAGAAAATAACCTGAGCACTGCAGATGATCTCCAAGAAACAAGTAGTCTCCAAAGCCCATGGATGTGCAACCAGAAACACCGTGGAAGTCAGTAACAGCTCCAGCACGGAAATAACATGTGATTGCAATCAATGACTAAGGAAATAGGTCAGGAAAAGTTCTAGTAGTTTGCACAAGTGGCCCTGCAAAGCCCATGTTATTCAGGACAGCACAGATAATAGCAGAGTGATTTGTCCTTGGGAAGCTTATCCATACCTGATAAAGAGAAGTCAAATAAAATACTCACAGCTGTGCTATAGCCAGTGCTTAGATCCAGCCAAACTGAAGAGGGAACACCCTTTTGCTGTCCCCACAGCCCATCTCCAGCCTTCCCAACTGGCTGCCTGTGACAGCCCAAACTGTATAGCACCAACATCATTCCCATGTAAAGCATCAGAAAGTCCTGCATGCCAGTTACCTTATTAAAGAAACCAAACACTGGATCTATCTCAGGATGCAAAAGATGAATGGTTGACAAGAGCCTGTCTTTGTAGCCCCACAGTAATTCATGGACAGTGTGAACTGTGAACAGGGATTCTTGGTACAGAAGCAGCAGCACCTCTGTGGCAAACTGAAGAGGGGTTGACCTGGTCCACTCCATTGCAGTCTGCCAGGGTATCAGAATAAGGGAGAAATGGTCAGATTTCTTGTAGAATAAGTAATACCAACCACATACAAACACAGACACGTTTCAACTGTCTTTTTGGTTTCATTATTTCTGCTCATGGCAAGTAAGTGCTGGGTAACAGGTTCTCCAGCTTTTCTCCCACAGGGATGTGCTCTTGCAGGTTCGTGTTCAGCCTGGCACTGCCACAATAGCTCAGTTCCATGTCATTAACTGCCATAGCCTTAAGAATGGATTTTAAGCGAAATGTGTAAAACTGCTTTCTAAACAACCTGGATTTCACAAGTATTTTACAGCTGAAGACATGCTTTGAATTTCACCCTTAGGATGCCACAGTTTATGCTTTTAAAAGACAGGCATTTCTCCAAAATGCAAACAACACCCAAATTTATTTCCTTTCTAGTTGCCAAGTGATTCACAACATGTCTTTAACAAAGCAAAACCAAAAGAAGGGAATATGCCTTGGGCAAACCAACCTGCAGTTCTCCTCACACTACCTGCTACAGTGGATCACAGTAAAAAATCTGAACAGGAGATAATCCTTACCACTACTCAAATCCTGGGAGGAATTGTAAATACACTGACTGTCTTATTTGTAACTTTTAGTAAGCTGAGTCCTATCTACTCCTTTATATAGTGCATTTATGTATTAATTCATAAAGTCAGACAAGGCATTTTTGGAAATGCTGAAGGGAAAGTAGGAATGAATGCATTCTGTAATTTAAGTCAATTAAACTTAGTACAGGGAGTAAAGGCTTAGTTGCACAACCAACAAATATTTTAGTACAGTCTAATTTCCTTTGGAAGGTAGGACAGCTTTGGATCTGCTTGTTCTCCTACTGTTCCTGTATGAGACCCAAAATGATGGTCTGCTTCTGATCACCCAAACAATACTTTCTTTGCAGAGTACTTTCACCTTATTCTCCAGTTGCGCTAACACCTGTAAACCCAACAAGCCTGATCTCTGCTCAGCCCTGCAGTGTGTGTCAGCTTTCAGCACAGGGGTGAGGCATTAACACTACAGAGGTGTATGGTGAAGGAGCAGTATAATAAAAAAATGCCACAACAGTCCAACCCAAAACTGAGTGCAGTGTCTGCCCCAGATATAAGCTGCCTCTCTGGTTCTTCAATCACATTTACCTACCACAAAGACAGATAGCATGAAGCAACAAGCTGAAAGTTATGAAGTGTGTTAGGATGATTTCCAAGCAGAAATGAAAGAGAACTCACCACTGCAGGAACATTAACTGTTCTAATAAGGTCCACTTCAGGGTCTCCAACTGACTTCTGAGGTTCAAATACGTACGTCTTGGGATTCAGAGCAGATACTTTGGTACCATTGTCCAAAAACTGAACGTGCACTCTTGGCCTGTATTCTCTGAAAAACAAAGTGTTTGATCTCTAATTAAGTTAAACAAGTATGCATAGTGTTAACTGCAATTAACTTATAGCTATTCTACTACTTTAAGCACATAAAGGGTGGGAACAGTTCAGTAGGAGGGGATTAATTTTTGCTTCTGCTGCTATCAGCAACAGAATTCCCCTTTGTATCAGTGTAAGCTGAATCAGGCCTCATAGGGCTATTTCAGAAATGTCACCCCACATGTTCATTTCAGTTTGTATTTTGCCTCATCTTTAAAAACCTCCAAGGAAAGAGAGCAATTTTAACAGTACAGAAGGATTTAGAGGCACTAGATATGGGACTGCCCTTGAAGTACAATTTGAAAACTAAACTTTGCTTCAGGCAAAATCCACTCTCAGGCAGAACAAGATGTAGGCTTCATGTAAGTCTCATTAAGCTGACCTAAGAACCTACCAGAATCTTACTGCTTGCTTTAAAGTACTTTGCACTAGGACTTCTGGGCTTACATGTAGCATGGACATACAACAAGCTTCATTTCAGCTTTTCTCCTTTAATTTTCAGTCAGGAATCCTGGACACAACAGAACTTCAACTGAATTTTTGCCCTGAACTACTCATGGCCTGGGAGGTTATTTCTGTTACTGTCTAAGCACTCAGACAAGCATCATAAAACTCATGATTGCTGACAAACAAGTGCAGTTGGCAAGAAACATCAAATGCTACCTGCTGGCATGATGAGGAAGTCACATTTTAATTATCCTGAAACACAGGTCATAACCATAATTCAATCCATGGCCACTACCATCTTGCAAAGAAGCAGCACACAATTCTGCACAACTGGCTGGCTTGGGCTCAAAATGAGCTATACGTGTCCCTTCAGCAAAGGGGAATGGTAGGTTGTCTGCCCATGGCATGAAACCTTTGGTGTACACATGAAGTGAAATGCTCTAAATTTCCCAAGTCTCCATTCACTCAGCAGTTTGTTGACTTTTCCACTGCTTTGCTTCTGGTGTAGATTTTAAGCCCCAAGGTGTGAAAGTGAATTATTCTGTGAGACCCTGTGTTATGATGGTTTTTACTAATTTCAGATATTACATCCTATCCTGGCTGCACTAGATACATCAATGCAGCTGTATTAATCTGGTTCAGGCTTTCAACTGGAAAGGCCTGGGAAACTGTTCCAACCATTTCCCATCTTTCTTACACAAACAACAAATCTACCACTCTTCAGCATCTCTACCACCAAGGAACATTTTGGTTTGGCTACACTTCCAGCCTGACTTGGTAAAAGCCTCTTGTATAGCAACCTACTTTATATCCAGGGCTTGAACTGAGGGGATGGCAACGGAGAGTTGTAAGTGCCTTCCCTAAAATAGGCCAGAGTTAACCTGAGAAGCCTCTCCAAGTGTAAAAGGGTAGGAGAGGAAAATAATACTCTCTGATTAGAGATACAAGTAGGAGGATCTCAGATGTTAAAGACAAAAAGCTGTACATGTGTGCAGGAGCAGACAATACTGAAGTGTTCTTTAGGCTTGGCAGATAAGCAGCTTGTACTTTATAATTATTCTATATGCTGCAAATTTAACTTCCAGGATTTTAAAACACAAGCACTACATTGGTATTTTTGTGGGGTTTTTTTGTGTTACTAACTCTGTTGTTCCAAACTATGAACTGCAGGAAGAATACGCAGGAAGAGATTTATTTAGCCTTCCCACCTCCTCTCTGTCACTCAGATTTTTTAACTCTGCTTGTCTGAGCCAGTTTACTTCCAGCCTTTCTCCCCAATAACCCGTTTCATAAGAGCACTGAACCACATACTTCATGTTTAGGGAATTTTAGGTGTTATGCCATATACTAAACCTGAATGAGTTTTTAAGACTTTGCTACACAGGGCCTGTGAGATAAAGCTGGTGTTTATTCTCTGGCTCCAGCATGCAACATCCCTCCCTTCTCCCTCTCCTCCCACATGCCTCCTCTCTTCCTCCACCCACCGCTGCAGTCTGGTACCGGCAGTGACAGCCAGGCAAGGATTAACAAATCTGCGGGAAAAGAACACTCCATTTCCTAACTTGCCCCTTCCTTTTCAGTTTGATAACTGAGCACAGAACAATCAAATCCTGTTTGGACATGTCAAAATCAGGCTAACCAAACAAGCCAGAAGCAACTGAAACACGCAACCTCCCTCCCTCACACTGCAACAAACAATTTAGGGAGAGTCTGCATCACCCAACTGGCTCACAGCCAGCCTGTGGTGTTGCAGGGGAAGGCTCTCCCAGCTAGCCACAAACCAGAAGTTCCAGCTGGGCCTTCCCCTTGGGAACAGACCAACCCAGCCAGCTACACCACCAGCCCCATCCATCCCATCACGCTCTCTCATGGATAAGGTGCAGATTCACAAGTGGGGCTATGCATAACACCCAGGAGACAGCCAGAACTAAGAAAAGGAGAAAAAATTAAGGAAACTAAGGGGATTGAGTACCAGGCTGCAGAAAAGCATGGGCCTATGTGGTTTCATGTAGCTGTACTACACCTAGAGCTGACCTTATTTATCTTCCTGACAGAGAGAATGCACGGCTGGCTAATTATCAACATCATACTAGAGACCTGAAGAAAAGATTAGGAACTTGAAAGATTATGTCTTTTCTCCAGCCCTACCAGTTTATCTAAGACGAGGTATTTTGCCATGTAGTTTGTCAAGGCTAAACAGACACAGTACTGAAATACAGAAGAAATGGGGAAAAAGATTGATGGCAGAGGGTGAAGCAAAGCTGAGGTGTGGGAGGAAAGAAGCAGAAAGGCAAGATATCCTGCAGAGACCAAAGCTACCACAAAGGCTCTCCCTTTTATTCTACAATATTTTTTTTTAAACACTAACAATCAGATTCTGATCTTTTTGCAGCTTAGATGAAGACATCTCCTTCTGGCACTGAACTGGTGCCCAGACTGAATGAGTGTGTGTGACTAGAAGTGAGTCTGACAATGAGAAATCAACCTTTTGCCATGGTTTTCATATCTCTGTAACTTCAAAGACCATACTACTTGCTGCTACAGCACTACTCCTGGTTTACATTGCTGCATGCAGAGCAGAATGAATCTCTAAAGGAAGACTCATTTGTAAGGTGACTTCAAAATCCCTCTACGTGCAGCAGATTGTTTTGTGTGCAGCCATATCACACAGAAGGAAAGTTCAAGAGGCCAGATAAAGTTCCAATATTGCACGTAGCTGTAGTAATTCTATCAGTCTGCAAAATGGTAGATATATCTGAATCCAAGTTGGTTTTACAGGGGGGGTTGGCTGAGGAAGATCCTTATAGTACCACTCTCTGACTGTCTGGCCATATTTTTACCAATGCAAATTGTGCAACTTCAGCTGGGAGGTAATTTCTGAGTGAACACATGAATCATCCTCTCCCCAGACTCTCAAACCTCATACAACTGTTCTTTCCTCAAATAAGACACTCTGCTAGGATGCAAACAACTTCCTCTGTATTCAGCAGCTGAGGAACAGCAGCACACAAGCAAAATCTTGCCCAACATCTGACAGAACTCTCTGGCTTAATCCAAAACTGACTTCAGGTACTCCAGTTGTACTATCTGGGTGGTGTATGATGATGCTCCCTTGCATGTGAGTAATCACACATTTATAGCTAGGTTTTCCTCCTAGAACTGGATCCCAAGCACTCTGGATCCCACTTTCTGGCTTCCTCACAGACAACAGGTTTAGCGAGATGCGAAAACAGTGAAATGATGATCCTACCGGTAGGTGTATGGCCCTATTTCCTCTACAAGAGGAGTATCGCCTTGAAGCACTTCCAAAGGATTTGTCACATTAAAGAAGTAGAACTGCATGTAGACTGGTGGAGGAGGATCCTCCCAGGCTTCAAAGGTTTCCGTGCCATTTTTCAATACTGTTCCCTAAAACAAGAGGAAGACAGGTTAGTTGTTAACAACAGATGCTGTAAGATATTTATAGGAAAGAAGGAATTCTATGCCCTCAGAAGAAGCACAGGCAATAGAATTTGAGACTCCAAATCTACAAATGCTTATAAATACATTTTTGAAGCATCTCGCTAAATATCAACAAGATCAAACATGCTACAGGCCCACAGACTAGGGGCATTCCTTTATTGGCTTTGCTGTTCTACTTCTTTCCACAAACACTTCTGCCTGACATTTTTCAGAATGAAGACTTACCAGCTATTACACAATGATCCTGTGACAGCAAAACGCTAACCTGGTATAAGACACCATAAACAGTTACTTTCCTGCAGCAATGAGAGCACATGCAACTCCAAACCCATGAACTCTCAGTCTATTTTGTAACCAATAAAACATGGACCTACAAAGGACAAGCTATAAATGGTTATTTTATGAGAGAAGCACTTAAGTAATAAATCAGCAATTTCTTTACCTACCAGCATAAACATGCTATAAGGAAAGTCACAACCACAACCTCTAGATAGCTGCAACAGAAATATATAATATAGGTCTCAACCCCTTGCTTTATTACCATTCCATTTTAGTTAAAACTCAACCCAATTACAAAAGTATCACCACCAAAATCAAGGCTTCTCATATAGTTACAACACTGGTTCTGCCACTATGGTAGTAGTAAAGAAATTTGGCTTGCAGAGTGGAATTTTCAGAAATAAGCACAAAGAAAACTACATCTTTGAAAACGGTATCACCTGTAGGCAGAAGGGAAGGGGGCAATAATTCACAATTAAATGGGTGTCATCAACACATGCTCTTTTTATTCTTTTGAGAAAACAAGTCAAATATTGTAAATGCAAGCTGAAAAGCAGGCCAGACTGGACAACTGCCATTCCTTGGTTACTGTTTATGGGGCCTTCACTCACTTCATCAGCTACAGTTGCCTCAGGACTCATTCTTGGCCTTCCCATTTAAGGAGCTGTTTTCTCACCACGTAGTTTTTCATTTTGAAGGACTAGAAAACAGAAGGCTGTTTCAAAGACAAACTTATTGGCAGGAGCTTGGAATGGCAGCAGTATTGCTGAATGGCAAGGAAAGCCAACCCAGCTGGTAGCATTTCCCAGTTGCAGACTGCTTCTCATGGGGAATTTCAAGCCACGTATTCTGTGCGCACCATGAAAAATAACTTGTTTTAGACATGCCTCGGGAACTTTCAGCATTTCTTTGGAACTACAAGCACTTCACATATACCATTCCCTGCATAGCCCAATGCTTTTGATCCTGTGTTCTTGATCTACGACAAGGAGGCTTGTCTCTGTATTCAGACAGAGCTCTCCTGAAGTTGGTTTGTAGGACCAGGAATAGGAAACCTCCCCAAGTAAGATGTAGTGTTTCCATGGTTCTACCCTAAATGGCTGGGAGCAAGACAGTAATGTATTTAAGATACCTCCAGATGACCACAATAGCTTTTCTCCATATGCAAATAACCACATTCCAAAGTCAACTTATTTCCAAAGTGGTGATGTAGCGAACTACGGATGATGGCTCCCTTCCTAAATTGTACAAAGCTCACACGTGTGAGAGCACGTGCATGAAACACCATGAGTATAAGCTTGACACTGATAAACAGAGTAACTATTGCCTGTCCTGACCTTAACCATCTATATCTAGGGATTTGAACAGCTCTCTAACAACTAATGTGCAATGTTTAAAAAAACAAGTGCACCCTGGTCATGTTCATTCCAGTTTTAAGGCTCCAGTCGATCCCTTATGATGGTGAGATCACCTTCACAGTGTTCAGGGAGGCTATGGCCCCTGTCACCCCTCTACTGAGCTAGACTGAACACAAGAAGCTCCTCAACTCAATGTATCAATGCTAAATGTAAGGTGGGTTTCTATCATGCTCGCTCTATATACATGTATGCAACAGATTACATGCAATAAGCGTTAATAAGAAGGAAATGCAAGAGCCTTTATCTGGCAGGTCAGTTTAAACACAGGCTTTTGAGATTTTGAAATCACAAGTGATCCACTGGGAGATCGGCTATGGAGCAAAAGGGTAGTGAAACAAAGTCATCTGGTGACTTGTTTCCTGGATCTGTCTGGCACCCTTTGGATCTCCCACAGAAATGACATGTCTATTTATAGCTCTGTACAGCGACAGCTCCAGTTATCAACCCAGATTCACAAACCTCTGAGCTGGAGTCAGGCAGGCCCTGTGAAACTCTCAAATAATGAAATTGGTAAGCTCTTTTCTTCAGTTTTTCCCCAGATATTACCCAATGGATCTGTCGCATGGTATTACACAGCCTAGAGCACAGAGAAAAACAAGCACATAGTTTTGAGCAAAACATACGTCCATGTCCCTCAGCTGGTGGCATCCTGTGTTAGTTCTGCTGCCTTTCCTCCACACCAGAGCAGGGTCTGTTGTTACACCAATGGGCTTTTTCATCAGAGCTTGTGTTCACTACTACGTTGGGCAGGCTGCAAGATACTAGATCACAGCACTGCTTTTTAATCAAAAATATGTAAAAGACACAGCTCTGCTGTCGTTATTGCTGCTGTATTGTAACACCAGAGAATCAGATTTTTCCTCTTGTACATTTATATGCAATTGTCCTGGGTTCAGCAGTAGCAGTCATTTTTCTCCTTCTTAGTAGCTGGTGCAGTGCTGTGGTTTTGACTTTCAGCCTGGGAACAGTGCTGATAACACCAATGTTTTTAGTTGCTGCTCAGTAATATTTACTCTGACCAAGGACTTTCTGAGTCTCATGCTCTGCCAGGGAGGAGGGGAAGCCAGGAGGAAGCAGAGACAGGACGCCTGACCCAAACTGACCAAAGAGGTATTCCATACCATAGCATGTCATGCCCACTATATAAACTGGGGCCAGGGACCCGGAAGGATTGGATCACTGCTCGGTCAGGCTGGGTATCAGTCGGCAGGTGGTGAGCGGTTGTATTCGCTTCCCTTGTTATTGCCCTTGTCATTATTATTATTGGCGGTAGCAGCAGTGGTTTCTGTTGTACCTTAGTTACTGGACTGTTCTTATCTCAACCCATGGGAGTTACATTCTTTTGATTCTCCTCCCCATCCCTCCTAGAGCAGGGGAAGGAAGGTGGGGGGGAGTGATCAAGCGGCAGCGTGGTTCTGAGTTACCAGCTGGGCTTAAACCATGACAGAAAGAAAAAGAGACACCAAGTATTCAGAAGCCTCGAGTCAGACACTAGTCCAGCATGGAGTAGCCTAGAGGCCTCAGAGAGATACAACACAAGCACAGGTACAACATAGGGCATACCTACTGCAAGATCACAGGCTAAAACCAGTGGACAATATCATCTACTGTCTACATTGAGAAGAAGAGCAGAGGTACTTTCCAGCTGGAAACACTCACTTCAAGTGTGCCAAAGCATCCTTCCTACTCACTTTATTTATCATGCCAGTCCTGAATTTGAACCTTATTTACTGGTGTTTTCCTTGTCTTGACCATGCTTCACACAAAGGAAATAAAAAGCAAAGCTTCCCTTACACAAAGTTACTGTTACTGTTAGTGATGGGAGGTGGGAAACGGTGCTGAACATTTTTGGAACTTACATAGCAAATTAAGCATCTCAACTGATCCTTCATAAAAGCCTCACTTAACTCTGCTAGGAGCATTTTGAATTATACAACAATAGCAAAAAATGATCAATACAGAAACTAAATCAAAGGATGAGGTATCTTCCCTGTCCTTTTGGGTCCTAAACGCTCCAGAAAATCCAGCTCCAGAGATGGCTGGCAGCCAATGTCCAGTGACATTTCAAGGGTTTAGAAGACTTAAGTGTTTTCTAAAATAATCAGTGTGAGGTATATGGCATAAAGAATCATATAATCACAGCCTGGTTTGGGTTCGAAGGGATCTAAAAGCTCATCCAGTTCCAACCCCCTGCCACGGGCAGGCACACTTTCCACTAGATCATGTTGCTCCAAGCCTTGCCTAGTCTAGCCTTGAACACTGCCAGGGATGGGGCAGCCACAGCTTCTCTTGGCAACCTGTGCCAGCGCCTCACCTGAGGTAGAGCACTGCTTGCCCAGGTTTGGAATTAGGTGTACAGGTCAAAGGTCTTTATATTCATAAGCTGCAAGCTTATGGCAATAAAATACATAATCATGTAACCAACAGAGAGCACAAGGCAAGCACTGGTAGGAGCTAGGAAGGACTTTCTCCTTGGGCAGCTAATCTATTCTTGTTCATGACAGGGTTTTTCCCATTATTTGCTGGTTTTTCAGCTGTCAGCCCCTGACAATGAACAGATACTGATGAGTTGGACATCTGAGTGGCACGGCACCAATTCACAAAAATCCTGTAAGACTGGCAAATAAGACAGAGGATAAGATGACAATATTTGAATGCCTTCTGGGAAAGGTGCTCCCACTGCCCTTGTCACGACACATCTCCCTGACGATTTTCAAGGAAGCGTGATACCAGGCTGGATTCCACACTCTTTCCACACCCTCTATGTACCCAAGCACCCTGCCTTTGGTTGGAAAGGATGCACCACAGAAACCCCCTGCTGAAAGCCAACCAATCCTCAGCGGTTCACAGATCCTGGGTTTGGACACAGGGGTGCTTCAGCTGCTCCAAAACTCAACTGCCAGTCAGCTCTGTTTCAGGACTGCTGGGAAGCTCTCAAAGGAGCATGGTGCTAGAGCATGTCCAAAGAAGAGCAATGAAGCTGGAGAGGGTTTAGAAACAAAGCCCTATGAGGAGCAGCTGAGGAAACCAGGGTTGTTCAGCCTGGAGAAAAGGAGGCTCAGGGGAGACCTTAATGCTCTCTACAACCACCTGAAAGGAGGATGGAGTGAGGTGTGGGTCAGTCTTCTCCCAGGTTGCAAGTGACAGGACAAGAGGAAATGGCCTCAAGCTGCACCAGGGGAGGTTTAGGCTGGATATTAGGAAAAATTTCTTCACCAAAAGGGTTGTGAAGCACTGGAACAGACTACGTGGGGAAGTGGTGGAGTCCCCATCCCTGGGGGTATTTAGAAGACGTATAGATGTGGCATTTAGGGACATGATATAGTGCTGGACTTGGCAATGATGGGTTTATGGCTGGACTTGATCTTACAGGTCTTTTCCAACCTAGATGATTCTATGAACTACCTGTCATAAGGACAATCTCTTGCCCTGCTGCACCTCCTCCAGTGACAGAGCGGTTGAGGCTAGGAAGGGCCAGAGCACAGAGATAATGCTTCATGTCCCATGCCCTGCTCTGCAGAGAGCTGGAAAAGCTCAAGTCTTGCCACACTTCAAAGGCAAATAGAGATTTTTCTATTTGCGCAAAGCTGCACACATGGTTACACAAGAGACAGCAGCTTTCTAGACTACACATGAATGAGAAAAAGTTCATGTGAGATAAAGCCCATGTGGAAAGCAGCTGAATCAGCAGAGTAACTGGGAGCACACTGCTCTGGGGCTGAGATCTGCATGCTGGAGTTAGGGTGTATGGCTCCCACAGAAGTCCAGGAGGGAAGCAGTGGATGGCACAGGGTACAGGACACTGGATTCTGTACAATCCAGATGTACACCAGCATGAGCTGAAGAGTGGTAAGCAGGGAAAGACTGAGCTCTGGAAACTTTATCCTGCATTACTGAAAGCTCTGCTGAGTGAATACCAACTTACTCTTACATAATGAACCATTAAGGGTAAGGAGCATGCAGCTAGAGATAATACGCATAAGGAGGATCACGTCTAATTCCTGACAGCTCTACGCTCTCTCATCAAACCATGTTTTCATACCCCACTGTTCTTTTAATAAGAGCATGAAACAGACTTGAAACCCGGAGTTCTACTGTGATGCAGAGGATGGCGGGATCCATTCCAAAGACCTCTGACATGGGATATGAGGCTATGCATGTCTTTGCAAAGCTGCACTGCTTTGCCTTGGTTTGCATGCAACTTTGCATATGTGAACACACACATCACCCCATACCTGGCTTTCAGACTGCCCTAGGAAAGGTACAGGCTGATGATCAAATGACTTCAGGATAAGTCAGGATAACTCGCCACCCTCTGCTGTGAGGCTGGTGAGGCGCTGGCACAGGTTGCCCATAGAAGCTGTGGCTGCCCCATCCCTGGCAGTGTTCAAGGCCAGGTTGGACAGGGCTTGGAGCAACCTGGTCTCGTGGAAGGCATTGCTGCCCATGGCAGGGGGCTGGAACTGGATGAGCTTTAAGGTCCCTTTCAACCCAATCCAATCTGTGATTCTATGATAAACCGTCCACTACCCCTACTACATTCCAGCAAAGCAGAAACATGTACCTGAGAACAAACACTATAGGAATAGCTGTATGAGCAGCTCCTGAAGAGCAGCTGACACACTGGCAGGCTGCATGACAGCTTAACCTAGGATAGCCTTTTTTTTTTTGGCTATCCCCCAAGGTTTACAAGCACACTTCAGAGTGCCACAACTTCCTTTACGATGACTGGCAACCTGAAAATGCACTTGCTAAACCCAACTCATTTAAGGTAAGACAAAACAGCTTCTATGTTAGGAAGTGCTCCCTATCAGTATCCCAAAGGGCATTACTAACATGGCTGACTCTTCTCACTAGACCACTGGATGAATGCAAAGAGCCAGTATGAGAGAGGAAAAAAACCTCAGGCTGACCAGAAACACTGAAGGGCTCTGCATTCGTAACCATGCTAGGCTGGGTGTCCCCAAAATGTGCTACAAACACCCTGTAACAACAGGGTGAAATGCTTCACTATCATCACCTAGCCTGGGCTACTACCACATGTTTCAGCCCACAGCACCCCTGGCTGTGCTCCAGAGGCAGCAGCAAATGAAGCAGCAAAACAAGCTACTGAATGAAAGCTGCAAGAAATCTATGACAGGGATGGCAAAACAGTAGGGGTGCTTTCGGTGTCCCCTGCTCACCCCATGTGCTACTGCTCTGGTGAAGCTTTCTCACTACAGCTGCGTTCTCACAGCCAATAAAATCGCTTCTGGAGAACGGATTTTTCTCTATTTACTCAGTTTTCACGCAGCCCAGGCCCAGTGCAGCCTCAGATCCATCCTGAGCCCCAGCCCAGCTGGCTGATGCAGGGCAGCAGAGGGCTCCCTGCCCAGGGATGCTCCTGCCCTCCCCCAGCCACAGCTGGTGCAAGAAGGGAGCTGTACCACGCCACCCGCCAGCCCCTTCTTCCCTCCCTCCATCCTCTTCCAGGATTATTTTGAAAGTGAATAAAGCATTCGGAAGGGACAGGGGTGGGAATCGGGCCGTGCTCTCACCTGCTTCACCTGCAGGTCCACCACCGTCTGGAAGACGTGGGCTACCAGCAAGGAGATGCTGGCGATGAGTAGCGTCATGGCCAGGACCCCTACGGTGACGAGGCACAGCGACTTCATGGCTGCAGCCGAGGAACGACCCAGGCACCACCGCCGCCGTCGCCGCCGCCGCCGCCAGGCCCCGGGCCGGGCGCAGGGGCGGGAGCCCGCCTCGCTCCGCCCCGACCGCCGACGGGCCGGGAGGAGCCGCCGGTGCCACCCGCCCCTCAAGGGCGGGAGGGTGCTGGTGACCGGGGGGAGCAGCGGGCGGTGCAGCAGCTCTGCCACGGAGAGGTCTGTGACCCGGGTCTGGGCGGGTCCTGCGCTGGGGGCACCAGGCTGCTCGCCGCGCCCTGCTTACCAGGAAAGGGGAAAATGGATCCCAAATCATGCGTGCTCCTGCTTAGAAGACGAGCCGCTGCTGGCACAACTGGAATTTCCCCGTCTGCTGTGGATGGATCTGCTGAGGTGCATCTCCCGATGCATCTTTAAAAGATTTTCTGGAAAACAAGAACGGCTATTCTTCAGCAAGATCATAGAATCATGGAATGGTTTGGGTTGGAAGAGACTAAAGCTCATCCAGTTCCAACCCCTTGTCATGGGCAGGAACACCTGCTACCAGACCATGTTGCTCCAAGCCCTGTCCAGCCTGGCCTTGAACACTGCCAGGGCTGGAGCATTTGGTTTAGGGAAAAACCTAAAATGGGGTGTTAGGTTTAGGAATTAGATTAGGGAAAAACTTGTAGGGAACAAGAAGTGTCTCTAGAATGACTTAAGCTTCACAGGGATCAGATTCTTCCATAATTCAATAACAATTCAGCTTCTACCAACACAGTTCAGTCCACTTCAGCCTTCATACTGCACAGGAGGAAGGGAATCCTCTGAGATAGAGGGCTCCTGTCCCATAACCGTCATCAAGCTGCCAGCATTTCCTAAGTCCTGAGCCAGTTCCCTCTCCTCTCACTTTTCCAAACCATGAGGCTGGCAGCTTGCCATCACCAGCCTGCTCCTAATAATGCCTTCCCTAGAAGGGAGCAAGCAGACCATCAAGTGGATATCCTGCTAAGATGGACTGAAGCATTTTGCTTCATAAATACTACTTCCTGTAATTGTAATTGCACTAACAGTGTTATGTTACTCTGCTCCTTTTGCTTGTGAAAGGTGATGAGGTTTTTTCCGAACATTTTATAGTTTGGAAAACTGGAAATTTTTGTGGTTCCACCCATGCAGTAAAAAAAAAAAAAAAAAAAAAAAAAAAAAAGAGAGAATACTGTTCTGGCAGTTTGTTTTCCTTCAGATCCCCTCTCTGAAATGGTGTTCTCAGCTCTGTTTCATCACCAGCTCTCCAAAAGCAAACAACACAGTAAATCATTACAGTCTGGCTTTGAAGGCTAATTTAATGACAGCAATAGAATTCTCTTCCTGGAAAAAAATCTCCCTTGAGAGCTCTCTCTCTGAAACTATAAACCTTCCCTGACACTGTAAAATACTGTCCTTTGGTGGCGATCTGCTGTTAAGGACAATTCTTATCAGCAGATGCCTCCTCCTGCCGCACATTAGACCTATTTTCCCTGGCTGCTGAAGCAGTGGAAGGGAGACCTTCTCATCTCACCTGAAGTAGCCCGACTGCTCCATGACTTCTGGTGTTTAGTGAGGACATCTTGCTGCACTCCAATGTAAGAAAGAAGCTGACCATGTCTTGTGTCTCTAAATCAGAGATAAACGCAGAAGAACAAGCATAGACAGCAATTCTCTATTTCTGCAAAGCCGTTTTTATCTTAACTACTTTTCACAACCAGGAAGCATTTTTATTAATGATGTTAAGGAACATGCTGGTTTATGTGAGCACTGAAACCCTGGAAAATCGAAAGAAAGGCAGGAATATTTAAGGAATTCCAGCATTCTGAGATATCTTAAATGGGAGATACAGGGTTTTCTTTCAAAGGCTAAATTTGGTTTGCTAATGCAAAGGGATTCTTGCAGCCCACAGGACCAATGAAATTCTTTTAGCTGAACCCTGGCATGACTATTTATGAATATTTACAGATCAGGTGGTGATTTCTTGAATTTGGGGTTTGCTTTATTCAGTGAGATTTTTGTTTGGGGTTTTTCTTTTCTTTTTTTTTTTTTTTTTAATAGAAAACTACCCCTGTGGTGCACAGAACCCCATCATTTCTCCATACAGATTTTCCAGATTGTCAGTTGTGAATTATTTTCTTTTTTGGCAAATTATTTTACCTTTGGAAATGGAGAAAGTGCTTACTGGCACTGGCACACTTAAAACATTCCCAGAAAGGGTGACTCCGCCTCTGACGTGCAGCATGGGAATGCCGTGGGTGCGCTGCTGGCTCTGGGCATTATACTGTGCTGTAATTATAAATCCCTGAAGCAAGCAGAGGCACATCTCATACCAGATAATATTACAAGAGGAAGAGGGAGATAAGGCCCGCGTTCAGGAAAATATGTCGTTAGCCAAAGAAGACTTCGTGTCCTCATTCTTTTTCCTTTCTTACCCCCTTCCATTAGCCTTCCCTCTCCCCACTCTTTTCACTTTTTCACTATTTAATTTGCCATTCCCAAGAATGGCCACCACTTAAAATGACAGTATTTATTCCTGGTCTAATAGAAGGTGCCTGATATAGTAGAAGGTGTCCCCACCCATGACAGGGGGTTGGAACTGGAGGAGCTTTAAGGTCCCTTCCAACCCAAACCGTTCTGTGATTCTGTGACGTTCACAATAGTTACTCTGCTCATGGTCTACACCGTTGTCATATCTCCATTGTAAACTCTGGGCACAGCTTTTTTTTCTGTTACTGTACAGAACCATCACAACTGGGATCCCAGGCATGGTGTGTGACTTGCACCAACACCGTAAATATGGTGAAAATAGTAGAAGAACACACCAATCAGGCAGTTGTGGAGGCTGCCCTAGAAAGCTGCTGCCTCTTGTTCTGCACCCATCGCCTGCACACACTGCTGGGCTGCCCCAGATTTTGTCTTGTGATGAAATGGGCAGGCTTCATGCTCCCAGGGCTTTAGCCCAGGGTCTCTCCTGATGATTTCCGCCTACTAAAAGTTATTTGAAAACCCCTTTTAAAAACTAAACCATGGATGAAACAGTCCTGCCCTATGCACTTGGAAAATGTTTAATAAATATAAAAGGCTATTACTTACTGAGGTTGTCAATGTGGCTTCTCCAGATTAACATGAGTTTCTTGGCTCCGTGGGGTCTGTGTAAGGAAGGAAGAGGCTTGTCAAGGAAGGAATTAGGAAATCAGATAGCATGGTATCAGCCAAATCAGAACAGATTCCAAAAATCCTTCATCCTACTCATGTAATTTAGTAACTATTAGTAACCTTTCTTTAGAGAATGTTTTATGTTGGGGTGCAAGCAGCAGAAAGGAGTAGTAGGATGGTTTTTGTTGTCTCTTTGTTCACATCCATGTCACCTCATGGATTTCTGGTCCTTGCCACCCAAGACAGGAATCACGCTTGTCCTTCTGATTTTGATGCTACAATTGTCTCTCACTGCTGGCAGACCTGTTTACACCAGGTCTAACTGGATACCAGTCTTGCATTGCTTCCTTTAGGAGCTGTGACCTGAGGGCATACAGAGTCATGAAACAGCCTTTCCAGAGCCAAGTGTAGTTTCATCTCAACAGTGAGAATACAATTGTAACTAGAAAAGTATTTTACTTATGAAATTACCAGTTTCTGTAACATTTTGGTAGACTTGTCCACTCATCTCCTTCTGCTTCATGGTGTTTGCAGTCTGCTTTCATCTATGTATCTGTGGTGCTCTTTATTTCCATCTCCATCATTGTGTTTCTGAATCCTAGCTATATTTTCCTCTGGAATATACAACAGAATAAATTCAGAGGTAAATATTATAGGGACTGACACCTTCTAGTTATCAAGAATGGTGCTTTTATGAAGGTGGAGCATCTCTCTCTTTGGCATAGTGTCAGGAATTTAACTCCTGGCTGCCATTTAGCTCAGCCCAGCTCACCAACAGAACATAAAACATATGACAGGTAACCTGCAGGTCCTTAACATCTCAAGTTTCCTGACAGCTCACCACAAAGAGCCTCTGCTGGCTGAATGTTTCCCAGTCTTAGAGGAGCAGCTCTTGGGAAACACCCAAGGAAGATGTTTTCAGAGACTTTGCTCTTTCCTCTTTCATGTGCAGCTAGTACACATGTCATCAATGAAATTGCACATATTATGTATGTTTCTAGTGCTGTATGCATAATTACTAAAATAATAATCTAATTATACTGATTTCATCTGAGAGTTGAGAAACTTCTGAAAGGTTTGTAAGTGGGTAGCAACCAAATTTCACTGCACTCAAGCTTTCTGCCCACACAGGACAAATTAACTGCTGGGAGGGAAGTAGTTCACTCTAGGGCAGAGCTCCCCGGCAACTATGAGGTCCAACAGTGACCTCAGAAATGTTTGCGAACAAAGCTGCTGCTTGTGCAACAGCTGCCTTTGCTGCTGGCTTAGCTGCACAGGGATGCACACAAGGTGCGTGCACTGGACAGGGATTTGTGTTTAGAACACTGGCTGACTTCTACAACCGGGACAATGACTTTTTAGGAGATGAGAGATTTGTCTACAGCTTTGCTTCTGAGGAAATTAGTACTTTTAACAAAAATGTTCTTCCTTCTGAAATCTGGTCCTGCTTGACTCTTTGACACTCTCCAGATAAATAACCACGGTCCTCACGAACTGTAAGCCGCACATACCTCTTCATTCATGTCATAACTGTGATACAGGTCATGTAGTACATTTTAACATTACACATACACAGGTATATTCCTCACAATCTGAGCTCTACAGAGGTTAGCTAGTGCAGCAGCTCACACCCATCAGCTGCTTCTGGGTTGGTCTGCTGCTTCCCTGACTCATCAGCTGCTTCTGCACACAGAGCCTTGTGACTTGGGGGTGGCCAGCTGTGCCACTTCTGTGGGAGGGCAGAGTGTTGCTTCAGGCCACCTTTTCCTTAGTGTTCTTTTCACCTACATTTCTCTCCTTACTTAACTCTGCTCTGTTCCATCCTCTTCTCCCCACAGCATTGCCTACTGACCCACACTATGTCCACTTTACTCAGCTGAACATCTTGTTTTCACCACAGCTGCAGAGCAATGCCAGAGCCCTCACTGGTCATCTTGGGCACTCTCAAGATGAACACGGCCAAGAAACCATGTAAAAGGATGGAGATGGAGGAAATAATTTGTGTGCTTGAAGCCCAAAAAGCAACCATGTCCTGGGCTGCATCAAAAGAAGCATGGCCAGCAGGTCAAGGAAAGCAATGCTCTTCCTCTACTCTGCTCTGGTGAGTCTTGCATCCAGCTCTGAGGCCCCCAGCACAAGAGGGACATGGAGCTGTTGGAGCAAGTCCAGAGGAGGCCACGGAGATGCTCCAAGGGCTGGAGCACCTGTGCTCTGGGGACAGGCTGAGAGAGCTGGGCTTGTTCAGCCTGGAGAAGAGAAGGCTCAAGGGAGACCTTAGAGCAGCTTCCAGTGCCTAAAAGGGCCAACAAGAAAGCTGGAGAGGGGCTTTGGACGAGGGCCTGTAGGGACTGGATGACAGGGAATGGCTTTAAACTGACAGAGGGTAAATTTAGACATTAGGAAGATCTTTCTATAGAAGGAGAAGAATCTGCACTTGGATGTATGGGAGACCCATACAAGTAGCACCGTCTGGATAACATAAACAGTGTACCAGGTTTGGTGAGGACCTGGCTTGCAGTGTGAACACCATCTAATCAGGAAATCTCCTACTGTCAGAGTTTCACTACCTTAAATCAAGTTATAGCTGCTAGACTGCATAGTGCTTCATTGCAGATTGCAACAGCCAAGAACACTATCTTTTCAAGTGCTTGATCTTATACACTTGCTCATTAAATCCTGCTCTCCACCCGGTTTCTTCCCTGCGGGCAGCTCAGGGCATGGGAGGAGCCATTATGGGTTAGACTGCTAAAGCCCAAGGAGACTGACAGAGCAATACAGTCCTGAAGCAGCTCCAGGACCAATGAGGTTTGTTTGATCTGTTGCTGATGAGCACTGCAAACAGCCCTGGACTGCTGGGAACACCCTCTGCACATCAAGGGACAAGCAGAAGTGTAGGAGCACCAAGGGAGGAGCTGTGAGCACAGCTGAGATGTGCCCATGCTGTTCACAGCAGTACAGCAAAGGATAATCTGGCTGTGCTGACACAGAAAGAGGATATCCATAATTCATCTTGGCTTTCTTATCTGCAACAGCAGGGAAGGCAATGTGTCACTTGGCAGGGCTCCTGGCAGACCTGGTGAACACGGGGACAGGCGAGAGGAGAGTGTGGAGCACATGTCCCAGGAACAGGGGTAAGAAAGCAGATAGTACCTGGGGATGAGTGACTGAGAGCCTCTCTTGACCCTGCAGGCAGTTCTGGATGCAGCCTCCTAATGACATGGAGTTCACAAGCATCTGCCTTTCCTTCTGGCATGTTCACTCTTTCCTCCTGAAGCTCCACCTGGAGTAGACCCAAACACATCAGGGTTAGCAGGATTTGGACTGAGTTTTTCCCTTTTAAGTGTGTTATTGGGAAAACAGGCAAACCAAATCTGTTTTATCAGCCCCTGGCTTGTAATCTAGTCCTTCATCTGGCTTCTGAATGTCAGCATCCAGCACAGCGCCCTTCTCACACCCTGAGACTTTGAAGCCTGAGCGATCATGCATGTCTGGTCCTCAGCTTTGACACCAACCAATGAAGGCCCTTACTTTGTGCCCACCTGGTTCAAATAAAGGCATGTAAAGCATCTGCTAAACCCAACTGCAAGCTCAGGTCAAAGCAGGGAGCCGGGAAAGATTACATGAGGGAGATGGACCACCACCTAAGCCACCACCCTCAGTTATTTCACTCTCATTTGAAAGACAGCATCTTTACAGAGGTGAAGGCAATATAGATGTTGCTATTCTTCCTTGAAATGAGCATCCATCCACTACCTGAAATGCAAAACCACTCCAGAATTGTGTTCCCTTTTGCCTTATAAATCCCCTGCCCCTCATTATTACTTACAAATAGGAAGCCAGCGAAGCCTGGAACACCATAAAAATGTATCTTTGATCTTACCATAGGCAAAGCTATGAGGAGCTGGCAGGTTTCTGAGACACCTTGCTAACATGGTCAGATTAGTCACACAGCTCAGTTACTGAACCAGTCCCACACTTTCCCATCAATATTAGAATCACTGGATATCATCAATATGAATATCACTGGAGAGCAGAAGCTTTACCCTCCAGCTGTGAAAACATCTTGTGATAACCCTGAACGTACCAGAAATAGTAAAGAATCTCTTCTTTCAATGGAATAAATGGTGATCATATACTTTTTTTTTCCCTATATTACAACTCCTAAAAAAGTGAGGATTGCAGTCTATAGCTGTCAGTGGGACTTTGTTCAGGGCCCAAATCCACACAAATTCAGCAGTGGATGGAAGCTATGGTCCCTGACCCAAGCCCTTTGATTTGACAGGAGCTTTGTACACCGGGAGTGCTGGAAATGCAAAGCAAATCACAAGTCAGTTTATTCTGTAGAGCTGCCAAGTGCATCTATTTACTCCGGCACTTGCTGGTGAAGGGACAGAGAGACCTGTTAAGTTTAGTTGCCTCATTTTGGATTCAGCCTGACTAAGCACAGTTGCAACAGTCCATATAACTAGTTTGAAGTGAACAGTACTGCAGAGGGCACATTTAAAACTGGCAAACCAGTGGCACACATTTTCCTATGAGTCATATTCCACATGAATGCCACTCTGACGAGGTGAAGGATGCTGCACTGGAATATGGTAAGACAGAAGCATATCTGAAATGTGCTGTTGCTACACCCATTCTCAGCACTCCCCATACTACTGCTTTTGAAGCCAAAGACAAACCTTCTGTGTAGTTGTGAGGGACCCATTGACCCAGTACCTTTATAAATCCCACTGCAGTGCTCTAGGATTCTCTTTTTTTTTAACTTTTGTTCGCCTATAGCTCAACTTCTTATTGATCTGAAAGAATTCAAGAGCAGATTCTGGAGCTTAAAATACATGGTGCTGCAATGAAGCCTAGATGCACACGACCTCTACATGCTATTTTACTAAGGAAAAGTGGAGGCCTGGAACAGTAAGCAAGGGATTTTTCCAGTCTCTGCTAACCGCAGTTGTCTGTGCCTGTGCATTTGAGGGAGACTGCAGACCTCTAATCAATGTCTGCTTTGTGTCTTAAGTCACAGGCTGATCTCTTCCCTTGTTCCTGAAATAAACATAGGTGTTGAAAGCTGCAATTAGATGATTTTGCTAGCCTGCATTACATTCTTATTTACTCAGGCAGTTAACTAACTGCAATTGAAATTCTGAAATGCAAGTATATTCTAGCAGGCAGTATCAGCACAGAGCAATATCAGCACAGCTGAGCTCTCTGGAGTCTTACCATGCACAAATCCTGCGGACTGTTCCTCCTGAGAGAGCTGGGCTTGTTCAGCCTGGAGAAGGCTCCAGGAAGACCTTAGAGCAGCTTCCAGTGCCTAAAGGGGCTGACAAGAAATCTGGAGAGGGGCTTTGGACAAGGGCCTGTAGGGGCTGGATGATGGGGAATGGCTTTAACCTGACAGATGGGAATTTAGATTAGACATTAGGAAGTTCTTCCCTGTGAGGGTACTGAGGCGCTGGCACAGGTTGCCCAGAGAAGCTGTGGCTGCCCCATCCCTGGCAGTGTTCAAGGCCAGGTTGGACAGGGCTTGGAGCAACCTGGTCTAGTGGAAGGTGTCCCTGCCTATGGCAGGGGGTTGGAACTGGATGAGCTTTAAGGTCCCTTCCAACCCAAACCGTTCTATGATTCTATGACTCTATTACTAAGTGCAACTTATTGGCACAGACGAAGAAAGAGACCAAAAGGGCTCACACTGGGAGTCTCTTCCTGATATCTCTTCCTGATCCCCAATGTCTGTTGCACATAAATGCACGTTTGGTAGGCCCAGAACTAAGACCAGAATGAGTCATTCTTACTCCCTAGCCCTACTCCCAGCTAGTCAGGGGCAGCCATCAGTAAATAAATGGTTTGTGTGTCAGCCTTGATACAAATAGCTTGTGTCTTCCAGCTTGTACAATGAGGCTCTGTGTGTGACAGCCCACAGCTCCTGTCCTGGAGCAGGGCAACACACTAGCTAAAGGCATGATAGGCACCAGCTTCCCTGGAAATGTGCCAAACAGCTGAGGTCTTAAAGTGACTACTGCAGGAGAAGGATGGAGGACACTATGTTCAAATAGCCCAGACTGGGGAGTTAAAGAAACAAGGGGGCTTCTAGGGGCCTAATCCTGGTACAAAACCTACGGCCTCTCCTTCCTTAAGACCTTTGAGCAGCCTGGTCGAGTGGAAGGTGTTCCTGCCCATGGCAAGTGAGTTGGAACTAGTTGTGCCTGCCAGCATGAATTTTGAGTATTTACTATCTTGTGGCCAAAAGCAGTGCTGGTCCCTAGGGTGGGAACCATTAAACTAGAGCTTCACCACAGTCCGCAGTACCTTGTATAGGTTAGCTGTATCCCCTGACACCACAGTCAGGGCAAAGCAGAAGACACTTCAGAGAAGCAGAAAGAAAATCACACTCCTGGTTGGTTGTAGCATGTGACCTGGGTCTCAGGATAGAGTCACTACACCAAGTTTTAGCTTGTTAAGCCAAATTACTGGCTAATGTCTTGCCTTTTCCTCTAACATGACTGGGTGGGAAAGGACTTCATGCTTTCTCCTGTCATCAGACCAATGCAGCACATGACTAAGTGACCGAAGACATCATCGTTCAAAAATTTAACTGGGGAAGAGGAACTTGCAGGAACAGTTTCAGAATAGGGCATGCAGGTTTGCTGTCAGCAAAACTGTATTTCAAGCACATGAGACTGCTGTTAGTGCCTTATTTATAAATAAGGATATATCCATGGCTGCTTATTTCGGGGAGGAGAAATATGTAACATCCTGATAAAGGGTTTGATTCTACCCTGGTAGGAGGGAAAAAACATCAGGCAGCAATCACGAAATACAACTGTACCAGCTAGGACAAAAGAGAATGGAGAACAACAAAACAGAAAGCATGACTTGCAAAGAGGGTGACTAATAAACTGAAAAAGCTGTCAAATAATGGCTCATTGGAAAGAAATCTATGAGGAAAGGGGATTTATGGAAAGCTGTCATTCCTTGATACTACTAGCACAGTACACAAGTTCAGAGAAAATAAAGGAAATACGACAGGAGTCTGGCCTGGGCAAGCCATAAGCTGTTCCTCAAACCCAAGAAGGAATTACAAGTCAGGTTACTATGAGTAAGTAGTAGAGAATGGTATTAGACCCATTTGATGCTTTGAGTAAGCTAAGCAAGGGTAAAATGCATTATAGTAGGGAAAAATAGTAGAAGAAATTCAGAATCACAAGCTGTTTCTTTGAAAATTCATGTAAACCTGGTGTACTTCCAAAGAATCCATTCAATGTGCAGATGGCGCCCAGTCAGAAAACACTACAAAGAGGTTGAAGGGCTTCAAATGGATTCATAGTAATCTTGACATGTTGGACAAAATCTGAAAAATAAGGGAGTGCAAAACCACGGCCAAAAGAGTTCTCTGAAGCAGAACTTCTCAGCTGTGCAAACACTGAATGAGGAACAACTGGTGAGGTAGGGGTTCAGCAAGGGAAGGATATGGGGATACTGGTAGATTGTAAATGTCAGCCACATCCTCGTTGTGCAAAAAAAGGAACCATCCTATTGTGAGACTCAAGGCAAACATGAGATAACTCTGTGCTTCTTAGCCTGGGTGGGACCACCTCGGGGGTGATGTCTGCGTCCTGCTGTGGTTACTGTTCTTCTGGAAAGATAGAAACAAATTCTAAAGAAAGTGGGGAGAGCTACAGGGCTGGTTACGTACCTGTGACCAGCATGCCAAGATAGAGCTAGCAGAGTTCCTAATACAGTTAAGAGATAACTGAGGGCATGCATCAGAAGATCCAATTAAGTTCAAGGGGGATAAAAAGACACTGGAACTACTTTGCTTCCCATATTTCTTTGGGACAGGTTTAGGTAACAAACTAACAATGATTTTGTAACAGAAAGAACTGCTAAATATTTAATACATCATCTTGAAGGCTCTGGTTTATTGCTCTTTCAAGATCAGCTACATAATTATCAGTAGGTTGATGCTGTCTTGTGGCAGAAGGGTAAAAAAAGACCAGCACTTCTTGGCTGTTAGAAGTTGTTTTTTGTAGAGAAAACATGGACCCTCTTACAATTATTTTGGTGGCTATGAAGAGCAAAGCCCTTAAGATATAGCTAAGCTTTACTGTCTTACAATACTTGGATTTCACAATAAGAATGATAAACATTCAACTCTGTAACTGGCAGTGGTTGGGAACCTGTGCCTGCTGACAGGCAGAAACATATTTGCTGTCCATGTGCATGTTGGAAGGGAGGAGGTTAAAAATAAATACCTTTATGGATGACTTCCAGGTGACCAGAAAACTGGACCCCAGAGGTCCCTTTCAGCCTATTGCTTTGATTCTTTGAACACAAGGAAAGGCCCTTATGGTGCCTGGCTTTTCTTCACCATAAGACATATAGACACTTGTGCTGATTCAGTATGAGAAACAGCTTATCCCTGGCTGCCTTCCAGATTTTAATGGCTGATAATGTAACGCAGGTCTGGATCTGGGGGTAACCTCATTACTAACTACCCTGAAGGCCAGTTCCGAGGGCACCCCTCCCACCAGTTCTAACCTGCCTGCTTGCCTGCTCTCTCTTTCTTCAGTCCCCTACTGCAGAAAGCAGCTTGTCGGTCAGCAATCTGGGACAGAAGGTCCTCGTATGCCACCTGCTGGCTTCTGGGAAATGTTGCACCAAGAAGAGCGCCCAGCGCTCATAGCCGGGGTGCTCGCAATCAGCTTAGGAAAAGGATGGCACAGGTTTGTGGTTTCTTCCCGAGTGTGATGCAAGTCCAAAGTAGGTGAATACTTTGCCCGTAGCATTTTTCTGCCTGGTTGCGTGGGGACCCAACACAGACAGTGTGAAGCAGCTGCCAGGAAAACCTCCGTGGCAGCAGTGTCTTGAATGTTAGATTTTAATCTGGCCTCTAGGGAAAGGCTTTGTGAGCTACGGTTAAGCCATCTATGAAATGATGTTGTTCCTCTGCCTATCTCCATTTAGCTCTGCCTTTGGGCACATCTTCTCACTGGGAATAGGAAGAAGAGATGAACAAAATACCCTATCTCTATACTTGCATCCAAAGCTCCATCTGTGCTTCTCCCTTCTCCCTATATCCCCTACCTGTCATTCCTCTACTCTGCTGTGCCTTCTCTTTTACTACAGAGGTATATTCCCAAACAAATCTGACTGTTTCCAGTTAAACTATTTACTTCTTTGGCTGCAAAAAAACCCCAACTCACTAGCAAATGGCTGGTATGTGACCTGCTCCCCTTTCCCTTCTCAACAGAGCTTCATAAAAGCACCACATTTTTACACGTGCCGTCCTTATCCTCAGGAATAACTCCCTTCAAACCTCCATAAAGCCTTCCCTGCCAAACTTGTTCTTGAATTGCCTCTGGATCTTGCAGGTGCCCTGATAGTACAGCCACAGGGCTCCCTTATTTGTATTTCTTTTGTAGATGTTCGTGTTTCCATTTTGTTCTCTTATAAAAGTAAACCTGGAAGAAGCACTGCACACACACAAGGCTTGTTTAAGAGCAGTGCTCTCCAACATCTTTAATACAGCAACTGTGGATACCAGAGGATCAGACAGTGGCCAGGCTCATAAGCGCTCCCGAAATAGCATCCCTGACTGCCAGAACTGGAATTCTGATTCAGCAGGGCTCTCAAGCTACAGCTGAGATTCCTTGTCATCACACTAGATGGCACATTTTACAGAACAAAATTCAGAAACTTCATCTGAGACAGTAGATGTGAGCTAGACCTTCCCGATAACACCTATGGCTGTAGAGTGGTTTATAGAATTGTAATAGCAAATATCTGCCCTCTCACTTGGTTTTGAAATGTGAAGAAGTAGCAGGTTTGAGGCTCCTGATCTCAGGCCAGTAATTAATCCTAGGCTGGTTATTCTGCAAAGTCACATGTAACTTTTTAAAATATGGTCCAGCAACTGCTATCCCATTTTACTGAATGAATAACGGTGGGATGAAGCCTCAGCGTTCAGAGAACACTAACTTCCAAACTAACACCACGTCAGAAATGACTGCATGAACAAACTAAAATCTTGAATTAATTAGAAACAGAATTGTGCCTCTGAGGCTTGGAGAAACTATTTCCTTACCCACTTATTATACTGTCCCTTCATGCTGTTCCAGTGAAAGCTTTAAGAAAAACACAAGACACATTTTGGAACATTTCTGTTAATCTGCTTCAGAAATTCCCAGAGGAGGCAGAGGTCTCCATGTTCTATGGAATGTGAGTATTTCAAGAATCCCTAGAGAGGAAAGGCTACCAAAAACTAGGGGTATGTTACCTAAGGTAAACCTGTGTGTTTGCTTCAGAAGAGGAGCCTCAGCATCCTGTGAGCTCTTAGGCCATGACTATTCTGTGCATTATCTCTGCTTCTAACATTCAATGAGTGATCAGTGACTCAGGAATTTGAGCCTTAGTGTTCTCCAAGAACCTTGTTCTGAACCAAAAAGGAACAGAAAATAAATCACAGACATCCTAAAAGGAGTTCCAAAGCACAAACGCACTGCTAGCTGGAAAGGGTATCACTGTTTCAACCATGACAGAGCAACCTAAAACTAGTTATACCCTATATATATAGTATATGTACTAGTATTTCTAGTAACAACAGTTACTCTCTGAGCACTCAAAGTAATCTGTGTGCTTTGCTTTAGTTTCTTCTGGAGATAATGGGTGAAAAAACAGTCTGGCAACAGAAGAGAGTTGTATGAACATGGAAGATGAATAGAACTGAGGAGACCTTTGCTCTTTTCTTGCCCATTAAAGCAGCACCCTGACTTTCATCACGTGCATTTTTGTGTCTTCCAAAATAAACTGTTCCTTAAGGATTTCTGTAATAGTCACTTCTAAGCTGTGTCAGTGTGGTGTCTCTTCCTTCCTAAGCTGTTTTCTCAAATATATCTAAGAAAAGAAACATGGTTAGCAGCTCCAAACACTACCTCTTCATCTGTGCTGAGGGGTGGCAGAAAGATGCTCTTTTAGTCTCATAACACAATAGTTAAGGATTTTTGTCTGCTCTGCTTCAGGGAGATGACTAGGAGGTTTAACTTGCAGTACACACATACTACCTCACAAACAGTAGGTGCCCTAACTAACAATCCCAGCTGAGCAAGGTGGTGTACAATGGGACTGTCTCTGCTTTGAAGGCTAGAAAAAAGAAATGTAAGGAAACTGGGAAAATATCATCTACTATGCAAAGAGCGCAAGAGGCAGCACAACTCATTACAGACAAGTGTCTGTTTTAAATAGCAAGGCTAAGCTGGCCTTGAAGCATCAGCAGTGGTAAAAGAGTGCACCCAAAACCACATTCCCTGAGAAAGTGCCCAGGCAGGTCCTGGCTTCTCAGTTCTTTTTTTTGACTGTATTATTGAGCAGAAGATCTGAGCAGTGCATGCTTCGCACATGCCTGAACACATCCAGACATCAAAGTATCAAAGTAGATATTTTACTTTACACAAGCTCAGCACTTTGCTGTAGGAGTGCTTCAGAGAAGGTGTCTTAGCTACTGTGCTAAGCAAAGAAAGGGAAAATATGTAGATCATGAATTCTGTGCATTGGCACAGGCCACCATATTCCATATCAGCCAGGGAACTTTGCTGTGAAGGCTGCACACTTGTGCTTCTATAAATTCAAATGACATTTACTGTCCTGTTAAGCTGAGGTAGCACTGCTCCAGATGACACAGAAAGATTAAGAAGTTCATACACTGGAAATAGACTTTTCTAATGAGATAGCCGATAAAATCTCATCAGTGGGCTTTAGAAATCAAGTAACAACAACTCCTTTATTCAGAGAAAGAGAATGGGTTTCAAAAAGGCAGCAGTCAGATTGCAAGGAACTGCCTCTCCTAACTTCTCCTCTGGGGTTAATCTTTGGTGTTAATAATGTACACCCATAAACATTTCTACACTTTGTCACACTAGAGCTACCAAAACATGAAGTCATAAGTTGCATTTACTAAATTTCTTGGCTTGCTAGTGAGATTTATCTGTATAACCTCTTAGTTTTGAAATACAATTTGACATCATCGCTTAAAGAGGAAATTTGAGTAGTAAAACGAAGGCAAATTAAAAGAAACATCAATTATCCTCTGCAGTAATGGACTCTGAAGTCTTGGTAGCCCAAAAAAGCTTCCTGAGCAGAAGGAGACATGAGAGCAGGACAGTGCTAAGAAATCCAATTGTAGTCTTTAGAGGCAGAAGTGACGAAATTAGTAGCGAATTCATCTCACTTGCTTAGGGATACCAGAAAAAACCTGGATTGTCATCAGGTCAAGCATTAAAAGTTCAAAGCAAATCAGTTACCCCAGCTACAGCATATCAATCTAAGGTCACCAGTACTGCTACAGTTAAAATCTCCATAAACTTCTGCAGCACCTATAGCAGAAATAGGGAAGAACCTCACTTATCTAGTCCTTAACTTCTGTATGTCCTCTGCCCTCATTTTTGCATTACATGCGGTTACCTTGCGTGGACTGCCTAACTACAGAACCAAAATGAGGAAAGAGAAGGGGAAAAAAAAGGAGATGATAAAAAAGGGAGCGGGGGGGGGGGGCGGCACTTTTGCCACCTAACTTTTGCCTTTTTTATCCTGACCTGCCCTTTCCGTCCCTCCAGCCACCCCCCGCCCCCGACAAGAGCCGCCTCCCGCCTCAGGGCAGGCTCCTCCCCGGGGCCGGGTCCCGGCTTAAAGCGGCGCCGGGTGGGTGGTGGCGGCCCCACTGCAAGCGCCCGGCCATGGCCCGTGACCGCGGCCCGCCCGTCCTGCGGCAGCCCGCCGCCCCGCCGCGCTTCCCCGCCGCCGCGCTGCCCGCCGAGGCCCGTGGCTGGGGCTGGCTGTGGCCGGGGCTGTGGCCGGCGCTGGTCGTGGGGCTGCTGGCCGCCCTCGTCGCCTGGTTCTGGTATGGCGGCGGTGATGAGCGAGGCGAGGAGGTGGCCGGTGAGACAGCGGCGGCGGCCACAGGTACCGGGCGGGGGGGACTGCTGGGGGCTGGGCCGTGCCGGTCTGCCCAAGCCCAAGCGAGGACTTGGTTTGCTGCTGTAAAGCTTGACTGCCCTGATAAAACCATTCCTGTTCTGTTTCTAGAGGATCTTACAGAAGCCAAGGCTGCTGCCCTGACCAGCACTCGGAAGCCAGGAGAGGGTCTGTTGGCTGGGCCAAGAGAAGAGCTTAACCATGTTCAAGGTGGTGGAGTTTCCAGTGAACCTCTGGAGATGGAGCAGCTTCTCCTGAAGCAGGGTGCCACTGGCTCCAGGGAGCATCCAGCTGATATCCATGGCAGCCAGGCCGGTGAGCCAAGACCCCAGATGGGACAGGAAAGTGATGGATGGTGTGTGATGAACTCAGCAGGAGCCCCTGATGGTGTTTGTAATGATAGAAGTGAGGAACAGCCAGGTCGGGAGAGTAGGGACTTGGACCATGAAGACTGGGAAGTTGTTTCTGAGCATCAGGCTTGGGGGGAGGCTGGCAAGAATGGCAGAATGGAAGACGCAGACAGCAAGGAATGGGAACAAGGAGACTGCCCCGATGGGGATTTGAGAGCCAAGCGAGTTGCAGCCGTGCCCCCCATGTTTCAAAACATCCATGTGACTTTCCGTGTGCACTACATCACCCACTCGGCTGCTCAGCTCATTGGTGTTACTGGTGACCACGAGTGTCTTGGCCAGTGGCACAGCTATGTTCCCCTCAAGCATGACAAGGATGGCTTCTGGTCTGAATCTGTTAGTCTGCCAGTAGACACCAGAGTTGAGTGGAAATTTATCTTGGTGGAGAATGGGAAGGTGAGACGCTGGGAAGAATGTGGTAACAGAACCCTGGTGACTGAACATGAGGATAGAGTTGTTCATCAGTGGTGGGGACACCATTAATGGGATTTTGGAAGCTGCTTATCTAACGGCAAACCTGCTTAGATTAATCATAGAACCCCTAAATTTCACCCTGTCTGCAGTAGGAGATCTTCTCATGTGCAGAGCTTTGTAAATCCTGTCTCAAACCTGGTTCAACTGCACGGGCAGCAGATCTCTGCCACCCCCTTTAGGAAATGGTTTGGCAACCTGAAAAATGAACCTCAAGTGTGTTCTGAAGATGTGCAAGGTAGGCTACAAAGGCATGAGCAGTGTTCCAAGCAGCTGCCTGGCTAGGTATATCTGGCTCCTGGACTGGACCTGGTGTTGCTTTGCGTAGGGCTACGGGATGGATGCATCTCTGCACTGACTGCTTGGGGCTTTTGAGGCATACTAGGAAGTGTGGTTACCTACACTGTAATAGGAACTTAAGTGTTTTAACTTATGTAATGTATTAAGTAAACAATAAATGCTTTAAGACTGATGGTCTGTTACAACTTGACCAGTGAAATGACTCAATTTATTAACTTTGATAGAAGTGAGTTACTTGACCTGAAATTTTTGTGCTATAGAATTCCTGAAGAGTGGCTGGAGTAACAAAGGTTTAAGCCTAGAGTACCTTAGTCTCTACTCCCTACTCTCCCAGAAGCACCTCTGCTCAGATGCTTGGCAGGTGGGTCCCTTTTAGTCAGATTATCCTGCTGGGGGAAGAGCAAAGGTCAGGAAGGACTGTCCTCGGCTTAATGTATTACTTTGTCAGGGTGGGAGCAGGCTTTAAAAAAAACCAGACTGCGCTGATGGCTAGGGAATAGGATTGTTTCTGCAATAAGAGTTAGATGGCATATTCTGCGTACCTAGAACAACACCACAGTATTGTTAGCAACTACTTAGCTTAAATTTGTATCGTTTTTTTCCAAGGTAAGGCTTTTCAACATAAATGTATTTTAAGTTGTGGCCTTTTAGTATGACAAATAATGTAGAATACTTCCAGCTTCTATCAGGTGATATTTTTATAGGGCAGAAAGCTGCTCTACTTGCCAGTTCTTTGTATTTTTTGTTACAAACATATGCTGCCATTTAAGCAAGCTCTTCTTTCCATAATGAGGAACCTAGGTCTAGCTTGCACTCCACTTCGTTGGAGTGGACTTGGTCTGAAGAACATAGTTCTGTAGGAGTTCTGGAAATGCATAAATTAGTATGTTGGTTTGGAACATTTAATTCAAAAGCATGTTGCTGATCCAGTTGTCTCTGCTAAGTCTTTCCTGCTTTGCATGATGGAGCAGTCTGAACACGTGAAATGGAAAGTGTTTTGGTGGTGGACTGGAAGATGAGCTTCAGGAGCTTACCTCCTGCATCTAATGGTTAATGGGCACACAGCTGGTGGGATAATACTGGAGCTGTTGTGAAGAACAGTTGTCTGAAATGCTGTTACTGGGACTTCTGCACCAGCTATTTCATTGAACATATCCACTGGGAGCAGACTATGCTGCCTGCTCACACTGGCGTAGTCACAAAATCATAATGGTTAGGGTTGGAAAGGACCTTAAGATCAGCTAGTTCCAACTATAGCTGAAGAAAATCTGGATGAGGCATTGAAGGGAGGGTGAGAGGCAAAGAGACCAAGGCAAGTGAACAACTGCACTGACAAGTTGGAGTTTTTGTGCTCTCATGTAAAACAAAATCCTCCCAGCTGTTGCTACATGACAGAGCAAGTTGTTCTGTAGCTCAGTTATGTCTGCTGAAGTAACTTCTGCTCTCTGGTTGCCTCGAGCAACCTGAAGATTTGGGAGAATAAATCTTATTTCTTTCAAGGGATCTTTTATAGAAGAGAACAAGTTGGAAATTGTGTGTGGGAGCTGACCTCAAGACTGACTGTAAGCTTTCTGTTAACTGTCCAGGATGAGAAGTACCCCTGTAACTACTGTGGGAGAAGTACTGCAGGTCTGAGAGGAAGGTGGTATCATTTCTGTCCACTAACTGAAAAGGGAGAGGACAGAGCTGACAATTCAGTAGGTGGTTGATGTTGCTTCAGTGATCTTAAACATATCAGCATGTGCATGTACTAGTCCTCAACTCTTTCAACTGGAAACTGATAGGGGACTTCAGTTACTTACTTTATAAACTTAAAAGGAAAATAGGACATAGTTAGCATACCCCAGATTAAAAAATAAATATTAAGATGAAGCTTATTTTTAGGGACTACTGTTTCACTGTAAGAAATATTTTTACTGTTTAATTATGACTCTGCTTACTGTGTATAAACAGAAAGCTCTTAAATCCTATCCATATGCACCACCAGAGAGCACACAGTGGGTTTCAGTTAGTAACTTACAGCTGTCACTGAACAGGTAAAATTATGCTTGACCTAATGCCTATAATGGCAATTGCATTTTTTTATAACAATAAATTTAAGTGAACAATATACCCAAGATTCATAGAATTGCAGGCTGGTTTGGGTTGGAAAGGACCTTAAGATCATCCAGTTTCAACCCCCCCAGCCATGAGTAGGGATGCCTCACACTAGACCATATCAGCCAAGGCTCTGTCCAACCTGGCCTTGAACACTGCCAGGGATGGAGCATTCACAGCTTCCTTGGGCAACCTGTTCCAGTGCCTCACCACCCTCACAGTAAAGAACTTCTTATATCTAACCTGAACTTCCCCTGTTTAAGTTTGATCCCATTGCCCCTTGTCCTATCACTACAGTCCCTGATGAAAAGTCCCTCTTACAGCATCCCTGTAGGCACCCTTCAGATACAGGAAAGCTGCTATAAGGTCTCCACACAGCTTTTCTTCTCCAGGCTGAAATCTTCTCCAGGCTCTTCTCCCAACTTTCTCAGAGGTACAGCTGAAATAGCTGTAATAGAAGATGATTTTTCAAGTCAAAGCAAAACGTGTTGTTTCAAGCTGTTCACAATTCCTTTTCCCATTAACGCAAACTGTTCAAATAGTGAGATACTGTTAACTTAATAGGCACTTGTCCAGCAGCCATGGCCATTTGAGTGTATTTATACATACATTGGAGGCTTGTTGGAGGAGATTAACTGTGGTATTAGATTAAGATTTTCACAGCTGAACCCAGGACAACTAGAAAGCCACTTAACCTGCACTAGAATATTCTCTAATGCAATGATGAACATGCTTCAAACAGACTAACCCTGAGAGGTGTCCCAAACCGAGAACTATTTTTTTTTTTTCAATTAAACACCCTGCACTTTGATCCCACAGAAGAGGCATGATTGCATCACCTTGCTGAATGGCTGAGCAAGGTTTCTGCAAAGACCTGCACTGTGCTTTTGCTCTAACCTCTGAATTATGCCATTCACATCACTGCTGGCCCAGCAGGTTTGATACTATAAAAAAGTAAATGTTATTTTGTATTATTGGAGGAGTTGATTAGTATTTTCTCTAAGTGTACAGAGCTGATTCCTCATTATTGGAGAATCTGTTCACTTAAGTGTGAAGTTAGATTTAAATAAAGTTGCCTTGCTGCATAAAAATGATTCTGCTAGATGGGGCTGCTATCTGGCTAATCCTATTTCCTGGCTGTGAGACTAGTGAAACTACAAGTGGGAAACAAGTTCTTGTTGACATTCCTATGTGGATGTAACAGCCTAGCAGCCAGTGGCTCAGGATATCGTAGAGCAAATAAAAAACTGTCTCTCTCACAGTTTGGCAAAGCCAGAAACTCTGTAAGCAAGGAGTTAGATTTTAAGTTCACCTGCTCATGTTGCTGGTAATAAACTTCTGACAAATTGGGCATTTGATCGCTTATAGGTAAAATGCAATCCACTCCTACTTATGAAGTAGTTTGGTGTACAAATGCTAAATGTTGTATGTGGATGATAAGCTTGAGCTGATGACCTGAGTGCAACTACTGGCATAAAACAGTTTCAAGTCACACACACAAATCTTGCAATGTAGCTTGTTTGCTTCTTATTCATTTTGCAGGTGCCTCTGCGAAAACCATTTCCACCCCACATTCTCTCTGGGAGTTAGACTTACTGTTTGGAGCCTCTCACATGATCCATTCAAAAATATTTTTGTATTATTAGCCTGATATTAGGTTTTCCCTCTAGGGCGTGGTTGCCATCTGCGGTGTCCTGCTGTGGTCAAGATTTGCCTAATGGTCTTCCTGTGTCATCTGCCTGTATGGCATGGAATAATAAAGTGCTATTCATGCTGCTATTAAAGTTCAGGATGCCTAGAGCTGCTCTACGGCCCATGAGTTTCTGACCCTCTTGCCTCCCCAGGCCTGGTGCTAGTGGCAGGGAGGAAGCCCGGACATGTTCTCATCTTCACTGGATTACAGCACAAGGATGTTAAGCTGCCTTTTCACTTCACAGGTCTCCCTTCTCTCTGGCTATTTGTACTGATCCACCTGCTCCTTTCTGTTCTCACAGAGCTGCAGTCTTTTGGAACTCTTTTCAGCCTGGCTCCTTAAACACAAATGAGAGTACACTTTTCATTGACCTTTTCCAACCTGCAGGACTACAACATGAATGTATGTTCCCACCCTCTATACCTCATATATACCTCATTTTCATTCTTATGAAAACTTTGGTGGATCTGTCAAATACATATAATAAATCCAAATTGTAATACACAAGCCAACTAAAATGATCCTTTCATTTTCAATACAATCAGTTCCTAGGAAAGGAGAGATAATTAACATTTTGACTAAGTTTGCAATAGCGTTGCAAAAAATGACAGAATCACTGAATAAAAAATAAAGCAAATTATGTGAATTAAACCAAAATACTGCTGACAATAACTGAGGATAGCTTAGGAAGAACTCGCTAATCTCTTCTTCTGGCACAAGAACACTAAATTGAAAAAAACAACAGAGATTTGATCCACTTTGAATATAGTTCTGTAGCTTTAAAGTCAACAGACTCAAGCTTGTATCTGCATGGCATGTGCTCATGAAGCTACATTTGCTGATCCATAGCTACAGAACATTTGGTTTGGACAAAATCACTGGGTAAGCCACTTGAATTCAAGCATGGCATTCCATGCTGCCACAAATCCAAGGCAATAACGGCTTTTCAGAAACCAGATATGAGGAAAAACACTAATGCTAGTGATGCTGTGCCACTGGCACCTCCTGCTGACCCTGGGGATGATTTGCTGGGGTACAGATTTAATGCAGGACACCTTGCCCCTTGTTTGTTAGTTCTGTATATAGCAAGGACTCTCCCTGCTACCTGGTCAGCAGCTTCTGTGACCAACTTCTCAGACAGCCTTGCTGGAGTCTGAAGGGGCAGTACTATTAATCTGCTCCTCACAACCAGTCCCCAGACAAAAATCCAATGGCAAATCCTGGAAAAGTACTCAGTTTGGGTTCTTGTTCAAAATTCTTCCTCCCCTGCCTATTTTTAAACAACTATTTTGTTCCCTGAGATACTGTCAAACACTAATGAGGCTTTAAACATCAATCCGATACTTAGTGATCCTGTTCATCTCCTTACTTTGGCATTGTTTTTAGCATTGGATAGTCTTTTAAGTACAGTAAGGCATTTGCCTGCTGCTGCAAAATCCTCAAATGTCACACACACAGCAGACTTTAAAATCAATTCACATATGCCATGTGTTCTCAACATGCCCTCCTATTTATTACTAATCTCACACTAGGAATGGCCTTTGAATACATTATTCTTAGGCACTCATATTAAGGGAAGGCTGTCTGTATCGGTGAGTGAGCAGCATTTTGGAGACCAACAGAAAGTAATATGCCCACTATTTTAGCAAACTTCTTAATATGGGTAGTGAAGCATGGTATATAAGGCATACTAAGCTGTGATTAAAATAAATAAGTCAGTATAGGTTCAAAATGCATTTTTTTATGCCTGAACTTCACCTCTTTTAGTTTTTATAGAGGGACACAAATTGAGGAAGGACAAAAAGTCCCAAACTAGGAACATACATTCCCTCAGCTCTAAGGAAAAATACAAGTGCTTACAAAGCTAAGCCCAAGGTAGACTGTGGACCCTCTATTTGTACTACACTTGAGGAGTCCATTCTGCTTAAAAAAGTCATGGTTTAGGATGAAATCTGATCAATCCTGCAGTTGCAGGTATGTGATTCAACACTTTACCTCAATGTTAACAGATGCCACAGGGAGATTTCCTTTTATTGGAAATACTTTGCAGTTCTGGGGTATCCAGATGAACTGGAGTTTTTTGAAGTAATAACAAGAAGTATGGAGGGAAGGGAAGCCAGTTCATTTTAGAATGAAAAAAAGCAGCCTAACAAACCATTTTAAAACAAACTTTGTAAACAACAGGACCTGAAATGTTGTGCAAGATCCAGAATGCATGGAAGAACTATTTCAACTTAAAGCAATCAGCAGTGCCTTGTGGCCAGTGTCCCTCACAGCACGCAGCTATCGAAAATGTGTGCCAGCGAACGAGTCCGTATTTCCATGTGTTTCTACTCTGTATGTCCCACTCATTTAAAAGTTAAAAACTGTAAAGTGTCATGTTTCTAGGAAAGAATGACAAAACTGTAAGACCTTTTATTATTAATCTTTAAAAATATAACTTAAACACAATGCACATACATGAAAGTAATCCTTAATGTACAAGGTGTTGTCCCTTTGACAGCTTTTTCTGCTTTTCCTTTGCTTTCTCTGTCTTCACTTCATGAGTTCTGATCACTGGTGATGTGTCTGAAAATAGCAGCAAGAACAGATTATCTGACCACCACCTTATGTTAAAATGATTGAGGCCTCAGGTGCAGACACCTGAAGCTTTCCAGTATACATGTTACACTGTACTTATCAAGCCCTCACAAATGCAGCTTTAGTTTGTAATTATTTATATGCAGAGCCTTAATAGAAAAGATAAAGCTGGTTCTAAACAGGCACCACCTCATCTGCATTGTGAAGCCAAAGCAGCAAATGCTGGAGTAGAGGTGAAGTACTATTGATTTCAGAATCTCTCTTACTGGATGGTGTGAAATTAATACTTAAATTATTAATAAGAATTATTAACTATCAGCAACAATTATAGAATGAAATAATTTAATTAAATTAACAGTTCATGGAAACAAGCTTACCTTTATATGGTAACTCTTAATACATTACAGATAGGAACATATACTATTATGTGAATATAAAACCAGGCAAACTGAAGTTGTTAATAGACAGCAAAAAATAAAAATGAGAATGTTTACCTTATACTTTCAATAAACAACTTGATTAGTTTTCCCTAAATCAGGTCACTTGTATGTCCCTGACACATGTGCCCTGTATGATGTGAGAAATAATAATTTCCCAAGTCTATGCAGCGAGACTTAAAGGGCCAAAGGGGAAGCAACTGGAATGTGCAATAAGAAGAAATGCAGAAAAAAGAAATTCCGTCTCACTTGGCCTCCTACCATCAAAGGAGCTCATGAGCACTTTTCCACTGACTTCCAAGGGAGCAGGAAGAAAACCTGGTCAGTTCTCCATTGTCACTGTGGTCATCTCAGATTTTAAAAACTGGGAAAGAAAGGATATGCTTCTGAGGCCACTGCTGGGAAACTATATTTCTGGAGTCAACTGCTGTCAGGGTATCCTTCAGTTTCCATGAAAGAGTCATCAGCTTGTTAAAAATGTCACTTAATTGGACATGACAGCACCCCTCACCAGCTGCCATGTTTGAAACGTTAAGGATCTTGAAGCTTATTAGAGTTAAGGGGCTGAACAACAGTGCATCATAGAGTTAATCCAATTTTTCTCCTAGGAGCAGGGTAATGTAGAAGTGGGTACTGCTAGTAAACCAGGCACATCTAAAATTACCTCATCTTAGATAAAGCAAAAACACAGGTAGTGCTTTGGCAGGTAACAAGAACAGTCTCTGCAGAGTGTGTATTTTAAATAAAATAGGAATACTCCTGGTAAATCCTTGTACCTTGGTTTTTTATCTTTAACGGTCTCACCAGGTTCTGCAGGCTTTCCATTTTGTTCTGTGGCCTCCTATGTGTATCCTTACTATTTTTCATGGGCTGAGAAGCTAGTGAGAAATTATTCATCAATATGTTATCACAGATAAAAAAGTCATTATAAAATATTTGAGTATTCCATCTGACATTCTTAGAAAATAAAATTGCAAACAATAAAACTTCCAGTAGCAAAGAAAAACTAGTAAGAAGTGAAGGCTATTAACAGAGATTTACACTTAGTAGGATTTCTGTTTAAGTGACATTGAAAACGCATTTCTATTTTGCCTATAAATGTCCCCATTTGGGGAATGGAGAGCAAGTGTTACTAAATGAGTATTATGCCCACAACTTCTAAGTCCCTCTTTGCCAGTAAAACTGCAAGGGTTGTGCAAAGGAGAGCAGTAGCGTCAGTTGCATTTTACAGATGGAAAACTAAGGTATAGAAAGATGAACCGTACTGAAGCCAAAAATAAAACCGGAAAAGCTAAGCCTTTGAGGATTCAGACCAGTGCAAAATTCAAAAGGCACTGTGCCTGTCTGACTGAGCACTAACACTCACAGACTGACAAGGTGACACCCATACCATACGAACAACTACAGCTTCCCACCCTTGCAGCCTTTTCTAAACAGAACTTGGACTGTTTTGTTTTTGCTACTGTCACCAAATTCTCAAATAAAAAGAGGGGAAAAAAACAAACCAAACCCAAAATGAGCCAGAGATGGAGGTAACTGGATGATCAGATTAACAAACAAGACAAAAGAACCTCACTCATGTTGCCAATTCAGTGCTTTGATGGGGAAATGCCACACACATTTGTGTTCTATTTACTAACAGGCATTTCTTAGTTGTGAAACATGCATTAAAAATATATAGATTAGCTATCAAACATAGAATCATAGAATAGTTCGGGTTGGAAAGGACCTTAAGATCATCTAGTTCCAACCCCCCTGCCAGGGGCAGGGACACCTCACACTAAACCATGCCACCCAAGGCTATGTCCAATCCAGCCTTGAACACCGCCAGCGATGGAGCATTCACAACTTCCCTGGGCAACCCATTCCAATGCCTCACCACCCTTACAGTAAAGAATTTCTTCCTCATATCCAGTCTAAACTTCCCCTGTTTAAGTTTGAACCCGTTACTCCTTGTCCTCTCACTACAGTCCCTAATGAAGAGTCCCTCTCCAGCATCCCTATAGGCCCCCTTCAGATATTGGAAGGCTGCTATGAGGTCTCCACGCAGCCTTCTCTTCTCCAGGCTGAACAGCCCCAACTTTCTCAGCCTATCTTCATACAGGAGGTGCTCCAGTCCCCTGATCATCCTCGTGGCCCTCCTCTGGACTTGTTGCAACAGATCTATGTCCTTTTTATGTTGAGGACACCAGAACACACGCACTTCATCTTCACACAGCCAAGCAGCTGGGGGAAGCAAAGGTCAATGAGCAGCAATATTAACGTTCCAGTCAGGGTGACTGCTCAGCCAGCTGTTTTAGAGACAAGCTTCTGACGTTCCAAAAATGAGAAAGAAAAAGTGACTGAGAAGTCTGCATTAATAAGATAACAACACAATACAGACATGCTGAAGTTAAGCTGGAACTACAAAAAAAATGCCACCTGAGAAGCAGGAAATGCTCTTTGGAGCTATGGTTAGATTTCTGCCTGTAATAGCACTAACTTAGAGCTGGGCGCAGAACATCTCTGTTACCCTCCTACCTGCAGTGCTTATGTGTCTGTATTTTCAGACCTTGAAAAACAGAGAAATGTAGTGTTTCAAAATGACATTCAGTAAGTATTATATGAAAATCTAGTTTTTCCTACTGCATCTATTCTTTTTGGGGTGTTTCTGCCACTTCAATGTAATAAAGCAGTCCTGACAGCCTGGCTCCCTGGCAAGTCATTAATAGACACTAATAGGCCCTGAAAATGTTCTTCACACTCACACCTATTCTGTGTTGCAGGAAAGCTTATTTTTATCACTTAAGAGCTACACAAAGACAGGCTTACATCAATATTTTCAGTAAACCCCAAGACTTTTCTAAATAAGTTACAGGAACCACAACAACTATGACAAATATTAGTATTAGGCAACTGTTATGCTTGTTACTGCAAATATTGATGTTAAGCATCCCTACATTATTTATCCAGATAAAGCAATTTACCAGTACTGCATGGAATTTCTCTTCTCTTCTCTTTGTATAGTACATTCGTTAACTGCTACATTTTACTCACAATTAATTTATCACAGAAGAAACTTTCTGCTTGAACAGAACTGTGACAGGCAGCCTGATGGATGCAAGAACAGGTCACTTTTAGGTAAGTGGGCCACAGCTGCTAAAGCAGTGCTTTAAAATGAACCCTCAGTACATTATGTTTCAATAAATTTGCATACTGTAATTGCACTTGTTGGAACCACAAATGGAAGATTCATCCTGTGGCAGCCCTGTACACTTGAGAATCATTCATCTTCACGTTCAGCAACATGGATGGATTCTGTAAGTGATGTATTACAAAGGTACATGAAAAAATAAATGCAGTGTGAAGTACAGATACTACAATCATAAAGTGTAAGAGGCCAGTGACTGATAGTGGGATTTCCCTGGTTTCTACAGAATGGCTGAATTTAACGTACAGTTTGTAACTCACACACTCTACTGGCTGGGAAGGGACCTAGCCAAGCTCTCTGGATCAGGGAATGCGACTGTACTCACTTATATGGGGGACTGTGGCTGCACCCTTTGGAGAGCAGACCTTCTGTGTTGATGGTCTGCGCTGTGGTGAAGCACTGGAGCCAGCTGCAAGGTCATCTGGTGGAGCAGTTAACAACAAGTGTACTGGAGACTTTTCTCTGTGTCTCTGTTCCTGAGACACCTTGTGGGCAGATGTATAGTCAGAAACTGGTGAGAAGATGGATGCACCTCCTAGGAGATATCAAAGTAAAAAGTAGTAAGCACATACCTCAAAAGAAACCCCCATTCAAGATCTGATGTTATTATCTGTAACAGTTACGGGGTTGAGGTCCCTTCATCACTGCATTATTTCATCCTTTCCATTCCTTGTTAGTAGCCAAGGTAGCAGGAGACTATAGCCTCTTTGCAAAATGCTTGTTTCTCTTAAAGTGATTGTCGTGTGAAGAATAGCCAGTAAAACTGCCTAGGAGAAAGCAGGGCCTGCTTTTTCTGCTGTGTCTGTAGTGAGTGTCCTAGGTGCTAAACCCCAGCAGTCCCTGTACGTTACTGCTGACTTCGATCTCTTAACTTAGGTATAAGAAGCAGAAAAAATAATGTTGCTTATGCAGGCCTGCAATTTCCCTTCTTTCCAACAGGTGACCGATATGCTTTGAATTCCTGACAAAAAGGGAGTCATAAGGAAAAGAGACAAGACACGCACAGAAATATGCAATCGACAGATTATGTAACATATTTTCATATGCTGGCACACTGTGCGCATGTGAAAATAAAGAAGAGGTTGCATGCAACTAATAAGGGGAATATTTACTACAGGTTTTCCCTTTTTCTTCCCATAGTCTGTTTCCTTACTCGTAACACCCCCCTCCTGGGACATCTTGAAAATAATTTGGGGTGTTTCTAACAAACTCCCCTTGCTGAACTATATCTCAAGACTTCTATGTAAAAAAAAAAAATACTTGCAGCTGCTTTGGGAGCTAGGAAAAATCTCTGGATGTTGAGTAGGTTTGCTAGAAGGCTGACAATAGCTACCCAGGAGATTTTCTTTAATACTCAAAAATATAAAAAGAGGACCTATAGTAGTTACTCCTCAGGACAAACAGAGGAGTTCCAGCATATTCCTAGAGCACAATGTCTTAAATAATAATAAAGAACAATTAAATATATGAGCATCTGCAGGCAAATCTCTGAGAAAATTCACAGAATGGATAATCAATGGGCAAAAAAAGAGAAGGTGGCAAAGTCTGATATCTTCAAACCCTAATGTTCAAAGCTGTATCTTTCCATCTCTGGATAGGTTACTAAACTCATGTCACCACATTTTAAGAGGTACTGACCACCCAGTACTTGGAAAGAAATCAACGGAATTTGCAATGAACCAGTTTCTCTCAAAAGCACATCCATATTTAGATACTTGAATACAGAATTCAAGAGCCTAAATTTAGGCACCAAAAATGTGACAATATTATCTATAGTACACAAGACTATAGCTATTCATGAATAACTACCATGGAAGATAACTATTTTAGGTGCAGTGGTATCAACCCGCATGGACCTGGTTTGCAACAAAATACAGATTTACAGCAAGTTCAGTAAAGACTTTGTAACAGAACCTGCTACGAGGTATTTGTGTAATGACCTAAGAAAATATACTGCATTTGGACTATATTTTTTGCAATATTATTTAACGTCCCAGTTTGACATTGATATGGCACATTCATCCTCAACTGCAGCCAGTGAAAACTTACCAAGGGATGTAAAGGGTGGGGTAACATCTTGGGACTGAAGATCTGCTGTATGGAAGCATAAAGGATCCCTGCAAGCAAAATGATGGCAAAACTGGCATTCTGAAAGCATTATGCTAAGTTTTGGTAATACTAGCTAGCCAAAACAGTGAGAATGTGAAGCTCTCCTATGTAATCTCCAGATTTTATACATGTAAATTAAAAGCTAACGATGCAAAGAAACTCCAGAGCTCTTTCTTAGAGTGATGAAAGTAACATCACAGTTTTGTTTTGTAATTCCCAGGAAGCTTTGCCATTATGAATAAACCAATATAAACAATCTCAGGGCTGACTCTGTATTAAAGAAGCCTTACGAACTTATTCTTAAATGAGTATTTTAAGAAGTAGGTTACTCAGCTGAGTGAAAGCACTTCTCACCATCCACAAGTATCCTTTTCCATGCTGTTTTCAGTAACAGAGTCTTTAGCTGCAGTCTCCCTGTACAGAAAACCACATCACTGTCAAAAACACAGCAAAGGCCATGCCAGTAGGATCACTACATTCACATTTTTAGAAGATAAGCTTGTTTCTTAAGCAGAGTACAATGGCAGTCACATTGTAATAGTGAAGAAAAGGCATCATAAAATTGTTTTATGAGTCCACTAAAAGAAGTCTATTAGTGTTAGAGGGACTTTAGACTATTTCTCTGGGAAAGAAACTACTAGATTCGCAGTCATAAAGATGGAAAAAAACTAATAACTGCTTTAGACAACTAGTGCCGTTGCAGTCTTCCTTCTGGTTACTCACACAACAATGCTTCTAATTAGCTTCTTCAGACCAGCCTCTTTTTAGCCCATATTTCACCAAAACATAAAATCTTGCTTTTTCCAGGTTTGGACCTATGTCTTTCCTCAAGCACTGTCAATTTTTTGAGTACAGTGGTATTTGATAAGAGAATTGAAATGGATAATTAATTAAATTAAAAAACCCCAAACAGCTAGACTCATCTTGAGCATTGAGAGACACTTGGTAGTGTTCCAAAGAAGTAAAATCTTGCTGAATTTAATGTTGACCTTTTGTAGAACTGCTCCATTTCCACCAGCAGCTCTGCTATTCCATCTCTATCTACACTACCATGCCTGCTAAGCATGCTTGAAGCACACAAAGTGCTATCTTTGTTTATCACTCTAAGCCTTCTTGCTCTGTCAGGCTTTTTGTGACAACCTCAGTTTTGGAATAGACAAAAAAAGAATATATCAAGTAAGATTTTACAGCAAATGGCATCTGGTATTTGCCATCTTATATTCTGATATTGTAACTTTGGATACAGCACAACTTTTAACTAAGGCACTGGGAACAGAAGAAAAAAGTAGTAAATGAGCTTCATCTCATTCTTCGTAGAAGACAATCAATAAAATCTTGTCTCTGCTGATGCTACCTAGAAGCACATTGTTAAAGATTTCCATATACCACTTGTGTATCCTTTTGTAAAGGTCCCCTATTTAATTAATAAAGTATCTATTTAAAAGGAAGCTTAACTTCTACAGACTTCAGCAATGCCTTGTGGATGTCACCACCATATTTTTCTTTCCAGAAAATGCCAAGATGATGAATGCCTTTTGGTAATCCTTTCACTTGTTTAACACCCATTCTGTAGTATACAAAAACACAAGCTTTGGAGATTATGGGCACAAGCTTGTCCAATGAATCTTACACATCATTACTTCCCTAAGCTATCTCAGTTTTGATCTACAAGGAACTTCAAGTCTTCAGTAGAATATAGCACCAAACACAGCATCAAACCTGGAATACACAGGATATTGACCGATACGATTTTGTTCCAACAGTGTGTACGATGGGAGAAGTGTCATGGTTTAAATAAATCTGATTCTAATAGAAGTCCATTGATTGCATTTTCCCTTTATGAAGTATCTTTATGTTCCAGCTTAGAAACATCAGAATTTGTGCTGTATTGATTTCTCAACTTCAGGTCATTATCAGTTGTTTAGTAATTACCTGCTACAACAATGAGAGGAAGGATATTTGCACAAGGCAAAGGACGAAGAGAGTTCTACGTGAAAACAAAAACAGAAAAACCAAAAAGCAAGCAATAAAGGCAAATGGTGTAGTAACCTTCTATTATGCTATCACCTAAAGCATCTGAGGAACCTCGCAATCAACAGAATCTTTGGAAGCTTTCAGGTTAACTCAAGCTAACTTGTAAACCCTATTTTCTTGCAAGAAGTTTTGCTCCTGGGGCACACAAATAGCCAGATCCCAGTTTAAAAGGCAAGACAAGTACACAGCACACAACAGAAATAACACTTACATGGTTGCTAAAGGTGATTTTCTCCCACCATTGCTGCCATCCTTGCCTAGATCCACAGAGCGAATATCATTGCCTGAACTTGTTAATTCTTGAAGAATCCTCTTTAGATCCTGCAATGATTCTTCCTTCAAAATGTCTGGCTTGGAAGACATCTGAAATAAAATTCAATTACAAAGTGTTTATAAAGGAACTCTCAGTTCCATCCTATACTCATCCAAAGTCACATGTTTTTCCCCCCTCTACTCTTGCCTTCCCAGTTAGAAACAGCGCAGACTTTTTGTCATTTTAGTTCAGAAGTGCTGGAGGCTAGACTTGATTATGGGAAAACTGTCAAAATACTCTCTGAATATGATTGCACTCTTATCTGGAAGTTATCTGACAGCAATGTGTAAAGCAAATAAATACAACTGAGGAAGAACACAGCTAACATCTGCATTTTGAATAAATATTGTAAAAAGGTTATGACTACTGTTTCAATGTCAAAAACATTAAAATAAACCTTTCATTATGAAAGCTTCCCCCCCCCCCCCCCCCCAACCATTACCTTTTTCAGTACTCAGCAACAGTAGTCTTTGCTTATGTGACAACTCTGCTCCTTTCTGACCTGTGACCCCAGGTATTACTGTCCAGTACACAAACACAGCTATGAAGATTGAAATACTAGTCGTATTAGGGTGTTGTCTAGGCACTCATTTCTATCACAGCTGAGCTGTCTGCAAATATAAACGACTTCATTGTCACAGATATGCTCTGAGATGAAGTGCAATATTATTCTCATTTTACTGATTGGGACTTGAGGCAAAGGCCTGGTTCAAAGAATCCTCTCTTGACAGAAAGGACTGGATTTTTCAGAGTACTCAAGCACTTCTCATGTTCAAAGCGCTGCTCCTACTGAGCTATGCTGCATCTGTGGGTGGAACTGGCTAGAAACATTTTGCTAGCATGTTCTCATTGAAAAAGAAAAAGTTACTTCCAATGGGAACACAATAGTAGAGCCTCTATGGAGAACAAGTCCTCAGCTTCATAACCGCTCAATGTGATACTTAGACCAAATCCATCTTTCCTAAACTCTGGCTAAGAAACCAGGCTATCGACCAGGTAGGGTCTCTGTGTCACATGACAGAGCTGCTTCATTTTGTACAATAACTAATTATGCAGGAACCAAGAAGATTCAAGTAGACCTTGAATCAAGTTCTCTTACGACCTGTTAGGTTGTTGCCATGGTACTACATTAAAATTCCTACTTTATCATCAGAAGTATACAGCGATTAAAGTAAAGAGAAGGGGAGTACCTGATACTGCAGGGAGTTTACAGACTTAACTCTCCTTTGTTCCTTGATGTAAATGTTTGTCACCACATCAGAAAGTAAAACAGAAAATATTATTGAAAAATATCTGCAGTAGCTTGCAGTCTCCTACAGCTTTTGAGGTAAAAATTAATAAAAAAACTCTACCAATTTCTATGGGAGATACATCAGGTCCCTTTTGGAGAATGAGATAAGATCTATACAGAAAATACAAAAATATTATATTTTTTCACGAGAGAGTTGAGTTGATCTCTTCTGTAATGAAAACCCAGAACACTAGCACCTAAAGATATACAAAAACAAAAGAAAGGAAGGACAGTGATGTGTCTTTTAGGATAAAATTTGTCATAGTGAAAGCCAGCTTGAAGAAAGATTTAAGTATTAAAAGCTACTACAGGTGAATCAGATGATGAAATTTGTCAGAAATTATGTACCAGTCTATTTTTACTGCCAAATGTAAGTGATTTACAGCAAGTAGAGTACTAGCAAAAAAAAAAAAACAAACCCAAAAGTGAAGACCAAACTGCTTACAGATCATTACCTTCAATTTTAATAGATTATAAATGTAATTGGTGATAGAGGCAAGATAAACTCCTATTACAATCTATAGATTTTTTTTATTGTCTGGTTGTTTTTTCAATATAAAAAGAAAGAAAATCTGAAAGGCCCTAGCATACAAGAAGCTATAGAAAATTTTTTCATCTTTGGTGTTAAGAATTCACTCTTGGGCAGTCCTACCAGATGCTCTCCCATTTATCAATCCCACATTATTTTTACTCTTTGGAACATCCCTGTTTCTTATGCAGTTTCCCATTTTGAGACAGGCACTCACTGGAGTGACACAGCTGGCCAAGTTCAGGGAAGGTGGCATGACAGCTGAGTGCAGGTGGGAAAGAGGCACTATATGCCGCAGCTTGCGTGAAGGAAAAGCTGCCAAGGAGCCTCTGCCCTGCAGCTCCTGTGGAAAAATATGAGCCAGGCAGATTAAACAAGTACAATTAAGCAGAATAAACAGGTATAGACATCATGCCCTCTGTAACAGGGCATCTCTTAACCAAATACCTTATAATATGCACCACTCATTTCTCATGTTTATAGGTGTGCTCAGATATAAGTCTAGTGACTGAGTAAGGTGCAGGAATGGCAGTTTAATTTCTTGTCACAATTTTAACATACGCTCTGAAACCATTCAAGTGGAGGAGATCTCAGGGCCACCGCAAAATTAAACTGTCTTAGAGCTCCTGTACCTGTTTTTTCTCAGTTGGATGAGAATTTCTTTCATTTGAGTAAGAGATTCCCTGTCTTTGCCATCATTCATATGAAGTGCTTACTGGATCACTGATGCAGGTATCACTCTGATGTAGAGTGGTATTTTGAAAATAACATTTTGTTTCTCACTCAAAACTAGCAATTGGGGTGGGTCACTAAAATTAATGGTAATTCCATTTCAAGTGTACCATTCATTTATAGCAGTAGTTTCATTGCAGCCTTAATAATCTATGGTTGCAAGTAAGGCAAAGGTAAGCAATATTCTCTACTAAACTCATTAGTAAAGGCAGAGATTGGACTGAGTCTATTGGGCAATAAAAGTTCTAGGCTCTATGAGAGAGATACTGGCTTTTCATTACTGCATAATTTTCCCTATACCCTCGTCTTTCACTACTGCCCTATAGCTTGACAGATGTCAATTACAAGTCTTCCTTTTTCTGTCCCAGATGTCTCATGACTGTATTTCCTTTCTCCCTGCTAACATTTCAGCTGTCTTCTTAAACATGATTTTCTTTGGTGCTGCCTAACTTAATTAGCATAATCAAATTCTCAGAGCCCTTGTTTCCAGCCTTTATGTAGCTTTAAGGCTGCTGGTTTTACTTCAGGCCTGAAGAAGGATGTGGGTGCCCCAAAGATTGTTAGTGCTTTCTAGCTCTAACAGCTAACACTAGTAAAACACATCCCTTCAGACCTCTCCAATTCATTTTCCATCACAATGCCATCAACATCTCCAGCTTTTATTTGCTGAAGGCTGCGAGAAAATGATGAAGTGTCACTGAAACCAAAGCCCAGCAGCTGAAGCATATGATCCAGTATTCCTATACAGATTTTTTTTGTTGCCCTTACTGTACATAGCACTTCAAAGTAACTGAAATTATGGACATTACTAGTGCAACAATCATAGAATCATAGAATAGTTCGGGTTGGAAAGGACCTTAAGATCATCTAGTTCCAACCCTCCTGCCAGGGCCAGGGACACCTCACACTAAACCAGGCCACCCAAGGCTATGTCCAACTCGGCCTTGAACACCGCCAGCAATGGAGTATTCAAAACTTCCCTGGGCAACCCATTCCAGTGCCTCACCACCCTTACAGTAAAGAATTTCCTCCTCATAACCAATCTAAACTTCCCCTGTTTAAGTTTGAACCCATTACCCCTTGTCCTCTCACTACAGTCCCTAATGAAGAGTCCCTCTCCAGCACCCCTATAGGCCCCCTTCAGATATTGGAAAGCTGCTATGAGGTAGAATCACAGAATGGCTTGGGTTGGAAAGGACCTTGACATCATCCAGTTCCAACCTCCCTGCCACAGGCAGGGACGTCTCACCCTAGACCACATCACCCAAGGCTCTGTCCAACCTGGCCTTGAGCACTGCCAGGGATGGAACATTTACCACTTTGGGCAACCTGTTCCAGTGCCTCACCACCCTCACAGTAAAGAACTTCTTCCTTATATCTAACCTGAACTTCCCTTAAGTTTAAACCCATTACCCCTTGTTTTATTGCTACAGTCCCTGATGAAAAACATGTAAAAAGAGGTTTCAGAACACAAGGTTTTTAGAGTACTTGGCAATAAATAGGGTTAAGCATGAAGTCAGGGCACAAAGCAAATGCATCTAAGTTCATACCCATGCTTCTCAATAACATACTTAGTTTTACATCTAAAGTATGCTGCAGTCTGAAGTGCATTGCTTCTTGTTCCTGACACTGGATTATGCACTGGCATTCTGCAAATTGCAGTGATGCCTGTAAGAGCATCAGAAAAAAGAGGCATTAATTTTGCTAATTTTCTGTGGATTACAGTCTTCTATTTTCTTACTGGTAGAGAAACAAGGTACACAGAGAGATATTGTATTTATCTACTGCTGTCAGTATAGAAATACTGCAATATGACCAGATGCCTTTCTTGAGAGACTTACAAAAGCAACTCACCCATTATATGATCCTAATAGTCATAACATGCACACCGTGATATCACAGAAGGGAGCTAATCCTTTTCAGGGACAGTCCTAGACCTATTGAACATCTCTGGGATTAGAAAATTCAACTGTGGTACTGTGGCAGAATTCAAGGTTTTAAAATGGGTGGTTGATAACTTTGTTGACCTGTCTCATTGTTATATACTCTTTCTTCTTTACAAGTTTACCCTGAAAAGGTGTGAAAAATTCTAATTATGGATCTGTTTCTCACTGAGGGCTTATGAGGATAGAAAGAAGAGTGAAAGCTCTAGGCCAAAGCACAAAAAGAGAGAGAGAAGGAGCATGAACAAGTGTGCTGAGTCTGGGTGTGCCAATGCTTGATTTCAGTGGAGCCCCTACTGAATAATTGTTCTCTCCACAGAAAGGAGTTTCTTTGGGCCAAAGAGCCAGAGGCAGGTCTAGAAGGTCAGTCTAATCTGCTTTAAAAACCCTGCAGCTTTTACTTTCCTAAAATAGTAAGGAGTAAATCAAGAATTCTCTTAACGAAAACAGAAGACTCTTACCATTAAAAAAACCCAAAAGACAGTCTAAACTACAGATCTTTCTTCAGGTAAGTATCTGTCACGGGTTCAGCAGCAGCAGACATTTTTCTCCTTGGTAGCTGGTGCAGCACTGTGTTTTTGACTTTCTGCCTGGGAACAGCGCTGATAACACCAGTGTTTCGGTTACTGCTTAGTGATGTTTTGGTCTGGCCAAGGACTTTCTGAGTTTCACGCTCTGCCAGGGAGGAGTGGAAGCCGGGAGGAAGCAGAGACAGGACACCTGACCCAAACTGACCAAAGAGGTTATTCTGTAACACAGCACATCATGCCCAGGATGGAAAGGAGAGAGCAGAGACCCGGAAGGGTGGGGGGGTGCACTGTGTGGTCGGGTTTGGTATTAGGTGGTGAGAATTGTATTCTTTCCTTGTATTTGCCTTGTCATTATTATTATTGGTGGTAGCAGTAGTGATTTGTGTTAATACTTTAGTTACTAAACTGTTCTTATCTCAACCTGTGGGAGTTGCATTCTTTTCGATTCTCTTTCCCATCCCTCCAGGAGCGGGGGGGAAGAAAGAGGGGGAAGTGAGTGAGAGAATGGGCTGCATGAGTTAGGCTTAAACCACAACAGTATCTTACAGCACCTGTGAATAGGACATACTTAATACAACCTAGGTAAGAGGTCAGACATTCTCTTCCCAAATGACTGTAAAGGAAGGTCTCACTGAAAGCACCTTAAATTACCTTATCAAGGGCTGTCTCCATCTTGGATATTTTTGCTTTTAGAAGTTTCTCTTGTGAGCGCAGGATCTCCAATTCTCCAGCAATCCTGGTGTTTTCTGCTGTAATATAGCTCAATTCTTGACCTAGTTTACTATTTTTTTCTCTGAGGTAATGCTTCTCCTGAATTTAAGATGAGGATAACAAAGTATGAGTCAAAAATTTGTAACTATCTACATTATACATATTTGTTTTCTGCATTCTTTTTTCTCTTTGACAGATCTGAATCAACCCTTTCAGAAGCTTAGCTATTGCATTTTACAGAAAGATGAGATTTCTGCAGCAAAAAGATAGCTCTTATAAAGAAAAGTACAATTGGACTGGTCACAATGAGATAACATCTTGGATTTTAGATCCATTCAGAAGGATACAGAATGCATTAGCTGACATTTCTAAAAAGAACAGATATGTAAGAGCCTAGTTCTTATTGAAACTGGTATTGTTCTTTCACAGAGAATAACTATAAATTAAAACCTGTCTTTATGCAAAAGGCTTATTTATGTAGTGGAGATACTCTCACATATGCTAGGGGGAGGACAGGGAAGGTGACCATTACATCAAGTAAAATTTTCCTTGGTCCTTCTTGGGACAATTGAGCTTTGGGCCATATATTTCTCTAAATACAAATTTCTCTAAATAGAGTTAAATACTTTTACAGGGAGCTCTTCCGACCTTAGCTGTATTTGTCATTGCTTCTTCCAAGAATTTAATTTTGCTCTGTAACACATCCATCTGTCCCCTCTTGGCTGTGATCTGCTTCTGCATTCCCACTGCAACTTTCAGAGCTATAAAAGACAAAGTTCGTTCTCAATGAACAACATTGATTAAGCATTCTGTCAAAAGACTCTGGAAGTTGGTTATCAGCAATATGTTAGAATAAGTAAGTTGAACCAGGATTCCATAGTCACTTATGTGTGCAAACCACCCATTAGCATTTGCTGGAGTTTTGTCCATGGTAGTGGCACCAAACCCATCACACTCACAAGATGAAAAGAGAGCATTCCCTGGAAATAGGCATAAAGATCAGCTGAGGAAACTCAACTTCTCATTTAAGTTTTACAGTATGTAGTAAAAGGTAAAATAAAAGTATGTTGTCATCTGCAGTACTGATTTTTTATTTCACAAAACATCTGGAATATTATTATAGCATCTATTGAGGGATCAATACTTAGAAAAATCCTCTTGTTAAAGATATAAATGTATGTGATTCTTGGGAAGTTGAATCCATAATTACCATTGCCATCAGATCCTTCCATAGTCTTTAGAGCAGTCCTGGTCTGTTCCAATTCAGCTTGGGCAGATTTCAACTGCATTTTCAGTCTGTTTGCTGTATTTTCCATCTCCTTGATTTTATCCTGGTAGCCCCTCTTCAAATCTTCAAATCCCTCTGGTGAGAGTAAGATTGAAATGATAGTGACAAAAAGTCATCATTCTTCTAGCCAAGATTACTGATCTCTCACATACTCTCTTAAAAGGAGAGACAGGCAGGGAGAGACATGCAGATAGCTAAGGCATAAAGCAAATAACTAACAAATGCACAACAAGCAATTCATTGTCCTGAGTGTCACCAAAAGCTTCTGTTTCACCAGTAACAAATGTGTTCTTTGGTTGCTCACCAAAGCAACAGTTAAAGTAAGTGATACAAACCCATGTTTCTGAGTTCTGCTGCTAGACCCAACTGCATACTGCAAAAGTAAAGGGTATTGGTGAGAGAAAGCATTTTACTCGGATCATTCTTTTCTCCAGCCACACTTATAACCAACTAAGGACTGAACCAATCGAATTTGTCAAGCATTCCCCTGCAACTCTGCTTCTCAGCTCTGCTCCTCTTATCTCTCTGCAACTCCTCTTATGTCACCCACACCACTACAAGCCAGCTAGCTGCGAGCTCAGACTCTATCAACAGCTTGGCCTTAATTTCTCTGTGGTCATTCACTCCAATAAGCCTTTCTTAAAGCTCATTCACCCTGATAGTACTGTACAAACTTAAGGCAGACACACAGGCTCTGTTTAAATCTTACAAAACTTAGTAAGTTTAAAAGTAAGGACATCCATGCTCCCAATGGGAATTTTATGAGAGTACAGGGGTGTGTAAAGAGCAAAACACGTGAAAGTATCATCTGGCTGGCTGCAGCGCAGATTTAGCGGAGGATCCCCTTGAATTTTAGTGGTTGGCTCAGTTCCAGACCCTACTTTTGATTTTTATTTATTTTTTTAATATTGTCTTGATCTGCTTTCCCTCACATTACTTCTGAAAACAGTGGAGTTGCAATATAAAAATTCTAAATAACATTGTAGCAAAGCTACAACAAAACAGAAACAAAGTTCCACTGTAATCTGACCACAGACTGTTAATAGGATCCCCTAGTGCTCTTTAATAACACTCCGGAAAAAGCAGTCAAGTTTCTATTCTGTGATTTACTACGTCTGCTTCTTTGGTCTCCAGAGCCAGGCAGTTAAAGTATTTTTGCTCAGGGTAGTGAGAGACTGCATAAAGATTATATTCCCACCATTGTGCACCAGAATTCCAAATCATTATATAGCTCTCTGAAGTGACCTGACCACCCCTTGCTGGCAGGGAACCTTCTGCTGTACCAGCAGCCATATTTGGATTCAGCAAGCAAGCTGCTCTTATTTTTAACACCAGCCCAATTTAGTGGCTATCAGAGCTGAGCCAAGTTGAGGCTCTCTAGCTGCAAGGCCAGCTAGCTCACCTCGACTGGCTTCAAATTCATTCATTAGCTGGTCTTTTTCCAGTTTTGTATCGTTAAGTGCATGGAGCCTCTCAGTGCAGGTGTTAACCAGTTTAACCTTCTCCAGTTCCAGTTCACTCAGTCTGACTTCCATCTCATGTATTCTGGTTTCTTTCTCATCCTTTACAATCTACTTACATAAAAGACAACGTTAACTATGTGCAATACACATAATTATATAAAATAAGCACAAAGATGTGCAGACATCATCATTAAATCTTGGTTGTCAGTGAAGAGTTTGAAGCAAGAAAGAAAAATCAGAGTAAAGCAGACAGATTAGTTCTGTGAAAATTGCTAATCCAGGCAAAAAGGGTGCAACAGAATCTGATCAGATCGTTTATAACATGTTTAACCTTAGCAGGTATATGATATGAAAATTATTTCCATCCCTTACTAGCAGCACCTCCGTATTCACCCCTAATTCTCACAGAAGAGAATGAGATTCCCTATCTGGAGTGAATTTGTTCTGAAGATGCTGACCTGCATAAGACTGCTCTATCCTGTAATTCTTGTCAGAGTAATAAGCAGTTATAAACAGTGTCTTCAGTTTGGAATTCTGAGTGCTTACTGTGTATTATTTTTCAGTAACACTTTGTATTTCTGGTTCTGTTACTGGTATGGACAACTGTACCACTGAGGACAGCATGTTATATTCCAGCTTTCAGAAGCCTTTTGGCAACTGCTTTTTACCAGTGAATTATTCATTTTTGGTGATAATATTCTCTCTGCCCACTACCTCTTTTATTGCTGCTAGGATTCAAGGTGCATTGTCTGATCTGCTTTAAAACCACAGTATTAGCACATTAAGACAGACATTTGAAACCAGAAAACATTTACTGTATTCCAAAAACATAAATAAAGCATTGTTTGCACACCTTAAGTTCTTCTACTTTGAGTTTCCAGTCATCTATCTCTTTTATAAGCTGAGATTTCTCAACTTCCATTGCTCCAGCAGCTCGGCTGTGCTGGCCCACGATCTGGGTCATATTATCAATTTGCTTTTGGAAGATCTCAAGTCTTTTCCTTCTCTGACATCTGCAGTTTCAGTGTTTCACGCTCTGACTGCACATAATGAAAACGGTCCTCTTCATTCTTGAGATGCTGGATCTCCTGCATCCTACTTCTAAGTTGTGAATGCAGCTTCTTGATTTCCTCACTGGTAACCTCAAGGGCTCTCTCTTTCTCCTGCAGACAGGCTGTCAGATTTGACACTGTTTTCCCAGCAATCTCCAAATTGATCTGTTTGGCTGCAAGATCTTCTTTAACTTTATGGAGTGTTTCTTTGGTTGACTCCAGCTGGACAGTCAAAGAGGAGATTCTTCCAATGCTTTCATTTTTTTCCTTAATTGCAGCCATCTGAATAACACAAATATAAAGATCAACCAAGAGAATTCTACCTTTAAAACTTCCTGTCACATTTCTGTTTTTCTAGAGTTCACCTTCAAACATCTGGGTTTTAGAGGAAAATTAGGTCAGCATGATCTGGCCTACAATGACTTCTTTCCTCTTTCTCCATCTTAATAAACCAAGTATTGCTTAGAATATTGGGGGTTTATTATAGAAAATGGAAAAGGTTAAACCAATGTAAAAAAAAAAAAAACCAAAACAACAAAACCACAAACCTGCAATGTTAGTATGAAATTTAGAGCAGCTGAGGCAAAAGAACTTTAAGTGTTAGAACTCGACAGACAGCACTGTAAGCTGGGGGGAAAAAAAGTATGTACATGAATAATTTATACTGATTTTATTCCTGCAGGCAGCAAGGTGCACCATTTAAAGCATCAAGTACTGTGACTCAGGATCTCCTAATAGTACAAAATAGAAACAGGAGAAAAGAATGAACTTCCTGGTGGGAGGATTTCAAAGGAAAAATAAGGGATTGAGAAAATGTAGAAGGCTGTGTGAGGTAGGGCAAGCCTGTGGTTTGGTCAAAATACAAAGTAATTAGCTTGATCTTTACTCACAATGCAAAGAGGGGTACCTAATTACAGCTCATTTCTGAGGGGCTGAAGTCTTGAAGAAAGAGGAATATACTACAAGTCAGTGTCTAGGAATCTACTTTGTCAGAATTAATTCTTTCTGACATAGCACTGCATTCAGCTTAAGTTTATAAACACAAACTTCATTATGTTTTCATTAAGCACTACATAAATGAAAACATTATGAAGGCCTTTCATTTACCAATTATTCTTACAGAAAATACTACCTTCAATAGTTTGTTTGTTAAATCTGCCAAGATCAAACTTTCTGGAAATTCACGAGGTTGTTTTGGAGGTTTATAGTCAAAATCAAGCACACGAACAGCAGAACTTTCATTTTCTCCTAAGGCTTGTATGTCAAAAATCAAAATTTAAATAATAGTTTTATGCCCTCATAAGTAACGAGAAGTGAGGGCTGGACAGGTCAGATTATAGGGAAAAAAATGCAGATTTTGAGCGCCACATATGTGCATCTTTGGAAGCAAAATTTTGCCATGTTAGCCCCAGAGGCCCCCCATCCCATGGTAACCAGAGTTACAATGCTTCTACCTGAAGTAAAGCCCCTATCTGGTGCTCCTTCTATCCTGAACACTATCATTCTGCAGCTGCTCACCAACCTGGTGCTCCATTTGTCTCTGCCATTCAGTCCTCATTTCCTTTGCTGTGTTTTCCATACATACACTGCAGTTGCTTGGTTTTGTTGTCTAGTTGTCTCCTTAGATGGTCAATGGTGATGCTGCTGTCTGTGTTCTGATCCCAAATTTGCTTGTTCTGCTCTTTTTCTTGACTTAGTTTTATCTCTTTTTTCTGAAGTTCAAGCTACAAGAAATTAAAGTCACCTCCCTCTTTAAAACACATTTAGGATTTTTTTCTTCTTTCTCTTAACGTAAGTAACATTCAATTACACAATTTGATAACTGAATAGGGGCTACTGTATGGATTTACACTTAGCAGAAGACAGGAATATTGGCTAAACTAGTCTGACACATCTTACATGTTTTCTTCCAACAAAGCAGAAAGTTTCAACTTCATATACTGCTGCTATTGTTATTTTGAAGCATGTAACACCTCAACACTGAAATCTTTCATGTCATTTATATCTATTCCAAAGTCAGTATAAGCTACAAAATTAAAAAAGTTTGTGTTGTGTCAATATCAAATAAAAAACAATGAAGCACACTGCATTCCAAGGAAAGCTGCTCCTGATAAATATCCATCTTTACCACTAATAAGAATTGCTCATTTCATCTCATGCAGCAATTTGCCACATGTTCCCCATAGCTTAAATCTTCTCTACCTCAGATGTAACAGCCCATAATTGAAATTATAAATGATAATTTCAAATTTAAATATTATTAAAAAATCCTGACATACACATTTCAGAGCCATTCATTTCAAAAATAGAAATTTAAAATGTGCCCAAACTGAATTATCAATAGGCATTTCTGCTAATCATAACTTTTGCTGTTGTAATCATCTGCATATTGTAAAAGTGGAAGTAGAAAACCAAGTAGGAAGCTCAGAGAATGGCAGAATAAAAACATGAGCTGAAGACAGAAACAAAAGGAACGCTAAAATGAGATTCTTAACCCTCAATGAGATTTTTTTCAATACGATCACTTGTTTTTACCAGTAACTGATAAGTGTGGTTATTCAGATAACCAAATACTTGACTGCTCTGATCCTGCTCTGTCTGAGCTTCTGCCACCTCAGAACGGGATAGGTGCAACTGCTTCTCCAGATCTTTGATCTGGAATAAAGAAAAATATTCATTAATAATGACCTTAACATATTCTATTTTAAATACTACATTGGATTTCTTCTATTGTCCTTCTAGGAAGGACAAAAGAAGTCCAAACATCAACTTTAAGCTCAGTAGTTATTCCCTAGGTGTATTTAGAACTGTGTTGTCTTTCAGCGATTAAGATCAATTTCATTGTAGAGTTAACTGAGGTTCCTGAGAATGAACTGGCTTCCACCCTGATCCACAGCTCTTTAAGAATTCCTTACCTGCACTGTAAACATTAAATGGAATGGGAAAACAGCCACTTGAGAAAAAAGTTCAAGCTCCTTGCTTGATTTGCAATACTACTAGTTAGAAAAGCCAACATAATGCAAGTATAACTAAAACACAATCTATATGGAATCATTCAATAAAAATATATGAAATCTCCTACAGTGCTCTTCTAACAAGCACTTCAGGCTTTGCAATATTTCTTTTGGCTACCACCAAAATCTGGGCATTTCCTTTCTACTTCCTTAAAAATGTTTCTTTAGCTTGTGACAAAACCATTCATCTCTTTCCTTCCTCTTCTGCCCCCTCTTTCATGCATCTGATTATAATGAAGACATAATTCTTTTTAATTACTAATGGACCATTTATGCAGGGTTAGTGCCAAAACCTCAGGCCTTTCACCAAATGGAGGTTGGGCACATCAGGATGAAAAGATGTTGTCAAGGGAAAGTTCTGAAGATGTTATGAAGTTTTTCTTCCCCAAAATTGGACTGGTTCTCCTCCTAGAGCTCCAATGCCTAAATAGAATAAGGACGTTTTGAGGGCCTCTTCTTCCTCTAATGGGCTTAGGTCCTTTCTGAAAGGAATTCCTCTCATCTTGTGGAGCACTCCAACAGGAGAAATCTCAGTAAATCCCAGCTTACTTCTCCCGGAATCCCTCCTTACACAACTACTTAATATTTCCACAGAAAATTTAAACCTGAAGTACACTCTCTACAGAGCTCAACAACTGTGTACAACATTACCAACAGGGCTTTCTCTGCCAGTGACAGAAAGCTGTTCTCACATAGGGCCCTTCCAATACAATGAAGTTTATTTAGGGAGAAGTTGGTCCCAAGCACATATTCAGCCACATTGACTCTATGTTTAATGATATAGTGAATTTCACCAGACACTGAGGTCTAACAGCAGGTTTTATGTAGCATATGCAAACAGATCACTTACATATTTACATTTATATCCACCAAAGTACATTTTTCTGACTGCTAAAGCTACCTCACATCAACAACGTATATCGGCTTTAGTTTTCACCTACTCCCTTGACAATTTTAGTTGCTAAGGCTTTTACCCCACCAGAGAAGCCGTGGAGGAAGCCATGTTGCAAAAACAAGACATACATTTATAAAAGCTTTATTTAGATTCTCTTTCATATCTTCCCAGGAATGACTCCGCATAACAGCCTAAGATCAAATTATCTCCAGCTATCAACTCATCTCTCACTAAAGTCTTCCTTAGCAATTCAGTTTATTACACTTCTTTTTGAAAAACAGTTTTTATTGGATGAAGTAGTATATTCTTTCATAGATACACAACACAAACATTTTCTGGAGTTGGCAGACTGTGAAAAATAGACTTAAATTGGTTCCCAGTTTCCAATTTTACATCTGTTACAAGATAAGCATTCTGGAAGGGAACATGCCTATGGAGTATACACTATAGTTGTAGCTACAAATCTGATAAAACCTTATGCTGTGCATTGCATGATTTGAATCAAAAGAATTCAGGTAAATCCAACATGAAAACATACCATATATTGTAGCCTCTTTGAGGATGAGGTACAGTAATGGATACTTATTCACAAATTCCCTACCGGTCAGTTATGATGCTGTGAAAAGTTACTTTTGGAACTGACTAATGAGAGTTTTAATGCATGTCAATCAATGGGATTGACAGAAGTGGAAACCTACAGAAATGATAAACCACCGTGTCCTTCCTGCTGTTTTATACTGCAAGTACACACACACCATTGCTTTACTGGCTTGATCTGCACATTCCTGCCATTCCATTCTCAGACCTTTTTGGATCAGAGACCATGAGCTCTGCCAAACTTCATGGAACTCCTGTGACCTGAACTTTCCCTTTTAAACAGTACGTTGGAGAAGGATGCCTAAATCCTCATGACTTGTAATCTAAGATGGATTTGGATCCATCAAGCATTTCTGCATGGATCAGCCCCACTGATTTTTAAAGGGAGTGGACAGCAACTGTTTTCAGATAATTTTCTAAAGAAAACATGAATTATCTTTCACCACAAATAAGAACGAATTTAAAGATATTCAAATTGTTTATAAAACTGGAAACAAAAGCAGTGAAATAACTGAAAGATGCAGTGGGTGTGATATAGAAATGGGATAAAAAATGCTGCAGTTCAAGACATGGCAGAGATTTTGTGGTGGAACCATAAGAAATTCTCTCTACCTGTTGGCAGTAACTCCATGCTGTACTACCTGGAAATGAGTTGGGCTTCAGGGAGCAGCGGGGTTAAAAAAATTTGTCAAGATTAATGTTTTGTAATGGGATCAAGAAATAGTTTGAATACACAGGTGCTGCCCAGCCCCTCTTTTTTGCCTGTATTACATCCTGCTGGTAAAGAAGCCTTTGGATTTCAATAAATGTTAAAGATTCTTAACTCACAAATGGGGCATTTCTGGGCACCTGAATGCTTCTCAAGCACTGCTGTAATCTCAATGTCCTCCCATCCTTCCACTTACCAAGACAAAAAGTTATCAAAACATTTTTCTGGGCAGTATAACATAAATAAGAAGCTATTTTTACTGCCTGGTTTTGCTGATATGTTTTCTTGCAGTACAGTACAACAATGTTCTTGCCCTCCATGTACAAGTGATGTTTGCAGTGCAAAATCATTTTATTTATTTCCAGAAGGCATCATTATGGTATTCTCTTAATACATTCACCAAAACTATTTTGTTCAGTGAGTTTTGCAGAGATATTTTGTGTTAAAATAAAGATAACTTGTTCTTAAAACTAATACAAACAAATTGAGTCAAGGATGATGTAATTTATCTCGTTGTCCACACAGTTTTTCTGAAGCAAGCCCTCATACTTTTCTTATATACCTGGAACATTCCAGATATCTATACAGAGTTTCATTGGCACTAACGCTAACACAGAAATCCATACTCACCTTGTCTTCATATATTCTCTTAGCTTCTTGCAATTCAGATCGCAGCTGAGAAACTGTAGATTCCAAGTGACTAACTTGATGTACATGCACTGAATTCTGATTTCTTGTTTGTTGTCTAAGAAAATTTTTAGGTGGAGAGATTAGAAACTGTAAGAACCATGGAAGTATGAAATATTTTGTAGTTTTCACTGCAACCATTATGACCACTGAAACTCACTGCTTTGCAGTAGGATTATCACTTACAGTGGGATCACATAAAACTTATACCCCCTTACTGATTAGATTTGCTCTCTGATACCCATCTCACATAAAATTACATAATTGAAATCCTGCTGCTTTTTGTTCCTCATAATAACTCATTTATTCTCAAGCAAGTTCTAAGAAAGGCAAGTCTGCTTCTAAATGCACCCAAACTATTCTACAAGCAGAACTGAGAAGCTTTTTGCATGGTCTCAACTATGTAAAACAGATATTAATGCATTCTCACATTTTAATCTCACTTTAGGTTTGCAACACTGCATGGCATGTCCTCATTTTTTTGACTGATATATTGAGGATTGATTTCCGAGTTGTCAAGTGGCTGATGAGAATTAGTGTCTTTTTATTCTCACTCGTTACCAAACTCAACAGAACCAAAACATCTATTTGTCTCAAATTAAACTACCTTTTCTTTAAAATTACTATTCACCACTATTTGTACATGTACGCAAAGAACCCAACTGTTTATGCATTCTTGCTGTGAGTCAACTGAAAATACTGTTGGAAATTAATTTTATATCTGAACCCATAGAACATTTAAAAAACAAAGGTCACAGTGCAATGAAACAAGAAATCAAAAGTGCAGGGCAGAGAGCAGAGTATATAAGCAGCATAAGCGTTCTCTAAAATTAAGGTTACTCTTAACATTTTCTATACTATAATCACAAAACATACTGAATGATCTCCATCTGGCTTTCCATACTATTTGCACAGCTATGTGCACTGTGCTTTATCATTCAGTGCTGCCACCTCCTGTTCATGCTCACTTACTAGCTGCTCAATCCTGTTTCAAAAAGAAAATACTGGTTACAATTTTAGTCTTGGCAAATAGTAACTTCTGCACTGAAAACATAATGATATTTTCCAGTATTCAGAAATGTAATCATTTTGATGTTCTATTGTGAATGAAATGTTATGTACTGAGTTATCGACCCTTTTATTTTTAACAGGTGACTATACAATTCAGGTGAATAGCTGGGGAAATTAGGACTTTTTGAAGTGGGAAGGATAAAGCTCTTAGTGAAATTAATGAGAAAAAGTTGATGCAACTACCAAAGTGATTGCTTTCAATCCTTTCTTTCAATACTGGAACTAGTCTCCCAACAAATTCTAGATGTCCACCTAAGCAGCCAATCACACTTAGAAAATTAAGGTGTACAGACTCTTTCAAATAGTAGTTTTTGATGCAGTGAATAAAACAGGAAATTATCAGCATGGAAGGAAAAAGCAACAGAAAGTTAAGAGCAAAGAAACATCTGGAGTGGAATAATTATTAAGTTCTCAAAAACATTGCTTGCTGCCCCCCCAGACACTTCCCCCACCTCCCAATATTATCATCATCATAAAAGAACTATCTGTGGACCATGTGATAAAACATCTATTTATGTTATATGAATAAATAAATGGAGAACAGGTACCTATTTTGGTGTTGCTGAAGCAGTTTTTTTTGGGTTTGTGAATCTTTTTTCAGTGACTCAAGTTCTTCTTCTACCTGTTGCAAACAGATGACAATGCTAATGCATACAGAAGAGACACTCAAAACTGTAGATTTCAAAGTGCAATTTCCTTCCTTTTGCTGCCACCTTAAACTGTGAAACCAGTTACACGTGGTTAAATTCTGGCAATAAATCCAATCTCAAATTCAGGGCAGTGTAAAAGGCTGGCAAACCAGCACCTGCCATCTTAACTGCAACGTAGCATTTGTACGCCTTTATGCCGTAACTATTTTCTTCAGTTGCTTTAGATGGGAGGTCATAGAGTTATCAAAAATACCTTTTAAAAATACAGAACATAAACATCTTGGAAAGAAAAGTATAACTTTCTTCACATACCAGGACAACCTTTTCTTTGAGGTACGACACCTCTGAGTCTAAATCTTGCAGCATGTCAGCAAGTCCTGTGCTCAGGCTGTGCATGTGTTGGACAGTAATATTCTCATGGTCACAGAGTTTCCTTCCTGTGCTGTCTTCGTAGTCCAAGAGGATGCCATGGAGTTCCAGAAGTTCTTTCTCATGGCTGTGGACCATCTTTTCTAGATGTTCAGTTTGGCTGTCAGCCTCCCTCAGCATCTCCTCCTGCAGGTGGCTGGCAGCTTCCAGTTTTTGAATAGTAGTTTTCAGGTGTATTTTGATATTCTCTTGGCTCTGGAATTCCTTTTGTCTATATTGGGAAAATGAATAAATAATTTAGAAAACAGAATTCACAACATGGATTTTTATCCTGAATAACAGGTATAATACTTATGCTGATCAACTGCCATTTTTTTTTACAGCTACATAATAAACCATTTTCTAAACCAAGGAGCCACAATCTCATCATCTTCATTCCTGGGGGCAAGTTTCTCATTTAGAAGATGTAGTGTGCCTCTCAAGGCCCATATATACACTCCTCACAACACATCTGTCCTGGCCTTCATACCTAGCATCCTGAAGCGCATCTCTTTCCAATTGCACTTCCATCAGTTTGGTCTGCAAATCAGCAATGATCAACCTTAAATTGCTTTTCTGTTGCTCATGTAGCTCAGTAGTCTAAAGAAGGAAAAAGAAACCCAAAGAAAGATGCTAAACCAAACAAAACATTGAATAACCTCCACCACTCCCCCCACAAAAAAAAAAAAAAAAAAAAAAAAAAAAGAGGCTGAGAGCAGCAAGGGTATGGGAATTAAGGGTTTTTTAAATATTTCTTAGTTAACTTGCTAGTCACACTGTGCTGTCATGGACTGACTATGCATGGAACACTGTTACAAGGATCATGCCAACATTACTACCCATTGTCTATATCTGTCAAATGGCACATGGGAATCACGACGGCCAAGTACAATTTACAGCAGCCAAGTGGATGCTCAAAACAGTGCTGGTGAAACTGTTCAAAGACTCAGAAATGACAAAACCAACAAAAGCTTGTCTATATTTTAAGAAGCTGCCCCAAATTTGCAACTCACTTCATTCAGCCTCTTCTGTGTATCTCTACCTTTCTGTGAGTATTCTTCTAGAACATTTTCCATGTGTTCTTTGCCAGCACCACTCAGGTTTTCTTTCTCAGAATCAGTATGTATTTCACATTTGGAACAGAAGACATTATTGGGTGGACTGCTAGTGGTACTAGAACAGGCTGAGCTTTTCACCACTGTGCTGAGAATGGACGAAGCTAAAACATTCTGGTTGCTGAGAAATGGGCAAGCACCATCTGAAAGGCAGATAAATTTAACTGCTGAAGCAAAAGTCATACGAGAGAACAATCCATCATCTGCACAACTGGGCATTTGTGATCTTAGTGCCTATCAACAGTCCAACCTAGGAATCATCTTTTCTAAGTAGAGCAAATCCAGCCAATTCCAGGATCTCCCACTGGTTGTGTGAAACTGGAGAGAACACTTCAGAGCTGCTCTACCTTTACCTTGGGCTTCTGCTGACAAGAGCTGTTCAAGATACAGAGCCTAAAGAGAATTCAACTTCAAATACGTAACATGAACTTCTAAATCACATAATAGTCTGCAATGTTTATAGTAATTTACTCCCAAATCTTCTGAAATCTATTTAGTACTTGCCCACACTAGGCATATTGCCACTTGGGAAAGATTCCTCATGACTTAAAGAATGTATCATTGATTTCACCATGCATTTGGTGGTTCCTTCGTGGAGTTTCAGAGACTCTTTTTGCTGTTTTTCCAGTCCCTCCCTGCAGAAAAGCACATAAAAACATTTGCTGAAAAGGCAGGACTGAATACAGAAGAGTATCTGACTGCACTCCATCACAAAAGCAACCTGGAAGGACTAACCGAAAAAAAAAAAAAAAAGTGAAATCAGAGAATTTATTTGGTAACATTGTTGTACTTTCCTGGTTTGCAAGCGTATTTGGCAATACAGTGACACATCTTCAACTGCTGCACCTCCACTGTAGTCAACTGGAATATCGCCTTTTGCCACTAGCAGGCATAATTTATTAAAGTCCAAAGAAGTAAAGCAGCACTTCATCAAAAGAAAAGAATTAAGTTGATCTATCTTCTGAAAAGGGATTTCCTTTTATTTCCACATTTTTTCTCCCAGCTGGCCAGTAAAATACTACCTTACTGAGACAAAGCTGGAACCATACGGCCCATCAAAACCACAGAAATCTATCAAAATACTTCATTTGTAGGCATGATAAGATACATCCAAGAGAACTTAGAATCAAGAGACATGTTGGTTATATAAAACCTTGAGCACAGAAGAAAGGAAACCTGTGCCAATACACACCATCTTATTTTATTGGACTTGATCAGGCATCAGATAATTTGCTACATTCCTGAGGGGGAGTCGGGGGTGTGTGCAAAGAAAGCAGGCAGATAAGTTAAAAAAAGGCAAAATGAGTTTTTTCTGACCATAAGAGAAAGAAATCCATCTAAGTGAGAATAATAGACAAGTTTCGGCAGTTCAGCTCCAAGAAGTAAAGAGAGGAAATCTAAGGGGAGACATGAAGAAAAAATAGGTGAGGGACAAATTGGAATCTGAACTTAAGGAAAAAAAAATTAATTGGCAAGTCTACAGTTGAGGGAAGACAATGAGATCAGGAAGGAGAGTAGCTCCCTGTCATTGAGCATCAGTACTCTTGTGTGCACATACCAGGACTGTGACATTCACAAATGACCCAATTACAACATGCACAGTTGATTTCTGCCCACACAGCACTTCTTTTTCACAATGCAACAAGTCCCTATGCCTGTGCACTGCACTTGTTATGCTGCGTCTGTGCAGCTGTATTAAGGCATCCTCATAAACCTTGATTTTCTTTCTGTGACATTACTGATGAAACAAGACCAAAAGACACTGACACAAACAGAACTGCACAGCATAAGGAAAAACATCCTGAGTCTGTAACCCTGGAATTGGGAAGAAGAGGCAAGGGTGGAGGTTCTATCAACACTGCTCTGTTATTGTGGAGTATAACCTAAATGTGTAAACAGGTTAAAAGAATACCTATACAAATACCAAAGACTAATAAATTTGACAGTTGGGACAGATATTTAGATTCAATAAGTCTTTAAGTTCTAATTCCCTGGACACTGTGATGTACTATGCAAAAATACCTCTTTTTCCTCACCCTTTTTCTTGTAACATCTGCCACTAGACACTGTTGCAATGAGCGCACCAGTGAGATTACACTTCGGACGCCTGATTCATCAGACTCTGAATGAATGAGTAAATCAAAGCTTTGGGGAGAAAAACACAATCCCAATTCTTCTCTGCTGGCAATTAATTTTCAAATCATTAATTATCCTTCTTTGGGAGACACTTTCAAATATTAGATAGAATCATAGAATATTATATACATAACTGTACACACACACAAAAAAAAAAAAAATAAAAATCACTAAATCCAAGCGCTACCTTCTGGAGAAAAGAAAACACAAACACTCAAAACAGTAAAAATCACTGAATTTCACAAGTATCACTTCTCCAGTGCCGAATAATTCCGAATCTTAGAGTAGGGAGAATCACAGACCCCTGCAAATTCATTCCAAAGGGCAGTATTATATACTGCTCTTTGTGCAGAAATCCCATTGCCAGTGGACAACCCATTCCGCCGTGGATACAAATTCAGCTATTACCCTCGCACACAAATTACATTGAGCAGTATAGTTCATCCTTCACTGCAGAATGCCTTGGGCAACCATATCCTTAAATTTTGTGTTCACATCTTCCCTGTCACATTCTTATAACAGACTACATCTTAGGAATCTTCTGGTTTCCATTTTCAATAAGTGTGCTGTTTACTATAATGACAACAGCAGGTACAGGAATTTATCTAATAACAATTAAAATCTGTGTACTACCTTAATTCCTGGATATTCTCACTCATTGTAATAGCACCTGTTTAGAAAGAGATGCCTCTTCATTTTCTAACATATTAAAAATCAACTTTATGTAACAAAAATTAATTTTCCCATCTAATTTCAACGCTGCAGGAAGAATTAAAGGATATTCAGGGAGATGGTTTCTCTCCTTTTAAAATTCTTATGCTTTGTTTTGCAGAATGAACACAGATACAGGCTTTTCTAAGTACTTGCCTGCTAAGTTTTGCAATAATTAGTGGCAAATCATATCCACGACCACTTTCCTATGTTTCCAGATACAGATTTTTTTTCTACAAGAAACCACAGATGAGATTTTGATAAACATCTGCCTTGACCTTGGCTACAAATGTTGTCTATACCAACCTGCTTGATTAAAGCCAGATAGCCCTCTTCCTCACCAACGTGCTTTTGGAGGTATCCCCAAAAGAAAAGAAAAACTTGAAGTCTAGGGCAAGTCTAGACTTGTTCATCTCTAGTTTTGGGAGTGTGATTGCTATTAACCGTCCCAAATTACACAATTAATTTATGTGTTGGGGGACAACTCTGTAAACCGTTTCCTCAGGGGCACAAAAGGAAAAATGAAGAAAAAAATTATTACTCAGGGGTAGCTTTGAGCCAGATGCTATTTGATGAGGTTTTATTTGCATTATTTGAATTTTCCTGGGTGACTGGTCCCCTAGAAGACATAGGATGATATTGTAAATGAAGAGGTAGCTGTAGTAGCAGTTTCCACACCATGGCTAATTTAACACCTTCAATAAACCCACTAGACTGAAAGAGACCTCTGTAGGCGCTTCCTAATGGCACATAATGGAGAAAGCAGAATTCTGGGAATTCCAGACCCCAATCCTGAGTACCAGAAATACTTCCTTAATGGGAAAACTCTGCCTCCAACCCTCGCATAACCACCCCTGGAAAGCTCAGCTCTACCACGACGACAGGCACTCTTCCTAAACTACGGCTGCCTTGCCACTTCCCCTCCCCGGCTGCGTTTTCCATGAGGAAAAGGAAGACAAGGCTGGTTATGGATCTCCCCAGTGGCTATAGAGGAAGGGACCCAGTCAAGAGCTGATAAAGTGTCCGCCGCATATAGCCACCTGCCATTCCGTGGCGGGAAACGAAGGACCCCCAAGTGTTCCCAACCGGCCTCCCCTGCCTGCACAGGTCTGTTCCAAACTCCTTAAAATCTCTATCAACCCTCCACATTGCCGCTTCAACGGGCTTTTTACCTCATGAGGGCAGGCACCAGCTACCCCATCCCCAGAGAGGCCGCTCCCTCACGCTGAGGAAAAGTGCCTCGCCCCTTCTCCGGTCTCCTCCTCGGGAAGCAGGCCTCCCGCGGCCGCCAGCCGATCCGAAGGGGGCCGCCCGCTTCATCCCTCCGTGGATCAGGGTAAGTTGTGGCGGGGACACCAAGGCTGAGCCGTCTCGGGGTATGCCCCTTCTCACTTCCCGTCGACCCCAATGGCTACTCACATGTGCCCCCTTCAGGCGATGAGCGCCAGAGTTAAAGCGCCCTCACGGCCGCTGAATGGTGATGGCAGGTGGTTTAATGATGCCGTGCTTGAGAATAGAGATAAAAATCCTGTCATAAGGGCGTATGAGAGGGCATGCGTCATCTTTCTCATGGTATTTACGCAGCAAAGTATCACATATTGAGGGGTGACCATGACCAAGGCCCAAATTGGGATGAGGAGACTTCCTCCTGCCAGAGAAAGGGCCAGAGGGCCGAAAGCATCTTCCCCAAAAGCCCACTTCAGAAAGCAATATTAAAAAAATTTGATTTTCACACCAATATCTTCAGAGATAAAATGGTTTTGAATTCCCAAAAGTGGTTGTCTGATAGGCATTCTCAATTTTTAGTCAGAGACTGAGTGCAGAGTCAAGAGACTATCACTTTACTTCAGCAAAGAAAATGATTTGGGTGTCTCCTCCATTTTGGATCTTGATTCGCGGCGTGAATAGGCAGTCGTCGACTGTCTGTCTGCCTTTTCAAGTTATTCAGAATAAAAGCCAATAGCTTATACCAGATACAACATGTTACAAGTTTCCAGGAACAGGTGTATAAACTGGGCCCAAAACAAAATTATCAGGGAGGTGGAGAACTGAAGTCTGCACAAACTCAGGAGACAAACATGTATGCTTATATAGTTAAATAACTAAGAAGAAAACCACATAACATTTCCTGAACAACAACACGCCATTTTAATTTACAAGGGAAGAAAATCATTCACCTAGTGCTAGAGGACAAACCTAAAGATGAAAACTGCTTTTACGTGGGCTACTTTAAACTGAGCAAAGAAACGTAAGAATTAACCAGATGAAAACAGACCTTTGGTCTCCACTCTCCTTACTGAACTGCACCCCAGTTTTCAGTGCATCAGTGGCAAAAAACACATGCAGAGGATGGCAAACAGCTCGAGGAAAGTCTTTTTATTGCAATCCCCACAAAAAGAGGCAACACTGAAAATATATATCTTACTTCTACCCACAGAGAAAAGAGGCAACACTGAAAATATATATCTTACTTCTACCCACAGAGAAAAGAGGCAAAGGAGTTTATAGGTAAATATGCTATACAATATCCTGAAGCCAGATTTCAGTGCTCCAACAGCCCTGGGTGTTAACAAAGCATGCAAACTCACCTGGGAGGCAGCCTGCACCTACCTCTGACAGACGCAGCTGAGGTTTGTTTCTCTTGTGTTTTGGATGGTTCACTAAGATTTGCTTCTTGCCGTGTGGCTGGGAGAGAGGGAAGCACTGATCATCGCGCTTTCACTCCTGCTTTTGCCTCGCTGCAGGCTGCACATCCGGCTCCCAAACCCAAAAGCTCTAAGGGAGCCACCTGTCCCTACCCCCGTCGCCGAACTCGGTAGCCGTGGGAACAAACTCCTCCCTCTGGAGCTGATGATATGCATGAGGGGGAGCGAATAAACGCTGCTTCCAGTGTTTGATTTCTCTGCAAAGTGACATTCAAAGGCCTGCTTCAGTGAGAAACTCTATAGCTTTTCTCCATCAAGGTCCCAGTGGCGTTATTTCTGGGGAACGTTACTTCTCCTAGCAGCAAGTGCCTTTTCTGTCTAGTGGGAGCCCCGGTCTCTCGAGCATTCCAGCCTCTGCAGCTCTCCCTGCCTCTCCTGAAACAGCAGTTACAACCTGGGGACAGAGTAACTCTTTCAGCATGTAATTCTCAAATAACTTTTTTTATATTTTAGGAATATCTGTGAGAATAAACATCTAAGTATCACCATAAGTTTACCAGCAAGATACAAATCCAAGTGTCTTGTGTTTAAAATAAGCCATTTCTTCCACAGAGAGGACTATGAAGTGTGCAGGGGGGATATAGCTTGACAGGAAGGTAATGGAATAATTTATGACAGCAGAGGCTCCACATCAAAAATGCCTTGGTCATGCCCACCAGCTATGTCGGATTTGGTTAAAGGCATTAATAATGGCTATAACTGTTAAATAATCATCTTATTTTGGGGAACCCCCCAAAAAATTAATCTGTTGAACCTTCCATGTTTCTTCACATGCCATATATTAAAGATATACAGAATTTGCCCTTCTCTTTACAGGATGACTTCAGACACAGGGCTGCATCATCAGAGCTTGCTGCAGTGTTCGGCCTTAAATAAGAACATCTGGCCATGGTGCCTCAGGTGACTTAAGCTGTAGTCCATCTTGCAAGTAAAAATTGCAAGAAATAGCTTGGCACAGAAACCTCTGATCTAAGCAGATAGGTGCATCTAAAACCTGACCAGTTGTGTACCCAACCTGCTAGGGTAGAGATAAATACTCCACAGCTGCTCAATTAAATGAGGTGATGGCTGCCCCTGAGCATTTTGTGCTGCTTCCTTTTTCTAAAGTGTGTAACTGAGTCTCAACAAAGGAAAGCCCTTAGAATAATAGTACTGGATAATTCCATGTGATCGTGGAATCTTTTATTAATTTAATGTTAGAATGAGGACTTCGATGTCTCTGCTTTTGTGCATCTTATTTAGTCCATTTAGAGTGCAAAATGGCCTGTTTCTCTGGAAAGGCTTACAGTAATATATTGAAAATCAGGGATTGTTATTGCTGAAGTGTCCTCAATGTTGTCACAGGTATAATGCTTGCGTAACAACAACAACCTATATGTTGCAAGGTTTCAGTGTTATACTGTGTTGTCTCTTTTTTGATTCCTGTTTTTCTGATTCAAACTCTTGGTTCAGTAGGGTGATTATCTTTGCAGTACATCAGATCACCTCTTTGAGTTGTGGCAGCACTTGTACTCTCCTTGGAGGAATGGAGCTATTCCTCACATTGACCTGCTGTTTTTCAGTTTGCTTTGAGTAACTGAGGAACACAGAGCTGTTTTGTGTGAGAGGCAATACTATATGGAGAGGCTTCTTTATGTTCCCCAAAGAAAATTCTTTATTTTCAGATTTTAAAGACAAGGGCCTTTTCCAGCACAAAAGGGATGCAGATTCATGGATTTTGCAGGTTACTTCTGTTTCTCAGCTTTGTTCTTTTCTTTCACTCTCACGTCTCTTGTCTTTTCCTTTCTGTCTTATTTTTCAGATGTTACCTCAGGCCTATTCAGAAAAGCAGGCTTGTTCTGTGGCCTGGAATGATGAAAAACTCAAATCCAACCTGGAATCTGCACAGCGCTTCCCTTTTTAGCCCTAGTTTTTCTCTAGCAACAAATTTTGAACACTGGTAATTGATTGCAATCCCTTTGGGCCTATATGAAGTCTTACAGTGTGTTCCTTCCTATAATTTCTTCTTTAAGATGCAAGACTGACATCTTATTTGAGATGTAAGACTGACATTCCCTGCCCATGGTGGGGGGGGCTTGATCTAGATTATCTTTAATGTCCCTTCCAAACTAAAACATTTTATAATTCTAAGATTTTACAGAGTTGATTGGATGGATATGTTACAGTCAGCTCAAGCGGGTTGGAGGTAAGATAGAAAAGCCATATTTTCTATTTATCTGCTTCTAATTTTTGTACATAAAAAATCTTTAGGGGAATTGTTATCCCAAGAAGAAATTATTCTCTTCTTAAGGGGTCCTGGGCTGATTCAGAAGGGTTATGTGTTTTGGCATTCATGTTTTATTCCATCCTACTGCAGATTTAGGCGAATGGCTTCAGGTTTCAGGGGAGATGAAGAATCTGGGGCCACTGGTGCTTGAAGGCTGACTTATTTAAAATTCCTGAAGCTCTTCAGCTTATACAGAGCCCTTCCTGGAAGAAGAAAAAGAAGTTGTTCTGTGATAAAACCAGTGAGCTAGGAAGAAGCACTGCTTTCGTTTTTCAGCCTTTTTGTGCTTCATGTATGACCAAAAGTAAGTCACCCATTCCCTCTGTATCTTGGAAGGTACAAAGATCCACATTTCTGTCCCCTTTTGTCCACCTTGAGAATGCTAAATATAAATTCTCTGAGACAGGGCTGTTGCAAGCCTTTTCCTCACTCAGCAGGAGTTTGTGCACAGCTAGAAATAGAGAAGACTCCAAAAGCAGGAGCGAATGCAAGATGATCAGTGTCCCTCCCTTCATCTTGAACTTTTTGTCAGCCTGCTTGTAATGACAGTTTTCTGCCAAATATGATATATTTGGTCATCAGTTACACTTCTGCTGTTCTGATGTCCAACTCTGAGCTATTTTAGCATGTTAATCATCCTCAGAAGTCCCTTCAGTACAGATGAGGGCTGCTTTATTTTGTAGAACTTCTCTTCAGAGATAAGTTGAGATAAATTTGCTTCCTTTAAATGTATGGGATGTAGTTAAACAGCAGGTACATTTGAACTAAGCATAATTTTTAATTGCCCCAGCCAAAAAGGCAGTAACAAATGCGTACAAATTTTATGAGCTGAATTTCGTTTGTTTGATTTCGAGGTTTACCTTTAATCTGACCTAATGATGTGCCAGCTCAGAGACCCAGGTAAGATCAATAACACCACTCTGAATAAGATTCTGCTTCCTTTCTGAAAGGGGAAAACATAGCAAATGGGTGCTAACTAAACTGTTAAATGTTTGCATTTAAATCAACCAAGTAAGCCCAAAATTCTGACAATTTATAGAGCCAGCAGATAGGGGGCAGCATTGCTCTGATGAACTTAATTTGCAAAAGAAACTTGGAATATTTGAAGGAATTGAGGAAAAGCCAGAGCAGGCACCAGGAAAGAGGCAGTGCCTCTGTTAATGATAAACGTAGGGTTTGATCATGAACATTGAAAAGTGAAATCAATGGGAATTTCTTCTGTTTTAGCAGTGCAGTACTTGACAGTTGAGAAGAAGGGTTATGACGTGACTCTATTTCAAATTTATTTTCTCTTACACTGAAACCATACAAAATTTTAATTCAATTATATTGTTCTGCATGGACAGCACTTTTCTGAACTTTTTGGTCTTTTTCATTTCACCCCAAGAGTATCTCAGCTCTGTCCTGAGGGGAATAATTTCTTTCTTGTGGCAAACAGTGGTAAGCTATTTGTGCTATTTGAGGCTCTTGCCAGAGGCAAGATGAGGAAAAAACTTCGTACTTCATACTTTAAAATGTTTGCATGTAAGTGAATGGTGAATATTGACTTACTTGTATTCAGCACTAAAATCTATTTCTTGGAAAAATAAGTTTTCAGCTAAAGCACAGAAATGCTCATCTCCATGTTGTTAAAATCTCACTTCCTTCATCATTGCTTCTATTTCTAGTGTTCAAAAAATCCATGTGTTTCTTGGGGCATCACCAAGAGGGATGGCCCAGTTTCTTTATGAGAAATGTATGGGTAACACAGATAGGAACTAGATTCTATGAGCACCTGACGGATTTTTAGCTCCTATGTGGAATAAGAGCCTGCTGAGATATTAGCACAGTATCTGACAGCCCTTTTGGGGTGACTGATTTTTCTTTAGCTGATCATGGGTCTCTGATATATGCAAGCACCTGTATGTGACCTTTTTAGAGCTGGGTTAAGTGTAAAGGACTAATAAATCTGGAGGTAGTAGGCGGATAAAATTACGTGCAGGAAAGTGTAAAAAAATGATAGAATTATTGGAAAAAATGGTGCTGGATTCAGCACCTTAAATGAATTGCAGCTCTCAAGGAGAAGAAAAACTGTACCTCAGCAATTATGTTGGTAATTGTTAACTGTCAGCCACTGTAGGCACTGGGAAAAATACAGCTTGTGCTGAAATTCTGGGGTCTGCAGACAGGTGCAGTGACCAGCGTTTTGTACTGGAAACTGATAGAATCCAGAGAAGTACCTTGGCTTGTTAACAGGCTGGTATGTTCTTATACAGTCTCCGATAGTCCTAACGGCTATGGATAGGAGGATGTATGGCTCCAAGAGACAGCTCCCAGAGCCTTAGCCTGGCTCTAGAAGGTCTGTGGAGGAACACAAATGAGTTGCTCTTTGTGGTGACTTGGAATGAGCATTTTTACAGTAAAACACTAGGAGAGTAAAACTACAGAAGTCTACTTTGAGTCAGGCAAAACTGTGAGTTCTGGCTAAAAGGAATGGGTGAACCTGACCAGGATGTGAAGCTAATGAAAACTCAGCCTGTGGGAGAGAAGCAGGGGGGACAAAGCTCAATATAGGCAAGGATTGAGGATCATCTACCGTGAAAAATAAAGGGAGGGGCCCTCTCTTCTGAATTCCTTTCCATGGCTATTGGGAACGAGAGCTGGGATGTATGGGGCAAGTAGAAGACTCTGGAGAAACTGTTACATCTTAAAAGGGATGAGAATGGGGCAGCATGCAGGGCGTGAACAAATGCAAAGATTTCTGGTTTGGAATCACAGCTCTACAGCTTTTCCCCGTTTTCACAACTTCCAAACCCGAAGGAGAAATGACGCACATCCTAGGCACTAAGATAAAAAGTTAGGGTCACCTTGAAGGCATCTGCACTACTGTTTGTCTACTAAGCTCTGCCAGCAGAAAAGGGATCAGTCTGTGGGCTGCTGTCTCTATCATGCTCTTCCAAGGCTGATAGAAATCAGAAAATATTTTTAACACCTCTGCTGATGTCAACAGCTGTTTAAGAGATGAGTCAGATCCCTAAGTGTAAATGTATATATACAAGAGCAGATGCACCCACATTGATAAATTCTACAGTCATTGGTAACTGCCCAAATTAATAAAAGTATCTGACATTCTTAGCATTATTTCTTATTCTATACATTGAGAAAGTACCGACCTTTTATGCCAATTTAAATGAGGGAAAGAAACATGTCTAGGGAAGCTGATGGGCTCCGGGCAGAGGAAAAGCACTTTAATGAGAGCAAAATTATCAGCAGTGCTCCACTGTGCTGATTTGGAACAGGTCCATTGTAGTCAGCAACTGTCAGTTTGGATTGTTAGAATTCCTTGGCAAGTACAATAGAAAGATGATGGTTTCTGGGGCATAATAAAAGGGTGAGCCTCAGCTTTTGCACACTGCATTTTATAATTGCATGCTTGATGTGCACAATTGGGCAGCACTGCCTTGCTTACCTTAATCCATCTCTCTCCGCCTCTCTCTCACTTCCTCAGCCTCCCTCAGAGCAGCAGTAGCTGCTGTAACTTTGGCAGATCATCGGGGGAGCACAGAACATAAAAAGAGTTCAGTCATCGTCTGAACTATTTTCCCAAAGGATTAACTTCACCTGCTTCTCCAGTTTTCCTGACAGGCATTTTTGCACTTTTAAATCCAATAAATACGAAGTTATTTCACATTTAAACCTCTTCTTTAAAGTTTTAGGAATGGACTTTCTCTTGCCTCCTCCCCCAGCCTTTTTTTTTTTTTTTTTTGACAAGTCAGAAAATTGTGGAGTGAGCAGACAGAGTAACTGAGAGAAGAGGTGGAAGACACTTCCATTCTTTCAGTGCACTGGACTGAGGCAAAAAGGCCATTGTAATGGTAAACTGCATGCAGAAAGGAAGAAAGGACTGATAATCAATCACAACTGAAGCATTTGTTTGGATTTTGGCAATTTGCTGGCCAGGGGCTTTTAAATCTGTAAACTTTTTCTAAATTATTTTTTTGCCTGCGTCTTTAAAAGCACAACTTTGATATACTGAAAACAGAAAATCTTTATCGTGCCCAGGATACCTGGAAATAGGGAAAGCACAGTGCTTTCTGAAATGTTGATGGGAAATTTTTTTAACCTATCACCTTGGACTCCAGCTCTGAAGAAAAATTTTCTGTCTCAGACTCTTTTTGTTTCATCTCTTCAGGGATGAAGAGGGCTTGTGTACTTCCGAGGATAACAACTTTGTTGTTTTGTGATTGCCTGAGTGGGTTTTGTATTTGACTGGATATGTGATAGGACAGATGAGGATGTTAGACAATATTAACACCAGCATATCATCTTCAGAGTGCAGCATTACCCATAAAGGAAGATATATATACCTGGAGGCACTGCTTCTAGGAGGTGCTCCATGGGGATTCACACTGAAAGGCGGATTGGAGCATGGGGAGCCCTTAATCATCTCAAAGGTATATTTTTCTTACTTAAAATGAAAATGCAAGCAAGTTAGAAGTGGTGCCCATTTAAAGGGCAAGACATATAAAATAACACTGAAATGTTATGTTTTACACTGTGTTTGTCTTGGTTTTGAAAACTCTTGAGCACTTACTTAAGTTAGTAGGTTTGTTCAGGAGCTACGTGTCTGAGAAACACAAGAGCTCTTACCATTGTTTAACTATCAAAGTGCAGGTTTTGTCCCACAGGAAGTATCTTGGCTTCTAGAAATTGGTTCTATTTATTTCACTACTGTAAATGAGAGTGAGTAGGGGACTCTAATGCAGCGATGGTGTGCCGGGAAGTCATAGCATATCTGAGCATGTTCAGTAATCCATCACTGCCTCATCTGAAGAGAGAACCTAAGTGCTTTAAGTCACAGGATGTGATGTTGGCTAATTAGAAGTGTGTGTGTGTGTGTGTGTGTGTGTGTGTGTGTGTGTGCAAACAGAATAATAAATACTTGTACCTATTTGGTATGTGTATGTATTGTATTATGCTAGTGGTTTTCTCACCCTACATACTCTCTACTTATTAAATAACTATGCCTCCAATATTTTCATTATGTCAGTTATTCATGGTAGAGTATTGTCAACAGGCAAATGGTAGCATAGCTCAAAAGGATATTTTGTGGGAAAAAAGATGGAAGGAGTGCTTCATTCTCATCAGAACCGGCCTACTAAAATACCCAGTTACCTTGAGATGCAGATACTGAAAACAACATATTTTCAAAAGTATCAAATTGAATCAATGAATATCTAATATATGTTTGACCTATGACCCCAAAACTGCTTTGAAAATACGATTTAGGTAATTCTGAATTTTAATTTGTAGTGGCTTTTAACCATTTTTTCTCTTCTGCGCATTCTGCTTGTGCAGCATGTATTTATGTAGCAAGCTGCTAGGTGCATATATGTGATTGTCTCATCTTCCTCTGTGCTGTACACTGGGATGTATGTGGGGAATTAAAGGGTCAGAGCCAATGACAGCTAGCAGAACACAGCGATAATCAGTCAATGAGAATCAATGTCATTCAAAGCCTGCAACTCACTGTGCAAACACATTCACGTGAAGACCGTCAGTCACTTGAATAGTTCACCTGAAATAATTCATTTGTAATTAGTGCATCTATATGTGGAAAGGAAGAATGGGGGGAACTTCCATAAAAGTTCTGTCGTTGGAAAGGGATTTCAGAATTTTCACATTATCACATTCTTGCATAACCTCCTTGGAAGTATTTGGCATAGCCACATACAAGAAAAGTAGCCCCGCTGAAATAGTGTTGTGTGTTTGCACTTTATAAACTTGAGGGACTAACACTTCAGCCAGGTTGTTCACTTCTTTTGGTAGTGTTCTGCGTTTGTAAAGAAAAGGTTTCTTTTTGCTATGACATTCTTCCATGATGTAAAAAGTGCCACCCCTTTTTTAAAAACTTTAACTGGGGGCAGGGAGGCAGAAAGGGAGAGAGATGGCTTTAGCTGCTCGGCAGTAATTCATCTATGGGATTTGGTTGCCACAACAACCAGACCCCTTAATGTCAAACATGCCTGGAGCGTGCATAGTGCCACTGGGAGCTGTGTGACTTGTGCCTGCCTTCTGTGAAACAACACTGCAAAAATGTGGTGGTGTTTTTTGGTTGGGTTAGTGGTTGTTTCACTTGTAGCTTCTGCTTAGTTTGTGCTATCACTGTTAGCATTTTGTTGTTTTGCTCATGCATCGCTGATACACAGCTGGAGCATGTGAAAGCTGTGCTTTCAGAAATTCATGCAATACCTATGGCTGTTTCCTGGTTTTGAGTTTCAGCTGAGAAATTCCTCTTGTGTGTGAATTCGCTATGTACTCTTCAGAATTATTTGTGTATTAGTCATTTAGCTAATTCAGTTTTCTTCTAGTTATACTGCAATGTATTGAGAAACTGTGAAGAAATGATAAATTGAATCATGTTATGGGTTGAATTCTGCACTCACACAGGAGGACTTACACATTCATAGAAAGGTTTAGGTTAGAAGGGACCACTAAAGGTCACACTACTCATGCAGGTTGTCGTGGTTTAAGCCCAGCCAGCAACCCAGAGCCACACAGCTGCTCTCTCACTCCTCCCCCTTCCTCCCCCCACTCCCAGAGGGATGGGGAGGAGAATCGAAAGAATGTAACTCCCACGGATTGAGATAAGAACAGTCCAGTAACTAAGGTATAACACAAACCACTACTGCTACCATCAATAATAATAATGATAACGGAAATAACAAGGGAAGAGAATACAACTGCCCACCACCCACTGACTGATACCCAGCCTGACCCGAGCAGGGATCTAGCCCGTCCGGGTAACTGCCCCCAGTTGATATAGTGGGCATGATGTGCTGTGGTATGGAATACCTCTTTGGCTCATTTGGGTCAGTGTCCTGTCTCTGCTTCCTCCCGGCTTCACCTCCTCCCTGGCAGAGCATGAGACTCAGAAAGTCCTTGGTCAGAGTAAATATTAGTGAGCAGCAACTAAAACCATTGGTGTTATCAGTGCTGTTCTCAGGCCAAAAGTCAAAAACACAGCACTGCTCCAGCTACTAAGAAGGAGAAAAATGATTGCTACTGCTGAACGCAGGACAAGGTACACACTAGGAATTAACCAACAAGAGTACTAAATCATATTACCTATAAATATCAGAAAATGTGGATATCAGGTTTTAATTTCTGCTTATTCATAATTAAGGTAGGATTGCTATTTCTGTTTCAGCTCCCTATTCTGTTTTGGCAAATACATTATGTCCACTTAACTGTCTGTTTGTATTGACAAAGTGGTGTCAAATGGCCCTAGTGTAAATAAAAATGTAGATTTCAGCAAATATTGAAGCTGGTACCCATGAAAGCTTGTAACATGACATGAAAGCATTGTAACATGAAAGTTAAAACCCAAAATGAGTGAACTTACAAAGGGCTTGGGTGTATGAAAACTTGTTCTTGCAGCTCTGACAGATTTTTCCAGCAATAATATGCCAAGAAATTGCCCTGAAGCAAGAGGAGTAACAGCTGGGAGTACAAGTTGCAAAAAAAGAGACCTATATTCTCAGCTGATAGAAGGTGCTGGTTTAGGGATGTGAATAGAGTAGTATTAGTATCACCTTTGAAGTAAGAACATTTGTTGTATAGATGTATTACTGTGCTTCTGTGCAACAAGACAGGTGGTTTCTTGGTGTGTGTGTATGAGGCTGAGTGCACAGATAGGCAAATTTACAGTTAAAGTAATAAATGCTTTGCTGAATCAGCCTCAATGATCAGCACATCATGCAACCAAGTTTAAAGCAACTGGTAGAAGTACTGGCTTTGAAGCTAACATGAATTTAGGTAGTTAAAGCAGATGACCTTTTTATGCTAATGCTGTTCTTTTTTAACCTGTGGAAAGACAAACCATTTTCATAACAGCTAATTCAAAGTCCTCAGCACAGGTCTCTTCATAATGTATTTTGCTGCAGGTGGGGGCAGACCATAATCAAATTTATTACATCCAACCCACCTTTCCCGCTCTCCATATAGGAAGCTGCTTTGACAATTTTCTCTAGTCAATTTGTTTCTATCTATCTCATTTCTGGGCTGACTATATGTAACTCATCACATGAAGGCTGTAGAATCACTACTTTGTGTTATGATTCTGTCAGTATAGGACGTTTAAAAGAACATAGTGATTTTCAAAGAAAAGAAAATTGGAAATGCTAGTAGTGTGTCACCAAAATGGAAACTCAGGGTGTTGACCATCCTAGAGCAGCACTCAGCCACCTTGGGGACATAAGGACATTCCATTTGTCTTCTGGAGCTGCCTGCTGGGACACAGCACTTCAGGACTGCGCATGATACTCCTGGTCTGCCACCTCAGCTTGCGAGGCAGCTTCAGAAATAAGCGTTGTGGAATCTACCCAACATTAATTTCTGTTGTACCAGAAGGAAAGGGATGAAAAGATGGGCTGCACCTCAAGGGATCATCCAAAAAACCTAATTTAGCACCAGAATGTCACTGGTTAGCAATGGGACAGCGTCCAAAAAGTTAAGTCATGGGCTGCAAATTAACAAAATATTTTTTCCCTTTTGTATGGATCCTCTGGTATAAGACATGTTGCCAATGAAGAGTGTACATAGGAGTCTGGAAGGGAGCTATAGTCTTAACGTTCTTCCTGGGGAAGAATTTCTTATTTATAAGAGCTTAGAGAATAGCTGTCAGTCAAATTCTTTACTTGGAACTGTTCACAGTTTCTCCCTATGTCTTCAAATACATATATGTCTTGCAGATTTGAAGAAGGCGAAGAGGCTGGTGGCAATTTGCAAAGCACCTCTCTAAGAACAAGCAAGTTATGCTAATTTTTTCCTGCTGAGAGTATTTTGCAAGTTCATAGACCTTAAAGAATGCAGCCTATATCTGCAGAAAATGTGCCACTCATAGTTATCAAATACTCCTTGGGCCAGAAGGTTCTCAAATTTTCAATTTCTTTCACTTTTTTTAAACATTTATTCTCTGTTCGTTAGTGTTTAAAAGGTAACTTTGTATCATAAATGTGTCACTGATACTTCAGAAACAGTAGAGGTCACATCTCCTGTAGTGACCTCCACTTCTCTGTTTTCAGATCTTGGTTCATATAGTCCAACTTCTGCTTTTTTATTTTACCTGTTTAGTCTTCAGAACCATGTAACTTTGGCCAAGATTCGGGGAGATTGGCTCACAGCAGAAATGTTTCTTTACCTGGAACTGGAAATCACATGAGAAATGCAAAAGGCATTGCAGGTGATAATCCCAGAAGGAAACCCAGATTTCCATTTCCATGTTAATTTTTTGGCTCCTCCTGAGCTGTAAGATCAAATTTGCAAAATGAAAGCCCTGAATGTTCTAAGCAGGAAGGGCAAACTGGTAACAGAGGTGTTCGTTCCCTCTCAATTTCCTTCAGGAATTTTTAATTTGGGATAATTAATGTTAATCAGTCTCAACCTTTTTGTAGTCAGACAATCTATTTCTGGAGTCTCTTTCTCATTGCTACACACAAACTTTGCAATAGTTCTAGCTGTTGTAGGCCTCTGAAATGCCCTTTTTTTGAGCTCCATGATGATGATGCAAACAAGAGAGTTATTTCTCTTGTGTTGGAATTAAAGCATCTAAAGCATTCTTTCTTGGGTAGTGGCTATGTGAGCACACTTCCCATGCTGTTCTGTAGTTCATCTGTTCACTTGACTCAAAAGGGTAGGTCATTTACAGGCACCTCATGCCACAAGCACGGCACAGACTCTGAGGTTTACTTATCAGCAGGGATGTAGGAAACAATAAAAGTTAAATAATAATAGGAATAGCCTGGGACAGAGCCTCAGAAATAATCTTGAATTCTTGTAAGGGGTTTAAACCTTCTTGGGAGCCTGATACAGCATCTGATGAAATGAATAGTCCTCAGCAATTGGTGCTTACTGGAGCTGGGTCAGGCTGTCTTCCACAAGGCTCCTGTGCCTCTGCTACTTCTCTAATATTTTTGGTTATGATGCCTTGCTCACTCCACTTAGGTGAGCTCATAGAGCAGTTAGTGACATTTAATGAGAATTATTCCACCACTGTTGACAAAACAAGCTCCAAAAGTTCATTCTGAGGCACTTATCTCTGTCTGTGCCTCTCATCAAAGCACTTGGAGTCAGTGTTTTCACATTAGGTTAGGACCAGGAGCCCACTGCTTTCCTCACTCAAATGCTCAGAGTCCCCATAAACACAATTACATTATCTTTTGCACCGACAGGCAAAGTTGCTTTGCATCCATTCCCCATATCCCTCTGTGTGACAAATGGTAATTTAGACACTGTTCACCTTTTTGTAGGTCTGCAAGCACAAAGACAACCAGTGCTCACATTAGGGGCTTGTCTGAAGTTGGCAGAGTCACTATAGACTTATTGGCCTGGGCCTGAGGGCATGAAACTGAGCCAGAGACAGGGTGACTTGTTCTGTGATTATTATTTTTTTTATTATTACTTTTTCTTTGCAAGTTTCCACACTTGTTCTTGTCCAGTTAGATATGGACTTTATTTCTCTCCTCACTGCTGAAGAATAGCTTGGAGCCTCTGTGTTGTTAGTGTTTACGAAACTATCGCTTTTCACTATTTATCTTCCAGTATTTTGTGAATGGGCTGATGAAGGTTTCCATTTCAAAGCCATTTTACACTCATGCCTTCTTTCAGAGCACTGGTTATTCATTTAGGGACATAGATATGGATGTTGTATATACTATGGTGTAATATGTGTATAATATGTGTTTTTTCTTGTGTAAGAACAGAACAAGAATGGTACATAAGAATCACCTGAGTGCTGATCTCTTACTATCTAACTATGTCAGCTTACAGGGCATCGAGGGTTGGCACACTTGTTCCTTCACTTGTAGTAATTGGGGAAAGCCGTAAGTGAACAGTAAGAGGACAGTAATCCACCTAGGACTATACCATAATGTAATTTTTTGTTCTTGGTCTCAGTCCATAGACAGGTGAAAAGGTGCACCGGTGAGTGGAAAGAAGTACAGACCTTCACTGACAGGCATCCTATCTGAGTTGTAGTAAAAAGATCAAGAACCAAACCAACCTGATCAGCAGAAAGTGTTTCTTCCTGATTCCACTCCTCCTGCCCCACAGTACTTGTTTTAGGTTTGGCACTGGAGAAAGGTGTGTTCTGTCTGCTGATGAGCTAAGGGGTGCACCTGCCTGCACAAGTGACTTTTGTTGCTGGTCTGTGGCAACAGAGAAGGCAGACGCCTGATCCCGGAAAGCAAGAAAATCTGCAGACCTTTGCTTTTAGAGATGCAGAAAGGAACTGCCGTAGTTGTTTTGGAAAGCAGAGGGCCAATTCCTCACCACTCTTTCTTGTTTCTCAGGGCTCATATTAGGGCCTCACTAAAGACTGCTGATGCCAGCACAAGGGACAGGCTCATCTACCTTTTCTTAAAACTAGGGAATTGCTTGATGAAAAGGCTTCTATTGTCAGCCCCTCCATTAGGCTGCTGACAGTTCTCTAGCACAAAAAGACTTCTGTTCACTTCCACAGCACTGAATTAGCAATTGCAGACACACTGACTGACTGACGTGAGCAGTGCTTGCTGGGCATTGCTGCTGCACCAGCAAAGTCAGTAGGAGCTTTTCAGACTGCAAATGGGCTGTCCGATGGGGTAGTGCCGGTTTGTCTGCTATGCATCACAATGAGCCCGCCTACTGGGAATACCTTGCTTGTCCTTATTAACAAAGATCAGCAGAGATAGATCCCAAGGTACTCAGACAACTCAGTGATGTGACTTTAATGAATGTGCATGTGGAAGGAAATGACCCCTGAAAATTTATACCTCTGTGCTGACAAGCTGTGGGGATGATGACTGACAGGTGTTTGTCTCCAGCTGACCAGTCATGCTTCAGAGTTACCTCCTCATTAGAGATCAATCTAGGCTGCAAAGTTTAGGTCCAAACCCACAGACATAGCTGATCTAAAAGATTGGGTCTCTACCACTGCATTGCAACTGCATGAGTTACAGAGGGCCATATGCAGTGTAATGTCCTTCAAAGTCACAAAAAGATGTAGCAGGAGTATTTTCTTCTGAGGTTCTTGGACCAAGAGGAATCCTGTACCATTAAACACAACCTGTAATCCTTAGAGTCAATAAATGGAGCCTTGGTAAATCCTGCTCTAGCTTTAGCTTACATGAAGGAGATTAGAGAGAAAAATGCCATGTATCCTTGTTTGCTTGGCTGTAGCAGGCATAACCAGTTGAGATTTACATTGAACCTAGAACGAGAACCAGAGAATGCACTTTTTAAATCAGTGTTTGTGCAGAATACATGATTGCTTCTGAGAGACTCTACTACGTTCAATCTTTCCCATGTTTCTTGGGAGCCCAAGGCATAGGAGGGAAAACCGTCATCAATAATAGAGCTGGAGCTGAGCTAATCTCATCTCAAATTTCATCAGTGTTTGCCTTCAGGATCTTTTGATGAAGCTCAAAACTGTGAAGCATGAATCAAGCATGTGTGGTGTGAACCACCCATACTTTGGGAGGGATCTTTGAAAGTGAAAATGAGATGAACTGTAATTTGCATGCCAGCAAACGTGGGTACTTTGAGTAAAAAAATCTAGAGGCCTTTGGAAATCGGCTGAAACCACAAAATCGCGAGCGCTTGTCTGTGTATTTCAAGGCCATCTGGTGGCAGCAGAGAGCACCCAAGAGCAGCTTCTGAAAACCCTGAATCTGTCAGTATCCCTCTGCCCCGGAGGCAGATCTCTCTCAAAGGCTGTAGACTTTGCCTTTGAGTTTGAACAACAGAAATGATGGGCCTTTTGCCGTCTTGCTTTCTGGCGTCTCCAGACTGTGTTTCTGCTCCTGCTTAGGAGAGGCTTTCTTTTCCTGTCACAAACCTGCTCTTATACTTGAAAAGGGGAACATCCAGTTAATAGTAGAAAAATACAATTCAGGATCAGGACTAGCTGCAGGAGATTTGGCATCCTTTAGGTACCTAGCACCCAGCCACATCAATCTCACATCTGGATTTCTTTCTGTGAAGTCAAGAGCATGGCCTGCATGATGAATGCCTACCAGCGTGTGTGCTGAACAGGACCAAGCCTGCTTCATATACATGAGATGTGGAAATCAGACCCTTGAGTAGCCCTGACTGTGCCACACCAGTGATGGAGCAAGGGTTTCTAGATGTTTGGAGGTTCCATAAAAACTTCCCTTGACTGGATCAGATCATTGCTGTATGTCAGATATAATTTAGGAAGTGTGGATTTCAATTGCAGTAAATGTGCTCCTCCTTTTCCTTATAATCTCATCTCATATAGGCTTCCATATCTGTGTTTATATCTCTCCCAAAGGGTTCCTGCTTTTTTTGTAGGTCCACTTACAGCCCTCAGCTTTGGCTCACTTTACTAGATGCTTGTTTCTGAGGGAGATCTGGGCTGTATACTGCAGATGAACTTGCCAGAACCCAGCTCTTTAAAGAGGCTCAGGTCAGGAACTGTTAAATGCAGGAAGCATCTTTTCCTTGTGGAAATACAGTTTGTATATCACACTTAGAACTCTGAGTGAAAAATATATCTTCCTAAATGTTGCTTGTTTTAAATAAGGGAGGGTTTGTACAATGCCTGAGCTGAAAATAAAGTTCTGGTCTCCCCATTTTCAGCCAGACACTGCCTAAATCTATTTCCTGTTACTTTGCCATGAACTTAAAAAAACCCAAACAAATAAGTGGATCCAGGCTTCTTGGTCTATTGAAATTAGGAAAAGGACAAGACCAGCTTATCCAGGACACAGCTTGTTAACATCCTAACTGGTATTCAAGCATAAGTTTTTCACACTTGCATTAAAAATCACACACACACACACAAAAATCAAACCCCAGTGAAGAATGATTCCTGCTGATAAGAAAATCACTGTGCTTAAATTCATTAATAGAATAGGCTGTGGGATACATTTCAAAGCACAGGCTGAGAAATAAGCTCCCAAATCCCATTAAGAAATAACAGGATTTATGTGCATTCCTCCCATATATTAGCTTTCCCCTCTGGAAACGTCTTGTGCTGACTTGGTGCCATTTTTCAGGCAGGTGCAATGTTCTGCAGTTCCCACAGACCTCTCCAGATAATCTGCCAGCCTGAAAGCCATGCCCTATTCTCACTCAAGAATGGGGATTTTCCAATGCATGGATGAATGATGAGTTTGGCTGACAAATGTCATAGCTCTATGTTCTACTGGGATACAGGCACACATTCTGCAGTGATGCTGTAAGCAGTTTCGTCTTGTCCACATCAGCAGTTAAAATGTTTTAAGCACCAGCCAACAGAGATAGAAGAGAGACTGGTCTTAATAACCATTGTCAATAGTGGGCCATTTTCTGAGTATGACTTGACATATACAGTCAAGTCAATTTGTGATGCTGAAGTCTTTGGGGAATTGGTTTGTATTGTCAGTGGTCTTTTTTTTTTTCATTAGCAGTCAGAGTTTTTTCACCCTTTTATTGAGGGCAAGTTATATGCCAAATCTTCGCATTTGTCATTACTTACAAGAGTTATCATTTTTTTTTTCCTTTTAAAGGCATGGATAAATGTCAAATGTTAATTCAGAGAAAAGCAGAGATAAAATGTTACAGAAATATTTACCATAGCAATGGACAGATCTATTTCAAAAAGTGGAAACTGTTTCATGGGCAGAAGGAGGCCAGAAGGGTCTCAGGATCCCTGAAGAAGACACATGCTGTAGAAAAAGGTGTTTGTTTCAGAAGAACTGAAATAGCACACAGTCTACTACCTGTTGCAGAAAATTTCCTAATGCCTATAGGGAACTACTGATTTCCTGACAAGTGTTTACTGTACAAGTCATATGGGAATATTTTTCTTGGTTTTCTGTTCAGCTTGTAATCAGTATTTATCTTTTCTATTGTGGAAGTGCCAGCAGGTCTCAGTTGACAACTACAACCCCTTTATGCTGCTTATGAGTGTAACAAATCAGTTTCTGCCTGTTCAAAATTTATAGTTGTGATACAGCCACAAGATGTAAATATAGAGAAACAAATACAGCAGTGGGTGAAGACTGAAGCAAGGTGAGCAGAAATGCATCAGTGAATTTACTACCTCTTTTACTAAGGATGTTGCTTGGAGTTCATGCATTATTTAATGTTGGATTTTAAACTGTTTACAATGGCACATAATCACCAGAACGTTCTTGAAAACTTGCAATAGTGCTGGACCTGTTATTGCTTTTTTTTTCTGTAAAAATATGCGTTATTTAAATGAACACTTCATTTAGAAAAATGGATTAGTCCCTAGTGTCAGACTTCATGTTTTTACACATTGATAGATGAGCAGTCTTGTCAGTAGACTGAGGGAGATCCACATTTCTCAAATGTATTCTCATAGAAAATGGAAAATGAGCTGATGGAATTCAGACCAAAGATCTGTTTTTTTTCCAGGGGCAAATATGTAGCAAGACGCATTTCCAGTTTCTAGAGAGAGGCTTGAAATGGAGAATGGCAAAACATTTGAACAGAGATAGGTGGGGTCTTGGGGGGAATCTTCATTTCATCAATGATCCTACTCCTCTCCCTCCTGCTCTGCTCAATTTCATGTTTGCTTAAAAGCACTTGCCAGTGTTTGTTGAATAGTGTCAGCAGAGAAGGGATGTAGCCACTGACCTGACTATAAGGCAACAGCAAAAGGTTAGTAGAATTAGTCTGGTACTGCAGGCTTGTATTAATAGTTGTATTGTGGTGGTGTTGGCACAAACTCCACAGTTAAATAAGTTGTTGGCACTTTTCCCTAGGTTAAATAACTACTACTGTTTCTCCTGCTTGCAAGTCAATGGATACAATACTTTTGGGAAGGCAAGTTCAAACATTTTGCTTCTTTTGGGATTCTGCACATTTCTGATATCTGAAACAAGCTAAGAAGTTTCTGCTGGCTTTCTGTCGTGGTTTAAGCCTCTCTAAATCACTCAGTCTCTCTTTCACTCACTTTCCCCTCTTTCTTCCCCCTGCTCCCGGAGGGATGGGAAGGAGAATCGAAAAGAATGCAACTCCCACAGGTTGAGATAAGAACAGTTTAGTAACTAAAGTATAACACAAATCACTACTGCTACCACCAATAATAATAATGACAAGGCAAATACAAGGAACGAATACAATTGCTCACCCAGCCCAATACCAAGCCCGACCATGCAGTGCACCCCCCCACCCTTCCGGGTCTCTGCTCTCTCCTTTTCACCCTGGGCATGACGTGCTGTGGTATGAAATAACCTCTTTGGTCAGTTTGGGTCAGGTGTCCTGTCTCTGCTTCCTCCCGGCTTCCACTCCTCCCTGGCAGAGCATGAGGCTCAGAAGGTCCTTGGCCAGACCAAAGCATCACTAAGCAGTAACCGAAACACTGGTGTTATCAGCACTGTTCCCAGGCCCAAAATCAAAACCACAGTGCTGCACCAGCTACCAAGAAGGAGAAAAATGACTGCTGCTGCTGAACCCATGACACTTTCCAAGCAGACCTCTGTTGTTCTGTCTCTGAAAACAGCCCATGCAAACTAATGCTGGAATAACCAAGCAGGGGAGGAAGTGAGTGAGGGGGAAAGACACAACAAAAGACTGATGCAGAAAAAAATGCCTTTAGAAGGATCCTCACTTTCTTTAATGCCTGCACCCATAGATGTTTCTTAGCACTGAGATGTTGTTGTAGAGGATTAGGTTTCCATCACAGCTTCATCAAGTGCTTCTTACCCTTTTTATCAGCCCAGAAAGACAGACACAGACACGGGGAGGGGGGTAGTGGTGTATCCTCACCAATCCTTGCCCAAAAGTGCAAAGCAGCCACCTTCTCCAGACCGAGGCCCACTTCCCACTCCTGCTATAGTCAATGGCAGTTTGGTTTGCCCTAGAGCCCAAGCACCTCACAGCAATACACCTCCCCAGTCCTTCTTGCCAGAAAACTTCCTATTTCCAATTTGTTAACAGTTCCTTCTACTTTATTCTTTTATGCTTTTCCCTAGCACATCATAATTTTGTTTTCCTAGAGCGTTTTCAGTAAAGCTAGGGAGTCAGCCAGATTCTGACCTCTGTTCATGACCTATATGAAGGCTAAGACTTAAGATGCAGTCCAGTTCTTTGGGGTAGCAAAGCGTAAACATCAGACACAAGAGCAGTAAGTGCTTCAGATTCTGTTTCAATGTGGCCAGTGTCGAAATGCAGCAAGACTGTGGGGAGACTGTACTACTTCATGAGTTGAGAAACATGTCCATCTAATGTTTTTCTAAGAAACTGGTGGTATACAGGAAAAATGTATCAGGACAACCTGTGCTTTCATTAAGACTAGCTGCTATTTAATCGATCATCGGATGTTGATAACAAACTGCAATTTAGAGGTTTCCCTGTCTAACAATGTAATGATCTTGCCATGGCTCATATCAGTGTTTAATGGAGATTGATAGAGAGTGAGCCTCTTGCACATCAATGGAAGTTGGAAATTAGGAGAAAGGAGTAAGCAGAAACAAAAGCAAGTGCGCTTGAGTGACTCTCTGTCTCTGTGACTTCTTGTGTATCTCGTCAGCTGCTAAAACAAAAGGTTCCTCTGCTGGTTGGAGCTGAAGAGAGCCAGGGTGAGCATCCATTGTTCTATATATTTTATTATTCCTGGGCTCTGATCTTGTCAGTTCTCATTAGCTTAACAGGTTGTGCTGTGTCACTCTGTTGATGGGAGACTTTGAAACATGATGAGAAATGACATGATGAGAAATGACACCAAGTGGTTCAGTCTGTAGCCGTGCCTCCATTGAGTCAGTGCTGAGCCACTGACCCATCAGAGTTGGGGTGGAGAAGGTCTGATAGCACCTGCTCTGTGAGATTTTCTGGCTTTGGTGATGAGATATTATAGGAGGTCAGTTGGTGGCACATTATAATAGAAAAAAAAAGTGATCTCACGAGGCAAATTCTGTTTGGGATGAGTTACATATGAACACCAGCACTATCATCTTAATTTTTTCTTGTTCTGGAGCAGCTAAGGGTTGCAGGTAGCTGTTGTGGGAAGCCTTGGTAGCAGATTGCAGTGCTGCACTGAGATGGTTGTTTTTTTTAAATATGTATATATATGTGTGTGTGCGCGCATGTGAACTGAGCGTATGTATAATTGTAATCCCATAAAGTACCAGGATGAAAAAAAACCCCATGCTTTTGGACAGAGTTGAAATATATGCTGGAATATAGACCTGAAAGGTAATAAAGAACTGGATTTGGAGGGGTCCCTGAGCACAAGTTACATACTCTTCTCTCAGCTTAATTTTGTGTTCTGTAAGCAGTGGGAGAAAACTAGCCATTACCACAGAAAATGGAGATAAACACATAAGTGGGAAACGAGTACATACAAAAATGCAATGCTTGTGTAATACACTTATGTCATTTTGATGGTGACAACATACAACTCGTGCTAGTTAAGAAGTCTGGTCTATGCATCCAGTCATCTGACTTTTAAGCCCTCTTTGTAATTCACAGGGAGGTGTAGTCTGCTCTTGTACTTTTTCTGATCAGTTGTAGACCAGGCAGAATACCCAGTCAGAAGGTCTTTGGTTAGTTGCAGAGTCTTCAGCACTCAAGAGTGAGTCTGCTTTTCTTTAGAGTAATTAGAAAATGGTGGTAATATACTGCCATTTCCAATAAAAGCATCATCTCCCATCGTGTCTGTGTATGTGGCATTCCCAAGTGACATAAAGGGCACAAATGACTCTGTGGCAATTGAATCTGAGTGCCAGTGTTGTGAGGCTCCCTGCAGCTGTGCAATTACATTGGCCATCTTCAGGAATACCTAAAAATCTGCAAGACAAGTGTGTTGTGCAGAGTAAAGGCTTAAAGTATTTCCTAACAAAGTTGTTCAAGGTATGAATGAATACATGTTCTACAAGTTGGTAATGTAGGAGATAGGTAAGGAAGCCATAGTCCAAAAGACACCTCTCTGCACATGAGAGACTGTTCCTTTCCAAATCCCACATATGTTCCTGCAAACTCTCTATCCAAAAAAAACCCAAATCCCCCAAAACAGGGAAGAAAAAAAAAAAAGAAGATGGACAAAACGCAAGTGTGGTTATCTCACAGCTGCTCACCAGGCAACTCTAAGATCCTTCTGGCAAGATCAACTGAAGCTGAATTTGTCATTGTATGGCTTGTGTCACCCAGCTGGTCGGGTCAGAGAGCTTCTCTGACCTGAGTCCGCAAATGACAGACAGGTCTGTAGAGGGCATTATCACAGCATAATCACATGGAATGAAAGGAAAACCATGTGTGCCTTTCTTAACTTCCCCTCCCCCACTCTCCGAATCTTTGGGATAATACATCTTTTCTTATTTTACTCTGAATCTGTTAATGCTCCTGCTATGTGATAAGGTTTTCACAGCAAAATATGGCCTGGAGAGTAGTAAATGGAGCTCTTCCAAGGATCCACAAAAAGATCTGCAAAGATACTGTTGCATTAATCATAGTCAGAAATATTTCCTGCTGGGTTTTATTGTGCTCTGTGGTTTCCTCTGTCCCTCAGGCACTAGTGGAAATTCCAGCTGACAAGAAGCTGGGGTTTTGGGGTGCTTTTTTGCCTGTGTAAGTTAGCTAAATCAGTTTTGGAATAGAACAGAGGGTCTGTAAGTTCTTAGTGGTATTACTGCTCTTGCCAAAATCAACAACAGCCAGGAAGAAATATGCTAGAAACCCAAAGACCGTGGTCAGGAGGAGACCACAGTAAGAATTCTGTTGGCCTGGGGACTTTGAAATTCCTTTTATCTTTTTGTACATCTGTATATCTGTGTTGCTGGGTTGGGGGGAGTGTGGGAGGAGACATGCATTTGGAGCAGGCAGTTGCAGTTTAGTTGTTCACTGGATTTACAGGATTTATTTAGTCACAGGATACTGATCATGGCATGAAAGCTAATTTTTAATATGTGGAAAGCTTAAAGAACATAGAACTATGAAATGTTCTTGGCTCGTCCTATATCAAGAGACTAGCTCTTGGGGACCCTGAACCAAAATTGTGGCAAGATAAAAGGAATAGAAAAAAATAGGGGTTTGTGTTGAACAGAGAAGTGTTGTTTGACCCTGTAGCATAACTTTGAAGCGAAAATAATAACCAAAACCAAACCCAAAATATTCTGCTTTAAAACTATCAAAGTTAAAAGTTTCAACCCTTTCCAGTTATTCTTTCTTCCCTGCCTCTTTGGGATCAACACCATTTACTGCATTTAACTCACATGTGGGAGCAATCTTGTTCCTGCTGCTCAGAATCACACTATAACTAAATAATGATGCCCTGCTTCTGTCAAAATACTTCTTTCAAAATAAAGCTCTGCTTGAACGTGGAGCAATTTAGATTTCATACAACTCATGAATGACATTCCTCATTATCTTTGTGTCTGATTTTGACCTTTTGTCTTCTGGTGAAATAGAGCTGAAACTCACCAGAATTCTCCTTTAAGACCTTTTCTTAAGAGTACAAGTGATATACTAATCTCTTAGGAAAATTTAGGTAGTGAGGTAAAATTTTCATGAAGGAATGGATGTGGTAATATCCCTGGATATTAATCCTGTTCATTTCATATTTCTAATGCAATTGTGATACCTCAAAACACATCTTCTATAGGGGAGTGCAACGATATTCATCAATGTGCACTATTACTCCTTTTCTTCTTGCATATAGGAGCAATAAGGATGGATTGGAATCACCATGGGCTGTGTAGTCTGAGCAAGAGACACTGTGTGCTCACCATTAATGCTTAACCTTCCCCCCAGCCCCAGCTGCCAAAACCTTGTTATTTCAACTACTCCAAATAACTTCTGAGATTTGTCTCTAAATCCAGGGGTGGCATTAATCCAGGGAAAGAGGTTTTGGTAGTGTAAGGCCTCATCAGTAGAGCAGCTTGAGAGTGAAGCAGCTTTTCTTACAGCTGATGTATATACACCTGTCCAGTACTTCCATACCAGTGTAAGCTCTTGACTTTGCTCTAGGTTCACCCATCCGATGACTGGAAAAAGGGAAATATAACCCCCATTTTCAAAAAGGGGAAAATGGGTGACCCAGGGAGCTACAGACCAGTCAGGCACACCTCTGTGCCTGGCAAAATCTTGGAGAGGATTCTCCTGGAAGGCATGGTAATGCACATGAAAAACAACAAGGTGGTTGGTGACAGCCAGCATGGCTTCACTAAGGGGAAATCCTGCCTGACCAATCTGGTGGCCTTCTATGATGGAGCTACAGAACTGATGGACAGGGGTAGAGTAGTTGATGTCATGTCCCTGGACTTGTGCAAAGCGTTTGACACTGTCTCACATGACATCCTTGTCTCTAAGTTGGAGAGAGATCAATTTGATAGGTGGACCACTCGGTGAATAAAGAACTGGCTGGATGGCTGCACGCAAAGAGCTGTGGTCAATGGCTCAGTGTCCAGCTGGAGACCAGTAATGAGCCATGTCCCTCAGGGATCGGTGTTGGGACCGATCTTATTCAACATCTTTGTCGGTGACATGGACAGTGGGATTGAGTGTGCCCTCAGCAAGTTTGCCGATGACACCAAGCTGTGTGGTTCGGTTGATACGCCGGAGGGAAGGAATGCCATCCAGAGGGACCTTGACACGCTTGTGAGGTGGGCTGATGCTAACCTGATGAAGTTTAACCATGTCAAGTGCAAGGTCCTACACGTGGGTCGGAGCAATGCCAGGCACAGCTCCAGGTTGGGTAGAGAAGAGATTCAGAGCAGCCCTGAGGAGAAGGACTTGGGGGTGTTGGTTGATGAAAAAATGAACATGCGCCGTCAGTGTGCGCTCGCAGCCCAGAAAGCCAACTGTATCCTGGGCTACATCAAAAGGAGCATGACCAGCAGGTCAAGGGAGGCAATCCTGCCCCTCTACTCTGCTCTTGTGAGACCTCACTTGGAGTATTGTGTGCAGTTCTGGTGTCCTCAACATAAAAAGGACATGGAACTGTTGGAATAAGTCCAGAGGAGGGCCACGAGGATGATCAGGGGACTGGAGCACTTCCCGTATGAAGATAGGCTGAGAAAGTTGGGGCTGTTCAGCTTGGAGAAGAGAAGACTGCATGGAGATCTCATAGCCCCCTCTCAAGGGGGCCTATAGAGATGCTGGGGAGGGACTCTTCATGAGGGACTGTAGTGATAGGACAAGGGGTAACGAGTTCAAACTTAAACAGGGGAAGTTTAGATTGGATATGAGGAAGAAATTCTTTACTGAGAGGGTGGTGAGGCACTGGAATGGATGTCGTGGTTTAAGACTAACTCATGCAGTCTCTCTCTCTCACTCACTTTCCCCTCTTTCTTCCCCCCGCTCCCGGAGGGATGGGAAGGAGAATCGAAAAGAAAGCAACTCCCACAGGTTGAGATAAGAACAGTTTAGTAACTAAAGTATAACACAAATCACTACTGCTACCACCAATAATAATAATGACAAGAGAAATACAAGGAAAGAATACAATTCTCACCACCTAATACCAAGCCCGACCACACAGTGCACCCCCCCCACCCTTCCGGGTCTCTGCTCTCTGCTCTCCATCCTGGGCATGACGTGCTGTGGTATGGAATAACCTCTTTGGTCAGTTTGGGTCAGGTGTCCTGTCTCTGCTTCCTCCCGGCTTCCCCTCCTCCCTGGCAGAGCATGAGGCTCAGAAAGTCCTTGGCCAGACCAAAGCATCACTAAGCAGTAACCGAAACACTGGTGTTATCAGCGCTGTTCCCAGGCCCAAAATCAAAACCACAGCGCTGCACCAGCTACCAAGAAGGAGAAAAATGACTGCTGCTGCTGAACCCATGACATTATCCACCCCTTATTCCATACCATTCACGTTATGCTCACATCCCCCATTTTCAATATACCGTCACATGTATATATATGCATGCACACACACACACACACAGAGGGGTAGAGATCACCCCTTAGTGCGTGGACCAATCCCTATAAAGCTGCTGAGTCCATCCAGTCCATGATATCAGGCTCCATCTTCTGTAACAGCCTTTCAGAGCAGGAGAGGCTGTGTGCAGTGTTCACACTCATGAATAACCTGGGCAATAATGTCCATTGCTAAATCCACCCCTCGATCATGAGTCCATCTGTATGCTGCATCTCTGCCCTGATGGCCTGAAGTGTCATGGGCACACCAGGCTCAAAATAATTCACCCTCCCCTCCAGCAGTTTCTGCAGCTTGTCGTTGGGACTCCATACAGCTGCCTTCCATCTTCGACGTTTCCAAAGCACTGGAGGGGCCCAGTGGACTAGATACTCGCCCATACTGTCCCACATACCCTGCCACTCATGACTGTCCAGCTGCAGGGAAAATCTCTTGGTCATCCTACATCGCAGTCTAACCCCAGAAAAGGCCCACACCCCACTCTGCTTAACTCTGGGGACCAGACGAAATGGTTGTGGGTAAAACACACTGTGTATGCATGCCAACACTGTGATCCCCATCACAATCAGCAGGCAGGTCTCAAGGGTACCCAAAGGCCATTCAAACCCTTCAGAGCTCTCAAATGAGGCTGCTGTGCTTGTCACTGGGGCTGCTGTAGCTGCTGTGCTTGCCGGCTCTCTCACCACCAGCTGCTCTTTGTCTGAGTCCAGATCTCCCTCCTCTGCCTTGCTGGGAAGTGCTGCGCGGTCTCCTGCATCCTCCTGGGGCTCGGGCTCGCGGGGCTCTGCGGGCGGCTGCTGGGGAATGCTCTCGGCTGCCGCGGGGCTGGGCTCGGCCACGGGGCTCAGTTTCTCCACCACCCTTTCTTATGGCTCGGCAGCTGCCAGGCTGGGCTCAGTGGGGGGGGGGTGGCTCACCTCCTCTGCCACCTCTTTCGTGGCCTCTTGATCTCGAGGACCGCGCTCCCGGGCCGTTTCGGCGGCCGGCGGCTCCCGGGGCCGCCCCCCCTCGGCTCCCCACAACCTCACGAAGACGGAGGCGAGGATGAGGGCCAGGACGGTGAAGAGCAGCCGAACTGCCAGGTACAAGTCTATGCCTGCAGCCCCCTGCTTCCGGAGCCCGCCCGTATCACAAGCCATTCCAATAAAGTACAATGAAACAAGAACCTTAACCCAAAACCCATATCCGAAAAATGCTAAGATAACGAATACCGGCTGTAAGTAAGGTACAACAGGCTGAAACCATGAACTCAAGAGCAACAACTTTGGGAGCCAACAAATCAGTCCTGTGACGAGTGGCTCTTAATCCTGTCGTTATCTCAACCCTTCATGCCCCACGTTGGGTGCCAAAAAGAACTGTCATGGTTTAAGACTAACTCACGCAGTCTCTCTCTCACTCACTTCCCCCTCTTTCCTCCCCCCACTCCCGGAGGGATGGGAAAGAGAATCGAAAAGAAAGCAACTCCCACAGGTTGAGATAAGAACAATTTAGTAACTAAAGTATAACACAGATCACTACTGCTACCACCAATAATAATAATGACAAGGCAAATACATGGAAAGAATACAATTCTCACCACCTAATACCAAGCCCGACCACGCAGTGCACCCCCCCACCCTTCCGGGTCTCTGCTCTCTCCTTTCCATCCTGGGCATGACGTGCTGTGGTATGGAATAACCTCTTTGGTCAGTTTGGGTCAGGTGTCCTGTCTCTGCTTCCTCCCGGCTTCCCCTCCTCCCTGGCAGAGCATGAGACTCAGAAAGTCCTTGTTCAGACCAAAACATCACTAAGCAGTAACCGAAACACTGGTGTTATCAGCACTGTTCCCAGGCCCGAAATCAAAACCACAGCGCTGCACCAGCTACCAAGGAGAAAACATGACTGCTGCTGCTGAACCCATGACAATGGGTTACCCAGGGAACTTGTGAATGCTCCATCACTGGTGGTGTTCAAGGCTGGATTGGACATAGCCTTGGGTGGCATGGTTTAGTGGGAGGTGACCCTGCCCCTGGCATGGGGATTGGAACTAGATGATCTTAAGGTCCTTTCCAACCCGAACTATTCTATGATTCTATGATTCTATGTAGGCTGTATTTAAATTGGTACATTTACATAGGTTCTTTTTACATAGGCATGCGTTAGAGTGGCAGACATCTCTAGCCCAGAGAGGCCTACAGCTCTCCCACTGCTGAGACCAAAAGTGAGAAAACTGACAGTCATGTGTTTCACCATTCTTTGCTCAGTTTTGCATGACCCGCACCTCAGTCACTTAGTTTTGTCTCTGGCAGTGCTGTGTACTTCATGTTGAGCACCTGATATAGGGTGCTGTTATTTATCAGCCTAGTGGAGAGCACTACAGGAGCGGAAGCTGCCCGAGTGCTGGTGCTCAACATAACCCTCTAGCAGTCCACAGCAGCATCAGCTGGAAGGCCACAAGACTTGGTGTTTCTGTTCTCAGTTGAATATTGAGATGGCTGTAATTCCTGGCATGTGAGTTATCACCCTCAAGGGCCGCAAAACTCCCAAGGGCTTGCCCTGGCTGAGGAGTCATGGTGTTAAACCAACTCAGCCGGCTGTAAGGTTAAGTCAGGACAGCTATTGTGAGCAGGTTGCTGGCTCACTCTGTGCCAGCCTCATGCATCTCCTCCCCATGTGAAACATCGGAACAGTCAGAGCGGTGTTCGAGGGGAGGGTGGATTGGGATCCCAGCCTTTCTGGGATCTGTGCGTGTGCGTGCTAATGAGGACCAGAGGTGATGCCAGGCAGCTATCTCAGTGTCATTTGCACATGAGTGCACCAAGAATGCACCATCTATTCAAGGATAATAAGTTTTCATAAGCACACGTTTCTGACCATGTCAAATTTTATACCCATTCAGCAGCTAAAATCCATGGAATCTGACACTGGGGAAACAATTGCATTTGAAAGGAACTCATACAAAGGGGAGTTCACATTGCTTCCCAGCTAGAGCCTATGAGTGGCTTTTCTAACACAATATCACACATTTATTCCTTAAGCAAGATTAAAACTTCAGAAGAAGAAAGGTTAGTCAGCAAGATTAGAATAGAGAACGTTCTTAGAGAGTTATATTAATCACAAAAAAACATCTGCTTTCCACAACTGCAGAAGTAAAAGGTAATTTTTCTTCCACAGTTTTGGGTGGTAAAGTTCTATAAACACACAAGTCATAGAACCCCAGAATGGTTTGGGTTGGAAGGGACCTTAAAGCTCATCCTGTTCCAACCCCTCTGCCACAGGCAGGGACACCTTCCACTAGAGCAGATTGCTTCAAGCCTGGTCCAGCCTGGCCTTGAACACTGCCAGGGATGGGGAATGGGGTCTAGTCCATTCTCAGCTCAGAAATCCCATTATTTTCTCTGGTTTTACTAATGTGGTTAAAGTAAAACTTGGTTAAGGGTGTGAATAAGACAAGCAGACAGAAAAGAATCATGTTTCTAGAGACCTTGGTGTCCAAATACCCAGAAAACACCAGAAGATGTTGACGTGCCTAAGGGATGCTCACACAGAAATCAGAGGAATACGGTAGTCTTGCCATTAGGAAAAAATACTGGCATCTAAATCATTCCTGCTATAGAAAATCACTGGTGAGAGAGACTCATTAAGCACCAAGGAGGGACAATGGAAAGAAATGGGGCCTGGGAATGAAGAGACAATAGGGGTCAAGATAATGCTAAAAAAGAAGAGAAAGCAGTAATCAAAACTGCTCAGACTAGCATCCCACACAGGTGGGATGAACAGGCTGAGTCCATTTGGAGCTGGTAAAAATCACTATCGTTTCACTGACATTAGGAGGCTCACCCTCAACTACATCACCTCTTTCTACTTCTTAAGGGCATCTTAGAACTCCCATTGCATTTCAGTACTGTCCATTCCTTAGTTTAAACAAAAACACTGCTGGGGTTAAGTCAATCCCCAATTCTGGGGACATGATCATTGCACTAGCAGCAAGGTATCTTCCTTCTTAAAGATAATAAAGCTCTTAGATTGGATCTTTCTTGTCCTCCCTTGTCTTGTCTTTCCGTTGCCTTCCTGAGTGGAGTACTGAAGTACAATGAATGCACTGAACTCTCACTTCCCACACTGCTAGGCTGATACCAGTTTACCACAATAACCGCTCTCTGGAAAAATAAACATTAGCTCAGAAGAAGGTAAACGACAAAATACAAAGAGATGAAATATTAAGGAAATTGTGAGCAGTCACTTGAGCTCATACAGTAGCACTTAACTTTCTTACCCCAGGGGCTCAAGTGAGGTGAGCAGAGTTACTAAGACTCATTAACCATGACTCCATTGTTCTTTTTAAGCTTTTTCTATGGAGTGATCAATACTTCAAAACTTGCTTGGGAACTGAAGGGAGATTAGGAACAAATAACAAAAGGGAAAGCAGGTTACAGGCCTGATCCTTTCTTCACGGGGGTTTTGTGTAGTTTAATTCCTGAGCAGTGAGGAAAGAGGAGTGGTTCAAGAGAAGGGGCCCTGCAGAGGACCAAGGGGCTTCTGCTTACAGCATGATTCCACCTCTGGCCCCCACTCACGCCACCTTTTATCTCACTTTGGGTTTGGGGCCAGAAGAGGCTGTTGAGGGTGCAATACAATTTTTAACTTGGTCATGAAAAGCTTTCTTTCTTTGACAACAGCTTTGTACTGCGCCTGCAGCAGTAAGGTGGAGTTTTCAATAACCCATGTTTAATATAGCATGATTTTTTGTTATGCAAACCCCTGCTGAACCCTCCCCAAATATTACACTACCTGCTGCTGTGGGACAGCACACAGTTTTCAGGCTGAGGATTTGTGTCAGTAGTATGCATATTACCAATTCAGACGAAAATGCAGCCGGAAAAAACCCATGCTTGAGCTCTACACATTGACCCATGGGAGATGCCTGACAAGAGCAGACACTTCCAGTGGCAGAAGGTGACAAAGTAATGATTGCAGGTGATGGGCCATGAGACTAAAATGGACACAGAGGGCTTTTTGAAGTGTTGCACTTTAAAAAAAGCTTTAAAAGTGAGATTGCTGAGTGCATCTGTGAGGGGCACAGTGAACCCCCAGGCTGGAAATCTGCTCTTGAAATTGTCCTGTGGGAAACCTAGAAAGAGCCAGTGAAACATCAGTAGTACTCCTTCTGCTGTGCACTGACGTAACTGAGGCAGAATTTGATTCTAGCTATTGAAGTGTGATGGATGAGCATTATTATCTGCCTGGAGAAGCTGGGAGACAGTGGCAAAGTCATCCAAGGACAGCCTTTGGGAGCTGGCCAACATCCCAAAGCTGCTCTATAGCCTCAAAAGACAGCATTTTTTCATCTGAGCTGTTTCTCTCCAAGCAGGACGGGAAAAATACCTCTTTCCTGTTTGATACACCTTTGCTTCATGCTGCTTCTGTCTTTTCCAGGCCACAGCTGGACTTTGAGTTAGCTGGTGATGGGAGAAAGAGAAGCGAGAGCTGTGCCTGAGTTATGAGCTTTTTGTAGGAGAGAGAGGCCAGACCTTAGGAAAAGGTCTGTCTCACTCTAGGATAGAATTTGAATGACCCTTCTCCCTCTTTGAGATAAAAGGAGATGATTTGAGCTTATTTCAATGTGTTGAGACTCCTCTTTCCCCAGGTGAAGACAGTGACTGAGCCATGAATGGACAGATAGGAACCTGAGCGAAGAAAGTGAGGCTGGAAACGGAAAATTATGGAGTACCTCTTTTGGCTGGGCTGGTTTGGTCCACAGCCGGTGGAAGGACATACACACAGGATCATGCTGTCTAGGGAAAAACAAAAAGAAAGAGGGAGGATTTGTGTAAATAAGTAGAACCCATTACTGCTGCAGAAATAATGTATGAAGACCTTTTCCTTTGAGTTCTGAAGATATGATGCTGAATAGCGATGTGTCCTTTTCCTTAGATCCTGGTTCAGTTTTGCTTCCTCCATCACTCCCATGAAAGCTACCTGATTCATCACATTCATCAGTTATCATGCACATAGGATTAATTTCCAGAGGCCAGTGCTTTAGCTGATGTAAATCAATGCATTGATCCTACTGGAACAACACAAAGATCTCGGCTGAAAGGAATAATGTGTCCCTGAGGTGCAAAGCCTATTATTGTATGCCTGTTGCTCTCTCACAAGGGAACACTCAGGAATTCAGGTAGGCAGCAGTGGGCATAAGGCACAGGCACAATGTTCAGCAACATTTTGAGAGAAAATAATTTTCTAGCTGCCTTTTAGACTAAGTCTTCTGGAAAATTCACTTGAAATAGTTGCAGTGGGATTTTCCTGCCTTGCCCTGCTTTTTGAGAAAGGACACCAGCGAGACCAGAGTAGGGCGCTCTGTTTTATTTGTTCTTAGAAAGCTGGCTTTTGGGGTAGAAATTCAGCAGAAGGAAAGCAAGAATAGCAGTGACACCACCTTGTAACAGAATTTCATGTACTGCTTCAGCAGTACATTCAACCTCTGAACAGTCATTTCAAAGAGGAGGAGACAGGAAAAACATGTAGGGAAACTTAATAAATGGATCAGGTCATTCAGCTGAAGGATTTCTTTTCCTACCCAAATAAAGAGCCACAAGGTTTTTGTTCAGAGAGTATTCCCTTTGAAAATGCCAGTTTGGCAAGGAGCGCTTCTCATCATTGTCCCAACTGAGAAAGAAGAATATCTGTTGGATGACATTTGGCTTAAAGATCAGCCGCTTCCACGTTTGCTTGTAAGATTTGAAGGGATCACAACAGAACTTGATTAAGCAACATAATGGATACTTATAGTGTTGGGAAAATGGTTCCAAAATGGAAATTTTCTTAGACTGCACTATGGATGGGTTGTCTTTGCAATACAAAATGCTTCTGTAATGAATGGCATTAAATGAGAGTATTTTGTAAGATCCAGGGCTGAGATTCTGGTGTGTATAATGAAACCTGATGATTAAGCTAAAGTTGGTGTTTGTGCTTTTCAACTCTTGCTGTTTAATGACCTTTTTATTCTTAAGGTTGAGGGTAGAAAACAATAGGTTATATGTTTCAACTCCATGCTCTTTTCTGCTGTGTCTGTTCTGAATGCCTACATAATTTATAGAGACTCTTGGCCTCTTGCTTCTGCTTGCATCTGATTTATTCCTAACAAAGGACAACCTGATGACATAAATCTCACATTTGTGTATGCTTGTGTGTCTTAAGTCATTCCTCTCAGGGTTTATGTATATGTAAACTTGCAGGATACTTAATAGAGTATTTCAAACCAGATTGTAATAACTGCTTGTGGTCTGCTCCATTAGCAGACAATGTTCCTCTGTGGTTCTTTCTCCTCATTGTGATAAGGTGAACAAGCATTGTCAAGTATCAGTGTTACCACTGATTGTATCTACCATACATCTTCGCCTGACACTTCAGACAAAAAGATGGAATTGCCAAATGTGTAAGCCTTCTCCTGAGGTCTTTAAGGGCTGGAAGGGCAGCTGGTGGAGATGTGTAGAGAGCAGATAGTCAGGGATGAGGGTGAGCATGGGAGTGAAATGGCAGTTGCAGGATGTTCTGTAGCACTTCATCTTTGTCCTTGAGCACTTGAGAAAGCTACTGAGTAAATATCATCTGGGAGAAGTACAATACAGGCTCCACAAAAGGTGTTTGTAAGTCATGGTGCTCCGAGAATACAGTGGGAGAATGAAGCCAAAAGGAACTTGTGCTTTCTGGTGGGAGAAGGAGGTGGTTTGCTGGGTGATTAAAATCACTGGAACTGGCAAGTTCTCTGTTCGTCCTTTCTCTTAGCTTTGTACCAACTTGGCTGACATTGAGTTTCTTACTGATTGCAAACAGTAAGGAGGTAAAATGCTGCTTTGATGTTCTGGTGTAGTCTTTGGTCTAGTTTTAATGTCTTTTCCTATCACATTAGGTGATCTGGATGCATTTGTTTCTTCCTTGTCAACCAGATAACCAAATTCTGATTTTATAAATGTGTTCCATTTTCATAGTACTTTAAAATCTGCAAGGAATTATAAATACAGGTAGTATTTTGGTACCTAACTCCAAACTGATACTGCCCACTTGCGTTTGGGGATCTGTGTGTTTATACTGATCTGCACTGATTTGTTCTTTGTTCCTCCTGAATGCAAGAAGCATTTCTGAGGCTGTAAGAATACTAGACTATGTCAAAAGGCAGCAGACACCTAATCATATTGGGAGCACCTGGTCAAAAGCCGTTGTTTAAAACAACAGTGTCTTAACTAAAGCAGTAGGTTTGCAGCTTTGCCAGTTTCTTAGTTTTTTATTGGGCTAGCTAAAAGCCACATCTGAAGCTGTAATAAACCTGTAGCTTACCTGGCTGCATTTCAGGCTGCATTATCAGTCCAACTGGCATTTGCCTTCCAGTTCCAGAAATGCTATTATGATGACGACATGTGAAGGGGAAACAAAACAATTAGTGTTTCGGACCTGCCAAGCAGGCACTCGAACCAATGTACCCTAACTCAAAAGGAGCAAATCTGACACGGGGACCATTCAGTGTAAATAGCAGCAACAAAGGAGCAGTATGCCTTTGTTTTTTGATCATGGTAAGTTAACAACTGCTTGTTTGTCCCAAGGTGTTCTCTTCATCCCCAAATCCGTTACTTCAGAAAAGGAATGTGTTTTGCCCTTATTGCTGACATTTAATTTATAAAACTATAAGTGCAGTGTCAAGCTGGGTGTATTTAGTATTATGACTGCGTTAGTGGTAAGAAAGCATTTGCTCTCAGAAGAGCAGAAAGGAGCATGGTTTGCTTTCAGGAGCACCTTGCTCTAGCCATAACCAAAGCACATAGCAAGAGACAGCCCTGATCATGAAGAATGTATCTCTTAACCCAAGGGATGAACGAGAAAAGCAGACACAGGAAGAAATGCTGTTTGGTTTGTAACAGAGCTCATTTGACATCAGTTCCATAGGGTTAGACTCTAGATCATAGAATCATAGAATCATAGAATAGTTAGGGGTGGAAAGGACCTTAAGATCATCTAGTTCCAACCCCCCTGCCAGGGCCAGGGACACCTCACACTAAACCATGCCACCCAAGGCTATGTCCAACCCGGCCTTGAACACCACCAGTGATGGAGCATTCAGAACTTCCCCGGGCAACCCATTCCAGTGCTTCACCACCCTCTCAGTAAAGAATTTCTTCCTCATATCCAATCTAAACTTCCCCTGTTTAAGTTTGGACCCGTTACCCCTTGTCCTCTCACTACAGTCCCTAATGAAGAGTCCCTCCCCAGCATCCCTGTAGCCCCCCTTCAGATACTGGAAGGCTGCAATGAGATCTCCACCCAGTCTTCTCTTCTCCAGGCTGAACAGCCCCAACTTTCTCAGCCTGTCCTCATACAAGAAGTGCTCCAGTCCCCTGATCATCCTCGATGATTCAGTTTCTTACAAAAGGTATGTGTCTTCAGGGGTCTAGGCTAGACAAAGTTGCTGAAGGTTTTCACAGCTGGACTGTACTCTTGGTTTGCAAATATCAGACTTATTACTAGTTTGAGGGCCAATAGAAATAGCTGTGATTGCTTTTAACGTGATTTTAACTCGCAGAGCCTATCTGAGTTCTAGATGTACACTTCAAGAATTAAATCCCCTATAGCCCGTGGACATGGAGGTGACAATAGATATCTTCAATAGAATGATGGACCAGATAGCTGCTGCTGTGAAGCACGTTAACTTCCACAGCCCAGTAGGAGGAGTGTGTTCATGTGCAGAGAGAAGCGCACCTGCGATCACATTTCAGTAAGCAGTTGACAGGCGCTGATCAGTCACATTCAGCTGTCCTTGTACCAGAGTTAACCTTACTGCTACTTGGAATGGAGGGAAAAGGAGACAATTTATGTAATTTTTGTTCATTAAAGTATGATAAAAGACCTTATTCTGCCCAGGCATAGAGCTCACAAAGCTGTTTAGGAGCTGAAGGAATCGATCGAGGTGATCCAAAGATAGCAGAACGAAAGCTCTTGGCCAGTGTAATTAGCTAAGTACTGCGTGCTATTCCTTCAGCCCCCACTTAATTAATCAATCAGGACAGTGAGTGATGGTACATGTTTCAGGCTGAGTGAAAAATAGGTCTTCCTCTGATTCACCAAGACTCACCTTCCTGAGTGAATTTGTAAGGCCAAGGAAAGATAAGCAAAAGGGCAACCTGAAAGCTAAACACGGGGCTAGGCCTTAAGAATGTCTTGGTTCACTTGGGTGTCAGTTGCAGGCTGTTTTGTGCAGCTGGCAAATCCCTCAATCTGCCCCCACTCTCTCCTGTGAAATGGGTAGTTTAGCACTCCATCCCTGTGTATGCTTTGCCTGTTGCATACTGTTGTAACTGTCATTTTGGTCAGAATCTCTAGGATCCATTATTTTGCCAACAGTAATGGTCAAGAGGCCACCACCATCACTGTAGGCAGAAACTTCTTATATTAGCTACCCATGGGGTCAAGGCACTAAGCGTTGGCCCAGTAAGGGTGAAAATGCAGGAGAGATTTGAACTGCTGGGTTCAAACTGCTAAATTTGCACTGCTCTGTTCAAATCTGAGGGTCTGTCCTGGCAGCAAAAAGGAGATTCAACAAAAAAAGGGTCAGCTGGCTCTGATCCTAACTCAGCCTGAGGAACAGATGCTGGGATTTTTACTGTAACTGTTGCTCTGTGCAGCTTTCCAAAGAGCCAGCACTGTACATCTTTAATTATTATGTTGGCAAGGGTGAGAGTAAACAGCAGCAGTTCAATATCAGTGTTCACAAAAGTCTCTGCTGGGACAGTTGGGAAGTCAGACTGGCAGCCCTAAGGTTTGTTGTCCTATTTCCCTGTGGGTTTGCTCTTCTGCTGCCAGGCTGTTTGAATGTGATTTGAAGTCTTTAAAGCTCATCCAAGCTTTTCACATGTTGAACACAGTCTGGTTCAATACAGACTGGACAGTGCCTGGTTTTAATTTACTAGATTAAAGACACTCCCTCTCAGAGAGAAGGTGTCTTTAAAAATTACCCTTCTGTGAGATATCTGTGGTGGTCCTTGGTGTGAAGAAAGCTGGGAAAAATCTTGCCCAAGATTTAGATCATCATTTAGATTCAGCAGGTTTTTAATACTTAGGGTCAGTGCACAGCTGACAGTTACTCTGGTGAATCACTGCTCGCTGAATCTTGGATTAAGCCAGGCCTAGCATAGACAGGGGTTGCTTTCTGAGGTAGTGGATCAGGCTGTTATAGAGGGGAGACTACGAACTTCAGGGTTCAAAGTGTGGTTGGCTTTGGATTTAGTAGCTACTGACCATCTTTAGTCATGGCAGAATGAAATACCCATTCCAAACCCTCTGACAGTGGGAGGACTCTTTCTCTGAAAAATGCTTCTCTATAGGCTTCATTCAAATCCCACTACAAGGAAAAGATGTATATTGAATTTAGCAATCCTTGGTCAAGTCCCCAGAAGAATATTAGTTCAACTAATTCCAAACAGCCTGAGCAGTGTCTGCTGCAATATTTGTGCCTTGAGGTTTCGAGTGTACTTTTTGTTCTTTCCTCTTGGAATTTTTACGCAATATTAAATTTGTCCGCAGCTTGTTTGACTCCAAGCTGTTGTTGTAAATTTGTTTGCCAGAAGGGACATTTTCCGCCTTCACAGGACCTATTTTTAAGATTCCTGAAGTGAGAATGATATCCCAGAGAACTGTACAGGATGCTGTGGCATCTGATCTCAGCTGATCTCAGGGGCACTACAGAGTGACTTGGAGCCGAAACAATTGTCCATATTCATTGAAGTGGCAGGGAGGCCACAGCGAAAGAGAATATAGTTACCTTCATCGGAATTTGGCCAGCATCCCAGCTACCACTGATGTCTCTGTTCTTGCAGGAATGTCCTGGGATTTTCATTAATGTATGATTCAGCTTATAAAAACATTTGCCTGCTGCCGTAGCCCCTGGAGCTGTGGCAATTAAAGAAACGCTCTTTAGCCAATGTTTAATGACTGGCTTTAGCAAGCATATTCCCTTCCTTTCTAGTTAGTTCTGCTCCCCTCCCCTTCTTTCTTCTCCTATCCCCAGGATGCAAGCGTAAAGTTTCCAGTGCAGTGTGTAAACAGTACATGCAGTGAGCCCCTGTGTCCTGTTCATGTAGCATTCTGAGTGTTGTCTTCATGTAGCTGCATGGACACAGAAATGTACTCTGTAAAATCAGTCAGGTGGGTGTTGGAGGGAAACCACCTCTGAGAAGGCCTAATCCCGGCTGTCAGACTGACTTACCTTCCACCAGGGAATGATGGATGCTCTTGACTGCACCAGGGTCAGGACAGTCCCAAGCACAACTACAGGCTGGGTGGAGAACAGTTTGAGAACAGCCCTGAGGAGAAGGACTTGGGGGTGTTGATTGATGAGAAGCTCACCATGACCCAACAGTGTGCAATTGCAGCCCAGAAACTCCCTGGACTGCATCACCAGCAGCATGTCCAGCAGGTCAAGGGAGGGGATTCACCCTCTATACTCCTCTCTGGTGAGAACCCCCCCTGAAGTCCTGTGTCCAGCTCTGGGGCCCCCAGCACAAGAGGGCATGGAGCTGTTGGAGTGAGTCCAGAGGAGGTCACGAAGATGCTGCGAGGGCTGGAGCACCTCTGCTACGGAAACAGGCTGAGAGAGCTGAGCTTGTTCAGCCTGGAGAAGAGAGGGCTCCAGGGAGACCTTAGAGCAGCTTCCAATGCCTAAAGCAGTTGACAAGAAAGCTGGAGAGGAGCTTTTGACCAAAGGTGTGTAGGGACAAGACAAAAGGGAATGATTTTAAACTGACAGGGGAGATTTAGATTAGGCATTAGGAAATTCTTCCCTGTGAGGGTGGTGAGGCACTGGCACAGGTTGCCCAGAGAAGCCATGGCTGCCCCATCCCTGGCAGTGTTCAAGGCCAGGTTGGACAGGTCTTGGAGCAACCTGGTCTAGTGGAAGGTGTCCCTGCCCATGGCAGGGGCTTGGAACTGGATGAGCTTTAAGATTCTTTCCAACTAAAACCAGTCTGTGATTCTGTGACTGCTCCCATCATGCAGAAAGCAGGAATATGATTTTTCGGTCACCTCTGGGACCCAGCACTACATGCAAGAAGAGACCAGCAAGTCAAAGGATGTAGGAGTTAGGTCACTTTTTGTGTGCTGCCCCAGTTCAGGTATAGAACTGGAGTAAGCCTAGCAGCACTCATGGAAAACATGCCTTTATAATCCAATTCTTTCCTGAGATCAAGGGCCTTTTGCTGCCCATAGCGAAGCAGGTCATTTCACACTGCCCTTACTAGTGGGAATCTCATAGCTGTTTGTCCTGTCAGTTTATTTTCAATGACATTTTTGGAAACAGAAGAGCAGAAAAATCCTCAGAGAACTGTGAGAAACCAGGAAATGGTACCAAGTGGAGGAGAAGGCAAGAAGAGAATGCACATTTTCAGTTTGTATTTGAGATGCTTTTGGTGGACTGTTCCCTGGCACGTGTGGCAGAATAAGATTTTGAAACCTTAATCTAGAAAAGCATTTACATGTCATATAATGGGAGTAAGTCCTGCTTTTTGATGCAGAGTAAGGTGTAAATATAAGCTTCCACAAAGTTAGCAGCCTTTCTGACTGAATATTGCGGTTTGTCTTCACACAGAAAACAGTTTGAATAGACGAGCTTAAAAGCAGGAGCTCTCTGGCATGCAGGAAGGAGGAAGATAGTGGGCAATGTGCCTGGTGCTTTTTCAGGTATGCTCACCTCATCCATCTCCACGGCACTGGCAGTAGCACTGTCACTGAAAACTTGGACCTACCTCAACCTGAACTGCAGCTAAATTCATTAATGTGTCCAATGCAGCTAAAAATAGTTTTGCCAAAAATACCTGGCTTGATAAATGGATAAGCTTGGAAACGCAGCTGTAAATCTGCTTCCCTAAAGGGTTGATGAGACAGTTCCAAGGAAGATGTGGGTGGCTATTTCAGAGAATCCAAGCAAGGAGAGGAATGGGTACTGTGCACATACCTTAATGAACTTCACTGCTGGTAGTGCAGCTGGGACTGGCCAAAATAGAGAAGAGCCTTAGCACCTGAGCTGTTCACTTGATTTTCTGGGGCATATTCTGGAACCTGAGCTCTGTGCTCAGCTCTGCTGCTGGTGATCCTGATTCAGCCAAGGTCAAAGTCACCCCTGCACACCTGTATGAGCTGCGATGGTTTGGGAAGCTTGTGTGTGCTGAGAGAACTGTTGAGCTGAGGGAAAAACTGCTGCCCTCTTGAAAACATAAAGGTTAGACCTTAGGAAAACAGACATTGTACTTTATAAGGACTAGGAGCTCTTCCCATGCATCATCTGTCAGGATACCTGTAAAAGAAGCACAGAGTAGGCACTAGCATCTTTGCTCTTATTATTGTAACAGTAGCTTTAGTGACCTTCCGCTTTCACCCATATTTGAAGGGGTATTTTTAAGGTGGAAGAGAATGAATGTGCTTTCTCACATACCCTAGCAGGTTTTGCATTATTAGCATCCACATTTACAGCACAAAATTCACAAGAAAGTTCCTGGATTGATATGAAATGCCTTGCTAATCACTAGCTAAGCCTGCTCTTGCTATCTTCCTTTCAAAACTGTGCCAGCATTTTCTTGAGCTGGCAAAAAAACCCTCATGTGCAGGTGGAAGACACATAGGCTGATGCAGGCCTCTTGGGGACTAGTTAAAGAATTGACGTAAAGCACAAACAAAATTAATTCAGTGCTTATTAATACAGATGTTATCCAGTGTTTACTGCGTAAGGTGTTTTCAGGACAAACTGATGGGGAACATCCTCTGAACCACAAGATTAAGGATGCTATCTGCCAAGATGTTAGACAGTTGCAGAGCAAAGAGACCACAACGATGGCCAGTGGAGTGGGAAGGACTGAAAGTTAGCATCCAGCCAGGCAAAAGAGGTCAGGACCCCTTTTCTCTCATTTGGTAACTAGCCAGAATAACTACAGCATTCCCTGGTGAGTCTGGCAGGGTTTTCAATATCTGTATTGAGAAATAAGGTACAAACCACTGTTTAACAGTTTATTCTTGCTTTTCCACACCATAAAATTTATTCATGTGTCTGTCTTTGAACCTTTGAGACATTCAACCTGGCTCCAGTGCAGAAATTGCAACAACTCTATTTTCACAATGGCAGTGAACAACGTGAACAAATTAATTTGCCACTCATGCATAGCTCATATTACTGAAAACAGAGCTACCCGTAGGTTTGAAGGGTGAAATTCTGATTTAGGATTGAGCTGCCAGGATTTCATTCCTCTTCTCACTAACACTCCACAAGCTGCTGTTTTAGGCCATCATTAGAAAAGCATCCCTCAATGTTGTGTGCTACAGCTGCAAAGAAGATAGTACAGAGCAAAGCAGCTGTCCTTTGAATTTCCAACTGCCACGGTGTGGCAGCAGGGGACAAGGAGAGTGACTGCAGGGCGAGGGATTGGAACCAACAGACCAAACTTGCAATTCTCCCTCGCAGAATTTATTGCTCAGTCTCCCTGCTGCTCCCAGTAAGATCACAAAGTCCTGTAAGAAGTCCACAAGACCTGAGCAAGAACAGGCTTTTCTGTTCCATGTGGATAGCGTGGTAGGACCCTGTTTAGGAAAATGTTTGTGCACATCTAAGACTGCACACTTGCATGAGGGTTCCTGGTGAGGAGGTGCTCAAATGCTCAGCCAGCCTGTCCTGGCACAAAGCCAGGGGATCATGTGCACCCAGTTGTGCACAACAATATGTAGATGGTGGTTAGAGCTACATGGACACTTGGATCCTTAAGATATTGATTCTTTCTGTATGAAATTGAAACTGACTGTTTCACTCCCTCCTGTGCTTTCAATCATTTTTGAGTATTTGATTATGGTTATTTATTTTTTGGGGGTTATTTTGGTGTCACAAAAAATGTTGACAGGGAATTCCTTTCATGGGTTGATTTGGAATGAGAAGACTCTTACAGATGGTGCCATGAAGTGGTCTTCACACGGACACTGGTCTTGCAGGTGGCCTTTGTACGATGTGCTCCCACACTCCAGTGCATGTGGGATCAGAAGCAATACATTCATGATGTACGAATGCCCATTTTTTAAAAATAGCTGCTGCACCTGGACCTGTGGAGCAGAGAAATAGTCTTCCTTTTGTCTCCAAGAGGCTATTCCTTCAAGAAAGTGCTAAAACACACTGGAGATGCAGTGGTGACAAGGGGCCAGGGAGGTAGGGTGATCTGTAGGCAGGGAAAATGAATATCCAGGGCTGTGAGCCTGACATCTTTCATGGGCACTACATTTACTTGAGAAGACTTTTTAATAATTATAGGAGGCTAGGGGAATAAAGAAAGGGTTTGCCAAGTGTGATGTGGCGACAATGGCTTGGACCGTAAAATTCCTCTTTTGTCCCAGCACTGTCGGCCTGAGCCTTGTGCTGCTGCCATTCCCTAGTTTGAGGGGAGTTCTCGCTGTGTTATTGTGGTGTGTGTGTGAGCATAGTGCTGCTGTGCCTTAATGAACAGGCCCTGCTGCTTCTGGAGAGCCTGTTACCATTTCCTTTTCCTTACCTAGCAGTGCGACTCTAGCAGTGCGACTCCCTTGCCCTGAAGGACATGTCTCTTGATGTTGAGCTGTGTTTTAATTGCTGCCAGCTGCTCTAAGCTTTCATCTTCAAAGACTCCCTAAAAATATTGATGTCTGATTCTCATTAAAATGAGCAAGAAGTGAATACCTAAATCCCTTAGGCAGCTGTTGAATGCCTGGCAAGAGCTCCAGTCAGTTCATCAAGCATGGCTCTGCTGCATCATCTGCTTTGTTTTCAGATATAGACTACTAAGTGGTTATTAGTTTGCATTAGTAGGAAGGAGGAGTATGATGAAGAAGTGAATATAGGGCAAAAGAAAGGATGGGAAATGATAGTACAAAGGAGAGAAAAACCACACCAAGTAAGAATGAAAACTATGGAGGTCAGTGGAGAACCAGAATTATAGATGGAAGAATGTCCCAGAGCAGTTCCTCTTGGCTGTAGGAAAGAGAAAACTGCCCTGAGAGAAAATGGCTCAATGCTGGGGCCATGGTAGAAACATTAAAGAGAAGAGAGAGTCTCATTTGGCATCGGTACAGCGTGACCTGGCAGTCAGAGCAGAGAGGGTAACTCCAGCACTAATGTGTGATTCTTTCTGTGACCCTAGAGAAGACACATCAACTTTGCTTCTGGTTTTGCTTCTCTCTAATTTAAGAACAATACTTCCTGCTGTCTTCACATGGTGTTGGAAGGGCAAATTAGCTAAGGGAATAAAAGTTATTGAGGATCACTACTACTATTATTATTGCTGTTTATTACAGGTATAATGGAATTATTAGAATTGGGGAAGGGAAATAAGGGAAGGAGAAGTGACAAACATCAAAAGCAGTAACTGGCCATGCTGGGGCCAAGGATCTGTCTCCAGGAGAGATAAGTACTACCTGTCCTGGTAGCCAGAAAGTCCCAAAGGTCTGCTTATTTTACAGAATTACCTGATTGCAGGGCAGATTTTCTTGGCATTTGTTTGGAATTCATATCAGCAATATGCCAAGGTGGGAAGCTCACTGTCTAATCCTGTGGAAAAAATTCTCACCACTTTTAGAGCCTGCTGGTTGACTTCTTTCTCCTTGGAACTGATCACTGGCATGTACATCTCAGATGTTTTCTCAGAAATATTTTCCAGTTACCTCAAAAAGACACCATCCAGAGAAAGTCTCATGGCAGCTGGTCACCCCATCCAGCTACAGTCTCCAGGGAGTATGGCAATATAGATGATAACAGCAAAAATAGAAAAGGAATACAAAAGTCTGGGAAGATGTGTGAGGCATCTTGTAAAAAAAGGGCACAAGGCAGTGCTATGTAACAAGGATTGAAATGCAAGTTTCCAATGTTGTCATTTGCTCCTTGTTTTTAGAACAGACAGGAGGGAGGTTAAAGAAATAACTACATTTCCTACTATGGCAGCTCCTGTGATGGTAGGTTTGGCTTTCCCCAGGCTTGAAAAATTGTTCTTGGAGTAGATAATAAATATAACTGTGTGGCTGCATCTCCAACTGGTTTGTTTCCCTAGATGGCAAGGACAGGAGGAGGGAGGGTACATAAGGTCATGCTGTGAGAAGAGAGTATGTAAAGCAAAAGAAACTGCCACCAGCAAAAACATAATAACAAGTTTCTATGCCTATTGGTTTGCGCCCAGTGTAGAAGGTGACATTCATTCAGGTGGGGCAGCCCTTGAACATTTTACATTCTGGTTTGTGAGCAACTGTTAGTCCATGACATCCCCCAGTTTGGGGGATGCACTGCAACCATCAAGAAGGGCTGGTTGGAGATGGTAGGGGGGGTCTGTACAAGTCCCTGTGGAAAGGATTAGGGAGCAGTTCATGTCATTGACTACAAATCCTGGGGTTTTTAAGGTGCAGGTGGTTCCTTAACAGTATCTTACCTCAGGTTTAATAGTTGCAACCATTACCACAGACCCATCTCCAGCTTCTTTTGGAACATGACACTGGGTGAGAAACGCGAAGCACTAGACTTAGTTCATCTCTGCAGGTAAAGCTGCAATGGCTCCTGCTACGATGGTCAGGATAGAGATAATGACGAGGATGATAAGTGGCACCCTGCACACCAGGAACATGACAGTAATACTGGTGTGTGAGGAGACCTGGGTTTGCCAGTGTTCCTCAGTTGCCATGCACTTCCAAATTTCACTGCTGTGATAGACTTGGTAGCCCTGCAGTAGCTTTGAGGCAGAGCTCTCTCATGTGTTGGGTAGCCACATTATTTGGTAGCCCCCAGCCTACGCTGTAATGGCTTGCTGTCTAAATGTCATAGGAACTGGGTTTTAACTATTGAAAACTTGTGAGAAACGTGAGAAAGGACTGTGAAGCTGGGGGCAGGATAGCAAAAGCAGGGTGAAAAAAAGAAGCCCTGAGTGTGGAAACCCTGGGTGCGTTTGGGGCAGAGCAGAAGACCTTTCCAGCAGACTCTTCAACAAACAGCTATTCTTAACTCTCACATTGCAAAGCAAATATTAATTCTCAGACATGTGCAGTCACTGGCTTTGTGTGCTCTGGAGAGGGGTGAGCTGTATCAGATACAACAGAGTAACAGGACATGAGTTTTTGTAGCCCCTTGAGCTAAAAACACCATGATAATACAGAATCAAGTTAACGCGCTCCAGGCCCCAGTATTTGTATCACCAGGTAATACATCCTTTGTGGCATGCATGGAACGGATTGTTTGCAAAAACCAGTGAACAAAGAAGTAAAGCTCTCTGATTCCCATGTGCATGGGGAGGGTGTGTTCTTCAGGCAAGACTCCACTGGGATAAAAGCTGGCCTTGTGTGAAAAACAGAGCAAGAGCCGGAGGAAGCCATCCCTCATGTTTTACTCTGCAGAGGGCTGAGCATCACTCCACAGCTGCACAGGCATTGTTTTTCCACAGTTGCTCTGGCTGTGACTCAGGTGCACATCAGTGCTTTTTTTCTTTGTCTTACCTTATTGCTGCGTGCTGTCAACAACAGGAGGGAAAGGTAGGAAGAAGCATTAATAATGTTTGAAATATTGGCTCTGCTGGCATGGAGCAGCAGGGAGCTGAGTGGTGGGAGAGCCAGGGAAGAAGCCATCTCCTGTGCTCCCGCCACCTTTTTCCTGTCTCCCTGGGGTAGCAGGACTGCTGCCACTGTAAAGTCATTTTGCCATCAGTCCCTGGGTATGTCACAGCTGGCTGAAAACAAGCTGATTTCCCCACTGTCCTGCAGGTACTTTTGCTTCTCCTTGGTTTTAGGTTCAGTCCATATGTTGCAAATGTCACCATGGCATGATTTGGTGCTGTCTTTCTGTTTGCTGTTGTCACGGCTTTTCCACATCTATTTCCTGTCTTGCTGTCTGTCTCACCAGTTATCCTGGGTTCAGCAGTAGCAGTCATTTTTCTCCTTCTTAGTATTTGGTGCAGTGCTGTGCTTTTGACCTTAGCCTGAGAACAGTTCTGATAACACACTGATGTTTTTAGTTGTTGCCAAGTAATGTTTACCCCCATCAAGGACTCCTCAGTCTCATACTCTGCCAGTGAGGAGGGGCACAAGAAGCTGTGAGGAAGCAGAGACAGGACACCTGACCCAAGCGAGCCAAGAGGTATTCCATACCATAGCATGTCATGCCCGGTATATAAATAGGGCAGTTACCCAGAAGGCCCAGATCGCTGCTCTGGTTGGGCTGGGTATCAGTTGGCGGGTGGTTAGCGGTTGTATTCTCTTCCCTTGTTATTTCCCTTATCATTATTATTATTGGTGGTAGCAGCAGTGGTTTGTGTTATACCTTAGTTACAGGACTGTTCTTATCTCAACCCATGGGAGTCACATTCTTTTGATTCTCCTCCCCAGCCCTCTGGGAGAAGCAGGGGGAAAAGGGAAGGAGTGAGCGAGTGGCTGTGTGGTTCTGAGTTACCGGCTGGGCTTAAACCACGACACCAGTCCGTTTACACTGTAAGGTTTGTGGCAGGAAGTGTCCGTGATGATGTGTTTGCACTATGCCTCTAAAAGAGGGACCTGATATGGGTCTAGCTGTTACCATGAAGCAAACACAGATTAGTTTGTTCCATAAAGTAAACACAGATTAGCCTTGTCTTGTACATATGGAGAATAGTGGAGAAAATTTATTGTTAGTTTTGCCTCTTGTTACAGAAAAGATCCTGGAGATTTCTTGAAGGTCTGAATCAAGGCCGTAGCATAGGTCCATCTGTCTTTGTGCATTAATTGAAAGAAGATTTGTTTTCCCTGGCCCTTACACTTCTAAATGTAAAAATCTCTGTGGGAGCCTTACAGTTCTGTGCTGAAGAAGGTGGAAAATTATCTTAAGAGCTAAGCCTTATTTCCTCCACTGGCTCAGGAATTTAGAGTCACCAAGAGGAGTCAGATGCAAACTCACCCGTGTATATCTTCTTATCTCTTGTAGCTGAAGCCAGCAATCTGTTTTCCATTCGCTTCTTCCCTCTTTTTGCTGAGGGGCTGACTGCTGAGATTAACCTTGCCCCAGGACAGGAAACAGTCATGCAGGAAATGGAAAGGTGTGGAAGTGTTGCAGCCTTCATGGGAGTCCTGGGAATGACCTTGAATCCTCCCCACTTGTCAGTAGCTTGCATCCATCCTGCATGGATCACAGTGGCATTTCTGCAGCTGGATTGCTGCTTTGATGGCCACAGCTGCTTTGCTTTGGTGCTTGTCCTCAGTAAATTACACTGGAAAAGATCATGGTCCTTTCCAGATCATCCAGGTTTGGAGATTAGAGGAAAGCAATCTGGTTACTCCTCTGCTCCTGGCTGGGTTTTCCTCTGAGAAGAAGACAGCCAGGTGTGCAGCTATGCGTAGGGTCAGGGATACTCCTGCTGTCCTGGGGTAGTGCAGGTGCAGGCAGGGGGAGAAGGGACTGTAGAGAAGGGGCGGTGAGCAGTCATCAAGGGGTAGCAGATTTCTGTCTGGATCTGCAGCACTTGGTGGGGAGCAGGCAACACCTTGCTGCTGCTGCATATGCTTCATTTTGGCTTTTGGGAATACCTATTAAAGGTGAGGTCCTGGTCCCCTTTGTATGAGAAGCTCTATACCATTTTCCCTCCGCATTCTGGACAGATTCCAGTTTGGGTAAATACAACTTGCTTGCCTGAAATCCCTCCTCTGAAAAAATACCATGAGCAGCTCTGAAAATCAAGACACAGTATTATGTATTTCCCTAGAGCATGAGATGATGAATTCAGTGGAGGGGCAGGAGAGCTGATGTTGTCCTGACAGGTAGGTAATAAATCAATTTGTCTGTCTGAAGATACACACACTTCAAAAAAGCCGTGAGCTATCTGTTACAGCCTGGAACAGCCTGAGTTCATGCTTCTTCTCTGTACAGGCTCAAATACTGCTGAGTTTCTCAGCCACAGCATTAAAATCAGAGCTGGTCCCTGCCAATGTGGTGACTAGATTTACAGTGGTGTTCCTCTGATGTAGTATCTGGAAAATAAGCCTAGGGATGCCAGAAGTTGTGAATGGAAGGGGCTGGAGTTCTTGCTAGGTTTCTTGCTCCAAGCTAAGTAAGTATGTTCATTAACTGCTTCAGGCTGAGTGTGGGAGAAATATGTTATTTGGCCTGTGTTAAATAATAGATTATTTTTTTGGAAGTTCCAGAAAGATTTCCTAGCCCTGCTGACCCTTCAAACTGTGTAGCTTAACTTGTTCTTCTACTGAATAAAGTTCAGCCTCTCAAGGTGAATTCATTCCATGTGAACCCTGTGTGACTGCCTGGAATAAATGAGTTGCTGCACCACTCTGCTTTGTAACTGGGGGCAGAAATACTACTGTTCTATGATCCAGAGCACCATGAGAAAAAATCCCTTCCTTGCTTCCCCGCAGAATAAAACAATAATTTGGAAACACTTTCTTTTCTTGGAGTAAATGTCAATAGCTGAATTCTTTGGAGATGCATGTTTGCATCAGGGATGGGGAAATCCAGCAGAGACATGGCTCCAGGGGGAGACCTTTGACTTAACTATTTTTTGATTGAATTATCTTAACTGGTCTGTCTCTCTGACACAGGGGTTGGGGACAATGGGGAGGAATGTCTGTCTGTTGCATGGGAAACACTCGCTGCCCCAGGTTGTGACACAGCTTTAGCTCTGAATGAGGAGAGCAGCATATTCTCAAGTCATACCGCGGCTCTGCAACTTGGTTTTTAGGATTGAGAACCCTTACTGAACTCCACAGGGGCTTAAAAATCTGCATTTTCAACATGAAGCCTTAAGCAAACAGCTACTTGATGAGTTTACTGAGCAAGTGCGTGCACTGCTCTTACTGGATGCTGCTGTGGGTCTATTACTCCTAATAGCGGACAGGTTAACTAAAGACCCCAGTCTTAACCTGTTTGGTGCTCCAGCCTGGGCACTGGGAAGTGATTAAAACCTTGACTGATGAATCTGTCATGGTTTTCCTGTTTTTTCTTTCCAATGCACAGCTGATTTAACCCTTTCCACTAAGTTGTACCAGTGCTAAAGGCCTTGTGAGAAAGAAATGACCAATAGATTCCCTAGAAATGCATTGTTCCACTAGAAAGAATAAAAGTGATTCCATTAAACTATGTGAAAACAAGAGCTCTAAAGCAGAGAACATCTTTCTGTAATGCTGCTTCTGGGCAAATCATGGAAACTGCCTCTCTCAATTCTTTCATGAAGTAAAATTTCATCCTCTCTCACCCTGTCGCTTCCTATAAAATCTTTTTTGGCAGCTCAAGAATTCTGGACAGCCATCTCCAGCAGTTCATTTGTGATGCTTCCCTGCCCATCATTACAATATCTGACACGAAAAGGGCAATTGTTTGCTGTTGCAATTGCTGCTGCTTCTGAGGACACCCAGCTATGCATGTTTTTTCCAGAGCACCTCCTGGTGTCCCTCAGGAGTCGCTGTGTGGTATGGCTTTCCCTTGTACAACTACATACAGTGTGCATACATATTTACTTGCTTGCTTTTTTTTATTAAGAAACTTCAGGTTTACAGCTTAGGTATCACACTCACCATTATTAACATGAAGGACACAAAGATGGAATAATCCATCTTAAAAGCTACAGAGAATTTGTTGTTACAAAAGCTCCTCAAAGAAAGGGAAAAAAGGAATAAATAAAGAAAACTTCTTTAAAATACTCAAGAAAGGGTCTCAGTTAGACAGCATTCTCTGAACCTACAGTAACCATAGCGAGCCAAACAAAAGACAGTAGTAGTAAGTCTCATGTATCCTTGGTGATCTGCTTAAGCAACTTCTTGCTTTTACAGTAAGCCAAAAAAAAGGAGAACAGATGGGTTCAAAGTCTGCTGCAGGATCTATTGAATGACAAGAAGCCTCCTCTAATGCAAGAAAATGGACTGGAGTGTTAATGCAAAGTAGGACCAGGGGTGGCCTTTGGGATTTTCAGGAAAGGGCAGTGGGCACGGAAGGCTTTACTGCAGCAAAGACAACTGAAAGAACTTAAGCTTGTGTCAGCCTGAGGAGACTATTGAGGCATTCTGGAGTGAGTGTATTTCAAGAGAGGCCAGCTTGGCAGGGAAGATCTTGGTCTCTGCTTCTGAAAGAACCAGCTAGGTATGTTTGTGGAAAACAGAAGGAAAGCAGTGTATATGGGTGAGATGCCGAAGTCACAGAAATTTGGTGGGATTTCACAGGAAGTAGAAGGTTTCACGTCATGTAGATGGTTGGTGGGACACCATCTGGAAGGGGATATTTCACTGTTGCATGGTTCTGTCTGTCATGGACTCTCCCCAGGGTCAGGGCCTGTGAAACAAGAATTCACAGAGACAGCCCCTGGAATGAGAGCCAAGACGTGGATTATCGTCACCCACAGAGAGCTCACACGTTGAATTGACAGGACAGACAAAGGCTGTAAGGATTGTGTCCCTTTTACAGGTGGGAAACTGAGGCACAGAAAGCAAGTATCTTTATGCTATGAACAAATGTTCTGCTGTACAGATGCTCCTGCTGGTTTCGAGGAGAGGGATTCTCCACATGTGGCAGTGCCTGGGCAGCTGCACTTAAGACCAGCCATTGAATCCAGCTTCCTAAGGTTTAGCCCAGCTCATGAAGTCCAAAACCAGCCTAGTTTTTAGGTATTCCTCCACCATAACTCCTTCATTACTCAACTTTGCAGAGGAGATGGCTCAGTCCAGCGCAAAAGAAAAAAACTTAAGTCATTGGCAGGTTCCAACTGGCTCCTTCTACACCCACAAAGTTTGCTGGCTGCATATCACCTGGTTTTTCTCAGCTTAAATAAACCATAAGAGGTCTTAATGGCCATTGATTACATTTTTTATTCAAGTGACTGCTGAGGGTGGTTTTGACAATGCTGTGACTGCCTGAACTACTCCAGCACGACCTGCACACTTAAAGCAACAGGCTGTATTGCTGGCTCTGCCCTTGCTGCCTGACAGCACTTAGAACCACTTGAGCTTCAGGGAAGATCTGAAGAGTTGCCTTCTCATTCTCTCTCACTTGAGACCTGGTCCGCAGCTTGAGATGGCTGCTCAGAGATGGTAACCGCATGCAGAAGTGACCTGCCCTAGTGTTGTTTGTCTTCTTTGCAGGATCTTCCATCCTTAACTACTCCGTGCATCACAGAGCCAGCACAGTCCCATCCTCAGCTTTGTTCAGCCTTGCCCAGTGAAGAAGGTGTTCATGTAAATAGGTTCCATGTACACTGAGGTTTGTTTGCTTTGTTGGTAATTGTTGCACTGAGTAGAGATAAAGCTTTGTGTTTATAGTGCAGCTGGTTTTGTTTGAATCATTCCGTCCTTTTCTTGCAATGTCACCACTCCTTAAACACAAATATTTTTAGAGGCATTCAGAGAGAAGAAATGAATGTGGAGCATGTGAGATAGTGTCTTGTTTCTGGACTTTTGTTGGAAACTTGGGAGTCTTTGGACTCTGAATGGCAATGCCACGTCACAGGCCTCCTGTAAATGTTTTCCTCCAGGAACTTTAAGGAATCTGAATCCAGGGAACTCCAGCCAAATAAATGACACAACTGTATCAAAGGCACATGAGAGGCTAACAGATGAGGTAAAGGTGTAAAGAATGAAAGATCAATCCGTATCTCCATTGCTATTCTCTCTAGGTATGTAGGTAATATGGTTTCGATGCTGCCATCGAAAGCTTCTAAGCAAAAAGATGTGGGTCTTGGTTTAGGTCTCTGTGGATAGTTGAAGCACACAGGAGCAAAGCAGATCATTCTTAGCCTTTGGAATTACTCACAGGTGACCCTGTACTCATGCTAGTAAACTGTCCTTAAAGACATTCTTTGCTAGGGCGCTGTGGCTGCTACGTGGCCTTGCAAGCTGCAGTCTAAGAGCCTTTGACATCAGCAGAATCTGGAACACCTCAGGATTTGAAGAAAGTTTTCTTTCAGGGCTGCTTAGAATATTAGCAACCTCATCAGAACTATTGTGGGGTTGAGTCTTGCCTAAAAGTCTTCAATTTTGCATTACTTATAGAAGTGATTACAAAAGAACCCAAATTTTCAGTAAAAGAGAGGACAAAAAGAAATGTCTAGCTCATGTGATTGCAAAGAGAACCTTAAAGCAGTGATCCTGTGGAGTGAAAAAACCCTAGAATATAAATATAATAGAAACTAGAATATAAATACAATTTGGATTACTAGAGGTTAAAGCAGGATTTTGTTGATTATTTAAGGTCAAGGTTCATCAAGACAGAAGTTAATACAAATGCTTCTGATGGGTGTCTCAGCCTTTGAAGTAGTTGCTATTTGTTACAGGAGATATTTTTCCAGGAATGCCTTTTCTCTATTTTATGTGATATAACAAAGCAAAACCAAAAAATCCCTGCTGTTGACTGTATCACAAGTTAATCTAACCCAAAGTGTCCTGCTCTATTGTATTCCATAGAAACGATACCAACCTCTTTTCCTCTACAGGAGCAACCAACTGGAGCAATACTGCATCTTTATTTTGATATTTATTTATGATGCAGCAAGATCTAATGTTTCATCTCACCCTTCCTGGTAATTGTGATACAAGGCTCTTTATATGAAGCCTCATTCCTGTGGTTTTATTCATTCTTAAGAAGAAAAGAAAAAATCATTCACCAGTGGAATGATTTCCTGGTAGCATGAATGACAATGATTTTTACCTGCCTTTGCGGAGGGGTTCAGAGAATTCGTTAGCTAATGTTTATGAAAGTTAGATTTTAGGTTTCAGAAGGTGTGTGAGCTGGAATATTATTGTTCAGGAGAACAGGCTGGTTTAGCCTGTGAGAAATCACCATTCGACACTGAAACTAATGTTCAGGTAAACCTCTACATCTGCTGAGTTACATGTCTGGGTTATGGCTCAATTACACATTACCTGGCATGACTTGAAATAAAAGTAACTTCCAGCAGTGTGTGTGCAATTTCACTGCTCAGGAAATGGTATCCCTGCAAAGAACAGCCCTTCCCCTGGCTGGCTCAGAGTCTTAATCTGATTCAGATACATTTCTGTGTCTCAATAAGATATCTGGGAAGGTGAAGGCCTGAAGGAAGAGATTATCCTTCTGAAGGAGCACACAAAACAAAGGAAAGTGCCATAGGATTCTCCTTCTACCTTTGCCACTACATAGCTTTGAGCAGCCTGCTTACTTTGTCCTAAAATTAAAATAATTTTCTACTTCCTTTAAATCCCTACGGGGGTGCTGCATGCCATAGACTACATGCACCTATGTGCATTGGCTTTGTAGCTGGCCAGTAAGAAGCTGATGTTTGTTGATCAGCCAGCTGTAGCACAAAAAGCTTGAACAAAAACATCACATCCAAGCTCTTCTAATCCCAGCTTTGCCCTTGGGCTTGTGCCTGGGTGCTCTCATCAGGAGATGCTCCATGGTTGTTGTGCTGGCATTTACTGCTTCCAAATACCAAAGACTTTTCAGGCTTATTCAAATCAGTGCTTCTTGGCATGATTAATTTGGCTGCTGATCCCCTGCTTCCATACATAAGAAATGTAGGAGAAGCAAGCACGGACCTTTGAAGAAGCTGGCTGGCAAAGGGAGGGAACATTTCTTAGTCAGAGAGCTAAGTCTGGGGCTGATAGACCCATTCCCTTCAAACAGAAATACAGACTCAGCTCTGCATGTGGTAGTCAAACTGTGGAAGGCATGTCTCACCGTTTCTTTTCTCTTTCCTGTGTAGATTGAAGAGGGAGGTAAGGCAGACTCCCTGCCTTCCAAGCTGCAGGCTGGTGATGAAGTGGTGAACATCAATGAGGTGGAACTGAGCAGCTCCAGGAGAGAGGCCATCTCCCTGGTGAAAGGGTCCTATAGGAAACTGAAGCTAGTCGTCCGCAGGTAGGCAAGACACAACACTCCTTCCCACCCTCTCTCCTGCCCTTGCAGGGTATCACAGTCATTCCCCTCACATCTTCAGCTGAAAGCCTCTGACTTGGCCTGGTCTTGACAAAAGCCTTTTTTTGAGCACATAGGCATGAGCCCAAGCAAATGTTTGTTTGTCTCAGGCAACATATCTATGACTCCTTTGTCACTGATACCTCCAAGCATGTGAAATACTTACCCAGCTTTCTTCCACTGCTCCCCTGCCACATGACAATCCAGGAATGCCTGTTCAGCGATTTACAAGCAGTCCCATCTTCCCTCAAAGTGCTTGGGGCTCCTTGTGAAAGGGTGGCAGTTTTGTACCTAGCTCTTGCCTCTTTTGCTGCATGTTATCACTGTTGCTGCGACACCAGATTTCCACTGGCCTCAGCAAGATTTGGAGCCGTTTCATGCAGGTGAGGGACAGAGTTGCTGCACTGACCGAGAGCAGTCTGACCAATATTGTTCTCAGGATATGATCTAGGGGAAGAGCAGCTATTTTAGCTGCATCTTTTGAGCCACAACCTTTGTGGTATCACTGAATGAGTTGTATCTCACACCTCACATGCTCTGCATCAACATGAAAAATAACTGTGTTTTTTTGGGGTCAGGACACTGAACCTGAATCTTGATGTGCATATTGAATCAGAGATGTTTGAGTCTGGAACTGGGGGCATTAAAGAGCTTTATAGAGATGCTTCTTTTATGTTTTTTACTGCGCATGTCCCAACAGCTTTTACTGTGTCAGTTATGTGGTAGCTGGTATCATTTTATGGAGAGCTCTGTCCTGAATTTGCACACTTAGTCAGAAGGGAATTTGGGTCAAGATCAGCATTACTGACGAGCTCTCATTAACCAAACAGAAGGTGTCAGCTTGGGTTGCTAAGTTGGAACAAGTAATATCTGGGCAGTGTTGTCCAAATAGGGCAGGTACCAACAGCTCAGATACCCTGCTGCTCTCTGGAGTGTATATCCTGCTTTTGCTGGCTATATTCTGTTATTTACCTAAAGTACTTTTAGGAACTGACAATGAACTTAGGACAAATTCTGAATATTCATGTACAGAACTGTTATATGCTTTGTGTAGCCATTGGTAAATGTTTTTTACTGTAAGCCTGCGTAGATTGTAGTCCAACTCTATTGACCGAACAAAATGCTTAATTCAAACTAACTTAGCAAAATTGTGACAATAGAATCCTTTTGCTACAGCTTAGTTTCATTTTTGCTGACATGAACTAGTAAAATGACTGGTTCTGTTTAGTGTGAATTGAGAATTGTTTCTGGCATTTGATCTGTCCACCTGAAAGGTAAAAAGAAAAGGAAAGAGAAAAGGGTAGACAAACAAAGCCTGGAGTCCCATTGCAATTGTTTCATCCCAGACCTCCTCTCCTCTTCACTTGAATATTTTCATTAGTGGCATTCCTCTGGTGGAGACTGAACCCTGACCGTGCTGCCTTCAACAGCCTACAAACTGAGAAAAGTACATTGGGAAGGTTGGTTCCTTGTGTCTTAAACAAGACACCAGGATTTAATAAGCACTCTCTCTGCCTGGATATGTATGCACACACACGTAAATATAAGTGCACAGATGCACATATATGTACACATGTGTATATGCATAGATGTCTTTATACAGAGGGGAATGATATACTCAGGGTCAGCAGTGTCATAGCCCGGTCAAAATTCAGCACTTCCTAATATTTCCTTAGGAGGTCCCTGAATAACAGAACCTTAGAAATCTTTGAGGCCTCTTTCTTCAAGCTGAAAGAAAACACAAGCAACGTTTTACTTTCCTGACTAGTTTTTCACATGCAGAAGGGACCGTGAGAGGCAGAGCAACCCCAATGGTCATCCATCACATTGTTCTTGTTACGGTTGATGAGTTACTGAAAGAGGAGGTGATCCACCTCTGCAAAAACTAACAGACAGCAGTCTTTTATGTTCCAAAATTACACTTCACAGTGTAATGTAATAGTTTCTGTCTCCAGTATTTTGAAGTTCTCAAGACCTTTTCACCTTTTCTTCTCCTTTTTAATGAGTATGCAAGAGTATTTGATGTTTTCCTCATTTGGAATACTACAGTGAGTTTGAGGAAAATTTGTTTCAGAGCCTTTCATGATTTCATTTCATCACTACTAGAAAGATCAAGCACCTTAACTTTAAGAAGTGTTACATTCACATACTTGCTAAGGTACTTTAAGCAAGTTAAGGTACTTTATGCGCGTTTAAAGCTCAGTGACAATCCATAAACTTTGAACTGGAAAATTGCAATTAGGAGCTAAAAGCCCAGCCTTCAGTTCAGGTAATTGGACACAGACCCAGCTGACCCTGCAGTTCTGGCATGAAAGCAGCAAAAGAACAGAGAGGTGAGGTCCTGCCTGCTTTGTGGGCAGTGGGTCATAAGCTGCTCTGAATTCTCCCCATGTCACCAAAGGTGGCCTCCAGACAAGGTAGAAGGCAAAGATTTTTGTCTCCAGTGCTAGAGTAAAAGTGGATGTGAGGTGATAGAAGAATGGTGAGAAAGAGGAAAGCAGCAAGGGAAAAGTGAGCTTCTGCATTAAATAAAAGCTTACAACAATATGAAATCAAATGAGGCAAGATGCAAAAGAAACAAATTAAGGGAAGCAGCTCAGTGAGAACCTGATCCATGTGGTGTCTTCATCTCAGTTAGGGGGATGCTGCTGGGCAGGCTGCATACCTCTGTGATGAAATGTGAACAAACACAGGTTTGCAAGCCAGGCTTAAGGCAAATCTACAGGATGTGCAGATTATCTTTCCCCAGACATAATGAGTTTAACCATTAAGACTGGTAAAAGAAGCACTAGAGTGCCTCACACTTGGGATTGGTTTTTGTTGTGCGGCCAAGAAGATGATGTTTTGCAGTACTATATTATCTGAAAAGAAATAATTTTTGGAGTGCTTGAGGTACTAATTTTTTGTAAATTTTCTGTACTGTTTTAGTTGAAGTGGATTAGGGCTGCTTGCTGCAAATACCAGCAACTGAAAACTCCCTGACCAGTTGTTTGTGACCTGAATTTTTAGTCTGTGATTCCAGTATCATGAGAGCTCTTGCTTAGGGAGTGACACAAACTCAGACTGACAGGGACTTTACCCCTTAAAAGTCATACGCAAACAATAGCAAAGTCTGCTTGGTGGATGTGGCTTGGTTCTCTCCAAAGCATATTCAAGGTCATCATGTTTTTGAAGGTTTGGTTGCTTGTTTTTCAAAATTAAAACCCAGGAGCTCTATGTAGCAATGTTATGTGTTACTAGACACGATGACAAACAGAAAGCACAGATGGGTTTTATTTAGATGTATTGTAGCAAGACCATCAGAGGAGCAACAGAATACATTCAACCCACTCCGTACACATGTGTAGTCCACGTAGCATACTCAGGTTACTACTTAATCTTGTGTTTTATTTCAGGACAAAGGTAAGCTTTAGTATCAGTGGCAGCAGAGCGAGCCTCTACTTGTGTAACTAAGCAAAAATTGATGTTACACCACCTTGTTGGGTCTGTAGACAGGCTGAGGTAATGATGTGTCATTTCCCTTGGAATGCCATTTGCAAAGCTCAGAACTGATGTGTTATTTATCAGCCTGTTGATCAGTTTAACAGAAGAAAAGAGAGGGAATAGTTTCAATAAAGGGAATAGGAAGTGAAAATCAGAGGAAATCCAGTATAAGAGGAAACACTGAAATAAATAGATGAGAAAAATTACTTATTTATTTGACAAGGATAATTAATGCTAATGGATATGAATGGTTACAAATAAATAACCAGTACCAGAGAAGTTATTATAAGGACCACAGTCTGCCTTTCACTCCTGGGCAAACATCCTGCTGACATGAGGAAGGAACTTGCGGTAAAACAAACATGAATTTTCTGCTTCCTTGCTTATGGATTTACAGTAGGACAGGGGCAGAGAATGACTGAATGAACTCTAGTGATAAGTAAATGCTGTGCCTGTTCCCTCAGACGATTCTTATGTGGGAGACAACTGTTAAAAGATTTTTCATTGGTGCTCTCTACCTGCATTTTGTTTGTCTCCTGCTCAGCTCGAGGTCCCCCAATGGCAGTATTCAAACATTAACCTTAATCTGCAATTTTCACAGGGCTGCTCGTATCCCACTTGTTTAAAAGGCTGTTCCTAAAGCCAGTTCCTTTCTTTCTGGTCATTCCTTGCTACATCGCTGGGCCTGTTTTGCCCATTCATTTCCAGGGCAAAAGACCCAGACGTGTGTTCATTCCTGTAGACCTCAGGTCTGCAACTGGTGTACTATGAAGAAGCTTGTGGATACTTCACACTTCATTGTGCTGAAGCCAGAATAAGGCAGAGTAAAAGCTTCTCTGCATCTCAGGGAACTGAAAATCTTATTGAGTGTACCTAAGGTACATCTTCCAGTCCCTGGTAAGCTGAGTTACGATTTCCTGCATTGCATGTCTTGCTGGCAAGGTGGATTTAGTTTGGTGGTCTGTTCTAATCCTTTTTATGTCATCTGGTTATTAAAACATTTAGAATTGTACAACAAAATTACCTGTTTTCTCCTTCCTCACCTTTTAATATAGCGCTTTTCAGAACATTTTCTTCTGCTGGCTCAGAAAAAAGCACATTCATTTCTTTCTGATATATTTCATAGCTGAGCGATCAGGCAAAAAGTGTACTGCTGCTTGAGTGTCCTGCTAGCCAGATCAAATTGCTGCAATTAAGCAGAATGAGGGAGGGGAACAGCCTTTCAAATGATCACGAGAGACAAGATAGCACTGTGCAACAGGGAAGGACAAGCAAGTATCACTCACTGGTGTTCGACGCCAAGCTGGACAGGGCTTGTAGCAGCCTGGTCTAGTGGAAGGTGTCCCTGCCCATGGCAGGGCATTGGAACTGAATGAGTTTTAAGGTTCCTTCCAACCCAAACCAGCCTGTGATTCTATGATTTAATTTTGTAGTGGGATATTTGCCTACTGTCCTCAGCAAACTGCCTTAGATAGTTGATCTTTAACCAGCCAGAGTGTTTGAAAGCTACAAGCCACAGAAATAGGCTTAGTTGTTAAATTGTGAAACACAGGTTATTTTTTCCAGTTTGTTTTTTTTTTTTTTGTCACTTCCTCTTCAACTTCAGTACCTAAGCAGAGTTGGGTGCAGTTAAAAAAAGACTGAGGCCTTTTCAGCTGTATCACTTCAATCTAACTGCATTGTGCATGCTTGTATCAGCTGAGGATGAGGTTCAAAATGTGGGCATTGCCTGGTCTGCTTTACAGTGACCACAGTGGCCTACAGCAGTTGCCAAAAATAGTCTTTTCCACAGGTCAGTAAGCAGGAATGGCTGTCATACTGTCACACTGTTTACATAGTTTTACATTCAACATGTTGGTAACAGCAGCAATTAGATCACTGAGGCATGGTGGCAAATGTAGCTGCTCTGTGAATATCATGCTTGACGGGAACTACAGTCATGGGGACAACAACTCTCAGACCGCCTTTCTAACACAAGTACTGCTTGAACTAAGGCCTCCTACAAGCCATTACTTACAGTTGCTGTGGCATTCACCATTGCCTAGTGCAGGGAAGGCAGAGGTGAAAACATGAAATCATGACGACAGGGTATTGTGAAGTGATCCTGACATGCGTGCTTTGGTATCGGTTCTTGGTGCTATAAAGCAGCTCCACTGACTCAAATAGAGTTCAGATGAGTTTCCTCAGGCCAGAATTTGGTCCTTTGATTCTTTAAACTCTTGGATCCAGCATCAGTCTTGGTTAATGAGTGCAAAGCACCAATAAAATTTGCTAGTGGAACAGCTATTAAAAGTTTTCTGCAGAGAATTACCAATGTTTTAGGCCCTTACTCTGCCCACACTGAAATGCAGGAGTCCTGCAGAGCTCTTCTGGGATGTTATTCTTAGGGTTCAGGCCAGCATGTAGTTTCTGAACTGGGATGTGAGGCGCTCTGATGGTGACACTTGCATTTACAGAGCCAGTGAGATGGCATGAAGTATGTATCTCAAAGGAGCCACTTTACCACAAATCTGTACACCTCCAAGGCACACAACGTGTATGAATCCTCTGCTCATGTCCATCAGCAGCAGTTTGAATGGAGACCTGATGCTTTGGGCTTGGTGCCAGCCATCACCGTCATTGCAGGGGGGTTGGACTAGATGATCTTTGGTGGTCCCAAACCATTCTGTGATTCTTTGATAAGATAGATACTGCAATTAAACTATGTGGCTGACGCTGCTCCTGATACTTACGAACTGAAGCTTTATTAATGCCTTTACATGTCCCAGGGGTGTCTGTTTGCCCCAGTTCTCATAGTATGTTTTATGTAAAATGAAGGACATGTGACTGTATCATCTCTGCCTTTCAGGGAGAGCTCTGCAGTGAGGTGTAAGTAGAGATACATACATAACAAAGACCAGTATCCAAGGCAGTTGATTTTCTATTTTCAGTGTTAGTGGTTGGTGGGTTTTGTCTGCCCCAAGCTCAGCAGTTCCTTCAGTTCTTTTCCAGCTCAAAGAGACTTTAGCTAAAAATACAAGCCAAATAAAGGAGGAGTGGGGATAGAAAACATTATCCTCATTTTTCCTGTTGTGCTGAAAACTGTACAAAAAGAAAGGATTAAGCTTATCCTTGGCTATAACCATAATCTGTGTGTTCGTTTTCATGCTTCCCTACAGATTCCCTGTGTCACTTGGGTTATTCATACATTGTTCTCTTGACACATCGCTGTCCCTGGGCCCCCTTGCCTCAATGACAAGACCTGGGGGAGATGCTAGGGGAAGTATGCTGCAATCCTGAGACCAGGAGTGTCAGAGGGGAGCTGGCTAATTCAGGAGCTGAGCAGTCTGTGGATTCACACAGGGATATCTATAACTGAGATTTTAGACCCTATCTACATGTTGAAGTGTGGGAGGAAGATGTCAGTACGACTGCCAGCTGAGCCTCATGGCCGAGTCAAGCCCATGGAAATTGGTGGAAGATTCCCACAGACTCAGAAAAGCTTTGGCTTAGACCCTCACTGAGCCATGATTTCCCTCATTGACCAGGAGAAAATGGGCTATTCCTAGAGAGAGGAGGCTGCTGGCATTTTTACAAAAAGCCAAGTGCCAACACAATTCTTCAAAGAACTCTGTGGACTAACCCTTTCCTCTTATGACACTAATGTAATTTTGTGGTGAATTTGATGGCATGCCAAAAAATTGCATCGAATAAATCCAAGTTTTGTTAATGAAATTAATTAGAATAGGCATTGGCTCACACCCCACCCTGTAGCAGTGCAGGAGCATGATTCCAAAGAGCTGTGCTGCGATGTCGTTATTATTTGTTCAGGGGTGGTGACTTGGGGAATGGGAGAAAGGACATGCACATGGAAGTTTTCAGATTGACAGCTCAAGAGGGCAAAGCTGGCCTTACCCTGTTAGAGGGCTGGCAGGGTGGTCTTGTGACTAGTGCTGTTGTATGTCAGGTTGTGAATTCCTCCACAGCTTTCCAGTGTGGCTTTGGTCATGTCACCTTATTTCTCAGATCCCCAGCTGCCAGGTATCACAGATCATAGAACCACAGGCTGGTTTGGGTTGGAAAGAACCTTAAAGCTTACCCAGTTCCAGTCCCCTGCCATGGGCAGGGACACCTTCCACTAGACCAGGTTGTTCCAAGGCCCATCCAACCGGGACTTGAACACTGCCAGGGACGGGGCAGCCACCACTTCTCTGGCCAACCTGTGCCACGGCTTCAGCACCCTCACAGGGAAGGACTTCTTCCAGAGATCTCATTTCAAACACCCCTGTTTCAGTTTGAACCCATTCCCCCTCATCCTTTTACTCCATGCCCTTGCAAAAGGTCTCCCTTGAGATTTCTTGTTGACCCCATGAGGAAGCTGCTCTAAGATCTCTCTGGAGCCTTCTCTTCCCCAGGCTGAACAAGCCCAGCTCTGTCTCCATAACAGAAGTGCTCCAGCCCTCAGAGCATCTTCATGGCTTCCTCTGTATTCACTCCAACAGCTCCGCATCCCTCTTGTGTTGGGGCCCCAGAGCTGGAAACAGGACTGCAGGGGGGGTCCTCACCAGAGTGGAGCAGAGAATCTCTGTTGTGTGAGATTTTGGGATGGTGAGGGGCTTTTTCAAAGTTCATCTTTTAACACTAGTAAAATCAGCCTTCAGTTGGAGTCTCATATGAGGAGACATCTCCTCAGCTGATGCAAAGGTGTACGACCAGCCAAAGCTCATCAGGTCCTAGCCCATTGTTTGTACAGTATTCCTGAGGCCTAAACAGCCTGTTCCCAGGTAGGTAAAGGCTTTAAAATGTCCTTGTTGGGTGAAGCTCATAAGTCTAAACATCTCAAGCATCGGTATTTTCATTAGAGGAGCTTTCTGTACAGTTCCTATTTCTAGGAAGGGTCAATGCTAAACAAGGGGGAGACAGCTAAGAGGCGAACAGAATTTCATTTTGACATCACCGGCAACAGCCTTACTGTCTGAGATTTAATTAGCTACAGCTTAGGACTGCCAGGTTTTTAGGGAATTTTCCACAGTAAATAATAAATATGAAGAAGATCTAGATAGAGTTTTTAACAGAAAGGTTTAGTCCACTGATGAGGAAAGTTGGAAAATGCCATAGAAAAACAAAAATGAGAGCCTCTATATCATGTTATCCCATATGGGACATTAGAGACTGACCCCTCACCTGAAGCTGTGTTAGAAACACAGCGATTTCTGGCCGCTGCCACTCTGCATTAGCTGCTGCTTTCACCAAGTGCATTTGGATTAGTTTGCCTTCTTCAGGCGATAATCAAGCTGGGGTTTGATTTGTCAGAAAGTGACACTGGAAAAGCTGGGATATTTCTGCCAGTGCTGTACAAAGTGCTTCTTAGGGTATGAACCTCCTGCTTTTGGAATTTCCTGAGGATTTAATTTGGAGTTGGAGCAGTGTCGTGTTTTATGTCCAGTCAGCCACGCAGTTTCGCTCTCACTCACTCCCCTCTCTTTCTTCCCCCCGCTCCCGAGTGGATGGGGAGGAGAATCAAAAGAATGCAACTGCAACAGGTTGAGATAAGAACAGTTTAGTAACTAAGGTATAACACAAGACCACTGCTGCTACCACCAATAATAATAATGACAAGGCAAATACAAGGGAAGAATACAAACGCTCACCACTATACCCAGCCCGACCAAGAAGTGCACCCCCCCACACCCTTCCGGGTCTCTGCTCTCCGTTTTTGACATCCTGGGCATGATGTGCCATGGTATGGAATAACCTCTTTGGTCAGTTTGGGCCAGGTGTCCTGTCTCTGCTTCCTCCTGGCTCCCCTCCTCCCTGGCAGAGCATGAGGCTCAGAAAGTCCTTGGCCAGACCAAAACATCACTAAGCAGTAACCAAAACACTGGTGTTATCAGCGCTGCTCCCAGGCCCAAAATCAAAAGCACAGCGCTGCACCAGCTACCAAGGAGAAAAATGACTGCTACTGCTGAACCCATGACAAGCAGATCGCAATAGTATGAAGATTTGAACAAACAAGCATGTGTTTTCTGACTGATCTGTGCCTCACTTCTCTACCTGTGATTGTCTCTAGGCTGACGTTTTGTCAATAGGGCAAATACCTGGACTTTTACAGGCTTTAAATTCAAGAGCTGATTATAAATATTGATTTGTAAGACATTTGTTGTGTGGTAGCTGGGTTATATATTTATTTTGCTCACCTACACTAGTTACCCAGGAATATAAGCCAATTTCTCAAAAGCCTTTCCATGCTTTTCTTGCTTGATCAAAAGTTTCCTCTGGGAGGGAGGTGGTGTCAGGAAAGGCTAATGAACTTTAATGCGATTCTACTGATACTACCTGGTCTAGTGGAAAGTGTCCCTGCCTGTGCTCATGGCAGGGGGTTGGAACTAGATGAACTTTCAGGTTCCTTCTAATCCAAACCAGTCTGTGATTCTATGACACGAACTGAGTTTGCCTGGATTTCCTTCAGTAAAACAGATGTTAGAGTGTAGTGGTTACTGTAACTACTTTCCATTTTTTCATGAATGGACTTGTGTGGGTCATACAGTTCCTTTGGAACTGTTTCTCCTTTGTGGCTGGATAAATGGAATATTTCAGTCAAAAGAATAATGAAGAGAAGAAACTGCACAGACAGCTTCAACTGGCCTTTTATATGCAGAAATGTTCTTGGTTTAGCAAAGGGCAGCCTAACTACCTCACATAACTGCAGAGTATTCACCTGTATGCACCTGATCAATCAACCCTGGCTATGCCAAGAGCTCTGTAATATGGAATTATTTTCTTTTCCAATACCCATTTCTTTGTCATACTGCCTGCTTTGGTATTGGAAGGGAGACAGGGCTGGTCTTCAGTACCTGCATGTAAAACATTTAATGTGGGTTATACCTGCAGAAGTACACCATAACTTTTTTTTTCCTGTTAAAAAGTGCCTCTGCTAATTAAAATCTGAGCTATTGGTTAAAAAATACATCTTTCAGGAGGTGAAAAGAGCCAGTTAACTCAGCTCAGAGCTACCTCTTAGTCTCCTGTGCTTGGCCTGGGGCACTGGCGTTGGCTCCTTCTGCTGATAGATGTTTTTATGTGGCATTACTCCTGGCTTGAAACGAAACAATTTGCTCCCCATAGAGAAAACATATTAATCTATGTAACATATATTTAATAAATGTTTTCAGCATTCTCTTGGATGCCAAGACAGCTTGGCTGGGTAGAGAGTAACTGAACTTCCCTGGTTGCATCAGGCTGACGTCCTCTGTATTAGGATGGGACCAGTGTGTTGAGGGTCACCTACTTTTCTGTGCTGTTTCCATGGACTTCATAGAGAGCCATGTGTCCTCAGCCTCCTCCTCTGCTGGAGCTCAGGCTGGGTGCTTTGGCAGAGAAGAGACAGTGTTACCCACAGAGCTGATGGTTGGCAGAAGTTTTTCATCCCTCACCCTTACCTCCAATTACAATTTTCAAATTAAATTGGAGTGGTGAATTTTGAGACAAACGCTGTATAATTCCTGGCTGGCAGAAAACAATTCTTTACTGGGTATAGTTTCTTTTCCTCTCTCTCCCTCCGAAGCCCAGCGTTAATTGTAAGAGGAGGTCAACCCCCAGTCTACAGGGAGTCAGGGCAGAGCTGACTGGCACTTTCACTCAGCAAATTTCCCTCCGTCCCTTTCCTCACGGTCTCTGCTCCTGTCTATCATGCCTGCTGACGACTGCTTGGTAGGAGGGCAGTAATCTGAGCTGCCTCTGCTGAGCAAACCTCCTGCTTTTTACTGTGGGATTAGTTCTGAGGTGCCTCTGTGTGCAGCACCTGTATCTGCAACTTGTTACCTCATCTGCTATGCTCCCGATTCTTCACTTCCCAGGGCAGTAGTGCCATTCCCTCCTCCGAAGACTGCACTTACCAGATGGCAGGCTGCCTCCGTCCCAAGGATGGGAATACCTGAGCCTTGGCCTGGTGCCTCTGAAGGTAAGCGGCCTCTCAGCAGCTACAGCAAAGCAAGCCGGGCAGGGCTTTGTGCCTGTGGAGGCAGCAGGATCTTGTGGCAGGGAGAAAGATCTCTCCCTAGGAGAAGGAAGACAGGAGTCTGAAGCACCCTGTTGGTCCTGAACATCATGAGCATCATAAACTTCAGAGCCAGTGAGGGTTCAGGCAGCGCCGTGGGAGGGGTTCAGCTGCTATTGGAAGCAAGCTCATAGCACCCAGGGAGCCAGGGTTAGGGTTAGGCTCTGCTTGGGCTCTGGCACTGTGAAGCTGTTGAGTGGTGTAAGCAAATCTCTTGGGCTTTAGGCTAGAAAAGTGCCAGAGGCTTACAGGAGCAGTGGACTTTGGAGAGCTTCTGAGCTGTGCAGCATGTTTAAGGCCATTCCCTCCCTCAAAGGGTACTAATAATGGACTTGGGACACTGAGTCTTGTGAGCAGAGGGTCTGACTCAAAATACACGCTGTGATGTGGCAGGTGATTTTTAGTTTTATAGTCTGGAAGAGTCTCTGCTCAAGGCACTCTTTTTGGCCTTCACCCTTTATATGTTGAGAATTGTTTAAAGTGGGTGTCAAACCAGGCCAACGCTTTGTGTCAATGTTTAATAGAGAAGGGCTAGCCATACAATCTGGGGGATATTCTTGTTTGATTAATACAGTAACATTGCAGGCAGCAGAAAGAGAATGTGAAAGGGGCTGATTCAAGGAGACGGCAATCAGTATTGCTCCAGTATGGGCCTGTATAAATTTAAAGTCACCAAAAACCTGTTGTATATTCTGCATACCTATACACCCTTTTAGATTAGCTGTGACTCATAAAGTTAAGTTCATTGAACTTTGATTTTGATTATTTCCTGAGACGTTAACTCCTTCAGTAAACCCATTAGATGATCTTTAAACTCATTACCTGCTTCATTGCTATTAGGAGATCTTTAACTTCAGGTTTGTTGGTTTGTTGGTTTGTTTGGGGCTTTTTTGTGAATATCGGCCAAACCTTTAGCTGTGTGCCTGGGCTGAAATTGTGTTTTTTCTACAGTGCGGTTATCCAGTTGTTCAGTGAAAGTTGGCAGTGTGGGTGAAAGCATGTTGAAGTGGTGCTAGTGGAATACGGGGATCTGTGTCCTTCTGTAAAATGGAGTAGTTTTTGGCTGTAGATTATCTGCTGAAGAAAAGCAACTCAGAAGAGCCTGTTTGGAAGCAGAGACGCAGCCGCAACTTGTGGGCGCAGCACATTACCTTGCAAAATATGCACTCATTCCAATATTTCAAGAGCAGGGGGATTCTGAAGGCTCTGGGGAGACCTTAAAGTAGCTTCCAGTGCCTAAAGAGGCCAACAAAAAAGCTGGAGAGGAGCTTTTGACCAAGGGCATGTAGTGACAGGACAAGAGGGAATGGCTTTAAACTGACAGAAGGGAGACTGAGATGAGATCTTAGGAAGAAGTTCCTCACTGTGAGGGTAATGAGGCACTGGCACAGGCTGCCCAGAGGAGCTGTGGCTGCCCTATCCCTGACAGTGTTCAAGGCCAGGCTGGACAGGGCTTGGAGCAACCTGGTCTTGTGGAAGGTGTCCCTGCCCATGACAGGGGGTTGGAACTAGACGAACTTTAATGTCCCTTCGACCCCAAACCAGTCTGCGATTCTATGATTCCATTATTTTGACAATACAACTAGAACTGTTTTCAGCAGCAAATTCCCAGTCACTTTAAATGGCCCCTAAATTTACTCCTTTTGCCTTGCCTGACCCAGTTCTTTAAAACAAAATTCAAAGAAGCATTTGGCCAGGGAAAGACTGATCATATGTTCTTAGCTTCAGTCCTTGGAGCACCCCACTGGCTGCTCACAAGCCAGCTATCCCATCTGAAGAGGACCTGCGCATGGTGAGGGTGTGCATTTTCCTGCTTTCTCTCAGGAGCCCACTTTTCCTAAAGTACCTGCCATCAAGAGAAAAACCAGTCAGCATGTGAGCAGCCCTGGAGAATCCTGAGGCAGTGGAGCTGACAGATCCACAGGACATGGGAAGACGCTGTTTTACAGAACAGATCCCATCAGCCTGAGGCATGGCCTGATGCCTGCATGGGTGAGCATGTTCCCAGACTGCAGAGATGTACGGAACCTCTTGCCCTTCGCTGGAGGACCCTTGTTCACACATTGTGAGGCTGCAGGGAGCTCTGCAAAGGATGTGACTCTCTCCTGACAGGGGGACTGCAGGCAGGCAGTATTGCAGCAAAGCATTCAGCTATAAATGTGGACAGTCAGCATAGCGTGGACAGTCATGTACGGGCAAGGGATTAACCTGGGTCCTAGTCCACTACCTGCTTGAGTGATTTGACATCTCCTGTGGTCTTCATATCAGGTTGTATATGAGCAGACATATATTTCTTCTCTGTTCCTGGGAACAATTTGAGCAGAGTGGTTCAGTGCTCTGTAGTATTCATTGTGAAGAAAGGTGATGTATACAGTATCTGAAATTTGAAGGGATGCCTGAATCAAAGAGATTTCATGATTGCATCCTTTGAGTGAACTGAAAAAATCATCTAAGGGTGAAGTTACTGTTTTCTCTGGTCCGTTTCATAATCTCTTGAAGACACGTCTTTCTGAAGCCTTCAAAGGGTTAAAGACAATTCCTCATAGAAACCCAAGTGTCTGAAGAAATACCAGATATTAACATTTATGTCAGTTGCCAAATCCTGGACATTTCTTTCTTCTTTTTCAGAAATTACAGCCTGCGGTGACCATTTAACAATAAATGGTAGCAACTTGGCTGTTATAGGGCAGCCCATGTGCACAGGCACTCCAGGGCTATGCCAGCATCTCTTTTGTTCAATAAAAGTAACAGCAGGAATTTGATTAAAGACTGATAGGAAAAGGGGGGGGGGGGGGGAAGGGTGTTAGGGGTGTAAAAGAGAAACGTAGGAAAGATTAAAGAAAGAAAGAGCCACCTGGAAACTTCATTCCTCCTTTATTTCTATCTTAAGCTCATAAATACCAAATCTAAACCATTGTGTGTGTGAGAGGGAGGAAAATTTCCTGCATGCCTGCACAGAAAAGACTGCACATGCAGTGGCACAAACTGACTTTTAGCAGAAGTCACACTCTTTTTCTCAAACTTAATGCTTGCTCCTTGTCTGCATCAGAAGGAAAAAGAGCCAGAAAATAACTTAGCTTTGGATGGACAACATTTAGGAGGGTCAGGCAAGTCAGAGCCGTAAAGGAGAGTGGTGAAAGATTTTGATTGAACCTGCTGCGGAGCAGCAAGGCCATTTCCCAGGCTGTCTCGGAGCAGCCCTGCAGCATGACTCCTTTTCTTAACAATGACTCAAGAAACATTCACGTGCTCTGGTGAGATCATTATTCAGATTTAATAAAGGCGTTTCTGGGAACCACTATTGCTTTGAATCAGATGTCCATTGCTGCAAGTCAATTAGATGCTTCTCAAACAACTCCTCCTGCCAACCTTAGTGACTATTATGATCCTCAGGAAGACTGGAAATCCTTATTTGCAAAGATTCAGGAATGCAAGTGGCCAGCTGCACACGTCCAGCACTGCTCCTCATCGTCATTAGCCTGCAGCATCTGCTGCTTTGTCTCCATCCTTGTTGCAACCCCCCCAAACACAAAAAAAAAAGACGAACAAACCTGTGACTCCAGCAACCAAATGCAAATGAGCCCCAAAGAGCCCTCTTATGTGGGATCAGCAAGCAACAGGCAAATCGCATTCAAATTCCTTCAGAATCTGAAGTAACACATCTGTTGTTTGGGTTTAGGAGACCAGAACAGTAGGATTGAAGTGACAAAAGTGCGTGCAGCAGTGATCGTGGGTTGACTTTTCTTTAGCCTGGCTGTGCCTAGGGAGCTGGGAAGCACTTTGCCTCTCAGACAGGAATTTTCAGTGCACAGAGAGGAAGGCTGGCAGCATGAACTCCACAGCAATGGGCACTTCTCAACAGGGGTTTGTATATCTGGGGGGCTCTTCCAGGTAATTGTGTCCTACGCTAGACTAGGTGAAGTAGCAAAGCAGAATGCTGTACCTGGAGCCCGTTGCTGCTGCTTCTGGTGTCTCTTTTCTATACACCTGGATATCTCAGCTGCTTAAATCATGCTTTTTTCCACCTGGTACTTCTCTTACTTCATCTTTATGTTGTTTTCCCTCTGCACACTTTCTCTCACACTTTTTAGCTGTTAATAATACTTGTTAGACAGTGAATCCTTTCAGGCAGTGACCTTGGCTCTGAACTGTCCTCCCCTCAAGTGGTTTGGATGTGACAATGTCCTCTGCAGCAAAGAGGATGGCTCTGCCTCAGGCCAGCCTTTCTCACCTCAAGCCGTGATCCTGAAGGCCGCTACCTGCTCCATCCAGGGAGAAGGACAATGCTCAGCCCTGCTCTGGACCAGTCCTCAGAGGGCTGTTACAGGATGAGGTCTGTGGGGTGTTGAGGGGAACAGCCAGCCTGTGCTGAAGCGAGGGGCCGGAGGTATGTGGGGAATGCGAATGGTATGCTTGAGTGGACAGCTTCAGAGCCAGGCGCAGGGATGGCTCTCCTGCCATCTGTTGTGAACCCCGCAGGCCCATAGCAACAGCGCCTCAGGAATGGGGCTGCTGCTTTTTTTTTTTCCCATAAAGAAATTCTTCGTTGTCCTCTTTCCTGCTTCTGCATACGCATACTCATGAATAAGTAGGAAAGGGGCTCGGATTCCTGCTACAGAGCGATGCGTGCTAAAGGATAAAAGGGTCTTTTAGAGCTCAGCTTGTATTTAGTTTGGGGAGACATTTTCCTTTTGGAGCTGTGACATTCTAGGAACATAAGCTGAGGTGTATAATGTACTGTGAATTGCTAAAATCTCATTCTATTCAAATTAGTAGTGGATATGTATCTGCCATGAGGTACACTCAGTAAAGTCTACAGTGGATGTGCAGCCACCCCATTGTCCTTCTTGGTAAAACAGAGACCATTTCTGCCTTATTATTACAGAACCCGAGGTTAAAACTGCTGTAGATAACCCAAATGCATTGATTTGTTGTGCCTGTCACTTTTCTCAAGCCCCAAAGCACTTCTCTTCTAGCTAAGGGGCTTTGCTGCATAGGGAAGTGGTGGGACCAGATTCTCTGCAGCTACAGACAGCCCAGCATCACTGGTGTGATGCAAACTCTAGTGCCAGGGAAGATTTTGCCACAGAAGAACTCTGTCTCCTAAAGACAGCAGTGTATAGCTGGCGTGCTGCTGGGAAGAGTTGATGCTGAAAGAGCCTTTATTTAGGCAGCAGGGGTAGGACCTGGCTGGCTGTGAGTGTCTGTCTGAGTGAATGGTTTTACTCCTTCCCTTCCCCTGGAAATTCACTCCTGAAATGCAGATTTCTGTTCTCCCCACACCTTACCCTTCTTTCTTGCTGTCAAATGACTGTGGCCTCATTCCTGCAAATTGCTCAGCCTCTAGCCGTGACTCAGCAAAGTGGATTTTTTTAAGCAAGTGTTTTAATTCCTTTAATACAAGGAATTAGATGTTGTAATTTCATGTGAGAGTTTCAAGAGAATCAGAAGTTAAGTCTCTTTTTTTTCAGACAGTACATTGATTTAGTCAGTGTTTCTATGCCTAACAGCCTGAGAGAAATACAGAAATCTTCAGAGAAGCCCCCATAGAGAAGAAGGAGTTGGGGAGCTGCTGAACTGAAACAAATCACTCAGATGTTTCATGCCCTTTGCAAGGAGATGTCTTGCCAGAGGAGAGAGGGAATGAAAAACAGCAGAGACATCCCCTCATCAGCACTAAAGGCTGTTTGAAGCTATACGCACAGCTCTAGTGGCTTGCCCACAGGAAGGAGAGTACAATTTCATTGAAAGCTGATAGGTACATGGGGGGATGAAAATTTCCCTATTTCAGATATTTATTTTCCCTTGACAGCTGTCAGTTTGCAGTAGGTGATTTGCCTTTCTGTCAGCTCTCTGAGAACTAGGTGTGTTTGCCTAAGCTTATAGAAAAGGGTAAAAATTCTGCTTTCAAGTGCAAGTATCATTTAACTCTGATAAGAAGGCAGGTAAAGCATTTCTTCTGCAGGGTGGCTGTGGAGAACAGGGGAGCAAAGTCTTTCTTGTCTTACTGAGATGGGAAAAAACAAGTCATTAAAATCTGATACCTACCTGCTTTTAATGAGTGAAACATTGTTCAAAGAAATAATCTCAGCCCTATCACCACCGAACCATTTTCAGGAGCCATTAGCCTTTCACCTCCTCATATGTTTTTCTTTTACTTTTGATATCATTCAGGGAAAATGGGAATGCTTTTGCAACAAGAGATTTGGGCTTTAGTTTTAATCAGGAGCTTACTCAGTCATAACCATGCTCTTACATCCTTCCCTTCCGGTAAATGACCTGCAGAAGAACTAGGGGAGTAAGGTGTAGAAAACAACACTTAAAATCAAGCACTTGGTGTCTTCAGTCATGCTTATTTCTTCAGTGAGTGGGTATTTTTATGGGCTCCGCAATACTGCCTCCATCCTTAGTTTCTTCTTCCTCCCCAGGAACTCTTTTTCACCAGCTGGGGACCATGGACTGTTAGTTGCCAGCTTGAGCTACAAGCGTGAGGTTGTCAGTAAATCTGGCCTAGGTGGAAAAACCAAAGAACAAGAGCAAGCTATGAAGGATGTTATGAGCTGCACTGAATAGACGCAACATCTTACTTAACTGTACCTTAGCATCAAGTTCTACCTTTCTTTGGTTTCTTTGGTTTGCTGTATTCATTACTTGAAAGCGGTCATAATGTAAAATAAAGATCCCTCATCCATGCATAGATGCTCCCACACTGCCAAATGTAAGGAAAAGAAATGAGGTTGGGTTGGTTTATTTTTGAGCAATGGGATCGGTAAAGGAAGATTGTTAGTGACTGGGCACTATTAAGGTTCAATCTCATTTTCTCTTCAGTGTTTATTACAGGGTTTTGTACTTTGCACCATTCTGAAGAACATTTTAAAATAAAACCAGAAATGCAGACTAGGTTCTTTACTGAAGCAGTAAAGAAGCTCTTGCCATTAATGTGATGTACAGTTCTTCCTTCAAAGCTGCAGCTTCTGACCCAGGAGATTTGTGGAGCTATCTGCTTTTCAAGTTTCTACCTCTCATGGTTCAAAGCCTGTAAGACAAAATTCTGCATGTACTAATTGTGACAAGTCAATGGCTTTTAGCCTGCTCATGTGATTTTGGGAGCCTATTTATTCTTTTACGCAGTTGGAGCATGATGCCTCATCATAATGCAGGGGCAGAGGTTTCTCCTTCCTGTAAAGATCACTTGCTCCTGTGCCACATTACCTGTAAAGACCTCTTGGTACCACGTTACCCCTGAAAATCCAGCCCACAGGATCAAGAGAACACCCCTCCATCTCAGTTTTGGGAGAGGCCGCTCCAGCAGAAATCCATCTTTTCACAATAGTACAGCAACATGTATCATTGTGTTATAACTTCTTTGGGATGGGATGTGTGTATGTATGAGAGAGAATGAAAGTGCATCATTTCCTTTGGCATTGTGTCATTGCACTCTTCCACCCTGAAAAGTACTGAAGTTTTGAGACTGGAGAGAAGAAATGTCTGCAGAAGAGTAACTGTCTACTGAAGGCCCTGCTGAAGAGGGAGTTCTAACTCATTGTCAGCTGGTGTTTCTTCACACCACAAGGAGCTGGCCACAAAAGTTGTTAAATCTTGAGAAAATTGAAAGTCTCTGATCTGTTTAGCTCTAGGAACAGCTGCTGAGTGGTTCAAGGGAGAGGCTGTGGGAGTTGCCTGTTCCTTGCATCTGACCTCTCTAGAAATGTTTCCCAATTCCTGGCTTCATAAGATGTCATGTAATACTGAACTATCCTACTGTTCACATGTAATGGGAAGAAGGAAAGAGAGAGAGATATAAAACATCTGGCATGGTTTAGTGGGAGGTGTCCCTGCCCATGGCAGGGGGGTTGGAACTAGATGATCTTAAGGTCCTTTCCAACCCGAACTATTCTATGATTCTATGATTCACCCAGTTTGAGTTTTTGCTTCAGCCAGTGGCTGGAAGAGGAGGTTCAGAACACAGTGCCTTTAACACTCCTAGCGAACAACCCTTGTGACAGGAAAAGTCATGGTGATTCCACATGAAGGCTGGCCAGAACTTCCAAGTCTTTCCTAGCTGGAGATGCTGGGGACAATGACAATCACCAGGTCTGCGTTAGTCTTTTTCTAGCAGCCTGGTTCCATCCAAGAGTTCACCCACCATCTGTAGTTAAACACAGACGCTGCGCCTCAAGCTTAGGATGAGAAGATGATCTATCTGTATCCTCTGTCTATATTTCTGCCCAGGAGTCCATTTCCCTCTATAAAATTCATCTACTGTTGTTGCTGTACCTACACCACAGCAGGTCTCTAGAATCCTTAATGATCTTGAATATTTTCTGCCTCAGCCTCAACATATAGCATGAGATGGTCTTTGGTGCTGATTTGTTTTCCCCTGCATGTGTGTAATTCTGACTGTCATCAGTTTTAATTCCAACCCAGTTTTATTTCAAAGGTTATCCGTCAGCAGTACATGAGGAAAGTTTCTTTGCTACGAGTGAGAAAGAATGTGAATCATAAATGAGATAAAATACATAGGCATTTATTTCAGTGCTGCTTGTCCATATTTGATTTATTTTTCTTCCTTTTATCTCTGGATATCAAAAAGCAAAAAAATGCTGAGAATGCCACATCCTGTTGAAGTTATACTGACAGAATATTCAGAGCAATCCACGGCAACAGCTGTATTGCCCATAGACCTTCAAGCAGAAAATTGTACATCATCTCAGACAATGATGGCATTACAGACTGACACAAAGTTCACGGTGGGAATCATCGCTCAAGTCCCCTCGTTTGTGTGCACAAGAACCATGCTTATAATATTGCTGTAACATAGCACTTTGCATCTAATTTAAGCAGTACTGGGGCTTTTGTTTGTCTTACAAGGTCTAACCTAAAGACAAAGAACGCAGTCCAGCCTGAAGTTTATGAGACGTTACCAGACATTTATGTTCACACATACACACTCCGTCAGAGGAATTTATGGCCATTACGATGTTCTCTAATGAGTACAAAATGAGACCATTACGTATTCACTGAATTAGTTTGACAGATTTTCATTTAAATATAAAAAACCTTCTAGTCTTTAGAGAACAAAAGAAGGGCTTTGTTTCCAGTGCGGTTTTTGAATCTGCTTTGCTGGAGCAGGACGTTGGGGGTGACAACTGGAGGGAGATGATTTAGTGTGAATAATTCTCATCTTTTGATTTCATGTTGCCATTTCTTTGCTGCTTTTCCAGTTCCTCTGGAGCACCTTGGGGAGAGCTGCATGATGTCGCACTTCCAGTTGCAGCCAGGGAAATCCAAGTGAGAACTTGGCCTTTCCAAAATGTGAAGGATGCTTTGAGATTTGAGGGGATTGAGGGAATTCCAAGAATATTAGACTGCTGCTGTGAGCTGGAGTGAGCTTTAGTCTCCAAACCTATTAGCTCACTCTGTCTCACTGTTGGTCTAGTTCTTTGGCCTAACATTTTTAATAAATGTTGGGAACTGGAATGATAAGCTTGCTTACAGATTTATGATGCCATTTTAACAGCTCCATGCATTAGAAAGGCTTCCAGAGTAGAACATGGGCCTTGAAACACGGCAGACAAGTAATGCTGGGACTTAATCTTGATGCTGGGACTCCACTTGATGTGTGAGCCTATTCGTTTGTGCTCTTTAGTTGAAAATGTTTTCTCAAATGCCTGCTTTTGAAGATTGCCTGTGATTCCATGTCTCATAGGATGAAGTGTGAGAGAGCACCATACTCTTTAGCATCCTGCAGTGAACAGTGTGTTGGTGAGGATCCTGGAGCTCATAAAATCTTTTCTCATCTTTATAGCTGTCCCCTGAGAGCATCAAAACCCAGGTGAAGTTGCTGTGGGCTCAGACCCATCACTATAACGTATGATAGCCTGGATTCTTCTTGAGCGTTTCTGGAAGAACTAATACAAATACAGCTATGTCTGTAGCTGTACAGCTCACCTGCTGTAAGCTTAGTGGTGTGGAGTGGTCTTTATCCATGGATGAAGTGTGGATATTAATGAATATTATGTGCAGTGTCTTTATCTGTGCATACAGGCATTTTTTAGGCAGGATTAGACAACATGTTGGTGAATAAATGCAGTTGTCTGAACGTGGGTTAGTGACCCACACTTGGAGTCACCCACATGCCATAGGAGAAGGAAACATTAGAGAGAACGTGCTGCAAAAGTAGCTGCTACCCATGTGGAGAAAGATTGGCATTTCAGCAGGAATCACATTTTGAACCTGTTTTGGAAAGGTGTATTTTGTTCATCAGCACTCCGAGCCCTCAGCAGCCATGGGTCTCTACCTATTTTTTTCTGCTCTGGGCTTAGCAAAGAAAGTGTCTCATCCCTATGTTGTGGACCTACAGATTTCCCCTTTGTCTCTCACTTATAAGCAGGCATGATACCATGAAAAAAGGCAGATAGCTACCCACCCCCTTCCCCAGCTTTCTAACTTTTATGGTATTTCCTTAATAGGACAGTTTTGGCAGTCCAAATTTTTCAAAGTGGGAGAAAGCTCCTTCCATCATTTGACCCTGCAGATTTCTGCAGGCTGAGTGGGCAGCTCTGGCTGGCAAAACCTGCTCATGGAAATGTTTGTTCTCATTTCAGGGACACAGGAGTTGCACAGTAGCATCTTTAAGCCTCCTCCTTAGTGTGATTGCATTCTTTATATTTTTCTATAAGCATCAATAGGACCCTGTGGGGAAGAAGCACTACGGGTTCTACCCTAGCAGTTGTCTCCTGCAAACGAGATGCATTTGGGCTACAGGGAAAATAGCATGGTGCATATATGCAAATATGAGTGAGAGCGACTTGGGACAGAGAGCAAGCCACAAGGTAGGTAGTGCACAAAACTGTGTCTCTGGAAATCTCATCTCATTTGTGGTTGGTGTAGTCTAAGAGTAAATCTTCTCTTTCTATTGTGCCACATTTCTGTGTGGGGGCAGATTTGTTTGTGGAATTATTTCATTAAAGAGGTGAGCCTAGCTTCAGGAAATGGCACAATTCCTTGCCTGTTATTAGCAAATACATAAAGTATGATCATAGGTACCATTTCTTCTTTGTCTGGAGGGGAGCTGAAGGAATGTGTCTTTGCTCCACAAGCTGTCAGTCTATGTCAGATGTTGCAGTGGCTGTTGGTGGCAATACAATGTCATTGGTTAGAGATCTTTTTCACCTTAAATACTTTTACCACATGGAACAAGACAAACTTTGCTATACGATCAGCTCTCCAGAGCAGCAGCCACACTAATACTTGTCACTTGTGTGCTCACCCCAGGTAGTGGCACCCTAATGCATATTCTCCCTTTGCACCTATCTTCATAGAAGAGCCCAGGTGGTGAATAGCAGGTTTTGTGATAGCTTGGATGTTATCATGGGACACCTTCAGATAACAGTACCTCCTTTCCCAAGTCCCTTACTGGCTTTGTTTCTTCCCAACACAGCAACTAGTTAATCTTAAACAACCTTGGGCTGGGCCTGGCCCTGAAAAATGTCTTAACTGAATTTGCATAACAGAGACCATCTAAAATACAAAACATTTTGAAGGTTAATAGTATTTTAGCAACATATGAATGACCCTTTCTAAAAGAAAAGGTTTTCCTTTTAACCTAGTGCTTTGTCTCTAGTGTCATTAACAAAGGGAGCTCCAGAGTACATAGAACTGGCTCCTTTCAGTTATGTACCTGGCCAATAGTACACCCTGGAGACTGATTCTTGTTTCAGTTCTGCATTTTTTAGGGTTTTTCCCTAATATCATCTTGCATCAGCAAGTTCTGTTTCTCAGAAACATGGCCATCAGAGAAAAAGAGGTGGGTTTTTTTTCATTTTAGTTATAGGATTTCTCTTTGGAAAGGTTAGCAACAGCCACACTAGCCTGCTCTGTACCTTTTCTTGTGCCTTTTCCACATCTCTTCTGTCTGCAGTCTTTTGTCCTTCAGTTTATTCTTCTTTTTGTACTGTATATGCTCTATTGGCATCACTTCAGCTGTGGTTTTTGTTCCTGAATTGGTTGGGAGACGCAGCTTTTGTCAGTGATTCCTAAAGGAATACTTGCTTAATTTTGTTTCTGTTTTTTAGAGGCTACGTGTTGGCCTGGTCATCTCTATGATAAGCACTAAACATAACAATTTCCAAGGACATTTCTGTACCTCTTAAAAGTCAACTTCAGGTGTCCCCTAAAGACCCACATGTATATCCAGCATATCCAAACCAAAACTCCTTGGATTATGGTAGATTTGGATTGCTCTAGGCTTCGATTACACACCTCAGGTCTGCCAACTAGTACAACAGGTTCGTGCCCTCAAAATATCTAAAGCATCTAGTTGATTCATAACGAGCCGTTTGTCCCCCTTGCCTTGTCCTTCCTGGAGATTGCCAGGTTGGCTGCTAAAGTCAGGTAAGAACTGACCTTTTCCTTGACCTTGCTGTGCTGCAAGCACAGTGCTTCTTATGTTCCACTAGGGAACCAAGTGTTTTCATTCCGTGTTGTTTAACTCTTATCTTCCTTTCCTGGCGCAGGCCTTTTTAAAATGATCCAAGAAAAAGGTGTTTGGGCGTAATGATATATTACTGCTATTGGAATTTGAATTTCAAATTATTCCTGTCAGAGAGGCCGTACTTCTGGAAGAGGATCAGAGGCTGCTCCTTCTAGTACAGCAGACAAAGCAGGAAATGATAAGCCAGCCCTTAACAAACTCATAACTAAACATTTATTTTGAGCCACAGTGGAAGAGACCCAGACTCATAAATCAACCTATTAAGCCTTCAGACATAAGTTTTTGGAACCTCCTAGGCATTTCTTTTTTCTGATGCTGATAAGAAATCTTTTAAGGGTGCAAGCTCTGTGATACCATTAAGGACAAGAGTGAGTGATGTTGCTCCAGGCCTTGAATGAAGGCAGTGATTGACCTTACCCCTCCGTACCAGCAAATTCAGCTCTGAATATTTATTACACATAAGCACAAACTGAAGTGAGGTACCAGTTCATCAGGAAGCAGATGTAGCCATGTGTAGAATAAGTGCCATTCCCTGAACTGTTTAAAGGAGGTACATTGAAAAAAGCAAACCCTGGCAGAGCCAAATAAATTATTTCAGAGCAAACAAATGCCCTCACTTAATGTATCCCTTGCCCCCATTCTTTAACAACATGGAAGCAGATGCTGATACTTCCTAAAATTATATATTTTTATAGAGATCTTGATGGATACTCTGGACTAACCTTTTCCAGGCCGTAACTGTTTTCCAGGAACAGCTGGCAGAGCATATACCAGAAGTGGCCAGAAGTGTTGGCTGCAGTGCATGTCCCAAGAGCTCAGCTTTAGCTGTCAATTAGAACACACCCTCTTAGATCTTTGTGTGCCACTGCTTCAGCTTCTTGGAGAGACATGGGGACCATGACTTTGTCTTATTTTGCTTCCTGGATTACTAGTTAGGTGTGTAAGAAGATGTCAGGAAGTGTCCTTGCGGAGTGCAATCCCTTTGAAAAAGGTTTTCAGGGGCTGGGCCTCTGTCTAGCACTGCTCATGTGGATAGGACCTCCATACTGCCTTTTAGTGATTTTAGACTCTGAAGGTTAAGCATAGCCCAAGCGAGTGGGGAAAGCATCTATTGTCTTTTTGCAGTTCAGTTCTGCACCATGGAGGACAGGAGGCCTTTTGGTGTGTCTGAAATTGAGCCCTTCCATAAGGCCTGTGTGCAGTCTTAGTACATGGGCATATCTTGTGCTCTGCAGAGACAGCAAGCCTTCAGGTGAAGGGTTATGGGCAAAGAAAAATGCAAATTGTCTGCACTTAACATCATTTAAATTTGGGAGTCAGGCAGCTAGTATTATTTTTCACTGTTTACCCATCTCTAATTCCCTTGGAAGCTTGAGGAAAGAATAATTAACCATCTTTTTGGCTATATACCAAAAAGATATATACCTCTTTCCTCATAGAGAACATTAAAATAAGGGCCTGTAGTTACATTGTATAAAGTCTGATTAGTAGGTATACAATTTCAGACTCCTGTTGAGTTGATATAATGATGGGTAACTGGTTCCTCTTGCGCAATTTTGTGCAACGTGGTGTTTTGTTTTGTGCAGGTGCTGGCCAGAAGCAAAGAGAAAATGCACAGGCAGCTTAGCAATGCAAAGGTATGCCACTGGGCCCATAGCAAATGGGGTGAGATCTTGTGATTTTGGTGAAGTGATGTCCATTTAACCTAGTGTCTTTCTACCCATAGAACAGGTTTTACATCAGCCTGAATTTTTTAGCAATATGTTACTGGCTTCTCTCTATTTAGGCTGGAGCTAAAGTCACATTCTGTGCTCTCAGTCTCCCTACTTGCAGGGCTGGCTGGTAGGAGAGCAGAATTTGAATCAGATTGTCATTGCTAAGCAGAAAAGAGTTTTCACCTTTATTTGGAAGTGTCAGGGAGAGATAAGCTCAAGTATTAGAGGGCTAGGATGCCTGGTGTTTCACTACTGCTGTTGGCACATACTGTGAGATGAGAGGCAAGACGTTTACTTTTGTGTATGTGCATTTCTCTGTCTGGGAGGTGTTCTGACGGTCCTTCCTAAGGTGAGGGATGTTATGAGGCTTAATTGCCATGTGCAAAGCACTTTGCAAAATACATTGCACCACAGAAGGTATGAAATGTCAATTAAAAGGGAAAAATAAGGTCTTTCTAATTTTCAGATGTATGTCTTCGTACATCAACTTGGTCACTGTAACTGCAGCCCAGGAAATTTTCCTGCTAAGTAGATGGTGAGAACTGTTTCTTAGCAAAAGAAAATACCACCTTCCTCAGCCACAGTCACCCAAGAATGAGCCTTTGAAACAAAAAAGAGAAACAGATTCTTCATTTTTCTCCCTCCCACCCAGCCTGTGAGAGCCCCCACATGTTCAGCCCCATGTGTCCAGGAGCAGGAAGCCACCAGTTACAAGGAAGGGCAAGCAGGACATTGCTGGTGGTGATGAGAATCCTAGAATGATTTGGGTTGGAAGTGACCTTAAAGCTCATCCAGTTCCAAACCCCTGCCATGGGCAGGGACACCTTCTACTAGAGCAGGTTGCTCCAAGCCCTGTCCAACCTGGCCTTGGACACTGCCAGGGGTGGGAATGTTTGAACTTTGTGCAGCTGGAAGGATGCCATGACTGCAATGCCAGGAGGCTAGTTGTGATATCTCTCCAGGGCCTGGAAGGTGGGGGCTGTGGTCACAGGCCAGTGTATGACCTCTGTCTCTTCCCCATGTCCTGACTGGTCTGGTGCCCTGAGCATTACAAACTTGGCTTGCACTTCCTCCATCTCTAAAAATATGAGTAACAGAGCACCCCAGGTACCTGTAGCTTTCCATAAGTGTTATAAGCTGTAGGATTTACCAAGTGAAGCTTACACTGTTTGCAGTCTGCTCCTTGCCATCCTAGTAGACTTTCAGCCTACTGGGATGACAGGGATAGTGGCTGGAAGTCTTGCACCATAACCCAGGATCTCTGCTGAGAATCACTTTTACACTTATAATTCTGGCATTTCCCGACCCCTGAGGATTCTGCATCTATGAATCTATGATTCTGTCATTCTGCAGTGTTTCAGCTCTCTCTGGGATTCACCAGAAATTAAGAACACAGCACAAGGCATAGGAGGTAAAGCAGCTCTGCCACAGGGGAGAAGTTAGGGAAATGCAGCTTTGTACCTTCCCTTACGTCTACTTTTGTTTGTTTGAAGATAAATCATAAGCCACAGGGCTGGAAGCCATTTTACAGCTCATGGTGTAGGAATGGGTGGGTGTGGGTGCATGCATTGCTTCAGAGTAAACCAGAAGTAAGCAGGTTTATTTTACATGCTTGTTTAAGAGAACTGTGCTGGGAAAGGAAATGTGAAGAACAACACAGAGTTTGGTTTTGCTCTGCAAATTGTCCATGTGTCTTTTGGGGTATTTTGTTTGTTACGTGGTTTACACAGATAAAGCAGAGCTAGTCACTAAAAGCAGGTTGCAGGTGAGACTTGTCCATTGATGGAAGTAGTGAAGCAAGGGCTTCTTCTCCCACACGTACTGTTTAAGGAAGCAGCAGTAAGTGCTGAAGCGACCCTGTGAGTTGCTGTGAACAGGACAGAACAGCCTGAGCAGCTAATGGATGTGTAACACTGAGGGGAAACAGCTCTTGTAAACAGTTTTTCCTCTACTACGCTTGTTTCTCCCAGCCTCTCCTAAGGGCTTTTCTTTGTCTTTTCATCCCCTGTGATGCAATGCCAAACAAGGACATTCCTACACAGCACATCCAGCCTGCAATGTGTGGGGGCCACCAGGAAACCACCAGCAGTTCTTCCCAAGGGCTTTTGCCTCACTGAGAAGGACAAATAACTAGAGGAAAAGAAAGCTAAACCAAAGGGATGGACTGGCAAATGTGGAAAAGTCACGATGGACAAAGAGGCTGTGAAAATACCAGTATGTCTGTCCCAGCAGTTGCCAGTGCTAAGGCCTCTTCTCCTTCTGCAGGTTTACATGGGCTGCCCTTATGACTGCAGTGGGACTAATCAGACAGTAAGGATTACTCATGTGAGTAAAAGCTTGCAGGCCTGAAGTGCCAAGTGTTGCTCACACTCACCCTTGTTTTTCCCAGCACTGACTACGCTCTGGAAGATGTGCACAGGAGTATTTTCCAGGGCCCTGAGCTTTTTAGCAGCAGTTGCAAGGTTAATTTGAGCTCTCTTACGACCTTCTGACCCACAACATGCTATGGGGTGTAAGGTGCTTTGTTCTCCTTCCAGTTTTGTCTGAGCCTCTGAGGAATGGGCAGCCTGGGGAGGTAATGTGCTGTCCAGGCAATGAAGAAAAGTCCAGCAACGTCAGCTTTGCTTGACGTTCATGACTGATCCTGAATTTCTGTTTTAGCAGATGGTCAGGTGAAGCAACTCCTTTGCGATGTCCTGTATCTTTATGTAACGGCTTAGTCAACTTCATGACTGGTTCCTACCCAGTGGATACTTTCGATCAGGTCTAGCCCTGCAATGCTTTGTTGAAAAGAAGTGGCTGAAATAAAGGGATTAAGACAAAACACTTTTCAAATAACCAGACATGCATGTGAACTGCATGGGCAGTGAGATGTGCTGGATACAGCCCTGACCTCTGACTCAGGATACTGGCTTCTAATCATTGCTAGTTGTTATCTACATGGTTGTACCTGATAGGAGCTCTGCTTCTGGGTTAGGAACCGACAGTGCTTGCTGCCATAAAAGCAGAGCAAAAGGCAGAGTCAGGCCCTCAGGCAGCAGAAATCTCCCCAAACACCTTGTGGTATCAGGTACTCCCTGTGGTATCAGGTTCTCCTCATACCATTGCAGCTCTGCAGCCTTCAGGGCTGACCCAGCAGGCCACATTCATATGGGACAGAAATGTGTTGCCTGTGAAGTTACAGCCTGGAGTTAGTTGGCTCAACTATATTTATTTTATTAGGTGCATTTGGTGTGAAGTGTTTGTGTTTGAGAAGCACCAAGTGGCTGCGCTGAGAGCTGCTTTGGAAGAGGCCACTACAGTCTGGAGCTGCTCAAGAGACTTGTGAAATGGATGAGCTTAGCAAGTGCTTTCCATCCACCTGTAAGACTCTTCTTGTTTCTGTTTCATGATAAGAAGCAAATGTGATGTTTGGCTGGTTTTGTGATGATTGTACTTTCCATGTCATTTCCAAAGAACTAATTCACAAACATACGAAGAGATGCTCTCAGCTTTGCTACTCATCTCCAGGGTGGCACTGGGTTTGTGCTTTACCTTTTCTTAAAGAAAAGACTTATGCATTTTTTGATAGTTAAGGTGTACATAAAGAAGATCTTAATTTCATTTCAGAGCCATTAAAGTATTTTTTGTCATGGAACTTAATGAGCAGACATCTTTCATCTGACTTACCCCTCTGTGTGTGGGGAATTAGGAGAGTTTGTAACAAATGGCTTCTTTAAAGAATGAATAAGGGTTCAGAGTTACAATAAGCTGCCTAAGAACTCTGAATGATCTTATCTTTTTAATGAAAATGACTCTAGTGTGAGTATTATGCCAGCTCTGAGTTCATGCTGTCACATTTCAGATTCCTTACTCACATTTGCTGTTAGAGCTAGTGTTCAAAGATGGATTCACCAAGGATAAAATTTACTTTGTGAGATTTTTATTTTTCAGGCTCGCTGCCATTTCAGCTTCCCTCCTGGGAAATGATGAGTGCAGTATAATAGCTGCTGGGATTGCTTGCTGGCTGAACAAAGCACTCTTCATTCATGCTGGAGGGAAATGCTTCATGGCTGTGCTTCTGTAAGACACGAATGAGTAAAGTTTGTAAGAGTAATCCAGGAGAAGCATTCAGTGATTGCCTTCAGGAAAATTTCACTGTGATGGTGTGCAGCCGTGGAGCCCTTCCCTGTTCCTGAGCTCTGCCGCTGGTTCTAGTGATTCCTCCTTCTCCTTAAGCAGATACTAAACATCTTGCTAGTCCCTTCTTCTGGAGCAATAGAGAGAGATGGGGTAAAGGCTGGAAAGAGGATCCTTGGGAATTGTCCACACATCTTATGTCCATGCCTCAAAAAAAACCCCTAAAAGGCAATTACTTGACTGCTAGCCTGTGTGTTTCAAGGTTAAGCCAAGCAGAATTCCTGATGTCTCAGGGCCTAATCTCTGAGAGACATCCTATGGATTACTTGCTTTTATCACCAGACACACTGGTAGGTCCAGGGGACTTTAGTGATGTTTGTTCCCTAAGAGCCAGGGCAGGATTTGCTCCTTAGGTCAGGGGACCAGCCTGCCTCTTTGCCAGATTGGAAGCACAACCTTTCCAACCAGTTTGTCAGCTCAATTATTTAGCAACCTGCTTGGTTTATGCTATAAAACCCAGCTCCTGCATTGAATGTAGATTGCCAGAGGGCACAGGAACAACGGAATGAGCTGCTTTAAATCTTCTGCATAAACTACAGCAGGCCTTAGAGATGTAAAAAGGAGGTTTCTCTCTAGCTGATAGATTTATTCTCAGCCGCATTCCTGTGGCCCCAGTGGAGGAAACAGGCTGAGCAAATGGGGCAGAATACAGCCCATGAAATGTGGTTAGAATAGTGAGAGCTCAGAGCAAAGGGCAAAACACGTTCTGCATGGCTGGGGGATTAAAGTCAGACTGACAAACAACAGGGGCTTTAACTGCCCGCAGATCTTTCACCTGACAGTGTTTTTAAACCTGTTTGGACTCTAACAGAAATGAAGGTGAATTAGAGGGAGATTTTCCTTGAAACCTGGGCTAAAGAGACTTGAAGATGTTAATACTCACCTTGGGCTCAGATCCCCTAATTTTAGTGAGCTGCTCAAGGCCTGCAGACCATGAGGTTTTTCTTACTCACTTTACTCACAAGTATGCAGTTAAAGGCAAGCCCAAAATGCATGATTTACACTTCAGTCTGGCTCTGATCTGTCCCAGAGTTTGGAGATTGCTCAGCTCATCATTTCATTGCCTTTGTCACTTACAGGGGATATTCACTGGGCTGCTCAAGCAAAAGGGCAGGCTGCCTACAACTGGGAGTCTAGAGTGCAATGCAAAGTGCAGGCAAAGGAGTCCAGCAATGCATTTCACAGGCAGTGCTGCTATGAATGTGATCAGCAGATAGGAAGGCTTACCAAAATAAGTGGTTCCCAAGTGACTGAATCCTGTGCACTGCCATATATTCTGGTTTGATCCAGCAAAGCTTTTAAGATCATGATCAGCTTTGAGAATGTGAGTAGCTGCACTGCAGTGATGTGGATTACCTCTGTGCTGGTGCGGGGACAGCGCTCGCAGCCTTGCAGGATCAAGCCTTGGATTGAGGGCCCATGTGCTGGAGGAAAGAGAGAGGTGGCAATCCTGTCACAGAGTAGCACCCTGGAATTTCGGGCAAAAGCACATTGGGCTTTTTAGTTTAATGCCAATATGCCTCATGTCCTCAAACTCTGCAAGCCAGCATCAACAAAGGAGGCTAAAATCTCTAACGCCAGTTTCTGTTATTTGCTGACAGCAATGTCAGGCACAAACCCAAATTCTTTCTGGGTGTCAGGTAAGTCAAAGACTGTAGAGTGCCCCAGAAGGGGATTCTTGGGGATTTATGTTCCATCAACAAGACGAGTGATGATTAAAGCCTGAATATTTCTGCTAAGCTGGGAAACAAAGAAGGACAGTCTTAATTCCTTAAATTCCTCATGCCAGGCTGTAAAATATATTCCATTCATGCCTGTGTCTTGCTGCTTGTTCTCTCTGTGTCTCTTTCTTCAGCATTCATCCACCTGTTTGTAACCAGCGTCCTGCAGGTTCTCAGGGCAGCTTTCTTCTCAGCTCTCTCTGCCCTTGGCGCTGTTGCTTTGACACTGAAGCCTTGTTGTCTGCCAGAGACAGTACATTAGAGCTCCCTGCCTTGCCCAGCTCCCATAACTTCATTCCTGGAAAGTTTCTGAGTTTCCCGGGTGATAAAACATGAGCAACATTTGCTCTGACCTAGATCATTTCTGAAGGCATTCAGCCCTGTTTTGTTATGAAGGTTACTCAGGGTGGGTGGTGGGGCATGAGAATTCCCAGGAATGGCAATTCCTGAGAAGTGTCAGGAAGTCGCTGCCTGCACCTTTTACTCTGTGGGATTGTTTTGATCAGGTTTTGAGTGGATGCTAAAAAATACATCTGAAAAGCTGGATGATAAGAGACACCCAGAGAACAAATCAGCATGTTCCAAGATTCCCTGTGGCTGCCTTTCCCCAGCCCTCACCAAAAAGGGGGGGAAAAGGAGGAAAGTTAAAAAATTGCAAGCCCCAGCTCTGTATGTGTAGCAGCTGTCAAACTGTCACAGATCCCTACTATTATAGCTTGGGTTAGAATACTATAATAGTGGAGTGTTTGCTAGGCTTGTAAAAACCTCCAGCTATCCACTGGAGACCAAGTTAATGAATTAAGCAGGACCACTTAAAACTGTTAAAAAACCCTATAAAATGACCCCAAAATACCCACCAAGTAAATAACTGTGGAAAGTTGTGGGTTGACTGCATGGAATGGTTTTTGGCTTTTTTTTCTTTGCTCTGCATTATTTATCCCCTCAAAATTAATACTGTATGCATGATGGGTAGCTTGTCAGAGGTGGCTTTACAGAGACTTATAGGGCAAGTTCACTAACAGTTCTCAAACAATTACTTTGGAGTCTGATTCTGTTCTCATTGATTCTGGAGTAAATGGGAAATAATTATGTGCACTGCTTGACTGTTTGCCTAGGGAATAATACGACCTTGACTATCTTATCTTTGTGTCACAGGTCACTCCAGCTACTCTCAGTCATTTTATCTGTTTTTTACTACATTTCTTGTGCAGAAGGATCTTCTGCTGGCATCAATGTATTGGCTTCAGTGGTGACATGGTGCATGTCTGCTCCCAGCCCCTGCTCATGGGAGCAGCATCACTTTCATTAGAATTCAAAAAGCTTCAGCTTTGAACTTTGGAAATGTTCAGTCTCAGGTCCCATCTTCAAAGAAAATAATAATCATTAAAAAGACCTCCTTAATGGCTTAAATAAAATACTGGAACTGAACCAAAGCCCTAGTTCTGACAACTTGCTTTTTCACTTTTTTGTAAATATTATCTATCTATAACCAACCGTCTACCAGTGGTAACATAGGTGGGTCTGGCAGTCCCGAACCCACCAGACAAACTGGACACAGCGGCTGGATCTCTGTGACGAGATCTGGCCCCTCAACCCTTTTGGAAGTTGGGGAAAAACACATGGAAATTTGGAGACTAAAAGCCAAAATACTTCCATCCTAGGTGGCTTGCTTTTTCAATCTCTTTAGTAGAAGCCTGGGTTTCATGATGAGATGTTATGCCACACGTTTCATCACAGTTTATCTGCCCAGAGAGAAGCCGTAGGCCATCATGAGAGATGTTTCCAGATCAAACCTGGTAACTAAATAGCAGTCTTCACAGGACAGTGTGGTGTCATTTCCCAGTCCCACCTAGTTGGATGGCACTGGCTTTCTTCATGAGAATAATCACAATATTTGCTCAAAACAAAGCATTTACTTTTTGTTTGTAACTTAATTTCCTCTCAGAAACACATGAAAACTTCGTAACTGGATCATTTAGAGCCAGATCCTATTATGCACATTGACTTTGCCTTCCATGAACCTTTCCAGCACATTGGCAGCTCCTGCCATCATGGCTGAAGGTCATTCTGCACCATCTCTGCAGTCAGGAAACAGGAAGGTTCAAGCTAATATTATGCCAAATTAACAGAGGGTTTTAATGCAACATCAGTTATGTATGAGTACTTGCAAAAGGAATCCTGGTCCTGCTTCAAGGAAAGCTCTTGGGCGTGTACTTGAGGCTAATGTAAGTACAAGTGCTTTCTTGTGTTGTGTCTTGGAAGTGATGAATGCCAAGTTGCCTTCATTTTCCCCAAACCTGCTTTAAACATTAAAAAAAAATACAATTGGCTGTCACAGATAACTTCTCCTGCGTAAATTTTGTCATAGTGGCAGTAAGGCAGACTGAAGACAGCCATCAAAGAAATCTTAGTAGGGGTTTTACACTGTGATATGCAATGAACTGGTGAAGAACTTATATGATGTGACACTGTGAAGCTTCACATTTCATTATTAAACCTCTTCAGGAGGTGAAGGAGCTTGCAAAGCTCTCTCAGTATCACTGTTTTAAACAAAATACATCACCCAAGTAGATAGTTCTGCAGGAGAAGGATTTATGTGAGGTCTGGTGACTAAAGGCAACTCTGGTTCTGATCTTTGGGAGTAACAAGTTCTTTGCCACTGAGATGCCCTCCTTGAGAAACCATTTTGCCACCAAAGAATCAGGATTTTACTGTGCTACTGATGGAAGGAGGTGGAATGTTAGATGGGAACCTGTGCCCTCTCAGCAAACACTTGATTTTCTTTTAGAAGAAAAATGCCATTTTCCATTTGGTTACAGTTTGTGAGTCTGCAAACCCGGTTTGCTCAGCAGATCCCTGTACAAAGCAAGGTGGGTCACTCTCCTTTCCAGACAGACACCTCAGCTGCCTGCATTGAGGAGAGCATGTAAGCCTGTAAGTCTTATTATAGTGGACTTCAGATCATGCTGCAGATGAAGCATGTGCACAGGATGTAGGAATGTGCTCCATGGCCAATGCCAGCTTCAAGCACCTTCCCCAGTTAGCGTTCAAAAGCAGAAGCTGACAGTTTTTTCCATGTTCAGGATGAAGGGGAGGTTCATAAGAAAAGATCATGCTCCTATTCTGTGCTGCATCAAAATTAGAAATGAGACTTCTCTACACAAGGGTCCTGAGTGCTGGTCAAGATAGGCAACTGAATGAAGAGTTGTGTTAAGTAACAGAAAGGTTTCAGCTGAGTGTAGAATACTGACAAAGGTGCTCACTGACATGTTTGCCTAAGTAGAATGCACTTCTGAAAAAGAGATGACACAGCATTTATAAGAGATCATGGTCCCTTTCTCTTACCATGAGAAGTGTCTGAATCAGAGCCTGACCGTGTGTTCTGCAGGCAGAATAATTTGGATTAAGAAGCTAAGTGCTGCTTTTATTTTGCAATAAAAGGATGTTTACACTGCCTTGAGATGTTCTGTCTCTTTCTCTGTGGTTGGAAGGCCTTTGCTTCCATCATTGTTAACTAGCTTTAGTTAATTCCTTGGAGTCATACAATGCCTTTCCTGGTTATGTCTTGTGTATCAAGATCCACACTTTATTTTCAGCATCATGGTTACCTTAGCCACTGCTTCTTAGATGCGCTATTCTTGGAGGCATTCAAGGCGAGGCTGGATGTGGTGCTGAACAACTTGATCTAGTTGAAGATGTCCCTGCTTATTGCAGGGGGATTGGACTAAATGACCTTTGAAGGTCCCTTCCAACCCAAACTATTCTATGATTCTTACTTGACATCATAAGGGTTCTCGACTATTTCAGAAATGATGCCCAATGAAGTTTAAAGAATAGCATGTGCTCAGAGATGCCCAATATTAGCATCACCATGCCCACCATTAGCATCACCATGCCCAACTACCTGAATTGAAGCCAGTGGCAGAGACAGATCCTGCTTTTCCTCCCACATTTTATGAAAGCTTGCAAATTCTGACCATTGAGCATGAGTTAGAGGACATTTCATTTCCCTTTCAGGAGTGCTGTTCACAATGGTTTACCTTTGAGATATGAGATGTGAGTCAGTACCCTTCCATGTCTGCCCTGTCATGTCTTGTTTAATTGCAACATTACACAAAGCCCCTGTGTGTGCATGGACAGATGGTGTTAATACAATCAAGACAAATTCTAAGGCAAAATCTAATGCCTACAGTGTTTGAGGAGATCTCACCCAGCAAACCATCTTGTTGTGAAGTAGTAGCAAGGACGTAGTTGGCATCCATGGTCATTGTTAATCCAGGGTGTAGCTGCTTTTAGCATTAACAGGTTCAGAGGTGTATACGATGATGAGGGAGGACCCACACTTGGTAATTTGACAGAGCAATTGTCTGCCTGGCAGTCTAGTGAACAAATGTAATTAAAAACATTCCTGTCTCCAGCACAAGGCTTGTGAATCTGTCTTGGCTGTCTGTAATTAGTGTTGCTGAGTGGGTATATAGGTTTTGGAATAAGATTATTGGTACTTCCCTTTCTTATGGTCCTACTGTTTTCATAGAATCACAGACTGGTTTTGGTTCGAAGGGGCTTTAAAGCTCATCCAGTTCCAGCTCCCTGCCATGGGCAGGAACACCTTCCACTAGACCAAGTTGCTCCAAGCCTTGTCCAACCTGGCCTTGAACACTGCCAGGGATCAGGCAGCCACAGCTCCTCTGGGCAACCTGTGCCAGCGCCTCAGCACCCTCACAGGGAAGAACTTCTTCCTAATGCCTAATGTAAATCTACCCTCTGTCAGGTTAAAGCCATTCTCCCTTGTTCTGTCCCTACAGGCCTTTGTAAAAAGTCCCTCTCCAGCTTTCTTGTTGGCCCTTTTAGGCACTGGAAGCTGCTCTAAGGTCTCCCTTGAGCCTTCTCTTCTCCAGGCTGAACAAGCCCAGGTCTCTCAGCCTGTCTCCATAGCAGAGGTGCTCCAGCCCTCAGAGCATCTTCATGGCTTTATGGTGGCATGTTCCTTGGGATGTCTGGAGGAGTTCAGTATCAAAAGCGACCAGGGAAGGAGCAGAGCAGGAAGCAATGTAAGCAGGTTTAAGATCAAAGGAGAGCACTGTCCTGCTGCTTGTGTACTCTTTAAAGAAAACACTCTGAATTTCGGCACCTCTTTAATGAAGTTTAAGGTAGAATGATCTCCTGTTAGTGATATAATGAGAAGACATAGACCCCTTGCATGAGGAGGGGAAAAGAACCATAAATTTAGCAAATACACACTGTCCCAGGACAGCAAGAGGGCAGGGCAAAGCTCACTGCCCAGAGAGCCCTGTTAACCATCCTAACCCTCACCTACAGGCCAAGCTTTCAATCAAAAGGGATCGTTATCTTTTTCCTTCTTTTCCACAACCGTGTGAATGGCTGAGCAGGACTCTTTGAAGTAAGCCATGTCTGCAAACTGCTCTGTGCTTTTGAAACTCAGGCCATGAATTTAGGCACCTCTTCGTAAAGATCGTTATCTATAAATTAGCAGTGCTTCAGCTTCCCTATCTATATGACAGGTCAAATGATTGCTTCTTTCTTTAGGGTCTCAAACAGGGGGAGTGGAGCAGAAATGGCCTTATCTTGTGGGAAAACCTTGTTTAACTTCATGTGGATGGGTACATGATGGACCTGAGCCACTCTTTTTCAGAATATAATAAGGAATGTAATCCTTTTCATAAATGTTTCATAATACACTCTATGAGAAAATTAATTATTTGATAAAATAGCATAAAATATGCATAGAAAGGTTATCATGTGTGATTCATCAAGGTGACCTTTTCTCATAACAATTCCCATATCTGCCTTTCTCTGGGTTTCTTCTTCTCTCTGGTTTCTCTGTCATTTCTGTTGGGGCTCCTTTATTCATTTCATCAAATTCTCCCTGACTTTTTCATCTCTCTCTTCCTCCCCGGGGCAGGTGAGAAGCAGCAGCAGGGGAGGAGGAGAGGGACCTGTGTGACAGCAGCTTTTTCCCAGTCATCAGCCCTCCAGTATCACTCCATCCAGGGAAGCAAAAGACTTCCCCAGGATTGATTCTCATGACTAGAGGAGGAAAGGCAGCATCTGAAGAGGCAGTATCTGAGACAGGAAAGACCAGGCTATTACCCAACCATAGCCTTTAGTTCCCAATGTAAGGGCTGGGTGGAGAGCACCTGTAGGTGTGGTTGTGAAACTGGCAGTAAAATGTGTTTCCAATCTCTTTACATGAGTAGTAGAGATCACACACAGGGTAACTGATCAAAATCAGAGAAGATGTGAGAACTGCTGGTATTGCCTCTGTTTCTTTGTATTACCATTTCCAAAGGAGCTGTGGCACCAGGGAGAAACTGAAATAGGAGCTTTCATAGTAATTTGACAGAACATTTAAGGCTTTGAAGGAAGTGTCAGTATAAGGCTGGAATATATCATCACTCCTTTGTGCAAGTCTGTGAGGCAGCACTGATCTGTTTGAGCTCTGACAGCTCAGGATCACTGAAACACAGGACCTGCCATTAGCTTCATAGCAGATGACTGTGCTTTTCTAAGATGCAACAAACAAGCCAGCTTTTCCATCTTGCATCCCTTCTGCTTTTCCTTCACTGTTTTAGTCATATTGCTCTCCTTTACTCTCATCTCATCAGCTCAGTGCCTGCAGCCCTGAGTTACTGCAATATGAACGTCTAACAAGCTGTGGCTGTCTGACCGCTGGCAAGTGGAGCTCTGTCATTATTACTACCTGCCTGTTAAAAGGGTGAGCAAGGCTGGTTTCTTCTCTTTCCCTGCCTCTGACCTGCCATCACATCCTTCAGCACTGATGGTGAAGGTACTTCACGCTCCTTGCAGAGAACGGCCTCCTGGCAGAGCACACAATGCAGACTAATCTGCATGTCCTTAAGAAGATCCTGGCCTTCTGGACTGCATCGCAACGGTGCGTACCCCAGCTCCACAGCTTTGCTGCTCCTGTGCAATTTTTACAGTCAGTTTGGCATTTTACACCCCACTTGGGCATACCACGTCTTTTGTGAATAATTCCCTGGCAGACCTTTTGCTGTGGCTTCCTCATCTGTAATGAAAACTTTTGCTCCCTTTAGCGACAGTTGAAGGCAATTCACTGCATCTTGTTTTGTCTGGCTTGTTTTGTGAGGGATTGGATATTCTCAGACCTGGTGAGCTGGGATGCTGCATTTTGCTGTTACCTCTCATTTCTGTTTCTTCTTCTTCTAAGCATTAACCTGTATAGGTCAACACAGTTGAATCTGTTGTACTGATACAACCAGCTGTGCACAGCAGATCCAGCCTACTGCAAGCCCTCTAGCAGCAGCCTGTGAATGGCACTGTCAATCGGATGCTTTGTTTTCTTCCTTTGCGTCATGCTCAGTCCCTGCAAAGGCTCTGTACAGTCTCCATATTGTGACAAGGTGTGTTTCCGTCATTGAATGTCTTGTTATAGATGATAAGTTGATCAGAATAGCATCATATCGCAGTTGGGCATATTACAGGTGGGCATTTTGCCATTCGGACAAGTCATGTGCTCACTTGGGTTGCGTGTTTGATCAGCAATAATACGAAGTACATGATATTTGTTCCTTTTCTGTTGGTCTGTTTATTCAGGGGCTGTGTATGCTACTGAACCATAGAATCACAGGATGGTTTGGGTTGGAAGGGACCTTAAAGCTCATCTAGATCCACCTCCCCACCATGGTCAGGGACACTTTCCACTAGACAAGGTTGCTCAAAGCCCCGTCTAACCTGGCCTAGTAGTTGAAGTGCTAGAAACTTCAGAGAGATCTATTTTCCAAACTTCACATTGAATTTTCAATCTTCCAGGTGCAATTCTAAAAAACAATCAGCTTTGCCTTTGCAGAGATACAGAAATGACCATGGTGGAGAGATGTATTTTCACCCAACAGGAGTTAGGACCTAATGATACCAGGTATGGAGCATCCTTGCTTTATAAGAACAACACATCTTATAATTTAATCTTGACTTTATAGAATTACAGGGCACCTTCCTTTTCTGCCAGGGCACTCTGCCTGCTGGTGTCGCCATGCTTGGTACACATTGCTCTGAGGTTTTTCAGAGGGTGGCCTCTCCTTGCGAGTGGATTAAGGGCATGGGCTTGTTTTCAGTGATGCTGAACAAATATTAAATGGTCACTCTTTCAGAGCTCCGTTGTCACGTAGTCTTGAATTACTCTGTGATTCCTGAAGACACCACTGTTCAAGTGATTACTTTTCTTGGGGTCCAAGTGATTGGGAATCAAAATAAAAGTGCTTGGATTTTTTAAGGTATTTAATATCTATGACAATCCCAAGGAAATCGTTGTGAGCTGTAGCTTAGATGTACTTGAGCCTAGGTATTTTTATTTAGATGTCTAAGATTTTAGGTATTTTACTAAGAAGTCATTCCCTACCAGTTAGCGACTCAGGTGCTTCTCTTTCTTATTTACTTGAAGTGTTAAGTGTGACTTCCTCTACTTGGACTGTTCCAATGTAAATAAACCACAATTTCTTTCAGTGATGGAAGCAAACAAGAGTTTAATTGCATGACAGCACAGGGTGACTGCCATCATGCTACCATGGCACCAAAGTTGCAATGCTGATGCAGTTCCTTAGAGACTGATGCTAAAGGAAACAGTCTCTTTCCACGGTACTGAGCTTTGGCCTTGTTTTGCGGGAAGTCAGCCACATCCTTATTGTTTTCCTTTCCCATTCTTGAGCTCACACCTCCCATCTGCAGATGAGGAGCCCAGGAACGGTAATTGTTCAGTGGCAAGCATGTAATGCTGAACACCTCTGTGGTGCCCAGAGCATGGAGCCAGCTCTTCCATGTGATGCCTGGGAAGAAGAGCAGGAATTGTTCCCAGCCATGCCTTGTACTGCCTGGGACAGTACTGATGGGAAGAAAGCCTTCAAGCCAGGCTTCACCAAGTAATGCTGACCTAATTGGGAACAGAAAGAAACCTTTGACATTTGGCACTTGCCAGATTCTCCATCCCTCAGTTTGGAGAAATAGCTGAGCAAATTCTGTTCTCCCTAATTTCATCAATAACACTCAACCACACGATTTGTACCTGGCATTGTTTTCATAAGCACAGTGGAAGGTTTATTTAGACCTGATGACTGGCAGATGGTGACTTGATCCATATAGGGGAAGCAGAACTTTATCCAACTGTAAAAGGAAATTGAGGCACTTCAAAATTTTAGTCTGGAGGTTTTGAAAGTTAAAAAAGTAAAGGTTAATTTAAGTGTGCCTGTACACATGTGGTAAGTGTAGATCTCATTTCAGGAAGTAGTTGGTAAGATGTCTCATAAAGGGCTAATAACAGGTCAGAGCAGATGGAGTCATCGCTCTGTGACGAAGCTCCGTGCCTCAGAGTGGGTATGAACAGTAACTCCCAGCAGTGCATGACACAGACTTTACCACAGGCTTGTTCCTGTTTATTCCAAATTGGCAACCCACAGGATTCTAGTTCTTGAGAGAGACTTACATGAGCTCAGACTGTGGTGAGATAGAGTGAGAAGACTGTCCTAAGGGATCACACAGGACAGCAAATCAATTCATTCCGTCAGCATCTTGAAAATGTCTCAGACCAAGTTCATTGCTGGAGAGCAGACTGAAGTAATGTGTTTCAGTGGTTACATGCCGCTGGTCAGTGGCAAGTCACATCTCTTATAACAACATACTTGACCTACAAACCTGGTAATGATAATTTGTGGATCTGAATCCACCTTTACTAGCTGAGAGTGTTTCACTTCTGTGGCTTGTAGATGCGCTGTGCTCCCATTGCTAAATTGTTCACAGTCAAGGTTCCCTTTTTGGTTTTATTGCTTTGCATAGTGGTTACTTGTGAAACAGCATGTGCAAGAAATTGAATTATTCTTCTTACCAAGACTTTGAGGGATCTCAAGTGTATTTTGGCATTCAGACCTTTTAAATTTGGCAAGCCTCAGGCACTTGTCTTTCCCTATTTATTAAATAATATTATTCCTTTCAGGAAACAAATTAGAGTTGACTTGAGCTCTTGTGACAGAGGTAGGGTCCATGTATACATGGGGCAACTGAGATCACAGCTCTTACCTTTTACCAGAATTAGATCTGTATCAGAAGCCTCACACTCCTGATACCTTTCCAAGCATTTTTCTTTGTTTTCTCTCACACCATTCAAAACTTTTCTCTCTGTTTCTGGGTGATGTCATGGTGACCCTGGTGGTCAGGGTGCTGGGATCCTGCCAAAAGCTACTTACGGTGTGGTGACCTCATTGTCATGAGCTTACATCAGGGCTGTGCAAGCTGTATTTAATTACTAGCTGATAAGAGTCAGCGCTCCTAACTCGCTCTTATGTTAGATTACAGACCTCTTAGGGAGTTCGATGGAGAGGGTGGAAGAGGTGGCAGCAGCAAAAACATACTTCTAAAGTAGAACAGCAATTAGGCAGAGCAAACCAAAAGGGAACGTTACATGCGGAACGTGACATGGTGTGTACAATAACCATGAAACTGAGCCCACAGAGGTTATGATGCAGTTGAGAAGGTGGCTATATTAGATAAACTAAAGTTTCAGAAGTTTTCACCAGCAGGACACAGGCTGTGGACTCTCAGAGGGTTTCTAGGAGGCAGCTTTGCCTGGGAGCAGCTCCCTCTGTGGCTGTCTCAAACAAGCAGCTGTGTCTTGGAACTGTTGGAGGCTGGGTACTGTGTTTGATGGGGCTGTTTGCAGACCTGTGTCTTTCCTTTTGCCACATGAATCAAGGGCAAATGCATAAGGATGGGACATATTTTCTGTGCTTGGGTGGTTTTGTCTTTCTCTACTGGTTTCCCTGAGCTTTGCCAGTAATGCAATGTAAATCACCCCTCACTGAAACAGGGAGAAACAACTGAAAGCCACCTCTCATTAAATGTTAGGCTACTGACTTGCATATAGTAATGCCAGCAAAAACTCCATTTGTTTCTTAAATCTTTACAAAGCCACTAAAGCAGGAGTGACCAATGACCTAGAAATACAGCAGCTGCATCTCTGGCAATCACTAAAATAGCTTCTCAGTGACCTAATTTCTCCAAGCAGTGGGCATCATGCTGCACAAGCGTGAATCCTTCCTAGTAAACTAATCAACTTCTTCCCACTGAGGATTTGGGGAGGTTGCAAATGAAGTGGTACGCTGGGAGGAACTGTGAGGTTTATAACTTCTCATTCATCTGACTAAGTCCCAGTTTTCAGACTCAGGCCAGATTAACCAGGACACAATTAAAACTGCAGACATTCGAGCTGCTGGATATTTTGGGAAATACGACCTAGTATCTGTTGTTTATTCCCAAAGCTACTATGCTTTTCCAATCACACAAATATCCCAAGGGAGTGTGCACTGTAGGCTTTCAAGGTGCAAAATCCACATAGAAGCCTACCCTGATTTTCCGACTTTGGGGCAGTTTCTCAGTGTTTCCTCCCACTTAGCCTGCAGTTTGCAGAAATGATGGAGTGTGGAGTAGAGCAGAAGTTGCTATGCAAGCCCTGCCGTCTGTATACTGTTGTCTCTGATTTCCATTCTGCATCTCTGTTAGCCTTGGTAATAGCCTTCCTTTTTTACACATAGCTATTAGCCTGACCTTTTCTCTGTAGTTAACAGTATGATATGTTAGACACGCACTTAGGAAGCCCCTAAAGAAGCCGTTCATCCCAACTGCACACCCGAGGTTAGACACTATTACATGTAAACCCTTGGCAACTCTCTCCCAGAAGCTAATTTTGTTTTAATTATCTTTTTTGCTTTCCCATTGTGATTTATGTAGAGCAACACTGACATCCATTGGCTTATTCAGCTAATCATAAGTGCTGTACACACAACAGGTATTTACTCAAGGTGGGGGGCTTTACAGGAGGCCTCCAGCTTCTCATTTAAATAGGAGATGCTTGCTCTCCAAAACACCAGCCTCATTCCTCCTGTAGCAACGTGTTTGAACCCTTGCTTCAGACACTGACTCTTGTGAAAAAGCGCAGCAATGAATGAAAGACTTAAAGCCTCAAACAGGGTGACTAAAACCAAGCCAAGCCAAACCAAATTATTTTTCTGAGTGGGAGATGTGGAGGATTCTGATTTCATTCCAAAGAACCTGAAAACAATTAAATTTATTTTTAACCTTGTCAGTGAATCAGTAGACATTTCCTGCCGATGTTCCATTGAACAGAACCAGTGTCTGTAGCAAATTTTTGACCAGCTGAAATCCTATTTCAAGGCCAAAGAACATGGCTTTTAGGAGGATTGAACTCACAAGCCTGTGGGCCCATTTTTGTTGCCCTAAAGCACAGTGCAGCTATTGCTGTTTGTATCTGCAATGAGGTGCAGCTTCTCCCTCGTGACTGAGACAACCTGAACTTTAACCAGCAAGGTCAGCACAGGGTTTTTCCCTTCCAACATCACCAGAGATAGAGGGGAAAAGAAGTTATGCTGATTCATGTTGTCTGATTTGGAGTCTAGTTCATAGCTCTTAATTAGAAGGGAAAGTGTTAAGTGCTATGCATCCTTCTTTGGAGCAATAATAAGTGAGGAGGGGAACTAGAAGTGCTCAGCATAAGGTCTTCTGTTCAATTCAGCAATCTTGAATCAGGCATCATGTCCACAGCACCTGAGAAGAGAGACCTTTCCTTTGTTTAGATCGTCTCCAGCAGGACAGCCCAAGTGATGCTCAGTGTATCAGAGAACTGCAGACTGCACTTTGCGGATGAGTGGACAGTGAGCAAAAGGGAAACTCATGGAGAATCTTTGCCTCCTGTCATAGAATCCCTCCAAACTGCCACATGCTGGAAAATGCTTTTGTATATCTAATGTGATCTTAGACCTCAAAGTATCTCTCCTTTGCTTTCCTGTCTCTTGCATTGCCATTTTATATGGTCTCACAGCTTGCAAATCTTTCTGCAGGGTATTTTAGATACGCATCTTAAACAGCGCAATCCAGAGAGTCTGTTCCCTTTCTGATAATCTGTCTTCTCCCTGCTGGACTTTGGTGATTTCTCTGCGGAGAAATCTGGATGGGTTTTTTGCTTTCCCACCTCCCTCTGAAGTGCTTTTATGCCTCTCCATGGATGCATGTCTGTAGCAAAGGCCAGTGCATTGTTGCTATGCTTTCAGGGACCGAAAGGAGAGCACATAATCTCTTTTTTTCAGGTCTCTCACTCTTCTCTGGCTGATTTCCCTCTCTGTCACACAGAGTTGCTTTGCAAGTCAGCCACATACAGCATTTGGGTTTGCAGGGCCTGATCTTCCCAAGCCGTTGCTGAACACTGGAATTTCCCTGGGTGTTGACTTTCTGATGCCTGTTGAGTTCCTTTTCTCATTCCTGCAGTGTGTGGTTTCACAAGGAGTGGCTGGCTCTTGGCTCAAGTTTCTCTGACTATACTTTGTATACATTTTCCATGATCAGGGAAGAAGACCACGCAGTGGACAAAATCCTGCTGTTTGCAGATAACAAGGGATAACATTGTTGTGCTAACAGACATTTGCATAAGAGAGAGGAAAACAGCCCCATTCATACCCTTCTGTGACAGTGTTGGGTCTTACAACTGCTTTGAAATTTGAGGTGGGTTGTTGCTCAATTACATAAAGCATCCAGCATTGCCAGAGCTTTTTGCAGGCTGCAGGTGCGCTGCACTTCCTTGTCCCAGATCAGCCTGCAGCAGGGCGAGGATGGGGACAGCATTCCTGCCACTGCTGCAAAGCTCCTGGCATCCTGCGGGAAACTACAGCGTGCTTATGGCTGTCTGGGGTACAGGTTTCAGAGGATGGAAAGGAGCACCTCTGCTATGGAGACAGGCGGAGAGATCTGGGCTTGTTCAGCCTGGAGAAGAGAAGGCTCAAGGGAGACGCTAGAGCAGCTTCCAGTGCCTAAAGGGGCTGATAAGAAAGCTGGAGAGGGGCTTTGGACAAGGGCCTGTAGGAACAGGACAAGGGGCAATGGCTTTAAACTGACAGAGGGGAGATTTAGATTAAACATGAGGAAGAAGTTCTTCCCTGTGAGGCTGGTGAGGCGCTGGCACAGGTTGCCCAGAGAAGCTGTGGCTGCCTAATCCCTGGCAGTGTTCAAGGCCAGGTTGGACAGGGCTTGGAGCAACCTGGTCTAGTAGAAGGTGTCCCTGCCCGTGGCAGGGGGTTGGTACTGGGTGAGCTTTAAGGTCCCTTCCTATTCTACCCATTCTAGGATTCCTTAATTCTATGAAAATATTGTATTTGTGCTCCTGAATAGGCTTAGCCACATTCTTACCCATAAAATAAGAATGATTTTGCAACAAATAAAGATCAAAATGCTTTTTGGTAAAGAATAAGCCAAAAGGTGGTCTTCTTTCTAGAGAAAATATTGTCATTTCACTGAAAAACAGTACCATTGTATATAGAGGACCTTACATGGCGAAATCTGCACCAACCAGTTTTTACACCTGGGAGACCCACATTTGTTCAGTCTTTCTGGTGAAGACAAACAGGGTTATCCTTCTTGAGTGTGCTTGTGGCCTGCAATGAAAGGAAGGCTTTCATTCCCAGTACTAAGAGGACCCAGAGTTGATGCTCTCCTATCACATAGGGACCTTGTTCTGCCTGTTTGTCCCTAATTAATAACATCCTGTGCTGATTACCTGTGACACACAGCAGCTTCCCACTCAGGTACTTTATTTTCCTTGTGCTGTTACACCAGACTGGGGAAATGCAGTAGATTTAAGCCAGTAAGGAAGCTGCCTCTTAGAAAGTGATCTCTTCCATGCAATTCTGCTAAGAGCTACTTCAGGACTTGTGTGGTGTCTAAGGTGGCATGATATGGCCCCTTTCTCTGCCATGCCTGGGATACCCCCATGGTTGTGGAGTCCCTGCCATGGGCTTTCATGGCTCTGCTGTAGTGAAGGGCAACTGGATGATTTCTTTTGTGAGCTCCCACTGTTTCCCTGCTCTCACACATAGGAGCTGTTTGCATGTTTTCAGCAAATAATGCTTTATTGCTATCTTGGTGAAAGGAGGAAGGCAAAATGGAAAAGAAAAGACAGAGAACATCTTGTGAACCTGCAGTTCTCAGATATCTCCGATAAGGACAGTTCCAAGTGCGTGAGAAGTTTCCTGCTCTGAGATTTATTTACTTCGGAAAGAAAAGCCACCTTCATCTCGTTATTTTATGTTCAATGCAGGTTTTAATTTGGTGAGAAAATATCTTCCCCATAAAGAACCTATTCTGCCTCATTAACTTCTATAAAAAGCACCACCCCCAAGCTTGAAACGTTAAAAGAAGCATAAATTAAGGCTAAGTTTGTTGTTTGCCGGTTTAATCAACAAACAACTTTAAAAGGGACCCACAAAGGGTTCTGTAAACTAAATTTATTAGTGAGCAGGAAGACAGGCCTTCAGTTGCAGCCTCCTCCTCTTCCCAGCCCCCCACATTTGGGCATGGGGGGATTGCAGTGACTGGTTTTGTGTGCAGTGTTTTAGGCAGGTTGTTGTGGGCCCATGGATCTCTGTCAGACTTTTGTGATGCAGCTGAACTGAAGTGACTTGGGACGGAGTCTGTGAATTAGGTCTTCAAAGCCTCCTCCTTTTTCTTCTCTGTACAAATGTCCTTTTTACCTCTTCTTTTCCCTAAATCTGCTTGTCAGTAGCTCAGAAGGAAAAAGGAGGTTTTCACAGCAAGAAGGAACTGCCATTCTGTCTGCCTTCCTTTCACCTCTCCAGGATGCTAGAGGAAAAATAGATCCACATCTGTTTTCTGCCCCTTTCCCCCGCTTAGTGTGCTTAAGAATCCTTCCTCTATTTTCTTTCCATTCTATCACCGTGGTCATCGTTTATATCTTAGGGATATGTCCACTTACAGAGTAGTGCTCACAGTGACTGCAGTTCCAAGAGCCGGGGAAAAGCTTAAGGACATAATCTAGAAAGTTTCAGTGCAAAGGATGGGATATTTGGATAAAAACATTAAGAATTCCTTTTCCTGAGCTGGCACATGTGAATATATAGTTTCTTTCCAAATTGTCCTTGACATAGAGTGAACTTCCTTACAAACGTCTTATATTCAGATTCATTTCAGTCTTGAACTGATTTTTCACTGATTTTACTTGGGAGAAGCATCCATGAGAAAATTCGATAATGGATTATGCTCATTACTTCAGGGTTCCTCACCTAATTCTTTTCACAGCTATCTCAAGTCCGAGATATGCAGTGTAAGAGAGATCCAAGAAAAATCACTTTTATTCACTGGAAAAATGATCCATTAGGGAGCAGTTTGTGATATTTCTCTGCACACCTCCTCACTTTCCAGGAGTCAATTTGAATTGGAGATGACCCAAGATGAGGAGTTTCTCTAAACTTCCCCCAATTTCACGGGCTTGAATTCAAACCATCCTGGCTCTGAACAACTCATGGCTCACATTTGCAAGATTGAAAGGCAACTGGGCACGTTTTGCAAAACCTGAACCTCCCCTGGTGGAGTTTTGCTCTGCTCTGATGATAGCCCTGGCTCCAGCCCCTCCTCACTCTGCTTCATGGTCTGTGGGTAGGTCAGCGCTGCAAACAACTCCTCAAAGGAAATCATCCTCCTTCAATGCATCCCATGCCTTATTTCAGAAACCAATTTCCTCTGCCCATCCCATGCCTCCCCTTCCTCCACCAGCAAACATGACACAGGTCTCACATTTCACACCAGCTGCCTGAGAAAATGCACAAACATGTCCAAATTTACTGTAGCCTGGCATCTGCATTAGCCAGCAAGCCAGTGGCATAAATCAGAGGCACAAGACAGGTTCTTTTTGGAGCATTTGACATTATGCTTTCATCCTCCAAATAAGATCTTTTTGCCATTGCTGTGAACCAGCTGTAGCTTGGCTCTGTGTCCAGCAGCTTGTCTTGTGAGAAACAAGAGGCATGGAGCTGTTGGAGCAAGTCCAGAGGATGGCCATGAGGATGATCAGGAGGCTGAAGCACATCCCATATGAAGACAGGTTGAGAAAGTTGGGGTTTTTCAGCCTGGAGAAGAGAAAGGTGTGTGGGGAACTCATCTGAAGGGGGCCTACAAGAATGCGGGAGAGGGACTCTTCATCAGGGACTGTAACAATAGGACAAGGGGTAATGGGTTCAAACTAAAACAGTGGAAGTTTAGGTTAGATATAAGGAGGAAGGTCTTTACTGTAAGGGTGGTGAGGCACTGGAACAGGTTGCCCAAGGCAGTTGTGAGTGCCCCATTCCCTGGCAGTGTTCAAGGCCAGGTGGAACACAGAGCCTTGGGTGACATGGTTTAGTGTGAGGTATCCCTTCCCATGGCAGGGGGTTGGAACTGGATGGTCTTAAGGTCCTTTCCAACCCAAACCATTCTATGATTCTATGATAAGAAGACAGGAGGCGTGGGGTGACAGGAGCACAGAGATCTGGGCTGTGTGCTTTTCCAGTGCCATCACCGGGGCACATTGGCATGCTGCACTCCCCTGCTTCTCAGGAGACATCCCAGCTTTATTTGAACAGGAAGAAGGAAGTTTTCTCACTTATCCAGTGGCTCAGGAGCATGCTGTTCATTGAGCAGGGCAATATCTGGCACCCAGGGAGGCTGGGGACAGGGAGGTGGAGAACAAGAGTACTGGCTGCTGTTGGCTTGGGCAGCATTGAACAACGCAGGGCCTGGGTGCATGGGGGTGAATACAGCCTCTGAAAAATGCGTTTGCCATTCACATTCTCTGTAACACCTCGGCTTTCTCATTCTGCCAGTTAGCCTATAGATTTTCTTAATTTGCAGTTGGTCCACTGGGTCACATAATATTTATTTCCCTTGGAATTTTTTTGCTGTTCATTTAGGGGTTTCAGGGTTTGTTTTGTGTCAACTACAAAAAAGCAAAAGAGAAAAATCTCCCGGTTGAATGTCCAAGTCCCTTGTTTCCCCACAGCACAGTTATTCTTTGTCATTTCTTGTGGAATACATGCGGAAGGGAGGTATGTGAAGGGAGCTATCCATCGAATTGAAAAATGTGGTTGAGTGCTTTGCAGGTCTGGCGTGCTTATAGGCACTTACCACCTTTAAACATTGGTTCTGCTGATATACAATGGCCTCAGCTTAAGGAAATTTGCTGGGTTTATTCTCATCTCCATTACCAAGTCCATCAGTGATGTGAACTGAAGGAGATAACAGCCTGAAAGCCTCTGTGTCTCTTAGTAATGCCCCTAGACTGGATTTGACAGGATGTGCAGCTCCTGTTGTGTGGTACACTGATCAGAATGACAGATTTTATTTCCAAGTGGCCACTGACAGTGAATAAATAGTTGGTACCCAAAGTGGGCTGCTGTAACCTGACCCTTAAATCATCACAACCATGGACTGACTCTCCCCCTTACCATCCAAAGCTCTTGTGATGGCTGCTGCAACTAATTCCCAACAATTACATGCAAGAATGGTGCAAACATAGCCCTAGGCATCTTTATCTACTCCCAAGGGCAAACACAGCCAATGCACGTCAAGGTGGTGTGTACACAAGTTCTTCTTAGGCTCTCCCCCTCTCCAGCTCAGCTGTTGGCTATGACGTGGGAACAGAAATGAAATTGCCTTCCTGCTTTCAGTCTGACTTCCAGTATTGCCAGGTTGGAAGGGGCAGTGAGATGGGCAAGGCCTTCACCGCACCCACTGAACATGTACTCGTATCCATCTCTGCCATATTTCACTCAGCTTCTAATGCAACTTGCCACAGTTGGGAGAAACATGTCAGAAAGCCATGTAGGCATGGGAGAGTCCAGCTCCAGATTCTTAGTTTTTCTTTTAAGTCAAAGGACATAGATTTTCAAAATGAGAACACCAGCAGGTCTAAGAAAAAGCCAGTATAACCATGACTGTAATTTGTTGAGGGAGATTGTAGGAACTCTACTGTTATGTTTAAGTAGTATTAAACTGCCACTGGAAACAAACAGCAAGCAAGAAAACAAAATCCTGCCAAAAAGTGTTCAAAACTGCCCTCTGAGTCCTCCTCCTCATCCTTACTCCTTGCAGGATGTGTCATTCGATACTGGTGTCACCAGAGTCACCTGCTGGAGAAATCATGCTTTGTTATATATATCCTTTCATTTCTTTGTATGGAAGGACTTTTCTTCCCAGAATAAAAACTGAAGGGCTCAGCATTTGGCCTGGTCCATGCTGGGAAAAAGCCTATGGAGGTTGTTCAGTGGGAGCTGAGCTGTGCTGGAGCAGTGGCCCTCCTCTGCGTCTGTGACACAGCAGCCGCTTAAGCCCATAGAGGACAGTGTGACTGCTCCAACCAACCAATGAAAACCGCTTTTCTGTTGAAGCAGGATCAGGAGACAATTGCTCCACAGCCAGAGAGCTATTTTCCAAACTGGTGCTTGGTGGAACAACCGGAGATCACCTGGCAAGATGTGAACATGGCTTTGGATGTGAGCAGAATGCGTTCAGCTGTGTAAGGGTGATGAGGACACTGCCACCACCACTCAGCAGGATACTGGTCCGATGATGGTACCTAGGGTCAGCTCATTACCCTACAGCCTGGTTGTATCCTGCAGGAGAATTAGATATTGCAGTCTAATCCAAAATAGAAGTAGTGTCACTGATGCAGGAGAGACACAAGGTCAGCTGTGGACACTGAGCTCCTCCTAGATGTGGCTGACCATCAGCAGCACCTCAGCTCACCAGCATGGATGTTGGCCTGACCCACTGTTACCTGTTCACTTTAGAAGACAAGCCATGATCCCATTGCAGGGTGGCATGGCTGGAAGTCATGTTGCAGTTTTCCTTTTGTCAGCAGAATGTGCTTGTTACGATCCCCCACAGTTCATTCCCGCTTGGGCTAGCTGCCTGCCATCTGTCTTAGGGTGCTACCTGTGCTATCACAAGTACATAATACCTAAATAAATACTCCAAGGTTATGGGAAGTCTCAGGTTTATGCTACGGGTGGTAATTTTCCTGTTATTGTTTTTATCACAGAAAGACAAATGTTCGTGAGCTTTTATGATTACATCCCGAAAAAGGACTTTGTTTCATTGCCTGGTAACTTCTGGGAAGCTGTTTACAGCTCAGTATCTTTGAGTTGCTGGCCAAGATGCAAAGTACACTTCAAGTGTGTAAAATCTAAATAAAGCCATCTGGAATCATTTCACGAAGTATTGGAGGCTGATGGTTAGTAGTTGGCAGGTAGGCTAAGAGCGGTCAGCATGAAAAGTAGAGCTGCTTGAGCATAATCTACCCTGGCATAGATGGGCCATGCAGTAGGCTGGGAGTAGGATCCTTTTCCACTAGAATTAAGGGCACATCTCTTTTCCTCCATCAGTTAATTTTTCCCTCTATAAAATAGGGATGCTTTTGGATGGACATTCTTGGATAAAAAATTCCTTATGGTCCAAATAGCACCTTTTCCAGCACCTCCTTCAGTCACCTCTTTGGGGTCAAAAGGTATTTTCTTTCCTCTGGTGAATATGCATCATGCTCCCCGATGGACTTGCTAGTCTCCCTTGTGCTCGGTTCTCTGGTGCTCCCAGTAGCCCCAGAAGTACAAGGCATTATAAATACAGATCCCTGCCATGAACTTCAACTCCTTACCAGTGCATAACACAAATCATTCCACTGCTTGAAAGGGTTTTTTCAGTTATTCACAGCAAATATGAGAAATTACAAGGATTTATCTTGTCTCTGCCTGTCATCTCCCTTTATGAGATACAGCAGTACAGCTTCACCTAGCTTTTCAATTAATCTAACATAGCTCAGTTGATGATTAAATGTCCAGTTCTTCCCTGTGAGGGTGCTGAGGCCCTGGCACGGGTTGCCCAAAGAAGCTGCGGCTGCCGCATCCCTGGCACTGCTCAAGGCCAGGTCGGACGGGGCTTGGAGCAACCTGGTCTCTTGGAAGGTGTTCCCGCCTGTGGCAGGGGTTGGAACTGAATGAGCTTTAAGGTCCACGTCCAGGCCAGCTCATTCCACGATTCTGTGACTCCTACCGGGACACACCAGGCAAAGTCCCGCCGTGCTTTGCAGGGCGCCCGCTCCTCCTTTGGCGGGGAGACCCGCACCGCGAGCTCACAGGGGCCGCAAGGCGCAGCCCTCCCTAGGGCCGCTGTTGCCGGCGGGGCGGTGCTGGGGGCGGTGCCCGCGGCGGCACCTGCCGGAACCGCCACCGCCGGGCTCCGGCGCCCTCCCTCGGCGCGACTCCGAGCGCGGGAGCCGCCGGCGCTGCGAGGCGCGGTGAGAGCCGGCGGGGTACCGGGAGCGGTGGGGGTACCGGGGATGCGCGGAGGCCGCGGGGCGTGGGAAGCGGGCTGCGGGGGGGAGCGGGGTGCCGGCCGCAGCGTGGGGGACGGAGACTGGCGTGCGGGGGACCTGTCTCCCGGGGACGGACTAACAAAGGCGGCTGCCACGGAGCCCGGCTCGCACCGGCGGAGCGTCCTGGAGAAGAGCGCCTGGGGGCCGCCACCCCTTCCCGTTCCAGGTGCTATTGCCTTGTTCGTTGTTTTGGAGCTTCTGGGTGCGGGGAGGGAGCCGTCAGTGAGGTAGGGAGTGTAGGGTCAGCTCCCCTCTGTCCACATGTGAGTATTCAGACTGATCCTCCAGGTACTGTTTAAAATCCATCTTTGCTCCGGTTGCACGCGCGTCGTCTAACTGTCCTGTCTGTCTGTCCGGGGGCTGCTGTGTTTGAACGGTTTGGGGGTAGCCCTTTAGAGGAAATTGCCAGACAGCTGAAGAGCAGGTCCTGTGTTTGCACCCAGTATGGCAGTTGCGTGTTTTCTAGTGAGCTGTGTAGTGTTCATGGAGGTAGTTCTGCTGGCAGGCACCTTGCAATGAGATACTGGGGCTGAAGCTGAGAAATGTTATCGCCCGGTTGGAATGACACACAGGCTCCTTTAAAATGGCTCGGAACAGAATTATATTCAAGCGTAGTGTTGTCAGCCAGAAAACTTCTTTGTGGGTTTAGGAGGAATGTAACCCACAGACCTCATTTGCCCATTTGTCTTCACTCCAGTTTTCTCCTCAGTGTCTTCTGCCTGGAAGATCCAGAGTCCCTTTTTTTCTTGTCCCCTGCTATAATGCCTATTAAAGACTGATCTCTGCATGTTCTTCTGCCTATATCCAGCCTTAAATCTCTGATCCATTCAGTGCTCCTTGCCCATTAGGTGACACCAGCTGCACCCATTGTAACGTGAATTTTTCACCCCAGACCAAGCTATGTTTTGCCCAGTGAGCAGTGGAGTGACCATCAGCATCCCAGTGTATTTTAGCAGTGGAGTAGAGATTTTCTTTAACTCCAGCAGGAACAATGTTAGGAAAAAACAATTCCCTAAGCCTCCTTTTACTAAAAGAGGTGAAGTCCAGGCCATCCTGGAAGAGAAAGGGGTGCTTCTGCAGGTCCCTATTATAGGGATTTAGAGGATTGAGAGCTTGTCAGCCCATACTGAATGGTGCTTGTCACCTGTGGTTCTTGAATCGAAGTTTCAGTTCACTTTGACTGAAATAAGAATTACCGTAGTTTCTGTAAGAAAGTTCAAGCTGTCATTTAATAATCACAGAGGCTTTTCTTCCAGAGGTCAGCAGGTCAGAAGTTTAGGTACAAACATGGCTGAGAAGCCAATGACTACATATACAGTCAGCTCCAGCCTCCTTGACATTGTCGTGCAAAGAGGTGTGAGTCCTGCCTCTGGGAGACAGGCAGGCTGGGTTTCTGCAGGAGCCAGGAGCCTTGGCCAATGAACCCATGTTCAGCAGATGGCAAACAAGAAGACCCTGGATTTTTTTATGAGAAGTGGTGGGATGTAAAGCCCGTCTCCCTCTGTTGCATTGGCCTAGGTCTCAGCAGCAGCAGGAGAAAAGCTGAGCTCCTTGCGGGAGGATGCTGTTGGAGTCAGTGAGCAGATGGACTTGAGACGGGTGCTGGTGGGGAAAACATCCTTCCTGCATTTGTTTAGTTAGGGTGGACCCTACTTTGATGTTAGGTCCTCTCACTGAGTAATTGTCGTTCACCATGGTGTTTGCAGACCACCTGGCACAGTGGGGCCTGATCTATTCCTGGGCTTCCTCACCTCAGTGGAGGTATAAGTAAATAAATAAGCAGGATAAGACATCAGATAGGGTATTTTATATGGCTTTAGGCTGACAGAGGGTAGATTTACATTAGACATTAGAAAGGAGTTCTTCCCTGTGTGGGTGGTGAGGTCCTGGCACAGGTTGCCCAGAGAAGCTGTGGCTGCCTTATCTCTGGCAGTGTTCAAGGCCAGGTTGGACAGCGCTTGGAGCAGCCTGGTCTAGTGGAAGGTGTCCTTGACTGTGGCAGGAGGGTTGGAACTGGATGAGCTTTAAGGTCCCTTCCAACCCAAACTGCTCTATGATTTTATAATGCCACTCTTCCCTAGCCCTGCGTGATCCTCACCATAATTTCTAGCTTGGCTAATGTCTGTTTAGGCAAAGAGTTCTCATGACCAGCCCTGGGTATTTGGCAACCCTGGCTCACTGTCTGGCCTTTGGACATCCAGGTGAACACAGCAGTTCCTCTGCTTCTAGAATGGTGTTGCAGGTGTAGAAGAAAGGGTGAAGGCTGAACCCCTTTTCTGAGGGTTCCAATTCAACAACACTCAATTTTAAACCTAGGGTAGGCTGATTTGACCCTTGGCATGGGTTTCAGCAGAACTACTGTGATGAATTCTTGGTGCTCGCAGTGGCAAGCTGACTTTAATGGATGTGGGGGTAGAGATCAGCTTATGGAGAGCAGCGTCAGGCTCGCTGTAGCCACACTACCCAGTGTGTCATACGCTCAAGTCACTGGTAAGGAAAAACTTGTTGTCATGTGGAAATGGAATGAAGCTGGTTTTTGCTAGCTGCAGACCTAGCCCCAAATCTATGACAGGTCAGGCAGTTGAAATTACGTACTAATTGCCCTTTACAAACACTTATTCATTAATATCCCCCAACTGGAAGCTTATTTATGCTCTGGATTCCTGCAAGAGCAGTGTTGGAGTCTTGAGTCTCACCACACAAAGACTACCTTTATATCACCGGACGTAGGGACAAGTTGCAGAGTGGGGATAAAGCCTGTTGCACTGAATGAACAATACTTAGAACCTGGCTTAACTGCTGTAAACCAGGGCAGAGACAATGACAGTGTTTCCCTAATTCTTGTACCAGTTTTAGACACTCCAAAAGCAGAATTTCACAGGCTCCCACTGCCCAACAGCTGCTGGGATGACACCATGCCTCATCTTGACAGTGACAATCAAGCAGAGAATGGGTCATCCTCCTGTCACTCAGCTGTCTCTCTTTTGTGACGCACAAGGATGTTCCCAAGGGTCATCTGTGCTATGGAGGAGACCAAGAAGGATGCAGACTGTCCATTTGCACACTCATCTTCACAAGCATTTCCCTTTTCTTGGCAAGTGCAGGGTTCAAAATAGATGAATCATTCCTTTGTGATATCCAAGTGGAAAGAAGAGTTGCATAAGGAAAGGCCCTGCATGTGTTTGAAAGTGATGATTTAAGGGGGTTGTTACCAAGTTTAACTTGGGTGAAGAGCTTGGCTATTTGTGATGTGATGCATGCTTGCCTGTATTCAGATGAGAGTCACTTCTCTGATCCTTTACATTCCAGTTGTACCAGTGCTTGAATTAGTGGCACTGTCCTTTGGGTTTGAACAAAGAGGGAGAATTTCAATCCTGAGTTGTTCTTGATGGAAGAGGGTTGGGTATTTTTGATGTAGCAGTGACTGCTGTATGGCTTAGCTCTGGTGGTAAGGAGACAGATCAGAAGGGTAAATCTGTGCCTTTGAAAGAGGAATGTGATGAAAATGAAACCAGCCCACTTCACCCTGGTTAGATTTCATCATGTTGGGACTTCAGAATGCCTTCAGCATCCTGGCATCAAGGGCAAAGATTTGAGAATTGTACAAATGTTAAAAGGACACAGTTCCTATGGATTATCAATGTATCTGTCTTTTGAAAAAAACCTCATCTTTGCTGTTCTTTCAGCGACTTAAAACAGCCTTGAAGAAAAGTATTCAGGCAGACAATAAAAATAGCCAGGCCAAGTGCTCTCCAGCAGTGACCTGATCCTGTCTCGTGTGTTGCAGAGAGCACAGATTCCTTTGCAGTTACAAAGAGGCTCCAGGCTGGAGACAGTCTCCATTTCAGACTAATTTAAGTAAAGTACGTGATGATAACTGATGGCCAGTGCACAGTACAGCTACAGTGGGGACTGGGCCCCCCATGAAAGATGGCTGCATCCTCCTCATGCCACGGCAGCTGGAGTTTCCCTGGATAGATGGGAGCAAATATGTGCTGCAATGCGTAGCTCTAAAAACTAAGCTACAGCCCTGGTGGAAAGATCAAGCCTGAAGTATATTTGTCTTAATATTGCGGTTTCCCATCAAGGCAGGGAGAAGGAAACCATCTTGTTGCACAGATCACAAGTACTTTTTAAGTGAATTTCCCAACAATTTGTTTTTTAAGGTTATATATTAGTCCTGACACTTCCGGGCAGATTGTTAGATCCCAGGTGCAGAGGATAAGGAATAGGGTAGGAAACATTAAAGAGAAACAAGAAAATGCAGGGCTAAAATGAGGTATAGCACCATCATATCAACAAACCCCCAAATTTGGCTGTATCTCAAGCGAGGGGCAAATATAAATGCAAATATCCTCACTGAGCTTCATCAGTCGGAAGACCTAGCACCATCACTGTTTCATCCAACATGAACTTTTTCTGACGAGATGCAGGGGAATGCTGGATCTGTCTCCAGGCTTTGGCACAGGCACCTTCAGCAGTGTCATCTGGCACAAGTTAAACTGGGCTGGCTCCCGTCCTTGGTTTGATTGCAGCTACACACTCCAGGAGACAGCATAAACCTCTACCCAAGGGTGAGAATGATCCATAAGGAAAAGGAGAAACTGTGATATTTGAAGTGGGTGTTGCAGCCAAGGAGTTTGCCTTGTGAAGCTATCATTTTATTTATTTGACACCTTCTGCCTAGGAGCTCTCTTCCTCCATGCTAATTTCAAGTGCTTACTGTGCTGCAGTCCAGACCCCAAGACAGTGCTGCTCTGCACTGGGGAAGAGAGCCCTTAAGCCAGCAAAGCCCCTCCAGACCAGCGAGGTGTGTGTTGAGAGGCAGATTGAAAGGAGAAGATTTTATGGGGCCCTGTAGCTTTGTTTGAAGGATGCCAGATCTTTAGGCTGGAAACTGTTGGCTATCACTGTGTGAAGCAAAAAAGGAGCTTAGTTTCTAAGTGGCTAATGACTTTACTACCTTGTTTCTGTCAAGGGTTTTGCAGGCGTGATTCTGATTAATGTCATGTCCTTTCCCCAAGGCTATCCCCTTCCTCTTCCATCTTTCCAGGCTCAGCCTGACACCATTGATTAGGCTACTTGTCCCTGATTTGTGAAGAATAAATATTGACACTGATGGCTGTTTAATAGGATTTGGGTTTGCTGTTTGCACTGTGAAAGAGTTTGGCACTTCTAACTCAAATGACAATTTGTGTTTGGGACTGGCTTCACAGACTCCTTAAGACATCTTAAGTGACCTGTGAGGAAAGTCCCATTAAAAGCTGATAGGCATTTAGGCTAAGTGGGGTTTTCTGGGTTTCTTAAGTGCTATGAAAGGTTCTTTATCTACAGAGTAGCACCTTCATGTTCTGGGAACCCAAGAGGAATTGGTCATTTCCCTGGAAATCAAAGCCAAATGCTGATCTGTGGTGCAATTTCTCTTTAACTGTTCCTGGAGGTGCTTCGCCCCATTGGTACTCAAGGGCAGCATCACTGGCCTTGACCTGACCTCCTTCAGGTGAGTATGTAAGCTTCCCCCAGGCTCCACGGGTAGCACTCAGCCCTGAAGCACATTCAAACATCCCAAGTCTCAACTTCGGATCTTGCTTTGAACCCAAGGAATGATTTGGGTGTAGTCTCAGGATTGTCAGACCAAAGCACAGTAGACAAGGTGATGAGGAAGAGTTATCCTGTAGTCAGGGCACATAAAAGAGCTCCCACACAGGGCTGGGTACAGGAAAGATGCTTGTAGTACCTTCTGAGCAGGAGAAAGGCAGAGGCCTGAAATTTTTGCATTCCCCAGTCCTATGATTAAAAGAAAAATGTTCATGACTTCTTTACTCTTAGCAGTTGTTCATGATTTGGTGATGATGCTATCAATCCCATTTCTAAGGCTGCATGAGACTTCATCATGTAGGGAGAGATGAGTTAAATCTTTACTTAGCTGTGCTGTGCAAAGACAGACAATGTCTGAGAGACAGCGGAGACCCAGCTGCTGGCCACTGGAAAGGGTTTTGTGGCTCCAGTGTAAGCTTCTCATCCATCTCCTTTCAGTGCTAACCATGAGACTGGAGCCTACTTGTCTTTTCCATCCTCATACTGAAGCATAGCACCAGGTGAGAGGGACCTATCTCTCATCTGATGGGTCTTGACACAGCTGTGGTCTTCACCCTGTTCCAAATTGTTGGATAGTTCTCATCTCTGCCAGACTGGCAGATGATAAAATCTATATGAGTGACCAACAGATATTGATTTATTAGCTTAGCAGCCAGCATTTCTGTACCTTGCCTTTGGCACAAAGAGTTACAAAGTGCTGAGAGGGCAGAGCCTTTGCTTGGAACACTTGTAACTCAGATGGCTTCAGGTCCGTGGCCTTCACTGCCCAAACTGATCTGTAGCTGCATTTATGGCTGGAATTATAAAAATCTATTATATCACTGCTGCAGGGGGACAGTAACCGCAGCAAATTCATTGTACTCCTTAAAAATACAAATGCAAGGAGGTGATCAGCCAGATTGCAAAGCTATAGTAACCTCCCTTTCCTCCTTGCTTTTCTATGCTGCAGCCCCTGAGAGCGAAAGGTCTCTGAACTCCGTGCAAAATTATGCTGCAGGTGCTGCGCAGATTGTGTTTTCTAAAACAGCTGACCAACTCATCCTATACGCATTTCTCACTTGAGCAAGTCTGATGAAGTCCTGAGGAAGTAAATGGATGCTGTGTTGAGTAAGGGATTCAGGAATTTGTCCAGGAAGAGGTGGGTGAGTGGGATGGAGAAGCAGCTCCCAAGAAGCAGCTTATCTTCTGGGGATTAGGCATTGCTACACCCATGAAGGAGATACAGGTCTGAACACTCCACCCCTCATGTTACTGCAGTTCAAGTCTGACATACCAGGAAATAATGTGAAATAATCAGGTGAGAGAGCAGAGAGACAGCTCAGCTGCAGACTTGATAGCGAATGTCCCCCAATCCTTTGGCAAATGTGCACATAATACTTTCTTCTGCCCCTTCTGAGTAGAAGCTCGGATTTTCACTCAGTACCCACCACTTAGGTGAGTATTTCAGCTAACAGCTGAGCTACTGTTCCAGCATGTCAGTAACATCCACATTTTCAAAGGAGAGCTACTAGGGTAACATTTCAGGGCTTAATTCCTTAAAGTACATGGGCAAGCCAGGAAGAGAGACCCAGCTGTGCTGGCGGAAATGATTAATGCCCTTGCTTGCTCATCAGTGCCAGAGATGTCATCCATCTGCCACTGGAAGAGTGCATGTAAGCACTCCCTTAATTTTTAGCTTTAAACCATTTAAATTGTGGGTCTGAACTGACTTAGTTTGGTCTCTCTTTAACATATTAGGAAGTGCTCAGGCAAACCAGTGCACCAGCAGATCAAGTCTGGCCCCAGCTCCTGCTTGCTGCTCGGAAAGTTTCCTGGTGAGGGCTTGTCTTGCCTTTCAGTCTGCACCCCCTGGCCAGGACCCAGGTGGAGCATGCCTTGCCTGACAGTCAAACCCGTCTCTAGGATGGTGCTTTTCTATCTGGATAATGTCACTGTTGGGAAGGGTGAGTGTAAAAAGAATAATTCTGGGGAAAAAAATACCTTCTGCTTATTGGATATCTCTCCCTAAAAACATCAGTGTTTTTTCAGCATGGAGGGCTTGTAGTCTTTTCGCATGGAATCATTTGAATTCTCTAATCCTAAAATGGAAACCAGTCCGTATTTTATATGAATATGACTTTTGCTTCCTTCTGATGGCTATCTTTGTAAGAGCTGCAGTTATTTTGGGTTTTATTTACACTTGTCTTTAGAGCCGGCTTGTGCTTTGTTTTGTACGTTAAAGTTAAATATTGTAATTTATACAGAATGACTTTTGATCAGCAGTGGTATACCCTGGAACCTGTAAAGGTGATGTGATTGTTTTACCTGTGTGTGGTAGTCATGGTCCTTAAAGGGACAGATGTGTTAATGATCCTTCTGCTTGCATGAGTGCTGCAGTACATTGTCTTCATTTTGGGTACCTCTGACTGACAGATCTGAGCACTTCTGCACCTCAGGGAGAGTCTATCCCCATCTTTTATAGCCAAGTCTGAAAGACTGTTCCTCATGGCTTCCCAATCCTGAGCAGTGCATGAAGAGGGGTGATGCTCTGATTCCCCAAGCAAATCCCACAGCATCTGGTATGACTTGGTATCTCTGAAAAAAATCGAAGAGATTTTCAGTAATGGTCCAGAGCAAGTCTGTAGATAGTCCTGTTAGTCATGGGGTGGAACAGAATGAAAATTACATTTCTCTGTGGTTTTACTTTTGTTTTGAATTGAAATGATTCCATGGGAAAAGACTACAAGCCCTCCATGCTGAAAAAATAGTGGGTTTTAGAGAGAGATAGCCAATAAACAGAAGGTATTTTTCGTAGAATTATTCTGTTTTCTAAAGGGGGTAAACTCCCTGACTACAAGGTGCAGGAAAGCATTTCACTTACAAGTAGAGTTGGGGTGTAGGGATTGCACTCCACTATCGTGCAGTGCTACAAACCAAGACAATTGGAACCTCTCAGTTTCCACCTCCTGAGAAGGTGAGGTCTCTCCTGAGCAGGCAGAGGGCTCAGGAATGACCTTTTGTTATTTATCAGTGTGTACAGCCAAGGAAGGGTGGGCTCCAGTGCCTGAACAGGCTCTCTTGGCGGTACTGTGGCACAAACAGTAAGCTGTATAACTGTAAACTTCTATTACAAAAAGCCAGGAATTAAGTAGGGATAAAAGCTAATTTCTCAGCCCTACGGGTTCTTCTTTCCAGCTAGGGTTCAGGTCTTTTTGGCAGGAACCATACACTCTGACCACCGGCTTGGCAGCACAAGAAAAGACTCTGGGCTTCAGGGCTGCGTGCCCAGCTGCTGGCCTGCACACTGAAAATTCACACCGAGCTACTCATGCAAAGCAAGGGAAAGCCCACAATTTAGGGTGTCTTTAAAAGGGTGGCAGTCTCTGGAGTTGAGGTCTGGGTGCAGTGGAATGCCTATTGTCATACCTAAAGACCAAAGTGAGCACTCCCTATTGTGGACCCAAGTGTAGCTGGCACAAACCAAAAATGTGCATGTGAGTGCCTTTCTAAGTGCCCAGTAATCCTTCAGGGCAAAACGAGGATTACGTCTCTCTCACAGACAAAGAGGGAGTTCATTTTCTCAGAGGTCCCTTGGCCAATACCAAATGAAGTGAGGAACCCAAATGAATGCAAATAGTCCTTTCAGACCTCTGCTTGCAAACAGGTACAGAGCTGAAGCAGCTTGCGTGTGTGAGTCTGTGCAAACACGGCGCTGCCAGATTGAGGGATTGAGGTCAGGTCAAATGAAAACCCATCCAATCGCAGAGAAAATGGGGAGCCAGAAAAACTGCTATCAGATAGGATTAGACAGTATTGCGTTGTCAAAATGCAGTCTCCTTTCTCCAGACTTTTTCTGGGTGGAAAACTTTCAGGTGACTTCTGAAAGTCAGTGCTCATTGTTTAAGTCAGAGCTCATTGTTTAAGTCAGAGTTGCATTAAGTGAAGAGCCCTTCTCAAAGCAAAGCTGTGTCTGAATTGTTTCCAAGTGACTTCTCAGCCTCGCTATTTCTTTGCCCTGAAATACCGTGTGCTCGGCATGACCACATAGGAGCCATGAGACTGGAAGAGATGGGTGCTTGAAGGTGAGATGTGTCCATCTAAAATTGGCCATCCCAAGAGAGCTCTGTCATTTCTTAGCCTTTAATTTGTCTTCAAGCACTGAGGAAGCAGCAGGTTTGGGTTGTGTGTTTTTTATCTCTGAGCATTACTGACCCATCTGAATCAAATATGTGGATATTATTGTTTCTACTTGAGACTGGGATCTCACTGCAGAACTCTGGGAAGAATACCTAATTCCATCCCAAGATTCATGTGCTCAATGAGCCTTATTGAGATTTCGGAACCTGTCTTGCTCTGTGTTAGGATGAAATAGTCCTTCCAGGGGTTTTCACAGGTAGAGCTTGTTGTGCTTTGAGTTGTTCCTGAAGCAGCCTTGAATTCCTTATCTACCTTATTAGACTGTGGACTTGAATCTGGCTCTTGCCCAGGTAAGTATCTTAAGTGGCAGGCTACAGATCTTACCCAGGAACTGAGAGACTTTTCCCAGCAAAATCTTTAATCTAAACTCTGCAGGGAGAAGTTTCTGTTCAATTTAAAGGAATTCTTCTGATGAAAAAATTCCTTTGTCCACATATTTCCAGCTGGTCCTGGCTCTCTGTGTGGCTTGGGCGGCCCCATGAGCACAGACTGACAAATCTGTGAGCTAAGACCCACATGTGCTCTGTCCAGGAGAGGACCTGGCCCTCTGCTCTGATGCAAAGAGCACTTCCACTTCAGCTAAAGGAGCTTCTGAGAGCCTGACAGCTATGTGGATTATGAGCTATTTCTGGACCAGCCACAGGAGGTAACAAAATAAGCAATACGTAAGCAATCCATTCTTTTCACTTGAGGTGGAGCAGGAGGACCTGCAAAGCAGCGTGCCCACTGGTGAGAGCAAGGTGGGTGCCTGGGGTGAATGTAGTCAATCTCCTCTTCTGCAACACTTCCCAGGGGAGTCCTCTCTTTAAGAGCACCAAGGAGGCAGGAAGAGAATGCTTGCTGCTTGCCAAGACATGGGTGAATGTTGTGAAGGCAGAGTTTTCATTCACAAGGAGAATCCATTCCTGCTTATCAGCTGCTGAGAGCTTGCCCGGAGCCTACAGGATGAGGATAGCCAGAGGTGAAGCTACCCAGCTCCCTTATGTCACTTGAGTGCCTTGAGGATAAAGTGGCAGCCTAACTCCTTCAGCTCCCTCCTCACAGGGTTGTCGGAGTAGAGTTCTGCTTTGTTGCTGCTTCTCCTTTTTTTTGTGTCTGTGCTGTGCTGTTGGCTGTTTCTATAGTTGAGGAGGGTTGCCTCTTGTGTTCTGATTTAAGACAAAGGAAAAAAATATCAGGAATTGCCTACTGTAAAACTTGGAAGAGTCGCTTCTTGTTTTAATCTCAATTTCACAAGTGTCAGTGTGTGAGCAGTTATTTTTGGAGGAAAGCTTTTAATTCTGGTAGTGTTTATAAACACTTCTCACTCCTGAATTATTTAAAAATCAAAAGTTAAGCTCCATCCTCCCTTCTAGGAATAACACTGATCTTAGAAGTAATGAGACATTAAAAATTACTAAAACTATTAACATTTGGAGGGTTGATCCTCTGGGTCTTAGGTCTTCTGTTATTGTGGCACCAAGCCTGGTGTTAGCTTAAAATAAGTAATCATGAATCCAAGAGTTGGAACCATTGAAAGCCACCCATTTTGAAAAATTTAAAGGCAAAAACTTTAATTACTTTTAAATATAGTTCCCAGGTGCTGTGCAGGGATGAGTGCAGCTGTATTCTAGTCTCGTACCTGGAACTACAGACAGCTAAGCAGAAAGGCTGAGTACAGGATGGTAGTGCGGACAGAAGTGTAAGGTTGACGTGCTGGAACACAAATGCTCTGAGTAGTCAAAACTTCAGAAGTTTAATTTTGTACAGCTTCCCTGTGTAAAAGATCTTTCCTCTTTGAGTATTACAGCCAGGCAGCTCAACAAAAACTGCAGCCATTCCTCAAAGAGAGCAATGATTTCTGTTACTGCCGTTGCACAGGGAACTATTTTTTATGAAACACGGGATTTAATAATTATAATTTAAGAATATTCCTTGAGAATAATATCTCCACAGACCCTGGTTGAAATTGGACAGCCAATTCAGGCATAATTGTTGGGGGATCTGCAAGGCAGAGGCATGCACCCCCACTTAATGTCTGGGCTGGATTTAGGAAACCCATCTGTACTGGAATGTGTATAAATAAGGATAAGGAAGACTGAAGCAAGTGAGAAAGAAGAGCCAAAAGGTGAAGATAAATGGCATGAAATGTTTCAAGTATGCAGGTAACCGGAGGTCAGCACAGAAGAGAGATAAGGCAGCCAGAGGAGGTCAGTCATGTGTGGTCAAAAGCAAAGGGTGTCCCTAAAACAGTGGATGGGTTCTGCTGGGATTGTGGCAGCTCAAGAAGGGCATGAGACATGGGATGGCAGCAACAGGCAAAGTGGTCCTATCAGGCCATATTTTTAGATACGGGAAAAACTGAGCAGAGTGTCTTTGCACAGCTCCTCTTTAACATGTGTGGTATTCAATACCAAATGCACCATGGAATCGGCAAGTATAAATAGCAATTCATAATTAAACACAAACTTTGCAGAAAAGGAAAGATTTCAGAGGCAGCTGACAGCCTCAGGTGGGAGGTAAAGGGGTTTTAAATAGACTGTGCTAGGTTTCCTGTCTCCCACTTGCGAGCTCTAGAAACAACATGATAACAAAAAGAACAACTGCAGACCACTCCTTGCTGGAACTACATTTTAGCTATGCAATTGTGAGGCACTTTGCAATATCCAGAAATAAAATGCAGCCCTGAATTTAAGGAGCATCCCGGCAGGCTGGGTGCTGGTGCAGTGAGCCATCACGCCATGCCATCCCAGGGACAGCCCGAGCTTGACGAGAACAGTCGCCCTGAGGAGAAGGTGTGAGTGGTGGCAGTCAAGATGCAAGGTAGGACCTCAAGGATGGTCTTTGCACAAGGGTAGCTGGTTCCGTGTTACGATTGAAGAATTGGAGCAGGCTGCCCAGAGAAGTGGTGGATTTGCCATCCCTGGAAGTGTTCAAAAACCATGTAGGTGAGGCCCTTAGTTTAGTGGTGGACTTGACAGTCCCAGGGGTAACAGTTGGACTTGATGGTCTTAAGGGTCTTTTCCAGCCTGGTTGATTCTATGATTCTATAAGAAGTATCTTTATAGACATAGGCTGCTGCTGAAGAGCTGCTGGGCTCCATCCCTGAGGCATGCATGCTTCACTGGTGGAAGGATCCTCATCTCTGTGTTCCCCACTGAGCTTGATTAATGGTGTTATTTATAGACTGGCTGATTAGTTTTCAATGTCTTATTGAGCCTGCTCCTCCACACAGAGCTCAGTCATTACAGATTTTTAAGAGGCTCAGGAAAAACTCCATTGCATTTCCTTCTTATCCCTGAACAACAACCCCCGAGCCCATGCAGATACTAATTAAGGCTTCTTTGTCTCTGAGAGGTAAACCCCAAAGTTATGCATGCCAGCAAGCATGGGTTTCTCCCTGGGTGAGGGGAACACCCAAGCTGCTTAACCTCCCACTGCTGATTGTGAGGGTCCGATCCGTGTTCATCCATATGGGAACACTTGGAAGTGACTTATGCAGAAAGCTCTGCTTGCAGCAGATTATAGGTCTGTGTTGTCTTGCTTTCTTTATGTGGTTTGAGAGCTGTTTTGATTTGGTTTGTGATATTTTAAACAAATAGACTCCTATGGAGACAGACTGAGAGACCTGGGCTTGTTCAGCCTGGAGAAGAGAAGGCTCCAGGGAGACCTTAGAGCAGCTTCCAGTGCCTAAAAGGGCCAACAAGAAAGCTGGAGAGGTACTTTTTACAAAGGCCTGTAGGGACAGAACAAGGGAGAATGGCTTTAACCTGACAGAGGGCAGATTTACATTAGGCATTAGGAAGAAGTTCTTCCCTGTGAGGGTGCTGAGGCACTGGCACAGGTTGCCCAGAGAAGCTGTGGCTGCACCATCCCTGACAGTGTTCAAGGCCAGGTTGGACAGGGCTTGAAACGTGGAAGGTGTCCCTGCCTATGGCAGGGGGTTGGAACTGGATGAGCTTTAAGGTCCCTTCCAACCCAAACCATTCTATGGCTCTATGATTCTGTGACTGTAAGTGCTGAAAGATCATTTGGCTGTGGTGACTGGGAAGCTTTAGGCTCTTACTCCTCTACATCAGTTTCTCAGGCTACTGATGACTCTTTTTAATGTACTTGCTGCAAGGACTATTTCCCAGTTCTAAGTATTGTAACTGGCTACTTCAGGGATAGCTGAGTGGACAGAAGGCATGAGCAGCTTTACACACTGGAGGAGTACAGCTGTTGTGTAGCTTGGGAGAGCCAAAGTCTGGTTTTTAGGAGCTGAATAGGTAAGTTAAGACTGAGCTCTGCCAGAGGTATGTTAGGAAAGCTCACTGCTGATACAAGGCATCTGATACGGACATAGCAAAGATCTACACTTATCTGTGTCAGTATCTGCTTTCAAACAGGTTGAAACAGCAGTCTGAGAATTGCCTGAAAGAAATCGCCTTGACTCTATAAGTGTTTTGGTGTTGTGATGATCTCTCTCCCGAGAGATCTGCTGTTGGGTCTCTGTGCTGAGATCCTTTCCCCTTGAATGGAAAACAGCACAACGCTGTCAGCGAGACATTAGGCTTCAGCAGGATATGCAGCAGCCTCAGCACAAATTTGAGCTGTGCATACATTCTCCCTGGGATCTGGAGAAAAATTTGTCATGGGAATCTCTCCAGGGCAGCATTGTAGGGGCGGAAGTGCAGCTCTTTGTGGCTGGGACTGTCTCTCCAGTGTTGCCGTACAAAGCCTAGGACGGAGGACTTTGTCCTCTAAACACTATAGCTGTAAATATATTTTGCTTGCAAAATTGTGTACATATTTGTTGATATAAATTATGTACAGTTTTTTAACTTCTCATTTGTAGCAGGCCTTCTGTCCTTTGTCTTGCGGTGAAATCTCTAAAAACAGTAGTTTCTCATGGTAAACTCAGTAAGCAAAGAGGACTGAAGCAGTTAATAATATTGGCGCTTTGCAGGGCTGCAGAGAAGGAAATCATGCTCCTGGTATACAGCAAGGCTGATACAGGAGCAGAGAGAGGTATCTCTCCAGTTTGATGAGAGGCTTGACATCATCTTAGAGGAGAGACAAAGCAGAACAGGATTTGGCACACAGAAAGAAAAAGCAGCAAAAGGCAGGATTTGGGGGGAAAATGTAGATTAAGCTAAGCAGGGAGAGCAAAAAGGCTGTTCCAATCTAGGTGAAAGTGCTGCTGTGCTTCCCTGGTATATCTCATCCGCAATGTGAGGCTTAACATTCCTGCCTGGCACGTGGGGGCTTGGGGAGGGAGCAGGGAAGGGACGACTGAGCCGAGCACAAAGAAGGCCGGTCTCTCACCAGAATGGCATTCAAGCCATCTCAGCTATCCAAAGCCGCAGCTGCTGGCATGTGCACTCAGCCTGCAGCCCAAGCACACAACAACAGGCAATTACAGCTCACCTCGAGCCCAGGCCTGTTGTGGGTGAGGGATCTTTTTAGGCCTGCTTTTATTCAGTGTGGGGGTTCCTTCGGCAAGCAGAAAGTTCCAATCTCTCCCTTGTTTTGGTGCTAAAAATGGGAGCAAATGGGAATACTGGTTCATTTCAGGCTGTGCTGTGCCTGGGAGAAGGAAGGAGATGAAGTGATGGTACACCATGTTTGTGTGACTTTTGCATGTGTGGGATGAAGCAAGGTAAATATTTGTTAGCTAAAATACCAGCAGAGGGGAGGTAGGCTTCTCTTCCTTGCTCTCACTGTGTGGACCTTTCTCTTAGCTTTTCTCTTGCGTGCTCAGATCATTCCCTGAACTGTCATAAGGTGTTTACATGCGGAAAGGGCATATTTCACAGGGGAACCTCTGAGTTCCACACCTGGGGATTTAGAATCCCTAAATGCAAATGGACAATAATGAGGTTTGCACAGTGGATGCGGCAGCTGATTGAACACTTGTGTGCTGGGAAGCAGCATTGTGGTATCGTGAAGCTCCTCCAAAATGAGTGTGAGGGGTACTCACAGGGGATTATAACTTCCTAGGTATAAAGGAGAGCAAAATTTCACTCTTGCAGGCTGCCTGGGCAGCAACACTGAGAAGAAAAGGGATACATGTGGCTTTGACATTTTCTTTGCTCTTGTTAAAAGCTGTCCCCCCTGGGTCTGTGTATTGCCTTCTTCCCTAAAATCCTCATCAAACGTAGGATCCAAGGGCTGAGGTTTTTGTGTGTTGATGTTTATATGGCCTTGGTTTCTTCTGACAGGGACACACATGCAGCAAAGGGATGCACTGACCTGTCTCCCAGCCCACTTGTTCCGGATTGTATGACCACTGAGTTTCAGCCCAGCAAAACCACATGGTCAGGAGGAGCTAAGTTACGGCTGAAGACCAGGTGAGAATGTGTCTATCTGTGTCCCTATCTGCTGTGTTTTGTGGCTGCTGCTCTTGGAGAACAGCTGGCAAACTCCACTTCCCTCTCATGGGAGTGAAGGCAGCAGTACTGCTGGAATGGAGCACTGTGAAACCCCAGCGTCTGCAGCATTAGGCAGAGGAAGAAGTCCAGGACAGTTTCTTAACCTCATGCCTACATTTTTTCATGTCTTCCTTCCCCTCAGCGTGGTGCCAGGGAAATAAATTCACCTTTTGGTCCTTGAGTCAAACACCAACTGGATGTCTGAATCCTCTAGTGTTGTGACAGAGTCCGACTTCCTTCCTTTGTCCGTACAGCTTAAGACCAAATCCTCCAGCATTTACCCAGCTTTTGCTGGCATCAGAAGAGCGTCTTGCATCACTCAGATGGTAATCTGGATGACCTCATAGATTTTTGTGTCTCGGTCTTCTGGGATTTGCACCATGACGTCAAAGCAGTGACTTTTGTTGACAACACTGAATGTAGGCCAGACTTATTTGAAGTCATCCAGAAGCCACACTGATTTCCTATAGCTGGAGGAAATGTGGCCTGGCACCTGTTACTGAGCAGCTGAGAAGGGAATGCCACATGGGAAGTCACATTCTGATTTTATCGCCATAAATGAAGGATGCACTTTTGGAGTAAGCTCACTGACCTCAGTGGTGTTGCTCCTGGTTTTAGCCACTGCAGACAGTTATGGATGCTAACCCTGCATGGCTCAATGGAGGAATGGAGGAATTTCCCCTCCAATGGAGGACATTCATTCATCACCCCAAATTCCAGAAATCGATCAGACTGCTGACAGCCTGGAGCTTTCATCGCTTGGGGTGAGTCTGCAGAAAGTAAACAGATGGAGAAATTGCACCCAGTCATGTGGCCAAAGCAAAGGCTACTGAGTCTGAAATACCCTCCCACACTCAAATTCTTATACATTAAAGCAATTTCCTGTTGGCAACCAAAGCTTCAGCCTGAGTTAAGCTGAGATATGCAGGCACAACCTGTGGCTGCTGGAAAAGTAAAGTAAAACAAGGGCTCTGCAGCCAAATTAATCCAACACTAAATTTTGGAGCTTCTGTGAAGATCTGCTATTAGAAGGACAGGCAAGTGGGATTTACAGACAGCACATGCTGAATAACTCATTGCTATAGGAAGGTAGTAGACATATGAAAGCTCTTTTCCCAAAGTTGCTGTGGGTCACATACTTCAGGAACGGCAGAGTCCCACTCTCCACTCAGAGATGAATCCCTCCCTGATAAAACTACCTTGAAGGGAGATTTCTGCCTGCAAAATCTGCTCCACCCAAGAGATGGAGGTAAGCAATACAGATTTGGTGAGGTTACACACATGAACACGGGGAAGAGGTGCACCTTTTCTCCTCTATTTGCAGCCAGCTAGGCCATGCAGGGTTAGCATCCGTAACTGTCTGCGGTGGCTAAAACCTGGAGCAATACCACTGAGGTCAGTGAGTTTACTCCAAAAGTGCATCCTTTCTGTATGGTGATAAAATCAGAATGTGACTTCCCATGTGGCTCCCTGCAGGAACAGTGTGAAGGTGGGAATTCCCAGCTAGGAGTAAATCACACTTTACTCTGGCTAGTTCACCTGACTAGCTAAAAGTTTTAACTCCCCTTGGTACCTTTTGCTCTTTTTTAACTGGCAGTACCTCAGCAAGCAGTCTGTAAACATATGCCCTCCCCATATGTGTGTATTATATACATACATACATTCAGCACATGCACCTAAGGGACTTTCCTCTTCTCTCCCATTTGTCATTTCTACATGAGCACTTTGGTGTGTAGTTTATTAGTGTCATCTGTGATTTGTAGCCCTGTAACTCAGAGAAGAAGCCAGCTACGGTCTGAAAGCTGCCCTGAAAATCCCCTTGGTTACCTGCCATGACTCATTGTCCACGTTCTGTTGGGATAATCGGGCTCACAGGGCAGCGTTCCTGCTGCCAGCCACCAAGTTCCTCCTAAGCACTGAACGAAAAGAGGAAAACACATTCCTTCCATTGTTTCGAAGTCTCTCCTGTTGCAAGTTGCTGTGTGTTTGATATCAGGGTGAGAAAGAATCCAAGCTATGCTTGTTTTTCTGTCTTTTTAACAAATTTACTGGCTGGAGAAGAATCAGGAAAAATTATTTGAATTAAGCCTGTTGGGCCAATTCGTCAATCCAGGTAAATCAATGCAGCTCTGTGGCTTCTGCAAAGTCATGAGTAGGGGAAGCCACTGTAAGATTTGGCTGCCTATGCCCTGGGAGATGATGTGAATGCCTGGAGCAGACAAGAAATAGGGTCCTTCTCAAAGACTCTAAGTCTGTCAGCTGTCTCTTCCATGTCTGTCCTTTCTTCCTCTCTTTCCAGCAAAGGAAACAGAGTAAAATTGTAGCAAGAAGTGGAAAGCTGCAGAGTCTCCAATACAGTGCTCACCAGCTCCTCATTCTAGCCTACACGTGCTCAAAGTACCAGGCAGGAGCCTGTCTTGGCTCCCACGTATCTAAGCCGCAGCCTGGTGTGAACAGCACAGATGGACTATCCTGGCAGCAAGTACTTTCTCAAAATAAACCTCTGAAGTACTCTTTCTTTCGCAATTTAAATCATACTTGGAGTGTTTGCTTGGTAATGCTTTCTTTCAAAAAGAAAGCTGTCAGAAGATCCCAGTAGGACAACATCTTTGAATCCGGTAATCAACAAAAGTGAAGCTTGTATACATCACCTCTCACACTAATAACCAAGGCCCCACTGTTCCTATTCAGGCCTGTTGTCTGGTTAGTGTCAGGGAATGTCAGTAGGACCCTTTCTTTGTGCAGGGCAAAGTTCTCAATCTAAATATTGCCTGTCAAACATGCTTAGGCAAGGGAAAATGAAGCTGCAGCGCCCGGCCCGGCTCCTACACGGCACTCTGTGGTAGGCCTGTGATTTGGGGTGATTTTATGTAAGTCACTTCACCTGTCAAGGCCTTTGTTTCCTTTCTTGGAAAAACGATAAATGCTCCTTTCTTGGATAAGACAACCAAAGAAATGTGATAACCCAAAAGTGTGACATACAAGACCAACAACCATTAATTACAATGTTTGACTGTTCCTAAGTTCAGCTAAGGAGCGACCATTCTCATAGCTGCCATCACCTCTGAGTTATCCCAGCATTTCCTTCTGCAGCCTGGGGTGGAGAGCATTTCTTTCAAAAAAAAAGCCAATTTCGTTTTTCTGCAAACTGGCGAATTTTGCTGCAGCACTTGTGCCTTCATGCACCCTCAGCCATGCACATCTTGTCCCATACCAGAGGCAACGTGATGAACACTGCTGTGGCCTTAGTCACTCCCATCCACCAAATAATCCTTCTGCGCCATTTCTCTCTGCCTGCTTTTGGTGAAAGCAGGGAGAGAAGAGGAGGATGAGAAACGGGCTGTTTCCTGCATGTGAAGTTGAGAAAAACGGTAGGAAAGTATATGTACATCCAGACACGTGGCTGTCATCTCTGCTTTCTCACAGCACTTTTCTTTCCAGGGGTATGGTGGGGAGTTTCTCCCAAAGACTTGACAATGGTGGTAGGAAATCTCAGCAGAAACCTCTAATTCTCCACTTCCTCATCACAGAGGGACTTCAGGGAGCCCGGTACCTGTCTCCCAGCTCTGATGTGGAACTCAGGGCCTGATGCAGCACAAGCATCCAAGTGATGCTTGTCAAAGGGAAAAATAAATAGCATCTGACAGATCAACTGGAAGCAACATGCAGGCACGACATCTGCCTCTGCCACTGGGAAAGAGGCTGGAGAGAGAAATGAGGCCAGACAGGCCTTGGGTAGAGGCCTGAGCTTGGCTGGGGTATTTTTATTAAGTTTCTATAATTTTTTTTCTTAGTTTAAGACTGAAACTGCTAAAATCTGTGAGAGAATCTGAAGGAATTTCCTGGGTGGGCAAGTCGTCCCTTAAAAGTTGCAGAGATTAACATACTGTGGAAAGGAAGGTTGTTTCTTGGTATGAGGACATTCACACATTTCACCTAAACCTTATGAGGTGAGGGGGTTTTAGTCTGAGCATAAAGAGGGTTTTGGGGGAGGAGACTCTCCCTGTCCTGTGTGGGTAAGAAGACACTCTTGCCCAAGATGCATGACATGAAATGTCATTTGATACAGTTCAGGACTTTTTTCTAAAGAGTCCTTTTTTTTAGTCAAAATTATGAAGGAACAGAGCTCACTCCAGGTGTCTCCTGCCCCAGAACTTACCAGAAGGGCTTAGTTGAGCCTAAAAAGAGAGATCCAGTGAAAGACACACCAAGCTGAAGCCATTAGGGTCCAACTTCTTTCAAATTGGCCTCATCTGTTATGCTTATTTTTAGAACCATGGCTGAATGCTAATTAAGAGCGACATTGCTTTGAGTAGATTGTGGTCTTGCTCTGTAGAAACCCTAATAGGCTTCTGAGTGCTTTAGTTTTTCCTTCACCTCCTGCTCAATAGCCAGGCACAGGGACCGCAGCAACGCTTTAGGATGCCTGTAGAACATATCCCTGTTATGCTAGTGCTCCTTTAGATGTGTCCATCTTGGAGACAGTTAAAATTCAGATTGTTGTTCCTGCTTTCTGTTGATGCAGGTACACCATCACCCTGGGAGCTTACACATGAATTGCTATGATCAGGATCTCCCTGTATAGAAAGAGCCTGCTGCGCCAGCCGCAGGGTACAGCTCAGGCGGTACTACCTCTGCCACATTCTTATTAGTGTAACTTCTTAGTTACTTATTAGTAACATTTTAGTTTAAAAATATCACCAGCTTGAAATCATGAGGATGACGTGATAGGGATGGGCAGCTGCCTTTTTGGTTTGCTTGCTTATTACTGGATGCCTGGGATCAGATCCAAAAGGTACAAGCTTTGCACCTGCATTCCAGGTATTTCTCCTCTTCTACAGGAGGAGGGTGTCTGCTGCAGGACACCCTTCCTTCCTACTTCCCAGATGAATGGGCCAGGCCATCCCTTCCAGCCCCACCAATCTCCCACACAGTCTCCTAGGCCACATGGCTGCTGGGGGGGGAAGCATATCCACAGGGATATGCTGCACATTTGTCTGTGATGGCACAGTGACCCTTTTGGCCTTAGTTCTCTTAAGTTTTTCCATCTTTCTTTGTCATGTTAACAGCAGCAGCTAGTCAAACTCATCCCTGCAGGTCATGGAGAATGTGTCCCAGTGACCACTGCTCCTGCCTTGGATCCACAGGTAGATGCTGCTTCTTGGGGAGCGATACTTTTCTTGAAAGGCTTTATCTTCAGTGTTCCCTATCTCTGCTGAGGAGGTTTTTGAAGCTTGCTTGGGCAGAGGAAAAAATGAGCATCCGGTCAGTGGTAGAAGAATAATTGTTCATAAATAGTCTCTATTCAGACATCTCAAATGATGCATTTGACAGACATGAGACTGATGAAAACTCAACTCTCCACAAGTTTTGTGGGTGCGTTGCAGTAGAAATAGGTCTCTTTACTGGGGCATGGATGACTCTGTGTTGCTAATTGATCAGCCACAACATCCCCTCCCTGACTTGCACTCGTTAGCTTTCTAAAAGGCTGAGTTACATCCTGTTATTATCTGTGGGGATAAAATTCAGCCTGTGTTTCCTGAGGGAATGTGCTTTCCTTGTGAAACCCTTCTCTTCTACCTTCAGCATCTTCCTTTGATACTCTTACGCTATGTCTACTCTACAGAGCAAGTATGGCTTTGGATGGTTTTAGTTTGTGACCTTAGGAAAAAGATAAACCAGTCTTTCAGTTACACTGTGAAGAAAGCTTTGGATGGCTGTTCTGTAGATGCTGATTCATTTGTAGAGTTAGTAACAAAGTATCTTTATAAAGTTCCATCGCTGTTTTGCATACGAAGCATTAAAATAATCTAGGGATTACAGGGAAGAACATGCTCAGCTCTTCGCAATAAGCACTAGCTACAGAGCTATTAATGGTAAAGGGCCTCAGGAATGTCAGTATGGTCCTTGCAGCCCAGACGGCATCAAGCATCTGCCAGACTACATTAGAGGAGACTGCTAATGTGCTGGTCACGTTTCTGTCTGAAAATGCTGTGGCTCGTATAGCAACAAGGAGCATCCAGATAACAGCAGCTGGACAAGATTAAAGACTATTCTTTTCCCTTTTTTCCAGTTTACATGGTGAATTTGGCAGTATCTGGTGGGTAATCAGTGTTGCTGCTGCTGTGGAGCCTATTTAGATGGCAGCACTGCACCAAGGTCCTCTGCTTTCTCTGGTTATCTTTGCTCCGAGGCATTTGTCGTGTTGCCCAGGTTATCTGATCACTGGAGGTGTCCATGAGGAAACAGGGATCTCTTTTCCAGCTTTGGCATTTATAACAGAGGGATCACTTTCTCCTTTATCTGAAGTGGAGAATTTTTTAGTACTAAGATTGTACAGATGTTTTTACAAGTATGGTGCAGGTGCAGCCCTTGAGGAACTAGTGTTAAGGATAGGGGGATGAGGTAGTTCTGTTATTTTTGTTGTTATTATTATTATCACTATTATTATTACTACCGTTCTGCATTTTGAAATCCTACAACTGCCTGGAACAAAGTGTGAGCTGTTGCTGCTGGTTTTGTTGAAGGCAGCTGAGCCATGCCAAATTTATACCACTGAAAGATCTAGTGATTTATTTGTCTTCACTCAAGTCAGGAATTTGCAAGCTTTATCACTCAGCCAGTTTGTCTGGGATGAATCAGGATCTCATGTTGTGGGCTTTACAAAAATGGTTCTGTCCCACTTGATTAAACTCTTTTGAGTTTAATCTTGCTCTGTTTTTTATTGCTTCCGAAGTTGTGCTCTGCAGTAAACCAAGTGTAACCAACAGCCATTGCAGAATTGGCAGATTAACCATGTTCAACTCCCCTTCGATCTGTAATAGGGGATGGCTGTCCTCCTTTAGAGAACACTGTGGAGTGAACACTGTGCTGTCCACTGTCTTGTTGCACACCAGTTCCAGTAGTTTCCCCTAATTGGGCAATAATAATTATAAAGAAAGACGGTAGATTTAGATTAGACATTAGGAAGAAGCTCTTCCTTGTGAGGGTGGTGAGGCACTGGCACAGGTTGCCCAGAGAAGCTGTGGCTGCCCCATCACTGACAGTGCTCAAAGCCAGGTTGGATGGGGCTTGGAGCAACCTTGTCTAGTGGAAGGTGTCCTTGCCCGTGGAACTAGGTAAACTTTAAGGTCCCTTCCAACCCAAACCAGTCTGATTCTACGATTCTATGCTAAGCTTAAGGAGGAAGGGTAAAGCAAGGTGCTATTTTCAGGTGCTACAGAAGGCTGAAGCTATGAACGTCTTGGCATTCTGTGAACAACCCCCTACAGGCACTGGCAGCATCAGCTGTGCCTTGCTTTTACACCCTCAGAGCTGCAAGGAGAGTCTTTCAGTTTATTCACTGTAGACAGGATCAGACCCAGTGTTCTCTGCCTTTCAGTGCACATATTTGCACAAACACCCCCCATACTTCCATCCTGGAGATGCCCTGTGTGAGTCTGCAACATGAGCTGGAGATCATGTGTACTGCAGTGCTTCTTCTCTTGGCTTAAGCTTGGCTAAGATTCAGTTACCCTTAATCCATGCTTCCAGGATCAGGTAGGTGTGGAAACAAGGCAAGGTTATCCCACATAGAGCTGGCATGGCATGACAAACTTAAACAGGGGAAGTTTAGACTGGATATGAGGAAGAAATTCTTTACTGTAAGGGTGATGAGGCACTGGAATGGGTTGTCCAGGGAAGCTGTGAATGCTCCATCACTGGCGGTGTTCAAGGCTGGATTGGACATAGCCTTGGGTGGCATGGTTTAGTGTGAGGTGTCCCTGCCCCTGGCAGGGGGGTTGGAACTAGATGATCTTAAGGTCCTTTCCAACCCTAACTATTCTATGATTCTATGATTCTATGACTTCTGACTGAAATTCACAGCTTCGCTGTCCATATGTTGTATTATTACAAGGATATTGACCAAAAGGATTTAAAATACCTGTGGCTCAAATGACTGGCTGCACAGCTTCCTGCAGCTTTTTGCTGATCAAATCAAAGGATAAGATGCTTTGCTGTGATCGTTCAGTTTACTTTCACAAGTAAAATTAATGCTGGGGGCTCGTTCTACTCTAAGGTACAGAGAGTCCTTAAATCTCTGCAACAGAAAAGGCAAGCACGTGGCTTATTCTTAACAGTTTGTCAACTTCCCATCCGGCAGTGTTCAGCTTCCTCATTTCTCTGGGCAAGGAACTTAACAAAAGAGCTCTGTTTTAAACAACGCCTACACATGTAATGGTAAAGCAGCGCTCAGTTCAGCTTGCCCTCTGTATGCCTCCATTGCAGCTTTCCTTAAGATAGCCCTGTCACAACAAATGTTATAAGGAAAAGAACGTCACTTTTTCTTTCCTCTTTTAGCTGATGAGAGAGTGACCTGTGCTTCTGAAATCTGTATGGAAAAACTACTGGTGAAATGGTTCTACCTCTCACTTTTTGCCAGTGCTTTTCCATGCCATAGAACGTCAGCCAGTGCTGGCATTTACTTGTAAAAGATCTGACCCTAACAATCATTTTTCACTTTGTGCATTTCCTGTACCATTTCTTTTCACAGTCTTAGGCAGTACTGAATAGTCCTCTTTTGGCATCTGGTATCCATCTGCAGAGGGCATTTTAATCTGTTTACTGACTTATTCAGGACACGCTTTACTGTGACATTTTCAGTGAGACAGAGACTTTAAAGATGTGTCATATCCTCTTTTTGCATTCATGCTTTCTAAGTAGTCAAGGTTGTCCTTCAGGCTGTCACATTTGGGACTTCAGCGGTACACAGGCCTAGTGCTGTTCCTTGTTCTCGCAGGGAGAATTAGGAGCTGTGGAAATGAGTGCTAGAGCAGGGGGAGCGATTGCCCCTGGAAAGCAGTGAGAAGATTAAGGACAAGCCCAAAGGCTGGGGGGAAGCAGAGTCTGCAGCATGTTCAGGGTACTTGATTGCTAATCCCCTGCTTTGACTTTCCATTGCACCATTATGTGCTTTAAATAAGGTTGTTGGTACCTTTTTTTCCTGCTAAGAGCTGATGGAGGCTGGCCTGAGCCTTGGTGATATGGTGACAGGACACACTGCAGGCGGACAGCTGAAGGACGCATATTGTGGCACTTGGTAGTCACGTCCCTTCCTGCATTTTTATCAGCACTGAAGAGAGATCAAAACAGCATTGTGCCGGCTCCCACCCCCTCATGGTATTGGATCCTTTAGATGACTTTGCCAGCTGCCACTTGAAAATTAAGAGAACCTTTTGAGAAAAGCGCTCCTTCAGCATCCATCACAATCACGTGTGGGAGACCACATGTAGTCCAGCATGTAAACTCATCCCTGTGCACGGGCCCCCAGGCTTGTCTCAAGTGAGGAGGCTTCTGGCTGGGAAGTAGAGGGGAAGACCCTCTGCATTTGGCAATAGCTCCTTCTTCTGCCTTGTGTGCTCATGCCTCTTGTCTTGCAAATATTGGGGGAGTATTGTGAATGTCAGGAACGGTGTGTGATTACTGCTTGATTCACTGGAAAAGGTGAGAATATAGCAGTGAAACACAAGTGAGCATGAGCAATTTTAAACGTGGCTGTTGGTGTTACTTTACATTTCATTTACATCTTCCATGGAAGAGCTGGCCTGTTGCTGATGTGCAAAATCCTTCTGCTTTCACCTAGGCGGAGTGAAACTCCAGGCCGGCCTCATTCCTGGCATTCAAGCAAACTTGCAGAGAACCAGCCCAATCCCAGCATGATGCAAATATCTCAGGGTACGCTTGGCACCCCGTGGCATCAGTCCTACCACTCCAGGTAAGCACTACATGGCTGCGATCCTGTGCTTCTTGGGCAGAGAGGTAAAGCAGAATCACATCATAGAATCATAGGAGGGTTTGGGTTGATAAGGGACCTTAAAGCTCATCCAGTTCCAACCCCCTGCCATGGGTAAGGACATCTTCCACTAGACCAGGTTGCTCAAAGCCCCATCCAACCTGAGCTGATAGCTTTACAAACAGCCAGGTAGATAGGATTCAGAGTTAGAAAGGCTTTGGTTCTTGTTTGGTTACCCAGATAAAGTAAGTGGCTGTGTTTTCCTCCTTTAAGCGCTCTATGAGGTGATTAACAGATAGGAAATTAATTACTTTTAAAATCCCCCTTCCCACCAGGATGGGAACCCACTATCAGGATGTTAATGCAGCTTTCTATGGAACCTATTGCAGGAGCTAGAGTGTTGCTCTGTGTCCCGTGGGCTGTCCCTGTGTAGAAACACAGCATGTTTTTTTCCCCAGCAAAGGAAAAGAAATCCAAAGGAAAAGTTAGCCTATAAAAAAGAAAAAAAGAGGAGGAAGGAAAGGGTGTAGGTACAGGGCATCTGTGCCTGTCAGCATAACTAAGCCACGCTCAGGAGCAGCCAACTAGTGCAGCACCAACAATACTCCCTGAGTGAGAAGTTCAGCAAGAGATTTCTTGGTTTTGGCTATCACTTTCTGCAGGGGTCAGCTCTATCATAGCTGTATGTGCATGGCTGCTTCTCTAAGAAGTTAGCACAGGGGTTTGTCAGTCCCCAAAAGACTAAACTAGTAACCTTAGTGCTGTTAAAAGAAGGTGGTACAAGGCCACTCTGGTTTTGGCCATGGGAGACTAGAAGCAGTGATGGGGCTGTTTCTGTGAGGCCATGTAGTGTGATGAGCATGGGGAGGAGACAGACCCCTCAGCAGTCCCAAAATGTACTGGGGGTAAACCCTGGGACAGCTTGAGGGGGTTCAAGTTTAAATCCTGCCCTTGGAGGGTTTTCACTGGAAAGGCAGAAGGGCTTCAGGTGTGGGAAACTCCTTATAGCCACTGTATTAACACATTCCTTTTACAGGCAAGACTGAGCCTTGGCAGAGGGGAGGAAAAAGAAAATAGCACTAAAAGAAAGTGAGGAGATGGTTGTAGAAGAATGTATGTTCATCTCTGGCCTTCAGCGCAGATCATGCTGTAGCAGATTAATTTCCCGAGGGGCTTTGCTTCCCAGCCCCAGCTCCTGGCAGAGCCTTTGGCAGTACAGCTCAGTCTCTGAAGAGGAGCACGGGGAGCATCTAGTGGCCAGCTGCCCAGGGCTGTTCTGGGCACTGCCAGGGAGATACTTACATGAAACTAAAATAGAGTGGTGCCTTTAAACGAGTAGGCCAGCTTTTCCCTGAGAGTTGCCATATCTCCTTCTGCCTGTGCCTGTGTTCCTTTGCATCCCTCTGCAGAGCTGCTGCTTTTTTCCCTTGCAGGCAAGATTCCTCCTGCCTTTCCTCTCCCTTAGCAGCCTTCCCCTCCCTGTCTGTCCTTTGGGCTTGTGGGTATTAATCCAGCTACAGGTGGAGGTGACTGGTTGGGATACGACTGGAGGAAGCTTTAGGGTTTTCAGCAGATGCTTACTGGGGAGGGTTTTACCTGCTGTCTCCTTGATTTCCAGGCTGCTGTGCATCCCCAGCTCCCCTGCTACACAGAGCAGGGTTAGGTTTGTTATTCCAGTGGAGCAAAGCAGGTAGAAATGGAGCTTGTCTTTCCATCTTGCATTCTGGCAAACCCAAGCTCCTCTCCATTCCTGCTTCCAGCTCCACGCCTTGCTCTGCCACTCTTTGCATGGGACAGCAGTCTTTCCTTTCATGGTGCTTTCCTGTGGCTCTGCCAGCACAGTGCACATAGTTGCACAGGGAACTAGAGAAAAACAATGTCTAAGGGAGTGGAGCTGGGAACAGAGGGAAGAAGAGTGAAATCCTCAGGCTACAGTCCCAAATCCTCAATGCATTTGCTTGAATCTGGGAGAAGAGATTATCCAGGGGAAATTGGCTCCCCTGTACAGAGGGACTGTGGCTGGCACAAGATGCTCCCTTCTCACTGATTTCTGAATATCCTTCTTTTTCAAGGCAGTGAGTCCTCTTCTGACACACATGTACCTCAGAGCAGGTGCCAAGATGTCCTGCATGTCCTCCTATGTGAGGAGGTGGCTGTGAAGACTTCCTGGGGGATTATCAAACCCCTTCTACTGTTGCACCTCCCACTTGCCTCCACACACAACCACATGCATCTCTTCTCTGTCTTGTCAGTTTAGTTTTCTCACAGCAAACAAACTATCCCTGAGACAGCTGAATTTCCAGGAAGCCTGCCAGGACATAGCCTTCCTCTCCATAAAAAGAAATGAAATGGGGAAAAAAAGGAAGAGATTAGATTCTCTCCAAAACGCCTCTCGTGCTCCTCTCCTCCTCCTCAGTGGCGTCGGGGCTTATTCAGCTTTCCAAGTGCCTTGGATAGGTTTGATGGGTGGAGTTGATCCTCCCTGGCTCCAGTGATGTGTACCATCTTTCTGTCTGTCTTTCCCTCCCACCCTCCTGTGGTAAATAATTGCCATGTGTTGCACTGTCAAGCAGTTCCTCTTCGTGAACTGGGATGACTGCAAACAGGGGATGGAGTAAGGCCCAAATATGGGTTTTCATCTCAAACTAAACATCTTGCTTCTGAGCTCACTTATAAGTTGTTGTGCCTCTCCTCTGCTGGCAGTGCGTTTTTACTCTCCTCTTGCTCTTCCCCAGCTCCTCCACCAGCGATCTCTCTGGCTATGAGCATGGCTATCTGAGGAGAAGTCCTGACCAATACAGCTCCCGGGGCAGCATGGAGAGCTTGGACCACTCCTCCCCTGGCTACCACCCTTGTCACCTGTCCCCAGCCAAGTCCACCAACAGCACTGACCAGCTCTCCCACCTCCACAACAAGAGAGACTCTGCCTACAGCTCCTTCTCCACGAACTCCAGCATCCCCGATTACCCCGCTCCTCCATTCAGCAAGGAGTACTCCTGCTCCACAGACAGCATGCAGCCCCAAGGTGGCCCGCACGAAAGGATCAGGCAAGCTGACATCAGGTATGTCAAGACAGTCTACGATGCCCAGCAGGGGATCTCCAAGGAATATGAGGTGAAGTCCTCTGCCTTGCTTCCAAGCTGTGAGGCCCAGGTTTCATTGGATGGTTGTGGTCACAGCAGGCTCTTCAGCCAGCACAACACTGCTCCCTCCCGGGCTCAGCCAGGCCAGGGCTCCTTGGACAGCAAAAACCAACCCTCCAAGGGACCTCCCTTGCCTCCCACCCGCAGCGACAGCTATGCAGCCATCAGACATCATGAGAGGCCCAGCTCATGCACTGGCTTTGATCTGAACAAGCCTGGTCGAACCCAGCCGAAAGGGACCTGGCCTCTGCTTGTCAGCACCCTGTCCCAGGGGCCAGTGCTGAAAACCCCCTTTGGAGAAGGACATCTGCACACCTTGGTGGAGAAGAGCCCAGAGAGCAGCCCCACCATGAGGCCCAAGCAGAGCTACTCACAGCCAGCCCAGCCGGGGCAGCCCCTGCTGCCTACTGGTGTCTACCCAGTACTCTCCCCGGAGCCGCACTATGCTCAGGTGCCCCAGCCTTCTGTAAGCAGTAATGGGATGCTTTATCCAGCTCTGGCCAAAGAAAGTGGGTACTCTCCACCAGTTGCAGCCTCTTACGACAAGGCCATAGCCAGCAGCACCCAGGGCCTGGATGAGAACGAAAGCCAAAGCACTACAAACAGATCAACCGTCTTCTACCAGCCCCTAGCAGCTGAGACAAAGCACGATGCTGCAGCAAAGCTTCTTCAGCAAAAAGCTCCTAGCATGGCAGGCCCAGAAGTCTGCCTGACCACCTCAAGAAGGGAGGAGTTGTTACCTCCTTACAAAGGAGCACACAGCAACCGAGAGACCTGCACAAGTACCGCACAGGCCTCCAAACACAGTTTTCAAGCTCCACAGCCCCAGCTGAGGGATACTGGTGAGAGAAGAGCCCATTACCAGCCCAAAGAGGACTGGACAGCTGAATCCCAGGAGGACAACAATGGCAGTGCACAGATAAACGAGAGAGACGCTGCTGCTCACCACCAGTGGTGCCACAGCAAGGCCCAGCAGTATGGCTTCTCCTCCTTGCAGAACATCCCAGAGAGCTCCAGGAGGCAAAGCAACTCTGAGGTCAGAGATGGGCAACCAGGTGAGAGTTATTCCAACACCAAACTGTCCTTCTTGAGCAGCAGCAGCAGCAACAAAGAGAAGGATCACAGGGGACAAGGGCACAAACAGTGGAGTGATGTGGACCCACAGGCCTTTGCAAGGCAGGAGGAGGGAGGCAGGAGTGTCACTCCATTCCATGCTGCCGAGCCAAAGTGTGAGGAGGCCCCTTCTCCGCAGCACCCAAAGACCTCTGATTTTGGGAGGAGCCAGCTCAGCTCTAGCAGCACCCAAAGCTTTCCCTATGGCAAACCAGATGCTGGCAAGTCCCGCTGCTCGGTGCTGGAAAAGGTCAGCAAGTTTGAGCAGCGAGAGCAAAGCACTAACCAGCCCCAGAGTGCTGGTGTTCCCAGCTTTGGCCAGCACTACGGGCCGAGCAGGACCAGCCAGCCCTCCAGCGTGAGATGCTCTCTTTACAGCCTGGAGGACATGCGGAGCAAGTTCCGTGAGCCCAGCCAGCTGCCCTGCGAGCCAGGCAGGGTCTCCAGCCCCTCCATCAGGAATGGGAAGCTGGAGGAGGCTGACTGGCACCCTGTAGAGCTGCAAATGGTGGCTTCGGTGAAGCAGGCAAGACCCAGCGAATACTATAGCCTGTGTCCTGAAAATGAAGCGCAAATAAGGGCAGCTCAGCTCCCAAGGAGTAAAAGCACATTCCAGCTGGGAGCTGAGCCTGAGAAGGAAGTCCTCTGGAAGGATAACATCCATGATGCCCATGGATCGCAGCTGGACACACCATTTAACAGAGCTTACAGGAACAGCATTAAAGATGCTCAGTCCAGGGTCCTGAGGGCAACTTCCTTCCGTCGCATCAGCCCCCCATTTGGGAGCACACCCAAGAGGACAACACAGAGGCCTGCTTCAGCCCATGTGGGCATGAGGAGCATGGTGCCATCTCCACACACCCCGAAGGAGAGGCACAGTATCACCCCAACAGAAGGCAGCCTGTCTGCCCTGGACTACGCCAAGACACAGCACATCTTGCGCATTGGGGGCCGAAAGCGGATGACAGCAGAGCAAAAGAAGCGGTCTTACTCGGAGCCAGAGAAGATGAATGAGGTGGGCATCTCTGATGGGGAGCCATCGCCTTTCTCCTTGCAGAAGAAAAGCATCCATTTTGTCTTCCCAGAGAATACAGTGGCTGATCGGCGTAAGATCTTCGAAGGGGATGGCAAAGCTTCTTCCACAGCCAGCCTCTCCAAGCCGGAGCTCAAGCAGCTCCAGCAGAACGCCCTTGCTGACTACATTGAGCGCAAAACAGGGAGACGTCCATCCTCACAAGATGTGGGGCTGCTGAGGGAGCGCTCCCACAGCTCCTACCTACAGTCATGTGGCCCAGACAGCCAGAGCCTTTCCTCTGCATCCAGCATGAACTCTCTCCAGGACCAGAACCTTTACCGCCGGAGAGAGTCCATAGAGCGGATATCCAGGACAAGGCAGATATCTTCTACTCTTCCTCCTGGTCTGATGGGCTGTTTTGACATGAGTGCAGATGAGAAGAAGACAGGGCGCCAGGACAGCTCGGTTACAAGCCGACCAAAAACAGAGAGGTGCCGGGATTACAGAGCCAAAACAGAGCTCATCAAAGGCACCCAGACAGACCCTTTGGGCATGCAGGGCCAGCCTCACTACAGAAAGCAGGAGCAGGTCTTTGAAATACCTTCCACTGCCAGGAAATCTGGGAAATCAGTGTCTGTGGAAGACTTGCTTGATAGGTACGACAATCAGACATTCCCTGTGCATATACGTTCCAGGTCGTCTCCCACAGCAGATAAGAAACACCAGGTATGTGGAAACGGGATCATGTGTGCAAACAAGATGGGCTCTGAACCAGGGAATGTCGGGATGTGGGATTAACAGGATGATGTTTAGTCATGGCAGTTACTCCATTCATTAGAGAGAGGTCAAATACATGCTGAGATAGGGACACTTTATTGTGTTTAAATTACCAGGGTACTGTTTTAACTGCTTACTGGTGAGGTGCTGCTTCTATTCAGTTTTCTTAATGCTGGGGCTATTTCAGGGATTTCAGAGATGCTGAGATGCAGTTCTTGCTGATCTGGACGTCCCATCCATCCTGTTTTTACCTGTCGGTAAAAACATCACGGAATCATCACAGTAAAAAGCATCATGGAAGAAGCACTCAGCACTTTCTGGTGGGCTGTACCATTAAGGTGGTGATAGCCTGCTGCTGCTCTTTTGCCTTATCCAAGTTCACTGGTGCAGTAGAGAGGACTAAAGGCTGCTTGAAATCTCCTTTGCTCATACTGTGCCTGACGGTGCTGGGAAGTGTGCAGCAAAGGCTCTGCCAATAACCGTTATGTTTTGCCTCCAGTCCTGGAGGGAAACATTGCATGGAAAACTTAGTGGAGACCCTGGCCGCTCGTCCCATGTACCCTGCTTGGCAGTTGGAAACATTGCACTGATGTCACAAACAGGGAATTTGACTGACTCTGATGATGGTAAATACTAGAAACAGGCTAACTTCTTAAAGAACAGCTGCCCAGGCCAGCTCTTCAACTTCCTGAAATCTCTTTAGACCTATTTAGGTAGCTGCATCTGGTCAAGCCACATGGATTTACAGCAGTGTAGGTCTGCTGCCCCATCCCTCTTTCCACACCAGGCTCATTCATCATGGGGGGAGGGAGGAAACAACCAAAAGAGCCGTCCTCCCAAACTCACTGTGTGCTTAATTCTAAATGTCCTCCTTCAACAGACCTCAGATCCCACACTGAATAGAGAGAATTCAAAAAGCAGCTTGTGAATATCAAGTGACCGGAATGCATTTCCACAACCACTCCTGTCTTATCCCATCATCAGTGTTTTTCTACACCTGCCAGGCATCAGTCTCATCTGTGCCATTTTGTCACACTTGCCAATCATGAAGTCTTGTTCAGTAAGAGGACAGTCCTTAAGAAAGGGTTTGGGTGAAGGCCAAGCTGTGACTCTTTCTCTGCCTCCTCAAGCAGCCTGAGCAGCTCAAAACCAGCCATCCAGAAAGAGAAATATCACTAAAACATACTTTTCAGTGACAGGTTGAATGACAGGCAGCCCTAGTTTGTCTTTACCCAGCTCACTCTCTTGGGCAGGGGACATACAAGGTAGTTCTGGAGATCTCTATTTCCCCCTTGTTGGCTCATTTTTAATCTTGCAGCCGAACCAGAGATTCTGCCTGTTGGAAGGTGACTTGAGGAAGATGACAAACAGCCCTGCAGACCCCTTTACAGGAGGAGAGTGGAGAAGGGGAGAGCCCTTTATTGCTGTTTGACTGTGATGTAGCTTATCCTCTTCTGGACTGAGAATTTAGTCCTATGGGAAGCAAGACACTTGGGAAAATCCTGTTCTTAAATCCTAATTCATGAAAGCATGTTTGACTTCCAATATACACACCACTCCATAAGTGTCTGTTTGAACAGGAAGTATATGTTTAAGTGCTCATTTCATTAGGTTTGCTTCTGATCTGTCTCCAATACAAAACCACAGCTATGAACGTGGGGGACAAAGCCAAAGAAACAGGGTGATTTTTTATTTGTTATTATTATTTTTTTGGAGTCTTTTCAGATTTTTTGGTGGGAAATGCTTATTTCCAGTGTAGCAGCAGATTTCTCTGCCTCGCTGTATATTTTTCAGCATACAGTGTCTAACATTCCTTTCAGGCTGCATATAAATCACATTGCAATGTCACTGTAGGAATTTGTTTAAAGATATAAAGAAATTGATAGTCATGTGGAATTATTAGCTCTCAGTCTTCAGAACACATTCTCAGCCTTCCTTCCTCTCTGCTTTTTTAGTTTGTCTCAGCCTGTATATCTCCCAGCTCCTGGACTCCTAAATCAAGATCTGCACTTACCCTCCCTCTGCAGCAACACTAACCAAAAAAAGCAATTACTGAGGGTGCAGGGAAGGGGACACTGAAACGCTCTCTGCTGGAAAGATTGTATGGGAGAAAATACCAACCCCTTCCAAAGCAGGCTTAACATTTGCTTTCATGTCTCATAATAGCCTGATGTCCTATGGTGAGAACTCTAGGGCAGAGAGAGTCAGATTCACAAAGGTATTTCAGCTGTGACACTTATCTGGTTTTAGAAGGTACAAATGCCTAAAGAGGAGGTAGTTCCTGTGCTTTGATTTTCCAAAGAACCAAGTGCTGAACATTGTGAGGTTTTTCAGCACCTCTGCGCATGGCTGGAGTTTGCAGCCTTTGTGTCATTCAGTATCTCTACAGAGTTTCTGTCCTGTTTTGGCACTGGGCTTGGGCACAGACTGTTTGCTGTTTACCTTCCCAGTTAAGGCTGCTTCAGTGATGTCTCAGCTTCTTGATTGCCTGTAGAACAAAGTTGAGTCCCCAGGTCCCACTGATACCCTTGAGCATGTTTTTAGAAGAGGCAAGGACTTGCTGAGGGGTTTTAAAAAGACATGTCTCTGAATAAGTCTGCCTGTTGGGTCCACAGTCCATCCAGAAAAAGGCAGGCAGGTCCTCTAAGCAGGAGTAGAGTTCTCTTACTATGAAATGTCAGTGTTTTCATACTTTGTTTCGCCTTCTGCTTACTGCTAATATTGTCTTTGCACTCCAGGACCTGCTGAGAAGGGAAAGCAGTGAATTTGGCCCCATGGTAAGAGATCCATTCTACGTGGTCAGCACAGGAGCCAGGTAGGTACATGCTGATGTCTCCTTTGTCACTCAGTGCAGAATAAGCTCCTGACATCCTGCTGCCAGCAGCAGTTGTCACATGTTGTCTATGTAAACAGGTGGGTCATAACAAACTAGAGAAAACACCTGCAAAGGCACAGTTCTGGGTCTGTGTATCCAGCAGAGTTAGGAGGAGTAAGTTGCCGAGAGCCTTTGTTTTTCCACTACAGACAGTAATTCACTATCAAGGCCTCCTCATGTCGTTTTGGAGCATGTTTGTACAATGAATTTCCAGTTGTGTAACTTCCAAAATGTGTTTGATCTGCTGTTAGAACTCGCATCCAGATTCTGTCATAACTGACAGATTCTAAAGGAAAAAATATCCCAATGTCCCAGTCTGTCTCATTTTCTCCAGTCCAGGATGCTGCCTCCCCAGAAGCAGTGAACATTTGCATGGACTAAAATCAGCAGATTTAATTTATCTTACTGAATCGGGAGCTTGTATTTAGGCTGCTTCCCTTTATGCAGGCATTTTATTTTGCTCAGCTAGAGGGGAAAGAGAAATGTTTTTTAAAATAGAAAAGTGTAATCATAAAATTAATAATATTGGGACTTTACATAACTATCCACTTAGCAGTGGATTGTTGTGAAGTTAATTAGAACTGAAGTTGATCTTGCTGTATTTACATTTAAATAATAAAGAGATGTTTGCCTTAAGGTCTGAGTGCTCAAATAGCTAACTCGTATTACAGTAAAAACCATCAAGAGGGACTCAAAGAATTATTCACAAAGGAGCTCTGTTGCTTGTAAACTCTCAGCAAATGTCAGCCCATTGGGCTGTCACAGGGTGAATTAGCACTGCTGTCTCCAAAGGTTTCACCACACAAGAAGTAGAGGAAGGCTCCTTGTCTAGCTGCATCTTACTGCTGACTGGCTGGCCATTTTTACCCCTAAAAAGACATAAATGTTGTTCTAGAGGGACTCAATCTGCCTTCAGGCTCATCCTTTTATGATTATTTAAAACACACCCGTTTACTTTCATTTGGAATAACTTTTTCCATTTTTTTTTCCTAAGAGAACAATACAGCTGCTTTAGTTCATCCTTCCTATTTCTTCTAGAGATGGCATTTCATCATGCTTCTCAGTAACTACTTGTGGCTTCTTTCCATCACTCAACCTATTTTCCAAGTAACAGGATTGAACACCCAGACTGAAAATAAGTTTACTGGGGCACAAAATGTAGGTTTCTCATTTTCATGCTTCACTGCACAGAGATTATTTGTATTAACAGTTTTATGATGTTTCTGCTGCATAGGCATCCTGCTTGCTCTGCAAACCCATTTCTTCTGGGAGTTGGGATGTTGCTTTCCTTTCCTAATCAGTATTGGATTTCCCAAAAGATAGGTTGAAAGGATGGGAGAAGACAGGAAAAAGCCCTGGCTCTGAGGACCCAGGGTCCCACTACATAGGCTGCAAATCACTCCCTGCAAGCCTTGGCTGCTGAGTGATTTTTCTTATGTTACTGCTACTAAAATGACCTGAAAGAGAATGGGTGGGTGTTTTGGAATCCAGAAGGCTCTGATCATGCACTACTGAAGCTGGTAGAAGTTTTACACTTAAATCTCAATGAGAATAAGACCTGAATCCTCTGCACACTGAAAAGGGGCAGGTAGACAAAGACCTTACCCATGTGTCACAGAAGGAGTTCCACTATTAGGATGCTCTTGAGTGTTCCCTTGCCCCAGTGTGAATATTTCACAGTCTGGTTCCTAGGGGATTATTACAGCATCTTCAATCCATCCATTACAAGATGCAATCTTTGTCTGTCCTGTGGTTGTCAGCCGCAGACTGCTGTTTTCTAGCTGGTCTTCTCACATCTAACCATCACCATCCTGTTGCTGTCTGCAGCTTCTCCATGCATGGGCTCTTCAGGGGAGGCAACAGCAGGCAATAGAAATTATGCTCTTAGGGTTCCTTGGGACACAGCTGCTTAATGGGCTGGAGAAGAGATTGAACCATCCCCACCATCCCTCTTGCTCAAGGAGGAAAACTGTCATGTGGTAAAGTTAGGGAAACCCTGGTCAGCCATCACTTCCTCCGGTCACACATGCTCCATGACTTACACTCTGTGCTACTCTCCATGTGTCATGCAATAACTGTCTCATAAGCACTGTTGGGAACAGTTGTTGCTCCACCAGTTTTAGAATCCACATTTGCTTCCACAGTAGGAGAGCTCTTTCAATTAGAGAATTACCATCTGGCATTTCTGACAAACACTGAGCATCCGAAAAGAATACACATTGCTACTGTCCAGGAACCACAGACAATACCAAGAGCAGTCTGTCTGGGAAGTTTCCCCACCCTCAGGCAAAAGCAGCCAAATTCTATTCTCAGTTACACAGAAATAAAGCCGGAACAACCCATGTCTTTGGCAGTTATTCTTAATTTGTACCAGTACATCTGAGAGCACATTTGGGGCCCAAGCCTCAAACATCACAGATTGGTAGTGTTGAATTATGTGAACAATGCATCTCAAGAACAGAAAATAGACTGGCAGTAAAGCTTTATTGTATTTTATTGGTTTATGGTATGGCCTCATGTTTTTAGCCCATCTACGCTTGCATCTGCTAGTGCTATTATTACTGCTTCTAAATAGCCACATGGGCAAGTAGGTTTGGCTATGGATTCTGAGCAGGATCTTCGCTTCAAAGGCCAGACATTGTTCCTCAGACTCACATGAAAACATTTTAAAAGACCTGGAAGGCATAATTTACTCTGTTGGCTTTGCAGCCTCAACATCTATTTGCAGTTGAAGTGCATTGGCTTTGGGTTCTGTACACCTGTCTGAGTAGAGCTCTTTTTTCGTAACAGGATTACAAGGTTTTGAGAGTTGGGAAGTGTTTTATTCTTCTCTGCAGTCAAAATAGTGCGTTTTTCAGCCTCACTTTGTTCTCAGAGACAGTCAAATCATTTTGATGGCACCTTCCCAAAAGGAGCAGATAATGTTATGGAAATTCTCATAGAATCACAAACTGGTTTGGGTTGGAAGGGACTTTTAAAGCTCATCTACTTCCAACCTTCTGCCATGGGCGTGAGCACCTTCCACTAGACCAGGTTGCTCCAAGCTCCATCCAACCTGGCCTTGAACACTGCCAGGGCCCATAAAGCTGAAATTCTTTAAGATACCAGCAATTGAGAACAGAGCTTGATGGTAGATCATGTCAAGCAGTCTATCTTACAGCAGTTACTACTAGCCCCATCTATAAAAACAAAGTTCAAAGCAAGGCATTTAGGTTTCCTTAGTTTTCTTTCTATTACGTTATTGCTGTGATGCCTGCTACATGTATGCACACGTGTATGAACTGGCATACACAGAAAATAAAGATGGAGAGTGGGACTGAATATGGCCCTGTGTCCCTAGCATTAATATTCTGGATTTTACTAGCAGTTTCAAAGCCTAACTGCACCTCACCTCGATCAGCAGGCATTGACCCAGGCCTCTGATATGGTTGCATAATTTACTTATTAAGGAGATGCACAATAGCTTTTCTTGCTCGTTCATTAATTATTAATCTTATCATGGTGTGTCTCTTGGCATTTAGGTCTTTCAGCAAGAAAGAAAGAAGCCACTCAGAAAAAATGGCGTTCACCAGTTATTATCCCCATCCTCACCACAGCAGCGAGGTGGTCACCGGGTCCACCACACTGAACAAGAACAAGCTCTCAGAACTTTCCAGGCCAGATAGCAGGACTTCTGCATTTGCCTCATCCCCAACAGAGGCAAGGAGTCACTATCCTGAGCAAAAGCAAGGCTTTAAATCCTTGTTCCTTAACCTTACTCATGGATCTGGCCAGTCCTCCCCCAGTACCCCCACCCCAACTCCCTCAGACTTCCAGAGTGCAAGTGATGGCCAGGCTCTGAGACAGCACCATGCCAAACGAGATGCTGTTTCCCCTGAGGGCAACAGTAATATTCAGGAACAGCCTTTGGATGTTGTCCAGGATAGATCCTCCAAGACTCCCACAGAAGAAATGTGCAGAAGGAAAGCTGGGCTGCTCCACAGATCTGTTCCGCCCAAAGTGGTGTGGGCTCATTCAGTCAAAGACAACAGCTACCTGAGGGCTATGGTGTCTCCTCCAGTGGCTGGGCCACAGTTCCCCCAGAGGTGGCAGTCCCTGCTGACACAGAGCAGCACTTCTTCTGACCCAGAGACTCCTTCTCCGCAGGGGACAACCCATCTCCGGATCTCAGAGTCAGGGCTGCAGCTCACACCCCCACCGCTGCTGCAGGATGATGAGGACGATGAGGTGTTTGTCATGCCTTCCCAGCCCAGGGCCGTTGCTCCACCCTTCTCACCCACCTCACTGCCATCCCATCCTCTTCCTGAGCTGAGCTCTTGCACTTCTGCCAACAGCATGGAGGAATTCTCACCTCCTCCCCCTCCTGTGGCCCATGAGGTGAATGGGGCAGCTGGAGACAAATCCACCAGGCTCACAGAGGACACCAAAGTGAGGTAGGGGCGGGGTGGGGGGGGCTGTAACACACCATCTTGGGCATTGTAGGGTCATATACAGCATGATATGCGGGGCTCCAGAGAAATGGGAGTGATATCTGTGTGCTGCGATGAACCACCCACAGCTGCTAGCTGAGCAGGCACCTTCATGCTTCTGACTCCAGCATGAAGAGTTAAAATGGCTGCTGACTCCTTCCAGTTGCTGGTTTTTGAGAGAGAACTGTGAAAATCCATGATGGTTTTTCCAAGCAGTTAGAGTTTCCCAGAATACATTTGAGACCTGGCACAGAGTAATGCTGTTATGAAACAGTGACCATCTGCCAAGAAGCGACAACACAAATATGTCACAGTCACACTGAATAGTGATTTTTTTTCCTGAAGGATAGGACTTGGGGCTTAGTGCCCAGCTGGTTTAACTCAGCACAGCTTCCTTCACTCCCAAGGATCTGCTCTGATTTCCATCCAGGAAGAATCTGACTAGGGCTGTAGCAGTGATTGGCTTTTCCAACATGAAAAGGATAAATGAGTATAGACAGCTCAGAATGGTACCTCCAGCTGGGGATATGCCATGTCCCCAGTCTGTGAGCAGTAAACAAAGTAACTTGTCATAGAATCACTGACTGGTTTGGGCTGGAAGGAGCCTTAAAGCTCATCCAGTTCCAACCCCCTGCCACAGGCAGTGACACCTTCCACTAGAGCAAGTTGCTCCAAGCCTCATCCAGCCTAGTCTTGAGCACTGCCAGGGATGGGGCAGCCACAGCTTCTCTGGGCACCCTGTGCCAGTGCCTCACCACCCTCACAGGGAGGAACTTCTTCCTAAGATCTCATCTAAATCTACCCTCTGTCAGGTTAAAGCCATTCCCCCTTGTCGTGTTACTACATGCACTTGACAAAAGCCCTTCTCATTCACTAGTTCTTTCTACGTTGTAATGACAAAACAGCAGTGTCCAGGTTGAAGGGACAATATGCTTATGGTGCTGGTAGCTTCATACTGTGGGCTTTTGTGTTGAAATGAGGAGTAAGACACAAAAATAAATGAGAGAGAAGGAAAACTTACTTGTCTTCAGCCTTCACCATGTGTTCACAATGGTCCTGTGTGGTAAGTTTATGTTCATCTCACAGAATTTTTCTGTCCATAGCAGCTTCAAAAGCTTTCCCAAAGCCCTGGCTGAGCGGGAGATAACAGGATGGGGCACCAGTGTCCGTGAAAATAATTGTCCCCTCTCTCCATCTGTATCAAAGAGGACTAGCTCTCCATCCGCTGTGGATAAACAGCACCAGTTACTTGCTGCTTCTGAAGCGCCTCAAAGTACTGATAGGCAGCCCATAACTCAATCTGAAGGAAACCACAGTGAGCCAGCAGTCCTCACCAGAGACCTGGAAAAAAGCAGCCTGGATTCCGGGATACACAGTGCAGCATCTCCAGTGAAGACAAAAACCCCAGAAGATATTAAGTCAGAAGCTCTAGCAAAAGAAATTGTCCATAAAGACAAGTCTCTGGCTGATATCCTGGATCCAGATTCCAAAATGAAAACAACCATGGACTTAATGGAAGGGCTTTTCCCCAGTGGAACCAGCTTGCTGAAGGAGAACAACATGAAGAGGAAGATGACACAGAAGAAAGCTAACAGGACAGTGGTTGAAGATGACATGTAAGCACTGCTTCTTTGGGTGGTGGGCTAACACTGCTGCAGAACTCATTAACTGCTTTTAAGGACAAGCCAGTGCTGAATTTTTCAGGTGGATGCTGGTGGAGAGGGAGCTTCTCTGTTCCCAGATGTGAAGACTGAAAGCCCTTTCTCAGGAGCTTGGCTCTACATGTGGCCTTTGAGCTCACCTCTCCAAGCTCTTTGGAAAACCATGCTGAGCTTGGTAACAGGGCTTGTTACTTGTGTTACTTGATTTTGTGTTACTTGATTTTGCTCTCTTAACCTTTGTAATCTGAAGCAATTCAGTCCAAAGCACAATAACAGGGATATGAGAGTAAAATCAGTACTAAAACAGTGGTAGGCAGAAAGATAACGAGTGGCCAAATTTTGGAAGGAGGGATGGAGGCACCTGCTTATTACAAGGAGATGCAAAGTTCAGCCCAAGTTCTCCAGTGTGGATTTTACAAGATAGATACTCCCAAGTGACACCTGGAGAACCACATAGAAATAAGTTGTAATGCATCATGCTAGGTAAGATGGTCAGTGCAGCCATCACCAGCTGAGGTGTACTGATTTACCTGCAGCAAGGATCTGGTCCTGTATAGACTTGTTAACCAAGTCTATGTTTAAGGAGAGGATAGGCATGAAAGCAGCTGACATGCACCCTCTGATGGCAGGAATCGGCCATTTCCTTTGTGGATAATAATACTGGGAAGGTAGCAAAGAGGAAATGCTGGAAAACCATTGATCTAGGCATGGGAAAAAGGCTCTGTCTGAACTTATCCTTTTTCTTCACTGTGGTGTAGCAGAGAAGAAAAGGAAGCTCCTGTAACCCTGGTCACCTGTCCTGCATATTACAGTGTTTCAGCACCCAAAGCAGAACTGCTGAATAAAATCAAAGACTTGCCAGAAGAAGTAGGTGAAGAAGAGGAGCTGCTGGACATAAATGAGAAGAAGGTAAATTCAGCACACCACCATCATTTGCTAGTAACTTCCTGAAACAATAATAAGCCTTGAAGTAAAATGCATTTCTATTTGAGCTCAGGTTTTGGCAGTCCCAAGTTACATGACGGCTGGGTGTGTTTAGGCCCCCTGTGAAGGTTTGTTACAGTGACCCAGATTGAACAAAGAGAGATAATCTGAGTACTCACAGTAAATTTGAGTACGAATCTTGCACAACCCTGAGGCAGGTCTGTACTATACCAAATGCTGAGTACACAGGTTGTACGAGGCAGTCCCTATTCCATAGCAAGGAAGGAAAAGGGAGAGGTGAAGTGACTTTAGCACATACAGCTCAGGTTAGAAACAGGAACAGATTCCAGCTAGTAACTGCACTGAGTGCATGATGTGTGCCCTAGGATTTTCCTCTTCAGTGAAGCCAATTTACCCATTTTAGCTGCTATCTGCACTCAGTGCTTCCAAAGAAACATTGGCTACTCCTTTTCCTCCACACTTTGTTGTTTCACTGACCTGCTGAAAGTGATGTGCACCTCAGCAGCTCAGTCAGCACAACCCCAGTACGATGGGTGGGAAGAGAGCAGGGCAGGGGAGGAGAAAATCTTTTCCTTTGGTTGCAGTTCCATTTCACTGAGGAATGGCTCCTGCAGTTCTTGCTGTAGGCTTGGGTGCTCCGTGTTCCAGGGCTTTTGCAGGGCCTTCTAATTTGTCCCTGTGGTTGTCTCACATTGGTTACCTGGTAATTACAGACGTGTTGTGAAGCCCACAAGTCCCAAAGAGCCACAGGCAGGTAACTTGCCTGTCTGTGCCTCCCTTCACATGCCTACATGTCAAAAGCAGCTGTGCCTGTAAATTTAAAACATCCTACATTGCACCACACAGGGTAGCACAGCCCATATTCCAGCCCATATTTGTACAGCAGCAGAGTTTAAACATACTGAAGGATACAAATATTTGTGCAAGTCCCATATGATGTGATTGTTCCTGCACTGAAATCAGGCATGAATTTAAAGAAAGTCTCTCAAAGCCAGCCTCTCCATCATAGTGCAGAGAATTCACGTCTCTAGCACAGCTCCACATTTTCTCTCCAGGTCCTCATCCCCATGCCACATGTAAAAAAGCACAGAGAAGATGTGATGCCCTGTAGCCCTGGCTTGGGAAGCTTAGCCTCTTTTTCATATTGTCTTACTGTTTCTGTTCTCAGCTTTTATCTGCTAAGCACAATCTGCTCCCTAACAGGCTTTAATACAAGTGACAGCTAGAATGGGACCTCCATCAAAGTGCTAACATGAATAAGGAGTGCTAAGCGAGGAGACTTTCCCTATTTTGTGAAGCATTTGAGGCGCAGTCAAGTCTTCAGGAGCTGTGATACCATGCCACTGGAATGGATTAGGGGCATTCATCATGCCTGCCATCTCTTACTTCCGTGGTCCTACATATATTCTACGTAGCAAGTCTACACAGACAGATCATGCACGTGTTGCCAATTAATGCTGCTTTAATTATCTGGCCCTAGCCATTGGTTGTAGAGCACCCAGCTTCAAAGGTAATCAGCCCAATCATCTCTTAGGGTGCTTCAAAACCAGCTGCCTCATTAAACCAGCGTGAAAGGTAGGGAGCAGTGAAACAAGAGGTGCTGCCCCATGGAGTCAGTGGACATGCTGCAAGCATCTGACAGGCTTGCAAGTAGATGTGAGCCTGCCATGGAGGATGAGCCCCAGGGCTCAAAGGTTACATTTGCATGGAGAAACAGAAATAGATGGGAGTGATTAGGCCAGACAGCAAGATCTGCCTGGTATGTGTGAAAGAACATTTGCATAGACATTTTCTGAGAAGGCAGCTACTCTCAGAGGTCATTTCGATAAACCAAGCTCATTTCCATTGTAAGTATGCAAAGGAGCTATATTGGTTGGCAGTTGGGATCGAAGGAGAGTCACTGATTGATGAACACAAAGCAACTGTGTCACAGCCCTGTACAGCTCCCATGCCTTTAGAACAAAGGTATGGCATTTCCAGCGGTCCTAGAGCCTCCTGCTATGGCTGGAGGGCAGATTTGAACCTTGAGCAAAGCTCCAGGAGTAGGGAGGAACAACTTATCATCTGAGCAGCTCCATCCTCCTGAAAACCTGTTGAGGTTAATGATGGACTCTGTTTAGCCCAGACAGTCCTGCTATAGAGTTTTTCCTCCTGGTATAGTAATCATTGAAAATGGATCACTTCTTTTGCTCCCCAGGGTATGGTCCAGCAATCAACTGGTGAGGATCTTGGATCTCTCTTTTGAAGGTGGCATTAGGATCAAAGGCACAGGGAAGGACAAGTGTTGGTCGCAACCTGTCCCACTGAGGGGAGAATGCAAGGAAAGGTTTTGTTTTCCCTTATCCTAGCAGGTGGGATTTAGTACCACCTTTGTTCTTCTCTTCCCCAAACTACCTCTGAACTAATAGTGTGACTTAGTAGTCATTCCAGCATAAAGCTGGTCGATGATGTTTATTTTAAGAGAATGTTTTTTTCAGCCTTTCATCTATGTAGAAGCTGGCAGTAGACTGCAGTGCAGCCGCAAAACCATGCACTCAGAGGATGCATGCCAAGTGTTCCATCTAGTGGTGTCTGGCTAAGCACTGCTGCTTATGTCCCTGCTGCAAAACCAGCCTGTTAAAACCTGCTCTGACAGGCCATCCCCAGGCATCAGGGCCAATCCAGACTAACCCCAGCCTGACCTGGGTTTGAAGCTCCTTTCTCCTTTGGAGTAGACTGCTTTCTTACATGAAATGACCATCAGTTTTGATGTAAAGAAGACTTTGAGAGTATTTTCATGCAACCCTGTGATTTCTTTCTTTTTCATCCTGCAGTGTTTGTATGCAGAGCAAATTAAGATAGATGTAATGGTGTCTCAGCAGTGCAAAAACTGAAGAGACTGAAAATACCCAAGCCTCATATGAAGAGCTTTTTCTGCTCTCTGTGCTCTCAGTTCTGAGTTAAATGGAAGCAAGAATTGCAAGTCTCAGGCCATACACTTCTGCTTTTGCATGTGTCTTTCCCCTAAATCCTGATAGAAATTAGGATCTCCAGCATATGTGCAGCACCGCTGTTTCTGAAGTAACTGAACTCTGGGGGCCTCCTTTTCTTTGGCAGTGAAACAGTTGACAGCATTTTCACAAAATGGGTGTCTGCCCTCCATGTCCTTGCTCAGTCACTAAGTAAATTCAGAGCATCTTTGGTGTAAATGCTTGCTTGATTCCTCTTTCTATGAGGCAGTGCCTGCACAGGTAGGAAGCTTTGGTCATAGTTGAATTTGAGGCTCACACCTCAACACTAAGGCAGTTGAGTAAGGAAGGAACAGTCAGTAGTTTCAGGAGGAGGAAATATGTAGCAGTTCCTTTTTTCTTACTAAGCCATATGTAAGTGTCAGCTCAGCCTCCTGTCATGCCATTAATACAGCTTAAATTAATTTTTTTGCCAGCTGTTTTGCACAGTTCTGGGTCATAGAAAATATAATATCCAAATAAGACATTTCAGGCTGAGGCAGGGGGTGGGGAATATGCAGATGTGGCTGTAGCTCTTTTCAGTCAGAGACTTTAAAGAACCAACATCTTTCAGATACAGGAAACTGGGTATCAAATATGGTGCATCAAAGCAGACGTCTCCCACAATGGCAGAACAAATATTTTCATGCAATCTGATTGGGTATTCAGGTTATCAACTAGATGTGGAATTTCAGAGTTTTCTCTGTTTCCTCCTTAATGTCTTCTTTGTCAGCTGTTGCTGACTTGACCCTGCCTCTCAGGAACTGTAGCCATATCCTTTTGTTGTTGTCATCCATAGATCCAGGGAGATCGTGGTAACTATGAATGTGGCAATGCGTTTCCCTTCTGACAGGCTGAGCTCATCGGGAGCTTAACCCGCAAGCTGAAAATCCTGAAGGAAGCCAAGGAGGGCCTGCTTGCAGACATCAAAATGAATAATGCTCTTGGAGAGGAGGTGGAGCTGTTGATCAGCAAGCTATGCAAACCTAACGAGTTTGACAAGTACAAGATGTTTATTGGTGATTTGGATAAGGTGGTGAACCTCTTGCTCTCTCTCTCTGGACGCCTGGCCCGTGTAGAGAACGTTCTGAGCAGTCTGGGGGAAGATACCAGCAGTGAAGAGCGGGTATGTATCTGCACACCCATCTTGGCCTTGTATGTATCTTGGCCTTTTTCAAGGTGCAGGACAGCAGCAGTCACAAGAACATGCTTGTGTAAGCGAGGACCTCCAAAGACTCACAGGTATCTTAGTGCTTTTGTATATACAGTAGCAAATGCAGGTCTGCCCCTGGGAATCTTGGTCCCAATTTGTATCAGGGTCTCAGATCCTGTAGCATTTGTCTCAAAACAGAATGGCCATGGCTGGGACAGCATGTCTGTGACGATGGCTGGAGGAAAGGGTGTATGGTGTTGTGCGCTGTGGAAGAACCCACTGCCTTTTTGCCTCAGTTCAGGCTATGTTTTAACATTATTTGGGTGGTTGAGAGACAAAGCCAGGTTTTCCTGATAGTTGTTGCTTTCAAGCAAGTTTTACTGCCTTTCTTGGAGTACTTTCTGTCCCACTTTGACTAGGGCATTGTCCTGATTCAGTGGGATTCAGGTTTAATCTGTAATGAGGAATTCATCCTCCTCCCCCAGGCTTTTGACTGAGTGTCTGGGAGCTTAGAAGCCATCTCACCTCCCCCAGAGGTGGAAAGTATGGTGTTGGGAGGAAGGAGACAAGAGATCAGTGATTTTGGTGCTGCTGATACTGAAGTGCTCTCTTTGGCATGTGCAGAGCTCACTGAACGAGAAGAGGAAGCTGCTGGCTGGCCAGCATGAAGATGCCCGGGAACTGAAGGAAAACCTTGACCGTCGAGAACGGGTGGTCTTGGAGATCCTGGGCAACTACCTCTCTGAGGAACAGCTCCAGGATTACCAGCACTTTGTAAAGATGAAGTCTGCACTCCTCATAGAGCAGCGAGAGCTAGATGATAAAATCAAACTGGGTCAGGAACAGCTCAAGTGCCTGATGGAGAGCCTCCCCACAGACTTCACGCCCAGGGATGCAAAGGCAGCAGCTGCCCTAGCTGCAGCACTTGCTACCTCTGCCGAGATAGGTGGTAAAACACCTCCAGCAGTTTCCTCATGCTAACCTTTCCCAGGTGGATCTGGGATACACTCCTCCTGCTCAAGTGTATTTAATCCAAGTACTTGGCAGATGGTTCTCTACAAAGACAATGAACAGAGACAGGTTTAGAACAAGATTTTAACAAAAGAAAAAAAAATTAGTAGAGGTTTTGTTTTCCTTTTCTTCCACCTCTGCTTCCTGGAAACGTGAAACAGTGTGGAGGAAAATCTCCTCCTGCCAGAGATGGGGAAGAGTCTCATGAGAATTGAAGACATACATTAATAAAAAACATGACCTCCTCTCTTCCCTTCCTTTCCTGCCTACCTGGCACCTCATTAAATAATGAAGGATCTAAAAGAATGAAGCCTTAAAAATAAAACCCAACCCATTCTACTGAACATTATTGATATTTATATTTTTAAAAGAACAAGACAGAATGTATAAGTTTTTGTACATACTCTAATCAGTTACTTGATTCTACTTTGCTCTGTATGTAGAAAAGACATTTAATTTTGTATTTTGTGAAAACCTTAACAAAAAGAGGGAACCCCAAAGATAGTCATGCATTAGCTTGGAACATCTCTTTGTGGTTTTGTTGCTGTTGTTGTTTTTTAATGTAATAAAGAGCTACCAGAAGAAGCTTCAACCTGTTTCAACACATGCTAAATTAAGTGGCCTTGTGAAGGACCTTTTGACCAGGAGAACATAATCTTTTTATTAACATGAAATCTGATGTTCTCTTCCTACCCACAGAAGCCGTGCACATGTAATGATAATATTGTGCCCCTGGTTAGATAGGTAAGAGCCTGCTGTAAGGATAATTGGATTATTTCCTAGTTAGGGCAGTCTGGAGTAACCAAATTTGCCTGACTGAACTTCACCACAGCTAGAGGACTGCTGCCTGTTTGCAGTCAGTAAAGTAGACTGGGGCAGGCCCTCTTTTTGTGCTTTCCTCTCTAACAAGCTACATCACCATTTAACCAAAATGCCTAGAAGCTGCACGAACAGATTATCGCCATGGCTCATGAGCCAGATATGTATCACCTCTCTCCAAATCTTGCATAGACTTCGAAGTGATTCAGGCTTTTCCTTTCTCCAGGATGTTGCATTGTTCATCCTATTCTACCTTGCCACTAGGACCACTGCTGAGATTTTAGTTATGTACTTTTTAAGTCCATTCACTGTGAATGTCAACTTTAGGATGTTCCTGAAAATTACAACGTCCATTGCTTTCAGTGCTGGTTTTAAATCCCCTTTATTTTTTTTAATAGCTCATATCATAGTTCTTCCACAGACAGTTTGGCAAACTGAAGAAAATGCCAAATTAAAGAAAGCGCCCTTCTGTCATACCAAGCATCAGCTCTCCAATACCCAAAAGAAATTTTACCTGGGTTTGTAATGCTTTTAGAAGCAGCAATTACCTATGATGACATTTCCTTTTCATTACTTCTGAGACTGAACTCTGTTCAGGCTCATACAGTATTTCATGAGACCCCTAAGCAGGGGAAGTGAGTGATTCTTATGCCTTAACAGCTGAATCAAAAACAAAATTAGAGGGAAAATCAAAAATAATTATTTGTTTGAGTGGAGATTCAGGAAAACAGTGGGGGGAGCTCTTTCAAGCCAATCAAAATATTTAATTTGTCCTAAAAAAGAAATCCTACATAGTACTTTAGTTTATTAGATTTAAAGGTTGCTTTAACTTAGATTTTTGTTTTGTAGCCACCTTTCCATCCTACGCTTACCAAAACAACAGGCCTCATTTTTAAAATTGAAACATATTTGGGATAGTGGAATGGCATACCCAACCTCCCACCCTGCCACAGGGACAGCAGCAGTGGCTGTTCACTGGCCAGCCTGTGTAGCCTACTTCCTTCTGTAGGTGACAGTGGATGAGACTCTTCCCCAGGTCAGTTCAAAGAACCTGAATCAAATACCTTCTGAACAGCCTTCAGAGACCTCCATTTGCTGTTGAAGGATCCCGTGACAGCTCCCTGGCCCATTCAGCCAGCTACAGTCCAGTGCTAGCACAAAGTGAAGTGTGCAGTCTCACTTCATTGGCTTGAGGAAAACTCCTAGTAGGGACAAAGTAGTTACACTTTTGACATGCATTGCCAGTTCAAAGTAAAAGCTAGTTGTACAAAAGCAATCGTGTTCCTCATTGCCTGTTACAATTCGTTGTGTTTGCACATGTATTCGGAGCGCAGCATTTTTTCCTGAGTCAGCATTCTTTAGATAATTATCTTCAATTTCCAGCCAGTGTCTGAGGGAACTCTCAGGAAAAAGGCAGCTATAACTCATCTTTCCAAAGCCTCCTGCTAAAGCACCAGACTGCTGGGGTGCACTTTTCCTGGCCTTTGAAAGTAATCAAACTCTATTGCTGTGATTGCACCCAGACCTAGCACAGGGGAACAGAAAAAGATGAAAGCATGCACTTGCACCATGATGGTATTGCACGAGATCTTGAAGCAGCTCTTTTAAATCTAGCTCTCAGTAAGACCTCACATGCTTTTAGCGACATGCTGCACCTACAGCCTGCTCTGCCATGCCATGTGATACAAGCACTGTGAAAATCTAGTGATCCAACTTACTATTTGGGGTTTTACATTGGAGCCCTTGAGCAGTTGATGGTAACAAGGAATTCACGTCAGATTCTTTCCTCAAGACTAAATCTAGTAAAAAGGGTTTACATGCTAGGGCCTGCTGCTTGTAGGCTTAGACATAACATCTATTGTGAAGGTTAACTATAAAATCAATTAAACACAGAGCACCAAAACAGTTTATGCGTCAGGCTTGATCCATCATCTCTACAACTCAGCTGCTGTCATAATTGTTTAGGCTGGTAATTAAAAGAAGCAAGCAAACCAAGCTGGATAGCATTTCATAGTCACTGCACACAAATCCTGAATATTAACATTAGCAGTGATTTGTCATTTGCAGAATGGGAAACAAAGCAAGCTCTCCTTAGGAGAGCCTATGCTTTAAATCCATGTGAGCAAGCCAGGGGCGTATCTAGAGACCCAATCTCTATGGTTTCTCCATGTGTTATTCAACCAGCCACCAAGCCAGTGTTTGCATCTGGGTTTGATTCATGTTAAGAGCTGTTTCTTCCTTTACATCCCTTCCACAGAGGATGTATGCTGACTGTGGCATGGCATTATGGTTTGGCTGTGTTCCTGCAGGACTTTTGCTCATGCTTCTGCACATAAACTTGTACACCTCTTGTGTACTACAGGGGTTTTCTAGCAATGTGTTACTGAACATTGTTTGTGTTGTGCAACTGGATGCATTTATGTGGCCAGAGTGGTCTCACATAAACCTCTCCTGCCTGGTTTAGCCAGACTCTGCTGACCCTCTTCAATATAAACTGCGGAAATAAGCCGAATTCAGGGTGTTAATTACTCCAGAGAGTGCTTGCCAGACACTTACATGCACATTGCTTATGCTGTTGCTTGTGTGTGTACAGTAACACAACCTTTCCAGCTGTAGCTCTGGCTTTTGTGCAGCTTGCTGCGTGTTAGTGCTAAAAGTCTTTGCAAAAAAACTGCTTTTTGCTTGCCTGTTGTGAGACGGAAGGGAGCTGATCTTGGAGGGAGATGTCAGCATGGCTCTGCCCGGGCTGGGAGTTGGGATTAGGAAAAAGGATTGTTTTCTGCTACACCGTGAAGAAAATATGGTACATGTGAGCCAGGGAGGTTTTTTCATCTGTGATTTGCAGTTTGAGACCATGCCTTTCTGCTAGGGTTGCTCTGTGAGAGAATAACCTTTAAATTAAACCAGAAAAGCCAACAGCATTTTAATTCATTTTCATTTTAGCATTAAATGAAGTTTTAGGACTGAAATGCAAAAAAACCCCAAACAAACAAACAACAAATTGCCACGTAATTCAGATGGGGAGACTAAGGGCTGAAGAAAGCCTGACCGAACACTGAGGAAAGGACTTAGGGACCTGCTTTTGCACAGCTTCTCATGCTGCAGGTGTTTTACTGAGCTGAAATAAAATTGCAATTGAAAAATAGATCCGTTTCCATAGCTAGCACGTGAGGGTAATCAGAGGTAATGAGGGACAGCAGGGTTGGGGGCAGCTGAACACAAGCCCACACACAAGACACTGGAGGAGGATGCATGCCTCAGTCTGAAGTCTGCTAAGAAAAGGTGAGTACATGTATTTCTTACATATATTTACAATTTTTTTTCCTCCCGTGGAAGGCTTTGCAGCCTGTGTGTGCCTGCTTGAACCTACTGTGGAGCAAGGGCTGGGGTTGAGGGGAGAAAACATCCCAGTTTGTTGGAAAGCAGGTGCGTTGGAGGGTTGGTTTCCACAGGGAAGTTCTCAGAGGGAAAGCCTCAGCATTTGGGGAGGTGATGGCACACACATGCAGGGGATCTCAGCATGGCATGTGGGATGCCTTGGCTCCTGTCCACATAGCATTGTCTGTGCCTTTCTCACCCCAAGGGCCTGATGTCCCTCACCAGCAGCATCCAGCCTTGTCCTCAGACCTCCATCACACTATGGGAAAGGGCAATTGCGTGGTTAATGTTTCCTGTGTTCTACACCAGAACAGGGGCCAGGTATGAGGTAGCGCAGCTTAAGGTTTGAGGGTAACTTCCTGAAATTAAGTGCAGAAGTTCTCCTTGGTTTGTAACAGTTTAAACTAGGACCAAGGGAGCAAGAGGAGAGTCAAAGAAAGAACATGGCCGTGAGCACACTGAATACTCTTGCGAAGCTGGCTGGTGGTCACCTTTTCATTTTGTACAAGAGATGTCAGTTAATTTCTCATGTTTATTGCTTTTAAGAAGTTGTCTAGTTTTTAAATTCTAGTGGGAAGTGACCCAGCTGACTTCCCCTATCTCACTACAACCTGGAGCGCCCATAAGCTTCCCTAGCAAATGCTTATACCATGCACAGTTTTTGGGTGCACAATGTCCTGCAACTGTTTTCTGAGGCCACAGTGAAGTGTCACATGCATGCTTGTGTAGACAGAGTCCTTGGACGGCCTCTTTCTGTCAAATGAAGTTAATGTGAAGTGCTCAGGGAGAGGCTATTTCTTAAGAAGACAAAGCTACTGGTCTGTCTTAGCCATCACTGGTCTTTTAAGTCCTGCATGAGATCTTATTCCTGTCACTTCTGTTTCCAATCTAACCTCTTCTGCCACTAGGTATTTGTTATCCTCTTCCTAGACATGAGGTGGAATACATCACTTGTATTCCTAGAATCATTTAGGTTGGAGAAGATCCTTAAGATAGAGCCCAACCATTAATCTAACACTGCCAAGTCCACCACTAAACTATGTCCCACCTACACAACTTCTCAAAACTTTCAGGGATGGTAACTCCACCATTTTCCTGGGCAGCCTGTTCCAGTGTTTGACAACCCTGAAGACCCAATCCCTAATACCCAATCTAAATCTTCATGTTATAACCCTCACAGCCATTTCACAGGGTTTTCAAGGTCATTTCCCCTTGCCATGATAGTCTAAGGAAATAAAGTGTGTCAGCTTTGATTCCCAGTGAATAGCCAGGGATGGCGGCCAAGTACAAGCTTGCAAGATTCAAAGGCAACTCTCTTAACAGGGATCAGTGTTGTTTCCCTTGCATCTCAGTCTCAGTGTTCAGGCAACCAAGGGACAGATTGTTCCTGTAGGCTCCTGTTGGGATGTACTGCTGGACTGCAAGTCTGCTACACACTGCAGGATTTAAGTTAAAATGCAAAAAAGGAACCCACCACTCTTAAGCCATGCTGTGGTGCCTCTGCTCCTCCCCAAAGCAAGCAAGGCTCAGGTTCTCCCAGAGATCTTAACAAGCTCAGTCACCCTGCACTTCAAGGGGAGTGCACTTGCCTGGGACAAGCCCCAGGTTTTCATTTACTGTGGCTCCCTGCCTGCAGCAAGGCACAGCATTCTTGCTTTCCTGGGGCTGTAGCAGTGAAGTCTTGTCCTTACCCTAGGAGCCAGCCAGGGCACTCTGCACATACCCTGCCTATTTAGCAGTGTCACTTATGGGAACAGGATTATTTACAGCACTGGAACATGGGAGAACAAACCTCATGAGGCAGGAAGTGCTGGCAAAGGCATGCTTCCTTCCTACCCTTTCTCCTGTTTTGTGGTCTCCTTCATGACCCCTGCCAGTGATAGAAAGCAGGATAAGCCTAATTAACCCTTGTGTAAAGTACAAGATGGGGCAGTCCCAGATGAAAGCACGCTTTGTACCCCGAGCATAGCAGTCAGGAACACTTGTAACTAACCTACCTAGCAAGCAGGGCTGCCAGCTTAACAGGCAAAGAATGAGATCAGCTTTACTCTTGTCAGTGCCAAAAGACGCATAGATCTCATCTAATCAGGGCAGCTAGGAACAGAGACCCAGCTGTCAGCTCTCCTGTGCTTCTGCAACGTGAGGGCCTTTACTTTTTAAATGCTTGTACAATTATTTAGCTTACCTTCAGTTACCCAGAGAGCCTCCTGCTTATTTGCACAAAGTCCCTTGCTCTCCGTAGCTGCATCAGCTCTGGCAAGCAAAGAGGAAAAGCCCTGTCTATGCACAGTCACCATGTCTGTACCCACAGGGTGGCTGGTAAGACACAGCTACAACTCAGACCCTTCTGGCAGAGCTGCAAGAAGGCCTCAATAACAAGGGTTATCAGGCAGAAGAGATAAGGCATCAGTACATCAGCAGGCAATCCACCCTCCAAAGCCGTTTCCCCCCGCCCCAAAACTCTGGGGCAGCTGCTGTAGCACAGATCTGAGCAGTGCTGCTGCCAGGCAGCAGTTGTGCTGACAATCAGGCAACAGGCTTGCAGCCTGTCAGCCTCTCCATAAAAAGCCTTCACATGGCTGAAATAACCTACAGATTGGTATTGCCCCCACCCAGGCAGCCAGCACAGCCACTCAGCTGTCCAAAGGAGCAGCAAATGCAGCCCTGCAGACAGATTAGCCATCAGGAGTCAAATTCCACCTCTTCAGCAATGGAAGATCTCACCAGCAGTCATTGACCAGCCAGGCTGCACTGGGGCAGCACCCACATAGCTGCAGCAGCCAGCGAGCCAGCCCCAGAGCTGGGCAGCCTGCCCAAGGCTCCCAGCACTCCACAGTTTACCTTTCATCAGGTCCTCAAACACTGACACAGTCCCAACTCTAGCCCTGGGTACATCACTAGCAGGCAGCTGGACAATAGCAGAAGCAGCAGATACACTCCAAGGCATTGCATGAACACAGCAAAGAGGTCTGGAGCACAAAACACTGTTTACTAAGTTTTCTAATTTGTCTGCCTAACTGCAACTAGTTGTGATTGGTATACTCATGATTTCATGTCTCTAGTAAACTGCACCTAGAGCCTAGAAGCCAAGTACTACAGACACTGTAACACAGGCTCCTGACAGGGTCTAAGCCAATAACTTCATGAGAAAACACAATACTGGGTCTCTGACAGTGTCAAGACCTCACTTCATGAAGCAGCACAGACAGCCTGGAACATCTGAAGACCTCAATCCTAAATTGTCTGTGAGGCCTCACCTTCCTTTCCATGTCTTCCCACTGGCACGTGCAGTTAGCCTGACTTGCCTGCTCTTCTCTACTCCTTAAGTACACTAGTGCCATCCTGCTAAGCATGCTCTTGGAAAGCAAAGCTATTAGCAAGAGCACAAGCCCTGTTCCCTGTGACTCCCCCAACCCCAGCAAGTGGATGAGAGCAGCACTCTTTGGTCACACATGGCACAATGCATGTCCAACATGCACTTGTTCAAGCCTTCCTGGCTGGGGCTGGTCCGAGTTTAGAAACAAAACAGCCAGGGGCCTCTCACTGCATCAAACAGGGTCAAGGGAGCAACTACTACTAAAGTAGCTTTAGTCACACTAAATCATGCTTTGCCTGGCATGTGGTCTACCTCAGCACCAGCTGCAAGGCCACAGCATAAGTAGGCACATAGATGGACACATACCCCTTCCCAATGCCCACCCCTGTAGCGCACACAGGAGCAAGCAGATTAGAGCAGAAACAGCAGAGGAAGAAGCCATTGCAAGTTTGGGTTTATTTCACTATGCAGGGGGGAGAAAAAAGAAACAACAAACCAACCAAGCTATAGCTGATCACTGAACTTAATGGCTTTGACTTTGAAGTCTCCCTCTACAGCCAGGTATTCAATTTTCTCCATACCCAGCCGATTAGGGAACTGGAACTCGGCATCAGGCAGCTTCACCGTTGCCTCCGTTTCATTGAAGGAGATGCAAATCTGTAGAGAGCCACAAAAACAAAGGTTAATACATCACCACTTGCAAGCCTCACTCCCCACTACCTGCAGTCCAGGTGCAGGACAAGATGTGGCTGCTAGTGTCAAGGCCACACTCACTAGCTCAGCTTCTGCCCTGCCTATCATAGGCTTATTTGCTCTGCCCCAAGGTCAGCTCCAAGCTTGTGCAACAAAGGGATGAGACAGACCCACTCTGAATCTCAGGTCTGTGTTTTAATAGCTCTTACATGTGTGGCTTGCAAAGGAAAGCCAGACTGGAGCACTTCATACATCCAAGCTGTTGGGCATTGCCTTGACAAGAGCAGGTCGAGACAGTTGGTTTTACTGAGAGACTTTTCCTTTGTTGCTTATTCCCTTTTCCATGCCTGCTCCTTCTCCACCACAAACATACAAAGCAGCACTGGAAAACTATGGCCTTAGCCCTTTAATGCTGTAGGCCAGGGCCTTGCACACACCCCTAGGGCCTCACCTCAGTCTTGTCCCCATGATGAAAGGGAAAGTCAGCTTTCCTGTCCTCCTCACCCCATGTGCCATCCTGCTTCGAATTGCACACAATGGTGTTGACATCCCCGTGACAGTCAAAGCGAGGGTTGAAATGCAGCAGGAGGGTGCTGCTGTCCTTCCCCACATTCACAGCAAACCTGGGGAAACAGAGAGCTAGCACGCAGCTACACAGCGCTGATGAGCTGAACGCTGCAGGAGCTCAGGCTTCCCTCAGTGCCATATCAATCCATTCACCATCTCACTCACCCTCTGGCATCAGACAGGATCTTCCCTTTGACTTTGATGCACTCTCCAGGCTGGATGTCCAGCTGAGTAACCACCAGTCCCTATAGAGACAAAGCACAGGCATTACTGTGGCCCAAGGCAGGCCCACCAGCCCTGCTCAGGCCATGGCACCAGCTCTGGCAGACCCAGACGTCCTTGTGGTTTCATGTAAGCAGAGGGACTGATTCAAGGCAGCTGCCCATCTCAGCCCTCTGCCAAGGAGCCCCAGTTCACAGACACCCCCCCACTGGGATCTCCCACCCCATTAGGCAACCCAAGCTGACAAGGAAGCCATTCAAGCCAGTGTAACAGGAGTAAGGTACAGGCACTGATTTACCAGCTGCTACAGAAGATATCCTTGCACACAAGCTTGCACTTTCAAGACAGCAGGGGCCAGAGCCTTTCGTATAGGATTAAAGTTCGTTACAAAGCTTTTTTAACCCTAGATCTCTCCCTTCCCTAGGAACAGGGGCCACCAGAAAAGTTTCTTGCCTCGACCTAGAGCAGCTTACACACAGAAAGACAGGTCCAGTGGAGCCCGCTTCTGGCTGCAGCCCAGCAAATTAAAACAGCCTCCCAGGAATCCCTGAGCTGCACAGAAACTTGCCTCAGAACCAGGTTACTCACTCCCCAGCCACATATCCCCTCTCCTCCCCCAAGAAACTCCTTAATATCATCACAGCCTCCCTCAGCTAATAGGGAGATGCTGTCTGGTGAGGTCAGGCACAACTCAGATCATGCTTTGCTGCTGTGCCCTTGGCCCAAGTGCCACAACGTTGAGCTCCACTTAACTGCACACCAGATGAAACTAATTTCAAGTTAATTACGCTGCTGTTCTTGCCTGGCTTGCGCAGGCCCATGCCGTGTGTCCTCGTGCCTCCTCCCTGCTCTGCACACACACAGACTGCTAGGGTCAGAAACCCTCCAGTCACTAAACCTCTTACCGTTGCAGCACCAACACTGCCTTCGGGCTCTATTTCTAGTGCAGCACAGCCTCAGTGTCCAGGGGCACAGCAAAGGCAGGTTAAGGAGGCAGGGGTAGGTTAGAATACACTGCTTTCCTCTGCTCTTGCACTGAGGTAGCTTCATCCTTTACCCAAAAGTCATTATTCCAGAAGAAAAAAGAAAGTTCAAGGGGGGAAAAAAAAGGGGGGGGGTATTCAAACTGTAGAGTTGCAACTGCCCCCAAACATTTAGAGTACTCAAGGTATAAACATGCATTAGAACAGCTCCGCCACTCAGATAACACACTAGAGAACAGGAGAGGAGAATAAAACACAGCTGGTCAGCCCTACCTATACCTCCCACAGCCGTGTATCAGCCTAGCGTTTCCTCTCAGCTAACCCTTCTCACGCCTCTGGCGCCAAGCCTGAGCCCCCAGGCAGCCAAACCCTAGCCCGGCTCAGCACGCGGGTCCGGCGTGAAGAGGGCACTCACTTGCTCCATGCTGCAGACACCAGCCCCACAAAGCAGGACGCCCCTGAGCCCCCTCGCCACAAACGGAGTGACTCAGCGCTGAGCTCCCGCAGCTTAAATCACTGGGCAGGACCATCACATGATGGAGGGGGGGGCGACGAAGGAGATCAATCGCAGCTGTGGGGGGCTGGAGCTTTCCCAGCCGGCTCCCAGCGCCGGGACATCTCTTGGTATTGTTCTCCGCAAGCAGTATGTGTGTCATTTTAAGAGCTAGCGATTGTTTGCTTCTGCGTGATCCTAGAAATCCTTACTGTAAGCTCTTCTAGCTGCTACGCAACGTACGCTGGCTGCTATCCCGGGAGCGCGAGTGTGTGGCTCCGTGCCTGCAGCGAGGTGGCTGCTCTTTGTTAAGTGATCCCTGCCTAAAATCAGGGCTGGAATCCTCGTGTTACTGCTGCAAAGTGGCTGCCTCTGAGAACTCATGTGTACACATCCTTCCAACCCGGCCTCGTGCCTCTGAGGAGCCTGGATCAATGGGAGCCACTGGGTACAAGTCATCACTACTGGCAGCTAAATGAAACCCAAGGGTTTGTTATCTTCTATGCCAGCGTTTAAATAGCGCCTGTAAGCTAAGGGTGCTCGTGTGGGGCACTGCTAGGCGTGAGAATCCAGGCTGCAGCTTTCGAAAAGCAACGTGATCGCTCGTTCCATTCCGGTTGCAAAACACTCCGAAGGGAAAAGAGAAATGCTTTGTTAGCGGAGGAAGCGCCGGGCAGGGCTGAGCGCAGCCGGCGAGAAAGGAGGCTGCGTTCGCCTTTTACTATGCTCCTTAAAAGCACACAGCATGACTGCCCTGAGGGTCTTTGCGGGGAAGAGACCTGCGGAGGGTGGGAGCAGCTGCTTTGTGGATTTGTGTGACTGGATCAGCTGGATGCCACTTGTAGCTTTGGATCGGCTTTAGCAGTGTCCTCAGGCCTTCGTGGCTCAGTTTCCCTCATACGTGAAGTGACATTAATAACGTGCAGCTTCAAAATTCCACTTGTAAAACTTCAGCCAGAGCTGCTATGTAGATGCTGCCTGCAGTTAAGCCAGTACTAGCCTGGGAGGTACCTATCTGGGAGAGCCACACAGGGCAGCTTACAAAACAGTGCAGGATTTTATGGCTAAGTAGCAGGAGGAGACGCGCTGCCCCGCAGGAGGCTGCCGGAACTTCGTTAGAGCGTGTTTGCTTTTACACCAACAGCATCCTGGCTCCTGACACCATCCTTTGCTCCAGATATCCCCCACACCCATTGCTGAACATTCATGGGCATTTCAGCACCCTGTATGACTCTGGGTGAGCCAAAGCCAGTCTGCATTTGAACTAGAAAGTCACAAGCCTGAACTGGAGCCCTGTGACTAGGCTGTACAAAAGAGGGCAAAATGCTGACTGAAAGTACAGTAGACAAAATCCCACATATCTCTTGCCGCCCACTAACTCCTTGGCCGTCCGACGCATACACAAAGTTCACACTGAAGTTGGGAGTTAACTGCAGAGTTGGTGCAGGTAGCAAACACCACTGAGAAGAGGCCCCCTCCATGGATAGTTTGGAGAAAGCCCACATAATTCCACCTTAAGCTTGCCCCAGCCTCTAGCACGATGTTAGCTAGGATCACGTGTTAGGCAGGCTTTAGGCGCTTGCTTTCTGTGCAGTTGTTCCCTGTTCAGTGCCACGTGTGAGGGGTTGAGCAAATTCTCTTTGATTGGTTGGGTTTTGTGATTGTTTTGCATGGAGCTGTGTGAAATCCCTGCAGACTCCTCTAGGCCTTTCCGTGCTGCGGTGTTTCTGATGGAAGACCTGCTGGTGAGGGCAGTTGTGGTGCTGGGGCGTGCAGTGCCACAGTGCTGGCCGCTCTGACTCCCCTTCTGAAATCCGCGTTTCTTGTGAGCTGCTCTTCTGGCCTGAAGTCTCCTCCTCTGACCCTTTCCTTCAGACAGGGAAATGCCTTCCTAGTAATATGTGGAGGCTGCACTGTTAGTTTTCCTTGAGTGCTCTGCACTGGCAGCCTGGTTGGTTTAGCAACAAAGCCTTTGGCCTTGCCTCTGATTTAAAGCACGCTTGGAGTTAAGCCCTGTGAAATCAGTAAAGTGTTTGTTCTCAAACTGTAATGCTGAGATGCCCAACTCCCTCTATTTTCCCTAGGGATTATACCAATGGTGGAAAAGCAGAATAAAGATCTTCCCCTTTTCAGTCTCCAGTGAGAGAAAATAAGGTCTCTTCCTCCAGGGGAGACCTTACAGCAGTCTTCCAATACCTAAAGGGGGCTGACAAGAAATCTGGGGAGGAACTTTTGACAAGGGCCGGTAGGGACGGGACAAGGGGGAATGGCTTTAACCTGAAACAGGGTAGATTTAGATTAGACATGAGGAAGAAGTTCTTCCCTGTGAGGGTGCTGAGGCGCTGGCACAGGTTGCTCAGAGAAGCTGTGGCTGCCCCATCCCTGGCAGTGTTCAAGGCCAGGTTGGATGGATCTTGGAGCAACCTGGTCTCGTGGAAGGTGTCCCTGCCTGTGGCAGGGCGTTGGAACTGAATGAGCTTTAAGGTCTTTTCACTCAAACCAGTCTGTGATTCTATGATTCCAAAATTCCCCAGAAGGTCTCCTTCCCTCTCAGAGGGTGTGTAAAGGGAGATGGGCCACAAAGTGAGGCAATGCTGCCCATCCCCGCCCCATCAAGGGTGGCCCCAGCCCCTCAGTATGACACAAGGGAGAGGACATCCTGCACCGCCCATAGGGAGGGGTCTCAGCCCTGCCCCACTCTGCTTCCTGAGATGGGAGTTTTGTGCCTGAGGAATAAGTTAAAGCTCAGGGCAGGCAGGCAGAGTATTAGGGTGTGCTTCAAAGGTGGGGAAGAGAGAGAGGTGCTGCCCTATGCAAGCTGCTCTTGCACCCCAGGAGCAGCGGGTGATGTTCTGAGAAGAAACCCAGGGCAGAAAACAGAATGCAGAGAAGAGCCCAAGTCTTACCTGGGCTATAGTGAGGGCTGCAGTATGTACAGGCCCTGAGAGAGACTAGATGGGTGCATTCTGTGTGTGTGTTCTCATTTCCAGGAGTTGTGGCTCGCACACACTTTTTGGGGGGAAGCATTGCACCCACCAGGCAGCTCTGGCAGAACCAGGAAGAGATCTTCTGCTCATCCACAGGGTGATGCCCAGAGGAATTCACCCCTGTGGGGAAAATTAAGAGTGCTCTCCCAGCACCTGCTGGCCTTGCAGTCTTGCTTGAGGGCATAGGGACCTGGTGCTGGGCAGGGCCCAGCAGCCCAGACTCTTATTTCATGTCTTGATTTGCGCAGAGAACCAGCCAGTCTGATTTTCTTGTAACTGTCTCAGAATGCCCCAGATTTGCTTTAGAAAACTGTGAATACCAAAAGGATGCAGCATGCTGATTGTTACTCGTTTTAGTCTGTGAGAAAAAAGACACCCTCGCCCTTGGCAAGTCATATATCATTAGAAATGCCTTAGCCCTGGTTTGGGAAGGTCTAAGAACACACCTCTGCTAACTGAAGGATTATGGTGTATTCTCTAGCCTGTGTGACACAGGGCGCAGAAGCCAATGCTGCTGGCTTGTCAGTATCTGCACCTGGTTTGTCTTGCACTGAACCTACACAAACTGCTAGTTGTTGGTGCTGCATATCCTACGTTAGTCATTGCTGTAGCTGAGAAAGAGGCCTTACTGCCTTACTTCTTGCTGAAAGAGTGGATAGCAGCTTTCTCCTCCTTTGGAGGTGGCATCTGGCCCCAGATCCAGCACAGCGGTGCTGCACATGTGCCTCTCTGGGAGGCCACCACTGCACCTCAGTCTCCTTGATGAGGAAAGGAGAAAAACTGCTCCAATTCATTTACACTAGTGCAAGTGTCAGACTGGTAAAATAATGACAAGGAGAACTCCTCACCCTTTTCTTGTGAGAGCTAAAGCTTGCACTTTGGTGTAAGTTCAGGGTTTTTTGCACTTTCTTTAGGAAAGGGCTTGTCTCTCCAAGTCCATTCTCGGTTCATCAAGCCAAGACAGCATCTTTCTCTTGCACTGTCTTTAGGGAATACTTGTGTCAGCATTGTCTGGATGGGATCCTGGTCTCAGCACCGGGTTACTCTTGCAACCTAAACATTATGCTGTTATAGCATAAGAGATATACACATTACATATACACGCACAAGGCTGTTTTCTACCTCTTAGGCTATCTGGGGACTTTAACTTAAGCAGTCTTCTGCCACCACTGTTGAAGTGTCTGATTCTTCCTGTTTCCTCTGCAGCATGTTAGTTTGTCTCATCTGAGAAGCTTCTGCCTTTTTGCTTGAGCAGTCATAGCCCCTTGAAGGTTTCTGTTGCACAGTTTCTCTGGACCCTTCTGCAAAGGTCTCTAATAAAACAATGCTTTTACCACCATGGCATCTTCCAGCCCTGTCGACAGGGCAAACTTCAGGATTGGTCTGGTCTGTATGGGAATAGAGCCAGACTCCCTGCACTTGAAAGGCAAAGGCTGGCTGGGGAGCCACCATCCAGTGTGGCAGGAGGCTGAGGCCCTCCCACAGCCTACAGGCACTGAGCCTCCCAGAGCTCTGCTTTGGAGGGAGATTTGTGCCAGGAAGAAGGGCTGACAGTCCAGTCCACCCTGGATGCCAGCTGGGGTTGCGTGGCCACATGTCACCACAGCATTTTTATCCCAGAGGGTTTCCCAATTTCAACTCTCCCTTACATTAAAAGGGAAGCACCTTTATTCCAGGTTAATTATCAATTAAGTTAATTATAAAGAACTTCTTACACTATCTCAGAGTGATGAAGGGAGTTTGCTGATGCTCTCAGTGGAATTTAAACTATGTCTCATCATTTTATTTCCCTCATTAACACTGACCCAAGCTGCCAATCCCTGAGTTTCTCTCATCTCTCAGTGGATTACATTTAACTAGAGCAAATTGTTAGCTACCCAGGAGAACTGGGGCTTTGTTATTTTAGACTCATTTCACTTTGGCACACACAGCCCCATACTTTTTAATTTTACAGGTGGCAAACACCTCTCTTCCGAGTTTATTGCTTCATCTCAAAGGAGTTGTTCACATTTGTTCCTCACTGGAGGTCCCCACTTCTCTAAATTTACGTACATGTTTTCCCCCTTTCCTTCTCTGTGCAGCTCATCAGACAGCAGGAAGATTAATCTCTCCTCCAAAGTCACTGTTCTTGCGAGAGTGCAGTAAAAAGCAGTGTGCAACCCTGCTGCTGTAGACTGCCAGGCCACTCCTTTCCCCATTGCTTACCATAGTATGAGACGCATGTCACCTGGGACAGACCTACCCCTTTTACCCTGTGAGACCATGCCCCAAACAGCAAGGTCTGGAGCTGGAACCTATAGCAACTACTACAGTATGAGTCCATAGCAGAGACCACAGGTCGCTGACCCTTCAAGTGCATGTTTTCCAGAGGTCTATCAGCTCTGGCAGTTCTAAGTATTTTTCTTAACAACATTGTTTACTTCACATCTATGACCACATTGCAAACTAGTGGGGTAGCAGCACTTTCCTTTTATATTCCTGTGGTCTATCTCCAGACAAGCTGTGTTTGATCTGTAACTTATGATCAGCTGGATGGGGACTTGTGGGGGTTGAAGTTCTTTGCATGGTAAGACATGAGGAAAGCTCAAAGGGAATGCATCTGCATTACCCTTCCCAAGGTACTAGGTAGCCAGCAGTGGAGCTGATTAGCTGGGTCTGGACCCTACGGTGAGTGGAGCAAGAAGAGGGAGATGGCAAGTAACAGAGCCTGTTCTGGTTCAAGATAAAGGAGTGGTATCTACAGAAAAAGAGCATTACTGGAACATGCCTTTAGGTAGTTTTTGTCTTGAACTATGGTGACAGCACACAGGTCAGGGGTCTAGCTTTTGTTTCATGTCATAGTCACAAATCAGCTTTCATCATTTAGTGCCATCCATAAAGGTAAAGCTCCTAGGTATTGCCAAGAAAGCCAGAATGCTCTTCTGAAAGATGTGCCCCTTTCCGGGCCAAAGGCTGGATCCATACCAACACAGTAAACACATCAGGAAGCATGACTTCCCCCGTTATTGTCTGACACAGGAGTGGCTTTAAGCAGGGCTGGAAGGCAGAGGCAGCACTGCACTGCTCAGGATGACATGCCTTACATAGTCCTGCGAAAGCCAGGAGAAGGCACTGACTATGGGTTCCTACCCACCCAGCAGCTGACAAAAATAAGATCTGTTGCTCCTTTTATGCTTTCTGCTTATGACTTTTTAAGGCTTGATTTTACTTACGTCACTACACAAAACCTGCAAGGTAGAGATCTCCCTTAGACTGAAGGGCTGTGGTTTCTTGGTTTGGATCTTTACTCAAATCAGTGGCAGAAAACGCCTCACAATCACTTTGAACAGGGTGGGACCAAACCTTCTGCATCAGCCCAGAGTCCACAAGAACATTCCAGCAACCTTAAGCTGGACTGATTTAGCAGAGCTCGCTACTAACTGACATATAGCACATACAACATGCCATGATGGTTTAGAAACTCAAGCCATCTGGAGATCTTACACACAAGAACATGTGTGTGCCAGAATTTGTCTCCTTTAAGCCACCCACAGTGAGAACGGATTGTATTAAAGCTGGCTCAAATTTCCCAAATTCAATTTTAGGCAAAAGAAAATTGTCAGCAAGTATTTGAGAAGTGCCTTGGAAAGAACCAACCAATTGAAATATATAACAACTAGCTCTGAATAAACATTGACACTGTAGATTCAGAGGCCCAAGGTTCTGAAGGGCCTTCAAAATGGTACTTCTGGGGGTGAAGTTCCTTCCCCTTCCTGCCGCCTGCTCTTTGTGTCTTACCAGCCAGATTTAGGGCTTGCCTGAAATAGTTTAGGGGGGCTGCCTTGCTTCAGGAACAAGCTCTGATCCTCTCTGTCTGCTAAAGTGCAACAAAATAAAATGCGCTCAGGTTTAACACTAACGTTACTGGATCCTTTCAATACAGCAGCTGTAAAATAGTATCAAATCCAGGCACATCATTTGATTGTCTCCCATTCAATCAACAGGCAATTTCTCACATGGCTGAAGGTGACATCTCAGCTGACAGCTGAAATAAGAACAGCCAGTTAGAAGTACACACATAGATACTGAGAAATACACTTACAAGTGGCAGGTAGTAAATTCTGCTTGGAAGGAAGAGCATCATTATGGAGCACTGTGGGCAGAGCAGAAACCCTGCTCCTAAATTCCCCGGAGGCTGTGGTGCTCTTGCTTGCAGCTCCGGGGTGGGTCCCTAAAGAGATTGGGGCACAGCATGATGAAATGAGGCAGCAGTGGGGAGCCCTGGGCACTGCAGGATGAAGGGAGAAGGAAGGCGATAGGATTTCTCATACTGACAAGCAGCCGGAAACTGAGAGAGCTGTGACTTACACCAAGGGCCTCAGCCATGACTCATAACGTGGGCTCCAGCATGCCCTAAAGTCCCATGGGAGAGAGCCAATGCAACTGGCTGCCTTAACGCAGCTGCCAGCCCATCAGACAGCAGAAGGTGGCAGACTCCACTGAGGCATCCTCTGAGGCATTGCCTTCCCATGGCAAATGAGAGTCTGCAGTGAGGTGTGTGCAGCACCAGAGGAAAGAGACAGCTGCCTGTCAGAGCTTGACTGCATGTAACCACCCAGGACCTTTGGGCGTCTCAGCCCAAGGACCGTCAAGCAGCGCACCTGCCAGAGTCTGCAAGGATCAATATCCAAGGGAAGCACCACTAAATGCCCTCCCCTTCAACCACAGGCAGGAAGAACAGGATTTTGCAGATGCTCTGTCTGTATGCACGGACATGCAGGTAGATCCATGACTGACTGCCGTCATCTCTAGCACACACCATCCAGCAGCCAAAAAGCCATCCAATACAAAATCAGTAGGCAAGCACTATGAGGAATAGAAGCCTTGGGTTTGTTGTGAAGCAGCAATGGGAATCCATGGATGTTTGTTTACATCGTTTATTCAGTATTTATCAAGCAAAGAGACAAAAAATCCAAATCAGATGCAAATAACTCCTGAACTCAAAGATCTGCATCTCCCTTGAGCACACTAGTCAGTGGATGACTAAACCAGTTTTATTGTTTATGCAGAGGAAAATGTGCAGCTTCCCTTGAGTATGCCCATCTGTGTGTCTTAAGCTGGAGGCAAGACTGACAGGCTTAATGACCTCCTGGAGGTGGTATTTGTTAAAGCCACTTCCCTGGTAGCTGCCTTGCCATGGCAAGAGAATTTCACTGCTTTCTTTCCCCCCTCTAAAGCACTTAAACCATATCTAGTCAATGAGATGTTCAGCTTTGTACAGTGCCCATCTTTTTGCTCATCTTTTTATGGGAACAGATGTGTTTTGATATATACATACTATGTGTAATCAAACAACATTGCGTGTTCCCCATCTCTAGAAAAAGAGGCTTTATATATAGGGATTTCTGATGGGGTTGTCAGCTTCTTGTGCTTGCAGTGAACTACAGTCTCCTAATGCTATGGTACTTCCCTTGCCTTTGCCTTGGGCTGTGGTGACCAGGACTCATGCGAGGACAACAAATTCCAGTTAACAGGCTTGTGGCTCATAAATCTCCAGCAAAAAATATGTTAAAGCAAGATTCAGGCTTTGCTTTCATTGTCACTGATACCATGACTCACAAGCAGAGCTGGAAACTCAGCTGATGAAGTGTTTTCATACAAGCAGCTATCTAGGAAGGAAAAGAGCAAGATTATGTGTTAATGGATTTGGACTGTTTTATACATGTTTTCTCATATATGAGTTAATCCCATCCCAGTGTTTGTATTTTAAAGTCTTCAATAATATTCAGCATGTTCATAGCAAAGGACTTCCAGCCTTTGGGGTGACTTGATGCCACTTGGCACAAACACAGGCACTGGGTAAGGGACACAGCCTCAATCAGACAGAGGATGTAGCGCAATTTGGGGTGTCTAGTCAGGGTCACAGCACAGGGTCCCACCTTGGTTGCCCAGCCTATGTACATGGATGTATGGGCTAAACCAGAGGTGCCAGCATAGCCAGACAGGGATGTGAAGCAATCCACAACAACAGGCAGGCTTTCCTGGGTAAAGTCACAGGGAGACTGAAGTTGCACAAGTCAGGAACCAGTGATGGTTCAGAGAGGGACTATTGCTGCCACCAAGTTCTGCAGAGCCTATACCAAAGCCCTGTGGGCTGCAAGTGAGCAGGAGCACGTGCTTTGCCCTTGGGCTTTTACTCTGGAGCCCTGCTTTCCTAGCCACCTGCAAACTGCCTGGTCCAAGGACAATTCCTGCCCTCATCCTTAGCAACTCCCCATGTTGTTCTAGAGCCCAGAGAAGAAACAAAGCACAATACTTAATGCTGATTCCTGGCAGCCAAGGCCAGGGTGCCAAAACAGCAAGGGTGCTGTCAGCCCTTTAGACAATGGCTGAAGCCCCATGCACTCATTTACCTTTGATAATAGAGTAGGCCAAATCCTCATACTTAAGATACCATCACCACACAGTTCAAGTAACACTAGGGCGATGAGGAGGGGGAAGTACTTGTTATTGGAGGGAGCACAGCTCTGCATCCCTGTAGCAATAGCTCTCCCCATCAAGGCCTTTGCAGTAGTTCTTGTCACATGTCAGTGAGGCTCAAAACCTTCCCATTTCCCTTAGTGATCTCTTCTGTTTACCAGTGGCATTCAATTCCCACTTGGACTTTGGACAACCTGCGATAACACCAGCTCTGTGCCTGGCTGTGCATAGTTGTTTGTTCCCTCCCAAGTTACTAAAGGACAGCAAGCCCTAGACACACACTCACGCAAATTGTTCCGATTCCCACTTTGACTGAAGTATTCTCAGCTTCATTGAAGACCTCTTCAGGTATCAGATTCATCAGAACATTCCTCACATCTAGAGCTGTGTCACAGGAAAACTGAAAGAAAATATTTAAACCAGTCACTATTCTGACAGAGGCCCAGCAGCCAGGAGTAAGCTGCTGTGACACATCTGGGAGGGTTTTGGTTATTGCTTCCCATGGCAGCATTAGAAATGCAAACTGAGACCAGTCCCCATAGCCTGACGTGCTCTCATGGAGAAACCTGTGAATAGTTTTGATGGGTGTTTCCTTCCCCACAGAAACTGGCTTCTTAAAAAATTCATTTTAAGTAGCTTGTGGCTTTTAAACACATAGAGCAGCTCTGCCTGGGAAACACTATCACATAGAGACAAAGACATCAGAAATCTTAGTCAGACCAATCTGCCATGAGCAGTTGTGTGCTTTCCTTCAGTGCCATCAGAGCTAAGAAAACTAATAGTAGGGTGAAAGTATATTCCAGATTTTGATTTGCTTATGTTTTGTTAACAGGCTGTACAGTAGGGAAGTCCTGATAGACCTTAGGGGCTTAAGTGTTTTGGCTTTGCCAAAGTACAATACAGATTCGAAGCGCTATGAGCCATAAACTCACTTAAACCATGCAGAGAGAAGTTTGCTCTACTAGGTCAAATTAACTGCTCCAGTGAAAGAAACATAACACATGCAAGGTCACACCTCTGTGCCTTTACAGACAAGCTCTTGCACTGGAAGGTGCTGTGCTTGGTTAGGTATTCCACACAACCATGCCTCAGCACCAGGCCTCTTACCCATGGTATTCAGTGCACCAAGTGACTAACCTGCATAAGGCTGTGACAATTCTCCCAGCACCAGCCAAAATCACCCCATAGGTTACCTATGGAACGATACCACTTTCTCTCCACCTCATAAGAAAAACTTTGGGTTTATTCATCTGGGGTTTTTTAATCCTTTATAATACCTTCCTTGGCTTGTTCTTCTGGCTTTTGAATTCTTCCTCTTCTTTCCACTCTTCTATTGCATAAGTCAACAATTAAATGCTTTGTCCTAAAAGTTCTCTACCCCCACATTTAAGCTTTAAGCTTTCCTTATGAGTAAGATAAAAATCTGTCAGCTTTTACTTTTCTTTTCTTCAAAATTAGCACAACTGAAACACAGTGCATTGCTCAGCCACAAAACCAAACCCCAAAATCACCTCAGGTTTTGTACTTTTTATTTTGCCATCCTGCTGCTTTCAAAGGAATCACCAGCAAGACTCTACCATCAGAAGATGGTAGAGTTGGTTAGAGGTGGTAGATATGGTTACCACTGCATGTGGTAATGATAAAGCCTCTCCCAGGCTCCTTTTAAGCAGGTTTTGCCCAGCGCTGAAGCTATATAAGGGGATGGGTACTGTTATTTTTTTCAGGTTTGGGGGTTATATCTGATTGGGTCTGTGCAGATAAGGAAAAATGTTCTTAGGCACTCCTGGAAATCTTTGAGATGCAGCTATTACAGTGTATTTTAATAAATTATTTTGATTGGTTTCTTTTTCAAAGCACAGAATTTAATATTTATATTTTCTTTTACATGTTGGGGAAAAATGGTTTAGTAGCTTGCTTGGGTATATTATCATTAAATGAATTTGCTAGAATAGCTTTAAGTTCATGTCTCAAAACTTTTTTCACTTTTTTATTTACAGTAAAACAAGTTTCATCTGTTTAAATAACCTCGTGTTGGGGATTAGGGATGTTCATTTATGTAAACCGAGAATTCAACTTTTAGTGCTTTCCAGCGTGACACAGTTCCCAGAGGCTACATTTTTACCCTGTAGGACTAGCAATTCTCATTTTAATGGGGAAACCTGGGCTGGAGAAAATTGTACAGCAAATTGGAATTTGTTCTTCCTGTAAAACGCACCCTGCTAACCTGCCATCTGCTACTGCTGGCTGTAGATGTAGTCATGAGAAATTCCAGCTTTAACAGGTATTAGTAGTAACTGAGATTGTCTCATTACTTGTTAAGTGTGCAAGACATTCTTCTCGCTATGGAGTTGTATATAAGCTGTTTAAATCAAATGGCATTTGTCACTGTAGAAAAAGTTAATTTTGTGTGATGGACTTTGATGTGTTCTTTTAATTCTACATGTTCTTGTTCTCGCTGCTTCAGAAAGTGCTGTGATCTGAAGGATGTCCTGGCCATTAGCTTATGTTAGTAATGCTCTGCTGTATTGCTCAACTGCTTTGCCCAAGGCACTGTTTTAATTGCATGAAAGCCCCTTGGGTTGTTTGAGCTGGAATCCCACTGTTGCTCTAGCACTTGGTCCTTGCCCAGAGGCTTGTAAAAACACAAACTGAGGCATAGCCATTTGTTACCACCTTGCTGCTGTCAGACTGAGACATTCTGTGTACATCTGGTGTGTTTGTATATGGGAAGGTACTCTCAGATGGAAAGCTTTGATTTGCTCAGTGGGAGGAGCTTCACGTCCTCAAATTATAGCTCTGTCAGAAAATGGGACTCCCCCTTCTGTGCTGGGTTTACCTTATTTAGCACAAATGATTGCTGGTTTAAGCGCTAGTCTTGCAAACTCGTTTGATTTAAGAAGCCATTTGATTGGGCTTAAGTGAAAAGGACCCTATAGTCAAAGGACAGTTGGTGACTAATAAGAGACTTGGTTAACAGCTAAGCAATCACAACAGTCCAACTTCTGTTAGTAAAAGCTGTCGTATGAATCTAATGAGAGCCACAATTTGGGAATGTAATCAAGACCTTAATGAGGCCGCTTGAATACAGATCAACATCCAGCTCTGCTGTGCTGTCTGCTTTTAGCAATCTAATGAATAGGTAGGAAAGGATGTGCTACAGGAGCAGGGAGGTGGTGAGAAGGGCGGGAGTGTGCTCACAGGGTTACGTTTACCACAGCTTTGTAAGGCTCAGAGGTCACAAGCTTGACATTGCGTGATGGGCAAAGGCTACCGCATAAATACACACCACCTTTGGAGAATGTGTCTCAGAGTACAAAGCAGTTGGTTAGAGATAAGCATTGGGGAGCAGGGGATGGACTTTTGTCATCAGCAGCCATCAGGTGGGAGGCGTATTTTCACAAGCAATGAGAGAAGAGGGCAGAGTCCTGCTGTGCATTAATCCATGGCACATCCTGTGTTTCAGGGTGGTGCTAAATCAGATGCCTGGACTGGGTGTGAGGCAAGGAGCCACGTCCACCTGCAATCAGGAAACAGCAGCGTGCACGGGTGTGAACGGGGCCAGGCAGGCTGATGAGTAAGTAGTAAGGAAGTAGAGGGTGCTTTGAACAGAGATGCTCAGGCTGCATGTGTGTGTATCCAGGGGTGGATTATTCCTGGGGGACTGGACCTACAACGCCTGCATTGCTCTGCCTGCCTGATGCAGCAGGGTGATTCCTCTCGGCATGGCTGACGAAGGATCTGGCCCTGCCTTCCACCATGGCCTGGAGATGGGTTTCACCCTGTCCATTGCTATTTCAGCAGAAAACTTGGAGGATGAGGGTTTCCATGGCTTAAAAGGGTGGTTATTCCCACAAGCAGTGACTGGCTGCTTTTAAAAAGAGTGGTGTAGGAGCTGTGTAGTATTACCAAGCAGTCCAAGAACTCCTAAGTCATCCTAGGGTGATAACCAGAGTGAATGCATTCTGGATCCAGTGGGGAAAGGTCTTTTTGCAGTTCCAAACTTCCTAAGAGCTGCTTTATAATTTAAAATTTGGAGAAAGCAGCTTGTCTGTGTCATCCCAGCAGGCGAGTGCAGGGTGGTCACAAAATCATTTCACACCTTGTTGTTAGACTGCTGAATTGAATACTACAAGGGAGAGAAAACTGCTCTGAAAAGATGACAGACAAGGTCTGCAACAGCATGCAGGGAGTAGAAAAAAAGCACTACTTAGATTTGCGTCACGGAGAAAGGTCATGGAAAGGCTGTAAAAGGAGAATCCCAAGGTAGCACCGTCCTTCTCAGTCTTTGTCTTAACAACACTGAAGGTAGTAAGGGAAAAACCTGACAGCTGTAGACAGCTCTGGAGCAAAGGCATATTCCCCATCAGACAGCTTTAGTCAGCTCACAAACTTCTTTCATTTGGGGTCTCTTCCCTGAAGCTTGCTGTAGGCAAAGGCTCTGGTGGCATCCCTAATACCTGTAATCAGGTTGCTTTCAAGAGCTCAGAGTGGAGGCTCCAGGCAGGCTGTAGTGAGCTCTTCCCCAAGGGAGCCTGGTGCATGATGTGGCAATGGCTCTGAATATGGTGGAAAAGACTGGCATTTTACCAGGCAACAGCTACTTTGCATGTTGGTGCTGATCTAGGCTATAACTTGTCACTGGGTCTAAGAGGGAGGGAGATACATAGAATTAATTTCTCCTGCTGTGAGGGAGTCCTGGAGGGCTTCCCAGGTGCCCATGCCAATGGCTCAGAGGTTACATAGGAGTTGAATTTCTCATGAGTTCAAGCTTGTGCTGTCCTTTCAGAGAGGAATGATCATTCACAGGACACTGCCCTGATTTACTGAGCTCTTTCCTCTGTGAAAGGAGAAAACCAGGCTGGGAAAAAGCTGTGGCCACAGTGTCAGGCAGAGTAGTTTCCCTTCTGCAGGAAAGACTTCCTCCCTCAGACAAACCCCAGCCAAAGCAGAGACCTCAATTAGTGCCTGATCAAAGACTCGAGGCATTCCCCAGCAGTATGTTATGCAAGGGTCAGGTTCTGCTGCCCTGATTCCCATTCCTCCTCGAAACTGCAGGCATTCAGGCACATGCCCCACGTACATGAGCAGTCCCACCTACCACACTGGTGCGCCCCAGAGCATCCCGCTGGAGCAGAGCCAGCAGCCCCGGTTTAACAGGCGCTGCGCCCACTGTTCCTATGGCTGGGGTCACCCAGCACAGGAGCATCACCCAGGCAGTGATGCATCCCTGCCTCATGTAACATAGCTCTCTTCCTGCCTCTATAAAGGATCTATTGAAGAGCAAGATTAGGTGCAAGATTAACCTGTGGTATTTGTTTTACTGTTTAAAAGCTCATTTATGCTAATTCAGAGAGCAGAGTACATTACAGGACCCATGTAATCCAGTGAGATTCCTAAAGCCAGCTTGTTATTTATGAGCTCTCAGGATTGACTGCACTGGACATCTCTTCCCTGCACCTGGATTCCAATCCCACCCACTCCCATCACATAAACACCTAACAGGAAATTCAGGCCTGGGGTCTCTGGGGAAAAGCAGCTCTGGTTATGAAACTGCCTTCCCCCTACAAGCTTGGGACCTGTACCACAGCCCAGCTCCTTTTCTGCCTAACACACATTACTCCAGCAACCCTTCCATCCCCAGGCATGGGAATAGGCTCTAGCCACTACGCAGGTACCCCTTCCTAGTCCTGCAGTGTGAGGAAAAGGACTGGAGGTGCAGGTATTGGTGCTGCCAGGCAGTCACGGGGAGCAGCAGGGCTGTGGTGGTGCCCTGCATTCCTTTCTGCAAGGGCTGGCGGGCATAGTGGGCTGAGAAACAGGGTAGGAGTGCTGCACCCTCCTCTGCTCAGGGCTCCCCAGCTGCCATCCTCTGCCATGGCTAGGTGCTCTCTGAGGATTCTTCCTGGAAGGCTGGACCTCGATCAGCTGCATTTTTAAAAGCGGGCTCATCCTTAATCTGCTGGGATTAAAAAGGGATGCAGCCACAGCCAATGCCCAGAGTTTAGGCAGTGTAAACAAGTGTTTTGCAAACCCAGGACCAGCAACAATCTGCTGCTGTAAGCAAAAGTGAGAACTCCACCCTGGCTCGGCCAGGCTGTGAGCTTCACACCAGAGTCTGACACCCCAAACCCAGGTTCCGCTAGCACTGGGGATTGTGGCTGCCCCCAGCAGCTGGTGCCTGCCCTGTGAGGCACATAGGACTTGCCTACCCAGGGTGCTGTGTGCTTCCAAAAGAGTTGTTTGCATCCTCCCACTGGTAGAAAAGCAAGAAATGGGGGGAAAGGCAGAGAGGCTCAAACAGCGGTTCATTGGATTAATTTAAAGTACATTCTTCAATAGGTTCGGTCTGTTTCACAGCATTTTCTGTCTGCATGGCTTCCCCTTGCAGGGTGGCCTGCAAGGCTCAATCTCCACTGGCAGGGATCCCAGGGAGCCGTCTCTCAGTCACTCCCGCTGCCGGTGCGGTGGGATGCTGCCCCGCGGCCGTGCTGCGGTCTGAGGCAGGCAGGCAATGCTGCCCTGCCAGCAGGCAGCGAGGCCTTGCTGACAGAGGACACGCTGCGGGCCAGGGGCTGAGTGGGGAACATAATTGTGCCACGGGGAGCCTCCAGGAGCTGCCAGATCTCCCCCGAGGTGGCGCTGCCCAGGTATTCCCAGGGCCTGCGCCCGCTGCTGTCCCGCAGCTGCACCTGGCAGCCCAGCTGCAGCACCAGCACCTTGATGACGAGCTGATGGCCGTGTATGGCAGCCAGGTGTAGCGGCGTGTACCCGCAGCCCGAGCGCGCGTCCACGTCCAGGGCCAGCCCAGCCTGTCGTGCCGCCGCTGCCAGCTCCTGCAGGCCCGGCCCGTCGCCGTGCTTGGCCAGCCAGTGAAGGATGGTGAAGCCCGACACGAAGTCCCGCTGCAGGGCCAGCTCCGGCTCCTCCAGGAAGAGTCCCCGCACCCGCGCCCAGCGCCCCGCTGACACTGCCACTAGCCATGCGTGCTCCCGCTGCCCCAGCGGCACCAGCAGCCCCCGGCCTGGGGTGTGCCGAGGGGAGCTCTTGGAGGGCACGGTGCGGGGCTGCCGCCCGCAGTCGTCAGGCAGAGATAGGGGGCTGCCCTGCACCTCCAACAAAGCAAGCTGGCACCTGATGCTCCTGAAGACAGGCGGCGGTGCTGGGGGGGTGCTCTCTGGGGCTTGGGGCCCTGAAGGGCCCTTTGCTTTCAGTAAGGACTGCGACGGGGGTGGCCTGGCAGGGGGTGGCTGGGTGGAGGACTGTGGTGGGGACTGGGACGGGGGTGGCCTGGCAGGGGCTGTTTGGGTGGAGCACTGCGGTGGGGACTGGGATGGGGGTGGCCTAGTGGGGGGCAGCGCCCCAGGACGTGATGGCAGTGGCAGGGTTTGACATGGGTGCAGCAGCAGGGCTTGAGGTTGGGTTGGTCCATTGGGGGTCAGCACCCTGGATGACCTCACGGGGGCTGGACTGGTGAGGAGATGCTGCATGGACCGGGACTGTGCCGGCGGCAGCCTGGTGGAGGGTAGCACGTTTGGGCCTGATGGATGCTGTGGGGATGAGGAGGTGCTGGCAGGGAGCGCCTGCAGGGACCGGGACAGGGGCAGCACCCCTGGGGCGGACAGCAACGGCAGGGACCGGGATGGGGGTGCCTCGGTGAAGGGAGGCTGTGGGGAGCTGGGAAGGGCCAGCTCGGTGGCGGACAGCGCTCTAGGGCCCGACGGCAGCAGGGGGGACTGGGACGACCCGCTGCGGGGCAGCCGCCCCGGGCCTGATGAGGGTGGCGAGGCCTTCTGTAGGGGCATCTCGGTGGGGGGCTGCGGCTGAGGCGGCGGCTGAGGCGGCCTGTCAGGGGGCAGCACTCTGTGGCCCGGCGGCAGTGGCAGGGCTCGGCTTGGGGGAGACCCTCCAGGGCGTTGTGGTGGTAGGGACCCCGATGGGGCTGACCCAGAGGGAGGCAGCCCCCGGGACACGGGTGGGGACCGGCACCGGGACGGTCTGGCAGAGGGTGGCTGTGGGGTCTGGTATGGGGGCAGCCCGGCGGGGGTCAGGGCCCCAGGACCCGTAGGCAGCGCCGGGGGCCGGCAGCGCGGGGGCCCGTTTGGGTGAAGCGTCCAGGGGCCCGAGGACAGCGGCTGGGTCCGATAGGGGGGCGGCTGTGGGGGGGGAGGAGGGGACCGGGAGCGGAGAGGCCCGGCTGGGGGGGGCGGCCCGGGGCGCTTCGGGGCAGCGGCGGCGGCGGCGGCAGCTCGGCGCGCTCGGCGGCACTCGCAGCAGAGCCCGCCGCGGCCCCGGGCAGAGCAGCCCCCCGCGACGGCTGCCCTCTGGGGCTGCCTCTCGCCCAGCTGCCTCTTCTCCACCGACTCCCCCGGGGGGCAGCGCCTCCCGTCGGGGTCTCGTCGGGGCGGCAGCCGCTCCTTCTCCTCCTGCTGTTCCTCTGGCGGCGGCAGCTCCTCGTCGAGGAGGTCGCGGTACCTGCGGCGGAGGACGATGTCCTTGGAGGCGCCGGGGGCGGCGCCGGGGTGGACGGTGGCCAGGGAATTGACGAGGCTCTTGAAGTATTCGCGGCGCTCCCGCTGCTGCGGCTCCGTCAGGGCTGGGTCGCGGAGGAAGCGCTGGAAGTGGCGAAGCAGCGCCGTGTTGGGGGCTCGGCCCCCCGCTTCCCAGAGGAAGTCCAGCACGGCCTCCTGGCTCAGCTCCCTCGCCATGCTTCGGACCTTCCACCTCTCGGTACTCCTCCTCGGTGCTGCACGTCGGTGCTCGGCGCTGCGCCCAGGTGCGCAGCGCTGCCGCGGCGGGGAACCCGCCTCCTGCCGCGCCGGGGCTCTGCGCCTCCTCCTCCTCCTCCGCCTTCGCAGCCGGGCCACCACCCCCCGGGTGCCTTTGCCCGGGGTGGCGGCCCGTGGGGTAGCGCGGCTGAGGTGACAGAGGTGTGAAGCAGCAGTGGGAAGGGAAGGAAGCGGGGCTGCAGGAGCCCTTCTAGTGCTTTGAGAAGTGCGAGGCTAACTGCTGGCGGGCGGTGAAAACGAACGCTCCATCAGTCATTGTGTCAGTGAACAGACAGGAGGCGGTGGGCGCAAATTGAAATGCAAAAAATGCCATTTGTGCGTGAGGAGAAACTCTTTTACAGTGAGCGTCGTCAGGTACTGGAGCAGATTGCCTGGAGAGGTTGTGGTCCCCATCGTCAGGGACATCCAGAGTTCCACTGGATGCAAACCTGCTACGTGTGACCCTTCCTGAGCAGGGGCTGGATCGGAACATTTCCAGAGGTGCCTTCCACCCTGATCCCCCATGAGAGTCCATGACTTACCACAGCTGGCAATAAAGATATGTGAATGTGATGTGATGCAGGGTAGCTGTTCTTGCAAGTGTGGGGGATTGTACCTGTGTACGACAGCCACACACAAATACCAAGAGTGCCTGAAGTCAGATTATATCTCATATCATCTCCGTTTTCACTGTGTGGCTGGAACAGGTTGGACACATATTGTACTGGAGTGAGTATCTAATGTTGTTCCGTATTGGTAATGCTGTTACCTCATGGTGTGTGTTACAGCTAAGGATGGAAAGATCAATGCCCAAAAGTGTCTGCAACCTTCACAAACCCCAGGCAGATAGGTGGTGGGTATAGGCTTGTGAGTTCTGATTTGGTAACACAAAGCTTTAGGATAAGTTTAAAGGTTCAGTCCCTGCAAACACATGCAGGATGGATGTGTGCAGCAATGTTGCTCCCAAGTAAGCCAGCTACATGGGCCTGTGCTGACGAATTGCTGACTCTGAACCCTTAGTTCAGAGGAGGATGAATTGCACTGTGGTGCTGCAGGATGGCTAAACTGTAACCTCTGGAAGCAGCCCTGAAAGAAACTTTGAGGTTTCTACATTACAAGTTACAGTTTAGGCCATACATCAGAGAAGTCTTCCCATGTGCCAAGATTTGGGTTGCTTGAGTGGCACAGGAGGAGAAACTGCACTGCATGCTCTGCCACATCTCCCTCTTGGTTTTTCTTGGGGTGTATACTGTAGGAGAGTATGGCTGCTTCTCATCAGGGGTGTTCATCTGAGCAAAGTGCTGGGAAGAGGGTAAGGGTCATGTTAATATTTCATCACTTTGCACACGCTTTTGGTACAGTTTGTCAAGGTATAAATACCTTTCTCCTTTGATGATGAGCCCCAAATTGCGGTCACTACTGTGTGTGGCAGCAGCAGTCTCTCAGCAGAAGCGGTTGAGATGAGATGAATGGAGCATAATGATATAATTGTAATCACAAATAAGGGAGGAGGGTAGATTGTAAAGATAAAATACCAAGTAACAGTGGCTAATGACAACACTACTATCAAAGTGGTGTTTGGCTAAGGTGTCAGCAGGAGGCTTTCTGTGGTATTGTATTTTCATTTAAACATCCTTGGAGGTACTATCATGCTTACTCTAAGCTTAGCTTTGACTAAAAAAAATAGAGGCTTTTCTACTGGGAAATGTCAGCTCTCACCCTGCAAGCTTTCTCTTGCAGTTAAACATGCTCAGGTAACATTAAGTGACTATTGAAGTACCTGCAGAACTGAAACTGATGCCTTTGCCTTGCTGTGGTTGGAAACGCCTCACTGAGCTTGTTGAAGTGAAATGGGTTCACCTAACATGTGTCACTTGAAGGATACTGCTGGTTGGCTAGCTCAAGTGCTGGGCAGTAGTACAGCAGTTGATTGTAACCTGTTTGGTTATGACTCTCATAGAATCATAGAATGGTTTGGGTTGGAAAGGACCTTAAAATCATCTTGTTCAAACACCTCTGCCATTCTTTGCCCTCTGAAGGCAGGGATACCTCACACTAGACCATGTAGCCCAAGGCTCTGTCCAACCTGGCCTTGAACACTGCCAGGGATGGAGCATTTATCACTTCTCTGGGCAACCCGTTCTAGTGCCTTCACAAACCCCACAGTAAAGAATTTCTTCCTTGTATGTAACCTAAATCTGTCCTGTTTAAGCTTTAATCCATTGCCCCTTGTCCTATCACTACAATCCCTGATGAAGAGTCCCTCCCCAGCATCCTTATAGGTCCCCTTCAGATACTGGAAGGCTGCTATGAGGTCTCCACGCAGTCTTCTCTTCTCCAGGCTGAACAGCCCCAACTTTCTCAGTCTGTCTTCATACAGGAGGTGCTCCAGCCCCTGATCATCCTCATGGCTTCCTCTGGACTTGCTCCAACAGCTCCATGTCTCTTTACCCTTTTGTAGGCAAGTTGTGAGCAGTACTGACCACAAAATGGAGGCAGGATCAGCATTACTGCAACATTAAAAACAAAAAAATCAGTCCATCACTTAGTCCTGTTGTGTAGGAAGATGTTGCCTTTAGGGAGCTACATAGCTGTGATTGTTTCTGAATAGCTAACAGTTACTCGGAGGTGCTCTCAGCTTTTAGCCTTTTGGCTTTTTTGTTCTGCAAGTTAACCAAAGTTCTGTGTTTACTTGTGGATTTTCTCATTCTGTGTAATGTTACAAATGGTCCTGCAGCTGACACAAAAGGTTATTAAAGCATCAATGTGCGCTATCTGCAAAGTGATGCAAAACAGCTTTGGAAAAATGGAGACAGCTCCCACAGGGGCTCTAGAATGAGATACTGGGAATTACCTTTGCTCAGGTATCAATTTCTTGGCAGCAGCTATGAAACTTTCAAGAGCAAAGGGTCTGCTTCTACCTGCTGAACACGAGGAATGCAGAGAACTATGCTGTGATCTGGAAGGGCAGCAGAACATTTCTTTGTCTTGATATTTGTTTTTTCCTTCTCTTTCAGCATGAATAACCATACCCAGGAAGGTCTGTATGCATGAATATCATGGAGAAAACTCGGCCACAGCTCTCCCAGCTTCAGGCTAAGGAAGGATGAGTCACATTAGGATTTTGCATATGCAGAAGGTCTTTGTGTTAGTTAAGTTACACTGATGCAGGAGTATCCTGCATGCCTCTAATTCACCAAGGGGAAGATATCTGCCTCACCCAGGAGACGCAATAAGGGCAACTCTTTAAATAGGATCATCAGGTTTCCACTAGAGGCTGCCCTGGTCCGAGCACACTTCCCAGTACCGGCACACACAGCACCTCCTCACCTGGAGCCATGCATGCAGGAGGAATTTGCTCCAAGAGCAATAACACGAGTTTAATAGAGCAGCCTCCCTGGGATATGAGCAGTAGCGTCTAACACATTAGCGTAATAAAGGCACTGCATCAACCATCCTTGCAAAATCTTACTGGCAGAAACCCCATTGGTGTTTTTTTGGTGAAGCAGCTTTGGTGATGAAGGCTGCAACTACACCCAGCTATGGGCTGCTGCCCGAGGTGCAGAACCTGAGCCCCAGGTGAGGAGCAGTGCCAGGTAGTGCTCATGGGCTTCCTTAGGTTTCTGTTCAGAAGGGGGTTGCAGGAGCAGGCATGGGTCACCATGCTCAAATGCCAGCCCCAGAGTCCTTCAAAGCATGATGGAAGAGCTGTAAGGAGGAAATGCTTGGACTTCGTAGTTCTCCACCAACCACATGTTTCTTCATAGTGCTACAAAAATGGCTTTTGAAGTGAAAAGGTAGGAGCTTCAGGTTGAATGGTGCATAAATAGTTAAGTGTTTTGGTGAGGTCTACTTATTTACTGTCCTGGGTTGTTTCCTTGTAGGAGGTGCTCTCAGCTTTTAGCCTTTTGGCTTTCTTATTTTGATTCTGTGGATGTTCACATATGGGGGTAGCTCTGATACATCTGTAATTCAGCATGTCTTTTATGAGTGTGGCAAATTTGGTCTCTATCTTTTGTAGCCTTTTGGGGCTTTATGCCTTGCAGGGCCATTCACCCCTGCCTTGGTTGACAACTTGAGCAGATATGTTGAATTTAGCCCTAAGACTCCCACCTTTGCAGGTAAAGAGGTATGTTACCATGCTTAACATCAAGATATTAAGCATTTATATGTATTTATGAAGAATGCCAGCTGGAGCAGCATGGAGCTGGCTATGCTTCATTTCACCCCTGGTAATCACTTTCTGGAGGGGGAGAGCACCTGGTTGCTGTGACTATAGTTTGGTGTACCCAGTTTGTTTAAAAACAAAGCATAGGTGTGTTTGTCAGCAGGAGAGAACTCAGAGGAATGAGTGGAATGGGGTGCTTGGGTTTGCCTTCTGTGTTGTTATACGAGGGTTTTAGGGGTTCCTGTTGGCAAACAGCCCCAGCTGGGGTAGCTCCTGTTTGAGCCCCTGTTATAAATATCTCTTCACTGAATCCCCATCCTCCTTTTCAACTAAACTGGTAGGAGCAGGACTTTCTGGCCATCCCTTTGATAGGGTCCCTGGAGCAGATGCTCTCTACTTTCAGCTGCACCCCATTGCTGTGGGGCTGCCGGTGTTGAGCAGCGTGACACTTTCGGGTAGAGGGGACGGTACAAGCGGCCAGGCTGGGGGGCAGCGAGCGGAGGGGGCCCGAGTTTCCTCCCGCAGGCGAGTCGGGCTGGGGGACGAGCAGCGCGGCCAAGAGAGGGATTTATTGCCACTGCTGCCGGGGATCGAGTGCACCCTTGGCGCGGCCCTCTGGGGCTCCAGACGGCTTTCGAGGCTCGCCGGGCGACCGTGGGGTCGCAGCCGGCCGGGGCGGTGCCGGCATCCCCAGGGGAGGGCCGGGGGGATCCCGCCTCGCCGCCCGGCCCCTTTGCATTGCGCATGGGCCCTCCCCGCCGGGTGGCCATGTTGCAGTCCTAGCAGCGCAGAGCGGCGGCGGGCCGGGGAGCGCAGCACAGTGCACTGCACCGCGATGGCCGTGGCCGTGGGGAGACCGGCGGTGGGTGCTGCGGCGGGCAGCGGGGTGGGATGGACGGGCGGCGCGGTGCCTGGCTGGCGGGGCATTGCCCCAGCGCGGCGGCGTGCAGCGCCGGGGATGGCGCGGTGCGGAGGGTGGCGGGGTGCGAGGCTGGGGGTGCCGCCGCCTGCGCCCCTTTCCCGGGGCCCAGGGTGGTCGCGCAAAACTTTTTCGCTGCGGTTTGGGGCCGCGGGTCTTTGTTGCAGCGGGGCCGGGCCCGGCGGCGGGCAGCTCCTCCCGGAGCCCTCCGTTTGAAGCGGCGGGGAGGCACCGCGGCGGTCCCAGGGCTGCTCCCGTCGGGGCTGGGGCCGCGTGTGTTTCTGCTCTGCCGATTCTCATGAAGGGAAAGCTGGGGAGTGGGGAGGGCTGTGCCTCATACGCTGTAGGCAGCAGCCCCCGGGAAGAGGCTTCAGACGCTCGATTGCGGCGGGAACAGTGGTGCAAATCCCGGTGTAGGAGTCTTCGGAGGCACGCGGGTGCTCCGCATCTTCCTGCGTGACAGCGTTTCTGGGGATGTGGTGGCCGGGAGGTTTTTACATCCATGTTGAGAAAGACAAAAGATTTCCCCTATACAGGAAAGGGGGGGGGGGGACCCCAACCCCAACCCCTCCAAATCCACAAAAACTAACAGATGCTATACCCGGGAAGGGAAAAAAAATAAAAATCTGCCTTGCATCCAGCTTGCAGAAACGTGAATGAGACTGCCGTGAGCAGACTGAATGCACTTTTGTGCATCATCGGCCGGGGGAGGGAGAGAGACTTGACCGATTTCCCAGTAACTTTTTCAGTACTTGTGTGTGAAACAGATGTTGCCCGTGAGCAGAGGACTTGAATGTGGCTCCTTCTTGTAATAAGCACATGGTCTGTGTTCAAGATGTGACCAGGGTGAGACAGTTTCTCTCAGCTTTTATTATACATTCATGGATCTGTGGGGTTGTGTGGATCTTCTGATGTGGCAAAGCAAATGTATGAAGATGGGGTTCGTGGTGTTACTGGAGGTGGGAAGTAATGCTACTAAGCAAAAAAAGAGCTGATGTTTGTTAACAGAATACCTATGAAGTATTCCAGCTGTTTGTGAAGCTTCTTTTGAAATGGTTCCTTGATCTTAAAGTATGAAGCATGCTTGGAAATAGAAGTTTGTCTTTCGGTGTAAGAAGATGCATTGAAATTGTTACTTGAGCTGGTTTTTAAGGCAAACTGAAGGGTATTGCCAAGCAGAGCCGTTTTGCTTTGTGTGGAGCAGCAGCCTTGCAACACGGATAGGCTTAGAAACATGCCTTACTGCAAGGCATGGTTGATGTTTGTTCTTGAGTATGTCTTTTGCTTTATTTTTCTGTCATTGTATTAAACTCAGCTTCTCACAGTTTTGGTTAATTGAAGTTCATAAGCAATCTCCAAACAGCCTCTGCAGAGGGTTTCACACCAGTTAAACTAAATTCATATTTGGGTGCCACTGAGCCCAGTCCACTGGGTCTGACTGCAGAATAAAGCATCCTCTGGTGTGAGAACCACGTGTGTGTGGGAGAGGGAAGGATGAGAGCACTCAGCTTCCTCCCAGGCAGCTGGTGGGCAGACTTTCATCCTCCAGAATCAAACTGCTGCTCTTGGAGAAGAGAGTTGTCTTGTCTTCGAGTGATAAGAGAGGAAAGGACAGTGGGTTGGTGTTTGGTAGATGTTGGGGGTGTTTTGTCTCAGACAGCTTCTTATCTAATCCTCTCTGCTACTGCTTTGCATGCTGCTGTTGCTGGGGGGTGGTAGGGAGTTCGAAGAAATAGTTAATTATACGTTAAAGCTAGACTGATGAATGTTGGCCTATCAAACTTTCTACATAATAATCATTTTTATAAGGGCCCTGAGTGGTATGTATCTTGTTGGAGGGTAGAATTCAAGGAAGGGGGAAAGAAAAGAGAAGGAATGAAACGAAAAGCAAATCAGTTTGACTAAAATTGACGATCACATTCCTGAGTCACAACCTCTTATGTCCTGGCAGGATATGACATTATGTTAATTGTAAAAGCATGCATAGAAAATAACTTGAGTGAACTGCTCTGAAGTGCCTGTGTTTAATTGCAGGAGAACAGGGCGTGTTTCGGTGGGATGGGTGGCTTTCATTTGAGGGCCCTGATCCCACAGATGTGAAAGCACATGTGTACTGCACTGCCTGTAATTTCATTTGACTTAATGGAAATGGATCTCGGTATGCAAATGTAAAGGCATGCATAAGCAGAGTTTTGGCATGATTGGTGCTGGGAGCTGCCATGGGACCTCTCAGCTGATAAAAGCCATGCATATGCTTAAACATACGTCAGGGTGGAAGGATGCATATGGACTCTGTGAGATAAGCTGCTTGCACTCTGCAAAATGTTGAGATGTGCTGGGCAGTAGACTCCCTTCCTTCTCCTGGGTTAATTCCCAGCAACTTCACCAGTGCTGGATGGTGTCTCAGTAGTTTGAAGCATGGAAGAGGGCTCTGTCCTCCATACCATTCTCTTATTTGTTTATTCTACGTGCTTACAGAATCATAGCTTGGCCTAGCTAAAGGAGAAAAACTAGTGTTTACTCATATGTATATATTAATTTGTTCTCCCCTCCAAGTCAAACAAAAATTGATGGAGAATGAAGCTGGAATACAAATTTTACATGGGAAACATAGAAAATGATATCTGAGAAATTAAAGCAGCACAGTGTATTCTTCCATCCCTTTTAAAAACACTTGATAATGAGAAACTGTCAGTTTCCATGGAGTGGAGGGAATGAAAGAGGGAGGTGAGAAGGTGGAGTGGGGCTCATGGAGCTGAAGGCTTCATGTGCATTGTCTTTCTCTGAGTGGTAGAGACCCTAGGATCAGCAGGAGGTGTAGGACAGAGCCTTTGCAGCACAGCCACCATGGCTACTGGGTTTAGACAATGAGATGAGCACTAAGAAAAGGGTAACCCTTTGTCTGTGTCTGCTGACAGATCAGCAGTGCCTTGGCTGCTCTTCAGCTTGTCCCTTTCCAAGTCAACTGCAAGGATGTGGTGGTGCTGCGGGCTTGGGTGGCACTGCTGGGGCTGCTGAGGTGGCCAGGGGCATAGGGTTTAGCTTCCTTGCCTGCTTTCACCTGCCAAGTGTGGCTTTTAGGACCTGGCCTGGCTCAGCTGCCTGCACCAGGGAAGCAGACCTGGGTGGTGCACACTAGACTTTTAGTTTGTGAGCTCTTCATTTCCTTTGTTCACCTCAGTGCCTTGTTTGCAGTAGGAAATTCTTTCAGGCAATTCTTGTTGCTCCTGTTGATGTTAACAATGGTGGGAACCTGCCTTCTCCTTGCCTTGTTTTCAGCACACCCTCGGTTGTGGGGCAGGTTATGTGTCCAGCCCACCACAATCTTGGAACCTCTAGCTTTTCCAGCATGAAGTGACCTGACCTGGAGTCAGGATCTGATGTAGATACTTGGAAAATCCTTATTTTGTGTGGATGAAATCATGGGGGATTGATTTCAGTGTCTGCGTAGGGCCTCTGAAACAATGGTGGGGATTGATTAAGCAAGCAGCATGAATCTGAGAAGTAAAATATTTATTCAGAGCTGAGGCATGTTTAATATGTCCCCCTCCCACCCCTGTAGCCCCTGAGAGAGATGGCTTTGCTGGCTGGCTGCCTGCTCTGGAGACATTTGAGAGTTGTCACTTCTGTTGTGCCCTTGGTGAGCCTCTCCTTCTCAAGGTTTTGGTGAGAGCATGGGCACGGTGCTGCTCAGTAGCTTATGCCTTGCTTTGCAGGAGAGGTGCCAAGGAGACAGGGTCTTCTGTTGGCTTGGCAAGTGTTTCTGCCTTGTCCATCCTCTTTGTTGGCTTGGTTAAGCTCTAGGCTTCAGTCCTATAAGCTACAGTGACTCTTACTGGAAAAGCTACTTGAGCTGTTTCAGCTTAGAACAGTTAGGTGCAGCCAGGTGATGGTAAAAGAAACAAAAAAGCTCCACAGCAGTGTTTCAAGCTTTTTTTTAGGTACACTGTCTAGCTGCCTTCACTTCCAGCTCTGTGAGCAGCTCTCCAGACTACTGTAATAAGTGATGCGTAATAATGGTTCAGACAAACACCACGGGGCTGTTGGCATTGGGCATTAGTGCTGGTGGAGAATGCTTGAGATTGGAGTCAGAAGACCAAGTTCAGCATCTTGCTATCTTAGCTAAGAGCAGCAGTAACAAAAATTTACCCAAAATGTTCTTCTTTTTCCCTATGCTAGTTTGTGTGCCACCATGTGATGCTTTCAGTAAGGTGGGAATAAGAGATGATCTTTCTTGGCTACTTCATTACGTGTGGATGTCTTTCCACCTCCTCTATACCATGGTGCTGCTTTAGATGCCAGAGCTGTTCTCATCTGCAGCTTGGGCAGGTATGGTTACTGTGGGTGTAGGCAAGGCCTGCTTGGCCTTGATGAGGCAGACAAAGAAGAGCCATGGGAAGGAGGAAGAGCTCCCTGTAGTTTTGCATTAGCAATACTCAGCCCTTCTGCAAGCTTTCTCCCTGTGACTGTGCTCTCTGCTTGTCCAGCATAAGTGATACCCGCTGTTGGATGAAATGCAATCCAAAGGGTATTATTGGCATTTCACTAATAGTACAATTATATTGCTGAGCTCTGCAATTCATGTATCTTGAGCTATCTTTAGGACTCCTTATTTTAAAATCCAGACTGTGCCAGTGTTCAGGAAAGTGGCCCTAGGATCTGAATTCGTAATTAGAACCTTTGAAGTTGCTGAAAATATGGAGGAGCTGAATCCTTTTCTTGCAGGCTTAGGCTTTTTGTTTTCTTTAGTAGCATCCCACATAAGGTGATAGCACAGATCAGACTACTGCTGGTTTTGGGGGTGGTTCTTATTTGTGTTGGGGTTTTTGTTGTTTTTCCATCTCAGTTTACAACTTCTTTAGATCTTTCTATTATCTAATTGGATTTTCTGTTACCGTTTCTGCATCCCGAATTTATTTTCAGATGGGATCTAGCTGCTGGAAATATGTTATTGAAGTACAACTGTAGTTGTGGTTTATTTCTTTACCAGATCTGGTCATGAATACTTGGCAGAAGCTAATAGAGAGAGACTTATTTTAGAAGCATTTTGGGTTTGCCGCAGATGTTGCATGCTTTGCCAGTGGCTCCTGAGAACTGATTGCTGTGCACAACAGTAGTTCCAATATGAATTATTTCTGCAAATCTGCATGCATCTCGTGTCTGATTCAGAAATTATACTAACATCTCTTGCATGATGGGAGTGGAAGGGGAGAAACAGTGTTTTGAATCCTGAAGGGGATATTTTTACATGTTTTGCAGAACTTCTGGGGCTGTTTGTGGATCTGAAGGTACTGAATAACTGGATGCTAAGTACAGTGTGCTGTTTGAGTCCCAACAGAATCTATTGGTGGGATGTGTTGTAAGCACCAAGTGTGCAAAATGCTTTGCTTAAGCACATTAACGTGGCTTGAGTTAAGTTTCTGACAGTCTGTGATGGCAGCCGCTCTTTTTGTCTGTAAAGAAAATGAAGGTGGGAAGAAGAGCGAGTTTGGTAGACGGCTTGCTATGAGACAGCATGAGCTTGTCTTTCCCTCTTCCATAGGGCAGCACAGTGACTGACTGGCAGGGAAACGCAAGAGCACAAACTGCAGTAGAGATGAAATTAGAAGCCTGCGCTTATTCTTTCAGAGAGAGGTTCCCACTTGTAACCACAGCCAAATCTTTGCCTTTTAAAGCACACAAATCTTCTCCTTTCAGTCCCTTTGAAAGCCCACCTCCTCCAGCCTGAGTCAGCCTGGGAGCTCTTGGCAGCTTCCAGATGAATGAAGGATAGCAAGCTGATAGTCCTGGCTCTGTTTTTCCAGGACAAAATTTGGCAGGCAACAGCCAAGCTTGGAAAAAAGAAATTTGCAACCTGGAAAGGTGAAGATGTCTGGTTGTCATTGACACTTGTTCTTGGTATCCTCCAGATGTGCATAGGAAGTGTACAGGGTTGCCAGTAAAGAGGCTGTGCATAAGTATAGTTGGATTTTCCTTTTTTTTGCTTCTTCATATGATGAAAGATTTTGCTTTTTTTCTTGTATCGCCTTCTGTTTTAATTGATAGAATTAAGTTTCTTAGATATCTGCAGAATGAACTTGGAAACAGCGTGGCTAATGATATTTGAATAGTCTCTGGTTTTGTTTTGTTCCTAGTTTGAGATTTCAAGACTGATATTTTGAGAAGCTTCAGAATGAACTGGAAACAGTTCTCATTTATTCTCAGTTTTCACAGGTTAAAGATTAGGTTGGCATACTGTGAGCAGGTATATTTCTAGCTGCAAATGCTTGCAGTGATTATAAGGTTTAACACAGCCATCTGGGACTGAACATATGTACTCGCCAAATCTTTGTGTCAGGACCCCAGTAGGGGCAGGGATTTTAGTAAATAGTCCGGTGACTTGCCCTGGTGGTAAATCAAACCACTTCACCATCGCATCCTTGGCTGCTGCTTTTTGTTCCCCGGATCTGTTTAATGGCCAGGTTGAGCTATTGTGCTTCTTGTTTCTTGGTCGGTCACAGTTCTGTGCTCTGAAATCTTCTGGCCACATGTGTGTGCGAGGGTGTAGGCACTGTGGGGGAAAACAGATCATTTTTCAAATCCTACGTCAGCAGTTTTATCTGAGCAGCTTTCCCTAGTTGTGGCCAGGTAACTCGCCTTGCTGCTGTTTTTAACAGAAGAAACAATGAATCAATGATTGTGCTTTTGTTAGTGTATAGAAGCAGAAGATCAACATTTTTAGTTACATTTGAAAATGGTTTTGTTTGTTTTCTGTGTATTGCATGTTAAGTTCCAAGCCAGGAAAAATCCTTAATGCTTCTAAATGAATGCTGTCCTGTCACAAAGTATCTTTTGTCACAGAAAGTGCCAACCTAGTCTCATCCTGTTTCATCTGTCTCATTAATATTGAATACGTGGCACTTGAGTATGGCAGGGAAGCAAAGCAGGGAATTTCAGCTAGTATCTGACAACAGCAAGCTGAGATTAAATGACATCCAAGTGCAATCTGCTATATATAAATCAACTGGCATTTCCAGGAGCATTTGGCCTAATTTAAGCTGTTTTTTTTTCCCTGGGAGTTCAGTGATTGCAGCGCAAGTTCCTGGTGTCGCATGGAGGTAGAAAGTGGCACCAGATCTGGGAGCTGCTTCTCACTGGGGAGAACCTGTGTGTAAGTGCCTGCTTCCTGCCTGGGGCAGCTCTTCAGCGAGGCAGTGGTATCCCCTCTGTGGTGCTCTGAACTACAAAGAAGCTGGGCTGAAAGCTGAAACTACACAAGTAATTTTGAAGTGCCTTACCTTATGGGATGCACAGTTGATGGTCACTGAGCAATTGGAATCATTTAGTTTGGCATCTGATGTATAATTGCCAAAAAGTAGTAGTGTGAGGAGACTTTGGCTTTTGTGTTTCCCCATAGCTGCATATTCATTTTGCTGGAAATCCCTTTTGCCATCCAGCACTTGGAGTTATACAATTATTAATTATTAGAGCATTAATTACAAGAGCCACTTGGGATTAGGGCTTGTTTAGCTGGCATGCTGCAAGTGTTTCGGCTCCTGATTTGCTGGGCAATCTTGGGCAAATGCTTTTGTTTCCTCCACATGTAAAGCAGGTGATAATTCCCTTCCTTCTGTGATCAGTGAATCAATAGCATGGCCACAGTCACCTTTACAAACCTACAACTATTGCACCAAATCCAGTGGGATCTTGTGGCACAGAAGCATTGCCAGATTAACACTTTTAATTAAGAACACTGTCATGAAAATAACTATTCAAATAGGGTAATATGTGAGTTATTTTTTTCAGGAAGAATTAAAAAGTAATTTCAATAAGGAAGAAGAGTTTAAAAGTGAGCAATGGGAATAACTCCACTGACCTTGTTTCTCTGGGTTTATGTAAAAGCAGTTGAGGGCACTTTTTCCCACATAGCATTCCTCAGAGATGGTGAGTTTCCCTGTTGTAGGCCAGAACCATTTAAACATGAAAGCCAGAGGTGCATTGGTTTTGCTGTTTAAACAAAAGCATTATTTGAAGTTGTGGTCTGATGTGTGACTAGTGTCTGTTACCAGCACAGCTACGTCCCCACCAGGTTTGGCCTCACCAGGAATGGAGCTCAGAAAAGCATTTTTCCATGGGATGTGCATTACTTGGTTTTGATGTAACCTAAGGAAAGCAGTATTTTTTAATAGCCTAACCAAGCAACCTAATGATTTCTTCCAGTGGGATGAGCCAGGAATCTGGAGGGATAAATCCAAGCAGGCTAGCTGTGATACAGCTTACATGCAGGGAAGTGAAGGATAAAGTTCACACAGGCTAAAAAATTGGTTGATGTTTCTGGTGTGAAATAGGTGGTTGGTCCCTGTGTAAAACATACGGTAGGGAGTCCCAGGAGAAGAGCATACAGATGCTGTCCTCATCCACACCAGCTGTGGTAAGCAGGTATTTTTCTGAACTGTGTGTGCTGAAATGTTTCGGCAATGGAAAGCTGTTCAGGGCAGGGGGCCTGGTATTTCTGGCTGATGCAGTGCCTTGCAGAGGAGGGTCACGGGCCAGTGTCTCGGGTTCAGTGGTGCTGAATGGTAGGAAGGAGGATGGAGATGGCTGGATTGGTGCCATCCTCCTGGCTTCTATAAAAGTAGGAAGATTGTGCAAGTCTGCTCTTGAGGCTTGGGGTCCAAGGAGATGCAAGTAAAACCATCATGCACCCAAAGAAGGGCTGTTCTCCTGCCTGCTCTGACTGTCCTGAGGTCAACACGCACTGGCCTGTGCAGGACCAGGCTCTTGTGCTGTGTTGTTACTGTGGTGTGTGGAGTGGGAACCTTAACGCTGCATGTGGAAACCCAGCTCTTTCTCCTGGTCAGTTGCGATCGGAAGGGAGCAAGAGCTGGGCATTATCCTTCTTCTTTGAAGGCTTAAGTTCCCAGATCAGTTACTTACCTATCAGACCACAGCTGCTCTGGGGTGTAAGCAACCCCTGCAGTACTGCTTGTGACTTTGTAAGTGTTACTTACCACCTTAAGCAATGCGGAGGTGGAGACTGCTGCATCTCCAGCCTTTGCCGTGCTAATAAGGAATACGCAGCAGCACATCACTTGCTTTGGTATTTCTCATTAAATAACTTGAGCCAAGGGCAAAAATGTGCACCACGCTTGGGAATTGTGCCCCAGTTTTGGGTTAGGCAGGTCTGCAGCAGTTGGAGTCATAGAGCATGTTGGAGCAGGGAGCTGCGCATGTGAACTTATTTTGCCTAGTCCTCTGCAGAAAACGCTTGCTCGGAGCAGGCTGAATTTGCCTTTGGGTACGTTTGTCTTCCCAAATCCTTCAGTTTGGCTCCATAAAGTTGTGACAGTATTTACCTGCTCTGTCAGGTCTTTGAAGCCTTGCTGCTGCAGAGAAATGAAGCACAGTGCAGTGAAACCCACTCTTTCAGCAGGAGCCCTGCTCATCTGTCAGTCATTCTTGCTCTGTGCTCAACTTGTGCTCAGCTGTTATGTAGTATGTGCTGGCATAGTTGGCCAAGCTAAACAGTTCAGTGCTTTGCTTACAGAGGGATACCTGATGTGCCATGCTGCTGATCCTGGTGCTTCCAGGAAAAAAGAGTCATTGAGATTGAACCCAGAGAATAGGATCTGGTGTGGACAGCCTCTGCACTGTGTTAGACCCTAGCCAATGGGGCTGTGCGCTGCCTGATGGCCTGCTGCGAGGGAGGGCAGCCTGCTGTGAGCTGCCTCTGCACTCTCCTGACAAGGTGGTAGGATGAGAGGTGCGCTTGAGCGCTAGATCACACTTCTTTGGAGTGACACCTCTTAGGGCAGAAAGAGGATGAGAAATCCGAGTAATGAGTCTACAAAGCTACAGCAGGAAGTAACTGCAAGCTAATGGCAAATCCTCTTGCTCATTACAGTTACTCAGAGAAACAGCCTTGCAAAATGTTCCATTGTTTGCTTCCAAAAGTTATCCTTGAGCTATGTATTTCAACAAAGTCTAGTGCAGTATGTCTTGTCTGTAGTCATAAGGTTGCAAGATTTTGAATTCCACCAGGTGCATGTTTAGCTGGACTGTCTGGGAGAAGTCCAAGCAGCTGGACTGTTCAGGTGGGCAGTAAGTACACCAGTGAATTTGTTCTGTTCCCTTTTGGGGTGTATCACAGAATAACATTGCAAGTGTGGGTTTAATTTACTTCCAGTATGTTACAAAGAGTGGCATGGGTTGCTACAGCACAAGTCTTGACAGGAGGGAAGAAGTTAAGAGTATGTCTGGATCTGACAGCTTTTGCTTTCCTTCAAAGTGTGACTGTGACTGGGGTGGACAGTGAAAGCAGAATGTGGTGACCAACATGAACTCCTCTAGGGATACGGATACTGGCTCCAGTTTAACTTTTTAGCAGGGCTGCATCAACGGCTAATGGATGGTGTAGCAGCCTGTGTATGGAATAACTTCAAATTTTAGAAGAACACCATTCCAGTGAGCACATGGGTGAATGCCAGTGATTTGCAAATCTCTGCCAACGGTCTTGTGAGCAGTGCCCTGCTGCAGGAAAAATAACACTGGATTAGCTCAGGGTGATGTTTGGGAGTGTTACACTTAGTTCCTAAAGATTAACCCTATTGCAGAGCAGCACTGGGCAGCATATTCTGAAGTAAGCAGAAAATATTAAATATGAGTTGTCTTCATGTATAAAACAAGAAGTGGAAGCAATGCAGGGAGATATTTTCAGCTTCCAGCTTTTCCCAAGCAGCTTTTGCAGTATCTCTGTCATTTTGGAAGACAAGTCCCTTGTTTCAAGCACTTGGACTCCAGGCAAATGCCAGGTCACTTGATCTCAGAGCTCCAAGGCAGCTTGGTACCATTTCAGGCCTATTATCTGGCTTGGGAGCTTGGTGCTGAGTGCCTTTTCTGCAGCTGAAGAAATGGAAACCTTGCCTTGGCACCAAAGCAGAGAGCCAGATGTGAACCCTGCAGCACTCCCCTGCCTGCTTCCAGCTTTTCAGTCTCCTGCTTTTAATTAAACTGCCACGAAGATTGCAGAAGCCAAAGGTCCAGCTCACAGGGGAGTTTTGGTATGCGGACAGGAAGCGTTTAACAGCATGTAGTGTTGGTGCTTGCCTTCCACTCATGGTTTTTGCTCTCTGCTCACCCAGCTGCTCTGTGGCAGGGCTGAAAACACCACTTAAGTCTGGCATTTTCTCCTCATGTTGGTTCTAATACGGAAGTGTATCCTTGAGCACTTCAGATGATAGCTACCCCTCTGCAAGCCCTTGGAGTCTTTCTCTCTGCAAAAGTTCATGTGCATCATTTAGCTGTGAGAATCTTTGTCCCTTTCAGAATGATAACAGGAGACTTGATGTAGTTAATCTGTGTTACCTGATGAGTTTTTGTACCGTATGCCTCCACATGTGCTCACATCACAGAGCAGTGCTTGCATCTGGGCAGCTGGAGTGGCTGCCTTCTGCAGGGCTGTTTTCCTGGTGTTACAGCCCAGGAACGTTTTGTAGTTTTTTGTAGGCCTAAACTACTGAATGGAGGAGGTATGGCTGTCAGACAGGAGGATGAAACTCCTGTGTCAGGTTTGTTTGAGGAGACTGGATATGGAAACCTGCCAAGCAGAAACTCCTTGAAGACCCGCAGGGGCTGGCAGGGTGTTGTTCCCTGAGAGGGGGGCACTGGAAACTTGGTAGCTCAGCCTGTGGCTGTCAGGTACAGGGAAATGGTTGGTGCAGAGTGCTGCCCATCGTGCTCTGGGACTACTGGAGCTCTGCAGAGGCTGTGCTGGGGGTGAGAGCTCACTGGTGAACAGTGAGAACAGCAGGAACCTCTGCCTTGCCCCTGTGGAGCTCAGTCACCAGCTAGATGCAAGTTCACTGATCTCTGGTTGAAGACCTCGTGTTCTGATAAACCATGTACTCATTTTTAAATGAATGTTGGCTGTAACGCACAGGGCTTTCTCTTGCTTTTTCTTCCCTCCTATTTCCAGGCTGAGTGTTGCTCGTACTATGTGTGTAAATGAATGCCTCCTGCCTCTCGGTACAAGTGCTGGTCTTCCTAGCAGACAGGTTGAAATAGAACGTAATCTTCAAATGTTCTGGAGCTTTGATGTAGACCATGAGATCACTGAACATGTGGCTCTGCCAGGGACAGCATTGGGATGAACAGCTTAGGAAAAAAAATAACTCTAGGAAGGATGTTTCTGGAACTGGGGGGGGGGACGGACACCCAAAACCCCCTTACTGATGGTAGTAGGTGTGTGTGTGGGAAAAATCCAGTGACTAGAAAGTAAGTTTCCTTCTTTTTGAGACGCAAGTCTCCATACTTTGATCAAGTCAAAAGATAAGGTTTAATGTTATGTTTTGTAATACATTCTAAGGGAAGTTCTGTTTGATGTCGAGAGCTCAGGGATTTACCAAATGAGAGCTATGCCTGCTGTCATAGCTCCTGAGTGCTGGCCAAAGGCCATTGGACCTACTTCCTCTTAATCACCTGGAAAATGATAAATCAGCCCATAGGATTACAGGCCTTGATGATGAACCTGCTGGCCAAATTATGGACAGGCAGTGTTATATCAGAGGGGTCTTAGATTAGTCATAGGAAACCATGCGGAGTGTAGCTGTGGCTATTAGTCATCACTAAGTGAATTAATTTGATTAAGTGTATATGGTGGTGTTAATATATGTCTGCTTCCCCCGTGGGTTTATAAATCAGTTTGCTCTTCTGTCCTGTTAAATATGTGACTGCAAAGTCTGTCATCAGCTCGCTGCATGAGTGATCCTGCAAAAAGTTCTCGGCTTGTGCAGCAGGGCTGATTCCCACTGCCAACATGAGGGCAAAGTCAAAAGTAAGCCCACAGAAGACACAGCCATTTCCTCTCCTGCCAATGTACCCTGGAACTCTTAATGCTGGAAAACCTTAGTGGTTTATGTCCCATTAATGTGCAATAAGCTTCCTGAGGTTGGTTGGTTGTTGGGGCTTTTTTTTTCCCCTTCCCACCCACCCACCCCTCTCCTGGCTTTTTTTTTTGTGTGTGTATGTTTTCCTGATGGAATAAACTTCCTATGGCTGGAGCATCGGGCCCCTAAAGCTGACGGTAGGTTTTGGATCAAGGTCTCACAATTATTTTTGAGAATAGGGTTTTATGGTTACAGGATGCATTTAATGAGTGTCTGGAATGTAGCCACTGGCATAAGATTGTTTATAGAAATACTATTGGTATTTTCCTTTAGGAATTTGTTTTCTAGTAGTTATAGAAAATGATACTTAGTGTTAATAAAACTTAGCAACAGCCAAAAGAGAGATATTTTGCTCTTGTTTACTTCCTTCTGCTATGCATTTATATGCTGTTCCCATTGAGCTGCTTTGTTTTAGGGTATGTATGTTGCTTTTTCTAGAGTAAAAATTAGAATTGTTCACCAAGAAAAGCCAGGCTTATAAAAACAGACCAGTTGGCTAAAGATTCAGGGCCTGGCAGCATCTGAACCTACTCTCATGAAGGGAAGTAGGGGACTTTGAGGGTTTATTTGTTGTTTTTTCTTTTCATATTGGACGGTCTTGAAGAGATTTCCCCCTTCCCAGCCCCAGGAATTTAATGTGGTGCTTTTTCTCTTGATGGCTGTTGATGCAAAACTGGTGCTTGTGGGAAGCTGAATGTGGGATTAGTTTCATCTCTTAAAGAATGAGTTTCCTCCCCTGCAATCTAGATACTGCTTCTTGAAAACTTTCTGGGGGCATTCACTAACACTGTTGAGCTGGGAATACATACAAGCAGATTGCAGGCTGTAAAATACGAAACTGGCAGCTCTGAGCTGACTTTGCTTACAGAGGATGGGGAAGGAGGAAGAAGGGAATTGTGAAGAGGGGGTCATGGGCAGGTTTTTCCACATATAGCAGCTTAAGCAAGTTTTGCATCTGGCTTTATTTGCATTATTAGGGTTAAACTAATAAATCTGGTTTAAATCCTTGATGATGGGAAATTGCTGTTTGCCAGTGCTGTGTTGCCAAGGAAGGACTTTCTCCAGGCTGGCTGCCTGGTCTGCATAACAGATTATAAAGCCTTGCTGCACACTCATATTCTGTTGTTATCAGTTACCACCTGTGACTTAGCCTTTTTTTTATATTAAGCCTGTCATTGGCCTTTATTACAGTCTTTAGATACTCCCGTAGTCTAGTGCCCAGTATAAAAGGGGTAGTTGTTGGGGAGGTTGCATCAGTTTCAGTAAAAAGTTGGTTTTGTTGGCTTGCATTTGTGTACAGACCATTTTACTTCCAGTGTTGAGCTTAACCTCACAGGAAAGGTAGCATCTTGCTCTCTGGATTTCCAGGGAGACTGGGGAAGTGCTAGCCTTGAAATTGCTCTTGAACTGCGTATGACTGTATGATTGCTTGGCTCTTGCCCATGCTTGGGGGGCTGGCTGGGTGTGCTCTTGTGTTTTGCTATGAAATTCAGGCCTGGGTTACCCCCAGCTTGTTGTTTCAGTTGCCTTGGGAAGGTGAGGTGACTGCAGGAATTGAAGTTCCTGATGTGATGATCTGAGCTGGGTCTGGTAGGAAAGCTTGCCCAGCCTTTCAGAGGCTTAGAGCTGCAAGCTAAAATCAAGCCAGGAGGTAAGCAAGTTCTGTGTGTGTTGGGGGGGGAGGGGAGAAGGGGGACGTACCTGTGCTCCAGCAGCTCTGGATCTTGCCGCATCCACTGAGCTGTATGATGGCCTCCTTGTCTTTATAGTACATTCCCAGTTGTGCCAATTAAACTGTATTTTATTCCTCAGGAATTCCTGTCTCGACAGTAGAGGTCTTTGGAAAACAGGTCTTTGCAAAAGGAACTTGTCAGACCAGCCTAATGTTAGGTGTCATTGATCCTTGCTGTGCCAAGTTCCCAGGCTTGCCTCCTGTGGGAAAACCCTACTCTTGTTTTAGGGTGATGGTGTCTCCCTGTGCCACTGTTGGAGGGAGGCAAGAGTGCTCAGAGAGCCTGGGGGAGGGAGAGAACAGTGTTGCTGTTGGTCTGCTTTGTGAATTATCTGAAGATGTTTCTAGGACGAAGCCTCCGCTTGCCTAGTGCCTTTAGAGGGGTTCAGCCTCAGTAGCAATGTGCTCCTTTTTATCCCTGTCTGTGACCTGCAGCCAATGAAGCATGAGGTGAGAAGAGTCAGGCATGCAGGAGTCTCTTGCTGATGCTGGTTGACAAAACCATCAAGATCCCCTTGAGTTGTCGTGCTGTGTCCTGGCACAGGGCAGGGAGAGGCAGCACAAGGTTTTTCTGCCTTGGCTGTAGTGTCTGCAAAGCCTCATTCTGGCTGACTTGTTCCAGATGGTAGATAGCCACTTTAATTTGGGCTGCATTCACTTGCTTGCTGACACAGGCTCCTCCTGAGGTAATTAGCAAATGAAGTTGATGGCATCCATGATTTGCTGTGTGCAGTCATGGAGGTCTGATGTCCTAGGGAGGACAGTGAGAAAAAGTCATGTTTTCTCTGTTGCTAGCTGGGGCTGCCCAGGCTGACTCCAACGGGAGGTGGGATTTCAAGTCTCTTGCTTCCCTCTTGGAGATGTAAGCTTGGTGTGCCATCTCTGACTTCATAGCTAGCTCCTCTGGCCCAGGTGAAAAAGGAGTCATGGAAGTTGGATTTCCTTGCTGGTCTGTTTGCAGTGGAGGCTGAAGGCATTATTTCGGAGGGGACATCTTCAGCTGCAGAATGGAGTTTGGCTGTACTGTGTAAGAGGCCTCAGTGGCCTATGTTGTAGTGGGGACTAACAGTTCCGTAACATCTTTCACATTGTGTCACTTGTAATGAGTCATGAGCAGCTGGAGTGCAAGGAAAGCCTTTTTACCCTTTTCAGTCTGTGGGAGGAATGGATTAACATAAACTTCAGGGCAGGAAATAGTATGGGGCAGAGTGGGGCTCTCAATGTTTATGGAGCTGGTTTAGATCTCACCTCTGCCACAACCCAAAAACTGGGGCTGTAAAGATCATCCTTGGATTCCTTGAGACTACAGAGTTAATCCTTTCTTTTGGTGCTGTAAATGTTTATTTAACCTTATCTCTTGTGCATTGATGGAGTTTAAACATTTTTGAATGTATGTTGGGCAATTGCCGGTGTCCTGTCCAGGGATTCTTTATGGCTTGGAGCATCACGAGGATTGCAGTGGTCATCAAAGCCTTTGTGATCCTGGCCCTTCAAGTGATGGATGTGGAGGGGACTGTGGGAACATTCCTGTGTGCTGGCTGCATGCAAGAAAAATGTTTTGTCTTGCACTGCCTCTCGAGTCCAGAAATGTGGAGTCTCTGTAGCAGTCTATCAGTGCAGCAAAACATGAGCCTGGTGGAGCGTGGCCTTCCTAGTCCCATCTCTTCCTAATGATACCAGTGTTATGACTGTGCTATGGACCTAGATCCGATGTGCTTTCCTCTGGAAGAACTCTGGCCAATGAATGTTTTTTGGAAAGACAGCAGTATTTCAAGTCAGCCACAGGAATTTGAAATTAATGATGTGGAGGGAAGGCAGTGCTCCAGCTAAAACGGGGAATTGCTCCTTGAAGCTATGTCCTCTTTATGAAAATTTTTATCTAGGCTTTCCCTCTTAAAAGCAGTAATACAGAGACCTGCTGAAGGCAAGTGGGGACAACTTGCTGTTGAGTCAGTTGACAGCTTGAAGTCTAGGGACTAATCTTTCAGAGCTAAATAATTCAATAAACCTTCACCTTTTCCTCTGCACACAGATTCAGTTCAACTTTATTCCTTTTTTGCTCCTGCTGAAGACAGAAAGCTACATGCTAAGGCAAGCAATGTTATTTGTAATCCTCAATATTCTTTGATTGCTGACCTGCCCTTATGAATGATGAATGATTCCTGTGGCACCCTAGAAGACCTTCGTGTACCATTAGGGGCTCTGTACTGTCTGTTTTCCTTTTCTAAGCAGATGCAAAGGCTTTGACTTAATGCTCAAAATTAAGTTGACAATGCCTTGAACATAATAAAAGCTTGGTTTTCCTGCATGGTGGTTGTTGTCTGCATTACTTTGTCAGAACTGTGCTCCCATGAGAGTAGAAACGCTGGACTTGGCTGAATCTGAAATGTTTTCTCTGGCCTTTTATTTAATATCCTTAGTGTCATATATGTATGTCACATGGATTTAAGAAAGGCTGGTCTGAGCCAGCTCTTTCAGTCCAGTTGAGTCTAGATTGACACTTCTTTGCTAGTGCTTGACCAATGAAGTTTCCCTGAGGAATTCTAGCGTGTATCTAGCACTGGTTGAGATCCTAAAAGTTCTGCTATGGGTTGTACGTTTAGCTGCATTATTCAGGTCCAACAGTAACTCCAAGCCCAAAGCAAGTTGGCGGTGCACTGACCATGTGAAATCACATAGCTGAATGATCATTTTCTTTTTTAGGCAAGACCTGTTCATAGTCACTGCTGTAATATCAGGGCATTGAAGAAACTCTTGTGTGTGTATGTATGTATGTATGTGCGTGTATGTATGTATATAATATGTAAGTATTAGGATTTTGATACAAAGGCAATTACTGTGATAAATCTTCACTCCTTTAGTCCAGACTCAAGAGAACTGGTAGATAAATTAGCTGAAGCTTTATGCTTCTATATACACAACTCTGTGTGCTCTGCTCGGAAATGGGTCTGTGCAAAGCTGTATGCAGGGCAGCACTGTGCCATGGTGTCCCTACCTGCCTCTGAGCCAGCCAACAAGGCCACAGCATTAATGCAGATCCTGGTAATAAGTCTCAGGGCTAATTAATTATCCAGAGCACAATATGGAGCACTTTTCAGTCCTGGAGCCTGCTGCATAGGAGCTGACAAAATGTGCCCTTGATGTACGGCTCTGTTTTTTTAGGAAAGAAAACATAGGGTTAAAGAACTGCAAAGCCAGCCCTGCTCTTCTCTGCCTGCACTGCCTTGCAAGGGAAGCTGCTGCTGTTAGTGTTTGGAGTGGCCCTTAATTTGATTCAGGTATTGGAACAGTGCTGCCTTGTTACAGTTTTATAAGCAAGCCTTATGGGCTGTTTTCCTTTCTAAAAATCTCAGTTTTGCTCTGGTTGTGTTCACACCCCTAACGGGACTGGAGTTGGTGGAGGCTTGGGGAAGGTCTGAGGAAAACTTGGCAGTGGGATCAGGCACTCAGTTCCTGGGTCTGTATTAATTCTTTCTTCCTTCTGCCCAGGATCAGCGTCCGCGAGAGCTCCCTGCAAACGGCCTCTGTGTTAGTGTAACTAGGAGTCTCGTACTTCCTCTGTGCCCAGTCCCATATTGTGCTGTGCCTCCAGCTAAAGGCTTTTAGCAGAGTGTAAATCCACTTATTTAACAGCCTGTTATGCAGCTGTTTCAGGGCTATTTTAAGTGCATGACAGTGGAATACAGAAGGAAATGGCTGTTGTTGCCTTTTTCCTCTCTGCTGTCTTGCTGGATGAGAATGGTGTCTGTGATGGTGTGGGACTGTGTAGCCAGAAGGGCTGGAAAAGGGGGGGGGGGGAACCCAAAAACTGAAAGAGGGGAGGGAAAAAAAGTCCCCACTGAAACATATTGTTCAGGGCTGGTGTGAAGCATCTTCCAACTCTCAGCTGCATCTTGCTGAGAGCAGAAGGCTGGAGCTGCTAAAAGGGATATATGTGCTGCTTTTGTCCACATGTGGCAATTTGGAAGACAAAGACATGGAAATTGCAATAAATCATGCACCATTTTTTGAAACAGGAGGAGTGGAGTATTTCAACCTGGGGAACCTGGCACTGAATAATAACTCCCACTTTATTCCATCAACCTCATACAGGTGGTCAAAAAGGCAGCGGTTTGCATGTCATTCTTCTGTCAGGAGAGAAACTAGCCAGAGAAGCAGTGAGCATCTGGTTCTCATTGGGCTCTGCCTTTGGATGGTCTTCATTCTTGGTTGTCACATTATGTCTTTCTTCCCCCCTCCCTTCCTCCTTCCTCTCTCCTTTTTTTCCCTTCAGTGAGTTTACAAGCCTTGTTGGAATGTACATATGGTCCTTATCATCCCCAAAGTCCAGTTCTTTATTTTTTGCTGGTTAGCAGTTTGTGACATCAGGAGCTGCTAGAAACATTAGTCACTTTTATTCTAAATAGAAAGGTCCCTGGCTTTTGGAAAGCTATGCAGAAATATGTCTTTCCTGTCAGATTTTGGCATAAATGGAACCGTTAGTGCTCTGAGCTTGTGCTGACCTTTAGCCAAACATTTTGCCTGGAAGAGAAATGTTCATTCCCACTCGGTACAGCCACTTCTGAATTGTCAGATTTTGCTGACTTCCCTCTGCCCAGAGGAATGCGACTGTATCCTCTTTCTCCATCCTCCTGCGGAGCTGCTGCAGCTTGCCAATGTAAGCAGCTCCCCTCACCTCCCTGCCAGCCTGCCTTGAAGATGCAGGAACAGTGGCGGTTCTTGGCTGTGGGAGCGTTGCCTTGCCGCGTGGCAGTGGCTGCCACTCCCAGTTCCAAGCTGCTGGAAACCGGGATATTCGGTGCTGGATGTCGGAGAGATGAGCTTTGTGCTTTCTACCTCACGCCATGTCCGTCCTGAGGGAACTGGGATTGCAGCAGGCGTTTTGCCGAGGTGGATTTTCCTCCAGTAGGTACAGACTGTGTGGACTGCAGCTGGGTTGGGGCTGGCTGTGATGCCTGCTCGCTGTCCCCAGTGTCATCCTGCAGTTACCTTAGGGGGCCAGCCTTGGAGAGAGGCTCCCTAAATTGCCTGCACCACTGTAAGTACGTCCAGCACTACCCAGACTCTGATGGTGTTTCCTTAGAGGAACTTGCCCTGTCTCACTGGCAGCCTCCTCTGGCTGATGATTCCCTAGTTTAGCCTCATCTATCTGTAGAGCAATATTCTCTGCAAGGAATGGCAGCACAGGACTCACACCTCTCTTCCCTATCTGCTGCTGCCAGGTGCTTTGTTGGCCAAATTGCTTCCAGCCTTCCTCCCGTAAAATAACCTTTTTTGTTCTCCCAGTTCACCACAATTAAAAGGAAAAACCAGCACATTTAAGGAGAGCCTTTTTGTGTTCCCTGTAACCTCCATGGTTACTGAATGAGGGAGCCAGCTGTGGCATAACGCTGTTGTTTGTTGTTACTGGGAGTAGGGAGACCTGGCTCCCTGCTGGTGTTGCAGACGCTGCTGGAGGCAGTGCTGGGGCAAGGGACTTAGTGAATGAAGCACACTGTCCAGAAGCTGTGTGCCCCAAAGCAGCTACAGCTGATGCCAGCTTTTATCCAGGAAGAAGATAGTTCACTGAGGTGCAGCCCTTGGGGACAGTAGCTGCAGCAGTGAGTCGCTGCGGGGGGTGGTGATAGGGTTGGAGGCCTTGGCTGTCCAGCTTGCTTGCCTCTCATGAATCCTCATGGCTTGCTTGACACATTAATCTACAGGATGAGAACCTGTCTTCCAAAGGGGTCTGCTCGCCCTGTTGAGAGAGGAGGGAGAAAAGAAAAAAGACCTCCCAGACTTCAGGAGCTTTTGGAGACACCTGCCTGAGTCTGCAGACAGCATGGAGACAGGAACTCCCCCTCCTCTGCTGTTGCCACAGTGGCTGTCCTAGCCTAAAACAACAACCCTGTCTTTCCTTTCTTGATTAAATGATTGCACTGGGCTGTTTCCTTGTGGCATGACTGCACTAGCTATGGCAAGGAGGGGGAAGGAATTGTTCTTTCTTTTCATGTCCCCCACCATACTGTTACTCTTTAAGTTCCCTGTCCCAAGAATTAAGGGTTTGACCCTCACTGAAGTCTGCATAAGGAAGAGGTGGGGATTGTGGGTGCTGGGTGCTGTGGGTTTGGCTCTGGCGTAGGCACTGGGAATACTTTGTGCCCCAGTTCTCACATTTACACAGGGAGAGGGTACGATAGATCCATCTCTTGCCAACTGCTCTTTGCTTCTGTGCTCATTGCTTTTCTCTGAGCCGCCTTTTTGTCTGAGCAGACTAGAATATCTGAGGTCCCTGGCTTTGGCTGCAGCATCTGAGATTACTGCAGAAACAGGGGAACATGCCCCTAGTAATAGGGCAGAAATGTAGCTGGCGTGAGCTGCTGACAATAAAAGCTTTCAGAATTTCTTTAAGGTGCCTCCAAAGTCATGTAGCCTCAAATAACTAAACACTTGCTCCATATTTGTGGTTGAGCTCAATATTTTTCATACCAGCATTTTTCTTCTCTTGATTATGAGGCTCACTTTTTGTTTTCTTTAACTCTTGGGAGGCCGTGTGAAAGTGACCTCCAGCTGCCAGCAGCAGTGGGCTGGGAAGGGCTGAAGGGGAGTTGTTTGCTGACAGCCTTAAAGCAGATGGGGCTCAGCCAGGAGCTTGCTGGGGTTAAGGGAATAGCCATCAACATGGTTAAGTTTTAAGCAAGGAGGGCAGACCGGGGCAATAACTGCATGTGTCTGTGTGGACCTCTCCTTTGCCCTTTGGGAGGGATGCTCATTCAGCCAGGAGAAGAGTAAATTTGCTTTTCTCTGATGAGCTACCAGACACCTTCTGAAGTGTAAGGACTTGGCTCGTGGAGAAGTGACACATTTCTAATCATGGGGCCTACCTTTATTTCCGCCTCCCCATCTGCACACAGGCAGACGTGTTGTAATACTGTGTTATAGCTGACTCCAATGAGGAGAGTAAGTTTCCTGCAAGCTCTGCCAAGCCACCATGGCTTAGGAGGAATGAGCTGATCCTCTCCTTGCACGTGCCTCATCAGCTAAACTGTTTTATAAAGCTTCATTGAATTCCATCCAGGCAAACCCACTGTTTGCCACAGAGCATCCGTTACAGCATGGCTTGACCTAAAAAACCTTTGCTACCAGGAGCTATGCATGAAGAAAACAGACCTGAAGCAGACCTGACAGACCTCTGAGATTGCAAACCCTTTCTTGTCTTTTGCAAGGCTTTCCCCTTCCCCCCCTTTAATATTAAGAGCCTTAGGATATAGGGTCCTGGCAGTTAATCTCTTTATAGTGATGGTACATAGTGGACTCTGTGCCTCTGGAGGCCTGTCTCTGCTTTACTTACCCTTCCCTTACCCTGCTAGAGTTAAAACCAGCAGCTGTGATAACAGCATCTGAAAGATTGTTGTTGACCCAAGAAATATCAACTGTGAGATGCCTCATAGGTCACTCTGTGAAGAAAAGTAAAGGGATCAGCATCTTTCCCAATAAACAAGCATCTCTTTGTTCGTGTTGCTGTGTAGGTTTTGTAGGGGTTAGCATACAGCTCTGGAGGTTCAGAATCTCTTCCTGCTCACAGGGATGGTATGTGAAGGAGGGAAGATTTGCCCTGTAGTGGGGGGTTCAGTAAAGGAAGCATAGCTGTGTTGTAAGGAAGAGTTTAAAAATAAAGACTCCTTTTGATGTTTTCAGCTCTCTGACATGTGAGAACATCTAGACATCCAAGTCTAGCAGTGTGTGTGTGTTGCAAACTGGCTGATCTCTCTAGAACTCCGGGGAGCTGCAGTTTTACCCACACTGATCTTGTCCATTGCTTCTGAAGCTGCAAGCAAGGGGAGGTGCTTGGCCAACAGTTGTTCTTGTAAGAAGTCAGTGCTTCCAGATACAGTGACTTGTCTGTGCATTAGTAAGGCATCTCTTAGGGCTGTGTTACTGTGAGTGACAGCTGAGGAGTTGTTTTAGTCCAGGACTGTATTTAGGTGCAGGACTGGGGAAAGAGAGGAATTGTGCTGAACTAAAAGCCATGCTGAGCTCTACTCATCTTCTGGGGGAAAATGAGGAACACCCTTGGGAAGAGGCAGGATGACAATATGCCTTTCCACCTGAGGTGAAGTGCCTGGGCAGCACTGCTGCTGCCTTCTGTGGCTGAAGGAATAAATCAGTGCTTGTGGCATCGCTCCCCTGGCTTATTGGGTGCACACAGGAGCTCTGGGCTCATCTCTGTGGAGCAGGAGCCCTGGGTCAGCCTTTAACTATGCTTCAGCTGGACATGCCCAGTTTGCAGTGGGGTGACTCACCTGGGACCAAACCCCAGCCCACTAACTCCTCTCAGGAGCTATTTCCAGCCAGAGCAGTGTGGCCATCTGACCTAGCATCCTGTTGTTTTTAAAACACTTCTATTTTGCCAGACGGAAAGTGTAAATCATTTGCCTATTCTGCTAATTATACACTGAGCAATCATGCTTGTTGCTCTCCAGGAGAAGCTTCTGTTCCATGAGGATAAAACCTGAAGTCATGAGCTACTCTTGAGTTTCCAGTGGTTTCAGTCCTTGCCCCCTCCCCAGGCAGGCTGAGGGCTGAAAACTGGAGCAGTGTTGAGCTGATAAAGCCAGAACTGTCAGTCAGGCTAATTGATAATTTCACAGCTTGTGAAAAACAGTTGGCATTGAAAAATGTAGAGATAGCTTTTGTTTTTTCCACTGTTGATGTTTATCACTTGGAGGAAAACAAAAAGGGGGGGAGGGAAATGAGAAGGTATGCAGCAAAAATAACTGACACAGATGCAGGAGATGAGGCTGACTCCTGTTCCTGCTGAGTAACTGATGATGCGGCAATACTTGCTTTCCCAAAATACATCAGAGAGAGAGAGATGGGTCCTCTGCTAAGAGATGTACAACACCCACTGCTTTCTGTGAAGCCTGTGAGTCATGGGCACCTACTGCTTTCTGGGATCTGCTCTGAGCTCCCTTAAATTCATCATAAACCCAACCCACTGGTGTTTTAAAAATACCAGTGTCGCAAACATTTAAATTAACCCATTCACATCATGCATAAATCCCAGGGTGGTCTTCCATTCCACGGGGTTTTCCCAGGAAAATCACTGTTGCAGGTAAATGAGGTGATGGTCTCTTGTTGTGTTGGGCTTTTTAACCCAGTCTGAGTGAAGGAGGTGACATCTCTTAATCACCTTCAGCTTCAGTGGTAGAATGCTGGTGAATAGCTGTCCAGTACATGGAGGGGTGGACATGGACAGTCTGGTGTATTGACATTAAGCCTTCAGGCAGGCCTGGTTCAGTTGTTAAGGCTTAGGGATCTACTGCAGGTGTCAAGCTGTGTGTGCCAGTATGGCAAAAAGGAGCACTTTGTGCCATATGGTGACATTTTTACTTTGAGATGTTGCCTTTCTCAGAGAATTTCATTTCTTTTCTTCAAGTCTGAGTGGTATTTTCATCAACGCTCAGCCCAGAGGTAACCTATTTCTTCTTGCAATCGATGGCTGTTTGTGGAGGGAAGTGGAGATGCTCAGCAATTGTGCAGAGCATGAGAAGCCCTCCTCCGCTTTGGATTCTTATTTTAACAACCAAAGAGTGTCTTTTTTCCATGTATGGTTCAAAGCCCACTGATTTTGTGGAAAAGAAGCTGGTGTTTCCAGCATCTTTAAACCAGGCCGAAGCTGCCCACAACTGTAATTTAGGTCAACAGTATGGCCTTGGAGGAATGACTCTGCTGGAAATGTTTAAGTTTGGAGAAAAGTTAGTATCTTATGTTAAGAATAACAAGAGTTTTGGAGAAGAATGTGTAAAATACCAGCAGAGCTGCTCTAGGTCTACCAAGTTGTTGGTTTTTTTGATTGATTTTTGTTTTGTCTGTGCTCAGGTATTGGCATAACTGCAAATTGCCAGGGAAGGGATAACTGGGCTGCCTTCTTTTTACAAGCCTCTCTGTGAATTACTGTGCAGTTATGGAAACGTCCTAAATATAATCTTGGAGTTGTTTCAGGTCTCCATTCTGCCAGGTCTGTGCTGCCCCATTACTCTCCACAAAATGGCCTTGGGGTGTCATGCTGTGGCGATGCTGAAGGGTTGCAGCAAAAGTGCTGGGAGGATAGAGTGAGCCCAAGAGAGCTGCTCTACCCCCTTGGCAAACTAAGCCAAGGAGAGCCCACATTTCACTGTGGGTTGTCTATTTCAGGTGTCTGCCTAAATAATATTTGTGAAACCCTAGGGATATGTGACACTGAGGCCTTGGAAGCAATGTTTGAGTATTGCAAATTGGGATTGAGTTGTGGTTTATCAGGCACATAGAAAAAGTCTGGTGGTGTTTGCATGCCTTGGGATTGGGGATGTTTTGGCTCTTGAGCCCCACAGGGGAGAGCTGGATAGAAGTAAAAGGAGAGCATGTTTGGGAGGCAAACCTAAGACAGAAAGTTCCTGCATCTCAAACTCCTGTGACATTACACGGTTCTGGCAGCACTAGGCACAGCCTTCTTCTCTGACAGGGGCATTGCAGCCCTGCTAAATGCCTTCCTTCTCGGTCTTACAGAATGATGACCTTAGGAACCTGTCCCTGTCTGGCCACGTGGGCTTCGACAGCCTCCCTGATCAGCTGGTCAACAAGTCAACGTCGCAGGGCTTCTGCTTCAACATCCTCTGTGTGGGTAAGTCATCCTGTGCCACTGGGCCATCAGCTCACGCAAAGGGGTGCACAGGTATCCACAGAGGAACACCTTCTTCCTCCTGTGAGGGGTAAGGTCTGAGCCAGTGGGGACCATAGTGGCAGACCATAGTGGCAGAGAAATTGACAGTTTCTTACCGGATTTGCTCCAGGGTCAACTCTAGTATCCTTCTCTTCCTTTTCTCTATCCTGTCCCCTGATTCAAAACATGGAAGTTTCTGGCTGTTAAAATCTACCTTTGGAGTCATCCTGTGGTCCTGCTTTCCTCAAGGGCAGCCCATAAGGAAATGGAGCTAACTTGGGAACTCAATATATTTTTAAAAGAATGTGGACTTAAATCTGTCTTTCTCTGGGTTGGGTGTTTCTCAATAAATTGCTTTCCTTCCCTTCCAGGCTTTACCTGCCCATCTTGTTATATTCTTAGTTTCTCCAGTTGGAAACAATGCCATATTTAGTCTCCAAATGATGTACTTGAGAACAAAATCTGCCACCTCTTCTCTGCTATATTTAATATGGATGCTGCAAGTTGGTTTTATAGCCTGAGTTACTGCATTACTTTTCAGAAGGTGAAATATGGGGATGCAGCTTCTTCTCTTGGCTCTAGAAATATCTGTTGTCTTGGTATGCTCTTTGGATACTACACAATTGGAAATCCATTGCTCAGCCAAACCAGCTTGGAACCTTGCTGGACCTCTACAAGATATCCCAGAACATGGTTCAGTAAACTGACAAAAATGGTGGGGTTTACTTAGTTTGGCAGAGCAGCCTACAAACATCATTTTCCCATTCACTATTCATGTAAAGCTTGCAAGGGAGTATTGTCCCTTCTAATTAGTTACACTAATTAGCTGGGAAAAAAACCCCAACTCTCTGACTGTTATTTTTCTACCCTGAATTGAGAATTTTTGCTGCAGCACAGGATGAGCCATCTGAAAAGAAACCTGGCAACAAACTAGACTCCTCTCTCTAGCTTTGCATGTCTAAGAACAAGATAAGAGAATAGTTGTACTTCTGCACACTCAAGCCACCAGCCCCCACGTGATTCTCCTAGCAGCATGAAACCATTTCAAATTCAGCAGGCAACAGCTTGATTAGCAGGCAGCTCTTTGATCAAAATGGCATCAATTAATTGCCTTTTTCTCTTGCAGTAAATATTCCTCTCTTAACATGACTTGATATGTCTCTGTTAATTTGGTCCAGCTCAATTTTTTTTCTTGTAGAATGTGCTGATCAACCATTTTTCACCCCAAATTAAAATTTCACACAAATTGCTGAAGTTGTCCAAGGAATAGAAATCTCCCCCTTTAATAAAACTCCAAACTTTTGAAGCTGTGCTTTGAGAAAGGACCCAATTAACTTTGGCATTGTAATTGAGACTTTTAAGTGTGGTGTGCATGGATACAATGCTGCAAAGCCCATCTAGCACAGCACTGCATTCCCAGAGCTCAGTAAAATGGAGATTCAGAGATGCCATCAGTTTATGACTGATCCTTCATTGGGGTTGTGCTCTAGGAGGACTTAAATTTTGAGCTATGATGTCAAAGGAACTGTTGAATATCACAGAATAACAAGCAGTTGCTGAATAGTGTTTGTTTCTGTGCACACAAATACTACATGGCTTTATGAGTCCTTTTAAGTGGGGGTTTAGCATATTTTGAGAGAGAGATTCATGCTAGGAGAGCTGCACACAGCCCAGAGATGCTTATGGGCAATCCCAGATGCAGGCTCTCCTCTCCCTCATGCTACTTTGTATTGCTTTTCCGTTATTCACTCCTGCTAAGATTGGGGGGGGGGGGGGGGGGGAGAGTAGGGATTTAAAAGGTAGGGATGCCCGACCTCCAAATGCCAAGAGCTGCCCACTGCAGTACAGGAAGTCTGTTCCATGTCCCAGTATCTCTTTGGCTGGAGCAACTCCCTGTTCACAGCATGGGTAGCAGTAGCAGTTTGAGAGTGTAATTGCTAAGCAAACACTTATGACTTAAAAATGGGATTTAGACTAATGCTTTCATCGTTGTTACTAATTGCACTGGGGATTAGTGAACCTGTAATAGTTTTAAAGGCTGGCATTTAAGCAGTGCTATTTTAGATTTTTAAAAAACTTTTTATGTATATTTTTGTCTTACATTTTCATTGACCAAGTTACACTGTGGGTTTTTTTGGATGCTCTTGAAAAAGGAATGGAAACTGAGGAAGAAAAAAAAAAGGCATAAAAACATGCAGAAAATCGGATACCTCCTTGGGAATCAAACTTGGAATTGAGACAATTTACAGCTTCCTTCTGTAAAGAAAGTTATATCAGAACTAGGATTTTGCCTGTTCTGTTAAGGAGAGAATTAAGTATTTCTCAAGTAAGAACAGCTTCTTGCTGTCCAAAATCCAGATGTCACTTGCAAGCTGGGAAGCTTGGGGCTCTTTCTGCCATTAAGCAGGACGGAGCCTGCATCAGCTGTCATTGTTCTGTGTTTTTACTTACTTTTTTCTTCCTTTTAATTTAGTATCTTTTCTTCAGGGAGTCCCATAAGCTTTAGCCTATCCTCTCCAATTTCTCCATATCCCATGGGAAATGTTAACAGTAATAACAGAAATGACTGTGCCTCTCTGTGTGTGCACCAAGCCCACAAATTTCTCTTGCCATTCCCAGCCCAGCAGCTTAGCTGTTCACTGGAGGGAGATGGCTTCTAGCTCTGAAGGCATTTGGCTTATATTGGTGTCTGTCAGGGTAAAATGCTTTTGCATTAACAGGCCCTTACTTCAGATTCACGTCCCCAGCGTGTGGTGCTTTGCTCATGTACGTCTGCAAGGTGCACTGCAGAGACTTGGATGCTGTGATCCGAGGAGGAAACTAGTCAGAGCCCAGACGCAGAAGCCAGAGCTTCTGTCACCTCCCAATATCCGCAAAGTCCCTGATTACATCCTTGGGCATTGGTAAAGATGGGAACTGTCTCAAAAGACCTCTGATCCTGAAGGGATTATTTTGCTTAGCCATGTGCACGTAGCCCAGTTCCATTGCTGCCCATGTGGAATAACTCCTCAGACTGGTGCGTGTGCCTGAGAATGAGATGAGGAAAAGCAATCAGATCACACTAACATTGCCTTTGTCTGCTCAGGTGAAACTGGCATTGGCAAGTCAACGTTGATGGACACTCTGTTCAATACCAAGTTTGAAAGTGAACCTGCGACACACAACGAGCCTGGCGTGAGGTTGAAAGCCAGGAGTTATGAGCTCCAGGAGAGTAATGTCCGTCTGAAGCTGACTATTGTCGACACAGTTGGGTTTGGTGATCAGATTAACAAAGATGACAGGTAAGTTTATTTCTGTCAGGAGAAGCAATCCTTGCACTGGTGAGGCCTAAGATCAGAAGGGCCTGATCCTATGTGAGGAGTAGGTCCCTCAGCTGTTCCTGGGGGTGTTTCCTGATCCAGGTGTCGCAGCTGGCATCATTCACCACATGAGACAGGTAGAAGTGAGGAGAAACTGAAGTGAAGAACAAACAGATCAACTATACTATAGAGATGAAACTGTCTGCCTTCCTGGACTCTGTGCAGCCTAGTTGCAGTCTCTGTTTGCATTGAAACATGTAAATATTTGAAAGCATGAGTTCAAATTGCAATTTCATCTTTTAGGGAGACAGAACTCAGATCATAGTTCCTGTTCACACCATCCTGGGATGCTCAAGTCTAAGTGGGGTTTACTTTTAGCTAAAAGCCGATTGTCACGTTGCATGCATGAATTAAATACTCTCGGCAGCCTATGCAATCCCTTGTGTCCATCCATACAGACTTTTACTGTAGTGTTAAAAGACATCATTCTGTGATTATGGCTAATTCACTAATTAATGTATTTTCTGTATCTTGGAGTCATACATACCCTTGTTGGACTAATCCCAGCTCCATCCGAAGGGTTGTTTGTGATTCTCTTCTCTGCACTTTGGCAAGTGAGGGACACACTGGCAGCACGTGTGCTAACCAAGAGCTTTTGGGGCACTGTGTGGATAAGACAGCATCAGCTCTTTGGAAATACCATCTTAACATCAGTTTCCCCTGGGATCCCCATTAGCATGGAGATCAGCAGGTTCTGCTTCCTGTTGTACAAAGAAAATGCTGTAGATTTAAAATATTTTTTTCTGTAATGCTTGCTTGCTGCTTGACCTGATGCCAAAATGCAACTATTGTCCCTGCTTTGCTTCTCCTGCTCCTATCTAATGCTGCAGAGCTAAACAGTGAGGGGCGAGTGCTGCACGCCAGACACTGCCATATGCTCCCTGGTGAGAACAAAAGCTGTTCAGAGGAGGAGCAGGTGCTCTGAGCAGGGATGCTCTGCAGCGTCTTAACCGTCATGTCATTTTACATTTGCCTTATTCAGTACACAAGCAGAGCCAGCAGTATTGGTGGTGAAGCCCCTCTGACTTCCCCTCTTGGCAGTTGGAGAGAGGGGCAGCCACAGCAGGCTGTGGGGAGAGCTTTTGTCATCCTGATGTGCCCTGACACACATGGCTGCAGTGGGTGGGGTTTATTCTGTGCTTCTGATTTGAGTCCTCCCAGTCCTCTTTTGCTCTGCTTTTCCACAGTGGTTTATCTAATACGATCTCCCAGTGTAAGGCTTTACTGCTTTCTTTGCAACATGCTTGTGTCTGAGACTTTTGGGGTCTCATCATCAGAGACAGAATTTCCACAAGCAAGGAAACCAGAGCAGCAGTGATGTTACAAACCCACCTAGCAATATTCGTTGTACCCTCTGTGTCCACAAATTCACAAGAACTGCTTAGTACTGTCTTACAGGTCTCTGTTGGCAGCCCTCACACAGCACTGGCTGTCTTCTGTATAGCTTTCACTTGTTTGTTTCAGCAAGGGTTTTGAGCAACTGCTCCACAGCTGAACTGGCATCTGGAGCAGAGGGGCCAGGCCAGAGCCTTACTGGCTGCCTGTTAGGGGGTGTTTCTGAAGAACCTGAAAACTGCTGATGGTCTAGTTCCTCCTCACAGCTGCTTTAGAGGGGTGGTATTAACACTGCTGTAAATCCAGTGCTGAAGACAGTGGTGCTGGTGTCTCAGTGCCCTCCTTTGAGAGTTTCCTAGGGCTGGAGGTCATAGGGCTGCTCTTGGTCTAGGGAGAAACAGACTGGACCGCTTCCTTTCCAAAGCACAGTCATTTAGAGCAGGGCATGTTGCACCAGCTTGGTTTTTTTTTCCTCCAATAAAATGATCCCCTCAAAGTACACAAACAGTGCAGTTGTTTGATGAGCTTTGCTCACAGGCTTCAGTTCCTGAAAAGTTCCTTTTATCCCCTTAGAATCATAGAATAGTTAGGGTTGGAAAGATCATCTAGTTCCAACTCCCCTGCCATGGGCAGGGACACCTGACACTAAACCATGTCAACGAAGGCTCTGCCGAATCCGGCCTTGAACACTGCCAGGGATGGAGCATTCACACCTCCTTGGGCAACCCATTCCAGTGCCTCACCACCCTCACAGTAAAGAACTTCTTCCTTATATCCAATATAAACTTCTCCTGTTTAAGTTTGAACCCATTACCCCTTGTCCTATCACTGGAGACTTGTTCCAACAATTCCATGTCCTTTTTATGTTGAGGACACCAGAACTGCACACAATACTCCAAGTGAGGTCTCACAAGAGCAGAGTAGATGGGCAGGATCACCTCCCTCGATCTGCTGGTCACGCCCCTTTTGATGCAGCCCAGGACACAGTTGGCTTTCTGGGCTGCAAGCACACACTGCTGGCGCATGTTCATTTTTTCATCAACCAACACCCCCAAGTCCTTCTCTGCAGGGCTGCTCTGAATCTCTTCTCTGCCCAACCTGTAGCTGTGCCTGGGATTGCTCTGACCCAGGTGTAGGACCTTGCACTTGGCATGCTTAAACTTCATCAGGTTGGCATCAGCCCACCTCACAAGTGTGTCAAGGTCCCTCTGGATGGCATTCCTTCCCTCCGGCGTGTCAGCTGGACCACACAGCTTGGTGTCATCGGCACACTTGCTGAGGGTGCACTCAATCCCACTGTCCATGTCACCGACAAAGATGTTGAACAAGACTGGTCCCAACACTGCTCCCTGAGGGACAGCCCTCGTTACTGGTCTCCAGCTGTACATTGAACCATTGAGCACAACTCTTTGTGTGCGGCCATGCAGCCAGTTCTTTATCTACCGAGTGGTCCACCTATCAAATTGATGTCTCTCCAATTTAGAGACAAGGATGTCATGTGAGACAGTGTCAAACGCTTTGCACAAGTCGAGGGAGATGACATCAACTGCTCTACCCCTATCCATCAGTTCTATAGCCCCATCATAGAAGGCCACCAGATTGGTCAGGCAGGATTTCCCCTTAGTGAAGCCATGCTGGCTGTCACCAACCACCTTGTTGTTTTTCATGTGCCTCAGCATGCCTTCCAGGAGAATCTGCTCCAAGATTTTGCCAGGCACAGAGGTGAGGGTGACTGGTCTGTAGTTCCCCGGCTCATCCATTTTCCCCTTCTTGAAAACGGGGGTTGTATTTCCCTTTTTCCAGTCATCGGGAACTTCACCCATCTGCCATGATTTTTCAAATATGATGGACAGTGGCTTAGCAACTTCATTTGCCAGCTCCTTCAGGACCCGTGGATGGATTTCATCAGATCCCATGGACTTGTATACGTTCAGGTTCCTAAGACGATCTCAAACCAGATCCTCTCCTACAGTGGCCCTAAGGTCTTTATTCTCACAGTCCCTGCATCTGCCTTCCAAGACTTGGGAGGTGTGGTCAGAGCATTTGCCAGTGAAGACTGAGGCAAAGAAGTCATTAAGAGCCTCAGCCTTCTCCAAATCCAGGGTAGCCAGTTCTCCCGATAGCTTCCGGAGAGTGCCCACATAGTCCTAGTCTGTCTTTTATTCGGAGTGTACCTATAGAATCCCTTCCTGTTATCCTTAACATCCCTAGCCAAGTTTAATTCTAACTGGGCCTTATCTTTCCTAACCTGGTCCCTAGCTTCCCAAACAGCATCCCTGTATTCTTTCCAGGCTACCTGTCTTCAATTCCACTTTTTGTAAGCTTCTTTTTTTCCTTTAAGTTTCCTCAGCAGCTCCTTATCCATCCAATGAGGTCTCCTGGCCCTCCTGCTGCACTTCCTTTTAGTTGGGACGCAACACTCCTGAGCTTGTAGCAGGTGATCCTTGAATATCAACCAAGAGTCTAGGGCCCCCCTGCCCTCTAGGGCTATATCCCATGGAATGTTACTGAGCAGGTTCCTGAAGAGGCCAAAATCTGCTCTCTTGAAGTCCAGGGCAGTGAGCTTGCTGCACGTTCTTCTCACTGTCCTGAGGATCTCGAACTCAACCATCTCATGATCGCTGCAATCAAGGCTGCCCTGGAGCATCACATTTCCAACCAGCCCTTCCCTGTTGGTGAGGACGAGGTCAAGCATGGCACCTCTCCTTGTTGGCTCCTCTATTACTTGCAGAAGGAAGCTGTCTTCCCCACAATCAAGGAAGTTCCTGGATTGCTTGTCCTGCACCGTACCGTCCCTCCAAGAGATATCAGGGTGGTTGAAATCCCCCATGAGGATAAGGGCCTGTGAGTGTGAGGCTGCTCCTGTCTGTCTAGAGAGTGCTTCATCCAGAGAGTCCTCCTGATCAGGCGGTCTGTAACAGATCCCCACAGTAATGTCTCCCATTGCTGTTCTCCCGTTGACCCTGACCCACAAACTCTCTGTCGACTGATCACCTGCCCCCAAAGTCCCATACTCTTCAGCCTAACGGTGACATAAATAGCAGTTCCTCTTCCCCATCTGCCAGGCCTGTCTTTTCTAAAGAGCCTGTAATCTTCCATTCCAACACTTCAGTCATAGAAGCCATCCCACCATGTTTCTGTGATGCCAATGATATCACATTCCTGTAGCTGTGTACACATGTCCAGTTCCTCTTGTTTATTCCCTATATTATGGGTGTTTGTATAGAGGCATCTGAGCCGAGCTCCAATTGAAGCTGGCTCATTGGCTGGAGCAGCTGAAATAGCTCTGCATTGCTCCAAGCATTTATTACAGGTGCTGGCAACTAACTGGGAGTGGTGGGATGGAATGATGCCCCCCTCCCCCAACACATCTAGTTTAAAGCATCCTTGACCAGTCTGGCAAGCCTCCTCCCAAATCCACTCTTCCCTTTCTTTGTCAGACCAGCTCCACCAGCCCCCAGCAGACCTGGCCTACTAAATTGAGTCCCATGTTCAAGGTACCCAAACCCCTGACTATAGCACCACCCTTCTAACCATTTATTAACCTGGCTAATCCTCCTAGCCTTTTTAAGGTCCTGCCCTGTATCCTGGAGAATTGATGAAAAGACAATCTGTGCTCCAGAGCCCCTAACCACCTCTCCCAGAGCTCTGTAGTCCTTCTTTATGTTCTCCTGGCTACTGCTATCTATATCAGTAGCACCCACATGGATCACTAGAAGTGGGTAATAGTCAGTGGGACCGACTAGAGCAGGCAGCTTCTCTGCAACATCCCTGATCCGAGCCCCTGGTAGGCAACACACCTCCCTTGAGCCTGGGTCAGGCTGACAGATGGGTGCCTCTGTTCCTTTCAGAGTCGAGTCCCCTACTGCTGTGAGCCACCGCTTTTTCCTGGAGGCACGAGCAGTGATCCTCTTTACTGGTGCATCAGCCAGTTGTTATGTGGCGAGGTGTGTTTCTTCATTAGCACCCCGCAGGACTGTGAGGTGGCTCTGAGTAGGGAGGTCAGATTTGGGAGGAAGCCCCTTGCTTTTAATTGTCCTTTTCCTCCTTTTTTGGTTGTTTTTTTGGTTTTGGTTTGGTTTTTTTGTGTTGTTTGTTTGTTTTGTTGTTGTTTTGTTACTAGCTCCCAACTGCCGGGATTAATGCCCTCCTTTTCTGGACGTGCTATGATGGACGCTGGTGGCCCCTTCACAGCTTGGGCCCAAGGCAAGCAGACCAGCTCCCTCTCAGCTTCCCTGTCATCTTTTAGCTACTGACAGTCTCCCGCAGCTCAGCCCCGGCTGCAGGAGGTCCTCCACCGAGTGCAGCCCTCCCCATTGTGCACCCTCGCCGGTGCAGGCACTTTCTACACCCCGAGCTCTGTGCCGCAGCCTCCCCTCTCATCGGCTCTGTCTGGAGCCGACGCTGCCACCGCAGGAGCAGCCGCAGCAGAGCTCCCAGATCGAGCCCGGGCCCTTAAGCGGGAGGCCCCCGGCCGCCAGCCGCGGCGTGAGGCGCCGTTCCCGCGCTCCCTGAGGCGTTTCACCCGCTCAGGGCGGGGCCGTCCCTCCTGGCACCGCCCCCTGTGAGTCCCGGCGAGCCTCAGCGGAACCGCCGGCTCCTGGGCGACGCCTGGCGCGGGCTCGGGGGTCTCTCGGCGGCTCTCTGCGCTCGGAGCTGAGGCTCCTGGGCTCGGTGCTTCCCCTTGCCCCGGGGCTGAAGGCTCCTCTCTGAAGCTGCCCACCTCGGGAAGTCTGCCCTGTTTTAAGATCACAAGCGAGCTTTTGGACAAGCTGGGTTAGGTGGTGGTCTCGTGTTTGAGTTTTCGTGTGTTAGCTGATTCTCAGTGACGTGGGCAGAGCAGCAGCTCAGACTTTAATTGGAGAGCCTGCAAAACACATTGTTTTGTAGGGTAACAGCCTTGTGCGGTTTCCATGCACATGAAGTCCAAGGTCTCTGCCACTTTATCTTGCTAATACATCCATAAAATGCTCCCTGTGCGCCGAGTGGGAACACACGCTTGCTAAGGAGGACTGTAGGTTGAGTGGGGAGGGTCGTGAGAACAGCACTTGTCCTGTAATGTACCGGGCACCCATGAAGCTTCCATCATGAAGTGTCCATCAGTGACCTGTGTCATCCTACCAGTGAATGCCCTGGTTTTCTCTGTGCCATGTTCTCTCTCTTCAGCTACAAGCCTATAGTAGAATATATTGATGCACAGTTTGAAGCCTACTTGCAAGAAGAGCTGAAGATCAAGAGATCCCTGTTCAATTACCATGACACCAGAATTCACGCCTGCCTGTATTTCATTGCACCAACTGGACACTCACTGAAGTCCCTAGACTTGGTCACCATGAAGAAGCTCGACAGTAAGGTACTTGTTGCGTGTGTTACGACCCATGTGTGGTCCTGCTAGTGCTTCTATGGTCTTGCCACCGGCTTAGTTAAACCTGTATAGAAGAGTCCTGTCTGTTTTTAGCAGCAGGGAAATGCAGAGGTGCTGAATGAAAACTTTATCTTGGGCTAGCTGCTAAAATGAGTCATTAGTCACTGATCTGTATGTTGCAGAGATTTACTAAGTCTCTTCCACTCCCATCTTGGGTTAGGAATGGCCACTTGCTCCCCAGCTCACAACTGGAAGTGCAGTTGGCTGTTGAAAAAGAGAGAAAAGTGTGTTTTCCTCCCTAAATGCGTAACTAAAATGAGAGGTTCAAGTTGAACTCTGCTAGTTCTAGCACTCAAAGATGTGGTTGCCATCTCTGTTTCACTTTGTCCAACAAATCAATTAGGTTCTTGTACGAAACCTGATTTGTAAGTGCATATGAGATAAGTACATCTAAAACACTACAGGTCATCTTACTAAACAATGAAAACCAAATCAAAATGCTGTGTCTGGATGCTCTGACTGTATCCAGCTAGACACGAACAGGGATTCAATATTTCATGGCAAATGTTGTCTTGTTCTAACCATAATGTGATAAACAGGAAGAATCTGAATAAATATGTTATTTGTCATGTGTTTTTTCAGTTACCCTTATGACTAGCAAGAATGAGAGCCGAGCTTGATTTCAACCATGGGTTGTATTAGATACCTGTTTCATCTAGGGAAAATAACTGAGGTAGAAATGGAAAACCTGAGTATTTAAACTGAGATTTCCCTGTGCTTCTTGGCATCATGATTAAGCAATTTAAATCAGTTCACCTTGCACCGTTGGCTCATTTGATCTTGACTCTGCAGAAGACGAATGATGACAGTGGTTCTTTATTTCCTAGAGTGGCCTATCAACTGGGTTTAATGCAGTGATGGAGAAGGATCCCTGCCCTGTTCAACTTAAAACACAGTTATGGAGGTTTACCCAAAGCAATCTGATTGGCATTCATGTTTTATCTTTTGGCAAAGGGGGCTTTAATAACTCCAGGCCATCCTCCAAACAGAACTAAGTGATGAAGAAGCATGTGAGGATTTTCAAGTACTGTAGTTAAAATCCCTTCATAAAGGTCAATGTCAGTATCTTCCTCACTAGCATTTCAGTCTGTTATTGCAAGGAAAAGCATGCCCTGCAAGATCTAGAGTGGAAATAGACCATTTTGTGGGAGCAGGAAGGGAAAGCAAGCAGGGTTCCTTGTCCTAGTGCATTCTTGCCTTCGCCATGCAAAGCAGATGCTTGTGTGGTGCTTGCTGTGCATCGAGCCATTCAGCTACACTGAGGGTACCATGCTATCTCCTCCTGGCTCGTAGAGGCATCCTGCTGCCAGTGTTGCCAACAACCTGCCTAGGGAAGAGTCAGGAACTTACCTTCCATTTCTGTGTTAACCCCATCACGGCATTCCTTTGGATGATTGTCTTAGAGCTGTGCAGGGAGAAATGAACCCTCCTCCCACAGTACAGCTGTGTCTGGGAGCATGTGAGGGTGTGTGGGTGGAGGAAGAGTGCCTGTATTCCTGCCATCCCCCGCTCTGTGTGTTGTGTGGTTGGATGTCGACCATCTGCTTCCATCTCCAGAAGGGGAACAGCAGCACTGCTGCCCACATGGGTGTCCCTGATACGCAAGCACCCACGAGAGGCTGTTGTCTGAGCGTGTCTCTTGCAGTAATACCGCCTGCTGCGGTGTGGAAGAGAAGTGCCGAGATGGCAATTTCCTTCTTTTTTTTGGAACAGCTTGTAATAATCTGTGGCAGCATTTCCTGTCCAGCCAATTTGGAAGAGGGGAATACAGCAGGACAGGAAATAGTATATTGCCAGATTACATTTGACTTCTTTTTAAGGCCATCATCTCAGCTGCCTGAAAAATCCTATCTAAGGCAGTGGTGCTGTCAGTAGCAGCCCCAGGGAAGATCTTCTGCTGGGGGGACAGTGGCTGGTGGCCCTCAGGGGACTGTTGATGCAGGATACCTGCATTTCCAGTGATGCAATGTGTGCAGGCCTGTATGTGAAGGTACTGTCTTTGTCTTGCAGGTGAACATCATCCCCATCATTGCCAAGGCAGACACCATTGCAAAAAACGAGTTGCACAAGTTCAAGAGTAAAATCATGAGTGAGCTGGTCAGTAATGGTGTCCAGATCTACCAGTTCCCTACGGATGAAGAGACAGTGGCTGAGATAAATGCAACAATGAGTGTATGTTTCTTGCGGGGAGAGGGGGGCCATGGAATCACAGAATGGTATGGGTTGGAAAGGACTTTGTCCTGGGTTCAGCAGTAGCACTCCTCTAGTTCCAACCCCCTGCTATGGGCAGGGAAGCCTCACGCTTTTGCTTGCCTTGGTTTATGTGGGCCCATCCTTGGTGGTAGGGCACATTGAACATGTTTCTTTTGTCTTTAAAACTGCAGCCTAAGCACAAAGACCAGGCTAGCCAGAAGGCTTTTAGAGCTGGAGATACCTGTCACATTGGGCTGCCTGGCCTGCTATGCTTCATTGTCTGACAATGATTCTCCTCTGAGCATTTTTTCACATCCTTCCCTTGTTGCAGTATTTCCATCTTGGGAAAGGAAGAGGATGGGAGGCAGGGCCCCGGTGCAGTCAGGGCAAAGGGCTGGGGTTTGGGTTTCCTGTCCCAAACCACCACTTGTTGCGTAATGGGGGGTGATTCACTTCTGCCTTTGTTTTGCTTTCCGGTGAGAGTGGGGGCACCATCAATGATGTTCCAGCTCCGGCAGGGCCACTGGCCATCAGCATAAGTGCTCTGGTGTTCACCTCCTTTCCTTTCCTCAAGCAGTAGGTGTGGGATTTGAGGGCAAACAGGGCTAGAGTAAGATCGTTTTAGTGGAGTTTACAGAGGGGAAACAACTGTTTCCCATGGGCCTAACTTGGAGTGCAAGGAAAAGAACCTGAGCTCAGGGTTTCTGTCAGTGATGTCTATCCCAGCAGTGCTTATAGGGCACTTGGGTGGCTTTACTAGGGCACATAACACCCAAGAGGAGTGCCAATCCTAAAGCAAGTGTAAGCACAGGGTTGAACAACCATGTTTTTACAGGGAATGGAGGCATTAAGATCAAGACATTTCCTTGTGACTTTGAGGCTTTTGTGACTTATTGTTTTTCCTTGCACAACTGCATGTAGATGGGCACTTGGCATGTCCAGCTGGATATCAGACCCTCTCCAAGCCTTTGTATTGCCTCTTTTCCCTGTTGCGTTCTCAGCAGGGAGCAGCTGGCGCAGAGAAGATGTGACTGTACCTGGGTGCACCATGTCTTTTGCCTTCCTCTGGTGCCGCCTGCGTTGAAACTCCTTTGCCAGTTAATCGTATCTCCTCTGTCACTCAGCTCCTTCCTCTCCCCACCTGGCCTGTGACCATGGCTTGGCCAGCACAGCACCCAGTCTCAGCCCTTTTGGATACAGGGAGAGCACCCTGGGCGTGGACTGGTGGCAGGCTAGAGCTCCCTGCTGGCAGCAGCCACGCTGCTGGGAGCAGATCCCAGATTGTCACCACCACACCCCTGGAGAGACTGGGAGCGTGCAGAGCTCCGTGACTCAGACGTGTCAGCGCAGGGCTGGGTCGCCTCCTCTCTTCCCCTTGCTCACAGCTTTGCCTTCTTTAGGAGGAAGCACTATTTCTGCAGCTATTTCTAGCAGCAGAACCACCCTGAATTTTTAGCCTACCTTCCTTGGGAGGATGGGTTTCATCTTGTTCTTTTTTTTTATCGTAAACCAGTTATTTTTTCAAAATAATAACTCAATTTCAATTCCAGCACTCAAATTCAATTCTGGTTTGTAAGCCGCCTTCTGTGCTTAAGACAGTTGTGCTTTGTAATTACATGAAAATTGTGTATGTCTCTTATTTTTGGGACTTCAGGATTTTGGACTTTTAAGTCTGGTCAGGTTTATCATCCTAGTTGTCCTGTTGCTCTTTCTAAAACACCAGATGAATAGCAAAGGCATTTAAGCAGCTTAAATCTGGCACAGCTGCCACAGTAAACAGCTTTCTTCAGAAACAATCCCTGGCAAGGCAACAAAGGAAATCCCTAACCTCATTGTCCCTTTCCTTTTGTTAGGTCCACCTTCCTTTTGCTGTAGTTGGCAGCACTGAAGAAGTGAAGATCGGCAATAAGATGGCAAAAGCCAGGCAGTACCCCTGGGGTGTTGTGCAGGGTATGTTACCGAAAGCACGAATAAGACCTTGTCATCCTGTCTCATTCCGATGAAAGGTGCATTGATCTCTGCATGGTCCTTACCAAAATCTGTCTTGAGAAAGGAAGATCGCAGCCCTTCAGAATTCTCCTTAAAATCAGAGCTTTGCAACCTAGATCTAGACATGAAGGGGGCTTGGTGGCGGGGTGGTGACGTCAACCTAGCCGTCAGCTTTGGGAGATGTTAAATGACTAGCTTGAAAAGTAAAAACTTGCATTTTCTGTTCCTTACGCTTTTCTGGCAGCAGAGAATTGGGAGTGAAGGGAAGGCTGGGGTAGCCGAGTGGTTTGGACCTTGCTCCCAAACCTGGATGCAAATGTGGTTGGGGATTTTCCAGGGAGGTCAGCAGGTGCTCTGCTGACTGCACTGGCTGCTTGGTATGTCTTGTCCTGGTATTCTTACTGTAGACATGCAGCTAAAGTATGCAACCCCCCTGAAGTCAACCAAAAGCTCCATTTTGTTGGAGAGCAGAGTTTGGCTTGGGCAGCATTTGCAGTCCAGGCTGTACTGATGCTGCCAAAGACAGGGCTGATGTTTGCTTTCGCAACCAGCACTGAGGAGTGCAGAGCTGAGCTGGTGGTGGTCAGCTTGTGGCTTCAGCTGTGTATCCAGCTGGAGGATGGCCCAGCAAGCTGCAGGGGAACAGCCACAGGGCAGTTCTGCAAAACTCACCAAGTTTTTTCTCAATCATACAAGCTGACCCTGAAGCAGCCTCAGATTTGCTGTCTTCAGCTGTGTACACCAGAGGATAATACTGGGAATAATCACAATTAGGAAAGATGTTGATATGTTTGACAGGTCTTGGACTAGACATGTATCTTGCTGGGCTCTTGCTGTTCCGAGGAAGCTAGAATCAGTAGTCCAAGAGATTTAGTTGGGTACCAGGGAGACTTTGAAGATCCAGCCCTGAACAGCCCCTTTCCAGAGACAGATGCTGTGGTCCAAAGGGGAGCAGCTGGAGTGCTTCACTGGGTCCCTGGAGGTGTGCTGCAGACTGGTCTGATAGCAGCAGATATGCATGCAGCTTGCTGTTGCTTCCGAAAGAGAAAACTTCCACCCCTTGTATTTAAGCAGACCCAATCTGTTTGCTTGTACTCTGGCTGCAGGCCTTTTGTGGGCTGGCCAGCTTGCTGTCACCCAAGGGCTGACAGTGGCATGCCAGACTCTACTTAGCATAGAAATTGCCATGTAAAGCCACTATTTACTCTGTGTGCTGCTTCTCTTCAGTGCCAGGAGCAGGGATACAGGGCTCCTCTGTAAGGTTTGCTGGCATGGAAAGGGTACAGCATCTCTGATGGGTCTTCTCATAACCTTTCCTTTCACCACTGCTGCAGACTTCATTGCTTGCCCGGGCCTCCACTGGTGTCGTGGATTTAGACTGGATTTGAGTGAAAACTGAAATCCTATGTGCAAATGGATTGTCGTCTTGTTGGTGCAGAAATGCGTGGAGAGATGGAAGCTCTGATACAAAGGGAAACACAGAGATCTTGCAAATCCAGTGAAAAGCCTTGGACTGGTGCTCATGTGTTGGCATGGGATGGTTTCACCCCAGTTCAGTGAGGCATTTTGATGCAAGCTGACTTGGGGTTCTCCTTTTGTACCTGAAGAACTCTCAGCTTTGCTCGATGGGAGCCTCAGGTCCAGGGAAAAGAGGGGGGACGTGGCTGCTGGGTTTAACTTCCTCTCTGTCTTTTTTGCAGTTGAAAATGAAAATCACTGTGACTTTGTGAAGCTGCGGGAGATGCTGATCCGAGTGAACATGGAGGACTTGAGAGAGCAGACACACACCCGACACTACGAGCTCTACAGGCGCTGCAAGCTTGAGGAAATGGGATTCAAGGACACGGATCCGGACAGCAAGCCCTTCAGGTAGGAAGCATAACTCAGGCCTTGTACAACCAGGGAGACTGGAAGTTTTGGGGTTGTGGATGTTTGCAAGAACCAGGGAGGGAATAGCCATGGTCACTTAGAGCAGCTGAGATCTGAAGTGTGGTTGGGGAGAAGAACTTTGTGTAATGCAATCGCCCTCAGGACCTAGAATTTGTACAGAAGCATGGGAAAAGCTTGGGTGTCCGAGAAAGCCAATTCTTGCCTTAACGCTTTGCAGCAAGGCTGTACAGGCTTTCTAGAGCCTGCAGAATGTCACCAGGGTGTGGAAGGTGATGTGTTTTGAGGGTAGCATATGACCTACTTGAGATCAGCCTGGAAAGTTTAGGATGAAGAAACATATGTCCATGGATCTGCCTGCACCCTGCTATTGAAATTGTGTCAGTTTCCTGATAGTGTTCCCTAGTAAGTGTGCGCCTTTCAGTCTCTCTCTTAGCTGTTATCTGTCAGCCAGTACTGAAAGTGTTGAAAGGATTGATTTCTAAATGCTCCTCCTGTCACTCCTTGTGGAGAGCTGTTCACATTGTTGACTTGTCATTTTTTCAAGCTGGGAGAATCCTGTATTTGGGGTTGGGAAGTCATTTTTTGGGGTTTTTTTTCTTCTTCCCTCTACCCACCTCTGCTTTCCTAAAACCTGTGAACTGTCCAGTCTGCAGTGAAGCTTACGCTCATCTTCCTACTGGTAGTACTATGAGCTTCGTGGAGACCTGGGTTAATCTGGTGAATAGTGACTTTGTTAATGACTTCAGAAATTCGTCATGACACTTTTTGCCTATACAGGGCAGGTTTTGAGATGGTCGGGATATGTTAGTGCCCCTTTCTTACCCTGCAGACTCAACTGTGTTTTGCAGGCAACTTGCTCTGCTGCAAGTCAGGGCCATGTACAATTGCTGGGCTTGAAAAGCTCAGCTGTGTCTATGTGAAGATGAAAGTGTCACATGTTGAGGTGTAACTGGTTACCAAGGGGGCTTTTCTGGCATAAATGTTCTTGTTGACCCTCCTAGAGCTTTTAGTAGCTGGTCCAAGGTGCGCTGTGAAGAGGGTGCTGTGGTCTCATTCTCAAGGTTTGGCTTATTACTAAATGCAGAGTTTGTGCTGTCAGCTTTATTGGGCTGAAGCCCAAGCCATTAGCTAAGGACAACAGCTGTGTGGGAATTTGGGAGGGAGTGTTTGTTTTCTCCTTTAATTTCCTGTTTCCCATTCCTCCCCAGCTTTTCGCCAGTAATTGAGTCCAGTGCCTTAGCAACATTCCACACTCTTTTCTGCTCCAGGAGAAGGCAGTCAGAATTAAATTTATCAGTGTGGATTTATCCCCATAACACATACATGTCAGGAATTGGTTTGCCAATCCCTGACACAGCAGCCATGCTGCTGGCTTCCACAGGTAACCACGGACGTGGTTCATCTCTGATCCTCAACAGGAGAAAGCTAGCTGGCTTCAGAGCAGAAGGCAGAGTGGGGGCCTTGTGTTCATGTTTCTGGGAAACAGTACTCTATGGTGAGCTGAGCAACGTCTGTGCTACAACAGAGAGTTTGCATCAGTTCAGAATTTGACTTGCTGACTTTATGCAGCTGCATTTCTTTTGCAGCACAGAAACTCTGCTGGAATCAGTCAAGGCCAGTTCTGTTACTAAAGCCCAAGTGTGAGGCTTTATTGGATATCCTTTCTGGGGAGCAATGGCTTAAGATGGGCTCAGCCCTTCCCTTTGAGGAATCTGAGGAATTTCCATTGCTTCCTGTGCACGAGGCCTCTTTTAACCAAGCTATAAGTAGAAAGGAAATTAAAATGTACAGAATTTCTCCATCTGGTACGTGCAGATTGAGAACTGTTCGCTCTGGGTGCCTCTTCCTCCAATAAACAAACGAAATCTGCGATCCTAAGCTGTCTGGACGAGGCTGATGTATATCTGAAGTGAGGAAAACAGGAGGTTTGGTTCTTTCTGATCTTCCTTGTGAGACCAGGGATCAAAGGATGCCTGTCCCCTCGGATGGGCCCTGGGAACCACAGGGGCTGCCGCTCTTCAGTCAGTTTGCATCAGCCAGGAGCTGGGAGCCTTTTGTGAATCTCAGGGTGAGCAGGGCGAAAGACCCCAGCAAACCACTGGTGCTGTCTAGATGCTTATGCGAGGTGTGAAAAAGGGAGGGTGGCATTGCTGGCAGGACCTCAACGCTTGTCCAAGCTGCAGGAGATGAGAAGGGAGCACCAGTGCCCCTGTAGACACCTGCTCTGTGAAATGGGTCCTCTGTGTGGGCTGGTTTCTCTGCTGCTCTGGTTAATTTTCTCAAAACACTTTTTTTTGTAAAGAATGTTATTTGTGAGGGCATCATCCAGTCTGTGGGGGTGTGTTGGGGAATCGAGTTACTCCTGTAATCTAGGTTCATGTGGTTGTGTACTTAAAAACCAAATTCCCTGGTCGTCTTTGGAAGAAGCTGCAGGGATCCCAGTCACTTTGGACTGTTATTCCTTAGGGCTCTAAGTGCTCTTATCAGATGCAGCCTGGAGCTGCCAGGCCAGTTTCTCCAAGAACTTTGTTTGTCTGGAAGTCAGAGTCACTTCACTAGAGAATTAAGCTTGCTGGCTTTAGGTTAGAGCTGAGTTTTGAAGCTTTAAGCCGGGTTTAGCATTGAACCTGGGAAAATTTAACAGCAAAACCCTGACACCGTCATTCCTGCCAGTCTTTTCCTGCTTGCCCATCAGCTGGCATTGTGGTTTTGGAAATGAGCTTTGCAAGAGATTGTGTGCAATACAGGATATGATGAGCAGTGTGTGGAGTTTTCCGTTTTGGTCTCAGAGGCTCTGCTGCTCCCTACTATAGTGTGTCACTAATTGCAGATTCAGTTTTCGCTCACTGAGTGTTCAAGGTTAATCTGCCCTCAGGGTTTTCCTGGACTGGAGCCAGGCCTTTCAGAAGGGTTTATGAATTTAAGTTTCAGTGTCCACAGTGAGAGGATTAAATCCAAGACTAAATTTTAGGGATCTTTGGATTCAAGTATCCTGATCTCTGTCTGCCGTGAATGTTGTGGTTCTTGATTTAGTTAAGAATCCAGAGATCCATCTTGCCCTGTTCTAACTGAAATGCCCATCAATTAGCAGTGTTAAAAGAGTTTCATCTGTCAAGTTTGGTTAAGGTGTTCCTTAACCAGAGGTGCAGAAATGCAGTGTATCTGTGTGATCTCAGTGGAGCTTTCACTTAAAAAATGCATTTTCAAAAAAGCATCTTGGGGGAAATAGTTGTCATTCCCACACTATCATTATGGAGGAAATAGCCAAATCCATTTAAGGAATAAAATGAAGAGGAATGTAGTGTCCAGAGTTCCTAAGAGGCTCTGAAAATCTCAGAGGTGTGTGGACAACATATTTTGTGTCCCAGATCTTTGCTGGGGAAAGAAAGGAATGCCAAGAAGTAGAGGAGGAATAAAGGAATGAAGGAATCTAGTAACATGGTTATTTGGAGAAGGAATGCTGCAGCTCGTTCACAAAGGCTTGATTTTTAATTCCCTTGATAGCTAAAGGAGAAAGAGAGGTCTCCCAGCGTGGCTTGATCTAAATAAAGCCCCTGATCTGAATCCATTAGCAATGAGTAGTGAACATGAGTTTTGCTGTGTGTCAATGTCATGCTTAGTGAATTATATAAAGCTAGATTTCACACTCTGATATGCGCGTGTCTCTTCCACACATCTTGCACTTCAGATGATGAGATTAGGGACAAATGGTGGGAGAAGTGAGAAGGCGTAACTCAAACAGATCACAGGCCATGGGAGCACCAGGGACTTCTTATGTAGTGTTTGTCTATTTTTAATGACAGTCATCATCCCTGCTGAGTGATATGCAGGATCCTGAACAGCCTGCTGGCTTTTTCCTTGCCAATTTGTCTCCCACTGCTGCCACCTAGCAAGCTAGCACTGGTTTTGGTGGAAGTGATAGTGCCTCTTGTAGTCAGGGACCTCTGATGATGTTCTGTGACAAGGCAATGTGGTAAGATCACAAAAGGCTGGAAACTCCTGACTCTGCTTGAAACACAGCTCTGACTATTTGTTTTTCCTGTGTTTTTAAAAGTCTCCAAGAGACTTATGAAGCAAAGAGGAACGAATTCCTGGGCGAACTCCAGAAGAAGGAGGATGAAATGAGGCAGATGTTTGTCATGCGAGTGAAAGAGAAGGAAGCAGAGTTGAAGGAAGCAGAGAAAGATGTGAGTATGTTATAATTTGTGGGGCTGTGTGTGAGGGTTTAGGCTGGAGCTTTCTTAAGAGAGCCCTGAGAAAGTGAGGATCCAGATTCCAACATGAAGCCTGCAAAGGTGCTTGCTGTGCATAAGCAGTCTCAAGAAGCAGATATGAACTTGCTTCCCAGTCGTGCCATGGACTGGTGGTGAGACCCCATCACACAAGTCCTCTGATGCTTTTCTGTGCCTGTAAAATGGAGCAGGAGTATTTCCTGGGTTTCAGCATCTGGAGGAGGATACATACCATGGAGTGAGTGGGAGGTGCTGCAGAGTGACCCTGGCAGTGGCTATATGCCCTGCAGAAATGTGGGAGTCCTCTCTGTTCCCTCACCTCTTCAGTCCCACCCAAAGGAGAGAATATTTGCTGCTCAGAGTGATGCTGATTTGCAGTGGATCTTTAGCTGTGGTACAGCCTGTGCTGCCCTTTAGCAGTCACACCTTTCTGGAGACTTCCAGTAAGTAGAAAGGGACTTCCCATAGCGTGTAAGTCCCACTCAGCATAGTTGATGGAGCTGACAGAGTTCTTTGAGGGCTGCCCTACCATGGCTCGCTCAGTGTGTGTAGGTCAGCAGGGTTACCATGGGACAGAGAAAACTTAGATGTCCTGCTAGTGGAAGGAGCTGGGTTTTGGGCCTCATGGAGGAGCGTGTACTTGTACAGAGGTAAAGAGCCCCAGAGAAGACCCTGAATGGCCACGTTTTCTTGCTTTGCTTGAGCATGAGAGTATCTGCTAGATACAAAGTAATGAGGGATGGGACATGGGATGTCACCTCCACATTCCTGATCTGTCATATTCCTACAGTAACTGAAATTCCTGCCATTCGTGTGTGCAAGTATGTGTTAACTGCAGGGCTTTTCTCATGAAGTCAGGCACGCTTAGGACAGGCCAGTGACTTGCTATTAATGCAGGGAGGCCTCAGTGGCAGTGGAACTACTTCAGGCATCATTATCAGTAACTGGGGTGAAACATTCTTCTCTTCCTGTCCAATTCTCATTGTCTCTGTCCTGGCAGCTTCATGAAAAGTTTGACCATCTAAAGAGGACTCACCAAGAAGAGAAGAAAAAAGTGGAAGACAAAAAGAAGGAACTTGAGGAAGAGCTGAACAACTTTCAAAAGAAGAAGGCAGCAGCTCAGCTATTACAGTCACAGGCTCAGCAGGCAGGTTCTCAACAAACCAAGAAAGACAAGGACAAGAAAAAGTAAGCGGATGTCACCCACATCCTTTGTAGGGTTTGTTACCATTTGGGAGGTTGTTTTTTCTTTCTTGGTGCATGTCTGTATTTGCTTTTCCCCATTACCAGACTGGAACCTGGGCTTTGATCAGCCTGATGAAATAAAGTATTTTTTTCTAAAGGGTGGGCCAGGGACATGATCTTAATTTTTCTCTAGAAGAATACCTTCAGATTTTATGTCAATCTGACTGGTATGGAAGAGCAATCGGATGGTGGAGGTTTGACCTGTGATCTGTCCAGCTCTGGGATGTTCTGGATTCAGATTTATCTGCCTGAGCCAAAATTATTAAGGGGGTCTCTAACTGTCCTTTGTTTCACGTAAGAGTAGCCTCCAGGTCTTATTCTTTAAGGTTATAATTGTAAATAGAAGTAGATTAGCAACCAAAACCACCATGTTATTTTCACATGGGAAATCCTAGTGGCAAAAGTGGATACTTGGGAGCTTGCTTTAAAAACAAGAAGTTTTGATTTTGTGGGGTTTTTTTAAAAACAAACTATTATGGTACCATATTTGCAGGTAAATGGCATTTGTGGTTGTATCAATTTGACATAATAAGCTAAGAAAGCCATACTTTTTAGTAAAGATAGTGGCACTATCTTCTGCTCTTTTATATTTATATGCTAGGAATATAATCGTATACCCTCCAGTACCCTGAGATTCCTGCAACTTAGTAGGCACCAAGTCTATCTGTGGATAGAGCCAGTCCCATGGTCAGTATTTGGAGGCAGGATTTTCAGCTGTGCTCTGTTTGGACATAACTCTGCTTCCACGGAAACTGGAGGAACATTGCCATTGGCTTGGGCTCAGAGTTCCTGCAAAGCTCCGCTGAAAATCTTGAGCTCTAGGTTAATCTGAATTAACGTTACCTACTTCCTCTATGTGGAGATGGCTATCTTGACCTTGCCATCAGTGCAAAAGACCATTACTTACTACATGATACTGGTTACTTCACTGTACTTTTAAGAGCCAGAACACAAGCTCCACTTTGATGTGGTATGTACAGTGAAGCCAGACAGATGTTGCAGAGGTGAAGTTTATATAGCACAGCAAGACAGGTTACTGTGACAGAGGTCTGCTTTGAGGCCTCCTGTCATAGTTTCCATTTGCTTTTTCCCTCCTGAGTAAGGGAACACTCATGCAAGTCCTTTCTGGGTCACCTGCAATAACAGCACTAGCTGATAGCAGCAGTTGGGAAAGCTGTAGAGATGGTGATGCAGCAAATCTCTCTGGGAAGGGCTTCTTTAACCCACATAAAAATGAGTTCCAAGCTTCTCTTAATAGCAGGTAGCGAAGGGGTGCATTCCATAACAGACTGGCAGAGTAACCTACCCTATTAACATGAACCTGTCACTGTTGAAAGAACCAAAATGCTAGCAGGGATGTGGTATTGACCCTTGTGTCTCCCTTGCTAACCTGGGAACTTAAACCAGATCTGAGCTGTCTTACAGCCTGAGCCTATGAGATTCTGTTGTGTTGCATATATAATAGTCTATTTTTGTACTTTGGGAAGTTACACTGATGCTCACTGCGTGTCCCCTGTCTCTGCTGCTGGGTCGGCACCCACCATTTGTTGCTTGCCCTGGGTAGGTGAGGAGAGGCCTAGGGCTGGTTCCTCAGCTGTTACAAATTGACGTAGCTCCTATGGAGCCCTGCTGCTTTATGCGAACTGAGAGCCTGTCCTTGGGCACCCACTAAAATACAGAGAGTGCTTGTGTGCTGCATGCTCTGCTTGGGTAAAGAAATCATTACAAACTGATCATGCTGAGCTGTAGGAACGGTGTTGGCAGCTAAAGTCCAAGCATGCTGAAGCACCATTCTGCTAGGATGCCTGTAAATAAGATAGGCTGGAACACCGGCCTTGTCTCACATGAGAATTCAGACATGGTGACCTCTTTCTTAAAAAGAATAGAAAATTTTGAAGGCCCTTTTTGTTACCTCTTGCACAGAGTTGGTAGCTTAACATTTTTAATAACTCTGTGGTCAGTTTTTTCACCTCTGAGATATAGATACAGATATAGGCCAGTGCAGTATATAACAGCCTGGGGAGCCCTGTGAGGTTTGTGACTTTTGGTAGTCAGTGTTAGCTATTATTTGGTTCTCTGAAGTTGGCTGGCACATGCGCAGTCTTGTGGGTGTGATATATGGATGTTTCTAGCAACCATGACAAACAGAGTTTCTGCTTTGCTGATGCATTCACAGAAATCCAGTGATGAGGAACGTGCACGTGTTTTAGTGTGTCTTTTCAGTGTCGCTCCACACCAGGTGCTGTAGCCGCTTCGAGTGTTCTGTAGTGTCTGAGTTACTAATGGTGGCTTTAGAGGGAAATGCTGATGCTTCTGCCTTGTGGCACACCTTGGGTTTTCTAAAGGCTTTAAGTTTCTCCTTGCACTCTAATGAAAAGCAGTTTCTATAGGTAAGGCTTTCAACCTTTCCCTGTGCTGACATGGACTGTGGTGGCTCCTGTGCAGTTGCCAGAGGAAATCCTTGCCATGCACGATCCTTGTAGCCTCCCCAGAAGTAATTCATGGGAATGCTTTTTTCTCAAGGTGGGATCTGATTTCTCCAACTTGGACAACGGGAACTTTCCTTTCTGCTGTGTAAGCCAGAGGAAGGCTTGGAGTGAAATCTGCTGCTGGCCTAACTCCATGAAGGAGAACTTGGCCCTGTTGATTTCCAGGCTGTTCCTGTAGGAACAATTTGTCTTTAAATACCTTTTTAATTATTATTTTTCTTTGTAATCCATTTCTCAGATTCCTATAGTTTATGTGTTTTTCCATCTAAAGTTGTTGCAGCTCTGGCCTGATGACAGAAGTGTGCTGTCTTCAGGACAGCACATCCATGAACCTCAGACACTTGTGTATCTGTAGAATAAAGCATACTCAAGTACTTCCCTGAATGTGGGGCTGAACATTACTTATCAAGCCCCTGCTCTAATGTGGGGGAGGGACTGTGCTTCAAATCTGAGCAATCTGGAGATGGTTCCTGGCAATGGACTTGGCAAAACCAAATAGGAGCAGCAAGTAGCTTTCTGGTGCTTGCCTGTTGTCTGGTAGATAGCCACATGCATGCCTCAACATGTGTCATTGTGTTACTTGCTCATTCTCCAGCCCCCCAGGAGCTGGGACCATCTGTTTGGGCTCTCTCTGTTTATTACAGCCTGCTTGTGAAAATAAGATGAAAAACTTGTTTCCAGTCCATCGTGACTGGTCTGCCCATCATGGGCCATGCTTAGTCCCAAAACAATCTGAGAGCTGTAACACACGTTATATGGCCCAACACCCTGTAAAAAGAGGAGTTTGTTGATGTCTGAAGGATCTGACATGGTTCTGAAAGCTGATGTGCTGAAGTGCTGGGGGACATGATGCTGCCCAGATGTGAGATACCCAAGTTTGGGTACAGGCTAAGCACACAGCCTGCTGCGAGAGCACCCATGTGAAGTGACCCAAACCAGACACTTGCAACCGTACCCCCCAGCCATGCGCGTTCTTAAGTTGAAGCTTAAAGACACCAAGCATGGAGTGGTTACAGGCTATAGCCTTGACTAACTGAGGTGGTTGGTCGGTCAGTAGTTCTGCCCCCTCGGGTTTTCTTTTTGCTTTTGCTTGTCATAGGCTGGAGTAGAGCTCAGCCTCGAGGTTTAATTTCTTTATAATTCCATAATCCATCTGCATGCCCACCCACCAGAGTGGGTTGCTGGTGTCGGCTTTCCCAGCTTCCTTGGATTTTGGTTTTTGGTTTTGGTTTTTTTATTATTTTTTCATTTTGAGTTCTACTATTGCTAACTTTTTTGTTTTTTGTTCTTTTTTTTAACTTGCAGTGCAAGCTTCACATAAAGCCTGTCCAGCCAAGGATGTTCCTGCATTCACCTGCTTTTGCAGTAATGTGTCTCTGCCATCTGTTTTCTTGCTTTTTTTTTTTCCCCTTCCCCACCCCACTATTTAACATGAATAACTATTAACTCATCTAATAACAGAGTGGGAACAAGAAGGAAGAAGGATTGGGTACAGGACTGTATGCAGCTGGAAGTTCAGGGGTGGGTGGAAGGGCAAGGTTATGATTCCATGTATTTTTCTCATCAAAACCAGCAGCAGGAAGTCATTCTTGGCCCCAAATTTGAGCTGGGAGTCAGGGCTGGACATCAATAGCTCGGGCGAGCATCATTGACTCGATCACGTCCTCAGTGCTGCTGGCCTGCCTCGTTCATGGTAGCAACAGCTGTATGCTGAAGGGGTCCCTGGGTCCACAGAAACCAGCCTTGGGGAATTACTGCTGTACGAGCCTAGTCCCTCGTGTGGCTGAGCCCTGGAGTCTAGTCCAACCCGTATTCTTTCAATGGCTAAAGTGTTAGAACAACAGGAATCCTGGTATTGGGAGAGTGGGAGGGGGTATCTGTGTGTAGATAACAAAAGTTTAACTGACCTTGCATGCCATTACATTTGCATGATATTTTTTATTAGCTCCTGTTCTTGTTGTCAGACTTGATGATATTAGTTGGCTTGGATTTACTGTCGTGTGCTGGCGTGTTTTTACAGCCACCCTTCCAGTTCAGTGTAGTAGCTACCTGCTGAATGCTGCAGTGGGAGCCCAGCAGTGCTGCAGGTGCCTGGGAGAAGGACCATTTCTCATTACTGCTTCCCATGTTTGACCATAACCTTTGAAATCTCATTTAAAATAGTCTCTGGTTTCCCATGTGCACCATCTTTGCAGCCCTTACAGAATCAAATACCTGGGTGGGGAGAGGACATAGCATCAGCATCCTCATAGACCCTTCAGAAGGGTTCCTGCATGCCTCTATAAACAGATTGGCAAAGCTGTGGGATCCGGAATTTCATGTCAAGGCAATGATGGTGCCTGGACACACATTCCCTGTGTTCTCCACAAGCTGAGGGTGCCTGGACACACATTCCCCATGCTCTCCACCAGCCCGCCTGCAGCAGGGACAGCATCCCATTCAGATGTTCCTTGAATGTGCAAAGGAGACTAATCATAAGGAAATGGGTCTGTTTAATGTGTGTTTTCTATGCCATTGCTTTTTGGACAGAGTCTTTCCATTCATTCCCAAGAAGTGGCGAGCCCTGCTTACCTTATGACTTCGATATATCTTTCTCTTCTGCTGATGCACACCCAGCATTTCCACTGCTCCTAGCTAGGTAGCTTCCTGTTTCTGTAATGCACTCTTACAATAACTCTTTCCACCTGAGTCTCATGCATTGCAGTTCTTTGCTTGGTTCTGGGATGGAATTTTTTGCATCTTTGGGGGATGGGAGAAGGCAGAATTATCACCTTTTCTCAAGTGTTGCATTGTGAAAATGTGCTTGGAGGCTAGCTGATGGGTTGTCTTGCTTTTTAACCCTCACTGCTTAAACATTGGCTTTGGGAAGAGCATATCTAAATACAATGTCATGGACAGACAGCAAAAATTGATTGGAGATAAATAAGCTGTAAACAAAATAGTTGAGCCTTTTCTCTTTTTGGAGGGGTGTTTGTTGGTCTGTGGGGGTTTTTTTTGACCTCCTGGTTTATCAGCCATGATGCCCTTTTTATCAAGTTAAATAGGTTTGCTAGGGGATTGTTTGGAAAAAGTAAATGGTGGTTATGACTTCTGGCAAACCCAGCCTTAAAATCTTGAGTTATCACGGAAGAAGTTGTGGCTCTGGCCTGAGGTGTTTTTACAGTCACATCACAGGCACATCATGAAATGCTTGTGGCAGTGTGCTTTGCTTCAGCTGTCTGTGTGCATGTCCTCTTTTTAATTACCAGTGTTTTGTGCCAAGTAGAAAACTTCATTTTAACATTTATTTGTCCTGCTTCATTTAACAGCCCTTCAAGGGATGTTTAGCAGGGGAAATCAGCTGAGTCTACCTATATATATATTATTTTGTCAGAAAGCTGTGGCCAAGTGCATTAATGTACTTTTGACTGAGTTTCTTTCTCCAGCAAAAAGAAAGCTGCTGTGGAGAAACTGGGACTAAACCATAAACTTACAGAAGTTAAAGGTACTGTTTTGTTTTTCTTGCGAAAGGAGATGTTAATGACGTTTTTCCTCCTTCCTTAAACCCTTGGGCCATGTTTAGCTTGTTACTGCTGCACTTCTTTCTTTTCATATGCCTTTTTTCACAGTAGCCCCTGATTCTGCATGGAGTAAATGATACACTCAAATCTAGTTGGATGTGCTCTCACCTTTGCATGTAAGTACAGTAGTAAGAGACTCACCCTTTCTGCCTCACTACTGATACAAAACTGGCTGTGTTTTTCTGGGAGGGTTCTTTAAGTCCGCTTACTTACAAGTGGCGTGGTTAAAACTACTCCTAAACTTCCTGCAATAATCTGCTTCTGCTGAGATGTTGAAAAGAAGCCATAGGGAACACAACATCCAGCTCCTGCTGACTGCTAAAGCAACCCTCCACAGTCTCCCTGCATGCTTGAGGCTAGCAAGCCAGCTGGTGGAACCATGGGCATAAGCCTTGCTTGAGAGGCACTGCAGCCTTTAATGTGCATTAGACAGTGATGATACCTGGCTAATAATGCTGCACATTCCTGACAAGGTGGATTTCAAACCTTAGAATAATATAAAGGAGCAGGATAGCACGCTAAAGCATGTTCCTGGAATGATGGTGTTCCCAGGGCATGGAATAAACCCCAGAACCTCACTGGGGTTGCACAGTTACTTTTCCAGGAGGACACTAAGTAGGAAGGTACCCTTTGAGTTCATGGTCATTAAATGCATCACCTTGCATCTCCTGTGGTGTGCAGTGCTGCTGAGGAGGGGAGACAGCGATGACTGTCATCCTCCCTGGGCTCCTCTGCGACTCCTGTCCCTCCCTGTGTGTGCTTTTAACACCTTGAAATCCCATCAGGGAGACTTGTATCTCTGTGCCTCTCTTTGAGCATGTCTTTAACATGACCAGTGTTTCTGCGGGTAGCTTTCATTCTGCTTCTCCTAAACCGTCCGGGTGAGAACAGAAATGTCTTTTTGTGTGTGATCATATCACATCTGTCCATTTGAATCCAGTTGCCATTTGCCCTTCTGAGATGTTATGTTAGAAGAGTGCGTAGTGGTCTCTTCTCTGCAGACCCTGGTTGTATTTGCAGTGTATGATGCCCATGATGCTCTCTCACCAGCATGTCTCAGCATGGAACTGTACAAATATGAAGGGGTTTTTTTTTAATTAATGGGAAATAAAGCTGTGAACAGCAGTAGAAATATTGTATTTGTATACTTTTTTAATATCCTGATTGCCTTAAACTATAGATGTAGAACTTTATTACCTTGCTATTTGAAAATAACCCATGTTTGTAACTAAATTGTGTAACCTACATACAGTGTTAATGCAAATTATATGTATGCATCTGTTAGATATTGTCACTTTATTTGATGTTAAAATATTTCAGGTTTTGAATTACAAATTGAATAATAACCTTATAGCATAAGCTCAGTTATTTCTTGTCTGTCCTTTAGGTTACATGTACAAATAGTGCCAACACTTGAAGTGGGGAGGGGTAATACATTTTCACCCAAACGCTTTGGTCTTGGCGTGGCCTTTGTGACTTAGTTTTGATGTTGCCGTTCTGTAATGGTGTGACAAGAGGGGCTGCGGAAGTGCGAGGTTTCCCAGCAGGTTCCCATCCCATCCCTTTGAGATGCCTTGGTAGGGCTGTTCTGGTGTTTGTCCCTTGCTTTTTGTGGCAGTTGTCAGCTTGTTCTGCACATCAGCCAGTGTCTCGGGGATGTCCGGGCACCTCTCTAGTGCGGTTGGTTTGTATGAGACCTCCCCAGTGCACTCTTTCCTTCATGGTTTCTTTACAGTGTTGTTCCTCCTTTGTTTTCATTCCTCTCTCACACTTCTTCATTTCAATTCTGAACCACTGTTTCTTACCTTTTCTGTTTTTTCTCTTTTTCTGTAGCTTCTTCTTTATGTAACCGTCATCTTGCCAAAGCCCCCACACCCCCCCTCCCAGTGGACAGTAGGGCACTGGAAGAGCCTGCAGCTATGGGCACCCTCACCAGGAGAAGAGCCATCTCATTCCTCCATCACGTCTGCCCTTCTCTCCTTCCCTTTTTGTTTCTCACCTGTGCGTCAGAGGGTGTGCTGTGCTCTGTGTCTCTGTGCGGGATCTATCCACTCCCAGCACGTCTCTGGCAGAACGGAGGCTACCAAAAGTGACAGAGGTAACGGCTGGAGGAGGGAGCTTGGCCTTAATGTGAGATATTGCACTGGGTTAGTGGTTGGTTTGGTTTTTCTCCCCATTTTCTTTCCTTTTGCCATAATACGCACATGTTGCTGATGCCAAATAGAATGACAGACTGGATGAGGTGAGTCTGCACAGCTGGAAGACTTCATTTCTGCCTCTAACAATCAAGTCTGGCTGCTCTGGACACCATGACTTCATCACAAGTATGTCCTGTGTTCCTCTGACAAGTGCTGAAAAGAAGTCCTTAGATGTAGGTGACTTGTTGTTTTCAGTGTGTGTTTGCACAAAGAGGAGATGGCCAGTGGTGGGTACTGGTGCGTTGAGGAAACCTGTTCTGGATGGTCAAGGCCTTACTATTTTACAGCTGATTTGCTCTGTAGGAGCAAAGTTGGCATCTCTTGTACAGCTGAGCTGTGCTGACTTGTGCTTAGATTGCTTGAGGGCTTCATTTTGTTTTCATGGAGCCTAATTATTGATTATTTTTTTAACAATCCTGAATGTGGGAGAGTTGGTAAACTTTTGAACTCACTTACTTTGGAAGTGAATTCAGTCCAAAAAGCTTCAGGAGTACCAAAGTATTGTTTGAAGGTAAAAACAAAGCTTGTAAACTTGGGGTGTAGTGACCTCTAGCTGGTTTGGGACAGACAGAAGGACACAGCCTGATCCTCTTTGGGTGTCTTGTCATGTGGAGTGATGCACTGCTTGTTAACCGAATACTAGTGATTTCTTCTTTTCATCTGTGAACCTTAATCAAGGAATTCACCTCCTTTAACCTGCCATGGGAAAGGTACTGTTAAACAGTCTAGGGTTTGCCTCTTCCAGGCTGCGCGGGCAGTGCAAGCTGATGAGGGTCTCTGCTCAAACCTGTGGGGCACAGTTACCTCTCAGCACCCTAGTGACAAGGCTTACACGATCAGCAGCTGCCACCAGCCAGGGGCCTGGTTTTCTAAAGTGGCAGGAAAGGCATTTATCCTGGAAACCTTTGCAATGAACTGAGTGACTTTATAGCCACCATCTACTAAATTCTGGCCTTGTGCATGTGCTGTAATGATTTACCTGGTATGTCAGTGGAATTGCTGACCATTGCCCAAACTGAACAGACATCAGTATTTGAACAAATGTAGCTTAGGGCAGAACTTGGGCTAATACCAAAAATGGAGCCTGCCCTGCTCTCTGGACTTAAGGGGTCTGGGGTGATACTTGCTCTGCAGCTGTAAGTGCTTACCATGAGATAGCCACATCTGGAAAACATTTCACATTCAGCCTTCTGAGAACAAAACACAGTGGCCAGTGCCTCACACGCATGAAGGTGGACAGGGTTTACTGAGGAGATGTCTTGCCTGGTTTGCAAGTGGTGTGTCCTTTCTTCCAGTGTTGGCAGGGTCAGGGACCACCACCTCAGGCTTGGGGGCCTTGCTGTGGCTCATCTGTGCACCCCCGCTCCATGGAAGCCTCCAACTTGTCACAGTACCCTGCAGGTTACTTGCCCAGAGGCCAGCCCACCCACCGCATGGCTCCTGCAGCATCCTGCATGGTGAGACCCTCCCCAGAGCCCCTGTTTGGGGAAGAATCCTTTCCTTATGTGTGTCTCATTCCTTGGACCTTTGTTTCCATTTCAAATCCGTAGTATGGGTTTATGTGGTGGTAGGAGCCTAGCCTCTGAAATTCCACCTCTGTGCTATAGCCTCTCTCTTGAAATAGTCACCTGTTACTTAGATCATGATCATGGATGAGCACAGAGCTACTCTGCTGGGTTCTGCCTCATGTCAGGTCACCCATGTTGTGCTGTTGACAGTGGTTTGGGACTCAGGCTCAGCTGTGGGTGGCTGGGCATCATTTTCTGCAAGTAAGAAGAAAAAAAGGTGGCCTGGTGGTAGTTTGTTTTTATCCTGTACCTGAAGAGAGGGTACCAAGCGCTACTCACCCCATCATCTTACCCATGTAGCTGCCCCCTGTGGCTCTCTGAAACCTTGTAGTAGGAAGTCATGACCAAATCTGCAGGTTGGGAACGCTTAAGAAGTATCCTGATTGACCCCCATCCGCTGGGATTTCATCCAGCTTTTGAAGGAGACTTTTCCACTTCTAGGATGTTTCTTCTGCCCTTCACAAGTGCTGGGTTGCAGTGGAGGAGGTTGTTCATCATCAGTGGCGGAACTCAGGGCACCAGTAGTGCTGCTGTGTCAAGGCCTGCAGAGGGGCAAAACTTCATTGTTGGTTGACTTCTAAATTCCCAATAGGCGTTTTTTAAAGCTTTCCATAAGGAGAAGCAGATAGGCACAAAATAAATGCCAACACTTGCATCAGTTGCCTTTATTTTGCAGCTCTAGAGTTTTGCTGCACTGGTGCCTTGAGTCCTGCCTGCATGCAGCTGTGGACGTCGTGTCTCCAGAAGGACATAGTGGAGTTACAGAAGGGCGCTGATGATAAATGGGATGGAGCAGCAGCCTGCACCATGGGACTGCAGAGGCTTGGAGGCCTCCGTTTGGAGAGGGAAAGGCTGAGAGGGAGGATCAGCCCTGCTGTGAGCTGGAAGTTGCAGCCGATGTCCTCTAGAGGTCCCTTGAAGCCTAAAGTCATTTGTGATTCGGTGATACCAAGTTGTGAGCGTGGTGGACGCTGAGCTGCTAGTTACTCCTCTGGTGCCAGAGGGGCACTTGGCTAGGAAGAAGTCGGCTCAAAACCATGGAATAAGTTTCTTACAGAGCCGGTAGTAGACTTCTGGAATTTGTTGTCCCAGGTTGTTGAAGCAGATAGTGCCAGAAGGTCTTGGGGTCTGGGTTTGGTGTTTGGGGTTTTTGGTTTTGAGTGAGTTTTTTTTAAGGTAAGTCCACTGGAAACCAAGCCATAGATATTCTAAGGAGGGAAAAACCTGGATGAAACATCTGACTTCCATAATCTGGTGTGGTGGATACTGAGACAGAAGGAGGGAACATTGAGCAGAAAGCATGTGTGGGCAGCACTGCACGTGGTGTTTGCAGTGAGATGTGAGTGTGGAGCAAGGGGCTGAGCTGAGCAGTGTTGAGAGGCTTTCCCACATCTCGGTGATGAGGGGAAGGGATGGTGACATGCCCTTTGAGTCTCTTCCATCATGGTCAGGGGAAGAAGGGTCAGCATGGGGAGGGACAGCAGTGTCAAACCTGCTGATGGGCAGCCCAGAGAGGTTATGTGTCACTTGGTGTCACCAAATGTCCCCAGCAGAGTGTTTTGGTATCTCGCTGAGGCAGGGTTGTGGAGGAAATTGCAGAGGTCACTGTTAAGCAGTTTGCTCCAGAGCAAGCTCTCTTGGGGCGTTAAGGGAAGATAGGGTGTTGCAGAGAGTAACAGCAGTGCAGTATGTAAAGGTAAGCTGGGATGACTGTTAGAAGTGCCGTGCACTCAGGTGCTCCCTGGTTTGGGGACTGTGGTGATGTGTGTCAGCACAGTCAGCACTGGTTCGATGAATGCAGCAGGTTTATCCCAGTGCTCCTGAGGGAGACGACACAGCGGGGAACTGATCCTGCAGTTTGAAACTGGTTTCCCCTCTGGCCAGCCATTCACTTGACCTGTGCCTTACAGAGGGCAGACCCTGTGGTCAGCGTTGCTGTCAGGTCCATGGTGTGAAGCATTGGGGTGCCACGAAGCTTGTGGGAAGGCCACATGAATGTGAGAAGTCCCAGGCATCAGGACTTTCCCCTGTGGGTAACATGGAGCCCTGCCAGCGCTCCAGGACTGTCACAGTACTGTGTTAAGGCAATGGGTGGGGATCATGTTTGGGCTGCATCATCATTGCCTGTTTTTTTTTGTGGGAAGGGAACATGGGAAGTGGGAAACGTTTTTTTTCTCTGGCGGTGCAGGTTATTTCCAGACCTGCTGGACCTCGCTGCATGGGGGAGCTGATCTTGCTGGGATGTGCCTCATTTTCAAAGGCAGGTCAGTCTTTGAACATCACTTTTTTAGCTGTGAAACACTGCAAACCTGCACACCAGACCTGTGTTCCCTGGGCTCATCACTGCCCCGGCTGGCCTGAGACACAGGAGAGCTGCAAGGCTGAAGACCATGAGATGTTGCTGTGGTCCCCTGTGGAGGCCAGTGTGCAGGCTGGCCTGGGCGACACAAGCAGAGAGCCAGCCCACAAGCATTCTAGGGCCTGTGTGAGGACAGCAGATCCCTGCAGAGGTAGGTTCGCCAAGCGGGGGACAGGTTTCATCTGCCTCAACCTTGTTTTTTGTTGGTGGTTGTCTGTGTCCATTGTGCCAACAAAATGAAGAGGTGCCTGTCTCCCTCTGCAGTCTGCTGGGGCTGGGGGTGCCTGTGTGTGTCTGGGATTCCAGAGCATAAAAGCCCCTTGGCAGCAAAGGAGGGGTTTGAGTCCAACCTCATGAGGTCTTTGCCAGCTCTGCCCAGCCCAGGGAGGGTGGGAAGGTTTCCACGCAGTGACCCCTCCCAGCACCACACTTAGCCCTGGGAGACCTAGGAGTAACACTGTTTATCAAGTGTATTTCTAAGGGCAGCTGATGATACTGTAAAGTGAACTTTGTGACTCTCACAAGCTGCTGCTCACTAGAGAGGATCCCCTGCCCCTTTGCTGCAAACAGCAAAGTTGTTGCTTTTCGGGAGAAGAAAATGCCCAGAAGGAAAGCAAGCTGTTACCTTCTTTCAAAGCCACACATCTGTTAAGGAGCTGCTCCTGCAGCACCAAAACCTCTCCCCTTGGGCCCAGCTTCCCTCCTTCTGTTCCAGCCAGGCCCCTGCCTGCTGGCACAAGCCAACACCTTCCTTTTCCCAGACCCGTGCCAACCCCTCTCCTTGTGCATGTTTGCAGAAGGGTTTGGGCTGTGATCCTCACGAGAGCCTGCGTGTTGATACTGGTGAATATGGGGTAGGAGGAATGTGTCCTTAAACCGGGAGGAAGGAACCTGTGGAGGGGTAGAACCCAATGGAAGGTGAGGCTTAAGGGTGTGCTGGGTGAAGCCCAGAGACTGCCGGAAAAGGTCAGGGAGTGGCTATACCATAGGGAGGATGGGTATGGCTGGAGGGAGGATGGTGCACACCCCTCTGGGAAATGTGGCCTCTGGAGGTGGTTTCCAGGATGCAGGTGGGAAGAGAGCTGAAACCCAAGGGAAGCTGCTCATGGGGGGCTGTGCACCATAAACAGGAGGGCACCTCAAGAGATAGGCAGCAGGACGGGCCAACACCTGAAGTGCACAGGACCAAAGCCAGCAAGAAGGTGTCAAGATGACAGAATGTAATCCCTTCTGTCATCAATGAGCTTCCAGGAGAGCAGGAATTCAGTCTGTATCCCCAACAAGCCGCTTTGGCACAGGTCTGGCATGGTGCAGCTCCCTGCCAGCCTCCAGGTAAAACTGGTCCCTGAAGTGGATGAAAATCACACAACCAGACTTGGAATCCAGGACAACTTTCTTTATTGCTACCAGAAGGCTTTCATCAGTACGAAGGCTCCAGATACAATACCTTCCTCAGGGCTGTGGAGAGAGCTTACAATTGGGATGGGTCATTCTCAGAGGTGCAACATTGAAGAGACATGATTTTAAAGGTTGTACTCTTGGTTAGAAGTTACATGAACACAAAACTTGAGAGTTAGGGTCTTTGCTTTTGGGTTTGTGGCTGGTATGACGCACCTTTCAAACCTGGGGTGTATGGAGCTGCTCCAGCACCTCACCCAGCATGGCTGGTCACACACCAATCTTACAAACACATGGGGGAAAAACACTGCACAATTAAAGGCTGATGCTTGATGTAGAGAGTGAAAATACACACGGAACACAAGGTTCCTTGGTGCAAACAAGGGAAAAATACCGTTTTTGTTCAAGTGATGCAAACTCCATTAACTGCTTTCTGTGTTGGAAAACACTGAAGTCTCTGTGCAAGGCACAGAGCCCTGTGGCTGGCTGCTCTAGTGCTCTTCACACTCCTGGGATTATTCCTGAAGTATGGAGCAGCCTGCACGTGTTGTTTTTCTCTTGTTCCTGACTAACCTTTAGTTGAAATCCAGTTTTAAAATATTTTAGTCACGTTTAAACACCAAAGTGCTAGCAAAACAAGAAGGGTCTTCTTTAGAAAGGAAAAGGAAGGGTGATGTGGAGGTTGGGTGATACAGAACATCATGCACAAGACTGGCTGAGAATTAAAGGAGGAACAAGCAAAAAGAGCGAGGAGCAGATGGAAACAGACCAGAGAGGTGTTAAGTTGGCTGGGAAAACAGATCAGCTCTGCAGGAACGATGGGAGCTCTGGGATGTGGAGAATGGGTTACAGGACACAGGAGCAGAAAAACAGTGGAAGTGGAACTGACAACACTAGAAAGGAACAATTTTCTCTACTTTTTTTGTTTGGTTTTTGGGTCTTTTTTAGATTTTTTATTCTTTTTTGTGTTTTTAAGTGCTTAAATAGTGGAACTATAATTAGCCGCACAAGAAAAAAAAAATCAAAAAAGGGTTAGGATTTTTTTTTTTCTGGGTTTTTTTTGGCTCCCTTCAGTCCAGCCTGAGAAGGTATGGCCCCTTCTCCTCCCACTGAGCAGACAAGAGGCCAGGTTCTGCACTCTTCTGTGGTGGAGTGGGTGGTGTGCGCTCCCAGCTACATCACAGACACTGGCTGTAAAGGTGGACAAGGGGAAACGTTGCCCTCCTGCCTCGAGACATCAGCGCCACAAACAGAGCCCATGTTTTCCAGAGCCATTACCTCCGGAGCAACATCTTCATTGTAGAGACGCTTGATCCCATCATAGAAGTCATCCACTTCCATCTCTTCCACTTTACGCTTGGCAGAGGCTTGTTTGCAGCTGCTGGGAGCTGGCAGATGCTGGTAGAGTGCAGCTGTACCTGTGACTGGCACTTCTGGTCTGCCGTTGTCCTTGGAGAAACCTGGTCCTGGGACAGAGGAGGGCTGGCATGGGAACACTCCTCTGTTACAGGTCACAAGGGTATGCTGGAGGGGACTGTAGACATATACAGGATTGGGCAGCAGAGAAGACTGCAGGGTGGAAAGGTGATGTGCCACGAGCTCTCGGCAGTGGATCAGCTGCGAGCTATCCATCTGGAGAGGGAAGATAACAAAGGAACAAGCATTGTGGGATCACTGCTGTGGACAGGGAAGGCTGTCAGCCAGGACAGAGCTCACGCTTAGAGCACACTGCCCACCCCTGCACCTCACTTCTCAATACACTGGGTGCAGGCAAAAGTGCATAGTAGAGAACCAAAAAGACCCCCAACATGATGACTTTACAAGATCAACTCCCCCTCCTGCCTAAACCTCATGGGAATAGTGTGTGGGGGAACCTTTCAGATATTAAAAGGTTTCACTGCATATTTTTAGCAACTTTTCTCTTTCCAGTACTTGTTGGACCACCACACATGCTTAGAATGAACTAAGAGGGGGTTAACTAGGATTTTCTCCCCAGTGTGTTATTTGCTCCCTGGTGCAGAGAGTGCCCATACACAGGGCATGCAGCTCCTCTGTCACCAACTGGATGCAGTCAAGACTAGGGCTTTGTGGAACTATCCCAACAAGCCCTTCAGGCTGAAGCACGACTATCCTTGCAGAAGCAGAGATAGTGAGGGATCCGAAAGCCCCGCTGGCTGGATCCCTGGAGTTCTGAGCCAGGTGCAGCCCCCAGTCCTTCCCCGCTGTGATGTGCTGTGCCAGCATCCCCTCACCTGTGCTTTCTGGAGCAGCTCGATGATGAGAGCCAGCCAGTCGGGGAGCAGCTTCTCCAGCTCCAGGCTGACAATGGCCAGCGCCAGCATAGAGCCCTTGAACTGCAGCAGCTGGTAACAGGCCATGCAGTGCAGCAGCTGCTTGGTGAGCGCTGCCACATGCTGAGAGGGACTCAGCTTGGGCAGGATGGTCAGTAGCTGAGGCCTGTTGGACACCGCAACTGCGTGGAACTGAGGGGGAAAACAAGCACGTGAGGCAGCTGGCGTCACCAACAGGTAACCCCACAGGCCAAGCTGGGGCAGATCTCATGAGCCGCATGCGATACGTTTTGGACGCACAAGGATCCTCCAGCTTAACCTTCAAGGCCATTTCCACACCACAGAAAACACACTAATGCATTGAACCCATCAAGAGCTTGGTGCAGCCTCTCTGGTTGGGACCTGCCATCACACACACCATCTGCCTGGAGACTGGGCTTCCCAGGGCTCTGCAAAAGGCTCTCCCACCTTTCTCTGACTACACAGGTTTGGCACTTCAGATGTCCTAGAAAAAACTCCTTCTCAATGAAGCATAGAGGAGGAAGTTCAACAGAGAATCTGAGGACACTTTCCTTGCCATTGTCTTGTCTCACCCATGAACCTGGTTCCCTGGCAGTGCCCTTCAGCAGCAGGAACAGAGTGCACCCATTGCCCAGCATATGTGCTTCCTCCATGTTGGGCTTAGGGCTTTCATGCTGCCTGGCATTTGGCTTTGAGAAAAGCCATTAGAAGTTAAGGCTTAGGTGCAAGGTTTTCAGAAACCTCGTGTGTAGCTTAACATGCCTTAAAATAGGCCAGGTGGTCAGATGGCAGGTCTGCGCTTTGGAAATGGCACACAAAGTGTTAAAAGTCTCTTCTGGAATTCTCTGGCAAGGCTTTTTCTGTCAGAAACTCCTTGTATGAAAGAATTCTGAACACATCCTGAGATCTGTGTTCTGTTTTTGCTGAGGTACCTCCCGAATCATTACTTACACTGACCAACAGCAGAATGAATGTAAATAGCCCCTTACTTGTCCTTACTTACAATATGAAGGAAATCCAGTGGCGTTGCCATATGAAGATCCCAGTTCAGTTTATCCAGGATAATCTTCTCCATTCTGCGAATTTCAGCTGGAGAACAACCACAAAAGCTATCCCGAGCCAAAACCTTCAGCACTGGAATCCTCTGCAAAAGCCAATACAAAGGAAGAAGCAAGAGAACCACTCATTACAGAAATCACACAAAATGCTTCATTCCTGTCCTGGCAAGCACCAGGCACCATGTGCAAGCAAAGGCAGGACTGGAGGAGCATGTACTCAGACAATACTGAGATAGTAAGAACAGAAAAATTACCTCATCTTCCTCAATGGTCTTTGCAGCGAGAAAGAAGCAGCTGATTGCAATACAGTTCAAGTACTTTGGACGGGCCTACAGTACAGAACAGCAGAGAAGTTGTGAATATGATGTGAAAAGTACATGTAACCCCTTCTAGCTGGGACAACCTGAGCCCCAGGGTCTGGCTGCCCATGTAGCGCATCCTGGATCAGCAGGCTGACCGCCAGCTATGCCACCTGCAGCAACAATCCATGCTCATGATGTTAGGAACAGCAATCTGCTGGCCCTGTGATGGTAACTGGGTACCCACTGATGTGTAGCCGTGGAGTGGAAAGAGCTCGCTTTGAGTGAGAAATAGGAGGAGAAAATCAGAAGGGCCAGCCTGTCACTTGCCAAAAAAGCTTCAGCTTTTAGTGCTGCCGGGGGTCAGGCACAGAATGAGAAGAGAGAGAGGAGAGAGGAGAGGAGAAGAGAAGAGAAGAGAAAAGAGAAGAGAAAGAGAAGAGAAGAGAAGAGAAGAGAAGAGAAGAGAAGAGAAGAGAAGAGAAGAGAAGAGAAGAGAATTAAAGTCACTGTCCTTGCCTAGGAAAGTATAAAACACCCATAAAAATCACCACTTGGGTAATTTCATATTGCAGTTGTCAAAACTGTGGCATGGGGATTATCAGGACAGATGGTCTCTTCTACAGGGAGTTGTTTTAGGCAAAGTAAATGAAATTTGGAGGGGAAAGGGTGATTTTTATTTTTTTTTTCATGGGCATCAAAAACTCCTTTTCCAGGCCTTGGCTGGGGGTGAGGTGGGAAGCAGAACACATGGGCTGGAGGTGTTCAGCCATTCCCTGTGGCAGACCAGCTACATAGCCTCTGCACCCAATAGCCTGTAGGCAATCCTTCCTCTCCTGCTCATTTTAGGAGATGCTGAAAGCAAAGGTAAGTGACTGCACTTATTGTGAACATCTACTTGGTGCCCGACCTGTTGCCATGACTTATCCCTGCTTAGTAAATTTTAGCAGATGCAGCAGAGCTATGGGGTGGTTGACAGGTGAGATGCTGCACGTTACACTCACTCATGCAATGAGCTGTCAAGAAATCCAGAACAGTGTTTCCAGAAAGCAACAGAAGAACACAGGACAGTGTTGAAGCTGAACATTTTTAGCTACATTCAGCCCCAGTTACTTAAAAAGGACCATGCTGTGCCTACAGCTTTGGCTTTCCAGTGTTATTTAAACTTAAATACACATAAAGAATCCACACTTGGGGGTGGGGGTTCTGTCTGCACACATCTGCTTGTGGATCCAGGTGTCACTGAAAGCAATGAGAATAAATTCCCCTCCTCTGAGGGTTAAGAAGTGTTGTGCAGGAGTGCCTTAGAGGCAGCTAGCCTGAGCTATTTCAAACCGTGTTCACAGTAAAGGGCAGACTGGTTGTCTAAATAAAATCCCACATGGTAGCAGCCGGTAAAAAAAACCCAGTGTTAAATGGCATCAGAGGAATGGCAGCTTTATGGGAGAGGAAAACGGGGAGAGAGCACCACGCCCTGAGCTGTTTGAACCATGCTCATCCAGACAGAATACCTTTCTCCACTGCTGCTTGCTGCCTGAAGCACCCAGCGGACTCCCTGCTCATATACTTTGTTTGTGATTCCTTGGCTGCTGCAAAGTACTGAAAGAAAGACTGTACTCGAGGGCATTGGATGCTGAGGGATTTAAATCTATTTCCCATCTCAGTCTTTCACTAAATCAGCTACTTTACTATCTTCTTAAAAATAAAAACTTCCATGGCTTGCAACTAAAACATCAGTATTTATTAGTATTTAAAGGGTAGGTTGATGATGTCACTTGTGTTCCAGCAAACTAAGTCACACTGCAACATAAGTGCACAGGCTGAGAAAACTTGCTGAGGAGACCTCCTGAGCTCTACTGCTTACCTGACAGTGTTGGTGATGAGACTAGAGACACACAGGTGAGACTACAGATTGGCACAGGACATACCTGAGCAAACATGGTAAGCGGTAAGGCAACCCAAAGCCTGACTTGAGAACTCGAGGTTGGCAATTCTGGGTCAATCCCATTTGTTCAGTCACTTGCATGCATGTGAAACAGCCCCAGCTCACAACATCTAACCCACTTCTATGGTGGACTTAGAGAAACAAGGAGAGCAGCAGATCCCAGCTGCAGACAGCCAAAATGCTGATTTTGCCTTTTTTAACAGTTTCTATGCTGTAGCAGCCTTAAACCCAAACAGGCGTATACATTCTTTATTCCCAGCAGGAGTGACAGTCTACCACTTCGATGGCCTGCACCCATGCTTGCTCATCTGTCTTTCTCCTTCACATCTCTTGAGCTGACATCAGCGTTAAGCTGTTAGTCTGTCCAACTGGCTATTAGAGCAGGTCAGGAGTGAATGACTCCCCCAAAAAGCTGCCCCCTCTGGCAGGATCTGCTTCCCCCATTTTTTAATGTTTTTAATTTCCTCTCCCAGCACTAGCACACCTGCCAGGCCCAGGTCTGTCCTCAAGCAGTTCTTTGTTTCCTCCAGCCAGTTCACCACTACCAGGTGCTCCCAGCAATTCTGGGTGCTACATATGAGATGAAATACAGTTAAAAACACCAGAGGAATTAGGAGGTGAGCAGGGACTTCCCATGACTTCTCTGTCAGAGGGCACTGGGCTGAGGTTTCTAACTGCAGGCATTACCCTTAGCTTTACGAGTCAATTTAGGGTAAGGTAGAGGCCATTTGCAGCCTCTTTTTCTGATGGCTTAAAGGAATAGGTAAGGTGCTGAACTCAACATTCAAACCAGGTTTGAGTGAGCTGAGGAGGAACAGTGCTGCTTTTCTCTTGGGTTACTGTGCAATTAAACTAATGAGCTGCATTACATGAAGGAAATAGGCCTAATAAAGGGCCTAAAGAGGGAAAATACTCTTGGCAAGTAAAAAGTACTGGGTCAGATCCCTGAGCACTACGTGTTCTCACTGAAGTAATGGCTGCTTTCACCAGGTGAAAATTACTATGGAAAGAACCTTTCTCCAAAAGCTCCAGGTGGCAGCGTGTGCTGCCAGTTCCACAACCCAAAATTAAGCTCCTGGAGCAGTGCAGGTACGATCCTACACATGTGTGAGAAGGGAAAAGGGTGTGAGGGCAGAGGGGGAAGTGTGCGTTTCTGTATAGCCACACCAAAAGGACTGAACACAGAAATAGCTGAGTGGGTGGTATAAATCTGTTCCAGTTTATGTATCTGCAAATATTTACCTTTACTGCAGCTAAAAACCTGTCCAAAAGGCTGATGGCCAGGGCGAGCGTTTCTGGATAAAGGTGGAACTGGTACTTGAGCTTGGCCAGCCACTGAATGACCTCATCCCTCTGCTTTGGAGAAATGGCTACATCCTGCTGGAGAGAAAAACAAACCATTCTTAGACAAAAGCTCAGCAAGTCAGATAAGACCAAATGTTTTACCTCCACAGGAGTTTTCCAAAGGCTCCTTTGGAAAAGTAGGGGGGTGAGCCAGCCTGAATCACCACTTTGTGCTTGCAGTTACTTCCCCCATCCCAAGCAATCTGTGCTGGAAAAGACAACTTTCCTTGCATCACTCAGAAGTTTCACTGTATGCTGGGGAAAAGAGGAAGGATGTCTTGTAGTTTCTCCAGCACTGACCCAGTATTCTCCAGCTTAGCACAAAGAGATTTTTTATTATTTTTAGCCTCCTTAGGACTGTGTTGATACATGGACATGCCTAGCTTGAGCAAATCCAGATGTGCTGGAGGAGACAGGCGGGTGCTCATCTCCTTACAAACACAAGAGGGGAGGGATCGAGCTCGTGTTTTGGGGAGGAAGATTTATTTTTCCTTCACATTACAAGGATATTTTTAGCTCAGTGTATGTTAAAAGAAGAAACTTCCAAACAGCTTCCAAAAGATCTTTTGTAGTACAGTTAACTGTGCCCTGGGTTTGCAAAGCAGGTACAACTTCACCTCAAAATGTCTGTGTTGGGGTTTGGGTTTGGTTGAGGTTTTTTACAACTTTTTGGCTTACCACTGACCTGTTTGCACAACTGCTGAATTTCAACCACACATACATACTGGCATAAAATCTTTCTCTCTGACTTCCTAAAGAAATATTTACAGCTTTAGAAGACCCCTTCTCTTCAGCCAAGCAAATGTCTGGTCTCACTTCTATGGGGAATAATTGGCCTGATTAGCAAATATGTGTCCAGAAGTGAGTGGTGAAATCAAACACATTTCTTCTGCCATGCTTGGGGGCCTGTGCTCTTTTGGCTACTGCTGAGATGGGTTTGAGAGAAAGAAACGAAATGAGTAGTTACTGTGGAAAAGCAAGGTGAGGGCTTGTGCAAACACCCATCACTGCTGGGCTGGGCTGTAACTGTCCTCCTAGCAATAATATGAAGGGGGGGAAAGAGCAGGATTGTAGAAAATAAAACCACCCAATACTGAGGCAAAATGAGTACTTCAGGCTACACCCATCACCGAAGTACCTACCATGGGCCTTACAGAGAGAGTAGTGGCCTTTGCCACATATCGACTCCCCTGGAGCCAAGAATACATGTACAAGCAGAGTGTTCTGGGTTGCTGGCTGGGCTTAAACCACAACATAGGCAGAACTGTCACCACAGTCGGGCCTCCATGAGGACACCAGCTTCACACCTTTGGCTGTTACTCACAGTGTGACATCTCTACTCTGTTCTCAGCTTCCTCACTGGTGCTGAGCACCACCGCGTGGGACTGAAGAGGGGGACGGTGGCAAGGCTTAAGCACTGGGCTGAGTTCTGGGCTCTGTGGCAGTGGGGAACAAAATCCTGCCTTGTTTTCCCTTCTGAATGCCTGACTGTATCTGTTTTGAGTTTTCTCAATTCCAAGAAATAATGATACTTTCTAAAATTATTACTGCAATGTAAGGGTGAAATCTGAGCCCCCCCCCCCCCCCCCCCCAGGGCAGGACACCCGCTGTCTGCAGACATCACACTCATTCCCAAAATGCTAGTTAAGCATACGCTGAGAGTATAATGAATGCACCACATGGCAGTAAGGGATTTATTAAATGCTCTGCTAAGAACATCTCCTAAACAGTGGGACAAGGACTGAGAATGTATCTGGGGAGGAAAAACAGGCAATGCTGTGTGAAATCCTGGACATGCTTCTCCTGGGGCAAAGTGAGGCCTGCACAGCTGAACAGAAAATGGGCAGAGAAAGGAGGGGTGGTAGTTAAGATAAAGTTCCTTGTTGCTTTATTCATTGCACCCATTTTTAAACAGAAGGAGACAAAGCCATACTAAAGGGCTGATAACCCCAGCTAGGTTTGGACAATGCAGACTTAAAAAGGTTTCAAGCAGCTTAAAGGATTATTTTGGGAATGCAGTATCTAGGGGAATCTAGTACCAGCTAAAAGCCTGAAAACAGCCCATCACACAGAATAAACTTGACTTTAAAAACCTGTCTCTGGCTCTTAAATCACCAGCCTGCAGGGGGGGATTTTTCCCATCCCCTTCCATTGCTGCCAGATCTCAGCAGAAACGGGCATGACAGACCAGGCAGGGTCTGTCATGACTCAATGCTGTTTACCCTGTGCCTGCCAAAGCAAAAGGTTAGGACTCTTCCTAAAAACAGCATGGGCGGGAAGGGTGAGATTGTTTTCCTGTGCTGCCTTCAGTCCTCCCAAGATCTGTCCTTCTATCTTCTCACCCTTCATGGGCAGAGTTTCAGACTTGGGAGGTAACTTGAAATGGCAAGGCCATAACATAAAGACTAGCAATGGTACACTCAGGCCCTGGTAACAACTGTCCCTTCCATGTGATGAAGAAATGGTGTTTAATCTAAACCACTGAAAAACAACATGTGTCTAAGCAAGACAGAAAATCAAAACAAACAAAATGAGCCCCCCCCCCCCCCCCCCCGAACACCATGTTCCTCTAACTGCAAAGTAAACTCATATCTAGGTGTACAGCTTCAAAATAAAATCTGGCTTCTTACATCATCCCAGCAACACAAGTAAGAAAGGCAGCACAATACAGCTAATTAAGCAGTGAGGTCGCTGTTCTTTGGTTATATAAAATTGAAAGCAAAACCAAGACACCACAGTGGCTGAAAGCAAAAGTCCCTTTGGGCTGGAAGGCAGAAATTCCCCTGTGGTGTGGAGGTACCTTCCTGTCTGCCTGTGGTCAGCTCTCATTTTGTCACCTCAAATACACCTTTTCGGAACTTCACCCCTGGGGTGGCAGAGTGCACTAGCCTAGCATGACAGCTTTAATTAGGGAAAATTAACCCACGCCCAGCAACTGCTGCTCCTTTCCTTCCCCTCCATCCTGCTTAGCCCTGCATGGCACCTCCACAGAATAACAGAAGAGGTTTCCCAGCTCTTTTCCTGTCTTCTACCTGCAGAGAACACAAACACCTCCAGTCATCAGGAGACTCAACCTTGAGACTCTTAGAAAGTGCAGTCAAGAAAAAATGTTATCTGTGAACTCAATCCTGATTCAATTTTATTGCTGCCTAATCTAGGAAAAACACCTTACCTGATTTTTTTTCTTTACTGTCTGCTGTCCCTCTCTCTCTTGTTTTTGTTTCTGCCTAGTCCTGCTGTGGGCTCCAAGGGGTGACCTTTATCAGGCTGGGAGGCTTGTGGGGAGATAGATGACTGCGTGGCAAAGCAGAAGAGCTGGGTGTATTCGCTTCACAAGGTTGTACAGAACTCTAAGGTCAGTCCCCAATTTGCCCACAGGATAAAACAGGCACCAGAAGGTTAAAACACCAACACAAGGTCTTCCAGTGGAAGAACTGGAAATAAACTGAGGTCTCCTGATTCCTCAAAAGGTACAGAGAACCAATGAGAAGACACAAACAGCCAGAACAGGCAAAGAAAGAGAGACCACATAAGCAACACTGTTAAGAAAATAAAAGCAAGCCCTCAGTTTACACACCTGTTTGCTGCAAAGTTACTTGGTAACATGCACTAGTCAAACTTTGACCAGTATTTACTGCTTGCTTTCTCGAGCCTTAGTCACATGAAGGCTTCTGAATGTCACCTAGATACTGTATAACCAAAGAGGGGGAAAAAAAATTGAAGGAAAACATAAAGATCAAATACATTCAGTAGCCCTGGGAGGGTTCCAAACTCAGCCCACCTATTATTTCAGACTGAAAAGCCGTTGTGAGATCTGGCATTGATATACTGCGAACACTCAGAGCCAGTGGCCCACATTTAGAGGAAAAGAACTAAAAGAAATGTACATGCCAGTAGGAAATGGGAGTTATCAGACAAAAAGTAAAACTAACAGAAACATCACATACATTACATTATCAGGGCAAACATTCCCAACAGGTTCTGTATCCTGTACTAAAAACGTAGTCTTCCTGTTTCTGTAACTATGAGTTTCTTTCTTCCTTTCAAAGATTTCAACTCTGATTCTTATTTAGAAACTGAATTTGTTCCAGTTTTAAACATGAGAATCAAAAATGACTCCTAGACTCCTAGAGTCAAAACTTAAAGTTTACTCCCAAAAACTAGTTAGTGGTACCTCCAATCTGAGCATTAGACTTCTGTAGCTGCACTCCTATTTTCTGATTTGCAAACCAGATGACTTGATTAAAACCCTTTCTGCAGTCACTCTACCTTTGTAGCAAGAAATGGAAAGTTACATGTGCTTTGGGCTGCCAGATCTGATACACACAAAGATGCAAATTTCCTTCATGGGAAATAACAGTTTCATACAAGTGAGGTTTTAGGCTACTGCAGCTGTTTGCAGAAGCAGGCAGTAGATGATGACGGATATCACAGCAAATGGGATAATCCACGCTAAACATCCATGACTGCCACACTGCCAAAACAAGCACTGTGGAAGTGGGGGAACACAGCTGGAAAAGTTGGGTGTCATGAACGGAGGCACAGAGGGAAATACGTGAGTACAGATGCAAGATGGCATGAAGAGCCAGGATCTCCCCAGCACACACAGCTGTGTTTATGTTCTCTTTTAAATCTGACCTTCACACGTTACACATTTCAATACAATTTAATGATTATTTCCTGCTAGATGTTTAATAGTATTGCATTCTGGCTGCTAAAGTCAATGTCTGAACTGATATGTAGGAAAACATAAAGGAAAAGGTTACAAAGCCCACAGTTTTGGGGGTGGGAATTCCAGGAGTAGATACTCCTGTCTCCTGCTTGGGAGATAGGAAACACTACCAAGCACAGACCTCAGTGATCTGTCTAAGTGCAGCGGAGGAAGGGAAGAAGAGATCCTTCATCATCATGATGTAACTGAACACTACAAGGACAAATTTGGTATTTCCCCAGGCCAGACTTGAGACTGCTATTGAGCACAAGCTTTACACTGGCTTCAGCCATGAGGCTGTTTTCATACTTGACCCTCCTTATCACAGCAGGCCGCAGAGTTGCCTCCCTGGTTTCACACTCAACAGACCACCAAAAGTCCTGTTAACTTCTCTAAGTGTTTACCACTGAGGACACCACTTCATGAGGTGCTGCAAATCTCAGTCACAATGACACTGAGATCCCCTCAAGGTCCCTGCCAGCAGGATAACTGCCCTTCACCACAGACAGGGAGAAGGGTCCTTCTGCTGCAGTGACAACCTGAATGTGGCACAGGCAGGGAACCTTATCCTCAAAGGGCAAGGGAGGGATTCCTGGGAAGGCTGCCTAATGCAGGTAGTGGTTTCCAAGCCACCAAAATCCACCTCACCAAGGCAAAACCGCAAGAGCCTTGTCCCTGTGAAGTCTTTGCACAAGATTCTGGTTTGGTTACACACTTTGAGTCCCTAACCTATCTTGTTATACTGTAATCCTATCTTCCTACATTATAATCACTAAGCCAGCATGGAATAACAGGCTGGTTTACTATAAACCGGGGTTTCAAATTGTACGTGCCTCAAGTCAGCCACAGCCACAACATACTCAACAGCTCTGACAACCAGGTTACTTATTTGTAAACCTAAATGTGGGTTAACAAAACCAACACTGAGCCCCTTAAAAACATATTTGTTCCTGTGCAACAGCAATCTCTTTTGCCAGACAGAAAACACACCCACAACACCGATTGGCTCTGACAACAGTTGACAGGCTTGTGTGAACATTTTACATGAATCAAGAACAGCAAGGCTGGTTCTGAGTCCATCAGTGTGGTGATTTCTGCCCAGCCCAACACCCAAGTAGCACAAACTGTGACAACCAACCTTACATTTCACATTCCAAAACTCTGTGGAGTTTTGAGGTTATTAGTGAACTTAGTCCAAGAAAATGAAGCTGCTTTTAAGAACTGCACAGTTGGTGCCCACTTGAGATGTACGCTAATTATCCACCCAGTTTGTAAAACAAGTTTAACTAAGACAATGTATGTACATGTTTTCACTAGCAACAGCAGAGATCGAACACTATATGGTATGTGTTCTGTACCCCTGATTACAGGCATGTCCCTGAAACACAATAGTAACCGCTTATTCCACAGCCTCATTTCTCAGGTGTCAAGCAGAAGGTGACTTCTCATGCTAAAGCTTCAGCTGTTCACATAAAAATACATCAGAGGATGGTCTCATGCCTTTACTAAGATGAATGATGTAAAAAAGAGATGTTACCTGATTGGGCTGAATTTTCGGCACATGTGCTTTCCACATTTGAGCTTCCCTAGAGATTGCCGTCTCCAGAAGGAGAGACAACCTCTGGCTCTCCAGGGGTCCTGAAAACTTCATGGTAACCCTTGGATCCACCTGCCACCCAACTGGATACAGCTACCTGCAAAACCAAAAACAGCCTGGTGAAACACTAAGCACAAGAAAGCACTAAAGCTGCGAGAAAACAGAACAGTGATTTGGAAGTTGCGCTTGCAGCCCAGAAAGCTAACTGTATCCTGGGCTGCATCAAAAGGAGCATGACCAGCAGGTTGAGGGAGGTGATCCTGCCCCTCTACTCTGCTCTTGTGAGACCTCACTTGGAGTATTTTGTGCAGTTCTGGTGTCCTCAACATAAAAACGACATGCAACTGCTGGAACAAGTCCAAAGGAGGGCCATGAGGATGATCAGGGGACTGGAGCACCTCCCATATGAAGATAGGATGAGAAAGTTGGGGCTGTTCAGCCTGGAGAAGAGAAGGCTGCGTGGAGACCTCATAGCAGCCTTCCAGTATCTGAAGGGGGCCTATAGGGATGCTGGGGAGGGACTCTTCATGAGGGACTGTAGTGAGAGGACAAGGGGTAACGGGTTCAAACTTAAACAGGGGAAGTTTAGACTGGATATGAGGAAGAAATTCTTTGCTGCGAGGGTGGTGAGGCACTGGAATGGGTTGTCCATGGAAGTTGTGAATGCTCCATCGCTGGCGGTGTTCAAGGCTGGATTGGACAGAGCCTTGGGTGGCATGGTTTAGTGGGAGGTGCCCCTGCCCCTGGCAGGGGGGTTGGAACTAGATGATCTTCAGGTCCTTTCCTAACTATTCTATGATTCTATGATTCTAAGTTGGTAAACCTACTCAAGGAAACCCAAACCCAGACTGAATTCAGATGAAGCTGAGCCAAAATGGTCCACAAGTCTTCAACACCTATGTGAACTCACGAGTGCTTCCACTTTGATTTTTTCTGGTTCTCTGTTATGTAGATAATTAGGCAAGACCTCTCCTGCTTCAGCAGCAATAAAAAATCGCGGTGTTTCATGAAAAGTACCTGACAAGAGGGAGGAGCTGTACGACAAATATAAAAGGGATTTCAGTAAGACCTGTTTCACCTGCAATGGAAATGTACCAGGGAGTTCAAAAAGGTTCCTCTTGTATCTAATCTGAAAATATGACAGATCCACAAAACTTCAGGGCACAGCTCTGATTTTAGACAGGAAATGTGTTTTTAAAGAAGTGACAAAACCAGTGACAGCCTTTGAAGAACATAACTGACATGACAGGAAACTTGTAATGGTAACAGATTCCACCACCTGCTTTCAAATGGAGGAGACTATCTGATTGAAAAGCTCATTCTAATTGTCCTAATACGGTCTACCAGTGCCCTGGCCACAGATTCCATGCCAGTACTAAATCACTTAGGCAAAGCAACTCAGCCTGAAGGGTAAATCCATGGGAAAGTTATTTAAACTTTCAATTCCTTCTGTGGGCTCTTGTGAAACCCGCAGCAGGTGGACATTGGCCAAAAGCTAACCAGGCAATCCGAGAAAGACCAGTTTGTTAATACAAAAGTTTATGCTTTATTTACAGGAAATAAAGGGAAAGAACCAGAGAACATAAACAAAAATCAGTGAAAACAATCAGTTTATTATAAATAATACCAGCAGCTCTGAACAAGCTCAGAGTGCTTTCAGAGTTAAGGGAAACTGTAAAACAAGTATTTATCAATTTACAGCAGTTTTTAATGGGCACATTCACACAGAACCCGCATCAGGCACAAAACCACACTCAAGTCCCACTTAGAGACAAGCAGGTTTTAAGTGGCAAATAAAAGCCAAGCCTCTCAGACCTGAACAAAAAACCCTTTATATCATTTTTTTATAAAACAAATGCTTCTCCATGAACAAAGGAGAGGCTATACTGGCTTGGCATACCCCTGTACAAGGTTTCCAGCCTTGTAATGACTCAAGGTGATTTGGGCCATATACAGATTTCCCCAGCTGGAGGAAACACCTTCAATTCAGAATTCCTGAACAGGCTCAAAATGCTCCGCAGTGTCTCAAAAACACTTCCCATCAGCCTCCAAATGGCTAATTGAGTATCACCATGGACTGAAAAATCCCTATTAGAAGTTCCTCACTTGACAAGAGGGGAACTCTGCCTGGGAAGAGGGGACATTACAGTCCTCTGAACCGTGGCTTATGTGCATTTACTCATTTCTGCATCTTTTTTAAACCTCGAGGTGATCCTAATGTCACTCATAACACTGTAAATGCGACTGATGCACATCCACGGTCTTCCCCCCACCCAGCCAAAGACCATTCACTCAGGGGCTTAAATGGCATCTCATTATCCTCCCATCAGACACCACAGGTTTCCCTGTGGGCTGCTGGGCTGGCTCCCAAAGACTGGATGCCCCATCATTTCCAGAGCCATCAGTGCTTCCAAAGAAGGTGTATAGCCCTGGGAAAGGACAGCAGTGCTGAGGGCTGCAACCCTGCACTGATGGAGAAAAGCAGTTCAAATTGCAGGTGCAGGTGAAATAATTCTGTTCCCCCGGACATGTGAGGGGGGATCATAAGGCAAACAGGGGTTGAGCTTAGTGTAGCCTTCACGCCTTGCTACTCAGGGGCCCCAGAAAAGAGGTTTGTTTCTCCAGACCTGTGCACAGCAAAAGATGGGCAATTTTCAGATTTATTTTTTATTTGTTTATTATTTATTCTAGCCTGCAGATTGTCAGTTGCTACATACCAGGTGAAATACACATCTGGTCATCTTAGGATCAGACCCAGAGCTCGATCAAGCTAGTAGAGACCAAAGCCGGGGATGAGAGCTGAGCTACAAGAGCTGGGAGACAGTGAGCTCCTCTCTGCATGCTTGTCAGAAAGTAAGCAATAGCTATATTTAGCCTGACCATATCTCCTAACATGAAATATTGATGGTCCTTTCTTGGTTGTGCAGGAAAGAGAGTAATTAGCCACCCCTCAAATCACTGGAGAAAACACATGAAAAATTTCAGGCTGAGGCAAACATCCTCGCATACATTCTTTTTCTGTTGTGATTGACAAACTTTCTCACTGTATTTCCAACACAAATGGGTTTCATAGGTCTCTGCACCCAGAAAAGATCTTTTTCTTACTCTGGTGCCTTTTTAGGTTGGCCCAGTACTGCCTTGACAGGTCAGTGGCCCCTGCAGAGAGCCCCTGGAGCACCCTGACATACCAGTGGCCCTGCAAGGGACATTTTTAGTAAAGGATGATGGCAACTGTTCTGAGTTGCCAAGGGGAAAGAAAAGGGAAAAATAACCTTTCCTTTCTGAACTGTGGAGGTGATCCAATGAGGGCTGAGGCATAATAACCTTTATAAGGAAAAAAAGAAGGGGAATGACGTGCTTGAAAGTTTCCCTTCCAGCAACAGTGGTGCACAGACTTCCAGCACCAAAAGCATGCCAGGTATCACATCAAGCACCCCGAGGGCTGAAACCCATTTGCATCTAAATTTGCATAGCTCTTAATCAGATAAATACACATCAACGGCTTCCTAAAATCCAGCACTTGGAAGTCACCTGAAGACTGTGGAGAGACCAAACTCTCTTCTCTCTGCTCAGATGGAGATGATAAAACCGGAGCACAACAGAAAAGCAATGTCCAATAGTTGGAAAGTTAGTAAATGAGAAGTGAGCCAAGTCAACATGTTGGCTTTTTCTTGACATCTCCTATGAGTAAGGTCACGAGCTGCAGGTTGGATCCTGCTCTGAAATTACAGTCAGAACTTTGGTGTGAGGTTTTCACTTGTGAGAGGCATTAAACATCACCTGCTTATTCATTAATAATACCCCAACTCAGTCCATAAAATGTAACCCATCTCATAAAGATCTCTCTTTTTGATCTGAGCTTATAGCTAACTTTACTTAAAGAGGTACTTTCAAGTTTCCCTAGAGAAGTTTTACACTGCTGAATGCTGCAGGGTACAGTTTTCAAAAGCAGTTTCATGTTTGCAATAATAGGGCAGACAGCTATGTGTCTTTTTGGTTGGGAAGTGTGCAAAATAGTCTATTTTTTAATTTCGGGTTGGTTTTTTTTTGCTTTGTAATCATTTGAACTGACAATAAAAAGTGTCTCCTGTGTCTCCTGCTGACAAAAGATGCATTACAGGAATTATCCACACACTCCTAAGACAGTTGCTGATTTTCCGCTGCTATCCTGATTTTGTGCAGAAGGCCAGGTGGGTATCCTGAACAAGAGGGGCAATTCCAATCCAGCTTAACCACCATACACGTTTCCGCAGACCTTTTAAGCATTTTCAGCTTTAGCAAGCAATAATACAATCTTAACAGATGACCTGAAAGCAGACTTTTCTGGCTGGGGGAGGCAGGCGAAACAGAAGGAAGAGAGGAAGGAGACTGAATTCCTCCGAGCTCCAGCCAACCATCTGTGATTTCACATGATCAAAACGTAGTTTGCACTGCTAGAAGAAACTAAGTGCAAGTTGTGATTAGAGATTTCAAAGCTGAGGGCGGGGAGGAGAATGTGGAAGAGGGGAATGTGGAGGGATGTGAATTTTAGTAGCCGGGGCTTTCTCTTAGCTTAACTATTTCCTCACCCCACGTCAGTAAAGCAGTCTGAAAATCTATGCCAGACAAAGGGAAATACCTACAGTGGTGTTGCTTCCATCTGAGAAGAAAAAAAAAGCAGGCATCAACCAATTCTACAATTTTGCATTATGTCTGTACCACATAATAGTTTTAAGAAGATGTTTCTGTAGTTTAGTGAGTAAAAATTCCCATGGGTGCCTCATTACTGGAGATCAGTATCTACCTCTGTCTTTTCAACCTGCCAAAGCAAAGCCTGATGTGATAACTATTAAGTGGAGGACCAGCAAGAGTTAAAATCAACTGGTTTTAGTTGTAGAGAGTAAATCTTGCTGCAGCCCATTACTGGAAATAACTTGACAGATATGTGAGGCAGTTTATGAATGACCTTTTTGAAGTTAAATGACTGGAAAAAAAGATGTTTGGGAATATAGTTTCAAATTTCATCATCTAAATAAGCACACGTATTTGAAGCAATGAACTTCTATGGAATGAACACTAATACACACTAAAACAAGAATGCATTCCCCCATGAGAAATGCATTACTATCAAACATAAACATGACACAGGTACGTGTATGATATTGCACCTTCAACAAGCAGCATGTTTGCTTTGTGTATAAGCCAGCCCACAGACCTAAACTCGGAAAGAGGTAATTTTATTCAGGCTGGGGAATGAAGAGGGCCCTTGCCACTTGTCTGTGTGACTCACCCCCAGCTAACTCCCACAACCTGCTACAAAGGCAAGTCTGTGAGATATTTTGGCAGCATCACTCAGACAGGCTCATGTACATCACACACTTGCCACTTCTCCTCCTCCAACCAGATTTTTCCTGCGAGTGCAAATAAAGTTGACCTCATTTTAGTGCCCGTTTTCCAAACTGAACTATTTTTCCAAACATTTTAAAGAAGCCTGCCAGTTAAAGACATGGGTCTGCAACTGCAAAACAAAAACACAGAACGATGGTTTGATGGGAGGAAAGGAAGGTGATTTTGAGTCTCTTTTGGAGCAGAGAAATCCCAGGGCCTATTCAACAGCAGTAGCCCTCTGGAGAGGCCTAGACCAGCAGCAGTGCACTCCTCTCACCACCATCTTCTGTTTCTATTCTGTTCAAAAAGGAAAGCTCAGATGGAATTTGTGACAGCACCATAAACACTCTGATGGTGGCAAAGCAATGTGGTAGAAAATATAAAACCAGTTTCTGTTCGTCATGGTATTCCCTAACAGTTGCAAAAAAATAAATCAAGGAAACAGGTGGAGTAATTCAGGGAAAGACCAAAAAAAAAAAAAAAGCCCACATGAGGACTTTTTTAAATCAGAGGGAAGGTGCCACAGAGCCACTGGTGATGGCAGTAGTATAAAGCTGCTGTCTGACTGCTGTCACTCAGGGGGGGTTCTGCACATTCAAGCCAGAGCTGTTCTTTTTTTAACAGCAACCATCACTTTGTAAAATCTATGCCTGCTGCCCAGCCTGCTCTCTCCTACACCCAGGGACCACAAATGAAGGTAGTTCTAAGAAAGCTCTGCTCTGCTTCATTCACCAAGCCTCTCCTGGCTGAAACCAGGGCTTTGCTATTTAAGAGAAGCTTAAATTACATGTTCCAAAGCAGGGACTTGTAAAAAACAAGGTAGAAGATGAACTCTTGAGCAAACTTTCAGACAATGTCACCATTCTTCTTCCCTCCTGGTGTGCTTTCAAACCCATGCCTGCCCTACCCCTCTGTTTCTGGTTGAAAATGCTAGAGGAGGTTTGCATTTCCTCGCTGTCTCTTGCAACTGCCAGGATCAGTCCATCCAAGCAGCATTTGCCCAGGCAGGCCTCTGGTCACCAGCAGGGCTTAAATTTTCCATGCCACAGCTCGGGAGTGATGCAAACGAGCTGTTTCAATCCCAGCTTTGAGGCAGCATGTGGGAGCATACCAAGTAAACTGCGGGTAAAAGGTAAACTCGGAATCCAGACCTAGGAGACCAGCTCCAGCTGCACAATGTATGCGTTTGATGCAGAGGAGATGAAACTCAGTATAATTTAATGAGTTCTGCTTCGAGGTTCTGGTTTGTTTGAACCTAAATATCAAAGGGAAAGTTATAAACTGATGGAGGCTGTTTGCTTGCATGGATTAAACTAAGCAAAACCAAGCCCCTTGCAAACCAAAACCCCTCTATGCCTTTTTATGAACACTTGCAAAAGAAATGCCTATGTTTTATATTCTTTCAACACTCATCATCTGGCTCCCGATATGCATGCAAGATGCCTCCTGAAGATGTGAACTCTTCACAACGTTTATTAAGATCACCCAAGGGACTTGGGCTAACATTCTGGTAGGAATGGGCCCTGCCAGTGGTCTGCACACAGCTCTCAATGCGCAAAATCACCGTGCTGGTTGTGTGCACTGAGGTACCACATCAAGGGCGGGCAGCTCTTGTATAGGACAATTTGCAGTCATATGCCAAAAAGAGGGTGCCACCTCCTTGTTCAGAAATGAAGCATGAGACAGATATAAAGCAATGACAAGTGAGTGTCTGCTGCTTCCAACCTAAATAATGGGGAAATCCAAGAAAGGAATGGCTGAGCCCTGTACCAAACTCTGTACACTGCTGACAAAGGAATGAGCACAGCTCCCTGAAACGACCAATAAAGGTTTGTGCAGCAGTTTCTGGGTTCTGCCTGGGACATTCTGGATCTTCTGGGGATAAGCTCCAGGATCACTGGGGAACACCTGGGAACCCTGCAAGAAACTTGAGGAAGCTGCTGCCGCTAAGAGAGAACAAGGTACAGGGAACCACAAGACCATGGGCCTGAGGGAGTTCTAGCAGCTTCTAACGACCATGATCAGCTGCTCTTGATCCTGGATGCAGCTGCCTTCTAATTAGGGAGGGTCAAGCACCCCTAAGTCAGTGCTTGGGTGAGGTCTATGTAAAAGCCAGGCCCAAGGTACCACTAGATGCAGAAGTTCTGGAGGAGGCTGGGCTGAGGTGGGACTCAGTAGGGTCTGTTCCTGTGCAAGTGGTCTCAGATACGGTGGCAGCATACTATGGGGCAGTTTCTCAGCACATGCTGGAGCAGCTGCCCCTGCAAGGTTAGAGGTTTTTGTGCTGGCAGAACTCTGGATGATGGGCACAGTTCTCCAAGCCTCAGGCTGGAGGGAATGCCCAGGGCTTCTCTCAGAGACTGGGACAGATGGCCCTCTGGGCTGCAGGAGGTATGTTATTTTAGAACTGTGGTGCCAAGTGAAGAAGTTGTAGGAGGAAGTAGCTGTGCAGCATCACAGAAGTTTTTTGGGAGATGGACAGGACCTTCTCTAGAACTCAGCAGCTTGAGGAGCTTCAGGCTCCCTTTGCAGGTGGTGTCCACCCCATCACATCAAGGAAGTGAAACCCCTGGAGAAGGATGGAAGAGGGTTATTTCTGGCCTTGGAAAGGAAACCCTGCCCCACCTAGGACTTTGTAACTACAGAAGAGGTTTACCATACTTGTTCTAGAGGAGCCAGATGTGCCTTTAAGCTACCTGACAGTAAATTACCCTATGAGGTACCATTATGAAGAAATCCCCCCAAACCCTTCCTGGGAAGTGTGTTGGAGCGCTGCTCCAAAGTTCATGTATGCTTATGAACACAGTGTGGGCAGTAAACATGGTGAGAGACCTGTGTGAAGCTGAAAGACTATAGGCGTGTTGGAATCGGATGTGGTAGGATGGCTCCCATGACTTCTAATGTTGCAGTGGAGAGCTAAAAGCTCTAGGAAGATGACATGTTGCAAAGAGGACAGTGGAGCTTCCTTTGATATGAGAGAACAGCTGTAATGTGTGGAGATTTGTGTGGAGGGGTGTTGAGCCAACTGAGAGCACATGGGTGACGATTAAGAGAAAATGGATAAGGGTGACACTTGTGGGTGGATGAACAAGTGGATGAGGCCTTCTACAGACAGCTGGAAGCTGCCTCGTGTTTGCAGATGCTGGCCCTCATGAGGGACTCCAACCATCCTGATATAAGTAGGAGGGACAACACAACAGAGCACAAGTAACCCAGGAAGTTTTTGAAGTACACTGATGACACCTACCTGACTGATAAAGAAGCTAAAGAGATGTTTTGCTGGACCTCATACCCTCCTGCAAGGAGGGGTTTCTGGGGTATGTGAAAGCCAAAGGCTGTCTTGGCTGTGGTGACCATGGGATAGTGGAGTTCAGGATTCCAAGGGCAAGGAGGAAGGTAAGAAGCAAACTCACAACCCTCAGCTTTATGTGAGCAGATCCTGGACTCTTCAAACATACGCTTGGAAAAGTACTGTGGGGCAAGGCCCTGAAGGGAAAAGGGTCTCAAATGCTGGTTATTTTTCAAGAATCATCATCATATGGCTATGGAGTCTCCATCCTTGGAGATACTGAAAAGGTGTCATGACATGGTACAGGGCAACTGGTTTTGGGTGTCCCCTGTGCTTGAGCAGAGGCGGTTGGACAAGATGACCTTCAGAGGTCCCTTCCAGCCTCAACCACTCTCTGGTCTCAAGGGCTTTAGGCTTGCACAGTTGTGAGGGCTCAGCTGTTTGCCCAGAGCAGCTCATCAATTCTTCAGGCAGCAAACACTGAAAGCAGAGCAGAAAGGCTTAAGAAAAAAAAAGGGGGAAGGGAACGATGACCAAACCTGACATTATGTAATGTCTCGCTGCTGATCTCCTAAAAGCAACACATGGAGAGTATGATGCACTTCCCCCATCACCATTACTTTGTGTAAATGGACGGTAAAGAGAAGGAAGTTGCTCTGAGGAAAATAAAGCTCCCAAAGTATGAATGAGCAGTAATTTCATAAAATAGGGCCAGACGCCTGCAAGCTCCTAGAAATGAACTCTCTACATGCAAGGGCCAACAGGCATTTGGATTCTAAATCATCATGCATCACCTTTTGAGTAATATAATCCCCTGAAACCAAGTAAATGCAATGCCTCTATGTGCAAAGGCACAGAAACAGGCTTCAGCAGTGGTTCTCTTTGTCTTTCGGCAGTAGTTGGTCATTAACATAAATGAACAGCAATAAAACCAAACAAGTTTATACCCAGTTCAACACCCACATCCAAAAAACATGTTGCTACAATGGCTTGATTCCTCTTGACACCAACAAAAAAGGATGATCTGAAAGCCTAAATGCTCACCAAGCACTTTGCAGATTCTGACTGGCTTCAGGGTAAATTATCAGTGATTACAGCTAATATCAGGATACAGTGTGAGACACTAAAAAGAGACAATTATGAGGAATTACCTGCTATTGAAACAATAGATCAATTACGAGGTACAGTATAGTAGCTGCAGAGCAGCATTCTTACGCTCTGAGGGTACTGTCTCCTCCTTCTCATCAACCAGAGAGAACCCACAGTTATAAAGCTTAATTATCCTCCAGGAGCTGGTGCTTGCTGACTAATTAGCCTCTTGTTGAAACAATATGGAAAAGACGGTAATTCCAATTGTCTGCAAAAACAGGATGGCACAGATGTGGTCCTCGCTCTTCCCTAAATGCTGGTCTCTCCTGCCTAACAAGTATAAATATAAGCCTTGATAGCCTCTGTTCCAGAAAACCTAAAAAGAACAGTCCTCAACCTAAAATAAACCTATGGAAGGAAACTCTGGGAGGTGCAGGAGGCTGATAAAGAGAGACCAGTATATCTGAGGCAGCACACAGGGGCAGCTGGAGTTCTCCTTCCACTGCTCCCACTTGTGCAAAAACCCCCCTTTTCTCCTATCAGTGCAAGTATGGACACATTCGCAGCGCTTTCGAAAGTGGAGACTAAGCTGCATTTGCTGGTCATGTTAGTACAGCAGCTGCATCCTTGAAGTTTTTCAAGCTGCATGGCAGCAGTTAAACCCCAAGATTTACTGTCAAAATTGTTAGGAAGGTAAAGGTTGAAGTCTTTGCGAGCCAAGTTCTTGGCTGACAGATGACTGTAGTCAAGAGCCACCCCAGCCAAGAAACAGGATCTTGCTGTATATGGCAAAATACCACCAAAAAGGTGCAAAAGCCTCTGGCAAATGGGTTCATCCAGCACCTCCCATCATCCTGGTGAAGAAAATGTTTGATGTCTGGGCTGATGAGCAAAATGGAGCATCTGCAGTAACATGTTGTTCATGAGTGAGCTTTTAGATGAGTTTACTGCATAGCAAGTGCAAATACCCATTTTGGTTAATAAATCGGTGTTGATAATACTTGCAGTTTGCAAACATACAGGAAGGGAACATTTCAGACCATGTGTGCCTCATGCTGAGATGGGAGACACCTGAGATTTTCCTTCCACCTCAATGACTTCAACTTCTGGTTTTGGCATGTGAAAACAGCTATTGTTGTATACTGAATTATCAAAGCAACTAATCTCTATTCTCAGTGAACCAACATTCCCCTTGAAATCCACCTCTTTGATGGAAATCCGCCTGCATTTCCTGCTGCTTCATCAGAGTATCTACAACTACTTGGGTCTGTACCTCCTGTAGTGCCACAAAGTCATAGGAGCAAAGGAAGACAGCCACAGTTTGTTCCTTGACAGGTCAGGTCTGAATGCCTATTTTCAGGCAAAGCCCTTTGGGTCCCTCAACCATATTTCACTCAGTCTGGAGACAGAAGTCTTCTCCTTTACTCACATTTTGCTTGGACAACAGAGTCAAAGGGTGACCACTGTGTGGTGGTCACAATATGATGTCTAGTTTTCCTGCAGCAGGCTATGGAGCAGCATAAAATTAACTGTAAATTGTGTGTGTATCCATCCACCCAGGTCAGATGTATAATTTACATCAGCATGACAGTTGCACCAAATCTTATTTCCTAAAAAAAGTGTCATGTAAAAACACAAAGATTAAACACATGAATGTAAATGCTTCCAAAAAGCCAGTTCAGCATGAGGTCAAGATTAATTACAGCTTTAACCAGTGCATTGCTGCAGGTGTGCAAAATAAAGCACCTTCCACACAGGCCCTGGGGAATGGCAAGCTGCAGCACAGGAACATTGCTCACGTTCTCATTTGCTGCCTGCATGATGTAAGCTAAGAATTAGGTGAGGCTAGAAAAGTTGAGAAGGGAAAATGTAAGACAGAGTAGTTATAGGGGAGATGCTCAAAGCTGTAAAAAGCTGAACACTTGGGTTCACTTACTGACTTGAAAAGTTTCTCCCACAGCAATGGTACAAGCAAAGGTAGCAGAATCGAACAGCCTTGTACTGAGACTGAAGTATATTTAAACTGAAATATCTGCAAATATTATGACAATCCAAAAATAAAAAATAATATATTTTAGGAAGAAAATTATTAAAGTGCTAATTTAAGATGGCAGACAGATAGCCCTGCATACTGTGTTGCCCTGGAAGACATAGATCCTGACACCTGACTTGTCCGTTCCTTCAAAGTTATCCTAAAGCCTCTAAGATGTAGAGATAAGGACCACTGAGTTAAAGCAGTACCTGAAGCAACCCAAGCTCCCCTGTACCAGCTGGCTGTGCAGAAGAGCCCAGAAGGAACAGCTGCACAGCCAGCCTTAATGAGCCACACAGCTGGCCTGGGAGTCTGGCAGGGCCACATTGGGGTGACTTTTACCAGGGCCCTGTGAGGCTCAGGCTGCTCTCTCCAAGTAGCCTGCACCCAGCAAACCTTGGGCTGTGTTGAGGTGTGTCAATGCCCTCAAGTGTGTCCAGAAACGGATGCTGACAGCGAGACCGGAGCAGAAATGCCCTGTGGGAACACTGCTCTGCTCATCAACAGCAGTTTTCATCAACACTGGCTGCAGCCCCGTGACACCCTGAATGTGAAACACTGGGAGAGCCCAGCCCCAGCTGGCGTCCACCAAGCCAGATCTTTTGTAGAGAGGATCCTGACTGAGCAAGGCTCTTTTCATGCAGTGACAAAAAGACAGAGGCAATCTCAGAGTATTTTTAAAATAAGGACCTGGAGTAAACAAAGCACAGGACTTGGTAAGAATACAGAACAGATGCAGTGAAAGAGGCATCTAAAATCAGTTCTCCCATATCAAACTCTACACAAGCTCTTAAATCAGGGTGAAGGATAATCAGAAGTATACATATATATATATACATGTACCATGTGAAAGTTCAATTCCTGCTGCTGGGGAAAAGCCAAAAGATCGGCTTCCCGCATCCCACACCAAGGTCTGTGCAAGCACAAATGAGAGCTAGTGGTCCCCCAGCTCTCCAAGCCAGCCAAACTACTTTAAAACAAAACCTGAATCATTTGCAGGGATCCAAAACCAAACCCTTGACACAAGAAAAAGATTATGTGATTTGCTTTTTGAGAGACAAACTACTCCCTATCCTCACCTTGTAAAACCTGGGCTGTACATGTGATCCCCGAGCTTTAAATTGGGGTTAAATATTTAATAAAAATAACTCTCCCGTGTAGAGGCTCTTGCAGCACACCATGGAAATAATGTTTTGGGAGAGTGCAGATGCTGGTGCCAAAAAGTTCTTTAAAATTCAGGCTCGAAACAGTCCGCCTTCTAACGCACTGATTTTTAAGAGTGGGAAAACGCAGGATCGACCCTTTTTCCTTCTTTCACAGGGTGGAAAGGGGAGGATGAGGGAACAGTTTTTTCTGTGTTCAAGTTTGCAGGAGGATTTTTTTGCAAGTCTGCTTTGTACCACCCGCATGAAACAACCGGCGGTAACCTCGCTCCTCTAATTTCACCCCTTTGGCGATAATTAATCGAACACAACGCCACTCTTCTTTCACGGAAACTTCTTCCACGGCAGATGGGGAGGGCAGAGAGGGATTTACGATCTCTGCGAACCAAGTGCACAAAGACAAGAGAACAAAAAAACTAACTGCGTGCGCCAGGAAGAGCTACCGGAGACACTGATGGGGAGGGGAGAGCACGGCGGGCATTGCACACCCGCGGGCAACACATACACAATGCACCGTTCGTGCAATGCACACACGCTTTGCACTCACTTGCGCGCTGCACATACACACAACGGCGCCTTGCACGCTCGACCCCGCAAAGGGGAGCCCCCAGCCTCCCCCCCCCCCCCCTTTCGCTCCCGCCCCTCGGCTCACCTCCCCTGCGCGACGGCGCGGTGCCCGGCGGGGCCCGGCCATCAGCACCCCATGATGGGGCGACGGCGGCGGGGCTCCTCCGCGGCGCTTCAGCACCGTGCGGGCCCCATGGCCGGGGCGGCGGCGGCCGGCGGGTTCATGTCGCCATGGCGGGGCCGCGGCGACGGGGGAAGGAGTAGGGGAAGAAGGGAGAGGCGGGCCGCCGCCGCCGCCGAGCGGGAGGGGAAGGGAAAGGGGGGTTAAAATAAAATAAAATTAAAATTAAAAGGGAAGGGGGGGGGGGAGCGAGAGGCAGCCCGCAGCCAGCCGCTTCCCGGGGGGAGAAGGGGAAGGAAAGAAGGGCCGGCGGGGCCGCCTCCCCTCAGCCCATCCCCGCCTCCCGCCTTCAGCACCACTGGGCGGGAGGGTGGTGCCCCATGCCGGTGGGCTCCGTTCGGACGCCCCCAGTCCCCATCCACGGTCCTCCACCGCCCGCGGGCGAGGGGAGGGGATGGAAGCAGAGGGGACTCTCTTCCCTCTGGCCTTCCGGCGGAAGGATCGCGCGGAGGTAGCACGGCAAGAACCCGTGCTGCGGCCTGCCTGCGCGGGTGGGGGCCGGGTTGAGGTCGCCGTGTGGTACTGAGGCGGTGCTGGGGGGATTCCAGTGGCTCTCAACCCCGAGTGCCAGTGTGGCGGAGCCGTGGTGCCGTGCCCGGCTGGTGGCCGCTGTCAGTGCCGCGCTCCAAAGCCCTTTACCCTGCTAGCGGGGGGTGGGCGCTCGGGGCTCCCGTCTGCCCCTTCTAGCAGCCCCGGATTCGAGGGAGGCTTAAATTCGCCCCCTCAGCGACACTGGCAGCAGGCAAGTGAAAGCTTTGAGGTTTCGTTTAAAACACTTTCAAGCAAAGGCGTTAATTTACAGACATCTCCTTGTGCGGACGCGCAGTGAAGGGTCAAGTTCTCGCTGCTTTTATGTCAGTACCGAGTCTCCCGGCCTGCGTTTGCTAGGAAACAGCTTCCTGTCGCCTCTAGAGTTACCTTATTTTAGCACTGTGCAAGATGCAAACAGGAATTTACCCTTTATTTGCTTTGTTTAACTAGTCTTTTCCCCAGCACAAAGGCCTGCAGGAGGGATTCATTCAACATCTTTTTTCTTCTTTCCAGAGGGCCCAGTCTGGCGGTCCCACTGACACAGGTGACCCCAAATACCAGGGAAGCTGAAATGTCTTCTCAAACTCCATTTATTCCTTTTGACCTCTCACCTTAAGAACTGGACAGCTAAACTTGTGAGCGTTCAAATCTTTTGTAATATAAGGTTTCTTTTTTTTTTTTCTTAATCTTTTCCTTCCCAGAAGGAGATGGGGGTGTGTTATAATACTGTGCAGTAAAGACCAGGAACAGAATGAATGTTTTGCATGAAAATCCTGGCACTGCGAAGATGAGTGGCAAAACCTTGCTATACCACCAGAGGTTGAAATTAACAGATAAAAGCAAGAGGTTCAGAGCAAAGGCAATTCATTTTCTTTAAACTCTTTCCAGTATCTGTAGTTATTAGCTGTTCAGACAGCACACAAAGGAGGATTTCCTCTAGAGATAATAAGCACAGTGACATAAATCAAGCGTAGAGAGAGCATAGATTTTTTTTTCCCTATTTATTTCCTGACAAATTAACTCTGAACCAGTCTGCTAAAATTTCATGTGCCATAAGGTTTTTTAACCCTTTCTCTCTCATTAATTCTCAGGCCATGCTTATAAGACTTAAAGGAAAAGCTATTTTGCAGCAGCAGCCAAACTCCTTTGTGCACAGGGTGAACTGCTCTTCAAATCTAAGCTTGTGGTGTGCTGCTCCCTTCCATTTCTCTTCCTTTTTATCTTGAAATATGGTGTGTCTTTTAGAACTAAGAAATTGCAAAGAAGGGCGAGTCCCACTGAATTTTATCTAGCTTTCACAATGTCATTCTAATTCTTCTGGGTCTTGGTGTTTAAGGAAGACTGTAAAGTTGTTGAGGTTTTCCAAAATCGGTTGTCCCACTGGTTGTTTGTGGCAGTGATCAATGAAGATAATTGAGCTGATGTAATTAGCTGGGAAATTCTTCCTGGAGGTCTGACCAACGCTGTCCCAAAACTGTTCCACTCATGGAGTTTCAGCGCTTCTTGTATATTCTATTTGCTGGAGGGATTTCCATCAGGGCCCTTCCCAGAACATTCCACATGTCAGCGCTGGGAGCCTGAGGCAGTGCAGCACATCCTCAGACCAGTAGACTGGAATTGATGGCTTGGCAGGAACCCCTAGTGCTAACATACCACAACAGAGTTCCTTTTATTCTTCTTGTGCTGAATATGCCCTCAGCTGGATGGGTACAATTACAGTCCTTTGTCCTCTGTAATGGTAGGAGGGGACAGTTGGGGTGGCACCCAGCTGAATTGAAAGAAGCATGATAAACTAGTCAGCTACTGGATGGATACTCCTCCTCAAGGAAATCCTGGAGGCTGAGGAGCAAGTCACCTGGCACAGGCGGGACCTCAGAGCAGGTCACCCTAGCAGGGTGGTCAGCAGGAGGGAAGGTCTCCCAGGACCACTTCAGGCCTCTGTTACGAGGTGGCCTCGGTCTGGGAATGACCTCCTAGTGGTCAACATAGCAGCAGAATTGTACATATGCCAAGAAGACACCACATGTGCTGAGCAAGCAGTATGCTTTGGTGGCAGGGAGAAGCCCCTGTTCATCCCTGGGGGAGGGTGGGGGTGGGGAGTGAAATGAAGCATATCTATTTTAAAGAGACTTGACAAGACAGCTGTGTTGTCACAGACAGCAGGTACAGTGGACTCACTGTCCAGCTGTGCAGCAGCAATGTGGGTTGCTGTGGTTACAGCAAAATGAAACGTGCCAGCCTGGCTCTCAGCACAGTGTGAAAGCGTGCAAGTGGCCACTGCCTTAATGAAGGCTTGGCTCTAGAGAAGTGGCAGTCCAGTAAATATTAGACCAAGGACAGATCCACATTAATGGAAACAAGAAAATCCCACATATAAGGCATGTGTAGTACCTGTGTCTCAGCTTATGTAATGCCTGATTTTTCTACCAATGAGTGGAGGGAAAGAAGAGATGCTACAGGATTCACAGCCAAATCCCAGGATGTTGAAAAGGGAAGGACATGGACCTTTGCAGCAGACATTTCTATCTGTGCTGTTCAAACACCCTTCAGAGGGAAAAACAGATGTTCTTGTGGTTTGGCTCTGTGTTCTGTTTTGGAGACCTAAGTGCTATTCACTGTGTGACTTTTGACCAGTCAGTTAAACCCATAGATGCAAAGGTTAATACTAATTTTCATATCCACCCAACTTCTGTACACACGAAGACCAGCACAGGAAAGCAGGCTCAATGAGTTCACATAGGTATGTAGGCAGCAACTTCAAAACAAGGATGAATTTACCATTGTGTCAGGTTGTTGTGGGGCTAAATTAAAATATTTTGTAAAGCATTTGAATATCCTGAGGGGCTAGAGACATGCAAACCTTTAATAATAATGCTGTTTGGCTTCAGCTTGTCAAGGATAGTGTAGTGTGGCAGAGTAAGTCTTGTTATTTCTGTGTTTGTGTTTTGACTCCAACCGTTATAGTATGTAGCTTGTCTACATTTCTTGCTAACCTCAGATCTTTAAAATAGCAAGCAAGTTTTGACCAGACCAGAAAAGGCAGTGTTGATGTTGGTTTAAAGAACAAGCCAAACTGATCTCAGGCATAAAATTCTTTGAGCAGCAGAGTTCTCATTAGAAGTCATGTTCCTCATGAAAGGGGAAGGGCCTGAAGCATCCATGGGCAGGCTGAGCTTGCAGGTAGAGGAAACCCTCACAGAAGTATCTGAGTGCTCATCAAAGCAATGAGAAGAGAGATGTCTGCTGATAGCACTGAAGAAATGTTCTACTGAGGCTTACTCAGGGCTTGGAAAGACTTCCCTTCTTCAAGGGAACTCCTTTTTTCGAAGACTGGAATGAACATTCTGCAAACAAGGATACACTCTGTTTTCTTTGTCTAGAGGCACAGTTTGCAAAACACTATTGTGGAACATTGGGAAGACCAGCAGAAGGAAACAAGGAAAACCCTAAAAAAAAAAAACCCAGTTGATGCTGAAATTACCTGACAAGGCTTTGCACAACTTTCTGGGAGTAAGTGCTCATCAAATAAAATTCATCAGCATATCAGAACTCTCAAAGAGAAATTAAATGGGTTTGAACTTAAGAACTTTAAGTTCAAGTTTAAACAGGAGAGATTCAGGTTACATATAAGGAATAAATTCTTCCCTGTGAGAGTGGTGAGGCCCTGGCACAGGTTGGCCAGAGAAGCTGTGGCTGCCCCATCCCTGGCAGTGTTCAAGGCCAGGTTGGACAGGGCTTAGAGAAGCCTGGTCTAGTGGAAGGTGTCCCTGCCCATGGCAGGGAGTTGGAACTAGATGAGCTTTAAGGTCCCTTCCAACCCAAACCAGTCTGGGATTCTATGACTGAACTGTCTTTGACCTTTGTGAAAACTGAACTGTCCAAAATCACTCATTATTTTTTCAAATCTTACCCTTTCTGTGCCATAAATTAATCAATGTAATGGTAATTTTCCAAATAGAGTGGAAGTCAGTACATATAAATGATAAGACACTTCTACCTTTTAAGTACATTAGCTATGCTTGCTCTTACTGTCATGAAGAATTGCCCTTTGAAAAAAAAAAAATAAAACTCTACTGTTCCTGAAGTATGTGGTAAAGGAAAAAAAGAAACTAGATGCAGGCTTCTTAATTTCTTTCAGCTCCAAATGTAGATTTCCACTGCAGCTGGACAGACCATCCCTGGCTTCAGTTTCACAAGCAGAATTCAGCTGTTCCATGCATGAAACTGAAGCTAAATTGTTGTCTTGGCATGGAATAAGAAGAAGCATCTGCCTGGTCAGAGAGCCTAGCAGCAAGCAAGTGCCCTTTCCAAAGTACTCTGCCTTGGTTTACTTTTTCCAAAACAGAGGAGGAAAAAAGCAACATAAATTCTCTGTCCCAATACTTGTCAGCTTGAGGAAGAAAAAAAACCCCAAACAAACCAACAAATGAAATAGTTTCCACCGAAAGTGTCTGAGATACCTAAACCCATTTTTTAATAAAAATGGTAGTAGAGAGAGCAGCCATGGCTACAGGTAGCCTGCACAGTCAACACATTGTGTAATTGTGCAATCTGTTCTGCCTCTTTTAAATCAATTATCAGTTTTTGTGCTCTCTCTTATCAGAAGCTATCACCTGTCATGCAGGGAGAGGCACTCTCAGGTATGTAGCCAGTTGGTTTTCATTGCAGGTCCGCAGACTGTGTGTTAAAAGAAGTCTGTTGACAGCAGAAATCATTGTAAACTGAATCACAGGAATGCCAGATCCAGTTTAACATCTCCATGGCTTCTTTGGACTTCATAGCTGTTACCACGCTGCCTTCTGTCAGTTTCTCACAACTCCTTCCTAACAGCAGGAATTGAAAATACTTCCTAGGAAAATAAACCCTTCTATCTGAGCTGAAGAAGATTCTCTTACTATCTGTTCCCATCACAGAGCTTCTTGAAATGCCAAGATACATTTCTGCTTTCAACCAGAACAGTGAAATACATGCTTACATTTAGCAAATGAAGTATCTCTTTAACAGCTGGCGATTAATTTGGAAAGAACAATTGTGGGTGTTAAATAAACCTTTTTACCTGATTTATTTTTACTAAAGAAATGGCCCCACAATGTGATTTTCTCAACCAGAACAGATATTTTCAGTGGTTTACTTTACTATTTGGAAAACCTTCTCATCTATTATTTCAAATCTATTCCATTTAACTTGGTAATGGTAAAACCTCCAGACTGTGTCACTCACCCTAGGGATCACACCTGTAAATCAGTCCTTCTTCCTAGGAAGAAGATGAATAGTGAGACACGCATGTTGCAAGATGTGAGAAGGCCAGCAGCAGACAGGAATATATCTACAGCATTTCCAATTTTCCCCTTTTAGCATTTCCAAATTTAGCCTTTTAAAATTTTCAATTTTACCCATTCACACTTTTAGTATGGGCAGTGTGAATGATATGGTGGAACAGCTAGCTGATAGCAATATTTCATGCGCATTTCTCATTAATTTTGTTTCATATCTATGATCTTCAAGCCTGAATCCAAATTACTATAGGAAAAAAAATTCCTTTTAGTTTAACTGTCTGCATCCAAACCTTTTTGATCTGCCCTTCCAAAGGATAAAATGGTGCCCAGCTTTAAAAAAAACTATTTTCAATAGTCATCATCTGCCATTGAGTTTAATTCTTGTATAATTTGATTTGAAGAGATGTGTTTTCTTGAATCACTTTCTGAATTACAATATAATTTCTTGTGGCCTTTCTAATAGTGCTAGAAGCAAAACTGAGTGGTAATACATCAGTACAGGAGAAGCAGAAAACTACCTACTGCACAGTCCAAGATCAATAAGTAAATGGGCATTATAAATGCAAAAGTGTTAACTTAGTCATAAAATAGAAGGATAACTGAAGTTGGAAGGGACCCTCAAAGGTTTTCTAAGCCAAACTTCTTACCAGAGCAGGGGTAATTTTAAAGTTAACTGAGGTTGAATGGTTTTCCATGTTGCATGTAACAAAGACAATGGGTAAGTGCGTGGGGATGGACATCAAGGTAAATCAAGGCAACAACAGCTGTGTACTCCTAAGCATACCTGCTCGGCTAAAGCAATTTTCTTCAGGAAAGGAGAAACATGTAACAGTACCTCAAAAATTCATTCTCTCTGGCTCATTTAATACATTGAATATATTTTTCCCTTCCAGAACTTAGAAATTTATTTCTTTTCTCCATGTGACTACTTAAAGGCAGTTCATGTTAATTACCTGACTGTGGTTATACTTCAATGTAGACATCATCCTCATCTACAATTGTGTATTTTATGTCCTGAAGAGTATTGGCATTGGAGGAGTTTATAATCTTGAAAAATGCATGGTGTTTCTGTGCCACTTGCATACCTGCCTTTTAAATGGCTAATGTGCTGCCCAGTAATATCATGACTTGCATTTTTTTGTGTGGATCAGGATCATGTTCGCTTATGCTCTTTTGGACAGAAGAAAGGTTGTTGATGTTACGGAAGAGACATCCATTCCTGCTTGCTAAAAATCACCTGCCACCTCAGCTGGATACATCTGTCTCTGTTTCCTGTCCTCGCTCCAAATCCTTGCTACTGGGGCCTTGCTTTTCTTCCACGGAAGGAGATGGGAGCTTTGCCACAACTGCAGTGACAGCAGTAGGACAGCAGACACAGATTAGGCAAGGTGTTGGAGGATTTTCTGCACATTCTGTAAGTGTTTAGGGAATTGTGTGATACATGATCCTAAAGATGAGGTTAGGCAGTTGGAACTTTTGAGTTAGACCCAGATATTTCCAGACAGGCAAAGCTGCCTTCTGACTGTACATCTAAATTATTTCTTCTGGCAAATATCAGGAATATGTTAGTGAAATGTGCCTGGATATAGTAGCTTAAGATAGAGCTATGCTGGAAATGTTCCTGCAGCTGTTCCTTGGAAAACATCTGTGCTACTGTGCATGGAAATTTGTACATCTCTGTTCATGCTAGTACAGAGCAATTAATCTTGTGAAACAAAGTATAAATTATTATTGGGAAATATGAGAAGGACATTATGCACCAGTGGACATTAGATGACTAAAGGTAGTTACCATTTAGAAACAAAGAGAAAAAATTGAATATTCCATTTCTGGCATAGGAAATAGAGGAAGATTGGCAGACTCTACAAGACTTCCAGAACTCTGATTGCTAGTTATTTGTGTAAGAATAACCAATCCACTGAATTTCACCCCTAGGGAGGAGAGAAATTTTTTACACTTACATTTGGAGAAAACCTTCCATCTGTGATAATTTGTGACAGTCTGTATTTGTATAGTCTGATAAAGGGAAGAATATAGAGGTTGGCATGATTTCTTATTTACAGATAATGGTTACGCTGTGCAAAGTGGAAAAGGCATTGCTCAGGAGAACTCAATTTTAGCAAAAGACATACAAAGAGGGTAACTTAAGAAAACTTGGGAAGGTACAGAGAGATGTATTTTGTTCACAGCAAGTTAGATAACGAAGGGATTTTTGATTTCTTGAGGCTTTCAACTAAAGTTTGGGTTATTAGAAGGTGTGCTTATTGAAATGTAATGGCCTGTTGTATTCAAGAACTCAGTCTCAATAATCTGAAAAGCGAGTGTGTAAGGAATTCAGAGCAGCATGGTGAGGAATGGGGGGGTGGGGGTGGGAGATATCTGACTGCAGGCCAGTAATTTGTCACAGACTGCTCCTGAGGCAGGATTGCTGCTAAGAGCTGATGAGGCATAAGTTGAATGTGTGACCTGTCATGTCATCTCCCAACAGCTAGGGATGATCTTTGTGGTACAGAACATACATACTTGGCCATTTTACCTGTTTTCTTTCATGATAATGATAAATGCATTGCATTGCATGATGAAAAAACAGAAATCAAGATGGAAGTATCTTCCTGTTGTGTGGATCCTTTCTGCAAAGGGTCTTCTGGTCTCTTGGTGTTTAATCCAAATTATATAAAATGGATTTGCACCCTGTTAAATCTGAAAATAAATTTAAAATAACCATTCATAGTCCTCATAACTGAATGCCTCCTAGAAAATCATTTTACTCCACAGCTGCCTGGTTTTACAGTCAGAAAGGTGACTGCTCTTTTTTTCTTGGTTTAACTTTTAATGACTAATTTAAATTCCATTTATGCAAAATCCCTATGATTTTAAAAATGCCTTCTGAAAACTATGCACAACTACTTTTCAAAAACATACTTCAAAAAGCCTTAAGTGCAACATTGCCTAGAATTATCTTGTCAATTAAATAAAAGAACACACTTGAAATAAGTGACAAAAATATACAGTGGATGAAATGCACCTTCCAGTAACAAATTATTATTAAAGGAGACCTTTAAGCAAACTGCTAGTTATGTGGTCATGCTTAGAAAAGCACAAGGTTATTGAAACATACAGCTCCCTTTCAAGACAATTTAACTTGCACTGAAGGCAAATTATTGCCATAAAAGCACTGAAGCATGTTGCTCAGGCATTTGGTGCAATTCTTTCAGCTTCTAAAAGGTTACCCTCGCTGCATGAAGATGTCAGTGGGATCAGAATTGAGCCTACATCTTCAGCTGCCATCTTCCTACAGAAAAATTACATATTAATCTGATATTATTATCAAAAAAGATGGGAAGCAGTATTTTAATAGACTTGAAGATGTAATATAGATTTCTAACAATAGTTATAATGGAAACCAGTGAGACTGAGCCGGCTGACAAAGGAGCTGCAAGAGGACTAATACAGAGGACACCTAAACCCACCCAGCACAGAAATCATTAATAATAATTGTATTCACTGGGTAAGTTATGAAATGTGTCACAGATTTGGAGTCTTTCCTGGTTCTTTCTTTTTCTCGCTGCATGGAGAGTGGAATTTGAACGAGGTGGAGCCACAACAACCTGTGGGCAACAAAACTGCAGTATTCTTGACGTGGCGCTGGTAAAGTCATCCACCAATGCCTTCCCCTTCTCAATGTCTTTATGTGAGGGTTTGCACTGGTGGGGCTGTGTTTTCCTCTCCCTCTTATGCTGCAGCCATGTCAGGGGCTGCAAAATGAGATATGATGATGATACAGCAGTAGGATAATTTGGACACTGTGCTGGCAGGCTTGGCAGTTAGCTCCTCAACACCACTCAGCCTCTTCAGCTCTGCCTAGAAAATGGTCTTCATGAAAACACAGGCAGAGAATCAGGCTCACCAAATTCACTCTCCAGCCATTTCCTCACGTTCTGTCAGTTTTGGGGATTGTGGATATCTGTGGTTACCAACATACTGTATGTGGGCCTACTCAGGGCCATGAAATAATAGACAGGGGCCTATTCACAGTGTTATTTCTGAAACAAAATCCTTTTGCATCTCTGAAAATTCTCCGTGAAGACTTGGAATTTCCTTCACAAATCAAGCAATGGAGTTCTTAGCTACATTTTACAAGTTTTATGCTAGCTACTGTACAGGGAGTAATAACATTTTCTAGGAAAGATCTGTTGCCCAGTAGACTTTTTGATATCTCTCTTCTAGCAACCTCATGATGCGAATCACAAGTTAGGTTTCTCTGTTTTCAGAGGGGAATTTGTTTCTCTGTTGTCAGAGACGTTGAGAAATGCCTTCTGAGACGGTTTAATGTCAAAAGAATCGCTGATGAAACCAGATGAAATGGGTGGGATTGAGAAGACTGCATTAAAAGAGCATAAATGGGGTGAAAACAGACCAAATATTAATTGAGGCAGTGAAAATGGAGGTATGAAGTAGTCCCCTCCAGCACTTCGCAATGACATTTCATCTCCTCTGGAAGTCTCGTGCTGCTCCTTTGGTGGTTTGCTGTAGTTTGCCTTCTTTATAGGAGGAAGTGTTGTCATTTAAGTTACACAGATGCACTTCCTCTTGTCTCGGGACTTTGATGAAGCTGTGCTGGTAGAGGGGTACTTACACCAATGTAACGATAAAAATATGGTAGCATCTTTTTTTCTTTTTTTAGTAAACAAGGTATGTGTATTGCAGTCTGTATCAAACCGATGAGGTTTCCATTGATTTGTGTTTGGTTCTTGTTGGCTCAAAATATGTTCTGCTAAGTTTCCTGAGCCAGCAAGTGGGGTTTCTTTTTTTCTGCACTCTCCCTTCCCAATTTAAACAGCTATTTTAAACTGGAGGTGTGGCCACTGAGACAGACACACACGTGCTGTCATTGCTGGCCTTGACATTTGTTCTGTTGCCAATTAACCTTTTCCTCCAATACCAACCTCCTGTTTACATTAACCCTCGATCAACAAGCCTTGTTCTCCTTCTGTCTTTTAGGAAGCGTGTCATAAATTGCAACAAATTCATTTATTTATGGATTCTGAACTTGACCAACTTCCATGAGCACAAGGTGAGAAGTGTGAAATCATACTGCTCCGTACCGAGGACAGGCACTGTACCTGTGGTAAGTCTTACACCTACTCCTACTAGAGGATCAAATGCCACTGTCCTTTAGGGGCCTCTCTCAGGAGACCAAGGTTTAAATTCTGGCAGATTTATGAATCATTTCATCTCCCAGATTTGTTCCCTCACAGAGGGCCTGGTGAGGAGAAGCCTCAGCAAAGATTTCAGTTTGGATAGCTTTTTAACATCAGGCACTGGTCCCACTACTTGAAAAAGGAACGCAATCTGCAAAATATTTCCCAGATACACATGTGTGTGCATATATATACACATACTTACGTAGCCTTTCTAATAGGTAAATCTCTGTATAAAACCAAAATGTACACACCAAGGTCATTCTACTTACTTAAAGAACCTACTTTACCCCCCTTGATGAAACAGAGAAACCCCAACTGTCAAATCATCCAATTTAATTAATTAGATTTAATTAATTAGATTTTTTTTTTTTTCCCATATGATACCTTTTAAGGAGTTACAAAAGAATAAGCAGCTCTGAAGGGCGAAAGGATCCTAGGACAAATCTCATTTAATGTGGGCTCTCTTGGAGTTTGATCCTTCACCAATATTCTCAAATGAGCTTGAATTATGTTTGAAGAAAGTGGTAATTCATGCCATGAGCTGTCCTCTCTTCCATCACTGCAGAAAACAAGGATGTTGGCCAAACCAGACATGTTTTCGTCCCCCAGCATCAGGTGTGGTGCCCCTAATCATCATGTAGCAACAGTTTAGTCATATAGGGAGAGAAACAGTCACAACTCTCTGACTTCTGCCTCCCACTTTTCAGCACTGCAGCTCTCCTAGTGCTGCTGTCCTCCATGCCAGGATAATGGGATAGCAGCAGGGTACTTCGATTAATTAATGGTTGTAAAGTTCATGGAGCTCTTTGGTTAAAGGGTTCAGGGAAAGGATTGTTCTAACTGACCCCTGTGGTTATTACCTGGGTGTCTGTCCAATTGCTGAGTGGGATGGCTACGTGTGTCTAGAGTGTTAATTGCCAACTGTCCTTTAATCATGAAGGTTTGTAATCCTATTTCATATTGGAAATCCACATGCCACAAGGCCAAATTAACGTGTCTGATATCATCACCTGCTAGTCAATACACAGTTCTTACCCATCCATAACTATTCCCAGTGAATTGCTGGGCAGACTTGCCAGGACAAATTCTGCCAATTGATACTGGAAGACAGTTTAGCAAGGACAGATAAAATAATACCTATTTAATCTGATGGCATTGGAATGTCTCACATCACAAGAAATATCTTTTCTTTAGTTTAAAAGTTGTTTGCAGAAGTTAAGACTTCAGTTATTAGGATCCCAAAATATTTCGGATGGGGTTTCCTCCAGTTTTAATTCCTTTTTTTGCTGCTGTTTCCCACCAGCCTTCTGGTTCACTGTAACTGAAGAATTCCCCTCTCAAAGGCTGCTTGAGTGCTGCAGCATCTATAGCTAAGGAATGTACAACTGAATTTTCACTTACTGCATCTTTAGGTCCAAAAGAATGTCAAGAAGGAATTGCTATTCTGTAAAGCACATCGTGTTACAGAATAGATAAACCATCTTTTCTCATTATACTGGAAATACTTCTCATTTTTCTCCCCACATACACACTTCCCTCAATCACAAATAAATGCTGTATTGAAAGAAAATTATTCCTTGTATAAGTAAAAAAGCCCAAACCCAAACAAACAAAACTAAACCAGATTTTATTTCAAGGCCTTACCACAACTCCTCCTTTGCCCACAACACTTGATTGTCCTGCCAGGTCTGGACAGCACTGGGAGCAGACTCATTTTCCCTGTTTATAATCCCGAAGCTGATAATCCAGCACTTACAGCAAGGATCCTTGGGCTTTGGAGGTTTCTTTTTTCTTGATCCTCCTCAGCTCTTTGCAACAAATCAGTGAACTGCAGACGAACAAAGATGCAGCAGGGATCCTTCTCTCCTAAATGTTGTAAATGAGCCCTTCTGTTGCAAGATTGTTGAGTCCATGCTCTTATAACAGATTTCACCTCCTCAAATTATATGAATGATATTTTTTGCAGTGTTCTATTAATTTGAAGTCAGTAAAGGGAAAGGAATATCTGTGTTGACATAGAAATCTGCATTGGCATTTTTAGCATTGTTGTGCTGTGTGTGTTTACAAAATGAACCTTTTTTGGCCTTTTAGGTAAATTGAAACATACGTTTCACTATGTGGCTCGACACAGCGGTCAGAGGAGGAAGAACATCCATACTCTACCTCTGTCATGGCAAGATACACTTCAGAACATGGAAGGAAGAAAAAACAGTAAGAGAGACTGGAGCTCTAAGCCTCATACTGTAAACATCACCTAGATGATGCTGTGGCAAGTAATCAATTTGAAGTCAGCTCCATTAACAGTAATCATTGGTGTTCAGACTGCAGCAGATCCACACCTTGTACTTCAGGGCCTAAAGCTACAGGAGTGCTGGCCTGCATCAGGAATATCCCAAGGAATAGTTGTACATATTTATGGGAATTTAAGAGCGCTTGTCTTCAAAATAAACTTGAGGAAATTGTTGCCTGTCATCACTGGCATTGCAGACAGGAACCGTGCCTAGAAATAGATTGGCATAGCAACATTGCTGACTGTCTTGTAGGGAACGTGGCTTATTTTTCCCGGCTGCAACATTTAATAAACATTTTCTGTTTATTGAAACTGCAGAACCTCATTAGATCAAACTGAATGCTAATCTGCTTGAGTCGGCATCACTGACTTTTGTCTCCAGTGTATACACATCACGAGTCACTGTGGTTTCGTTAGTTTTGTCCTGTGACATTTGTTCCTTTGTGTTTCTCCAGAGAAAATAGATCACGGAATGCATTGAAACAGCCACGCAAATCCTCCAGACGATGATTTATTTTGCGAGATCCTGTTTTATCTCATCATTAGGGCCTTGGTAAGCTTGAGAAGCCCTCTGATGCAGCCCCCGACTGGTTGATAGGCACAGCTGCCAGCCCTTCTCCTCGGAGCCATCTTTTACCTGAGGTGTCAGACCTTGGATTCACACTCCACACGAATGGACTGCAACTGTAGAGAAGTTTAGAAGCAAATATCCTAAACACTATGAAACACCAGACTGTAAATAAATCTCTTGGCTTGAAGGAGAGCTTTTAAATCCAGACAGGCTTTTTGAACCTCATAGAAACAGAGTAAGTGTCCCACAGAGACGCACCCAGGAGCGGAGCTGTCTCAGCTCAACTCCCCCAAGCCCCGGGGCAGCAGCTCAGCATTTGCCGCTATCCTCTATTACAGCGCAGGGGAGCCGTGGGGACGGGAGGTGTCTGACGGCGGCCATCGCCGAAGCTCCAAGCGGCAGTGGGACCCCTGCCGTCACACACACCCATCCACCCGCCCCAGCCCCGTTCTGTCGGGGTCGCTAAGGCCCCGAGCTGTAGGAGGGGCAGAGACGGCCAATCCGAAGAGACTCAACCTCAGTCGGCGGCCAATCGCGGCCGGTAAACAACACACCCCGGGTGGGTGGGGAAGGGGCGGGGCGAAGCTGCGCTACCGGCCAATCAGCGGCGGGGCAGCCCGCGGACCAATCAGGATGGGGAAGGGTTTGGGCGGACTTTTTTAAACGGGTGCCGCGCTTGGTCCCTTTAAAGGAGTGATGTGTCTGTCTCTTTTTCCCTCCGCCGAGATTTAGCGCTCCCACCGGAGCAGCGCGGTCTCGCCCCGCTTCTCATGGAGAGTGAGGGCTGATGGATATTTCCGATGTTCTCTGGTCCTCCGGATCCTGTCTGGGCAAGCCTAGGGGGAGCGGCTGCGGGCGGACTATTTTACTTCCCGGCGGCGGCTCACTGGCCGGGCCTCTCCGAGAGCGCTTCGCGCGGGGCCATCTGCGGGCCGCCAGGACAAAAACAAGGGGGCGGGGCCCCCCGCCGCCTCCATTTTGATGCGGGGTTGGGGCAGTGGTTGCGGGTCGGGGATGGTGTCTTTCCCTTGGGCAGCGTCGTGATCCCGCTTGAATGCGGGGCCAGCGGCGGGGGCGACCCGCGTCGGTGCGGTGACGGGAGCCGGGCTCGCCTCCGCCTCCCCGCCGCGGAGCAAGCGAGCGGTGAGGGCCGCGGGGGGGGGCCCGGTGCCCCCTTATCACTGCCTCTGGTGAGTGTGGCTGTAGGGCTGGGCTGCCCCTTCTTTGAGACGGCCGGTCCTGTCCTTTTGTTCGTCTCCCCGCTGCTGTGGGGCTCCCCGGTGATGAGGCTCCCTTTGTCTGGGGGGGGGATGGTGGGGAGGTGGGCTACCAGATGTTGACATGTTGTCTGCCGTGAAAGGTAAAGGATCCGGAGGCAGGGGAGAAGATGAGCAGCGAGGCGCTGTGGCTTTTCAAGCAACTGAACCTCCACCTGGAGCAGGAGGGGCGGTTTCAGCCCCGAGAGAAAGGGCTCAGCCTTATCGAGTGCGCCGCCGAGGTGAGAGGGGGCCTAGGAGCTGGGCAGGGTGGGTGGAGGCAGCCTCCTCAGGGCAGGAAATATGTCTTTTAAATAAATAAACTCTGAGCTACAAGGGAGGCATGTGCTAACTTGGAGAAGTTAATTCTCTCTATAAATGCCACTTGCCTTTAATTGTCTTAATCTGGGGTTATTAATACAGACTGCATCATCAGAGAACTCTGACTTGAAGGGCAAGTAAGATATTTAGGCATTTAATATTTATTGATGAACTTCCAAGTGGAAGCCACAGAAATGCATTCTTTTCATTTCGGGAGCTTTTCGTACATCTGTGTTGTACCGTTGCAGGAAAGGTGAGATGTCAAGCAGGGAATTCAGAAATGGTGAAGTGACCGGTTTTTCATTAGCAAGGTCTATGGAAATGAACCTAGAAAAGCTTAGGTGCTCAGAAGCAGAAAAGAAGTATAGGTATTTCCACATTAATGACCATAGTTCCTTATTGAGTTTAGGGTAGGCTTACATTCCTGCAGATGCTTGAGTGTTTTTTGCAAATGTTTAACAAAGTAAGTCTCTGAAATCAGTCTCGGTGTTTGTTCTGAAAGCAAATCTTTTGTTGCTTAAATATTGACATGCAAGCAGAGAGGAGAATAAGCTGAGTTTTGTCATCTATTTCCATAAGATCAGGAGTCCCTGTGTATTCATGTGCTTGGTAACTATTGTCTTTAAAATAACAAATGCATACTTGGAAATGTGCTGAGTTTTGCACCACTGAGACTGAAGACCTGACTGAAATCCTTATAACTGGATGTGTTTTGAGTTTCAATTATCTAAATTAAATTTAAGAGAAATTAAGTATTTAAGGATAAAAGAATTGCTTCTGTTTGATCTAAGTAAGAGATGACGTAGGGAGTGAGTGGTCACAGTCATCACTGCTGCAATGGAGTAATTTTGACTTGGCTTTTCCTGTGACAGAATGAAAATACTCTGTGTCCAAGACAAAGGAATGCCAAGGTGGAAGATCTTTGGAGTTTGACCAACTTCTTTGGTTTTGCAACTGAAACGTTTGTTTTGGCTGTGAATATTCTGGACAGGTTCTTGGCTCTTATGAAGGTATTTTGGGGGAGAGGACCTGGTATAGTGTCAGCTGGGAGGGAATATATGAGCTTCCTATGAACTTCCTGGTCTGACAAAAAGGGCAAGGTTGTGATCTAGGATGTAACTGTGGCTGTTTGCACATTCTGTGCTAGCAATGTTACTGAAGTCCTCCTTTGGAAAACCTGATGTTGAGTGCAGTTCTTACCAATAAAGACAAATGGTAGCATTGTTTATTTCCTCTGTCTGTAGCTTTCACCATGTAAATGTAGAAGTCTAAGCAAGGAGGAACTAAGAAGGAGCAAACCATTTGTGTTACAGACAGTTTCTAGGTACTGTGTTAAAGCTTAGCTTAGGACTGGAAATAATACTGAATGATCATTTCATGGATGTTTTTGTGCTGCTCTATGGCAGATAGTTTAACCTAAACTGGTTCGCCATTATGAAGTTGGTGGAAAAAACAAAGTTGAATCAGTTTTCTGGTCTGACTGAGGTTGCACAGTATGCTGGTATATGGGGGAGACTAGCAGAGGTAGAAGTGAATCCTTCAAGGGATGGGACTGCCTGGAACAGGCTCAGGCTGGATTTGGTTTGGCTTTAAGCGAGGGTGAGTGAGCACTGCTGCTTGGAGAAGCCAGGTATTACAGTTCTCACTGCAGCCTATTCAATGTGTAGTGCTGTGGAACAATTTCAGTCAAGGGTTCTCTGCTGTCGAGCACGTTTCCTCTGACATAGCTATGGCAGATTGATACTGCCTTATTTGCTCTGCCAGCTGTGTTTGGCTGAAACTGAAGTGATGAAACTAGTTATGAGTAGGCAAGGTCTATGAGTTGGCTGACATCAGGTCTAGCTGAGATAAGCAAATCTTTCTATTGAACTTTGAATATACAGAACAGGTCACCTATGCTGGGTAATCTGTTGGTATTGCTGTTAGATAAGTGTGGTGTTTAAGGGGGGAAGGTATTCATAGTGCTTCATCTTATTTTTAGGTGAAACCAAAGCATTTATCTTGCATTGGAGTTTGTTGTTTCCAATTGGCTGCCCAAGTAGTTGAAGAAGAATGCAATATTCCATCTGCTCACGAGATCATTCGGATCAGCCAATGTAAATGCACTGTGTCTGACCTGAAACGGATGGAAAAGATAATTTCAGAAAAGTTGCACTTTGAATTTAAAGCTACTACGGCCTTAACCTTCTTGCACTTGTACCACACTATTGTACTCTGTCATACCTCAGAAAGGTGAGTTATGTTGCAGGCTGGTGGTGGTCTGTAAGTTTGCTAAGCCCTTTTTCACTGCCCTATAATGCTTATGGCCTTGGCTGTAGAGAAGGCAGCTGCTTAACTTTTGCTTCTTGACAGGTAAATGCTTATTGACACACATGCTGCTTCTTTTGGGTGTTTTGCAGGAAAGAAGTATTGAATCTTGACAAATTGGAAGCACAGCTAAAAGCTTGCAACTGTCGTCTAGTCTTTTCTAAAGCAAAAGTAAGTGGAAGTAGCTTTCTTTGACTTCTGAGTAGGTTTTGATTCATGTTACATTGAATGTTGGTGGTTTGTTTTTTTGTTTTTTTGGTTTTTTTTTTTTTGTCCTTCTAGCCATCTGTCTTGGCCTTGTGCCTTCTCACTCTAGAAGTTCAGACTCTGAAATCTGTTGAGCTGTTTGAGATCCTTCTGCGTGTTCAAAAGCATTCTAAGGTAAATATTTTCTGTGTATTGTTTTTGCATTTTTTTGGGGCTGGTGTGATTAATGCTGTATGGTGTTACATTAAAGGGACCCCTGCTGTCATTGTGCAATCTTTACAGATACTGTTTGGCACCAGCTGAAATAAACAATGAAATGGGTCTTTAAGCATCTGTCTGCAATTCTTGTAACTAACATGTTTTTGTTGGTAGAATGCCAAATGCAAAAAAAAAAAACGCTTCCTGCTTAGAGAATGAAGTCAGGTAGTCATTTTGCACTGGAACATCTTGTCAGCTGCCTGGCAAGCAGAAAGGTTATGGTTTAAAAAAATAACTCAAATATATAAAATCAGAAGAAATGCTGACTTAGTGCTTTAACAAGAAGCTGATTAACTTGTAGAGTTCTAACTGTTCATTGTAAAGAAACTTCAAATAGGTTTGTAGGACTACAGTGACTTCTGGGCTGAATAACTAATCTTTTTGCATCTTTTGCATTCAGGCATCTTTTTGCCTGAATAACTAACATAGGATTTATAGCTTCTAGCTGGGTGCTGGATTAGTTTGTGATCTAGAATATGATTTTCACTCTTACAGTCAAATTGAAACCCAGTTTCTTGAGAGGTGGAAGTAGTTCCTTAAACCATGAGATTATTCCATTTTTAAAGGGCATAATGTCTGCTTCATTATTCCTTTGGAAGTGATAATAAAAATGTTAACAGCAACTGGCAGGCAAACTGTCAATTTCAATGTCAATGTGAACATTTCTAGGCAGTGTAAAGGAGTTCACTTTAAAAACAGCACAACTTTGACTTACCACTCTTGATCTTGACTGATGCTTTCCAAGAAGGCAAAATGGAGGAAGGAGTTAACTTTAGAGCCTGTGTGTAATAGACCGAATAGGTTCTCTTTTTGCTTTTCAGATAAGTGACAGTGACCTACTTTATTGGAGGGAGCTGGTCTCAAAATGCCTAGCAGATTATTCCTCTCCTGAATGTTGCAAGCCTGATCATAAGAAGCTAGTTTGGATTGTTTCTAGACGTACAGCCCAGAATCTACAAAACAGTTACTACAGTGTCCCCGAGTTGCCCACAATACCAGAGGGTGGATGTTTCAATGAAAGTGAGAGGTTGGTAAAGCTTATACCAGGGCTAATTTGTTGGGAATTCTCATTTTCTGGAAATGTTAATGGTAACTGTATAACTAAGCTCATTTACTACTATTTGGGTGAAAAGGCCAGTTTTGAAAATACTGATGGACTGAAAGTACACCTTAAAAAGAAGTGGGGGAAAGAGAAGGGGATGGGGGGACTATAACTGCTTTGCAGGATGGGGGGAAGAAGCATTCTTAAGGCAGGGATGATTACAAAGAATACAAGCCTTCTAAAATAATTTATATTTGATATCTGGACTGCTGGCTGCTTGGTTGGTAGGATATTTTTGGCATTAGAAGAATTATCTTGTTATGATATAAACTTTAGTGCTTAGAAGCATGTAGATCCAGGCTATTAAATTAGGAACAGAAAAGCATGCAAAAAGACCACAGGATTGAGGAGTATTGTGCCATTTTGAAAGGGTTGTGCTTTGTTTGAATTACTTTTTTTTCCTCCTGTTCTGGTAGTGAAGACTCCTCCGAAGATATGAGCAGCGGAGAAGAAATCCTTAGCAGTTCTCCTCCGAGTGATCTGGAAGGCACCTTCTTCTTCGAACTTGAACCTAAAACAAAGTGGCAAGCTCTTAGCTGTCAGTCTTAGTATCAAGTCTTGATTGTATTAGGTTGAAATTTTAAATGCACCATAGAATATTTTGGCAATAATAAGTGAGGTGGTAATGTGTGAACTGTATTAAGGCAAGAATTGCTGTGGTTTAGAAATGCCTTGGCTTTTTGTTGTTGTAATTTTAAGGAAGGCAAAAAAATCCCATTCAGGTCCCAGTTCAGCAAAAAAGGTCATGTATAGTTCTGTTGTCAATAAGCATAAATGTAGTTCTGTATCTGTTGGTCCAAAATGCTTAGCAGCTAAACACACAAACAGTAATGGAGGCTGACAGCATACTGGGCTATGTTAACAGGAGTGTAGCTAGTAGACTGAGGGAAGTAGGGTTTTTTTCCTCCTTTTACATAGCATTGTTATTTGGAAAAGTGTCCTGTTTGAGGCTCAAGATGTTGGTCAATTTGCACAAGTTCAACGGGGAGCTGCCAAGATTAGTAAAGTGATGTAGGGCACAGGACCTGTGAGGAGAGGCTAAGCAAAATGAGCTTATTCAGCCTGGCAAAATGGACTTTGGGGACAGAAATGGGACTGAACAGCAGGCTTTTGGTATGAAAGAGGAGTTTGTGGAGGAAGAGATTATTTCAGGGTCTTGACTGAGAAGCATGGAGCAGGAATGAGGGGCTTTTATTAAATTGAAATTTGAAGTTCTCTCCTAGTGGAAGGAGTTTGCTCCATGGGGTCAGTTAAACATGGAAGTGGGCCAAGAGAGGCTGTGCAGTCTGTCCTGGGGAGTGCGCAGGTTTCAGCATTGACACAATCCCAAGCTTGCTTTGAATTGAGTGTTGATGCTTCTTTGAGCCAGGTGGTTGGGTGAGAGTCCTCTTGAGGGCATCTCCACTCTTAGCCAGCTTGATCTAATCCCAAAATCCTGAGTAGGTTATATGAATAAGATGTATCTGTAGTACCAGACTGAAATGATTTACTGTCAAATGCTGAAAGTGCTTTAACACTTGACATGCTATGTACCTTTTCAGCAGGATCTTGAGTTTTGTACTCCAAGCAGGGTTTTTGTTTTTTTGTTTTTTTTTCTCTTGTTTTTTGTGAACTTGAGAAATTCCTGTTTCCCAGCAGGAGTATGCATAGCAGGGAGGATGTTTCCGATTAATGCTAGCTTTCACTGGAGGGATAGTATCAAGTGTATGGCTGGGAGTAGTTTCATATTTTCTTTAATACAGATGGTTTTTACACTGAAATTCACTTTGTCAATTTCAGTGTGTTTAAAATGCTGTTAACATGTCAATCCATACTACTAGCTTAGACTTATTAACATGGTAAATCTTGGTAAGTCTACATTCCTTTAAATATTTAACCCTTGTAGTTGTTTTTCAGTATATTCATGTTATTGAGTCATCATCAGACTTGTTTGCATGCTTATATAAAGCAGTTAGTGCAGGAGAAGTTGATATTATGCAGTAATATCAGGTAAATGTGATGTTGATGAAGTAGATAATGTAGTCGGTTGTTTTCAGACCTTGCTTTATTAAAGCACAAATTGAAGTATGGTTTGTTTCTCCATACTGAGGATGCAGCTAGGTAGCAAGCAGACTAAGTAGCTCAGAACAATGGTGTGAAGTGTGTTGGTGCCAAAGTAGAAATGAAGGAGCAAACAAGCAAAAAGCTGTTTGGTAAGTGCAAGCCTTCTTGTAGAAAGGTAAGATCAGTGCTGTGAGTTCGTAACTGTTATGTGATTTCAATTTCATAAAAACATGAAAAAGTTTACAAAAATGTATATGAAAATGTAAATTATGAAATGTACAGAAAAAATTTAAAACAAATGAGCAGAAAATACTGTATTTTTTTACATTGTATGTAACTTTTTGTAGGTATGTTGCATGTAGATAGTAATTTATTGTGTACTTTGTATGTTACAAATACTGTACATCTGCAGACTTGTTACTGCAAGTCCTGTGCCTGGAAGCTCACTTCTGAAATGGAGTACTTTGGTTGCAGGTAACAAACCTCCTGAGTCTTGTTTCAGTTGAGAACAAAAATAAACCAAGTGCTGTATTTGTTAATTAGCCTGAGTTATGGTTGGTTACTCAAAGCTTTTGTCTTGCTTTTTCTTTTGTCTAGCTTGTATGGTATTGCAGCTGTGTGACAGGCTCCCCAGAAGTCCTGATGAGCAGTTTACAAAGGGGAGATTTCTGCTTGGCTTACTACTGGATGTCTAGCAAGCAACGCTACTCAGTGTTGCTCCTGTCAGCTTTAGAAGCTTGTGTGTGAGGTACCTGCTTATCGCCCAGGTGCTGTTGGGCTGATTGCACATCTGACAAGTGGGAGCTCCCACTAGTGGTTAAGAGTGGGGTCACTGCAGGCAGAACAGTCTAGGGTTTACCATGGGCTGGTTTGGGTTCTAAGGGACCTTAAAGCTCATCTAATTCCAACCCCCTGCCCCAGGCAGGGACAGCTTCCACTAGACTAGGTTGCTCCCAGCCCTGTCCAGCCTGGCCTTGAACACTGCCAGGGATGGGGCAGCCACAGCTTCCCTGGGCAGCCTGTGCCAGTGCCTCACCACCCTCACAGGAATGAACTTCCTAATATCCAATCTAAATCGCCTGTTTCATTTTAAAGCCATGCCACCTTGCCCTGTCTCTACAGGCCGTTGTCAAAAGTCCCTCTCCGGATTTCTTGTTGGCCCCTTTTTAGGCACTGGAAGCTGCTATAAGGTCTTCCTGGAGCCTTCTCTTCTCCAGGCTGAACAAGCCCAGTGGTCTCAGCCCATCTTCATAGAAGAGGTACTCCAGCCCTGGATTTGTGGTTACTGCTGTTCCTAATCTTCTGAATGAAACCTGGGCTTGGGATGTGTCTACATCTTGGCAATCCATAAATGCCTGTGATATTTCATCAAAGGCAAACTTCTGCTCGTTTTCTTTCAGTCTCCTCCTGCCCATCTTGTCAGAGTATTTGCAAATGGTGCCTGTGTTGCAAAACCTAAGAAGTTAAAGGCTGTAAATTGTTCTTGGTGGAAAGATGTTCCTACTCCTAGAAAGCTGGGAATGAATAGTGTGCTGTGAGGCCAACAGTGAGCACTGCCATTCATTGGAAGGGAGCATGTTGGCGAAGAGCAGGGACACTGGGACTGATGAAACAGTGTTTTAGTTGTAATTATTTTTTTTTTTCTTTATGGCTTTTATAGATACTTTTTTTAAAAATACAGGAACACACTACAAGGCTTCTCACAACTGTTGTGGGATGGGCACTTGATATCTCCAAGAGTTCTCTATGAAATTTGCTTCTAGAATAACTTGTGTACCCCAGAAAGTCAATTATAGAGTGGAACAGTTTGCCTTTGAAAGGTGCTGTAATGCTTTAAGAGCAATGCCTTCCTTGCTGTCCATTGTGACCACTTTGTTGCTTCAGTAACTTTCATGTTCGGTGTTCAGCTTCTACTTCAAAGGTGCCCAGTTGAGTCACTTCAGCACACCAACTGCTTTGCCAGGGAGCTGGCAGATAATGTATGTGCTGTGTAGGTGGGCTGTTAACAAAGGTAGGAAACCATGGGCAATGTCCCTAGGTTTACTAACAGCTTGTGGAATTAGTCTGTTTAATAAAGCTTGAGGTGTACCATTCAGCCCCTTTAAAGTTTGTCCCAGCATGAAAAGAAATCTGCTTGCAGAAGCATTGTCAGGTTTACTTCTGTGGTTTGATAATTTAGGCTCAACTTTGATTTTGCTGGGTCTGATAGCTGTGCATCCCTCAAAGGAGGTTCACCTGTCTTTGTTCAAAGAATGGGTCTTTTGGTGGTTGGCTTGAGTTTTAAAAGCAGAGGTGTGCATGGTTTTTAAATGCTCTTTTGGGCTTTCTTGTACCACAAGGTGAAACTTTGAACTTCTGCAATCTCAAGAGCTTAAGTACATGCTCATTTTCATAACTAACTGCCTTGTTAGTAAGACTGGTTTGGGTGGGGACTGAGGGGGATGAAAAGGAATGTTTCAGTGGGGAAGAAATCCTCTGGGACAGCTGTATGGTTTTGGATGAGCTGTGGGACGTTATTCCTTGTGCCTTTGTGAAAGAGCATGTGAGAGATTTAAATGTAGAGCTGAAGGTTCACGTGGGTGTAGATGAGCTTTTGTGAGGGTATCTGGAGATGTTATCATTCTGCTCGCCGACTCTCCTGTGGCTGAAATGGGCCACAGGGGATCAGTACTGGAACCACTTCAGTTCCTGGTGAATTGTTATTCCATAATTAATGATAATGGACTTTTAAACAAGATACTTGACTTAGCTGCTTGGTTACATAATGTTCTTATGACACCAGGTAGCTGTCAGGGCTCTGAAGCCAAGTGAATGGTGAACTGGTAGATACTGGGGCAAGACTCAAAGTCAGAAACCACCTTCTGCAGTTTCCAATTTAATGGACATTGCATAGCTCCTTTAATGAGGGAAAATGTCAGTCTTCGCATTTCCAGACATCTAACTCTCAGCTGCTCTTTTCAGCTCCCTAAAAACTTGATGCATGTGAGACAGATTACTCACAAGAGATTTTAAGGGTATACTCCAAGGACCAGCAGAATGTGCTTTGCTAGCATGCATACTTAGCCAGATCGTTCTGCTGTGCACAAGTTAATGGATGTGTTGACACATGAGCAGCAGTTCCACCATCACTGGAGAGAGACTGGACAGGAAAGAAAAACATGAGTGGATGTGTAAGTCCAGCTGAGCAAAGCACTTGCTGGATGTTCTTGTTTAACTGAACTGCATACCCACTTCTAAACAGCAGAAGGCATGGTTTGGACTTTGGGTCTTGACTGTCTGATTTTGATTTCCTGCTCTGACTTCCTGTTGTGTAAAAGCTGTTAGAATATAGATGAGATAATATCAAACGTATGTGCTGACAAAACTGCTTTTACTAACTAGCTTTTTCACAAAATGGCCACTGGTTTTCCTCAAGCAGGGTACTAAGTAGTATAAAGCAAGAGTAGGGGTGCTAGTATGGAAGTCAGCAAGAGAAACTGCATATAATAATAAAATGTTAATCTAGAAGGTGCTAACTCTAACTGATCTCATATATGAGCAGATAATCAATATTACTTACAGTACATGTCACAGCTGTGGTGTGTCAATTAGCCTTACTGCATGGCTTAATCCTGTGTCTAACGTAGTGCATATACTAAAAGGCAAAAGTTTCTGTAACAACTGAATGAAATCAATTAGAATAATAAGCAATTAAAATCTCATCCTTAGTGTTGCATAAACATAGCATTTTACCTATGAATTATTAGTTATCTTACCTCTAGACCTGTACTATTCTGTCCCTGATTTGCAATCTCAACAATTTTTGAATTAATGAAGCATTTCATTTCTACTTCAAAGAGTGTGGGTGTGTTTGGGTTTGGTTTTTTTTGTTTTTTTTTTTTTTTTTTTTTTTTTTTTTTTGGCTGCAGCAAGTATGTCTTCATCGGAGAGATGCTAACAACTATTAAAATATGGAAATGAAGGAAGCATTCATGATGGGATTTCCAGAGCACTTGGTGCTGGCTTCATTCCCACCCTGTGAAGTCAATGGAAGAACCAGCCTATGGTGAGGAATCTTGTCCTGGAGTTATAAAGGCAAATGCAGCTCCTTACTCTGTCACACACTTTCTCCTTGACCTTCTTTGTATTTCTGAATCTCTCACTTCCTTTGTTCCCCCTCGATAGAACAAAGATAGGAATAGCTCCTTACTGTAGTTCTCAAGGGCTTTCAGATTGAGCTGGGAGGAGGCATTTGGTATTTTCCAAGTACAGATATCCTCCATTTGCTGGCAAGGTCTAGTGCTGTGCCTTGAAGGATTCCCTTTCTTGAGCAGCCACATGTGTGCACCTAGAGCTTTGCCTACTTACGCCTTACATGTGCATATGTGGACCAAGCTAGAGAGAGTTGCAGTTGTGCAAGTTACGTGACAGTGGGAATGCAGCATCTCTGTTTACTTTGCAAGGGCCTGTATGCTTGTTCTCTTAGGATTTCATGTAGCTGTGGGTAAAATGTTCCAAAGGTCGGAGTTCAATTTATAATCTCAAGTCTCCAAGGAACTGTGGAAAACGTTACTGTGGTTTAAATAGCAGTCTTCTCTTGTTGGGTGACTGAGCCAGGTGTCAAGAGAGTATTTGTCATTTAGAGCTCAATATTAACTATGTTAGGGAGCAAAAGGACTTAAGGTGGTGCCTGGCTTTGGCTTGCTGTCCTGCCAGGATTGCAAAAGCAAAGGCCAATAGTCTAATGGTTTGTGTCACAGGAGATAGGAAGCTCGGTGTGGTTTTAAATGCCAACTTCTTGCCCAAGACATTGGCAAGGTGTCAGATGAAGAGGAGAGGGAAGCTGTTCTGTGACAGAGGGAAGGAGCATACTTCTCCCTTGCTGTATCAGGAGAGCAAGGGGACACTGCAGGTCCCAGCTGATGCTGTCTGACCCTGCAGCAGCTGTGTGCTGTCCCTCACTTAAAACCATGCTGTAAGAAGCAATTTCAGAGTATTGCTCACAAAGCAGAGACCTCCTTGGAATGCCACTTGCTGAGTTCAGCAGTGCCATCTTACTAGAGGCACTGTCTAGGGCATCCAGAGGTCACTTGTCTGATGCCTTTTGCTTTTTGAGCTTTTATTTTTCCATTAAATGTAAACCTGCCACTTTCATCGTGCTGTCTGGACAATCAGGAAAAACCACACACTCGATGCTATAAATGCTACTTAGATCAGTTGTGAAATCAAGAGTGGTTCTGTTGAAGGAATTTGCGTTTGTTCTGTTCTCAGGATATGTACTTTGATTGGTTACCTCCATATTGCCACTCAAGTAGTTGTATTCTTACAAGCCCAAGTTAGGGCTTCACTCTTGTACTCCAAGCTCTCTAATTCCATGTTAGTTTTCTGGGTGTTTTCTTTAACATCAAGCAAGTGATGGTGGTGACACATGCTCTTCTTATCTATGTGTACACTGTGTGGCTCTTAATGCTTCTGAAAACATGGATTTCTGTTCCCATGTAAAAAAAAGTGTGCACTTTGTGCTGCCAAGCAGAGAGGAATATGCAGTCATATAAGATATCAAGTATTTGTTTATAGTTAGCTGAGTGCTAGACAGCTGTTGTGTGTGTTTATCATTTAGATGGGAGATGCCTTTGCCCAAGGTATGTCAGATGGGAGAATGTTCTCTGAAACAATCCCTGGTGTGGACATTTGGTGTGAGAGGTGCAGGGCTTCCATCTGAGGGTCTGGGTCCCAAGGTTTTCTTATTTGGATGAACAGAGCATATCTGATGGATTTGCTCAAAAGCATAGTTGATACTAGTAACATTTTATTCTCTCCACAACTCTTTTTGAATGAGGGAGCTCTACTGGGACTATTCTAAAAACATTCTTTCTTTGATTTTACATTTCCGTTGCTTTCTAGGCTGATTTTGGGGTAACTGATAGAGACTGAGGCATTCTGGTTTTATGAGCAGCCTATGGACTATTCATGAAGTGACTTAAATACCTAAGTGGGGAGAAATGCCCTTCCACTCTTTTTCCACAGGGTTTGGTTCAGGAGACAAGGGTGAGTGCAGAGGAGAGCTCTTCCAGTGATGAGTGCAACACTGAGGCTTTCTGTGTGGAAAATGGGTGGATACTGGTGATCTTCCACAAGTTTCTATCAGAAACGGACTGTTTTTTTCCTTTGGGCAGTGTAGGATTATTTTGGTGTTCTAGAGGCAGGGGTTAGATTTGTCTCTCCACTCTGCAGCCATATGGTTTTGCACTTACAACCAGGAAAAGGGAAGGAGGAGGAATATCGTGGGAAGTGTTGAACCTTGCTTACAACATCTTTGTTTATGTACCAGTTGTGTACTGATATAGTCACTGCTTGGAGGTAAGTTTGCTAAGGCTGTGGCCATGGTTTTCTAGGAAAGGGCAAATCTTTGCTGTCATCCATGGCTGTTAAGAGTATGTGGTTTCCTTCAGACTGGAAAGGTTGCTTAAAGCATTTGACTGGCATAAAGATTACATGGGCTGGATTCTTAGCTTTGTCTTGAGTTTTCAAAATGACTTTTGAGTAGCTCCTGTCCCACCCCATAGAAATTTAGCTAATCATTGTCCCATTTATAAAATGAGAATGATAATTTCTCCCTATCCTTTTATGTGCTTGCCATCTTACTGCAGTGAATCAAGCATCATGTGCTTACTTGCTGTCTACGTAGTGTATCTTCTTTGCATTTTTATATAGCAGTGTCACCTGGTATCTTGGGGTACAGCTAAATATAAAAAGATCACTGTAAGGGATGTTTGGGTTTTTTGGCTATAGTAACATATGGTTTCTTACCCTCTCATCTACTAGCTGATTTAATAAACAAGAGTTTACCTGTGGTGGTAGCTTAGCACTCATCTCAAATCTCTAGGGTGAGTATGGATTAATTCCTTCCAGGGGAATAACAGCAGCTTCAACTTACACTGGTGTCTAACTTCTGTCACAGTGCCTCTGCTTCTCTGCTTTTTTCAAGTAACTAGGCACCAACACTTGACTCCTGAACACTACAGTCAAGGGTGATCCTTCTGCTTTTCTTCTCTGGATTGATTTAGCTTTTAGTCTACAGCTTCTGGTTACATGTGTTTTCCTCTTTCACCTTTCAGCTGTTCAGCTCCTCATCCTGGAGGCAAAATCTCAGTCCAGGTGGGCATCCCCTGGGCTCACTGGCCCAGAGCCTCCTGCCAGGTTCAGCTACCACAGACATCAGGAACTGGGACTAGTGCTATTCTTATGCTCTGCTTCCTTTCTTCCCCAGGGGCTACTTCAGCCTTCCTAGGGCACTAGGATCTGAATGAGAGCAAAATCAAACCGGGTGACTGGGCTTAATGGGGCCAAGCCAGGATAACATGACCCTCAGGGTGCAGCAGGCAGCTTTCATTCAGCAGGGGATGCGGCCTGGGATGTTTGCCGATAAGCTTTGATCTCACCAGGCCATAGTTACAAAGTAGAAAAGTTGTTGGACCTTAGATGTGTAGTTGAAGAAAGAGCAAGTAATTAACCTGTCTGATGATCAGAGAATAGTGTTGTGGAAAGAAGGGAAGAGAAGGGACCTTTTGTTCCCACCTCACTGATGAGATAGGCTGCTGGCAGCTGCATGCGCAGTAAGCACGTATTCACAAATATAAGTTTGGGGAGTTAGATGCAATCAAGCAGGAAGAGGGACCAGCCATTCATGTGCAGAATGCTGCTATTCTGTGTCTGGATTGAGAAAATACTTCTTTGGGATATCATCTCTTCCTGAATAAACCACTTTGGATCCCTCTCTTCAGTCTCTGCAAAAAAGAAACAATGTCTTTCAGAGACAGTGACTGCAAATGGCTCAGCTGTGTCCTTTAGTTCCTTTAGGGTGACCCTTAGTTCTTTTAATTGGGGACTTTCAGTTGCAGAGGCTGCTGGGTGTGTGTAATATGCCTTGCTATTAAAAGCAATCAATGCATGTCTGGGCCTGAAGGAAGGAGTAGGCTGCAGCTCCAACAGCACCATGCTGGAGTACTAGAAGTGAGGAGAAGCATGAGCCACCACTGAATATATTGAGGGTTCCCCTTTAGGCCAACTAGGGTCACTTAGTGCTGCTTTTTGCCATTTCTTACTATCTCTTTCATAGTAGCAGGGTGCTGTACAGGTGGGGACAAGGTTTTTTCTCTTCCAACTGCATAACACTGAACTAATTTTTAAACTTTCTCCATCCTTTCATTCTTTTACGCTTTTCCATTTTAACGTTGGAAGATGAGACAAAGCTTTTCTGCCTCCCTGTGTCTAGAATCCCTGGGCAGGATCCTCAGCCAGTCTTGTTGTTAAAGCACTGTTCTTTAAAGGCAAATTGTTCACCTCCTGTAGGGCTGGGCTTTCCCCTCGTGCTCAGCACTAATCTATCCCCTGCTGTCTTCACTGAAGTCTTTCTTGAGGGTCCCATCTTGACATGCCTGACTGCCACCATACGAAATGCACTACACAATGTATCCATTGCACACAAATGCAGAGCTGCAAGAAGGTTTAAGAGGGGTTTGCATTTAATATGTGATGCTCTAGAGGCCAACCTATAGCTGGCATATAGATCTCAAAAAAAGATTAGGACGGCTTCAGATTCCTATAGGAACAGCTAAAGGCTTGAATGTTAGTTGAAGTCCTGTTTGCAGTGTGCTGGATATACTGATATACACTCTAATCAGTGTTTATATGGAAATTTTTTTTGTACTGGCAGAGTTGTTGGAAAGAAACTGTGTGTAATGGAGAATTTGCTAACTCAATCTATTTAATGGGCTTTGGCCACAATTTCCAGAGAAGCCTGTCTCTGAATGTCCCTGTGATTCATCCTGCTGCAAAAGGTCCACCTGAATTCACAAGGCTGAGTGCCTTTTTGATACAGCTTTCAGTCCTCGGACGGTGAAAGCCATGCTGGCTTTGATCATAAATAATTTTCTGCTTCACTGGAGTTCAAGCTCTCATGTTATTTGCTTCGTTAGATCATCCCAGGCTAGTCTTTTAGACAATATGGTGTGTGAAGCATTTAGGTCTGCACTACCCGTCACTTGATGGGGTTGCTCTGCAATCAGTTTATATCTATTGGCATTACTTCTTGAGCTGTGAGCAGGGAATAGCTCCTTTTTTAATCAGCAGTAGTAGGTGACAGTGCTCTGTATCTGGTACTTATCAGTCAGCTGATGTCCTGCACACCACACACTACGTGAGACAAAATGCTATGTGGAATGTGTTGCTTCTTGGAGGTGGTAGGTTGTCAGCTTTGGAGATCACAGTCCTCTTCCAAGTAGCTGACAGCAGCACACACTTTTCTGTACTTCCTCTCATCCATGCTTCAAACTTGACCTCAAGAGGGTGTTTTTTGAGAAGCATGTTTATGATATGGGAATTTACCCAGCTCAGTAAAGCCACTTTCCTATCTGGTTGGAAAACCCCATGCATCTGCATGCAGATCCAGTCTGGTGTAGCTGGGTGCATTTCAAGCCCTGTCTTTCAAGTACTCTTGATAACTCGGATGCAATTGTTTTGCAAAACCAAGCCAATTTCTTATTCAGAGGAATAAGGAATTTTCCTTATTCCTTTGTATTACAAAGGTTGTAGGCCTTTCCTTTCCTCCCTGCTTCCAAGTTTACATCCACACCCCACCCAAACATCTCTTGAGCTTAACTCTTTCACCTGTACCTACCCCCTTGCCAATTGTGTTGTGCCTCTCTTCGTAGGAGCAGGTAACAACGTGACCACAAATTGCTCTTTATGGGATGCCATATTCACTTTGCACGTGTGTTGCTCAGCAGGATTGACACTGGCAATGTCACATCAGCTCAAAACCTGAGCAAAGGGCACAGGGTCAGTGTCCTTGAGAGGAGATGCTCTGGTGCAATCTCACACTGATACTCATGCAAATCAGTCCTTCTGATTTTGAAACAGCATAGATAAGTGAGCCTACTGCAAGCTAAAAGCTGGCCAAAGGATGTCCATGGTGCCCTCTTGGAGAAGCACAACATGCTCAAGCTGAGACACAGACATTTCCTGTTTGCTTATGCTTTGTGCTAGACTGATAAGAATGAGAGAATCACTTCTGCAGGGAGATATTGAAGCAAACCCGCAGGGCCAGTGTTTATACAGGGAAGAAGTGCTGAGTGACAGCTATCACTAGTCTAGAAAATAGCCTGTTTGTGGAGGCAGGGGCAGAGAGAAGTCATTCATCTATCTGAAGTGTTTATATTTAGAGCAAGATTACTTGTTGAAAAGGGGGCTGTTTGTAATGTTTAAATGGTGGGGGATAATTTGGGAGAAGGCTGGGTGGAAATGCAGAGGCAAGACAAAGATTAGGGAAATGGTAGTCTTCAGTGTGCAGTTGATGGGGAATGACAGGTAAATGCTTTCATATAGAGAAGCCTCTTAAAAGAAGAAATTGTAGGAGGACAAATGTTGAGAGAGGATTTCTTAGCTGACTTCACACTGGCTCTCCTAGGGAGTTGGAGGGTTCAGTAGAAACCAGACTTGTCTCCTAGGGTTCAGCTTCATTAGCATCAGCAGAAATGGAAGTTCCGTGGATAAAACCAGCCTGTCAATAAGGGGAGTCAAGGAGCGGGGGGAAAGAACCTACTTGACAGACAAATCATCCGGGATAGAGGTCTTTCAAGTGCAGACTGAAGGGCACTTGAAGCTTGACAAGCCCCTACATGTAGCCCAGGAGGGGATTTTTTTAGAACATTTTCTTAAACTGAGGAATTGCATTTCTCTGGGGTATGTGTGGATGAATGTTATGTGATCTGAGCCTGGCAGCCTACTGATGGAGTGGGTGACTATAAATGTGAATAATCCTGGTAGGGCTTTTCTATCAAGAGCTTCCTGAAATTTTTTTCAGCTGTGAGTGTCACCTGTACTAAGAAAAAGAAAGCCTTCTGAGGCTAGGATGGAAAGTAATCTCCTGAAAGCCCTATGTGGCTTCATTAGCTTTCTCAGGGAATTAGGCTTTAAGAAGAAAAAAAAACAGGAAAGAATAAGGGTAGTTTGAATATTTTCAGTGCTTAATGTCAGTCTTAATCAGTTCTCTGGACTCTGTTTCTTACTGGATCAATCTAGGGCTGTTCTGGGTAGCCTACCACAAAGTGGCTGGAATAGTGAGAAACTACCTCTTTTGCAGTCTGCATCCTCTTTATCATGGCTAGGGAAAAACAAGCTCAGACCTGCATGTGTGTGGAAATACTAACAATTAGGAGAAGCCTGGCTGCAGTGTCTCTTCAGCCCTCAAGGCTGTGTAAAATGGGTCACTGGAAATGTGTAAAGGGAATGAAAGGAGGGAGGAGAATTTGTTAATCCTGGAGGTTTTGGTTCCTTGAGCACAAATTTGATGTTTAACTACTCTCTGGCTTGAGGGATTGACACATGCTAAAAAGCCTTGCTGCAAGGAGGCAAGGGAGCAGCAGAAAATAAATTAAAGGGAAATCCTGTGCCTCTGAAAGCCACAGAGGTTTACTAAGAGATTTGGGGGTTTATGGAAACGTATTCCTACTTCAGTACCACTTTATAGAAGTGACTTTCCACATGATGAAGAAAACCTATCTTTCACTCATGGAATTACCCTAGCATCCTCTCCTTGCACTTCCAAGGAAAGCCCAGCATTACCCTGCCCTTGGTGGGGAGGGTATCGAATAAGTCCCCTGTCCCAGTATGCAGGACAGCGTGGTGGATTCTCCAGTAGATAAAAATCATGGATCATGCATTTCTGCAAACTAACACACTGCTCCAAGCTGGTAAAATTTATGCTTGGAAATTACTGTGGAGAGGGAATGACACAAACTCATTGGGAAGTAGTCTGGGGTGTAATATGTCATTAATTTGCTTCTGTCTTCCTCTCATTAGCTGGACCCATCTTCTCCTCTTGCTGCCAATCATCAGCATGCACTGCAGCAAGCATACATTTCACTCCCATTCCCTGGCTCCCAGGTGGGAATGCTTTACAAGGAATTGGGCAGCACATCAGGTCCCAGCTGAGCCCAGGTGTGGAGGCTCCCCTTAAAGAGAGCCTCCTGCTCATTGAAGGAAACCCAGTGGCCATGTTTCTAAGTGTGGAACAGAGCTGTGAAGCCCAATCTGGCTGCAGAGATGATAGGGCTCATGCTTTGTTGCTCCTCTAACAGCTGCTGACAGTAGTTAAACTTCAATATGTAAGTATGTGCTGCTTTTCTGTTTGATTTCCTAGTAGTTTGTGTTGGTGGCTGCTATTTAACTTAAATAGGAACTTGTTTATTTGTGGAAATACACCTTGACTTCATCTTCTTTTGCATGCAAGTAGAAGTCTCTATTGGCATCCTGGGGAGCCTTTTTCTCAGCTGGGTGTTCTCAGTACAGTATTGTCCCTTGAAGAATACAGGCTTGTTGGTGTCAGTACAATTTGTCTTAGACAAAATTGAGTTGAAGTTTACCCTCTGTTAGGAAGTTCTGTGCCAACCTAGTGGTTTTCTAAATGTTAGATAGTGGTTTTCTAGTGGAAGGTGGTCTTGGGGAAAGAAGGAACAAGTCTGTTTTCTCTAATGAAGCTGAAATGAGTGAAGTGTGTGCTGGGGAGAGCAGCTGTTCCTCTGTATTGAACCCACAGCAACAGCCTTTGGGTTGCTTCTGGCTCATGCCTTTTGGTTTGTTCTTGTGAAGAGGTGTGTCATTTTGTGTACCAAACCAGGCTTGTCCCAGGGATGGAGGTAGATGAATGAGAAGAGAATGAATGGAGGAAGAAGCAGAGCCAGTGAATGGGCAGACAGTGCTGAAGCTCACATAGACGATGTAGTCCATGCATCATTTCATCCCAAAAGACTTGCTGAAGTTCTGGCTCCCAGATTGCAATGAGTTGTAGGGACCTCTTCACTGCCACATTTTTAATGTTTCCTAGATGAAACATGACTGTTTCAAGGACTTCAAACTTCGTTTCAATAAAACAATAGCCCATAACTTGTCCTGCTCTGTTGAGAGGTCCTAAACTTTCTACAGTAGGGAAGCTGCTCTCCATTCACTGAGAGACAGTGAGTAACGTGCTATCAGTGTGGAGCATCTGAAAGTAGGAGCTGGGAAATAGACAGCTGGAATAGATTTGGGGTTTTAAGGCTGATGAGCAGATGAAACAAGGGACTCATGCTAGGTTTTTTTTCTCACCAAGGACTTAAAAATGCAGCCAAACTAGTGATGGGCTCCTGTATTGGGCTATCAGATTAGTTTGCCTGCAAATCATGTCCCTGTCTAACAGGATGCAATGGTCCAGGTAACAGTAGTGCAGTGCACTGCTGCCAGGTCATGAACAACCCGCTTCTGCCCTGGGGAGCAGAAAACCAGTTGTGAGCACTGCAAGGGAAACTGGTTTCATCCCCATGTTAGCTGCGGGGAAGAGAAATGATACTGAAACTCTCTGAAGCTTTTCCAACTGAACAGTGGGAGCTGAGAGGCTCAGGGGCAGGAGGGGAGGGGGAAAAGCAGAGTTCCTTTCCCCGAGTCATTTGAAAGCAGAGCAAGAGCTTGTGGTTTTGGGTTCAGAGGGCTGGTACTGTTTAAATAGCGGAGCAAGTGAGAAAATTACTTACTGCCCTGTGCCAGGGTCTTCTTTGGCTGTTGAGGTCAGGCCAGGGCTATTTGGACTTCGAGAGAGGAAAAGTTCTGTATTTGGAGCTGTTCTGTTGTTATTGTCCCAGGATCCTACTTTTTCTGTACCAAACCTTCCCCTTGTTTGAACCAACCTGTTTTTCTTTGTGAGAAGGGTGCCTACAGAACAGAAATTGTGGGGTTAGGAAAGTGACTGGGTTTACTTCCATTTTTGTAATGTATTATGTTGCTGATGAATGAATGAGCTCTGGAAAGAGTGTTACGTGCAAAGCTGCTGACAGCTCCCAGGCTCCTTCCAGAAGAAAAAGGTGGAGGGAGATTTGGTTCTTCATTGCTACTAGCTGTAAAAGAAACCACAACTACTTCTGTGCTTCCAAGCACTTGTAAACTGCCAGGATCTGTTTCCTTTCAAATACAGCAAGATAGGCAGCCTCTTGGAAAAAGCTACCTTAGCTTGGTAATGAAAAGAGGCTAAGGCTCTGATGAGGAGTAGGGATTTTTCTGAAAGCAAAGTAATTTGCGCAGATCAAGACTTCAAAGGGTCTGTTGCTTCCCATGATCTGCTGCAAGGTGTTGTGGAGAAGGTGGAAAATCCCCTGGAGTGCTTGAAATGTGAGGTAGAGAAGAGACTTCTGAAAACATTGCGAGACGTTTGGAGTTAAGATGGTATGTGCTGGACATTTTGTTTAAACCAGGGTAAGCTGGAGGCAAATTACTGTGTAGATCTTATGAGTGAATTGACTATCCCCAGTCTGGCATTGCTGCCTTAATGGGGAAGAATGTAGGGCAAAGTTGAATGTGAAGGGGTCTAGGAAAGTGCATAGAGGGAAGGGGTTCTGTCCTGAAGCAGTGTGTTGAGCCAGGTAGCTGTGCCTGCACCATTTTCTTGTGATTCTACTCAAGTTCAGTACAAATGGGGTTCAGACAGCACCAATCAGTGACCAAAAGGCCTCCTTTGCTTGTAAAATAATGTTGTCTAGCCTGATGCTGATCATCATGTGACTCATGTCTTTAAAGGCAGTGTTGAAGGGGTTGTGTTGTCGTGTACCCAGTTATGGAGGTGTGGGGTGCTTGCTCTGTATCCTGATTGACTACCACTGTTTGGTATGTATTGCACAGGAAAGAATAATAAGCTTGAATCATTTCCTCTGTCTTTCAGATCTTGTGTGTTGGCAAATGACCTCCTGATGTCTCCTAGGCTTGATGATACAGAAGCAGGAGTGTCATGGGCTTCTGTCATGACCCACAGGTGTGGTAGAAATGTGGGCTCCCTGCTTGCTGGTTAGCCTGGCGTTAGGCAGGATGGTGACTAACCTTAGGAGAGGCTGGAGGAGGAAGGTTTCAGTGTGCTGCCATTTAAGCAAACACTCTGATAACTTAGGTGATTCAGAAAACACCTCAGAAACTGAGGAAATATCACAAGGAACTATCAGCTGGGTAGGGCAAAAAGCTGTGGCATTACCCGTGAGGAGGTGGTGATGGGTTGAGAGCATGATGCAGATGTCATGCACCTTCACCTCGATTTGCCCTGGTCTAAAGGAGAGGGAGAGGAGGGGAGGGGAGGCAAGCAGGGCTACCTGCCTATTCCAGGGGATGTCCAAGGGGAGGAAGAAAGCAATGCAGAGCCAGTGATGGGGATGAAACGTGGCTGTCTCACCTTGGAGCTGTGGAGGCACAATCTAGGTCTGATAGAGCAATGAGTCCTCGCAGTAGCAAAAATATTCCAATGCCATTTAGCACTATGACCTTTAAACATTTCCACAGGCTGATTCAACTTGAGTATAGAAAACACTTGGAGTGAGGCAGGGCCCAATGTAAATCTGCTGTGAATCACACTGTTGTGATGCTGTCTGCTGCATTACGTGGTTCCCCAGTCCCCTGTGTTTGAGTTCTGGTCAGACAAATATCATGTGCTTTAATATGACATATTAAACAGTTGAGAGGGTCCACTGTTGCTGCCTGCAAATGCTGGATGAGTGTTGCAGCAGATACAGTTTACCATGTGATAAACTTAAAGTACCATTTAACTATTAGTTTGTGTTGGCTTTTATCATGGAATGGTTTGGGTTGGAAGGGACCTTAAAGCTCATCCAATTCCAACCCCCTGCCATGGGCAGGGACACCTTCCACTAGACCAGGTTGCTTCAAGCCCTGTCCAGCCTGGCTTTGAACACTGCCAGGAATGGGCAGCCACAGCTTCTCTTATTTCCAAAGCATTAAAAATCTCCAATTTTGAAGATGTTTGGCATGGAAATGCATTTTACCCACATTCCCCGGGGAGCTGTGCTACTCTCCAGGAAGCAGCTGAACACCCTCCAGCCCCATGGCTTTCCCAGTATCGCCCACTTCCAGCTTGAATATTGATGTCAAAAGGGAAAAACCAGGCTCAGGTGAGGCTCAGACATAACTGTAAGACAGGCTGGTTGTATCAACCAGTACCCAGGACTGAATGCTTCCAGAGTGGCAGTTTGGGAAGATGCTACCTCAGCTCCTGTATTGCCCTTCTGTGGCTGCCTGTAAAGAACCAGGTATCTTATCTACATATATTTCAATATCAACAGGGATTCTGTTTTTACTGAACAGGATCATTCAGTCAGTCAAGTGACACTTACATCACTTGTTCAGTACAGACTGCCACAAAACTGAGAAATACAGTACAAAAATGAAGACATCTTCACGTGTCATATCTGTGTCTTGCACTTCACAAGGGCAAATCTTGATAACTGTTGGAATTATGGACTTTGGAGTAACTTAGTAGTTTCTTGCAAGGTTCACAGGCTTTGGTAGATGTTAGGGTGACAATACCCTTCCCCAGTCTCTCCCTCCTTCATTTTTGATCTCTGGAAGTCCTACACTGCAGGATTGCATCTGTGTTACCTTTTAGCAAAAAAACATCCCACATTGTCTTGGGGGAAGTGCATCTATGGGATGCAAAACTCCTTTGCAGTGAATGACCCTAGAGAAATTAGGAAAGAAGCTCACCTTGAGTTTAATAGTAAGTGTCTCTTGACTTTGAAAAACAGCAGTGATACAGGATCAGACATCTGAGTGATCAATAAGCCTGCTGTGTCACTCTGGTGCCCTCTTGCCTGTTTGCAGTCACAGATGTACTTTGCCTACACAGCAACAAGCGTGTTGACTTTATTCATCTGGGCTTGCTTCTATTCTCTGTAACTGCGGGGGCACCTCTAAGGGGATGGATTTGTGCTGGTGGAGCTGTATAGGAGTGTCCCTTTGCTTCTACCCTCCCCAGAACTATGTGAGCTCTCCCTGATGGGCATGGGAGGTGTTTTCTGACTAGCCCTGCAGCAGGCATGATGCTGTGTGATTACTCCATCTGTGGTGGTTTGCTCTCCAGCCTCCTTTTCCCACCTACAGACAGGTCTTGTGCACTTGTCCTGTTGGGAGTGCTCTGTCTCTCCAGGGGCAGGCATTGCCTGCAGGCTGTTTTTCTTCCCACACTGTAGACTTCAGCCAGACCCCTGCCAGTGCAGGAGGAAGGCAGCTTTCTGTCTAGATCTCCTCATCACCATCTCGCAGGGTGATCACTGCTCTGTGCAGCAGTCTTCTTCCATCCTCCCTCAAGAGAAGGTCGCTTTACATTGCTGCAGGGTCTGTAGGGTCTAACCTGCATTTCAAGATTTCCAGGATGCCTCTGTGCCTCTCCCCACCCAGAAACCTCCCCTATACTGTGCTTTGCTGCAGAACATCAAGACAAGCCAGTTCCACAGGTTGCTGCTGGTCTTGCCTGGGAATTGAGCAAATATCATGAACCTGTGTGCTTTGTGAGAGGAGGAAGACATTTTATATCATCTCCTTCCTTATCTTTTTCCTTCCCCAAGCCTGAGTTTCCTCTGTTCATTCCCACCCCAAGAAAAGCAGTCATTTGGTCCTTCTCAGCTCCATCCCACCCTCCATGCCTGGTCCTTGGAGCACCACAAGGTGCTCTTTGTGCAGCAGCCAGTTATGCTCAGGTCTGATGACCCTGGGCAATGACCAGTTCCATCTTTATTGCACTGGTCACTAGGAGAAACCAAAAACTGGGGGAAAATTAAAGTTAGTGGTTCAGAAATACTGCAGAGAACTGCTTTTCTTCAAGGGAGCAGCAGGAAACCCCTCTGTGATGAGAGCAGGCATGTATGACACCTGCAAAGATGTTATAATTTTGCTTGCAGTTTGCACAGTCAGCATTGACTGTGACCCACCTACAAACCAGACACTTAGCTGGATAAAAGCTTCCGTTCCCACTCTGTATTTCCTTGCTCAGCTGCTCCCCGATGCTGGTGTCTGCCACTCTCTAGTGGTGCTCAGCCTCTGGGGAGCCCAGCTTTGCACATAACTGCTGAATATGGACATGTGTGCAGCTTCTGGAAGGGGCTCAGGGCAAGTTTAGGGCTGTTTGTCTGTACATACACTCCTCTCTGGGCATCCATCACTGGACCCTGCCCACAGTGAGTTACTAGGCTACCTATCTCACCAGTGCAGTCATTCTCAGGGTCTTCATTCAAACCAGAATAAGCATCATCCTATAGGAAGGGCAAAATCCAATTATTATGGATATCAGTACATGAAGTGCACAAACCCTTTAGCTGCAACAGCTATGCCTTAAGGGATGGAATGAAACAGCAAATGTGTCTCTGAAACCAAAGGAGAAGGCTTTTTTTACTGACTATATGTGAATTTTGGTGTCACTGCAAAGTGAGAACCTATCTAGTGGTGGTGGTTGGGGTTTTTTGTTTTACAGAGCTTATTTCTGCCATGGCAAGTCTGTCAGCATTTAATTTGCCCACGTTCCCCCATTCTCAGAGGCAGAAGGAAAGTCCCTTATTTTGTTATGCTATGGTGATACATTATGTTGGGAAAGCCTCTTTCCAACTGCATCCCTTGTACACGCCTCCTCATCTTCCCAACCATAACTACCAGATTAATGCCCTGTCTGCTACAGAGAGCATTGATATCCAGTAAAGTGTCCTCAGTAAATACTGTAGGAAAGAAATCCCCTGTCCAGGAGATGAAAAACCCTTTCTAGCCTTAATGTTCTTCTGCTCCAGCTCACCACTTCTAGTTACTGCAGCATGGATGTTCACTCTGCTGTGCTGCAGGACCCCATCAGCAAATGGAAAGGTTCTGGGGGGACCTAGTTGTGTCTGGGGTAAGCACAAGAAGGGGTTTTACCCCATTTGGTCACCTGTTCATCAAACAGGAGGTAGGGGTTTTGTCAGCTGAAATTCAGATCCTTAAATCCCCAAGCCATCTTAGTGGTCCGTAGCTGCCTCCCACGGGATGGAGATATATATATATATATGTATGTATGTATGTATATACACACACCAAGGAGCAAGGGCATAACACTGAAAGCTGAGTTGTTATTTCTTGATTTATTTTGCCTTTTAAAAGTAAAGTCACAATTTCAGAGGTGAAAAGCATAGTATAGGCAGGAACTCATTGGAATAAAGTGTATAAAGACACCCAAGCGGTCCTCAGAGAAAGGAAATAACTGACTTTTTAGCAATAGTAATCCTCTCCAAAGTACAGATCTAACATACAGATGTGAAATGCAAGGCCCAACTCAATTTCAGTACCAACTCCATTTGTCCAGAACAACATGCAAGAGATAACCTCACTTTATTGGAAAATGCACTTTAATGCAGGACGATAATCAGGTATTTTTGGGGTGGCTCAGCTTGGATCATGTCACAGCCCTCCTCATCCATAATATTTCACTATTTCTCTAATTTGAAGCACAACTGCTATAGCCCTTTGGCATTTTCCCATCTTCTATTGTTCAAACAAGGGAAAAGAGACCACTAAAAAAAAAAATTGAAGGAACTTTTTAATGTTTGCCAAAGTAGTTGGCGTTTTAAATCCAGGTTTTCCACCAGATATTGCATGTATTTTTTCTTCCAAACCATCTGTGCATCGCTAATAGGGACCAGCAAACTAAGGAAAGGAAAAGGCTGATTTCTGACAAAACTAGGTGCAGGGAAAGGGCAGATGTTTATCTTGTGTGTGATTTTTGAGTGCATTTGGCAGGAAAGAAAAGGATAAAATATTTATTGAAACAAAAGAAAACAAGTGTTATTCAGATTACAATAATCTCAGGGTTTCACTGATGTTCCATGAATGAAGGTGTCAGTGTAGTTCAACAGCATTTTGCTGCCAGAAAGGGTTTTTCCCTGGTGCCAGTGTCTTTGTTTTGGCATGAGGCATGAGGTGCTCCCACCCTGCACTCACCTCAGCCCATTATGCTGAAAAGGGCTGTCCTACAATATATATAATATATATTTTATATATATACCTATAATACATATAATATATATACTCATCATCAGCCTGATCCACAACTAACTTATTTGTGGGGTGACTCCTGGGGCTTCAGGGCTCTGGGACTGGGTGTTTTACCTGGGAAAAAAAAACCCAGCCAAAAACCAAAACAAACCCTGAATCAACTAGCTCCAATTGGGCCCAGAGAGGAGCATTGGAATGGCTCTCCACAGAGCCTGACGATGGCTAGTCCATCAGAGGGGTCTGCACAACCTTCACAGTCTGGGCATATCAACACATCACCCATAGCTTCACACTGCTATCCCACCTACCACACCCTGGGCAGATCAGCTCCAAGCCAAATGCCTGCACACACGTGCACAGGCACAGGCAGACAGGGCACGCAATGCTACCAACAAGGTGACACCAAGGTGAGAGAAAACTCTCAGGTGGGAGAATGCCTCCCGGATGGAATGCTTCATCCATAGAGATGACCTACGAGGCACAAGGGTGATGCAAGGAGGCTCCGCGGGAGTCCCAGAAGAGACAAATGCAAAAGACAGGTACCAAAAGGGACACTCAAAACCGAGATGATGGACACACGAGAAGCCTGACTTTGAGACCTAGGAACGTAAAGACACAGGGACAGAGTCCATCCTGCAAATGGATGCTTACTAAACAGAGCTGTGGAGAGAGCCTGCAGTGATGCCCCAAAAGACAACTGACCGGATGCTCCCAAGGCATGAGCCCCCTCCACACTTCTGTAAGCTTCTGAAACAAGAAAAGAAGAGCTAGACTGATGCTACGCTGAAAAATACAAACCGCAAAAGATAGGAAAACAAATGTGGTGTCATACATTTTTGTATTTGCCTGGATCTCTGAAGTCTTTATTAGGGTGAGATTTATTAGAAAAAATAGGAGCAGAAATCTCTTTCTGGAAAGATATGGGGAAATGGAATTAAAAGTTAAGGAGGGAGAGTTCATTGAGATTTTCAGCCTAGCTATGATACAAACTGAGAATAAGAATAAAATAACTCCCAAAATTGAGGAAATCTTAAGTTTATCCAGGAGTATGGGTGTTGGGAAGTCCTGGTAAAGCTGAAAATGCAGCTCCCATTAGGATTGAGTTAAAGGTATGAGCCAGTCCAGTTAGAATTAAACAATACTTTCTGAAATTAGAAGACAGAAAAGGAACTAAAGAAAGAAGAGATAACTTTGTGAAATTTGGATTGTTAATAGAATATGAGTCTGAATATAATACTCCAGTCCTGCTGGTGAAAAAGCTGGATGATAAGAGTTATCATCTAGTACAGGATTTGAGAGCCATCAACAGAATTGTAGAGAATGCACATCCGGTAGTAGCAAATCCATATACCTTGTTAATGAAATTAAGTAATAATCAAGTACAGTTTACTGTTCTGGTTTTAAAGGATGCCTTTTTCTGTTTGCCTCTGGCCAAAGAATGCCAAAAGTTGTTTGCTTTTGAGCTGGAGAATCCAGACACAGGGAGAAAAAACTCAGCTAACCTGGACAGTGTTACCTAAGGATTTAAGAACAGTCCAACCCTCCTTGGAAATCAGTTGGCAAAAGAACTTGGGAAGCGCCACCGGGTAATGGAACTTTGTTACAGTGTGTTGATGATTTGTTAATAGCTACTGAAACTGAGGAGGACTGTATGCAATGGGCAATAAGCTTGTTAGATTTTCTGCTGGAGAAGGCAGCTATCATGCACTGTAGAGAACACCAAAAAAGTAACACTGGACAGGAAATTGGAATCAATTTGGCAGATAATGATGCAGGGCGAGTGGCAGAGGAAACAGAAATTGAGATCGCAGCTTTGATACCAAATAATAAACCTGAGACCCTAGATTTGAAACTGGAACATATCAAATATTCTAGGGATGATAATCACCTAATTGAAAACCTTAAGGGTAAAGAAACAGATGATGGATGGGCCTACATACCTGGTGGACACCTAGTAATACCTTCCAACATTTTATGGAAATAGTCTTAGAAGAACATAATAAAACCCACTGGGGAGCAGGCGCTTTATATAAATACTTACATAAGAAAATGGTGGGTCACAATTTGCATACAACTATTAATCAAGTTACTCAACAGCGTGAAATTTGTTTAAAGAACAATCCAAATACTACAACTAAAGTTCAAGTGGTAACAATTGGGAAAGGTTGTTACTGTAAAAGTTGGTCAGAGGAACTCTCTAACACTCAATTTGGAGTTTTAGAAAGCAGGCATTCTTTATTGCAGAGCTGGGAGCACATGCAAATCATTTTGCAAAGGTGAGTGCACCTGATACTTGCCAAGAGTGGCTGTATATTCAGCATACTCATGCATATTCATAGATTTTTCCAGGAAATAATTATAATATTTGCATCCTAATTAAGCATGTGCTTTCTTGCTGAGTGGAGGTCTCTGGCGGTCACTGATAGTCTTCCTCACTGTGTTTACTGAATGACCTCAGTGCTTGCGCACGCTTGCAAGGTCCTAGTGCCAAGTTAGCAGTTGGTATGTCCTTGCTTCTGTTCTGTTCCAGTCTCGCCCCATGCTGGGCGCCACTCTGCTGTCCTGAAGGCTGGCATCCTTGGTCTTATTTACTGCCTCCTTAGTTGTTATCAGTCCCATGATGTTCCTTCCCCCCCCATCAGCCAAACGCTCCTTTCTCTCTACAAGTCAGTGAGTTAGAACAGTTTAGCCTATTCCACTATGTTAAAGGCACACACTATTGTTAGTTTAAGATTTAAGGTTGCAAGGTAATATTCCTGGACAATAACGGCAGATAGATTTTTCAGAACTTCCAAGAAAAGGGGGGTATTGGTACCTGCTGGTGTTAACAGAAACCTTTTTGGGCTGGCCAGAAGCCTTTCTGTGCAGAACTAACAAGGCAAAGGAAGTGACAAAATAATTCAGTTAAATAATCCCACGATTTAAAGTACCTGAGGATATATCTTCAGAGAGAGGCTCACATTTTTGTGTGCAAATGGTACAAGTTATTAAAATCTTGGGCATTAATTGACAATTACACACTCTATATCGACCTCAAGTAAGCGGACGAGTAGAGAAGATGAACCATTTAATAAAACAACAAAATGTAACCATATTGTAAAATAGACTCTTTGCCTGTATGAAACAACTACAACAAATGTGGAAGCTAGTCCGAAGACCTTAGATAATCAGAACAGAAACTGCGCATGCTTAAGCTAAAAGGTAACGAAAGCACAAGTGATGCAGAAGGAAAGACCCCGGGGAAAGTAGACGACCATCAGAGGGACTGAAGCTCCAATGATGGGTCAATAGATGGCAGCAGAGACCGTGAAATAACGAACTTCATGGCTACGTGCCAGTTCTTGGCATTTGGGGGGGGGGGGGGGGGGGGGCATGATAACTGATTCCCGGAAAGTTTATGTGGAAGTATTAAGTAAGAAAATATAAACTATGTACTGATAAGTTATTCCTCCTGCGAGGAGAAATCCCGGTGCAACTGCAGCGCTGCAATAAAAGAATAGCTTAACAGTCTCCTCAGCTGCTAAGTGTCATTGTTCTTTGCTTCAGCCCCGAGTCGCAAAGCCATGAAGCCGCACACCGACGAAGCCGTACGATCAGGTACGTTGGTTGTGGGTCAGGCTGGTGACTAATGACCCAGTATAGTATGGCAGCCTGGACTAACATGTCTTTGGTTTTGCAGGTGTCGTGCAGTTGCCTTGGGAATCAGAGGGGCGTTTGAGGTGAGCGTGTGCTGTCATGAGGAGGAGGATCATGGGCCACTGACTCCTCACAAGTGTCGTGGCAATTTTGTCTGTCTTGGGCTCTTAGATCCTAGAGCTGAAGAGCGAGCACCACAGCGCCGGACTTGGGAATCATCATGAAGTACGTGAGCTGAATGTTACCATTCTTTTAAAGAGAGAGGTCACTGTTATGGAAGAGGTTGTTCACCCTTGCTTTGCCACCTAAAACTCCATTTGCATGTTGCCTCTTTGGACAGCACTCTCAAGCGTCCCAGAAACCAGCTCCAGTGCAACCTGCTCAGATCAGGGTCAGCTAACAGGATCAGACTGGGCTGCTCAGGGAAGTATCCAGGCAGGGTTTGAAAATCACCAAGTATGGGGACCCCATAACCTCCCTAGGCAACACATACCAGTGACTGACTGTCCTGCTAAAGCACTTTTTCCTTATGTGCAGTTAGATGCAAGAGGTTCGCTGGCTGAGCAGAAACTTGCTCTTGTATCCAGCATGGCAGGATACGGAAAAGTCTGAAAGAAAGTGTATGAAATTCTCCCAAAGAACGATGTGTTAAGTAGCATTAAATGAACAGTGCCTAAGCAGGAGGAACTTCTGCTGTGAGACACAGACTTATCTTTGGAAACAGGCATTTTGTGATAAAATTTGACATTTAAGCAGGTTCAAAATACGGCAAGAAGATACATTTTTTACCGCTAGAAGATAGTCAAGTAAACTTTATGAAATAAGTGTATTTGAGGGCAAGATTCGTTACTTCTTACACAGAAGTATCTCTGCAATCAAACTTCTGGCTCACACAGTCACCTGACTGCCCTGCTCCCTTCAGACTCTCGGCACTGGGGCGTCAGAAGCCCCAAGGTGTGCTGCGATACATCTTTTATTACGAATGGAAGCATCCCACCCTTTGGGGGGCTGTCATTTTCTGTACTAGATATTTAGTCATGACCTTTTTCTCATTTGATGACAGAAAACGTTACAGCTTGCAAGGTATTAAAATTAATCTGAACATTTTGTTTCTGTTATGCTTGGCTAAACACATTTCATAGATCAGCCGTTAATCCCTATATGAACACAGCGCTGGGAAACACCCACTTTGGTATGGCTGAGAGGTCGATTCCTTGTGCTACAGTGCAACAGTGACAGGGATATATATGCCCTGTAGATAAATATTTACAGTTCTTTCACACAACAGATTGTCCTGGGTTCAGCTGTAACAGTTATTTTTCTCCTTCTTAGTAGCTATATTTTGATTTTAGTCTGACAACAATGCTGATAACACACCAATGTTTCAGCTGTTACTAAGTAATGCTTACCCCGATCAAGGACTTTTCAGTCTCATGCTCTGCCAGTGAGGAGGGGCACAAGAAGGTGTGAGGAAGCAGAGACAGGACACCTGACCCAAACTAGCCAAAGGGGAATTCCATGCCACAGCACGTCATGCCCGGTATATAAACTCCAGGGAGTCACCCAGAAGGCCCAGCTCACTGCTCGTGTCAGGCAGGGTTGACAGGTGGAGAGCAATTGTATTGTGCACCACTTGTGTTTATTGTTTTTTTCCCTTTTAGTTTTATATTCTCTTCCCTTGTTATTTCCCTTATCATTATTATTGGTGGTAGCAGTAATGGTCTTGTGTTATACCTTAGTTACTAAACTGTTCTTATCTCAACCTGTGGGAGTTGCATTCTTTTGATTCTCCTCTCCATCCCTCTGTGAGTAGGGAGGAAGCAGCAGGGGGTAGTGAGCGAACAGCTGCGTGGTTCTGGGTTATCAGCTGGGCTTAAACCACAACAGAGATACTTGTGGAATGCAACATGTTATGTTCAAGTATCAACAGTATACTGAAGTAGAACTGGAGGCATACGGGAATTCTTAAATTACACCCTCAATTTTTAATATCCAAGCCCACGGTAGCTGCAGGCTACAGGGGTTAGCAGCACCTGTTCTTTCACTTCATAAGCAAGTTACTAATGTAAAAAGGCCCACTCAGCTTTTCAAGATGAGAATGTTTTCCTGTCTTTGTTTTTGCCAGGAGCTAATGTGATGGGCAGAGCACTTCTCAGCAAGCATCGCACGGCTTGTATGGAATCTTTGAACTATTCAAATATTACCCAAAGTATGATTTACAAATTTACAATCACTCGACTCCTGTTTTCAGATGATACCATCAGAATGTAGCAATTAGAGTAATAAGCCTTTGAATCAGTCATATGATAGTCATGTCTATTGTACTTCCATGAAGACCACAGGGCTATTGGTCCTACGCACTGTGAGGCTAGGCTATCTTCACAAGTAATTATATGCCTTTTATGTACAAAGCAGGTGAAGCTTTTTGTTTTAAAACAAAAAATGGTATTTTGTACTTCTCTTGCAGTATGCTATCCTTTACATATACATAAGTGGGCAAAGACTTCTTACACATTATAGATTTGAACTGTAGCTCCCAGTTAGTGGATGTCTACAAGACCCATGAGACAGATGCATTTACCTTCTTTACTAAATCAGGTAAAGTTGTAACAGAAAGATTCTGTTTCCTTTTTTACTTCGGGCTGGAGGAAGGGGAGGGGAAGGAAACTGGAATGAAGTGATCACCTAGGAGGAAATCATGTTTTGTTAACTTGCTCCTCCAAGCCTGAGCAACTGAAGTATTCTAAAAGCCAGATTTTGTATTTTAGACATACCACCATAAAGGAAAGCTTGTGAAGGGAGCTTCAAACATGTAATGCACAAAACTGCACAGTAGAAATGGACATCCTGACATAGTGTTGGAAGTTTGGCCTTTTAGATTGGTTTGTTGTTTTTTGTTGGCAAAGATGAATAAGCATCCTTGCAGATGCTGTCTGTAAAAGAGACTACAAAACAGCCATAGACCCCAGATTAGTAGAACCAGAAGCTAGCAGAATCTAGGTACTTCCAAGAGCACACATCTGTCTTTAGCACACTCCTTTATTCTGTATTTGTAGCTTTTAAAGCCATTCAAACCAACTGCTGAAGACGGTATTGTGGTTTAAGCCCAGGCAGTAACTCAGAACCATGCAGCTGCTCTCTCACACACCACCCCCCCCCCGCCTTCTTCCTCCCCCTGCTCCCAGAGAGATGGGGACGAAAATCGAAAGAATGTAACTCCCACGGGTTGAGATAAGAGCAGTCCAGTAACTAAGGTATAACACAAACCACTGCTGCTACCACCAATAATAATAATAAGGGAAATAACAAAGGAAGAGAATACAGCCACTCACCACCTGCCAACCAATACCCAGCCTGACCAGAGCAGTGATCTAGCCCTTCTGGGTAACTGCTCCCAGTTTATATACTGAGCATGACGTGCTGTGGTATGGAATACCTCTTTGGCCAGTTTGGGTCAGGTGTCCTGTCTCTGCTTCCTCCCGGCTTCCCCTCCTTCATGGCAGAGCATGAGACTGAGAAAGTCCTTGGTCAGAGAAAATATTACTGAGCAGCAACTGAAAACATCGGTGTTATCAGCACTGTTCCCAGGCCGAAAGTCAAAAACACAGCACTGCTCCAGCTACTAAGAAGGAGAAAAATGACTGCTACTGCTGAACCCAGGACAGATGGTCAGAGACATGCTGGTGAATCAGACAGCTCCCATTCTGGTGTGTTACAGGAAGAACTGTGCCAGCTCTTTGGCAGTAAGCCAGGTAAACCCATCCTCCCCATGCCATTCACTGCAGCAGATGAGTAACTACCCCTGCACCATCATAGTGCCAGAAAGGAAAATTTCAGGACAGACTTTTCCTTTTCTTTCAAAAATAGTTAATGCCAGGTGTGATTCAATGGGAGCAATTACAACACATAGGCTTGTTGTACTGGAAGCGATGTCAATGCTGTTGATAAAACTGATGAACAGTGTTGTGGTTTGAGCCCAGCCGGTAACTCAGAACCACACAGCTGCTTGCTGACTCCCTCCCGTTTTTCCCCCCTGCTCCCAGAGGGATGGAGAAAGGAATCGAAAGAATGTAAATCCTACAGGTTGAGATAAGAACAGTCCAGTAACTAAGGTATAACACAAACCACTACTGCTGCCACCAATAATAATAATGATAAGGGAAATAACAAGGGGAGAGAATATAAAATTAAAAGGGGAAACGGAATTCTGTATCTACAAACACACATAGAGTGAACCTCTGTTCATGCCACTCAACAGCCCCAAGAGCAATGCAAACTACACAGCACATCCAGCACGTCAGCCAACTTCCTACAGCCAGCAGTGGCAGAAAGTGAAAAGAATTCTCAAGCTGATGGCTGATTTACACACACTGATTTACAGCTGACTGGTGTCTTAAAATCTCTTTGAAGCTAAATGCTAAGCCATCCTGAGTATATTGTCAGTGCAACTGTCAACAGGGTGTAAGATTTCCAAGTACTATAAGCCTCTTCCAGAATGGAAATATATGACAAGATTTAGATAGGCATCCCAAATCAGATGGGAGGCATTAATCCACTTAACATTATGAAGGAAGAAACGTGTTAGATTAGGTAAGGCTTTTTATCTCCAAGGATAGCATGCTGAAATTGAGTCTTCATTTACTTGTGGTAAATGAAATATTCATCAGTACACCGATTGTGAGTGTTACACTCCTTTTATTCAAGTGTTACAACTGGGAAATTAACTGATAACTGGCAATGAAATTAAAAGCTTTTCATCTTTAAACACCACTTTAGATACTGTCCAAATCAAGAGCGATTAAAAAAAAAAAAAAGACCAAATGTTTTTATTGTATCATGGGGCAAGGGGGAATAGTGTCTCACTACACTATTTTCTAAGTGTCATGTTGTCACAAAACGAGTGGTTTAGGGTCACTCTAAGAACAACAACTGAAGGTATTAGCAAGAGCAGTTTCAGTATGAGTTACAATGGCACAACCTAACACAATTCAATGGCAAGGTTCACTCTGTTACTTATTATATGGGGGAAACCTCCAAAGGAAAATGGAAGTAGAATCAAGTGAAAAAGATCTGTATAGAGAGTAAGAGGAAACGGGTAAGGTAGGCCTTTCTGTTGAGCCATGTGGTTCAAACCAGACCCCTTTGCTTTCTGAACTCCTGATGGAGCCTAGGTGTGGATGAATCCAGTCTTGATCTCAGACTTGGACGATGGTTCATGTCTAGTGGAAGAAATAAAGGAAGTAAGAAAACACTACTGTTGAGTCACAAGTTCAGACCAGGTCCCCTTGCTTTCCAAACTCCTGCTGGAGCCCAGGTGCAACTGAATCTAGTGTTAGCCTCAGACTTGGTCAACGGTTTACATTTAAAGGATTACAAGTGTCATTTAGCAGCCGTTTGCAGCTTTAAGGTTGATCTTATCAAGTGAGTCAACAGAGTTTTCTACATCGCTATAACAATCTATCCATGCGTACGTAAAGACATATAAAAGTATACCTGTTAAAAATTTCCCTTGAGTCACTGAAATATTCATATCTAATGGCTTAATTTCTCAGCAGGTGAGGGTTGAATCTCAAGTAGTGGAGGACTTCAGCCCAGGCTCCATCTTCTGGTGATGTTTCTTCAATTATCCAAACCTGAGAGTTTGCAAGCTCCGAGCGGTGTTCTACTTGGAGATGCTGGTCATCACCAGCAGAGCTCAAGGGCCTCACTTAGTGTCTCTATTTATAGGGTCACAAAATTATTCGCTTTAGTCCATAGTAAATCTCCATCCTAGCAAAACCCGAGTTGGTAATTAGTAGAATTTTTTCAAAACTCCATTAACAGTGGTACTGTTCCACTCAGGTTACAATGAAGGGAAGGAGTGTTCTAGGGCTGTCCTGGAATGACTGATTATCTGTCCTCTCACTTCCCACTGTAGCCAGGGAACAGGAGACTCTGGTATGACCCATGCCTCTGCCTTAGCCATGTAAGAGTTCCTGGTACTATCAAGGGACGCTTCAGCATCCAACTCATTACACAAAGGCCAAGGCCTGACAGGAATTCCTGAGATTGTGGAGCAGCCCAGAGGATGAAGGGGGGGGGTGGAATGCACTACCACACATGTCCACAACTACTCAACATCAAGCTTTTGGTGCAACAAGCCCGTGCACCACTATCTTACCTGTACAGGCAATCTATCACTGTTGCACCACCATACTCAGATTACAACCAGCAGCTACCTTCCTTCATAGAGGATATATACAAAGTTCTATTTCCTTGTCCATTAAGTTCAATTAAAAAAAGTACAGCCAGTTGCTTGTTAACAGTACATACGTCACACTTCCCGGGTGAAGTTGGCCCAGCCAGCCAGATCTCATCTAACACCTCTGGAACAGTGGCCTTCTTTTCCTTACACTACTTGAGCTATTTCAGCTTTGAGGCAAAAAAATTAGAAACCTACCTCTGCACGCACAAAAGGGATTTATCTGTTGGGTTTTTTTGTTTGTGTGTTTGCTTTATATATATATATATTTTATTTTTTCTCTACAAGGTCATGTGCAATTGATTTCCCAAGTCACCGAAGTCTTGAGCAGCATCCCAGCTTCTGCAGTGACACAGATACACATCTCAACCAGTTACTTTTGAGTCTCCTCTTCAGTGTAGCCTGATCTTCTATGTTAAGAGTAGCATATGCCCTGAACTATCAGCTATGGACAGGCAATTAAAAGGGGGAAAACAGGAATTAACATTTTCTACTAAATAAGAAAACAAAAGAAAAAGATCTGTCACACAAAAGCAACCTTCCTAAGCGTCTCTGTTATTTGCTTTTCGAGAAAGAACATGATTAGGGCAAAATCACAAGGTTTTCTTACTGCTGTTCCAGGTAGTCCTTGGCAGACATCACTGACAATTCAGTGAGCTCTACCTGTCAAATATCCCCTACCCTAAATCCAGTCACCCTTCAGATGTGCAAATCTAACACAGGAAAACACAAAATGTTAACATGAGTTTCACTGTACTGTTTCACTTCAGCAATAAAGAGGGGACAGCAGGGAGGAAACCACAGCAAAACTTAGCAATTCCAAAACCTCTAAGAGAACAAACCCATAAAATACTAGGAAAAGTATTTCAACATTAGTTTTGATAAACAAGTTTAATAATCCGCTACTTTACAGGACAGTTATTTAAAAGCTAGGCTTCAACAGAGAAACATCACTGAGACTTAAAAGACAGTTTTCAAACTTCCACATATAAGCCTTTGAGACTTCAGCAGCCAGGTTTGTTCAGTCTGTGAAGTACTAACAAGAAGTTCATCATACATACCCAAGCGAATCGCTTTCTCTTCACACTGTACTCTGGAGCTGATCACCAACAGTCTACTTCCAGTGCGTGAAGGGTCCACAGGCAAAGCACAACACTCAGTTGGATTACCGTGCCCTCCTTACCCAGGGGATTTGTCTTCGGAAGTGCTCGCTCTTACAGCACAGCCTCACATTTGCAATACAACCTCCAGCCAGGTATTTCTACTACTTGCATTGCAATTGCTTGGCAATAAACTACCAAAGGACAAGGCTACAAGGAATAGATGCAGGGTGAAGATCCCTACTTGAGCAGCAACCCAAACCTATGTGTAGTTCTGAACTACACGTAAATGCACAGCTTCCTGTTTTTCATGAAGCTCAACACACGACTGCATAGGATTACCACTCTCCCCATGACAGATGTGAAAAATGAGTGCAATATACACCACAAATGAAAAATAAACATGTTCCCTATTTCCAGCAATAATCTGGGAAATTTAAACCAAGTAAGAAAAAATAGAATTCTATTTATTACATTTGCTCCTTGGTTTCAGAGAAGTTAAAACAAGTGTCAATACACAACATAGCACTATTTCTTCCATGAGTAAGAGAGCAAGTCTGGTATGGCCATGCAATTCAGAACCGCATTTTATGCCCACTCTACCATATTAATCGAAGTCAGTCCAAACCTGAACTCTCAGAGAAGGAAAAGGAATCCGTGTTTTGGAGAAAACAACAGTTAAAAAAGCCTACACTTTGCACATTTCAGAAGGGAAAAGCAAGTATCTTCACCTTAGTCCTAGCTGGGATTTGAAGAGATGGTGGGCTTTGCTCTGACACAAGAAGCTGCCAGGAGGCCGAGTGTAACATTCTCGCTAGAGGATGCAGGAGGTAGGTGAGGTGACGCACCAGGCCGGTCACTGGAAGGCAGACTAACTGTAACTGCTTGCACCAAAACCAATTCTAAAAGTCACCTAGCTTGAGTCGCCAGAATAATTCACTTTAGCAAAAACATGACCAAGAAAAATGTTCAGAGATGAGGCACAGGACTGGGGGAAGAAGCAATTACCTAACAGTTATCAGCGAGCAGGAAAGCCTCCTCTGTGGGTACCTCCCCGTCCCCCTCTGAAGCCACCCCTCTCACCCCGGAAGTTAGTTCTGTTCCTCTCTCTTCCCCTTTCTCCTCGGCCTGCTGAAGTCCCTCCTCTTCCTCCTCCCCTTGGAGCACCACCTCCCCTGTCAGACTTGGACTTGGGCGGTGGTGACTTGGGACGAAGTCTCTCAATCTCTTCAGTACAGCCGGTCAGGTGGGAATTTGGAGCAGTGAAGTATGAAGAATACGTTTCTGCATTGAAATTGCTGTTTGTGAGGGTGGGTCCTACAGTCAGCCAACCTAGGGAACAAAATGAGAGTCAACAAAAGCAAGAACAAAATTCAGGCTTCAAGGCCATTCTTGTCTTTTTTCTAGTCAATGAACTCTCAAGTGATAGGGACAAACACTCACCTACACAGCACCAGTGTTGAACAGAATTGAAAAGGTGACCTCTAGGAAAGCCAGGGTTGTTGGGAAGTGAAGACTTCAGTTTGATTATTTCTAAAGGCTTCTTTCATTTTAATTTTCTGTGGGGTTTTTTTGTTTGTTTTGGTTTGGTTTTGTTCTGTTTTTTTTATTGCACATGGCTATGGGAACATTCGTACTGAGGTTTCACAAGAGTCCTTCCTACTTATTCTTTCCTCTTACACTGCCACAACAGTTTCCAGCCCCTTTAGGACCCCACTAAACCAGATCAGGAAATTCATCCAGTTTAAAAATAACGTCCTCCTTCTCCTCTTTAAAAAAAGGCATTTAAACTTGAATTAGGTAATTTTGCCTCCAGGAACCAGTTGTGACAGTGCAGCCAAGAGCACAGCATGCTGGAAGCACATATCTGGAAACCCAGAAACAATTCTGCTGAAGCCCAAGATACGGAAACAGCTTAAAGAGCTAAATTAACCTGTTAATGCACACTCAGTAGACACTTCAGCTTCACCAGATGAATCAAGGCAGGAAGACATTTACAGCAAGAACTTACTATTTCTTCAGATTATAAGCTAAAGTAGCAGAGGATCTGTGATTAATATGGGATTTAAAGTGTGCAATGCAATTCCAGGTTAACTACCAAATTTAGAAAACACAAAAGTTGAATTGGACTAACATGACCCCATAAGAAATTAACATATAAGAATTCACACACAACAGGACTGCAGTAACATCTAAAAAATGTCTTTCTACCAAACAAAACAGCCCCCCTCCACACACACACAATAGACAACAGGATTAAGACTGACATCATCAGTCAACAAATAAAATACGGTTACGTTCCATCTGATCCATCTATTTCTATGCATTTTTTATCACGCCAGATGCAGCATCCAGTGTAACACACTGGGTCTTCAGACACTGGCAACAAGACCAGCACTAAGCTCACTGGGATTTAAAACTAGTTTAGAGAAAGAGATGACACTTATCAGAAGTGTAAACAGATGGCACATGGGGAAAAAAGAAATCTCAACTGAATTGTTATACTTGCTGATGAGTTAATCACATGAATAAGAAAAAAATACTGGTGAACAAAAAACTTTCTTCTGAAAAATTTGGCAGAATTGATACTTGCCATACACTTTCCAAATGACAGTTTTGTGACTGACAGATCTTCATATAAACCAAAACTGTATCCCCTTGAGATCTATTGTCTCACCTAGGATATAGGTCTGGAAACCTCTTTAGGACCCTGAAAGGAATTTTACAAGCAGAGATTTCTGCTACTCTGTCTTGCACATGATAAAGACATGTTAATTTCTAGAGTTAGTGTGGAGTTTACTTCACTATTAAGTCCAAAAATAAAAGTTTAGTAGAAAGGAATTATTCAGAATTTGAACTTAAAATACAGAAATTGTGCATTTCCCAATTCCAATAGAAAAAAATATTAATTTCAGCATTTATCTTCAGTTAGAGATAACATGGAATAAACAAAAGAGTAAAGGTCTTAGTGTGAGAGCAAGTATTTACTTCCAAAAATGAGTATTTATAAACCAAAACTGAACAGTAAGCAGTGTTAAAACTGGATTTGTGACTAGGTCTTGCTCCTAAAGACAGTAATAATAGAAATTATAAACTGATCGTAACATCACTTAGTAAGGGTCTCTATGATGCTCCTGCAACACAAACTGAGGATTCACCCCAAGACAAACATTCTTGCTAAAAAAAATACCCATGTGAGATCTTTAGTTCTAGCTAAATTTTCTGCTATTTGATCATGAGGGTTAGAACATTAACTAGGGCAGAAATCACTTTGCTACTGCCCAGGTGTTGGGAAAACTGTCAATCCTTGTGTTGCTGAACACTAGGCTGGTTATTTTTCTGAATTTGGAGGGTAGGAAACCTGGGAAATTTCTTCACCCAGTAGATTTTCTACCTTCTGACTAGGTATCCACTATGGAGAAATAGCCAAGAAAGCTCATCCAGCTTTCTGCAGCATCCTAATCCCATGGTGGAGGGAAATGGAGTTATATGCAGAAATGCACAGTTATTCAGCTGGTGCAAGTCCTGGCAGAAGAATCATGTGTTAGGATTAACCATTATGGTCTCAGCTTCCATGAGAACCCATCAAGTGGTCTCAGATGATGGAAGAGGATTATTAAATTGGAAGAGGGTTATTAAAGTAAATTAGAATTTAAGCATTTGACAAAAATAAGCATAACAGTTACCTGGCCGAATCGTACTGTCCCTTCCAAAAAGATGAAGACGTCGTCGTCCAAGGCAGAAATGCTCAATGATGTGAAAAATCTCTACGGGTTTTTCTATGTTGCCAATTTCAGGCTCTTCTGTGATGATGAGGTCAATATCAACATTAGCATGGATGAAGTCACCGTCTGTACTGCGACGCACGGTTCCCTTAATGCCCATGAGGCAGTGCTCCTATGCACATAGAACACATAATAGTACCTGTCACGTGCTGCAAATACTGCTGCAGAACATACGCCTGTGGTTTTAGCACAATGGAGAGAGAAGCAAATTGTGTAAGAGTAGAATCTACTCTACCTAGAGAGAAAAGTCTGAAGCACAAATTAGAAGAACAGAATAAGCTGGAGCTACCAAAACAGCCTTTTTAAAACAAGGCAGAGACTAGTTATCTGGCCAAAAGATATTTGGACTTCTTCAATTACAGCAATGTTAGAGCCTTAACACTTTGGAAAGGCTGATAAATGACCACAAGGAGAAAGATTACAAGGTAATGGCAAGAGTAAGGGAATAGTTAATAATTATGATTAATACTTGTATCAGCATTCTGATCCTTACTTTATTCATGTAAGTAATTTTCAAAGTTCTCAATCACAGAACAGCCAGTCAGGGAAAATAAGATGTACTTTTTCATATTGTAACTCTGTTAACAGAAGTAGCTTTCACCCTTAGATTCCTTTCTAGAAGATATCACTGCATCAAAAAATTAAAACCACTACCAAACTGTCAATGTACTCTCATTCCATCAGCATTAAAATGTTCTTAAGCTGTGATAAGCATTTCTTTCCTCTAAAACATTGTAGATCAATTTAAGTGAGTAGTGTGTAGCATCAACGAATGAGGAATCACTGTAATTGGTACAGGATGGAAAAAGGGTTCTACATATTTTTTTCAGTGCTCTGTCTCTGGGATTATTAAACTCAGATGAGGAATTTTCCCCAGTATCATAAAAAACACTGATCCACTAAGTGCCACCAGATGGCTCTAAAAAAGGCTTCAGACAAGACTATGTAATAATTTCCAGATTTTTAGGAAGGCTTTTAACAGTTAGCAAATAAATACAAAAGGCTATATGAAGGTGCCTATCAAATCTATGATGTTGGTTAAATGCACCCAAGCAACAGGGTTTCTGAGCCTTAAATTTAACTAAATAAAAAGGCAGAATATTGCTCAGCAAATTACCCATCCAGCAAAGCCTCATGAATCTAGTCTTTGGAAAAACTAGCCAAAACATTTTCTTTCCTACCACATGGAATGTCATTCATCGATACCTTAGATTCTGTAACAGGTGGCATGGCATAAAGCATCCACCTAGACATGCTTAAATTAAACATAACAGGATAGCATTTGCTGTTGTGATCATTGGTAAATACATCTTGCACAACAGAATATTCAGTCAGAATAAGCTAGCTTGATTTTCAACATTTGTTATTATAAATAGCGACCTCAGCCCCGCACTTGCTCAATAAACAGAGAAATTCTCTAACACCAGAAACTATTTTCCTCAGTTAAAGACATAAAGTCTCCCCAATACTCCTGTGTTAGTTTTAATCTCTCCCTTAGGAGTGAGCTGCACATATTTCCAGTACAATATGCAATAAACATACAATATTTATAACTCTAAATATAGTATAACTAATGCAACACACCTTCAAACAAACTTCAGATTAATGTAAATGCAAGTCAAAGGAAGATTTCAGGTATCTAAAAGGGAAGCTTGTACTCCTAAAAAAACGGCAAATCTGAGACAGAATTGATGTTTAATACTCATGCATGATCAGTGAATGTAGAATGAGTCCTGAGGTTAAATGACACTTAATTATTAACTCATCAGCCAACCCCCTGTATTCAGTACAACTGCCATAGTTACACCCACATATACCCAATTCTTTATTAATCCTACCTACATTTTTCTAAGTTTCTTTAACATAACGGTTGAGTCTCTTAAATCAGAACACTTTTTCCTCTTCTCTTCACCTTCTTCAATACATGTCCTCACAAAAATCCCCTAAGAAACTGTTTAATGTTAATTAAAGCAAGCTGACCAATTCTGTCATCTCTAGGAAGCCAGGCAATGTGACTGAGCTATGGTCCCTACCAGTCCTGTACCTGGTTTAAGCTCTGGGCACATACTTGCAAGCATGTATTTAGGAAAACTGGTCAGTCTTCCAGAGTTATTTTTATGAAAACATCCATTTATAACCTACAGTTTTAAAGACTTCTTTTGATGTTAAATTTAGTAAAATTCTACTGCTAATTTTAGTTCCATTCAAAAGGTGTTCCTCCTCCATCAAGTTTTGTCTAATCTGGAAAGGAGCTTGTATTTACACAAATGGTATTGCTGAGAGACTAACTGCTAATTTACCATCCACCCGTAACCAAAATGACCTAGAAGTCAAACACACTGCAACTACAGTAACATTTTCTATTCAGTTTCTGTCTTCCCTCTCGGAATTTCATTCTTCTTCCATCAATCTATGAATCCTCTCCTCAGCTACCTGCATCTCAACAAGGCTCAAATGAGTACCACACTTAGTGGACTGTAACAGAAATCTACCAAGCAGTATTAAATGTAGATGAAGCCTCTATACTTCACACTGACTAAAGTCAAATGGGGACAGAAGTTCATCATTCATCCTATGAATACATTTATTTCCATATAATGTACATTACAGAACAGAACTCTGAAGTCTTCCTGTCTGCCCTCCTGAAAGCATATCACCAGCTGCGGTGGAGCACTGGGCATTTTACCAGCATAAAGGCACAGGGTGGGGACAGAGGAGAAACTGAGCCAAACCTTTACCTTGGTTCTTTGGAAAACAGCCTTAGGGTCAAGAGTCTTGGTCTTTCCAGGATTGTTCTTATTTGTTTTAATCCAGCAAATGTCCTCACATCTCCTGTAGCCCCATTTGCGTAGACACTAAATATTATAGACAGATAAAACAGTTCACACTACACCACATAACTTAAATTGAACACTCATATAGGTTCTGTATTTTTCTTGAAGCATAGCTGGAAGAGAAATTTGTCACAGATAAATGAAACAGTTTATTGGCAGGACTGTACTACGGTTTGTCAAGCTGCTCCCCCCATAAAATAAAATAATAAAAAAAAAAGGCTTATGTGCATAGACTTGTCAATGTGTTGCTTCCCTCCTCCCCCTCACCCCATTTTCTTAAATATCTAACAACTGCACAGATCGCCCTACAGAACTCTGCATGCGTTTTTACCCAGTGTCACCTAAACTTAATCAAAATCAGTCTGAGCAACACAGCGATCAGCTGCCTTGGTCCTGCCTCCACTAACTCCTGCATTCTGATGATTTTTCACGTCAATGTAAAATTCTATAAATGGGAAGATAAATAGCCAAAAGCTTTTGCTACTATTTTGTGGGGTTTATATTGGGGAAAAAAACCCCACCAAACCAAATCAATCCCCCCCCACCCCCCAAAGCCTAACAAAACCAAAAAACAAACCTACCACCAAAACCAACTTACATGACTTTTTAATCCTTAACTCCTGTAAGTGTAGTCTTTGAAATGGAGGAAATTGGGCATTAAGGATTCAAACTCATTTACTCATTTGGCTACTGCTGTGTTAAAGAACTCTCCAGCTACTACAGATATGTCTAAGACCAAAATCAATCTATCTGAAACAGCTACTTTAACCAACCTCACAATGAAAAGCAGATAAAGCAATCCGATTAGTAATTGCCTGTTGTCCTTATACAAATGCTATATTGTTTTAATGGAAAGCACTGCTCAAACTAAGCAAAGAACATTTCAGCACAGCAAGAGCCAACTGGAAATTCTTACTCCACCATCCCGAGCACAAGCAGTGCTACACTGGTATACAGAAAGATTACCCTAAAATTCCAAGATCTTACAGAGGAGTAAAACTTTGTGACACTCACTAAGAATAAACTCACTCTGAAAACAACCAGTGCTAAGCTCACAATCTTATCTCACTTTATGAAACAGTAGCTTCTTTCTACTAGCATGAGTATTTCTGGCCGAAAACGATTCAGGGTTCTGTTAAGAAAAAAATAGTATTGTAAATGCACTCAACATGGCAACATGCATACATCAGAAGAAGACAGCAGCTCAGCTTTCTAGACTGTATAGAATTATACTTCCTCACATGGTCACAGTAACTTATCTGTAACATAACAGTATCTAAAAAGTTAATGCTAGATATACTTAAATATATCTAATCCATTTAAAATTCTGTATCCTCTACCACAGTAACAATACACCTCTTAGCAGCTACAGTTGAGATTTCTATACAGAAAAAGTCAAGGATAAAAATAAACTCCTAAGCCTCTCCCTGATTAATTGAATTAAAACATCATCTTACCACTCGACCAAGATCCAGACCCTCGCCCGAACCGCACCACAGGAACACAAATGACCTTGGGGCTGCGATTTCTTCAATTTCCAATTTCATTATCTAATAATAACAGCAATAGAAGTGTTTATGAATGAAATATAAATTTCCTATTATATCAGGAAGAATATTAAATATGTGCTGAAGCATTACAGCAGAAACCATCAGGAAACACTTTTATTAAAAATTTTAGTCTGTATACCATTCATAGTCACCCTCTTAAAATTGTTTTCCAGAAAGTATATTGTAAAAGTTAGTTTATCAGTACCCAAGTGCACCTTTCCAACATAGTTGATGACCAGCTGAATTAACCCTTTTTAACAGAAATTATATCTGCATAGAAAACTCCAGACTTAAAAGACTAATACAACCCACCACTTGATTCCCCCCCCTCCAAACCTCTGCTTCATTCTATCATTCCATTGGTAGCAAAAAGATTTAGTAACACAGTCATAGTGCTCTGCTTCTTTTCAGCCTTGCGGTTACTTATATGAAGCTGGCGAAGACACATTATTAGAAAACCTCACCTCAATTCCTATTATTATATAGGGTGACATAGAATAGTTAGGGTTGGAAAGGACCTGAAGATCATCTAGTTCCAGCCCCCCTGCCATGGGCAGGGACACCTCACACTAAACCATGCCACCCAAGGCTCTGTCCAACCTGGCCTTGAACACCGCCAGTGATGGAGCATTCACAACTTCCCTGGGCAACCCATTCCAGTGCCTCACCACCCTTACAGTAAAGAATTTCTTCCTCATATCCAATCTAAACTTCCCCTGTTTAAGTTTGAACCCGTTACCCCTTGTCCTATCACTACAGCCCCTAATGAAGAGTCCTTCCCCAGCATCCCTATAGGCCCCCTTCAGATACTAGAGGGCTGCCATGAGGTCTCCACGCAGCCTTCATTTCTCCAGGCTGAACAGCCCCAACTTTCTCATCCTATAATACATTCTCTCCATTTTCCCTTTCAAGAAAAAAGAAGCAGGAATTTGTCATGACAGTGGTCAACAATGACAAACAAGTAACATGCTGGGTGAAATAACTTCAGATTGAAAGCATCTGTTACTCATTATGAGAAGATGCATCTGTAACTTGCTGTAACATCAACTCAAGCTTCATTTTGTGCCATTGTGAAGAAAAATAATGCAGTAGAAGCCATTCTAAGAGGGTGTAACTCCCAGCTAAGAGGATGATTCCTGCCCCAAACGCTTCAAGTTTTCCTTTTAGGACAGAATGTTTTTCCCTGGAGCAATGCTGCTCAGGCAGCTGTTTTACCTGCTGTAATAGAATGGCTAATACAGAAGGTACTTATTCCTTAAATGTACAGGCAAAGTTACCTAGTTTGAGTGCCTTTGTTTCCAAATTAATTCCTTAAAAGGTAGATTGAATTTTATTTTGTTTCCATAATCCTTCAGTTTGACTGATTCACTTCTGAAGTTACACGTGCGTGGGTTTCAGCCTAAGGACAAACTAAACCTAGTTTAAAGTAACACCACCACTCTCCCCTGAATTGCACGGAACACAAGTAAGAAAATCTCAGTAACAACTGCCTCCATCTACTGATTCACTTGTATTATGACAAATGTGCTGCTAATGCAGACATAGTCCTGCATACCTTTCAAGTAGGGTCTCTAAATAACATGTATTTATTAGCTGCATATTCCCATTCACGCCTGAACCTGAGAATTCCTGACACAGTTATACAAACATTTTTTTAATCTGCTGTTCCTCTCCACTCTAGATTGTCTGTACTGCTGTGAGGGTGGGTTTGTTGGTTGGTTGGTTTTCTGCTTTTTGAGTTTCCTTCCCTCCCCTCCTCAATGGGTAAAGTGTAGATATATAGGGCAGAGCAAATTTACCACTATTTTTCACATTACAAGTTCATTATTCAATGCTCAAGTGAGGGAATTCACCAGTTCAATCTTGAAGGACAGGGCAACTTGGCAGCAGGCTTTATGTCATCAAATTGTTATGCTTGATGACATCTAGCACTTCATAGCCTCCAGCCTTCACCTTGCTTTTCCAGGGCTCACTTTATTTAAAGGGCAAAACTATGGAATGCAGTTATATTATTAATGTATCTATATAATATTTACTTCTTTACAAGCATCTACATGCACTACTACAAAAGGAAAATCTTTTCTCTGACTCAATTCTCTAAATGTTTACTAGAGCACAATAAAACAAGAGCAGCAACAGTGATCTCAGAAAAGATCACATCTTACACATTAAGATTTCTCCTTGTTCCCAAAAAGGGGCCAGAAATCAACATCACTTTGGGAAAAAAAAACAACCAAAACAAATCCTAATCTTTTGACATGACTAAACAGTAAGGGAATATATAAATACAAGTAAAATAATATCCACAAGCAGGGTTTATCTATTTTGTTAGGCTTCTCAGGATTACAGTTGGCTTGACTGTAATATTTCCTACCCAACCAGTACTCTGGAGAAGGGAGGTATGTCACTGAAGCATACCCATCTCTTTTGACTAGAAGACCAGCATATTAGAAAGCACACCTTAAAAACCTTTTTGATAATTTCAAGCAACAAGGGAATATTTATAATGGATACTCTGAATTTCAATAGCAAAAAACAAACAGAAAACTCACACACAGTAGGGGAAAACCCCACTTTTATTAGATTTTAGTTTTCAACCAGCCTCAGGGAGAATAAAAAGGTAGATTTAATTCATTAAGCTCCTCAAAAAACAAAACCCAGACCCCATCTTTTGAGCACAAATAGTGTAGGCATGCATACAATATAAAACTTACTTTTTATAAGAATCTAGACTTTTCTTCAAAAACAGAACAAAAAAACGTATTTTATTTTTTCTTAAAAAAACCCCAACAAAAATACAAAACAAAACAAAACCCCTCAATTTTTTTGCTTAAATACATGCATGAAATCTTCACAGCAAGAAGAATACTTACATCATCCCAGGTCCAGCATTTTTCATTAGCAGTAATGCCAGTCTCTCGGTAGTATTCTTCCAGTGGTGGTTCCAGGAGAATCACATCAAATTTGGACTTCAGCTCCCTAATATCAAAAGCCTCCAAATCTGCTTGTAAGTACCTGTTTAAACAAAAGATGATCAATTGCGTGGACAAGCTGTAACACTGGTTTGAAAATTATACTCCACAAAGCACCTCTGTGTAGCCAGTTAAGAGTAGGGTCTCCTGTGTAGTCTATATAGCTCATATGCACCAAGTCCAGTAGAGATGCATAACACTCTCACTTAACCTAGGTTGGATGCTGGTGCATTAGTTTTTAAGAAGTAGGCTTTCTCTAAGTAAACAGTTTTTAGGATTCTAATTTAGCAAGCAGGAAACAGATGCCTGCACAGATGGTACAATACGCACAGAATCACTGAACTTTGTGTACATCCATGGACTATATAGGAGAAAACATGAACATTTAAGACTCAAACTCTCACTGCCTGGCTAACAGACTTTTGGTTTGCTTCAAGGTGGCCTATTTTTAGAATTGACACTTACTATATGTTATGTTCATAAGATTCTGAACACTGGAAATGTGGTCACTTTTCACATAGTAGAAATGTATTTCTCTGTCCCTATAACAAAAGCTGAATCCCTATATATGCTGATTTTATTATATACACTCTCAAACGTACTCTTATGACTGGCCTCCACACCTGCCCACCACTCACTGCTGCATCACTATGAAAAAAATTACACTGCCCTTCCCTCAATACCTTTCATCTTAAAAAAGACGATTAGCAGAGCACCGCCTCCCCCTTCCAAACAAACTGAATGGAAGAGATTATTATTCTGTAAGCATATCAGAAGGAAGCATTTGGTTACTATTTTTCCCCTGTTGTGCTTTAAGACTAAAAACGTCAAAACATATCTAACTTCAAAATGGCAAGCTGAGTTTTGCAGTTTGTATCTCAGTTGCTCAGAGGTTTTCGTGTGACTATCATGAAGTAATGCTGTTTTACTCTGTACAGATTAGGACTACAGTATAACAAAAACATTAGGCTCAACATCCAGACAGGTTCAAATTCCTGGGAGTAGCACACAGCAAACTTAAACTGTGCCTAACCTTCAGCAAAAACTCAAGAGGTAATTCAAACTGAATATGACAAATCACTTCTAGCCAGCCTAAACTTTCTTTGTCTTAAACTACAAAGTAAAATCTGATTAATGGATACTAAGATAATGGCTGAACATTATGAAAAAAAGAGTTGATATAACATTAGTTGTTCTCCTAACAAGAGGCCATTTTTTTAAAGCTTTTCTTATTACTGTAAACTGTGTGATATCATGAGATCCACAATCACACTTTTCTTTTAGTTCCCAAATTAAAGCCTGCTGCCCAATCAACTGACAGCTCTATCTTAAAAGAACAAAGCTTTAGATACTATGAATAATTACACACTGGAAAACCAAACCAGTTTATATACCATATGAAACATCTAGATTGAAATAGCAAAATCAAACTGATTTTATTCTTCTGAAATTTCAATTTATTAACTTGCATATATAAACAAACATAGAAAATGTAAATTCTGAGCAGGAGCTAGAAGACTGAGATTTGCAAAGCAGACAGCTAACTTCAAACAGGTCTGGAGAAGAAAGGCATTTTCTACAAGAACACTTACATGGGAGGAGTGTTAGATTTAGATATCAGCTCATCCTTCAATCTGATGAGCTCTCTAAGTTTTGGGTATTCTTCAAACCTATCTGCTAAGCCTAAGAAGAAGAAAACATGAAGTTAACAACTACTTAAGAGAGTAAATCTGTATCAGTTAAGCATTGTCCAGTATTCTGAATAGGTCGCAACATTAATACTTAGCCTCATTTTAATTTCTGTTGGAACAAACCAAACCCTTCAAAGCAGCTTTTTGTTTAGTACTTCATAAAAGACTCCTGCCTTCACCCAGTTAATTATGGCTGTTACTGAATGTAGTGTCTGTGCTCTAACCTTCTCTAGAGCACAACAGTGATCAGGAGTTCGCAACCCCTTCTATCAGAAGGAAACAATCTTTCATTTAAACTCAAAGTGGCAGAATGATGAGAGGAACTTCTTTTGCTATCCCCTACATCCATAAGTTCATATTAAGATCTGATTAACATTCATTTACAAAATACTCTTTTTTAATCTTTGAAGACTATTTCTAAGGCAGCAGCTGGGGTATGGCTGGTTCCCTTTGTCAACCTTTACATTGAGATTTGGTACTCTGGCATCAGTCATGAAGATTTGAACACATGTATTTATTGGGTTCCGAGACTTCGCTTTATGACATTACTTTTCAAAACTTTCATATGTACAGAATGCAAAAGGGAGAATCTTAATAAGGTTTTCTTCAGCAAGCTTTTTTAAAAAAGAAAAAAACCCAAACCATCAAACTTTTCACAGAATCAACCAGGTTGGAAAAGACCTTTAGGATCATCAAGTCCAATCACCACCACCTCAGCGCTGTCGAGACCACCACTAAACCGTATCACTGAGGGCCTCATCTACAAGGTTTCTTAACGCTTCCAGGGATGGCAATTCCACCATTCCCTAGGCAGCCTGTTCCAATACCTGGTTCAGTATATTACATTTCCCCTTCAAAAATTAAGTAGAGACAGTATGTTTTGGTTATTGCTAGCAGGAGACTCAGCACAAACCAAAAAGGTACCATTCCTACCTACCAACCAGTTCAACTAGTAGAGTTATTTACAAAGTTTCACATTCATTCAAATTTACCACTTTAAGTGGCACTATTCCATGGGGGGAGCGGGAGGGAAGAACACAAGACACACCACCACCCAAACCCACAAGGCTTCATTCCTCTCCTTATTTTAATTTTAGTCCTAGTGTCTGAACTCCTAACCCTAGGACAGAAACACAGAATAGCTTGGGTTGGAAGGGGTCTTCAGAGGTCATCTAGTCCAACCTCCCTGCAAGGAACAGGACATCTTCAACTAGATCAGGTTGCCAAGAACCACATCCAGCCTGGCCTTCAATGTTTTCAGGGATGCTGCATCCACCACCTCTCTGGGCAACTTGGGCCAGTATTTTACCACCCTTATTGTAAAGGAATTTCTGCCTCACATCCAGCCTGAATCTCTCCTCTTTTAGTTTAAAACCACAACCCCTCGTTCTGTTTCAACACGCCCTGCTAAGAAGTCTTTCCCCATAATAAGCAGCTGTGTTACAAGTACAGCTTGGGTTGGGGGGCACTTCTGAGCAGACTAGACACTAACTAGGCTATGAAGCAAAGACTCACTTCTGGTCCCTTTCGCTTAAGAGTGAAAGAAATAAAAGAACCAGCAGATCCTGGAGCCAATATAGCCAAGGAGAACAGCAAGCAACAACAGCATTACACTGGTAAAAGCCAAGTTGTTAGTATCGAACCTCACTATCTCTTATTCCATGTGCATAAAACACCCAAAAGTTACTTTCATTCTTTTCCTTATAAAATATGTAACTTAAAAACGATGTTCTTCTGATTTCCAGTGCAAGTCAAATACTCCTGAGCAGCAGAAACTGAAGTCAACTATCCCCAGCTAAGCAACAGATGTAAACCAATTTTCAATCAAGATGAACGCAGTTGTTAAAAAACAAACAACAAAAACAAACAAAAACAAACCACCAAAATGAAAAACAACCAACAAACCAACCAACGAAACAAAACCCACAGGTCTCTCCAACTCTACCAACAGCAACATCGGAAAGATACAACTGGGTGTTCTGAAAACACTCTTTCCCTACTGCTTTTTGTAGGGTCACATCCAACTACAAGGAAGCATCTAAGCAGAGGTTTGATCATCATGTAGAAAATGTGTGCCAATGTGTAACCAATATGCAACTTGACATAACTTGTGCCTAATAAAGGGTCTAGACTAACTGCTGCTGACACGTTCATTTCCATATTAACACTCATAACAATCTGTCCTGTCCCTTCCCAATTCCTTCTGTGGCAGGGAAGTCAGAGTAAATAACATGGGCTGCTCTATCTCCATATCACCTTATTTCAAAGAACAGAGTATAAATATTTCAAGTATACAACTGTGAAGCCCAGGGGCTTTTCAGATGAAGACATAACTGAGTCAAAACAGCCCATTTTTCATATTAAACACCTAGGTGTGTTTCACAGAGGCATTCACAAAAAGAGAAGTATAAAAACTGTCTGCTTCAGTAAGTGAACAAAACCTGTTTGGACTGGCATCTATAAACAACGCACTTGCCCTGACAATCTCAAACTTGATAAAATACAGAGAACTGCAGAGGGAGGTGTGTTTTAAAAAATAAATAACTACCAGGCACCCATTCTGGGACACAAGACCAAACCGTACCTTAGTTTTAGGAAGATTAAATTCAGGCTTAATAAAATAAGACCTCAATAACAAGTTCAGTAATGGCAGGATAAACATAAACTTAAAAATAACATCCTCTAAATTCAATAATTTGTTGGGCCTTCTGAGGAGTTGTCAGCAGCTACATAATTTAGCTGGTAAATATTATCTATGCTGCTTACTGACTTAAATATAAGTATTTTCCATACTTTACATGCTACATGCATTCTTGGAGGCAACAGAGTCCCGGAAGCTGCTGAGCTCTAAGTCAGTTATTCAAACTTCGAAAGGTTCCAAGATCTGCTCAATAGACTCATCTACTTCCTGGAATTACAAACAGCTTAGTTTTGAAAAAATCTTCCTGGTTAAATACCTTCAAGTAAAAGCAAGAGTAAGAGCAGCCCTGGTAATAATCACCTCCTAAATGACTGAAAATAAAATTATTCATATAAATACATATATTGATATGTATGCTTGCAGAGAGACAAAACTATGAATTATATATCCATATGCATTTCCAAGTAACTGTAAAGAATTAAAAAGGGGAAGAAAAAGAAGTGGTATTGAATAGAACCAGTTTATATTCAAACAGATACACGACATACCAACATCTCTGATGAAGTTCTGGGGTCTGTGTCCTGTATCCACAAAGTGCTGGCAGTAATCATTGTGTGGGTTTAAGCTCTGAGTACCCTGGATAACAAAAGGGAGTTCAGTGAGCGCAACAGGGAGACAAGTGGACATATGCACACAAATACTACATGTGTTAGTCTGATAAATGAGAAGGTAAGAGCTTTTTTTTCTTTTTTTCCCAACATGCCTTCATAAGCTATGCTAGTCAAAGCCATAATTGTTTTTTTAGTTCAAATCAGGCCCACCATTACTATGGCTCATTGCAAGTTGACCCAGATCTTTAGTCAGGTTAATATCAGCACTAGTTAGAGTCGTATCTTTCACAGGAACTTCCATACTTGTGAATTCAAGTTCATTACTTCAGCCTTCAAAGACAATTTCAAATACCATCAGTTGCAGAAATACTTTAACACAACCACGTCAGCTGTCACCGCACTTCTAATTGCAAAAGCAGCTCACCTTAAGGAAGGTACTGGAATCTTTGTAAATCTCTTCTTCATAGGGCAGGTTCTCTTCATCTTGCTGCAGCTCTACTTCATCCTTGGAAATAAAACAGGTACGACAATTATACAAGGTCATGCTGTTTCTCTCCTCATTATGATTCTGCTGCTTAAGGAAGAATGTGGGCTGTCTACAAAGGTAAGTCTCCTACCACAGCAGATCATTAATGATTCCAACTCCAGTTCTGGAGGAGAAAAACAAATTACCTATTCCCAGAGGTCTGCTTCTCTCTTAATAAGATGAGAATGTGATTGGGAAAGGTGTCTGAAAGAAGAATAAAATAGGACACGCTTCATTTCCAGACCCTGACAGTGTAGGCAGTGCTTTACAAGGGGTAGAACTTTTAATCTTTGTCTCTCCAAAATATCACTCCTTGGACTAGAGCAAATTATTTATTTTGTTGAAGTTCTTCAGTAGTAGAACCTTTGAACATTTAGATTCGTTCAATCTTTTCTTCTGTTCCAACCTTATCAGCTGAAACCACCTCCTCTATATGAATCTGTTCAAGTCACACTTTGCAGAAAGAGCACATGGTACAAGCCAGTATTTCATTGGGACTGCTAAAAGCAACTTTAAAAAATACCATTTTATAGTCTTAAAATTTACAGAAACCAGGAATTGTAATGCAATTTTTTTTCCCCAGTTAGTCACCGACTGTTCATTTATTCAATTTCTGGAGTTCAGAGATCTGTCACACTGACATACTCTGAATACTCAACATTGAACTTAGAACAGAAACAAAAGAAGAGAGTCACTTCTTCATGTCACTTTCTTGTTTTCCTATTGATCCTGAAACAATCTAGTATATATATTATATAGAAATAACACTGAAGAACCACCAAGTAATATCATCTATCATATTTTAGTAGAATGCTTACACTCCTTCATATATTACTGATTACAACACAAATGCTTAATCAGTTAATACGGAGATCCATGCGAGGAGAAAAGCAGTCTCAAGGATGAAGTTCTTTTTTTTAAAAAAAAAGGACATTTTAACACACTGAAATAAAAGGAATGATGGAGAACCAGATTTTTCATGGAAAAGAACTCAACTTCTCCCCACTGACACACATCTTAAGTTGAAGTCTTCTTGCTTGACAAACCCGATAGCCTTCTGCTTGACAATGGAACATGCTTGGCTGACATGAGGCAAGCAGTCGACAAGGTCTACCTTAATTTTTCCAGGAATTTTGACACAATTTCCCAGAGCCTCCTCCTAGAGAAACTGATGCATTACAGTCTGTGTAAATGATCTGTGCAGTGGGTGAGGAACTGGCTGACAGGCTGCACCCAGATAATAGCGGCAAACAGCTCCTTTTCCAGCTAGTGACCTGTCACTAGTGGGGTCCCCCTGGGATCAATATTGGGCCCAACACTGTTTAATATCTTCATAAATTATCTGGATGATGGGATCAAGCATACCCTGACCAAGTTTGATGATGATACCAAATTGAGAGTGGAAATGGGACACTTCAGAAAGGAGAGCCATCCTTCCGGAAGACCTGGGTAGGCTGGAAGAGTGGGCTAACAAGAACTTGATGAAGTTCAAAACTTTGCGGAGAAAAATCAGACTTTGGAATAATCTCCCCAGGGAAGTGGTGGATTCCCCAACATTGGACATTTTTAAGATCTGGCTGGACAGGATGCTGGGCCATCTTGTCTAGACCATGCTTTTGCCAAGAAAGGTTGGATCAGATGATCCTGAAGATCCCTTCCAACCTGGGATTCTATGATTCTATGAAAAGATGCTGAGAAGAGCCTATTATTACTGCTGCATTTACCCTGTGCTACATAAGCTTTATGCATGAGGAATGAAAAAATAAGTGCTTTCCCTAGTCTGATCCCTCCAGCTATGGAAATCTTAAAATAAGCTCTGTTTTCTTTCCAACTTGAAGCTTTGAATAAACTTCTGAAATGCCTGCTGTGACCAATAGGTCACAGCTGAAGAACTTCCAGAGGTATAGGGTTTGGGTTTTGGTGGTTTCTTTTGTTCAGTTTGGTATGGTTGGGGTTTTTTTGTGTTTTTGTTTTGTTTTCTCTTGCTTAACCAGACTAAAAACAAAACAAAACCCCAAAACAACTGAAAGCTTGAGTTTTACTAAATACTGCTTATGCCATCATAAGCTTTCACATGGTCCCCTCTTCCATTTTCCTCTAAATTTTAGTCTCCTGATGATAAGCACTTGTTAGATGCATACTTCTGAGCCATTCAAGTGCTCTTCATGCCTTAGTAAGCAATAAAAAAAAAATGCCTTGTGACCACAAACAAAATTCCCACACCACCAAATTCACCAGCTTTCAAAGGGAAAAAGGACACAGTCAACCAGAGACAGAATAAAATTAACCATAATACAAGATACAATCAAACATAATACAGGATACTAGGTTCTTGTACATTAACAGTCCTTGTTTTCCAGATCATGTATATTGTTGCTGAGTTAAGGAAACAAAAACTACCCACAATATTCAAGCATATAGTTTTTTCAAGTGACTAGAGACACATTCAGCAATTATCACAATTCAATCAAGGAAGATTTTTCAGCCTCCAGAATAATGACATGGAAGTACTGGAAACTTGCAGGCCACTACTTGCAGTAACAAAGTAGCATAGGACTGTATCAAATTAAGCCGGCAGACAGCAAATTTGAATCACAGGTGTTTTTTTACTTCATACAAAGTTAAAGCTCCGGAACTCTTTGCCACAAAACATTGGTGACACCAGACAGTTACAAAGGCTCAAACAATTGAGTAAATTCACCTGGGGGAGGGGAGAAGTAGAGCAACAATCACAACTTTCAGAAGGCTATGAAAAGCCCAGGAGTGGCAGCAGATAGTCTAGTCCCATTATCTGTCACTTGTAAATACAGGCCAGGAAGCTCAACTAACCCTAGTACATAGAATCATAGAATAGTTAGGGTTAAAGGACCTTAAGATCATCAAGTTCCAAGCCCTTGCCATGGGCAGGGACACCTCACACTAAACCACGTCACCCAAGGCTCTGTCCAGCCTTGAACACCGCCAGTGATGGAGCATTCACAACTTTCCCGGGCAATCCATCCCAGTGCCTCACCACCCTTACAGTAAAGAACTTCTTCCTTATATCCAACCTAAACTTCCCTTGTCTAAGTTTTAACCCTTTACCCCTTGTCCTATTGCTACAGTCCCTGACAAAGAGTCCCTTGTCAGCACCCTTGTGGGTCCCTTTCAGATACTGGAAGGCTTCTTTAAGGTCACCATGCACCTTCTCTTCTGTAACACTGCAAATCAGGGTTTTAGACATATGAGCCACTTCACATTGGAAATACTTGCCTCTAATTTTGCTAATAAAGCCAACAAACTTAAAATATTTGTCTGCAACACTAATAGTTAAGTTTATTACTACTTTTGTCTAAGGAGTATTAAACACAATCCAATGGGGCTTGATACCATAAGGATCTAGGGTTTTTTGTATCAGTTCATATTACAAGAGTGAATTTAAACAGGCTCAAAGTAGTAGGGAAAAACTTCCATAAATACAGATGGGATTTTACTAAGTTTTTATCTCCTCACCATTCGGAAGTTAGCAACATCTGCAGAACACACCTGATGACTCCAAAATAGATGTTCTTCTTGGGGATTTCAAGTTTCTTAAATCTATTCATCTCCTTAACTGAAGTTGGTCCCGGCTAGTATTATTAAAGTATTTTTCAATTTCAACAATATAGCAAGAGACTGGCCACTTGCAAGTGGTTACAGCCTACCTCAGGGTAAGTCTTCTCTGTGCTAGTGGAGAAAATGTTAATTATAATATTCATATACTCTGTCAACTGAAGTGACTTATCCACATATATTTTACAGAAAACAAAAAAAAGGTTGCTAAGCACCTACTTGGTGAAGGAGTAAAATAAACAGATATGAACTGATGTGATTATAAAGACTCTACAAGTAGTGCACAAAGAAAACCCTTCTTTGAGTTGGTGACTTAATTGGTTTGCTAAATAAGATATACAGAATAACACTTAGCATGTTTAGACTTGAAAAAATCAATCAACAAAAATACATTACCTGTCATACATTACCTTTTTGCTTTAGTGAGACAAAAGATAAGACATTTTTACCAAAACATTTATAAGCCTAAACAGATGCAGTGCTACCACAGCCTCATATTTCAAAAATTACTATTTTTAAGCATCCAAGAGAACAGCAGACACTGAAATAATATTGACCTTAATTCTATTTAATTAAAAAAGCAAGGTTGTTAGGACAAGTTAAAGAGGGAGGAGGAGGATATATACTGCAACAAGATCCCAAAGCAAATCAGAAACACAGCTGTACAATAATCATGCCTTTGCTTAACCTCGTTTCTCTACCACTCAGCTAAGACAACACATTAGATATGAAAAAAAGAAAGCTGTTTGTAGCTCTTGGATGAGCATTTGAAGAAATGGAGGGGATGAGAGTTTTACAACCACGTATTCTTCAATGATAATGGAAATGTCTTGTTTGTTTGTTTTTTTTTAAACTGAACTTTTTCTGGATATTTTGGATACCTGTAGTATACCTCAAGCCAAGCCTCTTATTTCCATTTCCTTAGAATACCTCATTTCTTCCATTCACCTAGAACTGCATTCCTTGGCACCTAACAGGCAGGTAGGAAGACATCCTCAGTCTCCTTGTATTTCATCCAGTGGCCTGTGCCTCTTCTGACACAAAGAATTCTGGTTAAGATTTTTTTTGTATGTGTCTACCCACATTTTACCACTTCTTTCCACACGAGACAGCCATTCCCACTATCACCTAAGCTCATCTAGAAGCAGCACTAAATTAAGCCTCCAAACATTGGGTTCTGGCACACGTACAGTTCAATGCACGTAAGCCATATCTGAAGAGAAAAACTTACTATCTATGCCTCCTTAGATCTCTGCAGTGGGAAACATCAAGAGAAGACATGTATTTTGAAGTGTCTATAGACATCGCGTTTATTTTTATTCATACACACACATATATATATTTTGTAAATCTGTCAGAGACCCATGAACACCAGAGAAAACTACTTTTTTTCTCACCTTATATTCTTCAATCTCTTCCTCATCAGCTTCTCCCTCATCCGGATATTTGCGTTTTGCATTTGGTGCAGAAGTATCATAAGCAGCCCTGTAAACATCCAAAAAAGATCCTCGTATAAAATCATTTCTCTCTCCAGAGAGAACTTTGGAGAGATCTCTGACAATCTGCCTTAACTACATATTTCTGTTACAAGTTTGAAATTTTTCTGAAACTTTGTGTATGAGAAGTTGCTCCTTTCTCAGTATATTTGAGACCAGCACAGCTTTTTAAAGACAGGACTCCTGAAAATAGGTCTCTCAATTCCTCACTTTTCTGCTCTAAAAGGTACAGCTAACTTTTAACAATGCAGTGCATCTACAAAGTTAAGCCTGACCACACAAGAGAATTATTATTACATGTGAGAATTAATAAGTAGTAGGTACTCTTAGACATGACTACTGCTCTGTAAGAACTTTTAAATTGCCCTGTAGCTGCTCTTAGCAAAAGCACAAAGGCTCTCAGCAAGCATACACTAAATTCACACCTCAGTTTTGCTCCACAGCAGCTTTTTAACATAAGCAAAAGTTAACCTTAATTTCCATTATTATTATTTATTAAACATGAATGTCTAAAACATACTTACCTTATTCAAAGGTCATATCTGAGTAATTAAAGCATTTTCTTTCACTGGATTGTATTTTATTCAGTAACATAACAGAAAGGCTTTTTTATTTTTGGAGCACGACCTCTACGTACTTCAAAGGCTTGTATTACTGTTAACCCCCCCTCATTTCAAACAGAAACTGCACTGGTACTGACCTGCACGTCTCTCTTGTTTCAGCGATCTTCCTCTGATCATCTTTACTGTTCAGCACGGCACCGATACTGTCTGCATTTTCAGCTCCTAACTGAACAACGGGCAAGGCAAATTCAAGCCACAACTAGCACTGACAAAAGAAACCCCAGGCAGGAACGATCGAAGCCGAAAAGTCCGCTCTTTAAGTCTGACTCACCCCCCCACCACCCACGCTCGCCTGCAGGCTGGCTGGAGGCGCCAGCAGAGACCACCTCTCCAGCCTCAGCCGCGGGTCCAAACCGAGCAGCGCCCTGAGGCTCGCTGCTTACCCGTGCCCCCCGCCGGGCACCAGCGGCAGGGCCGCTTCCGGACGTACCGACAAGCAGCCTCCACAAAGGCCCGCCCGCCGCCGCTAGCAGCACAGCCGCTGCATCTGAGGCATCCCCCTCACGCGCGGAAAGGGCGGCCCCCACTTGCTCGAGCGCCCGTCCCGGCGGAGGGCGGCGCGGTCGGTACCTGCTGCGCCAGGAGCTGCCGGCGGAGCTTCTGCCGCTCCCGGATCTCCTGCAGGCGGCTGTTCATCACCGCGCCGCCAACCCCGCCGCCCCACCTCACCCGGCTCCCGCCCGGGCGTCACTTCCGTCCCGACGTCAAGGCCGCGGCCGCCAATGGCCGGGAGGCTGCTGTGGCGGGTGCCGGGGTTGCGGGGCCCGGGCAGCCGGGCGGCTGTGGCGGGATCGCCAAGGGAGGCAGCGCTCTCCGCAGCGACGGCGCGCCGTGCTTGGGCGCGACCTGTGTGGGGCGTGCTGGTCGAGCTCACACCAGGGTGGCTCTGACCTACAGATAAACCGACGGTAAAGCATGATGTATAGCTTCCAGACTGGTGGAAATCCCATGCCCAGACTCGTAAGTAGTGGCTGAGCAGACTGCTTGCCTGCTTTAACATAATTTAAGTGCTTTTCAACTATAAGTGTTAAATTTATTTTCACTCGACCGTTGCAGTTCAAGTTTTATCACTAACTCCAGGCAAACAGCTCTAAAAAATCTTCAGGGAGCTCTTTTCAGCGGTTTAGTCTCCAGGGTATTTCACAGCTGTGACAGTTTATAGAATCATAAAATAGTTAGGGTTGGAAAAGACCTTAAGATCATCTAGTTCTGTTAAAAGTTAGAATTGTTTATCAAACGATATAAGATATGCTTTGCAAAATATTAAGACAATTGTTAAAAGGTTATGCTTTGCGAAAGCATGTATCCACCCGTTTATACTTTGCGAAATGTATTTGCTCGTTAAAAGTCAAACTGCAAGAGATGTTTAAGATTGGTCAACGGTTCCTGGAATCAACGGTGTTAGCAAAAGAACATCCATCTAAGGATAACACCCGAACCCCTAATAACCACAAAAAAAACGGAAGTCAAATAGAGACATACGCAGAGTACCGCCAAAAGACCTCAGAAGAAGGAAGTACACCGGTGATAAAAGGAACTAGCTTAGAGGGAAGAGTTGCGGCAGTTGGTGGAGCGGAGACTCCCCTGTCGCCCAGCGCTGTATTTGCTCATATTCTGCTTACTACAATTAATAAATTTTGGTAGATTAAGCTCTTTTGTGGTTGTAATTTATAACAGTTCCAACCCCCCTGCCAGGGGCCGGGACACCTCCCACTAAACCATGCCACCCAAGGCTATGTCCAGCCTGGCCTTGAACACCGCCAGTGATGGAGCATTCACAACTTCCCCGGGCAACCCATTCCAGTGCCTCACCACCCTTGCAGTAAAGAACTTCTTCCTTATTGCAGTTTGTTGCATGTTGGGGGCCATATCTTAGTTTTACATGCAGGTGGCTTTTCTTTGTCATCCTCTTCTGAGGGCAGAATGCTGCTTCTCCTACATGTCTCTTGCCACAGTACATTCTTTATATCCAGTTTCAATATCCAATGTAGTTATTTGGAGGTTAACCTTTATGTTTTGTCTCCATCTTTCTGGTTGTTTCGTGTTCCTGCTTGAGGGAGTTTAGCAAAATCTTCAAAGGATTTTTCATCTGAGTTTTGGTTTCTGTCCCACTTCCTCCTTTCTCCCCTCTTATGTCTTTGAATGTATGTAATTTATATTGCATACTGATTTTTATTCTGGCAGCTATTCATACAAGAATTGAAGTAAAGGCCTGCAGTCTAGGTTCAAAAGTTGTGCAAGAAACTTCAGTTCCTAGCATCTCACAAAAGGAAACTTAACAAAAGAATAAATAAACATGATAAATTATCTCAACAGCTACAATTAATGCTAATATTTCTGCTCCTGAAATAGACTGATAATTGTAATTTCCTGTAGTTGTCAGGCCCAAAGATGTGGAAAAGAGCTGAAAAATTACATTCGGTGCTCTGTTAATGGAGTGTGGTGTGCTTCTGGTGGTATCTTCAGTGCTAGGTGCCATCATACTTTCATGATACAAGCTGTTACTCTCTCTTTTTTGATATATGGTATATATGTCAATGACATAATGCATATCAAACTGAAAACTGAGGAAGACCCATGAAGAAAAAGAAATTAGAGTAGTGCAGACTAAGGCAGAAAGAAACTGTTTCCAGCTACTCACATTTCTCAGAGACAGAGCATCCTAGGAAAATGATAAAGCTTTTAAATGTCAAAAACCAAAAATACCAAGAGGTGATTTTTTTATCTCCTTGGGGAATGGATCAGTAGTTATACTGGCCTATCTATGGAAATGTGGAACAAGAAATGCTATCTCATACTACTGCATGCTTCTTTCATATTGTTGGCTGTAATGAATACAGCAGAAATCCCTGCACAGTAACAAAATCACTTCCTCCTGGATGCAATATGATCAAGTTTATGTGAGCCTGCACTCTGTTTTTAGAACCGGTTGCTTAGATGTGCTAATCTTTACAAACACTGATGGCTATGAAAGATGTTACACTATAAACACACACTGTTTCACAATAAAAAGTTTGTATTTTTGCAGAATGCACCTTGCCTTTCTTCCTCTCTGTATGCTGTGGGTTTGGCTCTCTGAGCCTTGTATGCAGTCTGTAGTCAAGTTTTTTTCTGTTAAGATAAGTATCTGGCCAAATTCTGGCAGTCTAGAGTCAAAAGGTACACATGCACATATACTGTTCCATAATCCAGACTATTTTGGTTTGGGTTTGAACACTGATACTTGATCACTGTTTTGATTACACCACAATTTTCTGTGGCTTTTAATCTTACCATGGAATCATCAGAAAATAGAATCCTCTAATCCAGCCTCACATTGTAAGGTCATCTCTGAAGTGGTGTCAAACGTACAAGTACTTAGTACTGGAAATGTATCAGCCTCCCTGGGCAATCCATACTGGAGCTTCATGGCACTTGCATTGAGATTTTTTTTTCCTAGTCTCCAGTATAAATATTTGTTGCTGGAATTTACAGCCTCTACTCCATATGGACAGCAAGAGAAATGCATTTTATACTGTTCGCCTCGAGCCTGCAGAGGTTTATTTCCTCTGCAACAGTCTCTACTGTTTGGGAAGACTGCTGTTGCCCTTCTTTTCACCTTGCTGTTTTGTACTTCTGATCCTTCTGCCTCTTGGAATCTCATTTTACCAGTCAATTCTTTCTCTGAATGGCTATTCCCAAACTAGACATTCAGCTGCAAATGAAGTCTTCACCAGTGCTGTGTGAAATATAAATGTGATGCAGTATGTGCTGTAAGGCTACCCAGCCTCTTCAGGGATTTCAGTGCAGCTTTCCTTTTTTTTGCAACTAATGACTTCGTTGCACAGCCTTCAACTCTGATCCATTACCAGATACTTTCCTTAAGATTTATGCAGCCAATTGTTTTCTCATCCTGTTTCTATTTAACTGATTATTCCCAAGTACATTACTTTTCACTTCTCTTTATTAACGTGCATTCAATCTTTTTAATTATTTCTCTTGTTGGGATAATTTTGAATTCCAGTCCTGTCCTCCAGCATACTTGTATCTACTTCCAAATTCAAGTAGTTGTCTCTGAATGTAATAAGCAGATATTCTATGCCACTTTAACTATTTATAGCAGTATAAAATATTTATAAAACAAAAAAAAAGGGTAAAATTTCACCCCATTTTTTAGCTTGCCCTTCATTAAGTACAAGAATATGTGTTCCTCTAAAACTCCAAAAGTATTACTAATGATAAGAGAATGCAGCTTTAATTATTTCTCTCAATTAAGAAAAAAAAAAAAAAGGCATTTCAAATTTTACTTGTATTATCCAGCAAAATTAAGTTGCTACTTTTTTTTTTGAAGGATCAAATAGGACTAAATTTGGGTAATATTAACCAAACACCTATTTCAGTGGCGAGCCAAGAGTATGCAACACTTAGCAGAAAGGACATGGCAAATGAAGGTAATGGGGTAATGGGTTAAAACTTAAACGGAGGAAGTTTAGATTGGATATAAGAAAGAAATTCTTTACTGTAAGGGTGGTGAGGCACTGAAATGGGTTGCCCAGGGAAGCTGTGAATGCTCCATCCCTGGCAGTGTTCAAGGCCATTTTGGACAAAGCCTTGGGTGACATGGTTTAGTGTGAGGTGTCCCTGCCCCTGGCAGGGAGGTTGGAACTAGATGATCTTAAGGTCCTTTCCAACCCTAACTATTCTATGATTCTATGAATATATCTCCACAGTAGTTCAGAACCCCTTTTTTAATTTTGATAGAAAATTGTGAATGAAAAATAGAAGTGGCAAAATCCTATTTGTTTTTTGTTCTTTGTAAGACATTGTTTTCAAATGCATATACAATAAAATTCCCAAATTGTATACAGTGGTGAAATCTTTTAAATCTGTGAACAGATTAAAAATAATAGATGTAAAACAGATTTCTGGAAATATGTGAAATTTTTTACATTGTCAGTTAGTCCATCACTTTGAGATGGACAACCCTAAACAACAGTGACAGAGGAATTACATTTTATTCTTCTGTGCTTCTTTGTGAAAATGTGTATTGAAACACGCTAATATGTAATTTTTTTTAAAAAAAGCAATATTTTTGATATTAATAGGACTTTTAAAATCTTAAAGTTATATCTATTGAGTTATATTTTAAGAGTGTACTGCACAAGCATATGGAGAAATTACAGATGTATAAACCAGGTTTTTTTTTGTTTAAAACAGGTTCCCTTCAAAATATTTTATTAAATAAATAAAACGTGGGCCAGATTACAGTTGTATACGTATACAGGATGGGAAAGATGAAAAAAGGAACATGTCTTGCTTTGCATTTCAATCTGTAGTCCAAATGCCCTCATGATAAGATTTGTGTTCATTTGAGGTACTTGCTGCTTTTCAAGAAGAAAAACATTTAGAAATTCAAAGTCTATAATATGTTAAATATGGCTTCATGGACAAAATTATTCCTGCTCCAACAAGTATCTTCTTTTTCCTCTTTGTATGCTTATTTTACATGTTCTAATAGGATATAATTACATTTCAATAATTGTGTAATATGTGCATGCATTTTGCATAACTGTAAAAATACAGCTGTACTTCACTTTATCCTTTCTCATTCCAAGTAACAGTCTAATGTAAATGAAAATACATCAAACACGTGAAAGGCCATTGCATGTATGTAGCTCAATACTAAAGTAATCCCTATATCCCTCTGAAATTCTAGAGAAAAAAAGTCTTTCTTACACATTGCATGTACATTGCTGTTGGATTTGGTTCAGGACACTGAGAAATTCGTGCAGGAAATATTAGAAATGCCTTGTTAATTGCTGCTAGTGGGTAGGTGATGCTTGGGTTAGATGGAAGATGAAAGCACAAAGCAACCCTGCTTGATTTATCTTTCTGTGGCTTGTGATTTTCACTGCACTTAGAATCATAGAATCATAGAATAGTTCGGGTTGGAAAGGACCTGAAGATCATCTAGTTCCAACACCCCTGCCAGGGGCAAGGACACCTCCCGCTAAACCATGCCACCCAATGCTATGTCCAATCCAGCCTTGAACACCGCCAGTGATGGAGCATTCACAACTTCCCTGGGCAACCCATTCCAGTGCCTCACCACCCTCACAGGAAAGAATTTCTTCCTCATATCCAATCTAAACATCCCCTGTTAAAGTCTGAACCCATTACCCCTTGTCCTCTCACTACAGTTCCTCATGAAGAGTCCCTCCCAGCATCCCTATAGGCCCCCTTCAGATATTGGAAGGCTGCTATGAGGTCTCCACGCAGCCTTCTCTTCTCCAGGCTGAACAGCCCCAACTTTCTCATCCTGTCTTCATACGGGAGGTGCTCCAGTCCCCTGATCATCCTCGTGGCCCTCCTTTGGACTTGTTCCAACAGTTCCATGTCCTTTTTATGTTGAGGACACCAGAACTGCACACAATACTCCAAGTGAGGTCTCACAATTACACTTCACAATAATGAAACACAAAATTCTGAAACAGGTACTAATAAGAAATGCTTTCAGAAGATCAACTCTGAGCAAAGAGAAGACCCCTGCTACCGTTCTAGTCATAAATAACTGGAAGAGGATTACTTACTTGTGAGAGAAGAACTTAGTTGAACAACTGCATTTATAAAGCTTTGTTTACCCCAGGAAACCTTCTACACCATGAATGTCATAGGAAATTGTATAAGGTCATGTATTTCTGCTTTGTGAACCAGTTGGCCTCACTGACAGTGGATGTTTTGCATAAGTAAGACTTCATCCTGCTCAGTGGCAGGCTTACCTAATGTTGACCAATTTGTAAAGGCCATTTTCTACATGAAGAAGAGTCTAAAATGTGTGTTTCATGATAAAGATGACATAATTTTTTTTCCAGCTTTTCTCTCAGATCTAAACCAAAATATTAAATATTCCCATACATGTTTAATATTTTCACATAGGTGTAACCTGCCCATTGATTTTTTTTGTTTTTTTTGGAGTGGGTTGTTTCTCCAGCATGAGCACAGAATCAATCACTTACAGAGCTTCCCTTGAAGGACAGACTCGATGAATCAAATACCAAAACCCACACATACCCAAGGTAGTCAGGTTTGGAAATTAAGTTCTTAGCATTTCTTAGCAAAACTTGGTTAAGACTATATGCTAACAAATACCATTTTTCATTCCATTAAGTCAAAATATCCTCTCTGGAATATTTAAATATGCTTATTTATAGAACGGCTATACAGACTCCCCTTTCACCTAGTTAACAGACTGCAATATACGTGATGCCACATTTGCTTCCTAATCTAAGTATCAGGAAATAAAGCAACACCTCTGCTGTATTTACACATGCTGGGGCACTCCTACTCTCACACTTGAGTCTCACTCCCCACTCAGCCACATGGCATCGCACACTTGAGATCTGCTCAATGATCCTTCTGGGAGAAAAACATGAAGTGCTTGGAGGTTACTCATGGAAACAATATAAAACACAGCCTCAAACACAATCACATTGCAACTGCTCTAACAAGACTATGTTGTACTGGTTATATGTTCCCGGGTGTTGCTGAAATAGTAGCAACAGCATGAACACGTCTCCAGTCCTCCAGAGTTTTACATACGGTACTCATGTAACGAACTTTATATATGGAGACATCACAGTACATACATGCGTACACACTAAAAATGAGGATAAGTATTTGCAGAATTAAAGCCTTTACCAAATGCAGTGCTATTTTTTCTTCTTTTTCTTTTTAAGTTTTTCAAACCAGTATTTCCACATTTCATTGTTATTCAAAAATCCTATTTTTTTTCTTTTTTCTTTTTTTTCTGTTCAAAACTGTGATAGTTTTAAAATCATAAATACTTACTCTGGACGTGTAAAAACTGTCTCAGTTGAAACAGCACTTTTTCCCATTCACTACATTAAATAAGTGGTCACCAGTTTTGCAGGATTCTGTTTACCTTTCAGTTTTAAGCGCAATTATTTCATTATGTCTGCATAAACCATTGATAGGCACATATGTACTGATAGATTGAATTGTTCCAGGAAATCAAGTCTCTTATTGCCTTGTTCCAGGAAATCGAGTTTCTTATTGCCTTATATTATAAACTCAGCCTGTTGTACAAGAAAGTGCATAACACTTTAAAAAAGGTTTTTCTATGATCTCATTACTCTACCCACTGTGTTATGCGGTAATGGAAAATTCATCAATTACAGGCTGTTCAGTGACATCCTGTGTAATGCAGGGTCACCCTATGGAGCTTATATATAATTGCAGACAAAAGGCCTATTCTCTTCCATATAAGCACAAACCCACATTAATTTTGTGCCATACTTGGCAGAAGTTCAAATCTCTGCTGTCCATGTTTGTTAAGAAGAAAGAGATTAATGAATAAAAATATTTTATCAGAGCACTGACTTATATCCTAAATATATTGACCCATTACAGCACCCATTCTTTGGCCCATTTTGCACGTGGAAATATCCTTTTTGTGAAGTTTTGCATCCTCTCCTTCTAGTCCTGATTTCAGCCTGTGTCTGGTGCTGTTAGATCTTACTTGGTCCCACTAGGTCAATGCGCTTAAGTTTTTCCACCGATTCCAGCGGTTGATCTACTGGCCGCAGCATACTTGATTTTGTGAAGAAATAATAGTAAAAAATCATTAGACGGATAGTCTGAAAATAATTTCATTACAATGTATTGTGCCTGGCTGTTTGGTTAGATTCTTTCTGCCTTGTACTTGTACTTACTTCTTGGGGGAATTTCTCAGCTATCACATTGTCTGAAGTCAACCCTTGCTCTGATTTGTCACGTCTGCATTGCTGTTTGGCTCTGACCTGGTCAGGAGGGAACGCAGGAGGGCAGAGAAAGGACTATCAGCGGCAGTAAGATGGGACGTACTCAAGCCTTTACTTGTCCATAGTATTTTAACTGCATTCCACCAACAGCTGGAAGTGCTCAGCTTTCCTAAAACCTATGCTGAAAGCATACTGCATGAGCTACTCAAAAATAAAGGTAAGCAGCTTTAATGAACACAGGAAGAGGCTAATCAGTGAATTTTGCTACTGATTTAAATCAGAATTAGACTGATTCTCCAGCTGATTTTTAAATGCTTGGTATTCAATGTTTTTGAAATGCAGGACTACTATTTTTGCATGTATAACTCGCACTTCAGATACCCTCACCTACTCACAAGAACTATTTATTGAAAATTAGTCCTCTGATAACCTGTACCCTCACACAACTCATGCAAAAGCAGAGTCAGCAACAGGAGAGAACTATCAAGTGCTTTTAGAAAACTATTAGGATAAAGGAAGCTTTTGTGTAAGTTTCCTTTTAAGCTTTGCGTTCATGAATACCCCATGCTGCTGCTGTATCATAGAGTCATAGAATAGTTTGGGTTAGAAAGGACTTTAAGATTGTCTAGTTCCAAACCCCCTGCCATGAGCTGGGACACCACACACTATACCATGGCACCCAAGACTCTGTTCCACCTGGCCTTGAACACTGTCAGTGATGGAGCATTCACAACTTCCCTGGGCAACCCATTCCAGTGCCTCACCACCCTTACAGTAAAGAATTTCTTCTTTATATCTAATCTAAACTTTCCCTGTGTAAGTTTAAGCCCATTCCCCCTTGTCCTATTGCTACAATCCCTAATGAAGAGTCCCTCTCCAGCATCCCTGTAGGTCCCCTTCAAATACTGGAAAGCTACTCTGAAATCTCCACGCAGCCTTCATTTCTCCAGGCTGAACAGCCCCAACTTTTCTCAGCCTGCCTTCACACAGGAGATGCTCCACCCCCCTGATCATCCTCATGGCCCTCCTCTGGACTTGTTCCAACAGCTCCATGTCCTTTTTATGTTGAGGACACCAGAACTGCACACAATACTCCAAGTGAGGTCTCACAAGAGCAGAGGAGAGGGTCAGGATCACCTCCCTCGACCTGCTGGTCACGCTCCTTTTGATGCAGTCCAGGATACGGTTGGCTTTCAGGGCTGCAAGCGCACACTGCCGGCTCATGTTCAGTTTCTCATCAACCAACACCCCTAAGTCCTTGTCCGCGGGACTGCTCTGAATCTGTTCTCTGCCCAGCCTGTAGCTGTGCCTGGGATTGCTCCTACCTAGGTGTAGGACCTTGCACTTAGCTTTGTTGAACTTCATGAGGTTGGCATCAGCCCACCTCACAGGAGTGTCAAGATCCCTGTGGATGGCATTCTTTCCCTCCACATAACTTAGTGTCATCGGCAAACTTGCTGAGGGCACACTCAATCCCACTGCCCATGTTGCCGGCAAAGATGCTGAGCAGGATCGGTCCAAACACTGATCCCTGAGAGACACCAGTCATTGGACATCGAGCCGTTGACCACAATTCTCTGTGTGAGACCATCCAGCCAGATCTTTAGCCACCGAGTGGTCCATCCATCAAATTGATGTCACTCATTTAGAGACAAGGATGTCATGCAGGACAGTGTTGAATGCGTTGCACAAGTCCAGGTAGATGATGTCAACTGCGCTCTGCCCCTGTCCATCAGTTCCATAGCCGCATCATAGAAGGCTACCAAATTGGTCAGGCAGGATTTCCTCTTAGTGAAGCCATGCTGGCTGTCAGCAACCACCTTGTTGTTTTTCATGTGCCTCAGCATGCCTTCCAGGAGAATCTGCTCTGAGATTTTGCCAGGTACAGAGGTGAGACTGACTGGTCTGTAGCTTATCCCTGGGTCTTCCATATTCCTCTTCTTGAAAGAAGAATTCCTCTTTCCAGTCATCGGGAACTTCACCTGACTGCCATGATTTTTCAAATATGATGGACAGTGACTTAGCAACTTCATTTGCCAGCTCCTTCAGGACCCATGGATGGATTTCATCAGGTCCCATGGACTTGTGCACATTTAGATTCTTAAGATGATCTTGAACTCCATTCTCTCCTACAGTGGGCCTAAGGTCTTCATTCTCACAGTCTGCTTTCCAAGACCTGGGTGGTGTGGTCAGAGCACTTGCCGGTGAAGACCGAGGCAAAGAAGTCATTGAGAACTTCAGCCTTCTCCAAATCCAGGGTAGCCAGTTCTCCCGATAGCTTCCATTTCTCTGGTAACCTGATGATTATGTGCATAGAAATACAGTGTGTGTTTGGGGGGCGGGGTGTGTGTTGGAGTGGTCGAATCAGTTCATACATATGAAGTTTTTAAGATTCTTTGGTATTGGGTCTGTCAAATATCAGGAGAAAACCAAGCAGCTAACCCTGTGGAACTGTACACGAATTAAGACCTGTTCTAGCAGATGATTTTCTACAACTGCTTTTGGAGAAGCTGTCAAGGTACACAGCACAGATTGCTAACTTTGGTCATGAGCGTTGTTCCATGGACTTCTATGGGACTGCTGTTCATAGGTACTACCTCTATTAGTAAGAGGTACAAACTAAATATTAAGTATAGAAAACATTTTGCAAAAGGGAGAATTGCTGTGTACGTCAGCTAGAGTCAGTTCACCCACTGTAATATCATCTTAATGTATTATTTTCTCTACTAGTCTAGAAAAAAACAAAACAAGCTTTTGTTTTCATATAAAAAGCAGGCCTTGTTAAATGCAGATTATGTACTTTAAATACTGCAGTCTTGCTGCAGGAGCATAACTAGCACCGTTTTCAAAGATTTATTGTTTTCTCAACATTTTGTGACAATTCTGTTCTGAAAAATTGGATACTGTAATTTCAGAGTCAGAGTTGTACATAGTGCCCAGATCCAGTGAGACTGAGGGTCACACAGATGATGAGTTTCCTGCAAGTGTAAGAAAAGTAGTCAAGCAGATCAGATTGATTTTTTATGTGGCACTTGTCAATGTCACAGCCAAAGGACAAACTGCAATATGAGCTCACATATTCATATACAATTCAAACACAAGAGAAACCATATGGGAGAGACACTCATGAATGCTTTAGCCAAGACAGAAGCTTCAACCAAAGCACAAAGCCTGCATCCTGGAAAAACAAACTGCATCAGTTCCAGTATTTCTTAGAAAAGGGCCCCTCCTACTTACAGTGAAACTATTATCAATGTTTTTAACAGAAGCTGGACCAAGTCCCTATTTTGTAAATTCTAACATAAGCATTATTTCACATAGCATTAACAGACCTAACCTCATAGTGAAAGCTAGTTTACAGTTATTAAAACAAATTGAAGCTCATTCTCCTTATATGATTACATGAAAAATAACAATCATAATAATAAATAAAATGTTCAAGAGTGAATCTGTATATGTGGATCATTCAACTAAACCTACACCCTTGTCCTGGGAGGGAATCATTATGACAATAGCTTTTTAGTTCTTGATGCTTCTTTAATAAATCTAGTTACTTCCAAAACTTCTTCCCTCTGTAACCCCGCTTTTTTCCTCAAATCCTCCTGCTTAGTACCACTTTGCAACCTCAAGCGCAAACACCTCTACCCTACATAGGCAAAGAAAGTTCACTGTATATAAGATTCCTGCTGGCCCACACACCTAGGGGAGACACATGAAATCTGAATGTAAGTACCTGAAGTACGAGGCTCAAGCTTTGCCTGAAGCGTTTTGTAAGATTCATCATATTCATCTCCCGTGCTGATCAGCAGAACCGTTTCCCTTCCAGGCTGGGGAGGGGAAGGAGAGCTTAGGTCTGGGAAAATGAAATATTGCTGTGACTGTGATGTCAAGAAGTGTTTACTAAGCAGTGAAAGAAGCCTTAACTGGCCAGGCTGAGCGTGCTTTTAACTGGTCCCTTCAAAGGATAAAACCAACCAACTTGTTCTGACAGCAGCAAATTTTCAGACAATTCAAAAATGGCCATAATGAGTCACTTTCAGGTTAATATCTTGTATATATTCAAATATTTTGAAGATAAATTAAACTCTTGCCAGTCCTGACAGTTTCTGAACTAATGCGTATACATACCCCTAGAAGAAACCTCAGAAAGAACAATCTGTGCTCTTATATACACAAAAAAGTGCAACACACACGTGACAGCAGTTACCACCTTGCTGTAGAAACCTCAGCAGAATATTCTTTAACCTTGTGGTTAAACTAGCAACTGTGATGCTGCAATAAAATATTAATCGCAGATGAGCAGAGCTAAAATGAATACAGGTAATACCAAACACTGTAGGACCTGCTTTTCATTAGCCCCGGAGTTCTTTTGTTCCTATAAACAAAAGCTTAAATTTGAAGTTGCATTTTGCACTTTTTGAACAGCTTGGAGGCTGTTAAAGGAAGGCCACCATTTACCGGAGATACATGGGATCATGCAGAAAAGCAGAAGGCACACTCACTTTTTCTCTTAGACTCTACAAGGTTATGGGAATACTGATGTGCTCACCGAGAAACCACATTAACACCTCTCAGCCAAAAATATAAGAGACAAAAAAAAAAAAAAAAAGATCCTACGGAGAGGTGAATTTACAGGCTCACACTACAAACAAATTGCCAAATAAAGACTGTGCACTCTATCAGACATGGCGGGACTTTGCAAATATGAAAAACAGAGATTGAAAAAAGTGGTAAAGTATAAAATAACAACTAACCCAAACTAACAGCTGAATAATATGAGACAAAGAAGCAAAACTAACTGACAGCCATCCCGGTAGAAAGAGAAAATCGAAGATGATCAGGTCCCGTAGCCACAATCCCTAAGCGTTGGGAATAAGCAGATTACTATTCAGAGCACATGGGGCTGGCTATAAAGCTAAACTTGAAGACGTTTCTCTTCACAGCATTTGTTTCCAGCCCCTTTGTTTCCTGCAGACGCGGCTGGTGCTCTCTCTCCATCCCCCTGCCTCCGCAGCCGCCGCGCGCGTCAGTTTTGTTCCTCTTTCCCCGGGGCTGCGCGTCCCTGCCTCTGCCCAAGGCTTTGCCTGCCCGGGCTCCTTCTACTCTTTTGTGCGGCTGTCGGCGGGGTTGGGGGGAGCCACAGCCACGGGAGAGGATCGAGGGCAGAGAAAAAGGCGGCTGGTAGGGGAGCCCCAAGTGCGCGAGAGAAGCGGGGTGGGGGAGGAGCCTGGGCAGCGATGAACCCGATGGGCGGCCGGGGAGGAGGCAGGGAGGTTTGCGGGGGCAGCGGCGCCCGAGACTGGCAGGAAGCGGGAGAGCGCCCGAGGCCGGGCTCCTGGGAGCGCGGATGGCCCGGTCCACTCGCGGTCCGCTCCAAAGCCCTGCTGGGGCTGCCGGAGCGGATGCTGCCCTGAAGAGTTGCGGCTGATAGCCCCAGACGACGCTGCTCGGGCTGCTGGGGCTGCTGGGGCTGCTGGCCTCTCCCTACCTCTCCGTACCTCTCCGTACCTCTCCGCGCCCCGCTCGCCCTGCCCCCGCAGGCAGCTCTGCCGGGGGCAGGGCCACAGGGGTGCGCGGCGTGGGTGATTAGCGGGACGCCGAGGCCCCGCCTTCCCCCTCTCGCATCCCGGGCGTGATGTGAGGGGGAGATGGACCCGAGCCGGCGGGATTGGCACCATGATATTCGTCGGCTTTGTGGTGGCGCTGGTGACAGGGACGATCCTCGGAGCCCGCGAGCCGGGGCAGGTCTCTGCCAGCCTCCCGGCCATCCGCCACCCGCAGCCACCCTCCTCGGCCCCGCCGCCACCCCCCCCAGCTGCGCCGCCAGCCAGGAGCTTCGCCGCTGCCCGGCGCCCTTGGCCACCGGCGGCGTCCACTCTCCCTCGGCGGCGGACAGCGGGCCGGGCTCCGCGGGGCCGCCGCTGCTCCTGCGCCCCGCCCGGCGGCGGCGGGCTGCCCGGGTGCGCCCCGGGCGGCGAACAGGGCCGGGCTCCGCGGGGCCGCGCTCACTGCGAGCAAGGTGAGCGGGGCGGGGGCGCCGGGCGCCGGGGAGGGGGCGAGGAAGCGCCGCCGTCGGGCGTGTGGTAGCGGCGGAGCGGAGCTGCGGGCAGACGAGCGGCTTCGCTGGACGAGGGTTATTAGCAGGGCGGCGGCGTTCTCACAATCCCCTGCCCGGTTCCCCGTCGTTCGAGGGAATAGGTAACAGGGAACAGACGCCTTTTGCCACAGTGACAGCAAACGCTTTTCTGAGAGGAGGGTTTAAACTTACATCAGTAGATGCAGCGGAAGGATGAAGGTCGGACCTGGTTTTAGTGCGACGCTATTTTAATACTACGTAAATCTCGTTAAGAAGCTGGGCTTAAAATATTCAGTAGGCTCAGTTAGCAAAGGCTGTCATTCCCCTTTTTGTAATCGGGCACACTTCTACAGGAAGCACTTGAGTCTCCAGAAGCCCAGCAGCAGAAGGAAAAGCAAAAGGATGCCGCGCTCTAAATGCGAACTGCTCCCATTGCATCTCTTTCTTTCTCCCCGTCCTGCTTTCCCCATCTTGGGATAGTGGGGATTGCAAGTTAGCACTGGTGCCTAAGGACATCTGTGACCCTGTCAAGAGACCTGCCTCCCCCCGCCCTCAGCTAAGCTCCCAGTGACTATAGAGTGGAAATTTTCAGTGCATAAGGTGTGAACAGCAACTTCAGCATTCATCCCTTTAGCCAGCACTGTTGGTGTTAAATATATACTATATTTCTGTACAGGCTGGTTTGGAACGGCTTCACATTTGAATCTGGGACCCCACTTAGATTACTGCATCCAGCTCTGGAGTCCTTGGTACAGGAAAGATGGAGAGGGCCACAAAAATAATCAGAAGGATGAAGCAACTCTCCTATGAGAAATGCCTGAGAATTAGGGTTGTTCAGCCTGGAGAAGAGAAGATTCCAGGGAGACCTTATTGAGGCTTTCTGTTCATATGGGGACAGACTTTTTGTCAGGGCCTGTTGTGACAGGACGAGGGGTGATGGTTTTAAACTAAAAGAGGGGAGATTCATGCTGGATGTGAGGAAAAAATTCTTTACAATGAGGGTGGTAAAACACTGGCCCAGGTTGCCCAGAGAGATGTTGGATGCACCATCCCTGGAGTCATTGAAGGCCAGGCTGGATGTGGTTCTGGACAGCCTGATCTAGTTGAAGATGTCAACATCTTCAACTGCACATGAGATGTGCTCATTGCAGGGGAGCGGGACTAGATGACCTCTCAATGTCCCTTCCAACCCAAACAATTCTATGATTCTATTCTGTGATTTTCTCATGCATCTCTCTGGTATTATCTCCTACCTGAGTAAGAATTATATCTTATCTCTAGCTTTACTAAAAATAATGAAGCAGAATTTTTGCAACAAAAATAAGAAATTCTCTTCTTTGTTGCCCTTCATTTTGCATATCTTGTAATATCAGAAGGTCAGCAAAGAAGTTGATTATTAACATCAATAATTTTGTTCTTGTGGAAGTTTTTTGGGTTGTTTTTTAATTCATTTACTTTCAGATCTCTGAAGAGGGTTGTTATCTTTCTTTTCCAAGAATAGCCCTAGACGGTGTGTCAAAAAAAGCTGATAATTTGACCAATGTGATAATAAAACATATTGGTATAAAATATCACATGAAGAGCATAGAGAAGCATTAAGGTGCCTCCATATTGATCATTTATGCATTAAAAGAAAAACACAGCTTCCATGTCAAATGTTGTATTCCTTCAAGAAGATACAAGGATGTTACATATTACAGATTTTTTCATGGAAAGAATACCAGGCAGCTGATGCCATGCAGGAGAAAATGGATAGCTGGACACAGATAAAAAATAAATCTAGAAGCCTTCACACCCTTTAACTCATCTCAATTTGGGAAAGGGATTCCACAGTTGCTTCTTTGATTTAGCTCATCATATATATAGCTTTTGTTTTCAGAATTCTTCAGTCTGGTTCCTACAGTCTGGTTCCTAAAATACTTCATGAGGACTTGGTCTAACATGTTACAGTGAAGAAGAGCACAGCATTGTATTGCTAAGAACCCAGGACTGCACTTACTAAATTCCAGAATCCCCTGTGAGTTCAGCACAAATTTAAGTAAGAAAATACCAAAAATTACTACATGGTTTGGGTTTAGCCATGTTTCTTTAGTCTTTTCAGAATGGTGCTTTTTTTCCCCCAGAAAAAGGAGATCCAGGTTAGCCCCTGCTAAGAGGTCGGATGTAGCTACTGAACAGTAGAAAATACTTCCTTATTGAAAGGTTGTCTGGTCCTACTGGGCTCGGTGGTAAATTCTCAGTGACATCAACAGAGCAAACATCTGTCCTAAAGCCTTCATGGAGGTGATATGAAAGTATTAGTGTGTGAGATGGCTTGAGGTTGAACATGGAAATAAATGAAGCCATCTGCCCAGAAATATAAACATTATTTTAGTATTTGTCATGGAGTATGTTCCTTTGTTACAAGAAGCAAAGAAATGCAAGTAAGGCAATGCTATGATGCAGTTTGTAGCTGGAGAAGGACAGACTATTCAGAGATAAGCTCACTGCATCTACTGCTTTAGTCTGCTTTAGTACCTGTCCTAAGGAACCCATGCTCAGTTATTCAGCACCTGCAATGACTAAATACAATACCGTGTTCAAAGCCTTAACTGTAAATCTGGCTTTTCTAACTTACATATTAAGACTTATCTGCAAAGTTAACTGGCTAAACTTAGTGCATGTGTATTTATTAAAGTGCTTTATATTTAAACATTACTGGCAAATAATGATGATAATAATAATAATACAAGCACCTTTATAATTATACTGTGTGCTACCAGTCTAAAATCTGTTTTATAGTTTAAATAATTGATTTTGGTGTTTCATTTCCTTCCTTCTCAAATGAGAGACATCTGGGTAATATTATTAATTCACACCTTGAAAGCAAGTAAACCAAGTACCAACATACATATAAAAATTATCATGATTAGCCAAGGAAATCATCGAAGAAAATAAATGAGTCTGAGAGTACTCTGTACACAGAGCCAACAGAAGTCCAGCAAAGTTTAGTATTTTAGTTATTGCTAATAACAACTTGCCTGTAATGTACTCATGCTTCAAAAAAGAGGCCTACCTCAGTACCTAGAAGCAACCACTGCCCATAATGTTTATGTGGCATGTAACTACAGTATTCTGCATGCTATGCTGTTTATGCTATGTTGTTACATATCCAACTTAAACTTCTTTGAGTCAAGTGGGTTAACTATTTTGCTGTATTTTACAAAGGGGAAACAATACAAGAAAGGGTATGTGTCTGCCAGAGGTGACCCTAAGAAGCAGCGGCAGAACTGGAAATAAAAGCCACATCCCCAGAATGGCCAGATTGTAGCCTTTCCATTTAAGTTGCTTTTATCACAGGGTAATTCCACTAATACTAATCAAATGATGCTTTACTAAACTGAGTGAAAAATCAAGCTTCAGGCTTACAGTCTAAACCGCTTGATTTTTCTCGCCATTGTACTGTAGTCCAGGCAGTTGATGGAAGGTCTTTTTGGGACTTTGGTTTTGATGAAAACTGATGAAAAAATTAACATGAATGTCTATATTTTCCTTTAAAGAAGCAGTTGTCCTGAAACCATTCTTATTACAGCTGCACAACATAAGCCCCCTCATTTTCTACATTTCTGTATCACATAAGACAATGGCAGATCTTTAGAGCCTGTTACATTCCTAACACTTCCATTTATTTTTTCAGAGACTTAAACCACTGATCTATGTTATGATGAATCTGACACTGCAGAGGAACCAATTCAGCACATTACACACTCAATATATACGATATTTATGAAACTTCTAATGTAAGAATCCTTGAGTATGCAATACTGTGCTCTGCTGAAGTTCTCAAGATAGTTCTTTAAAAGTAGTTCTTTAAAAGTAGTTCTGATGGATGCATCCTTTTTTTCAAGGTTAGAATACCAGGAGAAAATAATTATGATTTTAGACTGAGTAGTGCTCAGCAAAATGATGGACAACAGCATTCACTGATCACAGTGAGCATCAACCATAGTTTTGCTGATTTGCATAGTTTTCATCAAAGAGACAAATTTCTTTGATTTTAGCCAGGCCTGATCCTGGAAGGGAAAAAAAATTGCCATTGATTTAAGCTGGTGCTAGATTTGACTTGTGCTACAGGCAACTTTTTACAAGTACCTCATGCAAACTGATTAATCAGTTTCATTCTGAAACTGGGATAGACTCTTCTACATGTATTATGAATCATCCAATAGCATTCTGAAATACTGTGAGTTACAGTGTGCTTACATGGGATATATATATATATATATATATAGCACGTGTCAGGAGACCCTGGCACCTTATGTCAATTTGGGCTTATCTAATTGACTCCAGGGCAACAGAGATGAACAGTCAGTGCTGGGCCTTTCTGTGGCACTATCCGACATTGGAACACCTTGGAAATGGAAGCAGAAATGAAAATCTATGTTGTTTTTACAGATTTCCAAAATATAAATTACTTATTTTGCTTTGTCTTAAATCTGCATTTTCAGAGCACCCTGCACAAAGGTGAGAGGCACATACAGCTTCTACATCTGATCCCCCTTTTCCAAATCTACACTTAGCCAAATCACAAACCTTTGGAAACATGTGTTTATGAAGAAACTACTGGCACACTTTTAGCCGACACCATAAACCCCACTGCTGCATCACATACATGTAAAGCAGAAGTGGAAGGGATTTCCATTCTATTTGCAATTCAGCCATGGTTTTACTTACTGTTTTTCTTGAGGAGAGAATGCTGGATTTTGTCCTGGATGGCTGAGGTTAATCATAGCTGTAGATATCAATACTATCCTATGAGAAGAGTAGTGACTCAATGCAACTAGCATATTAGAATTATTATAGCATATATTTGGTTAACTCTATTAAAACCAGTAGGCATAATAACAGGTTTAATATTAGTTACATGTAAAAATGGATTTTTTTAAAATGTCTAAATTAATTTAGTGGGTGAAAATCAAGAATATTTTAAAGTTGTTTAAATAATTACCTTTAGCAATAATCTTATGTTTTCTCTTCTGTATGACAGAAGCTGGTTCTTTATCCTATTTTCTTGCGAGATGAACAAAGGTTGGTTATGAATGCTACTGCCCTTCATAAAACATTGGTGCTCCTATGCACAGCTGGAAATCTACACGAAAGAAGCAAACCAAAATATTTTGTTGAGATATTAGATGAATTTTTTAAAAATCCCTCATTTATTATTTTCAGCTATGCCTCTTTCCACAGGCATGGGCACTGTCTCTTCCAGTTATTCTCCCTTCCTTACCACTTATACCAGTAGTATGCTTTCCCACTGCAACTGGGACATCACCTGAGGATCTTTAGGGGGTGGCAAGGGAAAAGCTGTTTTCTTTCTTTAAGAAACAGTGAGAACTCTGTGCTTATCAAACTTCTTTCCTGAGGCTTCTACTGGAGATGTGAAGGATTTCAGATTTCTGTCATTTCTCTCTTGTGCTGTCTTCTGCTCTGTGTAATTAATAAATTCTTCCACTGTTGTAATTGGGAATTCTGTAAATACAGAAAGAGGAGTGAGCCAAATTCTGCCATGGAGACCTTAGAAGACAATTTTATTCTTCAAGGACTCCCTTATTCAGTAATTTGAATAGAAATATTGTGTAATGTGTATTCAGGAAGCACTGTATTGATATCAGTAGGTGTCATACAGAACTGTGAGGAATCATGTACAAAAAAAACCTTATTTTTGGAGATGACATCTTTAAAATTGCTTTCTGGTATATCAGGAATCCCTTTACTATGACTGCTGCTGATGTTTCAAGTGAAAATAATAGTCTATACAAAAGTCTGGTGAAGAGCAGAAATAAACAGAATTCCAGACTGTCTGTGACAGAAAAACAAGATAAAAATTCTGAAGGCAGATAAACAATGTGCAACATGTCTACACTAGCGATACTCCTGTATTCAGAATGACAGGTCACTCTGTCATATGAGTTGAATAAATTTTATTTGTAATTTACTGCACAGTAGGTTACTGCTGAGAAAGTAAATAGGAGGCAAAAAGAAACCTGAAACTAAGTTTGAGGTTAATTCCTCGAGTTATTTGGCAGTCATTTGGCTTTGTGATTTTATAAAACATACTGAACTAAATTAAAACCAGGACACAATCTGAGTGAAAGCAAAGAAGAAAAAGTGAATCTACCTATCATTATCATCATCATCATTCTTTACACGTATGTGAACACCTATGCAATGAAATGCAGACACAGAATTTTCTCCAATTGCTAAAATCCCTGCAAACTGAGTGATGATGGTGTAGCTTCTGATTTTAAGTAGATCACAGAACAGAGGCAGATGGATTAACTGAGATTTCTGGCAATACTAAAGCATGCAATTTGGCAATGTTTGATAAATTAACAGAAAAGTGTTCTTGTAGAACTTCTGTTCTGTTATGACTCTGTTCTGCTTCTGTGCAGTTCTACCTGTGACCAGCTTTTTCATACCTTTACAAGTGGCACTTGGCTGCCTTCATCAGCAGATCCATCTGGCATCTGAAGTAAAACTACTGTAATAACAAAATGCAAAATCTACTAATTTTCTTAGAATTCTATGTTCTGTAGCTCTCAAGAAGCAAACTATTTTTGAATTTTTTTAGATGATTCCTCGTGGTTTTGTTTGGGAATTTGGTAAAGACCTCTCATGAATTAGTGAAACCACATCCAGTGTTTTTCTGTCTGAGAACAAGTATGAACAAATACATTCTTTGGCTAAAATAAACTGCTGACATCCATGACATGCATAATGTTAACACTGGTCAGACCAAAAGCTATGCAACCCATGTGGTTGTTTTCTGATTCCCTTAAATTGGGTGGAATTATGTGGAAGATAGAAGTATGGCACTCCTATATATATCTACTTCCTGCTCATTTGGGTAGAGGTAACCACATTTAAGTAATTATGTGTAGTCTATACATACTTTTTTTTTTTTGTTAGATCTTTAAGTTGTAGCATCAGAAGGATCAGAAATGTGATGTAATTTCAGTATAAGAAGGAAAATGTTTTCCTCATGTAAAAAATGTTACCTCCATTTTATATATCACTGTATAAGAATACTAGATGTGCCAGAGTGCTTCTTAGAAGCAGCTCACTCAAACAGCACAAAGATGGTAACACATAGAACAAAGGGAAAATGAGGTTCAGAGTCTTTTGTATGGGATACATTAACTGAGCAATAGAGTTATCTTGCAGGACTTTATTTTTTTTTTTAACTAGGGACAGTGAGACTCCAGGGTGGCAAGAATGAGTTTGAAGGTACAGTGGAGGTTTATTTGAATGGAATCTGGGGAACAGTCTGTGGGAGCCACTGGGACAATGATGATGCAACAGTCGTATGTCGACAACTTGCACTTGGGTAAGTTTCAGTCTGAGTAAAAATCAGTCAACTTATTTTAATGATGTTTCAGTATAAAGGGCAATCTGTTTTGCAAATCCTGAGGGCTCTTTGTGTTTGGTGATTGTTTTTTCTGTTTAAAGTTGTTGAATGCTGAAGTTGTTCTTCTCAGAATCCTTCACTTCCTTCAATTGCATTGTATGTCAAAGGGATTGCTGTGAGAATCAGTATTTCCTTTGAAGGCTGCATGTGGGATCTGGACGGGAGCAGACCAGGCTAGAAACTCTCCTTTCCACGTGAAAAATGTGAACAGGTCAGAAAAGCTTTGCAAACAAAAACTACTCTACTGGACCTCCAGGAGATGTCCACAAGGGCAGAAATATAAGGTCTGATCTGATCTCACTTATGGAAGTGTCAATTAAGAACAGCTCCAGTGAGGTTACTGAATCTATAAAAATGTAAATGTGTCCAGAATTAGACTCTATATGGGCTCCTAATCATAGGAAAATTCCTATGCTGAGAGCATGGCATTCATTCCACCCTGCCAAAAAACATCTGGGACCCATCCTAGGTTTTTGTTATGCACATCTTCATCTAGTTAGATAATCTATGTGGTTTACTTTCAGAGTTGCACATTCACAACAAAACCCCCCCAAAAACAGACAAGTTTTGTAGCTTTACATTTCCATGGCAACGTTTTACAGAGTTAAAGTAATACTGTAGATGTAAAGTAAATAAAAAATAAAGTACAAAATAAAGTACAATGCAGGTTGAAAGTCCCTGCATTGTCCTCATTGACTACTACTTCCCACTGCTCTTGGAACAGGGCCCTATAGCATAATTAGTCATTAAACTCTAGATAATGCCTATAGTGATACTGCAATTGCAGTAGTAAGATAAAACTGAGGTAAGGAAGAAAATGCCCATGCCAAAAGGGAGTTTAAAAAATAAAATGCAATCTCAGCTTCTAAAAAATTAATGCTCTTCAAGTTAGCAACCAAATTACTTGAATATCCCCCCTTAGCACCTCATTCAGTTTTTGCTTTCTCAATAAGCCACAAAGCATCACTGCCTTTATTGCCCTTCTAACATTTCTTTCAGTCACATACCAAAGTAGTGATTTTGTCTGCTACAGGCAGTAAGGGGCTTTTATAGCATACTTGCACTGTTACATTCCTAATGATTATTCTACTGTTTAAGACTGCTAGCCAGAACTAAATCTAAACTGTTTTGTAATGTTCAGTATGGACACACCATGCCAATTTATAAAAATATGAGGATTAGATGAGATAAAAGTTCAGCCATCTGGAAGCTGTGATTTTGCTTATGAATTCAGCTGTCTACGTGCAATGTCTCCTTTCCTCATTTTTATGTAAGTTCTTTCTGCCTACCATATCCTAAACATTTCAGTTGAACACCACCACTATTAGCAAAAGTAGTTCAGTGATACAGGTGAATGGTTTGGTCTTTCCAATAGAAATGGCTTAAATCTCAATCGAGGCCAAAAAGCCACAAGCATACATCAGCTGAAAGTTTCTGTTACCATGAGTGTTTGACAGGAATTCAGATCTATATGCCACAGGGTAAACTCACTAGGTGTTATTGGTGTCTTTCAGGCACTTCCATCTGTTCATTTGGTTTTAAAATATTTGAACTTTAGTTTGAATTTAATCTTGTTAATTAAATTAAACTTTTTAATTTGGCATTATATAGAAGAAAAGGTGGCTGAATGATTATCACTGTAGGTTCAGTATGGAAAGGAAAAGGAGCTGTTCATAAATATTCTGGATGAGAATGGCTGAATAGAGAATAATGGACAAAACATCCTGATGTAATGGAGTATGAGGTGGTTTCAATGCCCCGTGGTCACAACTGTATTATATGACGTGTATGGGCGGAGCACTGGTATGTTTTAATGGAGTAAAGGCAAGGATAAGTGTTAAAGGTTAGAGGTAAAGCATTAGCATTACCTCTCCTGGCAACTGCAGTGGGATGGTACTATGAATTCACCTAGGGACTGTGGATTCTGTGTTGATTTTTGTAGTTAAGAACTGGGAGAACAGGGATGTGGCTGGCCCCGCAGCAACACTGGCCATTGTATTAAAATATACCACAACAAAATAGCGAGAACTGGGTCACATCTGTTACTGTTCTTTGTGCAGAAGACAATGTTGAACTGTATGAAAGCATGATGAATTTATACTGCTAAAGAAAGCTTTTTCTTCTCCAGGATTTATAGATGAGAAAATGTTCCACTTCCGCTCCTCCCACTCTAATGTCCTGTCCTGATTTTTTTTCTTACAGTGAAAAAGGTACAGCAAAACATGTACCATTTTCTGGACTGGGCCTTACTCCTGTTTACTGGAATGAAGTGCGTTGTCGTGGTGATGAAGAAAATATATTGTTATGTGAAAAAGACATCTGGCATGATGGAACATGTCCTCAGAAAATAGCAGCTGCTGTCACATGTAGCTCTTCCCTGGGTAAAAAAAACCTTATGGTTTGGTTACCTCCTTACCTTATTTAAATAGAAGTAGTAGTAATTACTCATTATTAAATTAGAAAAAAAACCATTAAGACTTCTTAGAAGCGGAAATTATACAGATTGTATCATTGCATCATTAACTGTTTCAAATCCCTCTATGCTGTGCAAGCCTCAACTGGCTGAACTGCTTTTTACCTTCCCATAGTCTGCAAGCAAATTGTTGCTTTGAGATATAGGCTGTGAGAAAGGGTGAAGCAGCAAGAATCTTCTACTGTAAAAGCAGGAATTTTCCCCCCACATCTTTTTTTTAACTTTAAAAAGTTATTAATTTATTTACCTAGAGGGTGTCTTTGATCGCTACATGAACTACATGTCAATTTGTTAGCTTTTCTTGAACAGTAGGGAGGAGCAGCAATTTCACAAACAGGTGATGCCTTCTCCTTCGGTACAGAAGTGTTGGGATGACATTCCTTCCTGTGAACGTGTCTGACATTGCACAAGGAGCTATAAAGTTTTTGCCCTATTCTGCATACAGTTAAAAAAGTCCAAGGCTTTCTAGCTTAAGATTGCTACCATACACATCACTCCCACAAGTCAAATTGATATTGTTAGAAAAAAAGTATTATTAATGTTTCTAAGATATGTCAGATTATTTTAATCGATATGCTAAACAGCAACTAAGCAGGTAATCATGCTATCAGATTTAAGATACTGCTGCCCTTGAGGAAGGCTAGGCTGGCAGTGCTGAGGAGCAGGTAATGCCAGTTTCTTCTACTGTATATAAAACATGGATGGCCACAGTCAGTTCTGTGCTGCCTCTCCTCTCCTATTTATATTTCCTTACTTACTGCCAAAGGCAGATGCATTTTTGTCCTAAAGCACCACTATTCATGAGGAATATTTTGATAAATGACTTCTAAAAAATCATTGTGGTCTTAATTGAGAAAACTATAGTGCGGAGAGACAAGAGAATCTGTTTAAACTAGCAGACAAGTTGAAGGACCAAAGCAAGAGAAATAATTTTGCTTAAAGACACTGGAAACTATAAATTTACAAATTATACTTTTAGATTATAAGGTTTTCCTTCTATTTATGGACATTTTCATCAGAAAACTTGGTTTTGCTTAGCTAAATTTATTAAAGAACTGTTGTCTGTTTCAGTAATGCTGAAAGAAAGTTTAACAAATAATGTAGAGTCCAGGATATTGGAAATGAATTAAACTGAACCCAAGTTTCAGCAGACTAGATGAAGCTTTTGTGTTTTAAAGGTTGCACTGCAGCTAGAAGCCTTTTTAAGTAATTACAAATGCCCTCCATTTTTTTTTTAAGCCAAGAAATAGATGAAATACTAGCATTAATTGCTTGGAAGGCCTAAAAAAAAAAAAAAATTAGTCACATTTTAAATTGTTCAGATGTTAGATATGATGAAACTTTAAAATAACCTTTTTACATAATATAACAATGCTTTTCCATGTGGTTTTAAGCTGTTGCATCATTATAACTTTATGCAGAAGTGATGCTTTCAAGACAATTTCTTGCTGGACCAGAAAAGGGCTAAGGGTTTGAAAAGACCAAAAACCAAACCTTATCTCAGAAACAGGAAGGGAATAAATTAAAGTGAGAGTCCACAGTCAATGAGATTTCACTGCTCTGACTGGAAGTACCAAAGAAATGAGAAAACATGAGGATGAATTTCTACTTCTGTGGTAATTAAGGAATTTGGGCCTCTTCAGATTTTAACCTTCTGGGACCAAGCCTATACAGAGCCAATTTTGCTCATACCGGTAGAAATGCAGCTCTAACTGACTGATTGTAGTATTTAGCCTTACAGCCCTAAGTACCTGTGAACATTCTGACCCTTAAGTAACTCAAGGTCAGTATGGTTACTTGTCTGTAACCACGATATTCTTCAGCTACTGAAGAATGGCACTAGGGGAACTCATTTTTTTTCAGGTTTTCCATCTAACAAGAAAAAAAGTGTGGTTCTTGAGGGATGTCAGAGAAACCATTAAGTGATCTTTTTTCTTTACTATCAGGATAATATTTTGGGGAAGAAATGACCTTTTACCATATTCTATGTTTGATCACAGTGCCTGTCTTTACTCCAGTCCGCCTGGCTGGTGGGAACAACACTCATGAAGGAAGAGTAGAAGTCTATCATGCTGGCCAGTGGGGGACTGTCTGTGACGATCAGTGGGATGATGCAGATGCTGAAGTTGTCTGTCGGCAGCTTGGCCTTGGGTTCGTTTTATTACATATTTTCTCCTCCAGCAGCAAAGCAGGAGAGTGAGTCATATACATAGCTCAGAGTTGTCAAAACATGCTCCTTTAAAATTGCACTAATACTTTGAAGCAGTAACTAAGTTTATTTACAGAAGGTTCAGGCACAGCACCATTACTTTAAATTTGCTGGAACTCTGATTTATAGGAGGCAGTTTTCAGTGTCAGTCAGGGGCAATTTGTAAATCAGACAAAAGATGTGTCTGAGAATAAATGCTAACTTTTTAGTGAAAATGCGCTACAATTTCAGTAAAGTTTCAATCAAAAACTAGGTGCAAAAAGCAAGTTCCTTTATTATTAAAATCCTTACATGCATTCTACTGAAGACTCTAACAGCCTCCTTGCTTTGGAGTAAGAACACCGCTTTGACAGAAAGGATATGGTTTTTGGCATGCCTGTGAGAATCTCTCAAAATTTGTATAAGTCACAAGTCTCTGAAGTTTATCACTTTGCACATACTGAGTAGAGATCAATTTGAATTTTTGACAATTAAAACTTATCAGTGTTTCTGCCTGACTAAGCATGGTCTATGATAGAGTCACAGCAGTTGAACAGGATTTTCTTGCTCCTCTCTGGGGAGTAAGGAAAAAAAAATCACTTCTGGGGGTGATTTTGATACCACACAGAAGATAAGTATTCAGTATTTGAGGAAAGATGCTTTATAAGTGGGAGGCAAAGAGGAGAACTGCTGTATCAGAGAGGAATGAGATGGTGACAATTGGGATGAAATGCCATATGGGTTGAAAAGGGAAAGAACTAGGAGCAAGATACTAACATGTATCCTAAGGAGGACAAGGGAATAGACTGGAGGAGAACAAAGCAGGTAAGTGCAAAGGAGACTGGAACAGAACTCTTCTGTTGCTGCTGGGATTATGATGAATTAAAAGAAGTGGCACTGAAAGTAGCAAGTTTTGTGGCATTAGATGGTGGCCCCTAGAGAATACTTACTTTGTAACGTGCCACTGAGGCCTTGGACTGCTGATGCCGCCTAAATTAGCTCTGAAGAATGAGTACAGTGCAGTACTCCAAAAGCTCCTAGATCTCCTGGTGAGCTATGTGGGAATCTACATGCTCCTCTGACATCAGATTTTCATTTTCCCTTGCTTATTTTATACTATATTTCTATATTCCTGTACATTTTCAATTGGGAATACCAAACAGGAAGTCTAATCACCTTACTGCCTTTTTCTGCTTCTGAATTGGGCCACTATTAATAAGTTTGGTGATTTACTAAGCTATGCTTTACATTTCTGTATACTAATGACAAACGTCATGCTCTTAAACTGCCTCCTTACTTATTATACTAAAATATCTGATTACTTATATTTAATGTTCATAAACTGCTGTTCTGAGAAGCTTCTAGTTTGATTCGTTTTTCTGAGTAAGTAAATGGTATTAAAATGTTGCTAAGTTTTTTTGAAATATGTATAGACATTTACAGAATTTCTCAAGTAATCAACATGTCTTGACAAATATGCTCACCATGTGAAGTGGAATTTTACCAACAGTGGCAGCAGAGCAGTTATGAAGCAATAAAAGTAATCTAAACTTACATACAGTTAATCATTGTGGAAATGTGCTTCAAACTGTAAAAGTAAAGCATCTCAGTAAGTAGAACTTTTCCTTTTTTAATAAATTCCAATTTTTAATAAATTTTTCTTGACACTGATGAAAGAAAAGAAAGTATCAGTGCAAGATATGTTAGTATGTTATTTGGAATTAGGAAGGTAATTCGGAAGAAAAGGGAATATCTAAAAATCTCTCTCAAGAATAAGGTACTAACTTCAGACTGAAGCTACATGTTAGCTAAAATGTTTCCTGCTGAGTGCTGGAGGACATTTTTGGTTTGCTTACCTGCTTCTTTGAAGCAATTGGAGACTGTAACTCTCCTCTCCACTGAGTAAGATGACTTGCTTTCTGATATTTTCCAAGTTCTCTATCATTTGAAGAAGGCATCTAGTTATCAAAGGAACAGTTTGAAAAATAACAGTACCTTTTCAAGATTACGCATATTAGCTTGAAATTATTAAAAGCAAATTGATTAAAAAAAATGAAAATACAAAACACAGATTATTTCATCTACCTTTCTTGTGTGCTTTTATTTATTGAGCACTACCATCTATACAGTCTCTACCATGAATTTCCACATCCTTCCTTTTTATAGAACTTTTTCCGGATCCTAATTTAATTTTCATAAGGTTCTGGTTTCTGTTGTTATTTTTACCATACACATTTACTCTTTATCAAGAATTTGCATGATTGCTAATTGTAAACTTAGTATTCTTTTCCTTTAAAAAAAACAAACAAACAAAAAAAAAAAAAACAGTGATTGTTACATATTTACAGAAAGCACTAGAAAAGAAATCCACATCTATCTAAATCCATACATGGATTAATGAGTCAATGCCTTAAAAACTTGGAACACCTCCAACTTACATTTAAAACAAAATAATTCACAGCAGCGTGCTACTCTGACACACAGTTGCAAAAGCCAGTTAAGAGTTTGAATGATCACATCTCGAACAAAATGGTCGATACCTGTCATGCTTTCAATATAAGCTGAACATACCATTCCTGTTAGGTGTTATGTGATAAGATATAGCTGGTAGTGGAAAACCCTTTAAAGCAAATGAATAAGTAGTACAGAGCCCTGTACCCAAACTGTACATTAATTAATTTTAACTAACCCTTTAGATAGGTAATTCATTATAGTAAAAAAAAATTAGGTAGACATTTTAATCTTACAAGTTGAAAAAGAAAACAGATACTGAGAATACTTCTATAAAAACTAGACTGGATATGTGAACAGAGAAACTATTGAATGGAAAGAAAACAAACCATGTGAAAAAACATTACATATGAAAGACATGGTATCTTAAATGGCACTGGCAATATCCTGATATATCATCAAGTCTTAAACACTGTGTAATTTTTGTAATGCTGAAACAATAGAGCATTTTCAATGTACACAGATTTTTGTGTGCAAAATCCTCTATGCTGTCATAAAGAGTGTAACACACACAAGGCTGGCCTTGTTGTTGCTACCACTGAGCGGTGGTATGACAGTCAAGTTACTTGAGATCTCTCTGCTGTGATTTTTGCATGACTAAATGGAGAACAATCACTTCTATCTGCCTCATCTGGGTATCTGAGATTTGATTAATGTGCTTTAAGGACAACAGAGGAAAGTCACTGTAAAAATATATATTGGATTATTTTACTACATATAAACATTAAATGAAAATTAAAATTAGAATCCTAACCCAAGATGTACATCAGTAATTTCTTTATGAAAGTTATGCTTAAAAAGTCATAAAAGACAGAAAAGGAAAATCTCATAGATACAAAACAATGGAAATTGATATTCTAAACATGTTCAAATCATGGAAGTGTGGAAACAGTATGTTTAAGTCACTCTGTAGCCCCAGCTGAGACTGAAGTTGACTGTGGAACCACAAACACTGCATCACACACTGCAGGCTGCATTGACGCAGGTATTCAGGCAGTTCCCTTGCTATTTTAGAAGTTGTATTTGTAACATTTTAGCTCTTCCTGCTGAGTCCCATCTCTTCAGCTTTTCTTGTTCTTGAGGGTTCATTACATTTTGACAGGGGTGTTGCCAAAGCATGGAGCCAGGCTTACTTTGGAGAAGGCTCAGGCCCTCTGCTACTGGATGAAGTGCAGTGCACAGGAAATGAACTATCTATAGAGCAGTGTCCAAAAAGCTCCTGGCGAGAACACAACTGTGACCACAAAGAAGATGCTGGTGTTTCCTGCACACCTCTCACAGGTACTTTAATTACTAATAACCACACAGGAAAACAGTGACAAATGCAGAGTTCACAGCTCTGGAAAGAGAATTTTGAAAGTTTGCTGATGCATAGAATCCCACAGTAATAAAGTGTGCTGGCAGTATCAAAACGAACCAACTATGGGAATTTTGGCTATGGATATTTTACAGTACAAAAAACCTCATTATTCAGCACAAAGCCTTGGTTCCTCAGTAATACACTAACTGCCACTTACTATGTGAGGCATGCCTTAACTGTGTATCACATCTATTAATGGCAGTTAGTATTTCAGCATAAAAGCAACAGGAAATAACAGAATATATAAAGAAAAAAATAAGGTGTTTACAAAGCAAAATCACATAATCAGAGCCCACTCCTGTGGACTTGGCATGTAATAAGGGTTTAGGAGATCAGTATCTTGTGCTAGTTCTCTTGCAATTGAGCGACTGCATTATGCAATACTTCACAGCTGACTGGCTTTATGGCATGTCTCTGCTTGTCATTAAATGACACCTAGCGATCAGCACTAGATGTAGTTTATTCTGATCATATGCAGTAAATGCAATGTTATTAATTTTGGTTTAGAACAATAACTGGACCCAAGAAAAACTGATTCTTGTTTTTGTTTTTCCTTAATTGTTAATGACACAGATGGTGCATTAAGACTAGCAAGTGGGAAAGGCAGTCATGAGGGACGCCTGGAGGTCTATTATACTGGGCAGTGGGGCACAATCTGCGATGATGGGTGGACAGAACTGAATACACAAGTGGTTTGCCGGCAGCTGGGATTTAAGTAAGATTACTTGATATTAGATGTATGACTATTTGACTTGGTAATGATGACAAACATTTAGATGAACCCTGCGTTATACAAGAGTCTGTTTCTTTAACAGCTGAATGCTTCATAGAAACTACTGAGTTAAAATCCCTTAAAGCCTGCTTCACTCAGCCTCAAAGAGGTATTTATGGCCTCAGTTTAGGTAGAAGAAAAAGCTTCAACTGAGGTTGTGATTCAACAGTCTTTATTCACTGATCATCTTTTATTCCAATCATCTTTTTGGCTGTTATAGAGAAAAACTGATTTGTTCTATTTTGCCTGTAAAATATTGATTCTCCAAAATCATTCCTTGTTGAACAGTAATTACAAGTCACAGGCTCTTTCAAGGTGTAATTCCTTCTGGAACTAGCACAGAAAACCCCGCAGTCTGTCAGTGTAACGCTCATACATATTGAGAAGCATATTTCAGAGAAAATCTCATTAGAGTTTCATGCATTAACTCTTCACTACTTTTCCTACTGGCTGCGGCTACAAAGATACACTCTTGCTAGGTGATTGTTGACTTGCCTTTAGATTATAATAGCTCACATTCAAAAAAAAGAATTTCATCTGATTTTTCTCAGGCTGTGGCATGTAAGTGTATATATAATACTAAGAACATGCTTTAAGTCTGAAAAGTCAGTGAGTCAGCCATATGCTTGGTTGGAGGCAGGCCTTAATCAAAGGTATTACACTCACAAGTTTGTATTAATGTAATGGTAATTTCTTAAAAAGAGCATCACTAAGGAAGCAACATGGTGCTCTCATTGAATGTAATGCTGACTGAACCTATTCTGTCACAGTTAAAACTGTTTACTGGTACTACTCAAGAAACCTTTATTTCTTCAGAAATAATTTATTTTCTTTCTAGCGCTTAAGTATGACTTCTCATTCCATCAGTGTGAACCAAAATGTTGCCTATGTATTATGCAGGTATGGAAAACGTGCCCCAGAGAGCTACTCAGAAGGAAGCTCTGGGCCCATCTGGTTAGATGATGTCAGCTGCTCGGGGAAGGAGACAAACCTCCTGCAATGCTCATGGAGAGGATGGGGAAAACATGACTGCAACCATCATGAGGACATCAGACTTATTTGCCATCCAGATAATGACAACCATAAGCTCACACTCGGTAAGGCACCTCTTTGTTGAAGTCACAGCATAAGTATTGTGGGGGGTGCAGATTTGAGAAAAGTATAGTATACTTAAAGATGCTCAAAGTTAATATTTGGCAGATGTGTGTAAAGAAGGGAAGGTAAAAAAAAAGCTCACTTTTCTCCTGAATCAAGCTTTGTTTGAAGGATCCTAGACAGCCAGAACATTAAAGATGAACACAAATTTGTAAGCCAACAAAGTCAGATTCCAGAGATACCAGTATTCATTAGATTTTAGACCTATTCAGCACTTCCAAATGGTATACCTCATCTCACTCAGCACTCTCCAAGTTCTAAGTAACTCTCTCATGCTATCAAAAGTTGGATACATACACTAACACTGAGGAATATAAATCAGTAGTATATCTGCCTTACATTCAAGTAATCCGAAAAAAGAGGTATGGAGAAAGAGGGTAAGTTCAAAGATAGCAAAAGGAAGGGCGAGAAGCATGAAATTATTTCTGTATGAGTATTGCCTATAATTTATATTGTGCTTGGGTGAGTGGGCTAATTATATACTGGCATTGTAGAACAAAATATATGCAAATGAATGCCAAAGATTCCCAAATACACATGTAATAATTAAACAAGGATTCTGGCTATCAGATATGCACAGTACAAATTACAGGAGAACAAGGGGTTGCTCAGTGATTCTAAGAAGTTTCATTTTTAAAATTTATTGCCTACAAAGTTTGTAGCTTGTCAGCGGGTAGGCTTTTACAAAATCATTGCTGATAGTCTTCAGTTTACTTGAGTATATTTTAGTTGATTCTGAATTTAGAATGATAACTAGTGGAGTTAGAGCCACAGCTTCTACTGAAATGCAATGAATTTGTATGCCTGGGTGCCTAAAGTTCTCTGGAAATTACAGAGTGAAGGTCTATCCTGCAAACTAAGGCATGGATTCACTGCAAGACATTGCCAACTGTTGTAACAACCATCAGCACTTCTACATGTACTTTTCTGGTCTTCCCCTCTTTATAGTCTTTTTCTTTATAACCTTTGGACCTCTCACAATCCAATGAATGTTCTATGTTGCAGTACAGTCCCATTATGTGTAGATGATGTCAAATCATATTTGGTAGAATTTTCTCAGACCAACTTTAACAGGAATTAGAATGACTGTTGTCTTTACAAATGCGAACCATCTGTGCTGCTTTGCTGAAATTCCTAAAAAATATAATCTTATCTGAAGGAGGTTTGGTTCAGTTAAATGCATCCATGTGTTAACATTCTCACACATATTCATCATTACGAGAAAGTTTTATTAATTTCATGATCATAAGTTTATATGCTTCTAGCTGGGTAATCATCTTGTTCCAGAGTAACACATAATTTCAACAACAAAATGAAGACGGTGAATCTGACATTTCCTACGAGACTTCTTATTGGAAAGTGGACAAAGACTGTTGCTACCATTTACTTCCCAGCATTTGAAAAAGCCCTCTAGGGATGACCTGAGGAGATATGGACATTAAGGGACATCAAGGAAAAGTGAAATAGAATACACTACAATAACTACAACACTTGTTTACTATGTAAGATCCATAACAATGTAGCTAAACAGAAAGTTGTTGAAGTTAATTCATGTAGATGTCCTGACAGTATGAACTCCAGTATAAACAACATGGTTTAAATAACATTTGAAGCAAAGAGGCTTTAATTTTGTTTTCAAATCTTTCCTTTTTTAATTAATTAATTAGGCTAGATTTAACTAGCTCTGATCCAGAATAAGGTTTGGTATACAAAAGTTACTCATACCCTAAATGAATCTGAATTAAATAGCAAATACAAATGTCTCAAAATACTGCTTTATTTAAGAGCATAGTTAAGTAATTTCTTATCTCAACTGATTCAGAAAAGATTAGAAACAGGTTAGAAGAATGAGGAACAGTCTTCCCAATCATTCTGAAAAAAACCTGTCATTAGTGTACTAAGGATTATGAAGCATGACATATTAGAAGGTTTAGAAGGCGATTCTTACTTAAACATTATAAAGAGGCCTCAGAGGAATTCATAACTGTTTTAAGGCTACTTTCATTGGCTTGCCTGCTACGAAGGAGTTTTAAAGCAAGAAAGAATCCAGTTAGTACTTTGCCCAATGATTCAAAATTTAACTACAAGCCAAGCACTGAGTGAATGTCTGACTAATCCACATTAGTGGGATTTTGTATCATGAACACATCTGAATAAACAAACAATTTCAACTGATTAGAAAATAATCACGTATTAGGCTAGAGTAACATGCTGTAGAGCATGATGCTATCACACAAAAGATGCTATAGAACAGCATGCGTGATGGTAAGTAATAACTTCAACACAATGCTGCCCTTTTTTACTGAGACAGTGGTTAAGATAAGTGGTAGCAACCAGTTTGAGAATGCATTTATGAATTTAGATACAGTTAAATTCACCCATAAAGTTCCTGCACTGAAAGCCTGTCCAGCCTGGATAGGCATCATATTAAAGATAGGAAGGGTGTTTGCTTCCTTTAGCAGTAGAATTGCTATGTGCCCATGGCGGTCAGATTCTGAGCCAGGTCACCTATTTGTACAAAATGAAGCAACCAGATGAACTATGAAGTTCAAAATAGAGCATTATTTTGTATTTGTCTTGCAATTCGTAAAAACGGATTTCTTTTGCCAGGCAGAAAAAATATGACTACTGTAACAGCTGGTATTAGGCTTGTCAAACATAAACATCGTTTGACCCTATACACTGAATGTGATGAAAATGACTTAAAGTACTAGTTCTTGCTTTTGTTGTTCTAAGTTGATAGCAGTAATTTTTCCAGGTCCTCCCATCAGGTTGATGGATGGTGAGAATAAGAAGGAAGGACGTGTAGAGATTTTTATCAATGGACAGTGGGGTACGATTTGTGATGATGGATGGTCTGATAAGGATGCAGCTGTGGTCTGTCGACAGCTTGGCTACAAGTAAGAAAACTCATTATGCTGTTTCTCAAGTTATCCATTTGCTGTATCTAAAAATATTAATTTCTGCAGCAAAACATCACCAACATACGCCTTTTAAAACTTGCCTGTTTGGCATTGTTTTAGAAAAGTGTATTTATACTACTTGGATGAGAAGTCGTAAGGATATGTCTGCAAAAGGAATATTCATTAACTAGCATAATAGGGAAAAAGAATTTTAATATCCAAATGCACATCACAGTCTGGCAACTGAAGGGCAACTTAATGATAGTTATTATGTATTCTTTTAGAAGGTAAATATTCTGGATAGCTAAGACCAGTAAAGATACAATAACTATAGGGCAGAACTAATATGAGATGAAAAATATCCAGAGCGCTAGTGGATACAACAGGAAAGCAGTGAAATGTCTTCTCTTGAGTCTGTCAAGAAATATGAGCTTAAGAAACGCAAATCATGTTATCTGTTTGCTGTATCCCACAAAGTAAAGTTGGTGCAACCAAATATCCTCAAATTATGACTGAACACATAATATTTGCCTTTTTAAAATTGCCTGGTATTTGTTTAGTAAAGCGTGTTTATAAGTCGTAGTAGACTATGGCTTCAAAATTACAAAATTTGACCTAACATGTTCCACCAAATCATTCATTCAGTCTGCTTCATCCTCAGCCTCTCCGGCCTTTTACATGTCTCCCTCGATGATTAAATGCAAACACTTTGTGTTTTTAAATCACTGCAAGGACAGTGTTGGGGTTCTCAATGATTCTCAGAATGGGGGATTAAGATTATAGGCTACAACAGAGCATGTGTTCCCTGAATGACTAGGGGTACACAAAATTTTAGAAATCTAAAATCAGGTTCCGGAAACTGGGGGGGGCTTGTCGGAAACACTGCATCTCGGTGACCCTATGTCTAGACAGCTGCATTCCAGAAACCTGACTTTGCAGTTATGTGCACTTATGAGCTGGAATTGCTTCTGGGCCTCGGAGTCCATGCACAAACTTTTTTGCTTAAGTTCAAATTACATTCAGTGGTGACTTAACTGTTGCAAAACAAGGCTCAGGTTTCTGGGTTCATGCACCTGAGCTTGAGGGTTGATGAATGTCATTTCTTTAGAAATAAACACATTATGACCTTTTTTCTGGGAGGAATTTTAAAAGCACCCAATACTGAAATAGACATCAGTTTTTATGAAGACTGATCTCAGAACTAAACAGTGTTAACCAGCTCCCTTTACAATGCTATGTTTCATTCTCAGGTCTTTCCTACTGGGATTTTACATTCCTTGGTGGGACAGAAATCACACATTTGGTATTACAAATGGGAGAAGAGACTGCCTTAAAAAGGAATACTTGTGTAAGCCAAGGCTAAACACTGAGAAAACAAACTGAGTTTTTCCTGCATATATTGTTCTTGTCAATGCTTATCTGCACTTTTAGATTACAAAATCCTGCTTTGGAATGGTCTCAGGCATTGACTAGTGTTCTTTCTGAGACTGAAATAAGACAATCCCTGAGATGGCAAAATCACGAGGTTCAAAACAATACCAGCTTTAAAGATGTCTCATTAATCCAGTTTGTCCAATCCATGACTAATATTAGAACAACATAATATCATAGAATCATAGAGTAGTTAGGGTTGGAAAGGACCTTAAGATCATCTAGTTCCAACCCATGGGCAGGGATACCTCCCACTAAACCATGCCACCCAAGGCTCTGTCCAACCTGGTCTTGAACACTGCCAGAGACGGAGCATTCACAATTTCCCTGAGCAACTCATTCCAGTGCCTCACCACCCTTACAGTAAAGAATTTCTTCCTCATATCCAATCTAAACTTCCCCTGTTTAAGTTTGAACCCGTTACCCCTTGCTGATGAAGTTTAAGCATGACAAGTGCAAGGTCCTACACCTGGGTTGGAGCAATCCCAGGCACAGCTACAGGTTGGGCAGGGAAGAGATTCAGAGCAGCCCTGCAGAGAAGGACTTGGGGGTGCTGGTCGATGAGAAAATGAACATGAGCCGGTAGTGTGCGCTTGCAGCCCAGAAAGCCAGCAGTGTCCTGGGCTGCATCAAAAGGAGGCTGACCAACAGGTCGAGGGAGGTGATCCTGCCCCTCTACTCTGCTCTTGTGAGACCTCACTTGGAGTATTGTGTGCAGTTCCGGTCTCCTCAACATAAAAAGGACATGGAACTGTTGGAACAAGTCCAGAGGAGGGCCACGAGGATGATCAGGGGACTGGAGCACCTCCCGTATGAAGATAGGCTGAGAAAGTTGGGGCTGTTCAGCCTGGAGAAGAGAAGGCTGCATGGAGGCCTCATAGCAGCCTTCCAGTATGAAAAACATTAGTAAACAGATCTACTAATTGGCTAAAACCAGTCATGAAAATACAAAAATAATTAATAGCATGCTAATACAAGTGTATTTGTAGTGAGATAAACATTAAGAGAACATGCACCTTTTCTGAAGTACTATCTACTCCGTGACTGGGTTTAACATATAAAAGTATTTTGATAGAACAAGTAAAAAGCAAAAGATGGGTTTGCTCTTGCATTTTAGCAAATTAAGTGGCCCAGTAATACTGCACCCCTTTCACTTTAAACAGGCTTATAAGAATCATAGAATAATAGAGTAGTTAGTGTTGGAAAGGACCTTAAGATCATCTAGTTCCAACCCCCCTGCCATGGGCAGGGACACCTCCCACTAAACCTTGCACGTGCACACATACACACAAACATGGTGTTGTCATATCAACTCTGTCAAATGTTTTATATGCTTCTCTTCCTTGGCTTTTCACAATTCATGTCTAACCAACATTCCCTACTTAGAAAACCTGCCCACCAATCCTTCAGTACGTAGTAAAAAAATCCAAACAGGTAAGGCTTTCTACGTGCAAGTTTGAAAAAGGAGGAAGCTTGTAGGTGTTGCTCTTGTGTTTCAGTTATATCGATATGGACAAGTGATGGCTGGATTGGTTGAGTTTGATCCAGCCACACTTCCAGTATGACGAAGTTTTGAAAACATTATGACAAATCAAAATTGCTCCCCAACAGAGGATCCTTAGCTGATGAAGGGACAAAAACTCTTCATGCCATCCTCACCCAGCTTCCTCAACACAAAGGGGTGTAAAGGGAGAGAAATTTTCTTGCCTAAATACATTTTCATTCTTAAACTCTTTCTGTACTCCAGCATTTCATGTGCATACCCTTCTATATACAGATAAATACTGTCCTTTACAATATGTGATTGTAAACTATCCTTTAGAATGGAAACCTATGATTATAGTGCAACATTTTAGTTATCTATAATTCTGTATATTTTTATTGCTATAAATTATCAGTAAATTGCTCTTAACTGATATGTAAACTTGAAGTACAGATACACCTAGAGGTGGCTGTGGCTTCCTGCCTTGCTTCTCTGTGTAGCCAGTTGGGTGGTCTCCCACTCAATTCTTTCTGGTTCTTAAACCATATACAACAAAACATTTATATGTTAAGGAGCATTATTCAAAGTAATTATCACAAAAGTTACCAAATGAGATGCTTTTATGTGCAATCCACGTTGGTTTTTTATTGTGTTTGTTCATCCCCTCCTTCACCTGGGGAAAACTTTAAGAGTCAAAAGAAGTCATTCACACAGCTGACACGGTGGTCATTGCTGAAGCTGCAGGGCACTACATATAAGCTAAATGGATCAGGACTTCATACCCTAATAAAATATCCTAAGTCTGACATTTAAATACTTAGGTTTGATACTTATCCTTTTACAAACACAGGATTGTCATACTGACCTTCTTGGTAGAGTGCCTTAAGGCCTGTGTACAAAAATACTACAAAAGCACTAAGTAAGTATTGGGTTTCTCCCAGGAAAAAGTGGGTGCTGAGACTGAAATGGGTTCAGTCTTTCTCCAATTACATTACAGTTTTAGAACTTGCTTGTGGGGGGCACTTTAAAAATGGCATGAGAACAAAATATGTTAATAACCATTAATTCTGTAAATCAGAGCTCCTACCACACTGCAACTACACTGTATTTGACTGGCCAATCTTTCTGATGGAATCAGAAAAGAAGAAATTATTTTTATCATTCACAGATGCTGATTTTATATGCAGATTACAAATATTATTAAAAAGCAGCTTTCATATATTTTGGTTTATAAATATTTGTAATGCTGTTGCAATGAAAATACTTTGCATCATGCTTTCTAACTGGATACATAAAAGCACTTTTTAAACATTAATGAACTGCAGCAATTTTGTTGCACTTATTTTTCTTCTACATACCAGAGTAACAGAGACAATGAGAACAAAAGTTGTCATCATGTGAATCAGTGACAGGACTTGGAATGAAATCTCCATGTCTTTCACTACACACTGAAATATTTTGGTTGAGTAAAATGTAGTACAACATCTCAAAATATTTAATAAAAAATATATGTTATATTTCCAGAGGTCCAGCTAGAGCAAGGACAATGGCATATTTTGGGGAAGGCAAAGGCCCAATCCACGTGGATAATGTGAAATGTATGGGAAATGAGAGATCCTTGGCAGACTGCATTAAAGAAAACACTGGGACTCACAACTGCCGCCACAGTGAGGATGCCGGAGTGATCTGTGATCACCTAAGCAAGAAGGCCCTAGTGAACAGCAATAAAGGTGAAGCCCCATTGTGAGTGGCAAACCAAGAGGGTACAATGGAGAACTGTCATGGTAGGAAGGGACAGATGTAAAAAATCCCACATCACAGAGCAAACAATTATATGAAAAGAATTACAGAAACAAAAGTGCTGGAAAATCCTCTCTGCTTACACTCTATGATCTTATCCCTGTGCCAGGTGAACAAAGGAATCATAAAGACCATTCAAATGATACGGGGTACTTCTCTGCCATAGTTTACAGCAGCCATGTTTCTTAAGTTGTATATGGGACATGAAAATGCAAAAACCTAGGCAGTTACTTTAAACTTTGAATGGTATCTTCAGCTGAGGACTGAGACCTATGTGGTATGATGTGAAGTAAAGAACTCTATAAAAAATCCTGCACTTGAGAAGCAGAGCTCAAATGTATAAATTGCTTTGTGATCACAGTAAAAAAAAGCTAACTCAGCTACAAAGAATCTCTAGAGAAATTCTCAGAGAATTCAGTGTATATTCCCTAAGTAAAATTTATTTCTTAAAAACTCCTGTGAAACACAGAAAAACAACTTTGTGGTTGCTTTTTAGTTAACTCTCATTAAAGACTGACTACTTTTCCTTTTGAGTTTAATGCTCTCTATGTCTCGCTTTCTGGTTTAGATTCTCTTGCTTCTGTTTGTGGATTGAGATTACTACATCATCGACAAAAGCGAATAATTGGTGGGAAAAATTCTTTACGGTAAATAATTTGTAAAACCAAATAATTTTGAATATGAAGCTTCTAAAACATGTATTTGCCATAAGCAGTTTGCCTAATTTATGTTTTCATTGTAGGTTTGTGGTTCTGTTTTTCTCTTCTCATGAGGTAGTAGCAGATATACATTCAGAGCAAATTTGGTAGAAAATTAAAAAATATTCACTGATAAACACTTGCAGCATTTGATGAAGACCTTTAAGTGTTTATGGGTTTAGTCCTTGATTGGGTTGAGTTTCTTACTTTCAGAAAAGCCAGTTTACTTTTTCTCAAAGGATATCTTGATATCAGGATGTGAATGAAGAGAGCCATAATGTCGCAGAAATGTCAGAGAAGGACCTGGGGTATTGGTTGATGAGAAAATGAACATGAGCCGGTAGTGTGCGCTTGCAGCCCAGAAAGCCAGCAGTGTCCTGGGCTGCATCAAAAGGAGCGTGACCAGCAGGTTGAGGCAGCTGATCCTGCCCCTCTACCCTGCTCTTGTGAGACCTCACTTGGAGTACTGTGTGCAGTTCTGGTGTCCTCAACATAAAAAGGACATGGAACTGTTGGAACAAGTCCAGAGGAGGGCCACGAGGATGATCAGGGGACTGGAGCACCTCCTGTATGAAGATAGGCTGAGAAAGTTGGGGCTGTTCAGCCTGGAGAAGAGAAGGCTGCATGGAGACATCATAGCAGCCTTACAGTATCTGAAGGGGGCCTCTAGGGATGCTGGGAGGGACTTTTCATGAGGGACTGTAGTGATAGGACAAGGGGTAACAGGTTCAAACTTAAACAGGGGAAGTTTAGATTGGATATAAGGAGGAAGTTCTTTACTGTAAGGGTGGTGAGGCACAGGAATGGGTTGCCCAGGGAAGTTGTGAATGCTCCACCCCCGGCAGTGTTCAAGGCCAGGCTGGACAGAGTCTTGGGTGACATGGTTTAGTGAGAGGTGTCCCTGCCCCTGGCAGGGCAGGGTGGAACTAGATGATCTTAAGGTCCTTTCCAACCCTAACTATTCCATGATTCTGTGATTCTATGTATTGCAAAAGAAGGCTTGGTGTCCTGGGTATGGCTGTACAGTTATTTTTCTCCTTCTTAGTAGCTGGTGTAGTGCTGTGTTTTCAACATTAGCCTGAGAACAATGCTGATAACACAACAATGTTTTTAGTTGTTGCTAGATAATGGTTGCTCCTTTCAGTCTCATGCACTGCCAGTGAGGAGGGGTACGGGAAGCCAGAAGGAAGCAGAGACAGGACACCTGATCCAAACTAGCCAAAGGGGTATTCCATGCCAACACATCAAGCCCAGTATAGAAACTGGGGAGACTCACCTAGCAGGACGAGATCACATCTCGGGTCAGGCTGAGTATCGGTCAGCAGGTGGTGATCAATTGCATTGTGCATCACTTGTGTTTATTGTTTTCTTTTCCTCTTTCAGTTTTATATTCTCTCCCCTTGTTATTTCCCTTATCATTGTTATTATTGGTGGTAGCAGCAGTGGTTTGTGTTATACCTTAGTTACTGGACTGTTCTTATCTCAACCTGTGGGATTTACATTCTTTTGATTCTCCTCCTCATTCCTCCTGGATCAACGGGGGGATGAAGAAAGGGAGTGAGCGAGCAGCTGCCTGGTTATAAGTTACCAGCTGGGCTTAAACCATGACAGTCCTTTTTGGCACCCAGCGGGGGGCTCAAAGGGTTGAGATAATGACAGATCTGACCAGAGTGTGTCTAATCGTATTTGTGATAACCATTCATTGTTCTAGATTCATAGTCACTTGTCACACTGCTGATTTGTTTGCCCTCAGAGTTGTTGCGCTTGGTCTCAGAGTTTCAGCTGTCATACCTTACTTGCGGCCAGTATTTGCTATTTTAGTGTTTATCGGCTTTGGGGCCTGGGCTAAGGTTCTTGTTTCAAGTACTTTATGGTAATGCCTTGTAATACAATAAAATCACTGATCATGAATCTGGGCTGGTATGTGTTCCCAGTGGTCATCACCTCTAGACTTTGGGAGGCATATAATGGAAATTTTTAGCAATTACACATCTTTTTTTTCCTCTTTGGGGGGTCAACCTGTGAAGGAGGCATTCCCTCACTCCCTGCACTCCCCTCCCAAGCTATTTACAGCAGCATTTGAGAATTCTAAAGGGTTTGGATATCCTTTGGATACCCTTGAAACCCGCCTGGTGCTTTTGCTGGGAATCAGCATGTTGCCACAAATACAGCATGCATTTTACCCATGGCCATACCACTTTGAGAATGCCTATTTTGTCTGATCCTGAAAGTTAAGCAGGGTTAGGCTCAGGTATTGTCTAAGGTTAAATGATGATCTAAGATGACCATCAGGAGATTTTTCCCAAGACTGGACAGTCATGAGTGGCAGGGTGTGTGGCATCGTATGGGCAAGTATCTAGGCCAGTGGGCCCCTCCAGTGCTTTGGAATCTCACCCCTGAGCAGTGCAAAATCCAGAAAAATTAGCAGAACAGTAAGACAAGGTGTGCTGTTGTCCTGGCAATACCAGAGAGGGACAAATTATCACAATGTGCTGGGGCTTGGCCTGAGCCTACAGAGCATCTCTGGAAAAAAATGTCTCTGGATCTGATGGCAAAGCAACAGACAATGCAGCTACTCAACCCCGAAGCACAGCAGCTACACCAACCCCAGTGACAGACACTGCAGCCACTCCAACCACAGTGACAGACACTGCAGCTGAATCAAAGGACTAATCTGTGCCGATATCAGTTGCCTCTATAAGCAAGGGAAAGAGCAAATGAGAGCCACGAACAGCAACCCATGCAGTGAAGAAAGATGAGGATTCAATGTGTGTACTAGAAGGGACAGCATCTGAACGAGAGTTATTACTACAGGAATCAGAGGAAGAAGAGGTAACTTCTCAATCCCAGACCTCGACCAAGCTGCAGAATACACAAAAAGATTTCAGCCATCTTCCAGGTGAGCACATCATCATGGTATGCTGGGACAATGAGGCCAACACTCATGAACTAGAACGCGGGGAAGCCAAGCAGCTGGGATCACTTGCTAGGGAACGGGGAACTGACAAAGTGATTGCAAAAGAGAAACGAGCCCTTAGCCTTTGGAGGCGGCTCTTGGCAGCTGTGAAGGAAAGGTATCCCTACAATGACAATGTTATGTATCTCTCAGCCAAGTGGACCATGACAGAAAGAGGCATCCAGTCCCTGGGGGAATCAGCCATTGTAGAGATGATCTATCGCAGGCCGGATCCTGGGAATGCACATGTAGATTCAGATGAAGTTGAATGTTATGCAACCCATGTGGCCGAAACTTACACGGAGTGCACCATCATCATATGCGCACTCACTGGCATCAATGACCTGGAGTAAGGCAGCATCACCAACAGTAGATGAAGTGAGTCGGCAACTCCGAGAGTTCAAAGACAATCTCACCCCTTCCATCATTTCAGCTGCAGAAAAACTCCTGACCCGGGAGTTCAAACAACTGAGAGACGATCTATCCAGCCGCCAATGTGTACCAACCCATGTCTCAGCTATTAACAGAAGGTATTCTGCTGCCTGAGAGAGAAGATATAGGAGGTACACACCACGGGACACCCTATGGTTTTATCTGCAGGATCATGGAGGAGACATGAGAAAGTGGGAATAAAAGCCTACCTCAGTTCTGGAGGAATGGGTGTGTGAATTGAAGAGGAAAACAACGGTTAAGGATGGTCCTCCCAAGAAAGTTGCTGCTTCAGTCTTCAGTGAGCAGCTTCCCAGATGGAGTGGAAAAGTTTATTTTATCATGACACTTGGGTATAATTCACTGCCCAAGACCTAGTTTCCTTCACAAAATAAGCCTCAATGATGACATGGCTATAATCCAAGCTTTTTGTTAACACTCTGTTCTTACCTTTTAATAATATATTTACATTTACTTGATACAAACATATTAACTGAATACCACAACTACTACTACTAAATGCTATGATAGGAAGTATAGGTTTTATATCTTAACAGCTGTGAGTAACCACACAAAAATATATATTCACAGAATCTTAAAAAATGATTTGTAAAAAATACAGTTTTCATTACATGTCATTGTGCAACCTATTTCAAAATACATTCTCAGCATCAATCAATTCATATAAAAAAAAAGACACTGCCAGAGTGAACTTGTCTCTAAGTGAACAGGAACAAGAGGGAGTCCAGAAAAAACATTTAATGCAGTCAGACAGAGTAAAGTAGGATTACTTAGCTTAGTAAAGAGACAAATGAGAAAAATAAAAAATATATTGCACTGAAAAAGAAGATTGAGAATTACTGTCTCAGAATATGTGTACAAAGAATCCTGGATGAAATGAAATGGTGACAAAATAATGGATTGCACAATTAAGTTGGAGCAGAAACTTGATCTCATAATAAATAAGCACAGGGACATCAGATGAATCAAAAAGGTGAGAGAACTCCCAACAGTGCACTTAGAAATGCTTCATGATTAGAAAAAGGAACATACAAACAGTACCAGAAAAGGACATGCTTCACAAGAAGTCTTTAAGACAAAGAACTGGATACTTACCAGGAAATCCAAAACTGCCTGAACTGCCCCATTTTGGAAAGATATATTAAACCCCACCTTCCAAAACTAAAGGTGTCTAAATTGTGATATGCTTTATGGAAAGTAAGTTCCTTCACTTCCTTTAAAACATATGGCACTGGCAACCTCAGATAGGATGCTGGATAGGAGCAGTATTTGCCCTCCAGCATGCCTATTCAGGTTGACAGTAGTCAGGAAACACCTAAGCCTACCTTATATTTGGATGTTGCTGTTGCTTACAGATGCATCTTTCTCCCTCTGCCTTCTCTCTGATTCCATATTTTGCTAATCAGTTAAAATGGTGAAAAATAATACATCCTGTCTTCATAGGCCTGCAAATATGCATCCCAGATCTACTATACAAACCAGATGATCACGGGCTGAAAAGACGTGCTACTCTACTACTTGTGGTTTCTACAGTTGCTTGTTTGCCAGCTGCCCTTTTCAAACAGCTCAGAAGCAACAAAGATACTAACGTGAACAGGGAAGGATGCTAGGTTAAGCTTTTCAAGAAATTCCCTTCTTTCTTCAACAGCTGACAGGAAATTTCTGGTTTGTTGACTTGGATGGTATTTGGTGAGGAACCCATAGAATATTTTTTTGGCATGATGAATGCAATCTGAGAAGTATTTGACAGTGGGATGAAGCACTCAGAGTGCTGGATGGCCAAAGAATCTGTAAAGTAATCATGCCCATTGTTAACTGGAATTCTAAATACTGCAGGAATATAAAAGTATTCTCAACTGTTACTCCGTAAGTAACACAGTCTGCAAGCTGTGGCAGTCAAAGAAACTAAACAGGATTTACATTCAAGGTGACTGACAAGCTACCTTACTTTTTTCCATTGCTGCACACTGAATGCACTGTCTTATGTCCTCTGTAGGGGTGGATGGCCATGGCAGGTTGCACTCCGACTAAAATCTTCTCATGGTGATGGAAGACTCTTGTGTGGTGCCACTCTTATCAGCAGCTGCTGGGTCCTCACTGCTGCACATTGCTTTAAAAGGTAGCTCTCTCTTCAATATTGAAGTGTATTTTCAAACTCTTTCATTGTTCTGGGTATAGGCAAAAGCATTCCAGTTCAAGCCCACCAAAAACTGTTCCATAGAGTTGGCCCTTGGTGTAAACAAGAACTACCAAGCAACCTCTTTTCCCTCCAAATATAAACAAACAAAATCCCTAATACACTGGAATTCTTTTGGGTGTCATCTAGTATGTTAAGGTTTCAACAGCAATTATTTCATTTGAATCTTTACAAAAGGCTGCAATACAGGCTCAAATAAAAGCCTAGAATGCCACTGCATTTTGAGGATATTGGCTAGAATTTGCTCAAGTGGGCTGCAAATGTTTTAACTTTGAGACTCTCCTTTTCCGCACTAATAACTGAAAAGAAAGTCAGATGTACTTTTGCTTGAATGACAGTGTTATCTTTGCTCACAGCCAGATGTACATCTTTTCATTTCGTGTTTCCTGAAAATCACGAAGGGCTTTTCTTGGTAATATTTCAAGCGGAAATGGTCAAAGTTGGTAAAATTTCTATCTACTTCAAATGATTTCCCAGTTGTTTCTGTAGAACTATGAAAGCACTGCAGTTGTTACCTATGAAATTTATAGACAGTGGCTTCCTATTGCCCTGTTCATCATCTCCACAGTGAATGACTGCAATGAAGGATGCAACTTAAGCTGTTGAGAAAGCCTTTGAATAAGGCCTGAAAAAAAGGCAGTCCTTTCTGGTTTTAACTCAAAGATCCTCCTCAAGGAAAGGAAAAGGGAGGTCACAGGAAGCCAGTTATGTTTTCCATGTGCAAATCAAGATCTTATGCAACTTCAGTAACGCTTTCACAAAGTTTGGTGAAACAACTTGGTATCTACTGTGCAGGGCTGCAGCTGCAGTGCTTTACTACAGGAAGCACTCCCCACAAAATACATTATTTGTTCTTCCCAATGGCTTGCTTATGTAGCTGGAGACTCAAGTCATTACTGAATGTTGCTGCCAAAGCATGTCCATTTTGGATACTTTGCTGAACACTCACATGATGGGCAGCAGCATGGCTGGAGAATTGTACACCATGGTACTTCCCGAGTGGTGCAGTCACTCGTGGGTCTGTTACAGGCTATCCTCAAACTGTTACATGTGCTCTCAGGGACCAAAGTATTGTTTTGCCCCAGATAATGCATTTAAAACTGTGCAACCTAGATCTAGGCGTGCAACTCCAAGAGCCTGTGGCTGGTGTTTTCAATATTTAGCGTGAAAGAGAGAAGGTATCTTGCTCAACGATGACATTGAACAGAGTGGGCTGAACTTCCTAATGATGTCAGAGTGATTTTAAAGGGGCTAGGTTTCCAAGGTTTTCTACAGATCAGACGTTTTCTTCACATATTTTTCAGAGACAGACAAAAGAAAGGACAGTATACCATTTCTCATATCCTGGAAACTGGAACACTGCTTAAATAACAAAAGTGAGCTTATCTGCACTATGGATAAAAATTAAATACAATTTTATGCATGATAATTAGAATTATTTGCCAGTAGTATAGAAGCACTACTGTAATTTCACAGACATAATTTAAGATCAAAAATTACTTGAAGCTATTTTTCCCTTTATAACCCACCCATCTAATTCCCAAGTTTTGTACTGAGTGGGTCTGACAGCTATAGGGAATTTGCAGATCTATACAGGCCTATATTTGCAGGTCTATATTTGCAGGATACATCAAAAAAATATTAACTTTGGATAATTAGAAATATTAAACATAGGAAAAAAAAAGTAAATTATAATGACCATGACGTCAATTGAGGAAATACGGTGTTACATGAATATTGTACTGTTCTAATAATGTAACACTCATTTAAGTGCTTCTTTATGCATTCCTGAATGCTCATGCATACTTCAACATGGTCCTGGTAATTTTATTTTGAGAATTAGGGACACTGAGGCACAGCGAAACCAAATTACTAGTAAGACACCAGAAACCAAAGTAGATACCAGAATTAAAGTTCAGTTTTATCAAATTTAGCATGCATGGTGAGATGAATTCAGATGTGCCTTCAATATCAGTACATTTCTTGACTGGCAGCAGGATGATATTAACATGGCTGATTACTAATCCACCCTCCAGTTGGCTGGGAAATAAACCCTCTAGGAGGGGCTAGGGTCAACATTGCCAGGCTTTACTAGAGCTTCAAGGCATCCCTAGCCATCCAACAAAGGGGTAATACCCTGAAAGCAATATTATTTTCCACCCATGAAGCACTGCCAGACTCCTCCTCTGCTTCCACTCTTCAAATGTGATGTGTGTGTGACGGTTCTCCGCCATTTCAAAGGTGACTTCTACATAAGGAAGACTGGAGAGCCAGAGCCCTGAGCTAGACACTTTGCCTTTGTACTGATGCTCTAATAGAGTATTTCTGTATTTGGCTAACACCAGCTACAACAGGGGAAGAAATACAATTGTCTACAGATGAAAAAATCAGTTTAAGAAAGCCTGATGTGTATGAATGTGCACAGAAATATGGTAAATCTGTGCAAAGACCTCTCATTAAGCTTCTCACAAGAAGCCTTGTAGTTATTAAAGTTTTATACATTTGCATGGAAAGCAGCACTTCTCATTCGATTAAATGTTTTAAATCAGTACTTTTAATTAAAATAAGCTTTCCTCAATCTCCGTTCTTTATTATTCTGCTCTAAATAACCATCATCCATAACACAGAAAAACAGCAGGTACCTATTAAATGGAACACTATTCTTTTTGTCAAAATTAAGGATGCAACATTAAATAGAAGCAGCAAGTTTTCTACTAGACTGCCTGATATATGGCTGACAAGAGAGCCCTCATTATCAATCGTCAGAAACAACTTCCCCTTCATGCTTAGTCTTATGAATCAAAATAACAAGTACAAGGCTATTTCCTGTGATTATTATATTAGTTTAGGAAAGAAGCGTGTTCATTTCTCATCAAAATTACGAACACTTAATGCTTTTGTGACTCTGTGATACTCTGAGCTTCCACAAGGTTTAAAAACAGAAAACAAAACCTCACAACAACAACAAAACCCGAACCCTTCCCCAGCCACCCCCCTCAGTCCCTTCTCCCCTTCAAATTGCATTAAAAATAATAGATACAGAATATGGTAAATCCCTGATGCTGATGTTGTGGGTAAGACCTATAAACTAAAACGCAGAGGCACTATTACATTAAAAAACAACAAAAAAGCAAAAAAAATCCCCTTCCAAAAACCCCAAGAAACCGTGCAGAGTTACCTTTTTCTACTTGAGAGCCAGATTTCTATCGCACCCCTGTGAATTACTATGACTGTGTTTGTTTCTATACACAAACCATGTATGTCAGCCTACAGAATGGTTAACTTGGGCAAATATTTACTGACGGTAAAAAAGCTTTCATAATCCAGAAGGTATCAGCATAGCACTAATATGTGTTCTGCTGCACACAGCCAAAAGTGTATCTGTAAATTACAAGAGAGTATTTCAGTGACCTTTTAGATAGGATTGGCAGATTATGTCAGTCAAATATATATATAGCTAAAGACCTTGTACGTTTGTATTCCAATATGACATTCAGATGTGTATCACACCTTGTTAAAATATCACTTTCAAAGATCATATCTAACAATACGTTCTAGGGCACAGAATCCTATTTATGATAGCTTCTAAAGGCAATGAGATGAATGGTTACAAACTGTTATTGTAGCAAAAATTATTAAACTATTTAATGTTGCTTAACTGGCAAAGAAAACAGCATAATTTTACTTACCATACTGGGCTCGAATGCTGTACCATTTTGATTCTTAGGTGGAGCGCATCATGTGGTTATGAAATTTGAGCAGAAAAATGTATCTGACATCACTAAAACAACTCTTCTGTTTACTTTAGTTGGGGTTTTGCATGTAAGAGTAATTCAATAAAAATAACACAGCCATTTACTGCAACCGTAACAAAAGTTTTTTTCTGGACTGTCTTCTTTTTCTAATTTACTCTGGGGAAAACAGATCCTACATAGTTGGCTCATACATCAGCCAAGATGACAAACCATCTTGGCCTGGGCAAGACACTGAAGGAGTACTTTGTTAGCTGTATAACCCATCCCAACGTGTATTACACTCTTTACATTCTGAGCGTTACATCTGTTCTATAAATAGATTTTGTATAAAGTGAAAGACTTTTTGATACTGCGCATCCTGGCCATTCAGCTGCCTGCCTCCACACTGACCTTATCCACTTTGGAGAGGGGTATAGGCTGTCAGTGTATAAAATGTTCTGTAGTTGGTATGTTTTATTCCCCTGCTTTGCAAGTTTCACAGAGGACCAATGCATTGACTGGCTTACACAAAAGAAAATGAGCTACCAGGGTTTGCCAGTTTGGTTTTCACAGTGTATTCAAACTGCTTTATATATCATAGGAGCATGCTTTCCGTCAAACAATCAACATTAAAGGTACTTCCACGAAAACGATGGCCACAGTGATCAATACAGTTGCCCTCATTCAGCAGTTTTTCTTGCTGCAACCAATTCAGAAACCTTTATGTCATAGTTCTGAGAAACACACCATCTATGAGGTTATATAGCCTCCATGTGAAGAGACAAATGACCATTTAATATATATAAATATTGAACTGCAGATGCAGTGTTCTACAGAACACAAGATTAAACTAAGGAATCAGATTGATTTCCCTACTAAAATTTTCCATAACTAGAGGAATTAAAAATACTTTCACCCCTTCCTTTGCATATTTATAAAAAAAAATGTTTCTAACTCTAAATGCTATGGGTTTGCCAAAGCATTACTGGAAATTTTTGCACGCGGCCAGGAAAATTTTCTTTCAAGTCTATCTATATGTAAACATGATAAATTAAATTGATAATTATAGTTTCTAAAAATTCTCAGAAACAATAGCAAGTAAAGTCATAAAATCTATTCAGTATGAAGTGGTACTGATACATACCAAGTGTTTCATTGTAAAGATGCACAACGTATTCATAAAAAGGCATCTTCACAGAAATGCTACTCAAACAAATCTGTGTTAAGTAATGCCTATGCTATACAGTATTTTAACGTATTAAAGATGCATGTAGCTTTATTCCTTTCTCTATTAAGGAAAGCCAAACAGATGGCAGAAAAAAAAAGAAAAACAAAAAAGAAACTCACTAAAGGTCCCAGATCAGATCACAGCACTGTTTCCTAGCCAGTGCCAGCATACTTTTACTGGCTCCACATCGCAGTTCAGAGTAACAATAATATAAGTTAAACTGGTAATAGTATACTAAGTGTCTTGGCAAAGTATAGTAAGATTAACCTTTTCTCATGTAAAGAAGTGTGGCAACAGTGACCCAGAAGGGGATTCATTAGTGTCAGAGAAGAAATTCTTGGGCAAGGATTTGACAATCTACAGGGGTGCAGGACTTAGTTAAGATTTCACTGATGTCACTTCAGATGGTCAAATACAGATGGATATGTATCACTCAAAAAACTAATTAAGATCCGACAGCCTTTCTTACTCTGAAGAATGTCCTTAAAGTTAAAGGCAACAAAAATAACAGCAACTACTTCCATGGAATTTTGCTGTTTATTTTATCAGGAAAATAATAAATTGTGAAGTCTTACCAAGCTTTTAAAACTGGCAAAACCACAAATGATGACCTAGAAATGAGAACAGGACATCGAGTGCAAGACAAAGTGAGACTCAAGTATTTGTTTTTAAAAAATCTTTACAAGGAAATACCTCTGTTCTAGACACTTCAGTGACTGGATTCAGAATGCCTACAAAGCCAAGACTCATGGTTCTGCCTTGTTTCATGTTCTGCTCCTATTCAGGCTCTAATTCCTTAATAGAAAATTCCTAGTGAAAATTGATTCAGTGGTAAGTTATGAAATACTAGCAATTTTGTGGTCAAAACAGGAAGATTAGTAATCTGACACATACAAATAGAGGTTTTTTTCTTAAATACCTTTGAGATAAACATTCTGATTCACAAACTAAAAAAGCTCTGAGCTATTTTTTTCAGGAAGAAGTAATTTATTTGATAGAATACACAATTTAATTTTTCTCAGTTCTCCCTCTGAGACTAAAATCAGTATGAATGCATTTTTAAACTTTAAAAAGTCTGCATCAATTGCATCTCTTCACTTCCAGCTGCGTAGAATTTTTAATTCCAAGCACAAGGAAAATACAGTAACTAGAAAGTATTTCGCAGACACTACTATTACGGAAGAGCTGGGAAAAGTTTTGTGGTATACAAGTTGTTTTAGTTTTCCTATGTAGAAGGTAATTTTAAAATGAACAGGTATTTGGTCATAGCCTGCAACTCTGTCCTTACTAGCCTCAAAGTGAGATTTTGCTCATAGAAGACCTGAAGGAGATGTGCCGAATTTGACAAAGAAAGCTTTGAAAGCAACCAGGAAAACAATCCACAATTTGAAGAAATATTCAGTGGTATTTTGTGCAGAAGAAACCTGTCATGTTCTTGCTTTTTCTGCTGCTCATCAAGCAGGCTTTAGTAAGCTATAGATATCAGCACTTTGCTGGAGGGTATGGAAAGAACAAGACAGGTTAGAAGATGACAGAAAACTGTAGACTATTTTCTGCACATGCATTGCCAATTTCCTGTTGAAGACTGAAGAGGTAAAGGAAGAAGGCAAAGGAAAAACATTTGGGTCAGCTTAGCCAGATTTTAAATAAATAAATGTACTCAACAGTACCATCTTGTTTGTATTTTCCTGAGAAGGGCTCCAGAAATCTCCAAAGGCACACACAGAAAATTATTTCAGCCACAGTAATAATCTCTAAGGTATTTACCATTTAGTCTATGATGTGAAAAAACCTGGAGTCATATTAGGTGTAAAACAAATCTAAGATTTACAGGTGTTCTGTCACTTTGACAGTTGGTGTTTATGATGCACACAGGCTTTGTTTTCCTTAAAAAATGATGTCTACAACTCCTTAGGGTTCTTTAAATGCCACAAATGTAGCCTACAAGTAATTCCTTATTTCAGTTAATGTAAAGCAAAGCAAGCTTGAACACAGTTTTCATTTCAGTAATTATTTAGAGCATCACAATGATGTTAGTACTCACGCTTTCATTATATTTACTGGCAGTTTATGTTACTCTTACTAAATACATTTATAATGAACACTTTCCTTGTATCTCTGAAATAAATGCCAGTCATGGTAGATGGCCATAAGAAACCTCACCTGTGAAAATACACAAAAAGGAATATAGCCCAACCTGAAACTTTAGAAAAAGATTTTTTTTTATATTATTTATATACTTATATTGACATATTATGAACGTCAATCTAAACACCTGAGCAAGCATCTCCACTCTTTAAAACCCCCTTTTTGTATCATTATTTATATGAGCGATAAAGACTCTGATCAAATCTGTTTTTCATGCTTTGGGTCTAACTTTGCATAAGCCAGCCCTATTTGTTTTCACCTCAATCTTAGGTATGGCAACATCACTCGGAACTATGCTGTGCGAGTTGGAGACTATCACACACTGGTACCAGAAGAGTACGAGGAAGAAACTGGAGTTGAACAGATTGTGATGCATAAAGAGTACAGGCCTGACAGCAGTGACTATGACATTGCATTGGTGAGGCTACAGGGGCCAGAGGAACGGTGTGCCAGATTCAGTACCCATGTCTTACCTGCTTGTTTGCCATTAAGGAGAGAGAGACCACAGAAAACTGCTCCCAACTGTTATATCACTGGATGGGGTGACACAGGTAAAAATGTTTTAATGATTTCTATGCACCAATCGCACTACCTGAGGTTGCCTATTTAAAACTAAACAAAACAGAAACAAACAAAACCCCAACTCAAATACTTAGAATAAGAAAATGCTCCAAATGGAACAATTTTACTCTCTTTATATAGGGGGTATTTTCTCTCCTGATCCTTAACCAGAAATGATAGCACTCCATTTACTGAATTTAGTTTGTATTTGAAAAGTAGCAATTAACCATGTTTTGACAAAGACCAATGAAATGCTGATTTGTTGCCAGGCACACCCTGCACTGCAGCCTATCACCCCCTGCCTCAGAACATAATAGCTCTAATAAAGTTAAGAGTTTTAAGGTAAGTACAATGAATACTTTAGAAAGGTTATTTAAATTACCCTACTTCAATAGAAAATAGATAAAAAGTGTTCAAATCACAGAATTTTGAAAAACATTTTTAGTCTCCCTTGTTACCATTGACATTTTCAATCAGCAGTTTTGATTTAAATAAAGAGAACACCTTGCCAAAATTTATGAGGGCCACAATACAGTCTGCAATCCAGACTTCAGGAACAAACTAGGCACTCTGTAGGAAAGTACAAGATTCTTCCTCATTGAAGGTCTTTGTCCTTTAATTGTTTTACAAATTAATAACCATGGTTTACTTTCATGTTTTTATGGTGCTGAATACAGCAAAAGGCAGCAACCACGCTTGAGCCTTTGTTCCACAGACTCATTTAAACTGGCAAGGAGACAAGGCAGCAAGGCCAAATATCAGTTCTGCCTCTTTACATGCATTACTCTGTGGGCACAGATGTCTGGGGCACTGTTCTACAGTATGGAAGATATGACTTGTAGGGTGGGTTTTTTTTCTTAACAACAATTCCTAATTCATTGCCTGGCTCTGCCTAGCTTTGTACAAAACTCATGGAAAGTTCTGTAATACTGTTAACTTAGGACATCTATTTAAGGAAACATTAACCACTACAATAATATGGTAAGAAATTACATCATCACAGCACCACAGCTGAAATTTCGCACTTACTATGTGAATCATAATTACTTTACAAGCATTAAGATTTTACTTGGAAATTGGAAAAAAAACCATTTCCCATGTTTGCAACTGGAAAAGAGGTGTAAGTTATAGAAAAAAGCCAAATTATTTAAATCTTTACTTATTATAAGCACTGCTTATACAATGCAGGATTCACTACAGATAAAGAAAACCAAAGGGCAGGTTCTGGTCACCCCCACATATTGAAGATTCCTGTTGGTCAGGAGTCCCATAATACTCTGGTACTTAGAAGTTACTTGAATTGTAAAGATTCAAATGATACTACTGATTTCTATCAGAGCACACTTTGGCTCAATAAGAGCCAAACAAGACTGTTGGTTGATATTCAAGGATCACCTGCTAAGAGAACAGGACTGTTCTGTCCTGACTAGAAGGAAGTGTAGAGACCTCCTGGGATGGATAAAGAGCTGCTGAGGAAACTTCGAGGGAAAAAAGAGGCTTATAAAAGGTGGAAGCAAGGACAGACAGCCTGGGAAGAATACAGGGATGTTGTCCAGGAAGCTAGAGACCAGGTAAGGAAAGCTAAGCCCACTTAGAATTAAACTTGGCTAGGGATGTTAAGTATAACAGGAAGGGATTCTATAGGTACATTGCAAATAAAAGGCAGGCTAGGGACAACGTGGGCCCTCTCCAGAAGCTATGGGGAGAACTGGCTACCCTGGATTTGGAGAAGGCTGAGGTTCCTAACCACTTCTTTGCCTCAGTCTTCACTGGCAAATGCTCTGACCACATCATCCAAGTCTTGGAAGGCAGATGCAGGGGCAGTGAGAATGAAGACCCTGGACCCACTGTAGGAGAGGATCTGGTTCGAGACCATCTCAAGAACCTGAACCTATACAAGTCCATGGGATCTGATGAAATCCATCCGCGGGTCCTGAAGGAGCTGGCAAATGAAGTTACTAAGCCACTGTCCATCATATTTGAAAAATCATGGCAGTCAGGGGAAGTTCCCAAGGACTGGAAAAAGGGAAATATAACCCCCATTTTCAAGAAGGGGAAAATGGAAGACCCGGGGAACTACAGACCAGTCAGTCTCACCTCTGTGCCTGGCAAAATCTTGGAGCGGATTCTGCTGGAAAGCATGGTAAGGCACATGAAAAACAACAAGGTGCTTGGTGACAGCCAGCATGGCTTCACTAAGGGGAAATCCTGCCTGACCAATCTGGTGGCCTTCTAAGATGGTTCTTATAGAACTGATGGACAGGGGTAGAGCAGTTGACGTCATCTACCTGGACTTGTGCAAAGCATTTGACACTGTCTCACATGACATCCTTGTCTCTAAAGTGGAGAGACTTCAATTTGATGGATGGACCACTCGGTGGATAAAGAACTGGCTGGATGGCTGCACGCAAAGAGTTGTGCTCAATGGCTCAATGTCCAGCTGGAGACCAGTAATGAGTGGTGTCCCTCAGTGATGGGTGTTGGGACCGATCTTGTTCAACATCTTTGTTGGTGACATAGACAGTGGGATTGAGTGCACCCTCATCAAGTTTGCCAATGGCCCAAGGTGTGTCATTCGGTTGATACCCTGGGGAGAAGTAATGCCATCCAGAGGGACCTTGACACGCTTGTGAGGTGTGCTGATGCCAACCTGATGAAGCTTAACCATGACAAGTGCAAGGTCCTACACCTGGGTTAGAGCAATCCCAGGCACACATACAGGTTGGGCAGAGAAGAGATTGAGAGCAGCCCTGCAGAGAAGGACTTGGGGGTGCTGGTCGATGAGAAAATGAACATGAGCCAGTAGTGTGTGCTTGCAGCCCAGAAAGTCAACTGTATTCTGGGCTGCATCAAAAGGAGCATGACCAGCAGGTCGAAGGAGGTGATTCTGCCCCTCTACTCTGCTCTTGTGAGACCTCACTTGGAGTATTGTGTGCAGTTCTGGTGTCCTCAACATAAAAAGGACATGGAGCTGTTGGAACAAGACCAGAGGAGGGCCACGAGGATGATCAGGGGCGTGGAGCATCTCCTGTGTGAAGGCAGGCTGAGAAAGTTGGGGCTGTTCAGCCTGGAGAAATGAAGGCTGCATGGAGACCTCATAGCAGCCTTCCAGTGTCTGAAGGGGGCCTATAGGGATGCTGGGAGGGTCTCTTCATTTAGGGACTGCAGCGATAGGACAAGGGGTAACAGGTTCAAACTTAAACAGGGGAAGTTTAGATTGGATATAAGGAGGAAGTTCTTTACTGTAAGGGTGGTGAGGCACTGGAATGGGTTGCCCAGGGAAGTTGTGAATGCTCCACCCCTGGCAGTGTTCAAGGCCAGGTTGGACAGAGCCTTGGGTGACACGGTTTAGTGGGAGGTGTCCCTGCCCATGGCAGGGAGGTTTGAACTGGATGATCTTAAGGTCCTTTCCAACCGTTATTATTCTATGATTCTATGTTAGCTCCTCAGTTGAGGTGACAAGAAAGACTGTGTACTTACATAGCATAAACATGATGTTTACCTGGATGCTGTACTTGGAACCCAACAGAGGATGCAGCACCTGTCAAACTGAGCTAGACAAGACTTGAATCAGTGACCTAAAAATGAAGTATTTGTCTCTACTGCTCAAGACTCCCAAAAGTAACTTCTCTATTTAGGTATTAAGGTATATATTTTTGCAGAAGACACAAAGTGTGTTTGGAACAAAAAGACCCCAGCCTTGGAAAGATCCAGTGGACATAAGGAGTAAAACTACCTTTAAATTTTATGCCATATTTACACTATTTATATAGTATTTTGGTATTATATTTAATGCACAGTAGATTTTTTTCAGTATTTGGTCTTGTCTACAGTCATTTTACTTAATAACAAAACAGTGTGAAGGACTGACAGCAAAAATTGGATTAAACCACATTTATGCTTCCAAGAGCAACCATCATGAGAGAATAATTCTGATCCTCTTTTCAGGAAGTGCTTATTCAAGAACATTACAACAGGCTGCCATCCCCTTACTCCCCAAGAGGGTATGCGAAGAACGTTACAAAAGAAGATTCACAGGAAGAATGCTCTGTGCTGGAAACGTCCAGGAACAGAAACGTGTTGATAGCTGTCAAGGAGACAGTGGGGGACCACTGATGTGTGAACGTCCAGGGGGAAGCTGGGTTGTGTATGGTGTGACCTCCTGGGGTTACGGCTGTGGAGTGAAAAATTCTCCAGGTGTCTACACAAAAGTATCATATTTTGTACCCTGGATAAAAAGTGTGATCAAACTATGAATGTCCATAATGAAAACCAAGCTTTGTTAACAAAGTTTGAGGCAGAACAACTTGAACAGCACAGGTGGTGTGTGCACAGCTGAGGTCCAGAGTGAGTGGAAAGTTTTCTCATTTGTGTGTTTTTCTTTTTGTTAAATCCAAACTGTATATACACCACCTTTCCAGTTAGGGATTACTATCCAAACAAAATCCCACTGTGTTAAGGAAGTTCATATATTGCACGAATGTTTCCATACATAGAAGATAATGGGAAAAGTGATAGCTACCTTAGAGTAACATTGGAGCAGGACTGCTAGCGTTCACTATGAAATTCACTGCCTGCGGGAAGACTGCAGTAGCTCCAAGCTGTTTACACTTCAAGCTTCCCTAGAATTAATTACAGATCTCAAAATCATTCTTCCATCTATTTAATCAGTTCCTGGTTCTTCTCTTATTATTCCTATAATCAGCCCTCTAATTTTGAATCATGTTTCATTAACTAATGAGACCATTAGCAGGTTGATTCTTGGTAAGCAATTCCGAGTATATATTAGAGGTTAGAAGGAAAATAATGGTTTATAACCAGATCCCCAGCCATCCTGATAAATGCTCTCACATCTTATTGTGCATAAGGTACATGCCTACATAAAATAGGTAGTACACATAGGAAGTTAGTTTCCCCACAAACATCCTGCACTGCTGCAAAATCTAGATTTGTCAAATGACCTCTTATTCTAATTCCTCTAGATGTCATTTGTCTTCTTTCTGAAATTTGTAATTTTTAGTACATACAGCTTGTCAGATTTTCCTATTTACCATGAGCTGTCAGTACAGTATCAGACTAACAGACAAACATCCCAATCCTCTAATCACTGGTTTGGAGAGGCTTCACTCAAGTAACACTAAGGACCTCTTATCAATCATAGAATCATGGAATAGTTAGGGTTGGAAAGGACCTTAAGATCATCTAGTTCCAACCCCCTTGCCATGGGCAGGGACACCTCCCACTAAACCATGCCACCCAAGTTTTAAGTATGTACAATACAAATACTAGAGAAGTCAAGCCAAAACCTGTCTGAAAAGGTCTATAAAGTCTTAAACTACCACATTCTACAAGATAATATTTAGACAACTCTCTCTGGCTTAGCTGTAACACTGCTTCAGCTTGATCGTACAGGAAAGGTCAGAGCTAGATAGTTTTCAGTGACTTCTGAAGTATTTACATATCTTGCTTCCATGTAATACCTTTTACAAATACTGTTCCTCATGCTATGAAGACCAGAATTGGTTATTACTAAATGCAGGGATAAAAAGTTACTCTTGATGTACAAGACAAATATAAACCAACTTTCCATCCTTTTAAAAAGGGCTACCCCATTGAACTTTGCACACAGACCACTAGATGTAAACTCCATCTTAGTGCAACACTAATGGGTATTAGTCTTGAAAATATCTGTGACTGACTAGTCCAGGAGACAGGAAAGTTCAGCACTACTTCTACAATCCCTGTCAAAGGCCATTCTATATGCAAGTGTGCTCTATGCATTACGTGAACAGGCTTCTTAAAAAGATGAAACAAAAGCTCTGTGGGACATGAAATGCTATGGTGTGACAAGTGTGGAAGACGTTTGTCACCACATAGTGATTGGCAAACCATGACCACCAGTGTCTGTTTCCCTGTGTTTTCTATCTCCAAACTCTTACCTTTCATGAACAAAGTGGGGTGTTTGCATTCATGCTATAAGTGGGCAATCACCCACTTCTGCTCTCTGGTGTTGTAACAAGTATCTGAGTCAACTCATTTAACATATAAAAGTGATGATGGCATTGCAGAAGCCCATGAAGACAAGGCTTTTAATTTTGCTCGGTTCTCACCTCAAATTTAGTTTTCAAGGGTCATGAATAGTTTCAATATCTTGTTGGAACTGGTGCTAACCTAGTACACAAGGTGCTTTAATATATTTTACTTTCCTGTAATTCCACACTAATCAAAATTGCATGAAGTATTTTATTTAAAAACATGCCAGAAACCAGAGTACTGTGACCACCTATGTCAGACACATAGCAGACCTGTGTGAAACACTGTGCTTGTGAACGTCAAAACCATTTTACTTATAGCCCTTTTAATTAAAGGGGAAGTAAATCTGTCAAAATGTATCTATATGTACCATCACAGCTTTGCTATACCAGAATTGTTATTTTGAGACGTGGTGAAGTAGGCTACATATGGTCAAGTAGGCTGTATAGTGCAATACATGTGTTGTGTCCAGGGAAAATAATATTTCTTAGAAGTTGCACCACAGCAAAGGTGTGGGGGACAGGGACAAGCCTGCAAACTAAGTGTGGTTAAAATTTAGTGTGGTAGTTCATTAGTTTTGGTCTTTAACAGAATGCTTCACTAGATTTTTAAATGTTGCATTACCATTTTCATGCAGAGAGCATGTGTTTTCTGTTTCCAACATAAAATGAAATTGTCTTTATTATGCCAGTCTAATTTTTGGTCAATGACCCTGATGACACAAATGTATACCATAAAAACTGCCACACTGACTACAACTTCTATACATTCATTCTGTGGATAATGTACATGCAGATGCTGCAGGAACATCAGCTAAGTAAACTTCATGTGAGCTTTCTTAAGTGAAAGAGGGTGCCCTTGAAAATACTTTCTTTGAAGTGGTGTCACTTCAGGCCATTTTTTTTCTTCAGAGACGGAAGTTTATTCTGTATGATGGAATTCCAAATGCTTTGGGGGCTTTAACTGAGACCAGTTAGGTTGTCTTAAGTAAGATTATCCTATACTCTTACAATAGCTAAGAATTCTTTTTACCTTTGCTGCTCTCCCCTTTGGCCAACATACTCAATACACGCAAGGTTGTAGAAAAATCTGCCGAATGCTGAGAGTTTTGTATTAAACAGGTGGGCCACAGTGTTAACGGTGGCATAAACTAAGAAAAGATTCAGCACTTCTATTACCATCTTAAACACAAATGTGCTATCTATCCAGGTTCTCCACCAATGTGAAGACTTAGATGCAGTCCCCCTAAACTTCCCAGCTCCATTTTCCAAATAGACTAAATAAAGAAGCATTATTGCAGCTGACACACAAATGTACTCATCTCAATCATGAACAACTTCCCAAAGATGCACTTACCTGTAAGCCACAGATAAACCAAGGCCCCATTTTATGATCAGTATATGCAGAATACCTACAACCTCAGCTGTCTGATTTCCAGACAAAAAAATCGCAGCAGTATAATAGCTTATATTTAGCAAAAGGTCAGTCCTGAATCAATGTTTTCCATAATTTTCAATGCTACTGCAACTATTTCACACTTCCAAGTGCTAGAATATTTATACTCAATCAGATTTTAATGTTCCAATTTTAGAGCGGTCGTTGCATGGCACAAACATACAAAGCTGAAACAATCAGATGCAAGTAGCAGATCCCAATTGGAGATCCTCCCAGAAAACAATACGTTTGTTGCATGAGGAAAAAGTTTTTTTTGTTTGTGGTCCAGGGTGCTGGGTATCTCAAATGAGTTAGCCCAGCTAGTGGAGACCAGACCTACCTCATACACATTAGACACCTGCTCACACGACATAGTTCTTATTCCATTTATTTAGCACAGAATACAGAAACTGATCACGCAGCTTCCTGCAAATGCAACACAAAGCAACCACAAACAGAGAAAATATAGCTTAAGAGTTTGGAAAGAAGTATTCACCTTTGTAGCAATGTAAAAGAAAAAAAAATAAAGACTGCACTTGGTGAAGGTTGTGAGAGGTGAGAGACACTGGATGTAACTGCAGATGGAATAAGGTGTAGAAAAACATGGAGCATCTATACAGCTTAAGAGCCAAGATGTGACAGGAATAGATTGAAAGATAGGAAAACAGTTGTTTGGGAATTTAAATTTCTGAATTTAATGAAAGAAAGCCATCCTAAACCACACGGAAATAAAAAGCCACATCTTGTAAGAATACCTCTTCTACTAAAGTAATGAGGGAAAGCAGATTTCACTACCTTCTATGCACGTGACTGGATGTACATGGGAAGCTTCAGTCATAGCAAAGGCTCTGTAACTTCACTAAGCACTTAAAATTAGCAAGATATACCCACAGCAAACATTACATTCATACATAAATGCTGTCAGACCGAATGTAAGGTTTTGGGGGTAACACATCAGATGATCACATCAGTGCGATGCCATACAGTATATAAAACCCAACACCAGAAAGCCTGAACTTTTCACTGACAACAGAAGAAAAATTGTTTTCTCTAAGCCTTCACGTCATATTCTGGAGTTTTGTACTCTGCATTAATATTGTTTTAATGCATTACAGATCTGCAAAGACACTGATCCCCAACCTTTCTCCTGCTGCTTCCTGCCTGTTTGCTTATACCTAGTTTTCTTCATAGGGTCAAAGCCAGCCACAAAAAACCTCAAAATTATCTGAAAGAGGAAGCAGCTTTGCAGATCCCAGGATAACAGCAGAACTGCTCTTCTCACTGTCTGCCTAGCATTTTTCTTGTGTAAGATAAGCAAATAAGGGCTCTTGTAGAATAGATAGATGCTGTTTTCCTGAAAGCACCAAGGTTACTATCAATCTTCATGAGAAGAAATTCAGTACACACTCATGACTATTGACTACCAGGCTGGCAGACTCAAACTTGGAATCCTAAGCAATAAAAATGTCATATGAGAGTGTTGCACGCAGAGCTATTTAAAATGAAAGAATAATCCCACACCACCAATGAAAACAGGTGTAGTACCACTTCTTATAGCTCCACACAGACTATACATTCAGCTACACTGTCACAACAGCAGGAAAAGAAAAAAAGCTTCCTGTAACAGCTCCCTAATGGATTATTCCAAACTGTGAATAACAAGACCATCAGAAGTAATTTCCTCAGATCTAATCCATGGCGCAATTGAAGTTCACAACTCTGCCTCATTCAAGCAGGAATCCCCGGTCGCCAAGCGCTTAGCTGTAATCGCAGTGCCTACTGATCCCAGCTCTAGTTTCAGATTTTGTTTCCCAGCTCTTGCAAAGCTCCCCTTGCCCCCTAACTTCCCAGTTCGCAACAATTTGCAAAATATGTCCCTATTAACTGGAAGTTACTCCTCAAGAGGTTGTGCCAGTATGGCTTGTTATTAGCCAAGACAGTAAACTTACTTACAAGTAAAATGTGTCCTGTCTGCAGTGGAACTCCATATATCTTTTTCTTGAATATGGATTAAAAAGAAGATCCCAGAGCAATTGGAACTGAAAAAGCAGCTACACTCAAAGTCACTGTTTCTCACCTGCAGCAGTAACCTCTGATTAAAATCAAGTGACTTCTGGAATGGCTCACAGAGAATTTGATCAACAATGCATCAGCCGCTTTTGCCCCGAAACCACAGAATCACAAACTTTGGGCTCAGCTACCAGCTGTATCCCCACAGCTGTAGAAGTAATTCCAAAGAACACATGCATACCTAGTCTTGGTTGTCAGTAGTCTTGCAAAGAAAAGACAACGTCTGCAGTCAAAGTTGATGTCTCTTTATTAACTTATTCATGCATTTGAATGATTTACATTGACTGTAGATATCACATTCATTCTCTAGACATCACAAACTTACCTTCATCTTATGCAGCGTACTCCTTCCAGCCACCTTTCTAACACGCCTGAACAGCAGAAACACCACCACTAAATGCGCCCATCATCGAACTTAATAGTACTGTGGCAACAACATTCACATAACAGAGCGCAGCACAGCCACAAAACTATGAAGAACATTATTAGAAAAAAAAAAGGAGCAGTGGAAGATCCCTAAATGCAGCACAAAATAAGCCAGTCATCCTAGCTGCATTTGTACAGAAGCAGGCAAGACTAATTTTAGGCATAGCAAACTACATTCCAGCACTTCTTTGTAATAAGGAGATGGGCTGCAGAATCTCTCATTTAGGCTGAACTTTTTTAAATAAAGTTCATTTCTGTTAATTCTAAAGTTGACATTAAGATCAAGGCTAGAATTAGCATTTGCTAGCTCTGCTTGATAACCAGGATTACTATTGCTCGTGAAAGGTATCAAATGCAGATTAGACAGATCTACCCTACGGTAAGTAAAAATTACAAAGTTCTAACCAGTTGCTCCTACAATTCACGTGTGGAATTTAGCCCCATCTTCTGTCACAACAGCTCAAGAGTGTTCTTCCCCTGTAAAAACAAGTTTGAAGCAGTTTAATCTTCCTACTGGAAACACATACAACACAGCAAACATCACTGAACCATATAATGAGCTCCTAGGAGTTGTAAACTGCTCTGAAACAAAACTTGTAGTATATTCTTGACATCTCCCTCTGCTCCTGCCTCTACAGATTCATACTCACTTCATTAAATTAGAAACGCGCTTATTGAAAGACACTTCTGATGCACAGAAACAGACTCTACAACTCTAGGGAAGTTGTAAAGCAGGTATGTTTATTACGGTGCCCGGTGAAAGGGGGATCGCTCCTCCTAACTTGCACCACAGGGCTAGTAAGAACCAGCTCTTTCTTGAGTGATAGGTCTTACAGACAATGTATTTCCTGTTTTCATATACTGGATGTTCCTTTTATCTTGCAACACAGACATTTTTTATTATCTTGGATCTAAGTTAAACTAACAGCACTTCAACCCCATCATCCAAACAGCATGGCCTTTTCTTATACCAAGTCCCTCATTTTCTTTTACCTTTGCAAATTCTTTTGCTATAGAACTCCATTTTGTTGGAGATTTTGCAAAATATTTGCCATTCTCTACTTGCTGCCTATGTTTCTTCCATTCCTCACAGCTATTGCTTGTGTGTTTACACACCCACATAAAGCACTGTAACATAATCCAAATCAGTATCACTAATGCTATAATAACTATGCAAGCCACAAAAAGCTGTTTAAGCCAGGGGAAATTAGGTAACCAGGATGCGAGCTTTTCCCATAGGTTAGTACTCCATGACACATCATCTTGTGATATCTGGTGCAGTTTCGGCATGGTCCCAATTTTTCCGAATATCAGTTTCTATGTTGCCTGAATTATCTATATAAGTACAGCAACTGATATTAATTAGAGTACATACTTCTCCTATTTGGGCCGTTATCATATCTAGAGCCATTCTATTCAGGAGGCCTATTTTCTGCAACAATCCCACCTCTTGGTCCAATCGCTAAAGGGCGTCGGCAGTTAAATATGTGATCTGCTCTAATTCTGCCGAAATATTAACTATAGCCTTTTCAAACTGTGCCACACCCAAAGCAGGAATTAAGGCTCTAACAAAACTGTGGTAACCAGCTAATGGATTAGAGACTGACCGCTTACTAGGTTTTTTCCAAATTCCTTGCACAATACCTGGGGTGGATGTGAATGATTGAATACTTGCTCCTAGGGCATCAGATATCCCCCAGTGCAAGTACCCATACAACTTTTGGGCAATACTTTTCTTGCATAATTACCACCACATAGCCACCAATACCCTGGTCCCAGTTTACATTTCCCAGTTATAGAACCTAAAGTATAAAGTCCAGTCATACGGTTTCCTTTCTTAACTATCTCTTTCAAAGTTACATAAAGGCTCTTAAACTCTCCTACAAGATGAGCAGATGGGTCATTTTGCTGTCTCCAATACATAACTCCACTATTAGGGTCTAACAATTGTAGTTCAAAAGGAGGTCCTTTATCATTTTCTGTAGCATTCCCATAAGTACAATGGGCTTTATTCCATGCCTGATAAGACCAATTTAGACTGGCTATGCTGAATAAAGGTACCTCTAGATTACCTTTTGGAATAGCTGCACATACCCAACAATCAGACAAATAAATAGCCTCAATATATTAGTGTGCAACTGCAAAAATACATTCTGATCCCAAGACTGAGTTCCCATTATACAGAATCCCGCTAATATGTACGTGATCAAGTAGTTTCGTTGAATCTGAAGCTGCAGAGGTCCACTAGACATTGATTTCCATCGTGGCTTAGGGGCTTTCTTTTTCCTGGTGTGGTGTATCCATGATACTTGCCCTTTAATCTTAACTGACACATGAGAAGTCAGCAGCACGTGAACTGGACCTTCCTACTTCGGTTCCAGAGGTGAATCTGAAAGAGATCCGATGTATGCATCATCTCTAGGTTCAATATTATGCACAGCCCCATCAAGACCTCAAGCTCTAGTTCCCAAGACTAGTTTTTCTATGTCTCGGAGTTGGTTTTGCATACTTATTACATAATCAGTAAGTATCTCATCCCTGATTCAAGTTAATGCTCCTGCTTGTATAATATAAGGTCTCCCATATAATATCTCAAAAGAACTTTGCCCTGCTTTGGGTCTGGACTTAGTTCTAATTCTTATGAGTGCCAGAGGCAATGACTGAGGTCAAGACAAACCAGCCTCCTGTCCCAGTTTTACAATTTGCAGCTTAATTAGGTGGCTCATTTTTTCCACTTGACCACTCGCTTGTGGATTATATGGGGTGTGTAACTGTCAATCTATTCCTAAGTTTACTAACCTGCTGAACAACTTTTGCAATGAAGTGTGGTCCCCGATCTGAGGAGATTACTGCTGGGACCTGAAATCTCGGTATTATTTCTTGTAATAGTATTTTGGTTACTTCTCTGGCTTTATTGGTTCGGCAAGGGAATGCTTCTCTGTCTCTGTCATACGGTCTAATAACAATTGACTATTGCTCCAATCAGGATTATGCTGCTTTATCAGGAATTGGAAATGTTTTGTCACCCCTATGGTGCCACTGCAATAGTTTTTGGCTACATTTTTTCATGTCTCGAGATCAAATGAAGAAAAGGGAACCTTTATCAAAACAGGTTCTCCCCCTGGTCCTACTGCTTGCCTTAGGGGTGCTTGTAATACTTCTTGGTCTTTCCTCCATTGGGTGTGGGAAGATACTGGACTATCCAGAGGGGTCCCTGGCTTGGAATCCTCGCTTTCTCCTTGTTGTGTCCTGGCCCCTGCCAGTGGCCTGTAATATTCTGGGCAGGTCCCCTGCTCCAAGGTCTCTTATCTTCCCCAGTTCAGTATATCTCTGCCCTATGCTACATGCTGAACAACATCTCTTTAATTTCCCTTTTCCCTCTTTCTTATTTTCCTTCTCTAAGGCTAACACCATCAGGTCCTGCAAGATCACCAGTCCACAATCTGTTTGGTACTTGGGATGATTTCGGAGGGTAAAGAACATGCCTGCATATGAGACTTCATCCCACTTCCCTTCCCTCTTCAAAAACAGCAATAATTGCAATAAAGTATTGTAATTCAGGGTCCCGTTAAGGGGCCATTTCTCCCCATTGTCTAATTTATACAAAGGCCAACACTGATTACAATACTTCATTAAAGTCACACTCCCACCCTGCAGTCCTCCTATATTCTTCCAGTGAGCCAAAATACAACCTAAAGGGCTCTTTTTAACTATCCCCCCACTCTGTTGTCCTCCCATCACAATTAATCTCGAATTCCCTATAAGAACACTGCTTGGTTAAATTGACAACAATATTATCTTACCCAGGAGGTAGAGGTGCAAGGGAGTACTAGCCCCACAATGAAGGCACTTAAACTCTAAACTGTGACTAAGATAAAACTCCTGTCTTCCGCTAAAAGAAATTATATACTTGAGACACTTCAAACACTTAGCACGAACAAACACGCAGCAGTGATGACAAAGCAGATGAGGGGGGGTAGTCTGTGCTCCATGCAAAAAGGGCTTGACACTATGCTACCCCATGTCTCCCACTATGGCTGCAATTTCACTTACTAAGATTTTTTACTGCTTCTTTATATTCCGCAGGTTTTCACAGATTACTTGCTGAAGTTGGCCTGAACGCTCAATCTTATCCCAATCAGACCAATTTCCTGGACATTGAGCACAAAAAAAAGCATTACCGAACTGCACCCAAACATTCTGTGTACAACCAAAACATTCAAAAATAAAGATCGGTTTGCACAAAAAATCCCTAGGTCCGTGGATAGGACACCAAAAATTAACAACCGGTCCATGTCACACTGTTCCAAAGTCTGTCATACACTTTGTTTGTCTCCGGCTGCTCTCCTCGCGAAGAACACGGAACCATGGATCAGAACTCCACACTTGCTTTGTAGCTATGCCACATCTCACAAAACACCCATTCACACCAAAGGGCCTGTTTTACAATCATTCATTTCACAAAATACACCTTTTAGACCAAAAGTGAAGCTCACATAAATCATAAGCCATTAACCATTTGCCAGAGATCCACTAAGCCGATACAAATTAAATCATACAATATGGCACCAATTTTACAACTGATGACAATAATTGTGTTGACACCCCAGGTGCACAATGGATACCAGACCTACCCTACTATGAGATTCCGGGTACAAGGCTGTCCTTGAGCTGACCTTACCAAAACCAAACCCGTTTTCCAGGGGTGAGCACCAGTGCTTTTTACTTCGTGTAGGCTGTCTCCTCACAATTTACAGGTATCCCCTTACTTAGTCCCAGCATACCTGGTCCGTCAGTGATGGTCCTTGTCTGCCCCGCGGTGATCTGGGTGAGTGGGGGAGTCCTCCCAGGAAATCTCAGGGGCCCCCAGAGGAGTCCCAGCCTCAGCAGATCTCGCAGCTGGACAGAGAAGGTCCCCTCTGGGGTGCCAAACTGATGCACGGAATCAGGCTACAACTCAAGGAGAATTATAAAGTAGATATGTTTATTACGGTGCCGGGTGCAAGAGGGATCGCTCCTCCTAACTTGGACACTGAGGGGTCAAGCGAGCAGATATTTATTACATACAAACATCCATATTAATTAAATTTCTGAGAAAGCAGCAGGGCTATTATAATTAGTTCCAGGAACTCATTATCATAAGTCTCCTTCCCTTGGCGCTTGAGCACTGCCCTCTGGTGGTCGTGGGCAGGGGTCTTCAAGATGAAGTAAGTAGTCTTCCTCACGATGTACTTTTCACCTCTGGCACAGTTGTACGCATCAGCGACCACAGGGCTAGTAAGAACTGGTTCCTTCTTGAGTGACATGTCTTACAGATGATGTATTACCTCTTTTCACATACTGGCTGTTCCTGTTATCTTGCAACACAGACTTTGTTCCTTACCTTGGATCTAAGTTAAACTAATGGCACTTTAACCCCATACTGTTTGAATGCTGGCCTTTTCTCATACCACTTCCCAGGCACAGACATCCCCAAGAAATCTGTGGAATGCAGCACCTCTGGTTTTGCAGGCAAGAGTATAGCAACACGCCATACTTTTTTATCATAACCCACTCTTCCCAGCATATCTAATGCATCTACACCACGGCCCAATCCTTCCTAGCCACACTATCTTACACACTTGGTTATATTTTTTCTGTCAATAAAGTACACACACCAAAGAAGCAACAAAACACCAAGCCTTAATTTCAACAGGCACATCTCAGTAGTTCAGTCGCTAAACTAAACTATAAAATCTGTATTATTCCTGCCCAAAACCTCACTTCTAAGAGCATATTATGTAACACATACCTAGTCACACAGCTTTTTGGAGAAGGCTCTTCGATGGCAACAGATGCATCTCCATGCTTCAGCTTCTGCCCCTTGAGGGGGGGGGAGGGGGAGGAGAAAAGAAAAAGAACACGTTTGAAAACTGTGCTCTACTTATTGGGGGGACGGGCCGACACAAACACACGCACAAAAAACGCACCCCAAAACCCCAAACAAAATCAACAAATCCACAAAGAACCTCTCCAAAACAAATAAACGAAAAAGCACTACAGGCCAACCTCACGGCGCCCCACACATGGGCCGATTCGGGCTGTCCCTTGCTACAGTCAACGACTAAAACCCACAAGCGGGTAGAAGTTTTGCCAATTAGTAAGGAACTGCTCTTCCATGCCTAGGAAGGGAGACAGCCACGGGCGGCAGCCCCCATGGAGTCATGGATCACACACCCCGACACGTGCCGGCCGCCATTTTCCCTTCTCTCACCGCGGCCCTGGCCTCGCCGCCGCCGGCTAACGTCCCCCACCTCGCCGCGGCACCCACCTGCTGCTCACTCGGCTCCTCTGCCCCGGCAGCTCCGCTCGGGCCTAACGGCGCCAGCAGAAAGGAGCGTTTCGCGGCGCCTCACGGCTGCGATAGCGCCTGGGCACCAAGCACTGACGCCTCCCTCACCCTCCTCGCCGACACCTCCCGCAGCCTGTCCCACAAACGGTCACCCCCCGCGCCCACCGGGATCCGCCACCAGGCTCCCAGGCACGCGTTCAGCAGCCAGCCGCCGAAAGCTCACCCCCTCCGGCAGCGCAGGAACAGGGACGCGGCACGGCGGAGACCCCTCCCACGGGCCGAGGCCCCTCCCACGGGCCGAGGCCCCTCCCACGGGCCGAGGCCCCTCCCACGGGCCGAGGCCCCTCCCACGGGCCGAGGCCCCTCCCACGGGCCGAGGCCCCTCCCACGGGCCGAGGCCCCTCCCACGGGCCGAGGCCCCTCCCACGGGCCGAGGCCCCTCCCACGGGCCGAGGCCCCTCCCACGGGCCGAGGCCCCTCCCACGGGCCGAGGCGCTGCGCGGCGCGGCGGCCGGAGCGTAGGCCCCGCCCAAGCGGAAGCTGAATGCCGTGGTACGCTGAGGTGCGGTGGGGGTGTGCGCGCTGGGGGTTGCAGGTAGGGTTAAAACCTTCTGCGTTGGTTTCCCGTCTTATCGGAAGTTTCCGAGGTCACAACCCCAGGAGAACGCGGATTAAAGGATTCACTGAAAAGAGGCTGCCGTTACTCCCCGAACCAAAGTGTCTCTCTTCGGCTGCTGTAGGTGTTGATGCTGCTTTCCATAAAATCACAGGCTGGTTTGGCTGGAAGGGACCTTAAAGCTCATCCAGTTCCGACACCCTGCGATGGGCAGGGACACCTTCCACAAGACCATGTTGCTCAACCCCTGTCCAACGTGGCTATATGTAGGCAGAGATACATGTGTGTGTATATATCTATGTCTCTCTATGTATATGATAACTCACTATTATGTGTTATTTAATAACCATGGACTAAGAAGGAAGAAGAGGTTGTGTCATGAAAGATGTGCTAGAAAAATTAAGCCATCCCTTTAGTAAATACAGGTAATTTTCCAGTCCATATAAGCAAGTGTATCTTGTTAATGCCAGCCAAATCCCTACATCCACATTTTTAATTACAGCAAAATAGAATAAAATAGAATAAAAAGTAAACAGACTATTTCAGTTGGAAGGGACCTTACACTGATCTGTTGTAGGTCCAACTGCCTGACCACTTCAGGGCTGACCAAAAGTGAAGCAGGTTGTTACGGGCATTGCCCAAACGCCTCTTAAACAGTGACAGGCTTGGAGTATCCACCACTTCTCTAGGAAACCTGTTCCAGTGTTTGACCACCCTCTCGCTAAAGAAATGCTTCCTCACGTCAAGCCTAAACCTCCCCCAGTTACCATACTTCTTACACCACAGCATCATAACTCAAGTATCGTTACAGTCGCCGTCACCGCAGGGAAGGATGGTTTTTAAAGCTGGGCACGGGCCGCAAAAAAACTGCTCTCTGGCACAGCCGGTGCCTCAAAGGTGAGTTCGTATTCCATGCACACGCATGCTGGAAGGACAGGCAGGCAATTTTGACTTTTGGAGGCCACATGCCAGTGAACTGACCCAGCCACGGGACTGAAAATTCGGCTCAATCAGCTACAGCAGGATGACTTGTTACTTGAATAGTTAGGAAGTTTTTGAAGAAGAGGCTGGAAGTGAGAACTAATGTACTGCAGGAAGCTGCCTTTTGGCTCATATTTTGGTATCACATTTCTTACCTTTTTAACCCCATAGAAAAGATAGGAAACTATTTAAGGCTTATCTGTCATGTTAGAGGTTTTTCATCATTTTCAGGCGATGATGATGTAATACTACTGCCTCAAATACATGACTTTCAGGCAGTGTTGCAGAATAATGAAACTGCACCTAGGATTGTACAAAAGTGGAGACAAATTACAGCCCTAACATGCCCTACGGTCTTACCTATGCCATCAGCTAAACCTCAGCTGTTCTGACCTTGCACCATTTGTGTTTAGGAATTTTATTTCCACTGTGACAGGCATAAGAGCTGGCTTCTGCCTTCAGCTCACAATGTTTTCCTTCCAGACAGAGTTCTATAGATAAAACACATATACTGTGTATTATAAAAAGTTATGCAAAAGATGTTTTTCTGTTTTTTGATTTTTTTTGGTTGGTTGGTTTTTGTGTGTTTGCGCATAAGCCTTACTTCCTGTCTGAATTTCTCAAGAGAAAAAGAAGATCAGAACAGAAAAAGGGGAAGTGAACAATGAAAAGACTGTATTAAAAAAGAAAGAAAGAAGTAACCTGACAGAAAACAGAGCTGTGAAGACTCACAGTCACGATATGCTTTTCAAATCTATCACCTTAATGTGTCTAAATTCCCCCTCTATTCAGACTTTCCTAACCTTTGGGTTCAGCTGTTAATTGCTTCCCCATTCCTGTGACTTATCCTTTGATGCTGACAGTTGTGCTTTCTTCATCCATGTGGTCCACAGAGACAAATGTCTTTTGCCTTTGAGCACTAAGAATTCTGGAATTGGAAGAACTGAAAATAAATAGTAAATGAAAGCAGATAAACTTGAGACAGAGGTCAGGCAGGTGTTACTTGTAGCAAAGATCTTTTCCTTTGCTTAATGCTGTTCTGTTACTATTTTACCATTCCAGTTTTGTAATTCTTAGAGTTTACAGAAATGGGTATTATAAAAGCAGCTTCTAACTTATAGGCTGCATTATTTCTCTGTGATGGACTATTTTCTTAACATAAGTTTCCGACTTTCTGTACCTCAATGAAGATACTAAGCAGCTTTTGCCCAGATAGGTAATACAGTTTCTTATTCTGTTCCAAATTTGTTGATAACAGTGAATTTTCCTTTGCACATTGATACCATTTTAGAGGTTTCTCCGAAGAAAGTTTTTCTCTTTTCTCTGTGGGCTGATCATTGGTACAACTGCTGAGCCCCCACAGCAAATGATTTGAATAAAGTCTGCTTGTTATATTAAAACCAGCAAGCTCTGGAATTGTTTCTATAGCACATTAGCAACTTCTGGCACAAGAAAAAGAAGAAAGCAGGAAGCAAAAGCAGTAAAACAAGCAGCTGCATAAAGCAGTAACATTCACTTACAGAGAGAGTAAGCACTATTTTTGATTTCTGAAAACATTTCATGCTGCTCCCATGCTCTTGGATTGTTGTAGCTCAGTGTCAAGCTGCAATAGCTGCTAAGTAACCTGGAAAAGGACAGCTTTTATGAATGTAAAAATCACTTCCACACAGCACTACATTTTCTTATCAGAGTTTATTGTTGCACTTCAGATACCATGCCACTATCAGAATAATAGCTATTTTTTATTTAAAAAAAACTTTGAGAAAAATGTTTCCAGCAATTTTCATTCAATGTGAATGACAACAGTATTACCTCTATAACACTGAAATACCTATTTAATTTCTTCCTGAGGAAGTTTCACATTTTTAAGCAATGAAAAAGGATATTCTGTACAAGAAAGTCTGCAAATCATTGCGACTAATTCTTTCTGCAGGATTAAAACTGGGAAAATATCAACAACATTTTCAGCAATGTTTGCTTAAATAATTAAGTTATTTCATATCAGGCTCTGCATTTACACTCCCTGTAATGGTCACTTTCTGCTCATAATCACACATTAACTTTTAATGGCACAGATTTTGCAGAAAGCAAATTTCAGAATCATGTTTATGAAAATGAAGGTGAAACTCACACAATCAAGCAATTGTGCAGTTATCTACCAGGACAGCAGAAACATGTCCTATCAGAAAGGTAATCTTATCTTGACAGAAAGCTGTGTTGTCAACCGCAATACAACATACCTGACTTTGACTAGCAAATATAAATCCATTGTAATGAATCAGTATATTTTTTTAAGAGTGTTAATATTGATAGTCTGTTTTGGGAAATCAAACACCTACTGTAAGTAAGCTGTGAATAGAAGTAGTTAAACTTTGTATGACTTGCTTACTCAGCTGTATTCATGTGAATCCTACGATTTGGGCAATAACACATGTAGCTGTTGTCTGCATGCTTTCCTCAGACTCTTCATTCTTCACCAAGTTGACTGCACATTAAAAGAAATGTTTTTTTAAAGTCTCCTGTTAAATGTAAGAACATATTTAAATAGAATAGTTCTTGAGAAAAAAAAAGTTGCTTCATACCATCTTTGTATTAACAAGTAATAAGCGAGCATCAGAAATTCAGAACTGCAAAGAGCACCAGCAGTTGTCTTTACTTCTCCATTGCTTTTGTATCAGAGACTAGCCCTCCCAGCATACAAGAAGGTAATCCCACAACACCTTTTCTAAAGATGCTAGTGCTTAGCAGTTGCCTCACAACAGCAGCTCACACTTATGGAAATTCAAGATTATGCCCTTCAGATGCAGTTCCAGGTCAAGCTACTTTGTTCACAATATCGACTCAGGTAAAGTTAACCACAGGAATCCACCGAAGATTTCCCTAGGAACTCATTTTGTTTCTAGTTCCCTCCTTTAGGAGGGGCACTGGGATGATACAAGAGCTCCAACCTGCTGTTCCTCATCAGGACTTGAGAGTCACCGTGGCACTCCTTCCTGGAAAATGAGCTTTGTGTTTAGCTGCCAACCAGCCCCAATCCACCCAAGGCCAAAGCCATGCATGTGCAAGGCCTATCTCTGCAGTGCTACATGGTGACTCCAGTTGGGCTGTTTTAGCAGATCACCGACAATTGTAATGAGCTCCTTGCTGTACCTCAGTGAGGACTCACACAGTATTCCACAGATTTGAGAAATGTCACTGTGTCTGTTGTAAAATTTCTGGAGGGAGAATGCAACTGATGTTCATGTCCCTACCACCACACTGTGCCTGACTCATTCTCATTTTGTGGGGATGTTGATTTCCCAGAGAAAGAAGACAGAAAGGGAGTTCTTAAAAATGAACTATCAATGTGGCAGCCCATTCCTTCTGTGGATTTTTCAAAAAATGTTTGAGTGAAGTTACATCAGGTTATATTAAGGGTAAAACAAATCATACCAGGATGAAAACTCCAGGTATTTTCTCCAGTTATTCAATTTCATTGTAGCAAATACATACAGAAGCTTGCAGGAGGCATGCAGAGTACTTGCTTTTACAGATCTTCAGAATCCAGAGTGTTTCTTTTATAAAATAAGAAGTACTTCACAATAAGTCAGCTTCTGGGACAAATCCATGACAGTGACTATTTAAAGTGAAATGAAAGCTCTTACTCTGTCTAAAAAATAATAAAGACGTTAATCTTAAAAATGTCTACTGTAGTAGGTCCTCATGCATTTTTCTTTAGCAAAAATTTGTTGTGTAAAGAATATTGTTATATACAGCAAATTTGCCTAGATTTTTTCTTTACAGACCTATCAAAACCACATGATACATAAACAAAATCAATAAATAATAAAGATTACCAGTTAGAGGTACAGTAAGGATCACAACATCTTTTTTCTGTTTAGGGAATAACAGACTGGTTTCTATTCTACTACCTTGAAAGTTAAATTATATGATTACATAAATGTTGCAAAGCAGCACTGAGACACATGAAGTTTTCCCACCATTTGTTGCATATTTTTAACCATTCACCCTAAACCAAATAATAATATTATAGAGCTACTGTAAAAAGCATTGCATTTAGTACTTCAGTTCTGTTTCATTTTTACTACTTCTTCATGCCTTTAAGAAATACTCAGAGTCAAAGTTCAGTGGAAAAGCAGCAAGGCCATACTCAGCTGAAGTTTTCTTTCATCCTCTTTCCCAATTTTTTCTTACTATTAATTAGACTTTATCTTACATCTCAAATGATACACTGTGAGATGTATCATTGAAATGTATCACATAAACATAAGGCTGGATATTTGTGTCTCCCATGATTAGAGTGTAATTTTCTACCATGACTACATACTGTGTTTATTTTTTTTCCCCCTACAGATTATTCCTAATGTTTAATACAAAATATGTTGAAAACATCTGGAACTGGAACCGGAACCAGTATTTTCATCTGGAAATGTGACAGATTTTTGCAGCTGACGTAAACTGAAGGTTACTGAAAGATGGTATGATTTTGATTAGGTTGAGGGATCTTAGAATATACAAAACATAGAGACTGAAGGCAAATAAATTGAGGAAAAAATAGTGGTGCAAATTAAGACAATCTAAGTATGGATGCGTTTCTGCTTTTTATGAGTTTTTCATTAATTTCAGCAGAGTTGCTCCTGATTCACACCAACGTAAGCCCAGAGGGCAGTGTCTGGCTGCTTATGGAAGCTAGGAGTAAAAGCCTGTTCGTTGCACTGCTTCAGTTTTGTTCACGATTGTGTAAGTATAATACTGCTCATAAGAATTATACTGCAGCTTTTGTAATTCACATGTCCAATTTAATTTCTGCTCAGATAATGACTATATTCTGTATTTTGCCATTTCAATCAGTCCAAAATCATACATAGTAATTGTGGTCAAAGGCCCTTATCATATTGTAAGGGTTTGTTGTTACAGGCTATAATCATAGGTAATGTTTTCTTGGGAGTTTGGGGGTGGGAGTGGGGGATGTTTCTACACTGTATTTGCCTGTGGCTTCCATATTTTGCTCTGTGTATTTTGCTGCTGTGCACAGCTAAATCACATATGATAACTGTACTTCTAACCCTGAAGTACACTTGGCATTTTTTGTGCTACATTAAGTTTTCTTATTTTGTGCAAGACAATCAAATAGTAAGAAAAACTGTCAGTGGTAAAACAATGGGCTATAAAACCTACATGAGACACAATACTTTTAAACTGATATATAAAAATGTGTGTGTATATATATATATTTACCATGAAATTGGACAGGTCACGTATCTCAAACTTATACCAGTTGCAAATAACTTCTACACCTGTGCACAGTGGTCTACAAGTCCACAGGCCCAGAAATGTTTGTGAGAAAGATCTGGCCCACCAGAGCTCTAAGAAACACATGTATTTTCACAATCCACATGCCAGCACATGGAAATAATTTCTATCTTTTACTCTTTTTTTGAAGAGGTATATTTTACAAGACCTTCTAGTAGCTCCTGGAGACTTCAGATACGATGACTGAAGTATGAATGAGAGATTTCAAAAAGCTGCGTTTCAATGCTATCTTACTTTCTGTAGCTCCTGTCTCAGCCATGATGGCAGGGGTTGTCCCAGTTTGTGTAGGATTTTTGACAGTTCCACGTTGTGATCTCTGTAGTAGCTTGACAGAAAAGCCCTGCACTGATGGGATACAAAAATAAATACTTTTATTTAAGAAAATGCTGTACTGCAGTTACTGTGAATTCTAGGTTTCATTCTAGAAGTTCATTTTATCCATGCCAAAACTTTACTTTCTTTAAAGCAATTTATATTGCTATATGCTATCTACTGCATGCAAGTTTAAGCTTTTCAGTTAGGAGTTGTACTATAAAAGGTAATTTCAAGAGAAACAAAGGTTGTCAAAAATGAACACTGAAGTCAGAGCAAAGGATCTGATTCTACCCTCAGACAGTCATGTAAATTAAGATTCACACTCTGATGCAGTCACTTTGAATTTACTTAAGTAATGATTGAAACCAAAACTTCATATGTAGGCATGTATCAATTAGTAACCCGTTTTTCAGAAGTATTTAGAGTTGAAAAGTACAACCATAAACAAATATAGTCTTGTCTCATCTCTGGCCAAAAGCCTTCTCACCCAGCGATTTCATATCAGTATCATTCTACTGACGTAAAGTTACTTTTAAGTTCTGTGAAAAATAAGTCCTGGCTTACTTGCCACATTAATACTTACTGCTGTTCAAACTGTAAGTTTTTATATGCATTTTAGTGAGGCTAAATGAAATGGGAATACAGGACAGAATAAACATAAAAGTTACAGCTAGAATAGGAGACTAAACTGCCCTTGGGTACAGGCTGTAGCGTTTGATTCGATGGAAACGTCTTCATCTGAGCATTTGTCTGGGGGAGCCATTTATAAAATTCGTAAACAGAAACCTTTCTTAAAATTGGATTATGTGAGAGACTGCATTACTTGTCATGGTCTAACTACTCTCAAAGACAAGGGACCAGACACACATACACATATCTCACCATGACTGAGAAAAAAACAAGCACTGTGGAGCCTCTGCTACTTAAGTCACTTAGGTAAAAGGAAGGAAGAGGTTTCCCAGTGAATTTCAGGGGTTCCAAGTTTATTTTACTAAAAGGTGCCAAATTTTTAAGAGCTGGGTTGTTGGTTTTTTTAATTATTTATATTCTTCACATTTAAAATCGAGAACTGAAAAAGTCTATGCACTCCACAGTTACCTTCATTTGTAGGGAAAGCTAGTCAAATAATTAATGTCTACTTAATTTTGTCTTCTCTCTCTTCTTATGATTTTGTCCGTGTGGTGTCTCACATGTGGCAACTGAATCCCTTTATAATGCCAATGAGCATAACGGTTTACCTCAGAATCCATAGGAGGGTATTTTCTACCTTTGCTCTTTCCAAGACACTTTGTTTTTCCTTCTTCCAGGAGCTGACACCAGAAACCTTTATGTGAATCGAACCTGAAACAAGAATTTTGCAGCATGTGAAGGCTGTGAGATACTGCAAGGAGGATGCATCTCCCAAGTTCAGACTGGAGAATCAAAAGAGTAAACCTAAGGCTATCAGTCTTATTTTAAGGGTAACCAAATATAAATGTCAGAATCCAGGATTTTTGTATTTACACATCCAAAAGATGGGTATTTAAGATGTGGATGTTACATTTCTGACTGATCCTGCTGAATCTGTCTTCAGCTAATGTCAAAAATAAACAAATTTTTTCTGTTTATGCAAGTCAGCATTCCATATTCCACTCCTGGAAATAAAATTCCTTTTGATTCATCCAAAATTCATATGCAATTCCCTCAAAACAGTACTTTGTCCATTTGTTAGAGGTCTACTTCTGCAACAGTCAAGTTCCACATACAGTAGCTCAGTAGATGAGTCACAGAAAATCTAACCCTGTACTGTTTTTTTGCAGATGCTGAAGAATAAGTCCTACTGCCAGGTCAAAGGAGAAGTATGAGAGCCTTTGTTTAGCAGTGAGCTTACTTATAACTCACTAACAGGTATTTTAGGAATGTTGAAACGTGAAAATGATGATTAAATTAACTCACGTTAGGGCTTCAGAATAATTATAATGAGGAGAGACTCCGAGAAATTTCTGTACTTCATCCATTACAGTAGATGGGTCAGTTCTCAGCTGCTGTCCATCAATAATTAGCAACTACAACAAAGAAAATATATGACCATTTAAAAGCCATTATTTCAAGCTTTAAACTGAAACTTTCACCTCTGTCAACTCATTCATTGTATGGAAAGTACCGCCCTAGAGAATGATAATTGGTTCAGTTTTAATTGTCATCGTCACTGGGAGCAGGGTAAATGGCATGTTAAATAAATCTGAAATTAAATTGGAAGCTGTCATGGTTTAAGCCCAGCCAGTAACTCAGAACCACGCAGCCACTCGCTCACATCCCTCTTCTTCTTCCCCCTCCTCCTAGAGGGATGGGGAGGAGAATCAAAAGAATGTAACTCCCACGGGCAGAGATAAGAACAGTTCAGTAACTAAGGTATAACACAAATCACTACTGCTACCACCAATAATAATAACAATGATAAGGAAAATAACAAGGGAAGAGAATACAACCACTCACCACCCACCGACTGATACCCAGCCCGACCCAAGAAGTGATCTGGACCTTTCGGGTAACTCCCCCCAGTTTATATAATGGGCATGACGTGCTGTGGTATGGAATACCCCTTTGGCTGGTTTGGGTCAGGTGTCCTATCTCTGCTTCCTCTCAGCTTCCCCTCCTCCCTGGCAGAGCATGAGGCTCAGAAAGTCCTTGGTCAGAGTAAACATTACTGAGCAGTAACTAAAACCATCGGTGTTATCACCGCTGTTCCCATGCTGAAAGTCAAAAACACAGCACTGCACCAGCTGCTAAGAAGGAGAAAAATAACTGCTACTGCTGAACCCAGAACAGAAGCGGTTGTGACAACAGAGAAATAGCAGTGAAGGACCTAGAAAGATAAGAAATACCGGCAGAAAATCGAGTGAGATTTGACCAGACAAGAAAAAAGTAATGTCTAGAGATCTAACCTCTAATTCTCCCAGACACAATCATGGAGACGTTACTGGGGCCTTTCAGTACTCAAAAGGGGCCTATAAGAAAGATGGCAACAGACTTTTTATCAGAGCATGTTGCGACAGGACGAGAGGGTGATGGTTTTAACTAAAAAAGGGAGGATTCAGGCTGGATGTGAGGAAAAAAATTCTTTCCACTGAGGGTGGTGAAATACTGGCCCAGGTTGCCCAGAGAGATGGTGGATGTACCATCCCTGGAGACATTGAAGGCCAGGCTGGATGTTGTTCTGGGCAACCTGATCTAGTTGAAGATGTCCCTGCTCTTTGCAGGGGAGTTGGACTAGATGACCTCTAAGGTTCCTTCCAATCCAAGCTATTCTATGATTATATATATTACAGTAATGGTGAAAAGCTTGTCACTGGAAATGACGAGAAAAACAGAAAATGGTAGGATGATGTTAGGTGAAACCCATACAACCATACATATTTGTTGAAGTATGTTGAATATATTCAACATATGTTGAAAAAAACCCCCTCCTTTGAGAATATTAAAGGCAGATATTATGAGGACCTCAAGGCAGGGATGTAGATAGATACAGGACGTGCAAAACATCTATAAGAAAGGCAGGTACTGGTAAGTCATGTCTTTCTCTTCAAGTGCTTGATCATACACACCCTCACAGAAGGGTACTTCAGACACAGACACTCTTTTACATGAAAGTGAATCTTCAGGGAAACAAACACTACCTGAGAATTTTCTCAGATGTGGCATCATGGCCAAATGCCACACTAACGGTGCTGCAAGTTTGGGTCTTTGTGACTCTTGGAAGAGAAGCAAGGTCCCAAATGGATTAGTCAAGCCTTCATTTCCTGTCATGGAAACACCTTTGTTTTTTCTGTTATGATGATGAAAAGAAGAGGGGAAATAGGTTCATAAGGGGGTTCAATAGTCCCCTTTTGCAAGCAATACTGAAGCTTGTTTTCATATCTCCATGCAGGCAGAGAGGCTAAAATCATATAAATTTCTTCCAGGACTGAATGAAACTTAAAGTTTGCAAGACTATGAGGTTTCAGAGCACAATCAAAAGGGAAAAAATGTCTTTGGAATTACCCACGTAGATGTGGACTAGTGGAAGTATCAGGCTGTTCAGAAAGCAGTAGCCCATTCCAGAAGTCTTTGCAGTCAGATGCATGAAAGAACTCATTGCTTTCCTATGACATAGGCTTTGAAAACAAGGCTTTAAGTGCTTCAAAAGAACAGAGGTCAAGAAAACATCCCAAATGGGTGATATTTCCATCTGAAAGAAAAAGAGTGAGGGTTTTTTTCTTCACTATTTAAAATCACATAAAGATAAATATCTGGGCCCTTCCTACTTCTGCTACCCTAAAACAGACATGTAAGAAAAAGTTTTACCAATGGAAATTCATTCCAATTCCTGACATTCCCAATAAGCAGGTAACAAAACATGCTCCCTCTCAACCACCAAAGAGGCTTTAAGGAACTGAAGCAAAATTTTTCATTACTTGTACTGATTCATTCATATCCTGATCTCAGGAAGATGTTAACCATTAAACTGCTCAAAATCTAAGCATTTAATGTATTAGAAAGGTAGAAAACTTTATGTAGTTCTGACAAAGTGGATAGCTTCATATATAATGAAAATACTACAGATGAAGTATTTTGAGTCACTTTACATCATATTGATAATTTTACTGTAAAATTGCTGGCAGCTGAAGAATCATAGAATCACAGAATAGTTTGGGTTGGAAAGGAACTTAAGATCATCCAGTTCCACCACCCTTGTCATGGGCAGGGACACCACACTCTGGAACATGTCACTGAAGACTCCGTCCAGCCTGGCCTTGAACACTGCCAGGGATGGAGTATTTACCACTTTTTTGGGCAACCTGTTCCAGTGCCCCACCACCCTCACAGAGATTGTTTAAGTCCCTGCTCTCCCACTATACATGAGTTATCTTGTGTTTGAAAGTCACCATGGTGGGAGAGGAGCAAGAGAGACATTTTGGAGAATAGAACAGACATACACAGCCTGAGTATGTCAGTTTTAGACTGGCCTTTACATGATGGCTGTCGCAAAAATCAGCTTCATTTCCTGTAAGGCTGGCACATGAGCAAATCTTTTGGCTCATGAGGAAGTTAGTCACACCAGGTCCTCTTTTCTTCTGTACGACCATATTGAAGCAGTGAGTTGTAGGTGGGAAATGAACTTGAGACACGAGCTTCCTGAACTTCTAGAGATCAGCTACGTAGCCAGACAAAAGAGGATTCTTGTATTATTTACGAGATATTAAGTCAATCAGCCTTCGAAACATCTGAACCCCAAATTTGCAAAGTCCTCTGAGATTTGCAATTTTTTACCATGCAAGACAAGTGTGCTATTACCACTTTTCTAATGCAAAGGGGACCCTTACCAATTTCTGTTGCTACTTGAACACTTACTTTATACCTACCAACTTCACAATGGACATTAAGACTTCAATTCAGTCATGTGTAGGGAACTCCCAGATTTATCCAGCATTAAAAATTACAGACAGCCTTAGATGGTCTGTGTGAGAGCTCTTTTGCTGAAGAAAGGTTCTCATAGTTTTAGATAAGGCTGCACTTTTATGATGAGCCGTTTTTAGGTCTGGCTTCCGTAACTGTTTTATGCTTCTTTGAACTTGATAACTAGTTTGGATATGGCCTACTGTATATCATTGCTTTTGCAATGCAAGTTAATTCCTGGTACTTTTACAGAAGAAAAATAATTCTACCAGGGTTATTGTTCTGAGATGTAGAATCTGGCAAAAGTCTGTATGACAATATGCATTGTTCAGTATTAATGGACTTTTGAAGAAAAGCTAATGAAAACATAATGTAGAGAATTTCATATAAGTATCATGATATTAGTGTTGTGTATCTCATGAAGTCTGCAAAGGCTGGCCCAAAAGAGGATATGTGGAGAATAACACCAACTAGATGCACCAGAGCTTCCTTGGCACACTAGGAAAACAGAAGGTGCAGACTCCAGCCAACTTGTCTCAGCTAAGCGAGTCCTGGATAAACAGAAGGTTCAGACTGCAGCCAACCTCCCTCAACTGAAGTAATCTTTAAATGCTGGGTGGGGAGTAGTGCCAGAAACACTGCTAATGTAAAAAAATCCATTCCAGAAATAAATCTACTGAGGAGATACCGATCATGTGATATTGTCTGCCTGGTCTTGTGTATCACACATGATGTTCAGGGCTTAGGATGTGCATCTTTTGAGGCTTGATCTTACACAGAGCAGAAGGAAGCTAATGATTTGTATGTTATAGGCCAAAGATGCTTATAGGGAGATCCAATTTCCAGGTTGCTTATGTGCTATCTATACAGAAATCTACATGCTCATAAACACACACCCTTTGAGGCTCAAAGACACACAGAAAAACTGGTCTTAACACAAAGAATATGCTGAGGATTAAGGATCAGTGAAAGATACCAAATGCAGATGATCAGGAATACCAAATTGTTTCAGTGCATAAATAAGTCCCAGCAAAGGCTCTGATATGTGGATGCACTGTTATGGGCAGCAATGGGTAAGAATTTCCCCCAAAAAAGTGTGCAAAAGAGACCCAGTACTTTGACAGTCTGCTGATCTGGCTGGAGTAGAGTTAATTTTCTTCACAGTTGCTGGTATGGGGCTATGTTTTGCATTTGTGCTGGAAACAGTGTCGATAGTTCATGGATGTTTTTGTTATTGCTGAAGAGTGCTTACAGAGTCAAGGCCATTTCTGCTCCTCACCCCTCCAGCAAGTAGGCTGGGAGCGCACAAGAGGTTGGGAGGGGATGCAGCTGGAACAAATGACCCCATCTGACTCACAGGATATTGCATACCATATGGCTTCATGCTTGGCAACAAAAAGCAGGGGAAGAAGGGTGGAGATGTTTGGATTTATGGTTTTTTGCCTTCCCAAGTAACAATTACACATGATGGAGCCCCGCTTTCCTGGTGATGGCTGAACACCTGCCTGTCAGTGGGAAGTGGTGAATTAATTCCATATTTTGCTTTGCTTGTGTGCATGGCTTTTGCTTTACCTATTAAACTATCTTTATCTCAACCCCTGAGTTTTCTCATTTTCACTCTTCTAATTCTACCACTCTACCAGGGGGGAGTGAGCAAAGGGTTGTGTGTGGCTTAGTTGCCAGCTGGGATTAAGCCACAGAAGTTACAAAAAAGTCAAAAATGTTAGGTAGAACATAAATTCATCTAAAAACCTGATGATGCCTGAGATGGCAAACACACTGATGTGCAAAAAGGCTTTGTCCCTATTGGTAACTAAAACAAATCAGAGACAACTTTCTGTTCTCCAGGTCAAATGGCACAGCATGACCTGATCTCGCCTGCAAAACCAAATTGGTTGTGCCCACACTCACCAATGGTAATGGTTCTTGTTACCCTTCTAACTGTGTTCTGGAACTGCCTGGCAATATGCTTTTTGCTATGAGTCCAAATCGTGCCGTAAGTGTGTTAAAATTCAAGCAGTATGGCCAGCAGTGGGACAGTGTGTGAACTCTTGCATGGGTACAAGTTTATCTACAATCATAGCCTGAGGGAGATTTCTGCATGAAAAGGCCAAGAAGTGGGTGAAGACACTGAGGCATTTAAACATTACGGTGTTACAAACCCACTAGATGACATCCATTTCCATGTGGTAATCCCCATTTCAGATGGAAAAGGTATTTTTTTATATCTCACAGTGTTCAGACATCAAAACTCTTCTCAACCCATACAGGGTGGGCAATATTCCAGCTGACAACCCTTGATGCTCATTGATACTTGGTACCACTCAGAGTAGACACAAGTGTAATTGAGTAGCTTCCCTTTAATTTTTCTTTTGGGAACTCTGATGGACCATCTGATATTAAAGAGACCACAAAGCACTGCCTGTCTGGTTCTCTTTTCCTCAATATTACTGACAAAGAGCCAGACATAGAGTGATAAAAGCATGAGCAAATGAAAGCCAGCTGTAAGTTAATGTTCACATATAGGTATGAAGAATCTCAACTAATGTCTTAAAAATGCTCTAGTATATCTAGGTTATCACTGTGGATCAGTATTCTGTAGGCAAGACTTTTACAAAAATAATATTTTATGATAGTATATATTTGAGATCAGGATGTCAAGTTACAGTTGTATTCACCTGATAAGGTGGAAAGTAAGTTAGCCATCTTTCAATATGTGTAGCATACCATCCTGGTGCTAGGCATCTCTTTTGGAGAGCTTTAAGCTCAGATGGTGCTCGAGGTCCAGCTGTGATCACTTGATAGAAGCTGAATTTTAGAGCTGCAGGATCTTCATGTGATCGCTGATGCTGTAAAAGAAGTTACATTGCTGGAACTTTACAGACCACAAAAATTGGGCAAGTAAGACAAAACTGGTATGTCTGGCCTTACGGAAAAAAATTGCTTAATCTATCTTGTATTTTGAGCATGAACTAGAAAACTGTGTCTATAAAGTAAATTTGTACAGGCTGATTACATAAATTAATTGAGTAAATAGGCATTTTTGCATGCTTGTATTACCATTTTGAAAAGGTGGCTTCTGGCAGTTTAACCCCTGACAGATTTTCAGGTTTACACTGACAGATACCTCAGCCCATGGGTGATCATATGCGGTGCACTGACTGATGAACGAAAGCTGGTATTACGCAAACCCTTTACATACATATATCCTGAAAGGATATACAAGGAGGAGTTAAGGTGGAAACCTTCATTTGTACCTGCCTGTGTACTTCAAATCGCATACCTGATACCAGGAATATGCCCGATCGGATGGGTCAATGAGAATGGTGATGATCTTGGCCTTGGGGATGAGGGACGCAGCTCGTTTAGGAGCTTCCTCAGAATGGAAATAATTGGCACTTTTCTCAAAGAGGAAGTCAGTGGTGACATTAGAAGGAGTAGGGAAGAAATCCATGTACCTAGGACAATAACATCATTCTCAGAATTACTTTCAAGTCACACAAAGGTTGAAAAATCTGTTATTTCACATATTTTATTCTAGAATAATCTACTAAAATAATAAGCCTTATTGCCAAATAAAAGCAAACAGAAGTTTATATTGTATTTTTTATCATATTTTATTTGGTACTTGCTTTCTTCTCATTACATAAACATTGCAGTTAATTGAGTAATATGCTCAAACTTGCTTTCAAAAACTCTGCTACAAAGCTGCACAGCTATTGCATCTCACATGCAGACTGTATGTAAAAAAGCTGAAATTAGAGGATGACCAAACAAAACAGAATGAAAGGATGCTGCTGCCCTGTTAGTTTATTAAGTGTTTATATCTGCCTAATGCAAATATCTGAGAATGTGATACTGTTTCATTGAACAAACAACGGACTCTGCTTCCCAAAAATATTACAGCTGATTTGATGAAAGTGATGAAGCTACACCAATTTCTGCTCACAAATAAAATTATCAGAAACTAATGACTGAACCTGTGACCTCAGAATGTTTTACCAGAAATTGACAGCAAAGAAGGTGGATAGCTTTGAAAGAGGCAATAAACACTACAGGCAAATTTGCTCTAGATTGTGTATGCTGTCATTACACTGTTGTACTGAAGTCCTGGTAGTAGACTGAGTAAAAACAAAGCAATGAGGACTACAACCTTGTAAGGAAACACTTCATATTAAATATGGTACTACACCAAATTTTGGAAAAAAGTTGATTGATTCTTTAGATATCATGGCAAATTTGGAAACAAAGAGTAGAAGTTGATGTGGTGTCACTGAAAAATGGTAAAGAGATTGGACCAGGTGGGATATCAAGAGGTTACGAAGCTTAGGCTCAGCATTTCTGCTAAACACATACTGCAGAACTCTCGCTCAGTACCTCATTCTTGAGACAATTATTAAACTCGACAAAGGCAAAGTTGAGAAGGCTTTAGAGAAACTTGTCTAAGAAATTTGTAACACTACTTCCATGAAGAAATGCATGACTGGTCTATTTAGACTTCTCCACTTCAAGAACAGAAAGATCAGTTCTCATCTTCTCTCATCTCTACTGGGAGACTACAATGTACATCCATACCTCTTTCAAGATGGCAGTACTGAGGTTGCCAAGGTCTGAAAGAACCCTCTTCTGCGTCAGTAGTTAGCCTTGGTCTAAATGTAAGCTTGGACAATAACTAAGTCAGCATCAGCTCTGGGAAAAAGCTGTATCTCCACAACCATAGAAGAAATTGAGCTGACAGTTACAGAATCATAGAATGGTTTGGGTTGGAAAGGACCTTAAGATCATCTAGTTCCAACCCCTCTGCCATGGGCAGCGACAACTCACACTTGACCATGTCGCCCAAGGCTCTGTCCAACCTGGCCTTGAACACTGCAGGGATGGAGCATTTACCAGTTCTTTGGGCAGCCTGTGCCAGTAAAGAACTCACAGTAAAGAACTGCTTTCTTATATCTTACCTGAACTTCCCCTTTTTAAGTTTAAACCCCATGTTCTATCACTACAGTCTCTGATGAAGAGTCCATCTCCAGCATTCTTGTAGGCCCCCTTCAAATACTGGAAGGCTGCTATGAGGTCACCATGCAGCCTTCTCTTCTCCAGGCAGAATAGCCCCAACTTTCTCAGCCTCTCTTCATATGGGAGGTGCTCCAGTCCCTGATCATTCTTGTGGCCCTCCTCTGGACTTGTTACCTGTGAATACTCTTGCCTTGAAAAAGTCCCAGGCACTTAATGGACTAATGAGAAGATATCTTGTATCTAACTATCATTTGGTAAACTCATTTCATGCCAGCATTAAAATATACTATCAGACTGAATGTCTGAGAGATTTGTCTGGCAGCCAGAATACTAATCTAAGCATTAAGTAACTGTACCTTAATACAGTTCTGAGTATCCAAGACTTAACTGTTAGAAGCTGGCAGAGGTGAGCGGGACAGGTAGCCAAATGGGTGCTACAGAGTGCGAACCTGGACCATACAGGTTGACCACTGGGAGCTTTATGCACCAATGATGTGTTAAGATTAAGGTAATTTGGCACAAGTCTAGCAGCTAAATTGTATCTACATGTCAGGAAAGTGGATATGGCAGGAGGAATGAAAGAAGCAGCAAAGTGGTCTTCTAGCAACATGAAAACATGCATTTTGTGGAAGAATTGGCTCACTGTACTTAGGCTGTCTCCTTCAGTGTGGACCTGCTATGCGTCGCTTGCATGTCATCTTCACTGACTTTAAAGTCTCAACAGGAGGAAGTCAGCTTTCTGATTTGCAGTCATTTAGATGGCATCTCTCTATTGATAGTAACTGGCTGACTCACCACTCTTTGCAGTAAGAATCTGCTGCAACAATTATAACTCTGTAAAAACTAAGTGACTTAAAAAAATTGGATCTGATGTAGCTACACTAAGACCATATAACAGTGGTCACCCTCTTAATTTAACGGATGAATATAAAGCCAAAGGCAATAAAACTATCTTCCCTTAAACTGGGGGGGGGGGGGGGGGGGGGAGAAAGAAGACAAAACATCAGTAATCTTTTACTGGTGCTTCCCAACCATTACAGCATGCTACTGCTTTTCACCTTGTAGTGCTTTAGACCGCAGAGCTTTCTGAAAGCAAGAGAAATCAAGAATGACCTTTTGGGTGTAGCTATGTCTGGTGATACACTTACTAAACCTGCAGAGATACTGACATTCTCCTTATTACCTGATCCTTGAAAAACATTTTGAGAGGCTTTCTCTGTCCCTTTTTTACCTGATTTGAGGAAAAAAAAAGCGCCTCTCCCTGGCATTATCTGAAGAAATAAGATTTCGAACAGGAACATAATTTTGCCTACATATATCCAAGTAGCAACCATTACTCTTCCAAGTTCAATGGCACATGTAATGAGTAATATATATTACATGTTACTGTTCTGCATATATTAATAAATGGATATTTACAAGAAAGCCTGACAAAAATTACTGCATTTGTGATATTCAGTGATAAAATTGTTATTCACTTGCATTTATCATTTTAGAAGGACACTGATGGTCTTTTTTATCTCACTCTCTATGTAAACCATTACTAACAGTAACATCATTTCCATATTGTTCACAATATGTAAACTTTAGATTTATACTAATAACCCATCTTACCAATCAATCCCCCTGTGGTAGTTATTTCTATTAAAGAACTGTACCTCCTCAAAGGTTTTTGGGCTGGGGGAGTTACTAATGATGGAAGGATGCATGATCAGGAACAAATACAAGGCTGTGGTACCTGCAAACAGGATACAAATCCAAGATTAAAGAAAAAACAAATTAACACATACATTTTTTTGGAGAGGTTGTACTCCTAGATGGAGTACCAATTTTATTCTATTTCATTTCAGTGAGAGGATGCTGATTGATGTCACCTAAGAATCTGTGCTTTCTGTGCTTTTAAATTGAAGACATTTAAAGAACTGTAGGTAGTTAACACAGAAACTGGAGTGCCAATGCAGAAATCTGCTTTTCACATTTTTAATAACTGTTTTAAAAACAATTATTGCTTTTTATGAGACTGTCACAAAAATAATTTAAAAATTTTGCAGTCAGTAGCTACTGGGGATTGCAAATCAAACTGTCCATTGGAAAGTTCTTGACTTGAAAAAAATGCTATGAAATAACAAGTTTCTATAAACAAGACACTTGCGGGACAGACAAGAACTTTCAGTAAAGAATCTACAATTTGAATAATGGCGGTGCTTTTGTCCTTCTGCATCAACAAGATCTTGTCTATCTTGTTGATGTCTTTATCAGTGTTACTCATTTTGACATAAAGCCAAAAAAATCTGACAAACACCTGAACCCTGCATTTTCAATATATGTAATGCCTGTTATTGTAAATTACATTACTGTGCTGTATTTGAAAGATATCTGAAAACTAAAATATGCTGTTAAATGATCTAGATCTAAACACCGTAGTCTCAGCAAAAAGTGAATAATTGGTATAATTATTTGAACTTACACACAGTCTATCTTGTTGAAATACAATAAAATCTCACCAGTTTTCTGAGGTCCTACAACCAAGAATTTTGGTAATCGATCACAGGTTTTTTCTTTTGACCAGATATCTTTGTGCCGTTTGTCATCACAGGGATTCTAAAACGGAGAAGAACAACCAAGAATTTCACTGGTAATCAGATTTTTTACTAATGTACAAATACTTTTACCTGAAAATATTATTTTCCCTTATGACAGAAAACCATGCTATGTATTAAACTATTTTAGTGATTCAGAAATGTATCTGCAGTGTAACTGAGCCAGAAACTGTATCTCTGTCATGGGTTCAGCAGCAGCAGTCATTTTTCTCCTTCTTGGTAGCTGGTGCAGCACTGTGTTTTTGATTTTGGGCCTGGGAACAGCGCTGATAGCACCAGTGTTTCGGTTACTGCTTAGTGATGTTTTGGTCTGGCCAAGGACTTTCTGAGTTTCACGTTCTGCCAGGGAGGAGTGGAAGCCGGGAGGAAGCAGAGACAGGACACCTGACCCAAACTGACCAAAGAGATTATTCCATATCACAGCACGTCATGTCCAGGATGGAAAGCAGAGAGCAGAGACCCGGAAGGGGGGGGGGGTGCACTGCATGGTCGGGCTTGGTATTAGGTGGTGAGAATTGAATTCTTTCCTTGTATTTGCCTTGTCATTATTATTATTGGTGGTAGCAGTAGTGATTTGTGTTATACTTTAGTTACTAAACTGTTCTTATCTCAACCTGTGGGAGTTGCATTCTTTTCGATTCTCCTTCCCATCCCTCCGGGACTGGGGGGAAGAAAGAGGGGGAAGTGAGTGAGAGAAAGGGCTGCGTGAGTTGGAGAGGCTTAAACCACGACAATCCCTTAAGTGTTTGCTTGGGTTTTTTTAATGAGACAAGTAAGTTGAAGAAATGTAGTTTTCATTCTACATGTATATAGTTGTCCTGGCTATCCAACAGACCCTGGGACAAGATAATTTCTCCTGTGAAATGTCAGTATGTTCAGTGGAATTGTGACAAAGACAATCTGATCCCACATCTTAAGTTGTGGGAATAATTCAAAATCTATTGTTCAATTACATACAAGCTAGGAAGGCTTGAAATTGGCTTGAACAGTTATCTAGTTATTGGCTTGAACAGTTATCTAGTTATTGGCTTGAACAGTTATCTAGTTATTGGCTTGAACAGTTATCTAGTTATTGGCTTGAACAGTTATCTAGTTACTGATGTTTTCTTTTACATTACTGTAACAGCCACCATCCTATCCTATATGCTGTATGTTTTTAAAATGAAGGAATAAATGAATTATAATTTGTCTTTCCATTCACAAATATGCATTCTGATCCTCCAATTCAAATCAGTATGTAACACTTGGTGTTATGTAACATTACATAATTTACATTATTTACATAATGTTTATGTAAATTTACTTAATGGAATCTTGTTTTTTTTTTCATTTGCTGCTTCACAACTGAAGCACTTTAAATTTATTTTAGAAATCCTATTTGCTAACAGCTTTTGGTACTGTTGTTTGGCAGTACTGCACTAAGATGGAGTTTAAAAAAAAAAGTAACTGCGTTCAGATTCACGTGCATTATAGACAAAACCCACCACATTCAGTATGTAATAGTCACTGTTACTTACAAAATGCCTTTTCTAAGTAATACTAAGTTTTCAACTCACCTGGCTACAGGCCGATTTCCATTTTTAAAATTAATTCTGTCTTAACATTATGCAAAATTCTTGACTTTTTTCCTCCTAGTTCAATGTTTTATTCAATAACAGCAGAATTTCAAGATGCATATGTAAGTCCAAATTTGCAGTCTCACACTCAGATATTCTAAATTGGTAATGCAGTATCCAGCACTAGAAAACATTTGAGTAAGCAAGCTTAAATACATTTTTATGTTTGATTTAGTAAAGTTTGCTCCTTAGAATATTTCTACCAAATACCCTCAACAGGATGATATTTGGCATGCATACATATTGTCACTGTAAGGACACATGTGCCTACAGCACTTGGACATTTCACTGAATTGGTTGAACTGTCACTGAGCATATGCAAAAAGAACACAACAGGGTTCACCACTTGCTGCAGTAATTTCCTTTTAGGGCCTATGCTCTTAGTGCTGGATGATGGACTGAAAATGTGTCAACTGCATGGTCAGTGCAGGCTTCAGCTTTAGTGGGTCTTCATATTCCTGATATTTTCAACTTACTTCTGAGTGCAGGATAATCAAGCAGCAGAGTTGATAACACCAATGTATTATATGCTGGTAAATTTGTTTGGGCAGTTCTCAGCCTTTTGTGAATACCTTTCCTATTTATCTAATCTATTTTTACTTGGCTAGTCAGTTTTAACATTAAGGTAGCCATGGTCTTAATGCTCTTCTCTCTTTTTGGATGCCCTCTTCTCCTCACACCCTTGGAGAAAAGTTTATTTCTTTAATGGCCAATTGCTACAGTATGCATATACATTTCTCTGTCAAATACTTCACGCCTGTTAGCTCCAAAAGGAGAAGAGAAATAACACAATATGTCTTTCCTGCATCTCCTGCATTTTGAAAAGTGAGTAACAAATAAAATGAAAGGCAGTTTGAATTACACAGCTTAATACACATTAATTTTGCAACCTTTTATGGAGATTTAAGTGATGGGAAACAATCAAGTACACTGAAGCATCAGTGAGCTGCTTTATGGAACCAACTAGCAAATCTAAAAATATTAATACTTTATCCTACAAGAAACAGAAGCAAAGAACTTCACAAAACCCACCATCAAGACAATTTTTTTTCCGATCTCATCATCATCAAACCTGCCTACCTGCCAGAGAGGGTCCTTCTGCTCAGGGAACAGTTCGAAATACTTGTGAGCCAGCTGAACCGGAGGAAGAGTTTGCAGTTTCAGGTTTGTCCAGGTATGAACAAAATTGGCCAGGTTCACAAAGGTGTATAATCCCAGGCGGTCGTTTCCGTAATTGGACAAATGTGTCATGAAGATGCTAATCTTTAGAAACAAAATAAAGAGAGCAGACAACGATTCTTTGTATCACTAGATGGCAGTGTAACCACAGATAACATCAATCTAAATTGCCTTTTGCTCTTAGCGCTGCGAGACTTTGATCACATTCACATAGATCTTCCTGTCCTTGCTCTTTGTTGAATTACATCCTCCTTCTCAAGCCAAGTCCATGCAATCAACGAAGAAAACTGGGGGATAGGTACTATGAGCTCTGTGTGAACTAGGATATACAATCCTACCCTGCAGTTGTACCGTATTTACATAATGTTTATGTAAATTTACTTAACCGAGAATTCAACAAAAACAATACACACAGGATTACTGCAAGTGGAATATAAATGTGTTATTAAAAATGTGAATTTCGGTTTTGTGGAAGAGTAAAGAGTCAGAGACCAAGAGGACAGCTGACCTCTATTGCTGTAACTTAAATCTCATTGCTACAAAGTTTCACAGGACAAGTAGCGCATCTCTTCCACAAAACTATTCCACAAGCATTGGGCATAGAGTCATATATCATATGCAGAAACAAATAAAATCTGAAACCTGAGTACTTTCAATTAATAATGCACAAAATAAAGGGTTATCAGTTGTAAGGCTTCTTATATCTGCTCTTTTCACACCTTACTGTGAAAGTGCTACTGGAATAAAACCTCCCCCGTACATCCTTTGCTCCAACTGCACTCTCATGCTCCTAACAAAAGCAATACCTGCTGTGAAGGTTTCTCACAGGAAGGGCATGTTTGGCTACACCTAATCATGCCAATGAGTGGAGCAGGAACACAGAGACTGCAAGGATGGTCTCTCAGGGACTGAGGAAGGGCTGAAGACTGACACCTCTGTTTTGCAAAGTGATCCATTTTCAGAGTAGTACCTCACTGATGAAAGTCTGTTCTTACACAAAAATCTGCAAATGCTTGTCTTTAGCGGTGATTTTTTTTTAATAGAACTCTCCAAGATAAATTTTCTAGACTAATTTTCATTAAACCATTAGAAATGTGACTCTTTTATAAGTAAATCTGCTAATGCCATGAATGGGCAATTTCTGTTTAAAGTAAAACTTGATGTAAGCCACTTTAAAAAGAAAAAGGCTTATCATGACCATAATTGTGAAATTTGTTCAAGAACTGAAGTTAATCTTTTGTAAAGGAATTCCAGCCTTCAATTTCAAAAAGGAAAAAGAAAATTATTAGAAAATGGAATCTACAGCTGTATTATTTTGTTTCAGAATACTTAAAACACTGGCTTCCTCTGATAGTAAATGTTCAAAGCTACCACACTTCTATTTTTGAACACCTAACTCTACCGCTACAGAATACTGAATGGGAATTCACATTCTGTGAATGGACACAGAAAATGTGTTTTATTAATAGTGTCATTTGGTGACTCCTCTTGGTGCAAAAAATAAGCTGAGGGCTTCAGTTTGTCCAACTCAAGTAAAATTGGAAGATATACACTGCTAAATTATTAGGATACTATTGTTCTTTTCAAATAGGACTGAGTCAAAAATAACCCAAACCCTCCCTGTTAAGTAACCAATAATAAACATTTTGCTAAATGTATATAACCCATTTCAAGTTTCCTTTTTCATTTCAGCTTTCAAAGCAGTAACAGACCAGCTGTAGATCTACATTGTTCTCAATGAATATACAATTGGAGGGTTTCCACAAAAAAGGTTGTTTTCTTGATAGCCTCTTTCTTTCCTTCACATGGGCTGACCTCTGACATTCAAAATGCCAGTTCATATCCTGGCAACTCTTTACCTGCCAACATTTACAGCACTGCTATGGGAAGAAAAAGCAAAAGAACTTGGAAAGATTTCTAGTGTGGGGAACATATGCACTATTTTTTCCCTGAGGAAAATATGACCATAATTTTAAGAATGTTGGAGTGGAGACTGAAAAATTGATTGGATATAGTATCATGAATAATTTCCAGCATATGAAACTGTGTCAATGAAGGGGGAAAATATATCATAAACCTTAATTCCCATTTTAAAGTTGTTGTTGGTTTGTTTGTTTGGTTTTTTAATGTCAAATTGTTAATTATTTACCAAATGCTGGTAAATCTTGTAAAGAAGTCCATACTTAGCCTAACTATATGGCATCAAAAATATTACAGATCAGCTGAAACTATCTTCCAGAAAAATCTGAACAAAAGGTTCCTCCCCCCTGTTGATACTGTAGAAATTCCTAGTAAAATCACTATCAGCACCTGTGTAAAATTAGTCAACTATAATCCTGTGCCTTACAGAACAATGAAATATTACTGATCCAGGGCCCAATTCACCTGACCTTACCTGAGAATTACTAACTTTTGCTTTCAGCTGCAAAACGTCTTCACAGGCTAAGCTAGCAGCCTGTGCAACTAACAGGAGCTTGATGCTGCAACGGTCTCATTCCCATTACTCTGAGAAGTATCGTGAACCACTCTGCACACCAGGGATCCCTGTGAGTGGTGGCTTAGAGTACACGAGGCCAACCTGCCAGCCACCCTCTCATACTCTAGGGGAATTCCTGTGAGTTTGTCGACAACAGCTATGCAGCCATGGCACTGGCAGAGAGACGAATAAGCTGATCCTCTGGTTTCCCTGGCTACAAAGAGAAAATGATATCCAAGTGCCATTTTGAGGGACTTCACCTTAGCGCTGGCCCAGTGTTGCTACCCACTTCCCTGCTTTCCCACCAAGCTTGCAAAAGGATGGAAATTCATATCATTACCCCTCCATTTGCAGGTGGGCAGTTTCACATCAAGACAAAACATAATTACTACTTTTTGTCTTGTGTACTGAGTTATGATGCTTTGTTTTACTCAATCATATCACATTCTGTTTCTTTCAAACAAGTTCTAACTAGTGAGAATGATTACTCTTTCTGTGTCAACTAACAGCACGCTCTGCTATTAAATATTCTATTAAAACCACTCTTGATGAGATATAAAAATAATGCTTTGTGGGCATTTCAGAAGACCAGATCTAGTAAATAACAGTATTTTTCAATAATCTTGCACCTCTGTGAAATGCTGTAAAATACAAATAGAGCTTCATACATTTCTTCATTGCTTCTTCAAAAGGAAAGCAGCTGTGAATGGATTTATATTTACTCTAACAAGCATTTTCGCCTCCCTTTCAGTTAAAAAGAGCTTGTTTGACTTCATTATTTCCAGCCCTCTTCTGAAATAATTTCCTTCAGGGCATCTCAGCATTTCCTTTATCTCAGTGAGAAAAGGATCACCCTTTTTAGTGGCTCCTCATAAACAAACTATCATCTTGGTTGCACTTCAATGCACATTCTCCACAGGATTTAGTATCTTTCATGCTGGGACTGAAAAGAATGCATGTAACTTTTAAAATGATGGTTTGGGACTAAATCTGGCCTCCGGGCAGCAGCTCCTTTCTTGCTCCCACACATTTTCAGATCAGAAGAGCAAAAGCGCTTTCCTGTACTCTGCCTTCTCCTGGAGTTTTATAGGCAGCTGTATGACCTACTCCTTTCAGCTTCCCTTTAGCATTTCCTTCCCCAGAATGAAAGGGCAGAAGGCTATTTCTGTTTGCTCTCTTTCCCAAACCCTGATTTTTTTTTTTTTTTTTGAGGTTCTGACTAGTACTGCAGAGGTGTAGGGAAATGAGTACAAGCACTCAGGAGAAACAGCCTTTATCTTTCTGAATGCTCATTCTATGCTGCATATCTCCTTACAACAACCTTTCTCAATTAAAGGTATTAGCTTCTAGGTCAAGAAATTAGAGTTAGACCAACACTGAGTCACTGCTATTTAATCATGTGTATCAAGAAAAGATGAACCAGCATGATCTAACTTACATATCAGGTACAGAGAAAACAATAGATGACTGACAAACAACTTACACAAAAATTAAAAAATGCAACAAGCTGCCCAGCTTCTAATGAGGGATGTCATTTTTATAGGCTGGATATATTAAAATATATTGACCACTACAAAATCAAAACTATTATGATGCTGCACCTATTAAAATTATACAGTAAGGACACTACTAAGCATCTACAGTCTTGATAACTTGTTGTAGGTGTCCTGTCAAAAACAGCCTGCCTCCCAAAGTAATGACATTATCCTTAATTCCCAAGCGTGAGAAGACCCTCTTACCAGGTTTGTTCAAGGTTTGCGTTTCTGGTTTCTTCCCCCTCAAGTCAAGTGGTCTCTATTTTTTGGAAAGATTGGGATGAAAGAAACCATTCAAGGATAGTGGTAAATACTTCCCCCTCCCCCCCATTCTTCTTATCAAATTCCCTGTGATGGTCTAGAAGGTCGAATTATGAAGCTTCTCTATGTTGGGACAAGAGTAATTTATGGTAAGCAAGACTAACTGCTCTGATGGAAAATAACAGAGTTGATATCTTTGTGCTGGGCAACCTGCAAGTATTCCCACTCCCTTCTTGATGTCCTGATAAGCAAAATGTACCTTGCTCCATATTTAAATTCCATTTTACAGAAACATTTTGCAGTTGAACAAATTGCACTTATACCCCACTATTATTATTCTTCATACTCCTTTACTGTTTATGCCTCCTGAATGGCGTACTGCATCAGGAGGACTTTCTGATTTGGTTTCAGTTACAGTAATAATGCAGGAAAGAAGTGGTGATGTCTACAGAAGAGTGAAACAAATTAAGCACAAAAGCCTTTAGAACAGTGACAAGCCTGTAGAACAGTAGTCCACTAAGGTCTCCAAACTTTTTTGAGGGAACACACTTATCTGTAAGAATTTTCTGAGCGTGCTTGCCGAAGGTATGTATATTTATTTGTAAGTTATATACTTGTAACACGGAAGCTCCAATATGTAGTATTTTCCCACTTTGGAGACTGCATTAAGCTGTCAGGTTCGGAGTTTGGATTGTGACCTGAGAGCAGAGAGGACTTCCTTTTCAGAAGGCAGCTCTGCCTTCTTTGGCAAGCATCAGGAAAGGCAAGGGAGGACTGAGACGTGCAATGACACTGATGCTGTTAAACAGATTTAGTATCATTTTGGCATTTTAAATATGGAACTAGCAAAGTTGGTATAAGAAAAAAATAGTAATAAACACTTCTTATGTACTGGGCACAATTTTTTTTTAACTACATATTGAATCTGTTGCAGGCAACTGAAATCAAATAAATTTATATTATTAAATCAGTCTTCAAGGTGCTTTTGTCATGAGCACTGTGTCACCCTGCAATCTGTGCAACATTAAAAAGCAATATTGAGGTCCCCCAACGCAACGAAGTTAAGCACAACACTTTAAAATGAAGTTAAATTATGACTAACAAATAATTAGGATGATCTCTGCTAGGCACTAGAACCAGATGCATTACCAATGTAGTATATTGCTGATATTTTAGCTACTGAACGAGTGTTTACAGGCCACAAGAGTACATCTAATTCTCAGAATGCCTACATTCCAATTAATTTGGCATTGTGTACACTCTGCAGTTCTGATATTGTCTCTGTGTTACTCTGAACAGTTTTGTTTCAGGTATACAGAGACTCAATAACAGCTGGTTTTGCTCCATTACACTAACAAAGTGATAGAATAATGAATCAGATTGCAGTCTAGCTCTATCTACAGTTGAAAGTCTATGTATAGTTGAAAGATATTCCTTTTAGACCTGTATGTTTCCAGAAAAGCTGTGTTCAATTCCACCAGTGTGATTCCAGCTTGCAACCCCAGCTTGCAACTCCCCAGGCTGTCCTGCTGGCTTCACAGCTGACATGGATCTGCCCATTTGCAAAGACAGCAAGCCAACTAGATGAATTCGATTTACATAGCAGTGTTTCCACTATAAATATAATTCCACTATATATATATATAGCCAGGGAAGACGTAGAAGAAGAAATAAAATTGCCTATTCAGTGTAGTTCTGAATTATTAATCTGACAGGAAACACGAGTTCATTTGCAGCTGTTGCAAAAACTTTCTTGCCTTTCTCTGTAAATTATGAATTACCCATTTTGGCAGTACTGCCCAAGAGATCTGCTTCACTAACAGCTGTAATTCACTTGTACAAGGCTTTCCAGGGGAGAATAATCATCATGGTATCTTAGGTAAAGTTTTCTTATTGCCCAGAGTTCCAATGCATTTATTGTACACTGTTACAAGGAATCACCGCTAATGAGACAGGTAATCCGGTCTGTTCCACAGCCTTTCCCTGCTGCCTGCTTATTTAGGATTTTTTTTAATTTTGTCAATTCCACCCACAAAATAGCAGACTCTGAGTGATTTCTGTAGAACAGCTATGAAAGCAAGGAGTATTTGTATTTTGCAGTCAACAAAAATGCTAGGTAAAACAGAATTCCTCTCCTGCCCCAATTCACAGTAACTCCCTAAACTACTGCTGGAATTCTCAAGAGTTCCCAAAATGGGCATGAGTGGGCAAAGATCAGATGACAGGGGGCTGGAGCACCTCCCGTATGAAGACAGGCTGAGAAAGTTGGGGCTGTTCAGCCTGGAGAAGAGAACCTGCATGGAGAACTCAGAGCAGCCTTCCAGTATCTGAAGAAGGCCTACAAGAATGCCAGAGAGGAACTCTTCATCAGGGACTGTAGCAATAGGACAAGGGGCAATGGGTTTAAACTTAAATAGGGGAAGTTCAGGTTAGATATATGGAAGAAGTTCTTTACTGTGAGGGTGGTGAGGCACTGGAACAGGTTGCTCCACCCCTGGCAGTGTGCAAGGCCAGGTTGGACAGAGCCTTGGGCAACATGGTCTAGTGGAAGGTGTCCCTGCCCATGGCAGTGGGGTTGGAACTAGATGATCTTAGAGTCCTTTCCAACCCTAACTATGCTATAATTCTATGAAACTATTGCCTTTCTCACTCACCCATGAGGTGGACCGAGCCTGCTGATTTGAACTAGCACTGACTATTCATCTTGTTCTGGGTCACATAAAGATACAGTTAAGTCTTGCTGATGCTCACATAAACCCTCTAATTTTTAGTGCTAAAGGAGGTAATTGCCCCCCATTGCCACAAATCAATTAGCTTAATAGCAGCTCTACTCACTGTAATTTGGGAGAGGTAAAAATTAGAGGAAAATACTACTTAGGACTAAATGCATACAAAGATTACAATTATTTAAAGATCAGTCAGACACAGGGCCTAAAATGGTAACATTCTTCCCTCTTGATCAGTACTGCTGTAATCATACGGAGAACACACAACTGGCTACACATTAGTTTCATTGTTGGGCTGTCAACCATTTGAAGGCTTTCACCGAACTCCTCTTCACAGGGCATTTTCCCTTTTCTTTAGATCTGTAGACACAAAGTACTTTGTAAGGAAGTGAGTGAAATGCAATTACTGTATTCTGTTCTGTTTGGTTTTCTTTGGGGCAGAAAAAGTATAGAATGTTTTCATGAACTGTTGCTTTCCTTTATACATTGACCTTGCAAGATAGCAAAGCTCGCGATCTGTATCTTCAATAGTTCAAAGCATATTTTTGGACTGGGTTATGTGTGCCTTCTACAAAGTTAAACTGAGACACCTTAACTGATGCTACTGGAAAAGAAGCAACACATAATATTGTTTTACACCACATCTCTCAAATTGCAGTCTTATATGAAGAAAAATTTGGTATACTGGATTACCTGGATTTTAAAATCAAAATATACCTTCAATATCATCATTTGAAAACTAAATCACATGGATTAACAAATTGGAATAAACTTTAGGAATAAAAATTTAAAGAACTAGTAGAAAGCAGATGAGAGATATTCCATTTCATATTGTTAATCTGCTTCACTAATTTTATTATTGAAACTTTACACTTAGAAAAATAGCTAGTTTTTGACACTAAAAGAAAATAAAACTAGTAGACCTGTCCTGTGTTTGGCCTGTTTATCTAGTGCAGCATGCTGCATACAGAAGCAGATGCCATTAGAGCTATGTAAGAGAATAGTATAGGATACTCTACTGCTGGGAGAGGTGTGAAAAAAATCCCCTATGAAAGTCTTCCCTGCTTTCAAGGGTTAAATAAAACATAAGTTTATATGGAATCTATGTCTTATCAACTACCACAGGCAAGAAAATCCAACCAAATTTAATTCTGTATTTCAAATTTTCATAAGTTCTTGGTGTCAAAAACATTACCTTGAAAGAAGATCTTGATATAATTCTCATTAAAATGCTCATCCTCATTTAACTGGCTATCCTCTGGTTTTCTGTTTTGAGACAGCTAACCAGAATTTACTGTCTAGGTTCTTCATGCAACTTCAAAGCTGTTTCCATTTTTCATCTCTTTTCAAATATAATCAATCTCGATCATTTTGATTTCTTTTCAAATTGAAGTCTTTCCAAGTCTTTCATAGTCCTCTTCAGTCAACTGCTTTCAGTTTTGCATATAAGATTGAGTCTATGAAGCATTCTAGATGAAGTTGTACCATGGATTTCCACAACTTTATTATGCAACTCCCTGCATTATTTTCAACTCTATTCCTTCCACAGCATGTCAATGCCTTAAAGAATAAGGGACATCAATATACCTATGTATTATCCATTTTGGGAAAACTAAATATCTAGGTACTTACAGTTGAGAATATTACTTAGCTGACATTGTAATCATTCCTAGGTAATGTTTCTTCTTCTTTTTCATCAATGAAAAATAATGTTTAGGAATTGCCTCATAACATAGTTTTTGCATCCTCTGAAAAGCTGTGTGTTTCGCATTAAGATAGCCCAGCTATTTTAATGAAAACACAGAAAAGCTTATCAAATCCAAAGTGCTACTTCATAATTAAATTCCTAAAGCTATTTCAGTTTTCATTTTAAGGCATAAATCTTTGCCCAATCCGGACTTTCACATAATGGTATAAATATGTATGCAATACTTAAAAAAACCCCTACAAAGATGCAAACCCTACTCTTGAAATTGGTTACATACCAGGCTGATGCTTAGAACTTTAGAACCTGTTTATAAGCAGATATTAAAACCAGATACATCATCTTTTCAAAGACATTCCTTAAAAGGATTACAACAATTTGTCTTGGGAAATATTTGCCTCATATTCATTTACAGTTGTTTTTAGAAAACAGTGCATTTAACTTCTATTATTTTAGCCTGTATTGTTTTTGGGATATAACAGTTCTCAGAATTAGGTGATCATACAATTTACACTGCAATGCACAAATCAAAGACCTGATTGTAATATATAAAAATACATTACTGCACTCACATTCAAAGATGTTAGGCAGGCATGATCAAACTTATTATTTTTCACTGCTTGTCTTGTCTTTCCCTCCCCCACCCAATTCTTTTAATTTGAAAGGCTTATGCCTTGACCAACCGTATTAAATTTTGCTTTTTCCCTACTGTTGTAAAATGGTAAAATAGTTTTTGGCTAAGTTGTGGCTGTGTTTCAATATGGAATACAGTTTGCACTGACTCAAAATGTTACTCTATGTCTTCCTCTAAAGTAACATTTGTTAAGCTGTTAGTTAAAATCCATATATTGCCAAAACTGTTATGGTACCAATACCCTCCATTCAAGGAATTTTCCAGGTCTCCCCTCTGTTAATATTCTGTGCCTGAATTGGTATCTATTAGTGAAGTTCAGACTGGGACTACTGACATCCTCTAGAAGGGAGACAACTTGTGCTGAGGAAGGGAAGTTTTATTTCCTAATTTTGCTATGTGAACATGAAAAAGGCAAACAAATCACAGTAACTGCTCTCAAAGAACAAAAACTATAGTCTGAAAGAAGCTGATGCTGGAAAATTAGACCTGCACATAAAATGCTGAAGTAGCTGACAGAAGCTTTTTCTCCTTTGGACTTCCATTAAATGATGAAAGACTAAAAAAGGGCACAAAAATATTTAAGATATTATTCCAAAGGATTTCAGTGGAAATATTTTTTGTTGCCTTTGGAATTCCTGGTGATTTGGAATCCTAGTGATTACATTTGTATAAAATGGGTAAATTTATTTATATGTTTCATTTGGACTTCAGATGAAAACATCCCCTAAAAGCCTGCCTTAAAGGACCTTTTTGATGCCACGGACCTAATCCCGTGCCATTTTTGAGTACTCTATTGTTCTCTTCTATCAGTAATTCTGTAGTTTCATAGCTTCATTTGTTTTTTATTCTTCTCTTAAAGACAAATAAAAGGTTAATTAGATATATTAACTGTGGGGTCCATTTACTTACATCATTTTTTGAAGCTATTATGAATCAGCACTTGAAATTCTCAAAACAGAATTAAGCATATGCACTCCTTGCTTGCAACTTTCTCAAATGAGTGTTCCCAACATTTCTGAATATAAATTTTTCAGAAGAGGAAAATGGACTTCACCTGAGGTGCTCATCTCATAGTAATGTCAGTCCTTAACACTTGAATTCTTATCTCAGGGTTCTTATTTTATTCAAAAGTAGAGAGCAACATGAAAGGCTGCTGCTACTACTGCATTACTGACAAAAAAGCCAAGAAAAGTAGAAATCATCCTTGTATAACTGACAATATATATAAAATTAGACCTTAAGTTAATTAACTGAAAAAGCAGAAGAACTCACTGCAACAAATCATTACTATTTGGGAGACCCAGCAGATTAGCCTTGAAGCATTCAGTAATTTCTCCTTTAATTATTTTTTTAAAACATTTCAAAAATTACACTGTACTTACTGGATTGAGAACCACTGTGAAGAACAACTCTCCTCCTTGGATACTTTTGTCTAGCTCCTTTGGGCCTCCAGGATACTCTTTATAGAAAATTGTGTGGGTGAATAAGCCACAGGTTTGCCTAGGAAGCACCTGAATTTATGGGGTGAGGGGGAGGGTGAGGACAGAGGGGTGGGGAGTCAAGGTGAAGTCATAAACCAAAAATATTTATATTTTTAATGAGATAATAAATGCCATATAAGTAACACATAACTGAAATTGTTCCTTTGCGATAACTGTTAGGTAGATTTATCATCACAGCTTTGCCAGAAGTTGATCGTGATCCAGTTGAATATACTGGCAGATCAATAAATAGCACCTACTGAAAGAAACAACATTTTTATTATCATAAAAATCAGTGAAAAAATCAGTGAAATCATAATGTCCAAAAATTCATCAATCACATTTTTTTGAAACTGGAGATTGATCTCAATTAGTAAGTTGCAATTCAGCAATCTCCTAAAGCTATTTTGTCTGTAAAATCTGATCCTAAAACCAAGTATTTGAAGTCTGGTCATCAAAGATTTCTAAAATATTAAAATAATTTGAAACATAATCCAAACTATAATCAGTCTATATTGTATTGGTGTTTTGTTGTTGGGGTTTGGTAGGGTCTTTTTTGGTTTGATTTTGGTGTGGCTTTTTTTTTGGCTTTGGCATCATCATCAATAATAATTCTGCAGTGATACACGATGGATTTTGCGGGTAATGCTCACATAATAAATGCGCTTCTCATTCAGCTGTGCTAAGTTTTGTATGGCCAGTTGCCATATGAAGTAGCATAAACTACAATATTTTTAAAAGCATGTAAAGAACAAGTCTTTTCAATAGTAAGAGCTGATAAATGCAGTTACATTTTCCAGCAGAACTTAAAAATATTTTCTATCAACTTCAGAAAACAATTTGCTATAGACTATTTCAATAATGTCTATTTTTCATGGAAAATCAACAGCTGAGTATTGCTGTTCATGTAAAATTATCAAACTGGGACTGATCTCAAACATTTTAGCACAATTTAAGGCATTCGTTACAGTATAGCTTAATTTTTTGAAGTATAAAAATCCCTTACTTGACATAGACTGTGGTTTTGTAGATACTCTTTATTTCTTGTAGTTTAATTTCTCAACATCTTTTTTGTGATGTACAGTATACTGTGACCATAGATCATGAATTCTGTGTTGTCAGAAAATTGATGGAATTTGTACGTTTGCTATAAACTTGCAAATACTTTAAAACCCTTGGATTTCACTGATGAAGTATGAGAACAATTCTTCACAGAGGCAGAGAATGAAGCTGTACTGAATGTGAAATGCTCTGGGAAATCTTACACAACAATTTAACTGAATTTATACTGAATATATTCGTCACTATATGCCTGAAGATGTAAAATATTAATGCAGTTGCCCTGGAGAACTGGAAGCTTCAGACTCCCAAACCAGGTGGTTTTATATGGCTCTGCTTAGAAATAGATTTTTTGCCCTGGTGTTCTTGTGTTAAATCTCATTATGAGTCTTCAAACCACATGTTTTTACAAAAATTTATGAAAGATATTTTGGGGCATTCTGAGTCCATCAGTTGTCTTCAAATGCTTCATACCTCTAAGCATATCCACAAACCCACTGTTTTACATGCAGCTATTGCTGTAGCTCAAATCTATATGGTGTCAGTTTTTTTCCTGGCTGTCTGGAGGTCATGTTCGTTTGCTTCATCCAAAAATTGGATATTATCATTTTGCTTAGAAAAGAGGGAGGACAAGACCACAATTCTGTGATAAGCCAAGTGGCAATCTTGCGCTAAGATACTTGACACTCCAAAACTGCTTGGTGCAGGCAGAGGTGTAACACAGTACATACATTAGGATCTTTTCCATTCACCGCTCTCTCGCAGACTCCAAAAGAAAGTTACTCAAGAACATAGCATCCAGTATTTTGGAAAGTTGTTTTGAAACACTTCTCAGACAAGAATGACAATATGTGAATCAGCCTATGCCCCGGTGACCAGATGGTATTGGCATAACACCTTCCACAGTTGTGCACAACTCCTTTCGGCAAATGTTGCTGTCAATGAACAACGCTCTGTACAAATACAGAAGAACTGTGTGACTTGAATTGTGGCTACCTCAGCAAAGCAGTTTCATAGCCTGGAGGGGGGTGTGGTGCATGTGTGCCTGCTTTCCTTCAGCCTTCTCAGTGTTTGCCCTGCATCCAGACTGAATGCCTGGGTACAAAGGCTAGCTGTGAGGTTAAGCCACACTGCAAAGCACAGTTCATATTTCTGCATGGCAGGAAGCAAAACAAGGGCAACCGTGCAATGTTCAATGCAAGAAAAAAATAGTTTTGCACCAAAATCAAGATTCTCAGATGGCACAAACTTGCAAAACTCTTCTGCAGTTAATGGCACCATGCAAATTTAAAACCTGCTAGAAATCTAACCCATAGTATTTTGTTAAAAGATGGAAAGTTGACCTTTTCCTCAAATGCCTGAATATGTATTAACAGTAGGACTAGAACAGTTAGCAGCCTGTTAACTGTTAACAGTGGGATGCCTGGAGGCCACCTCATCAGCAGTAACATCAGCAGCAACAGACTGATTTTAATCAACAAGATACTGTCAAATATATATTGCTACTTATGCATAGCAGTATGTGCTTCTTATGACGTGAACTTTCAGGATACCGTGCTTGTCCACTTAGAAACAAGTTCTTCATAAAATGGTACAGTGCTGATAATATGAACATAATAAATACAACTCACCATGATATTTTTGTGGATGAAGCCTCGCCTATACCGTGCAGGCTTCAGGTGTGGGTATTCTTCTGTGCTGGTAACTCTGATATTCCAGACCTTTTTCCAGGCATCATAGAGTTGAACATGTACTGGGTAGACTCCAGAGTGGTGTGGAGCCACTGCGTAGCCCAAATCAGTTGGAATACCATGTTCCTAAAACATAGCAGAACAATCACTGATTTAAAAAAATTTAAGGAACTTCATGTTATGGCATTTCTTGAATCCTTTGTGAGAGAGCAAGGTCTGAAATGCAAATAACGGTGATATCAAAATACGCTGATATGTAACAGAGATGGAAGGTAGCATGGTAAGATGAAACACAGGATTTTAATACAAAAGCCTTTTTAACAAATATTTTTGAATATGTAGGGAAAAGTGATATAGCTGCATTTTATGTTGATTTCCTCAATCTATATTAAACAGAAAGCAGCACTCCTTCACGTTCTTGCAAGGAATTTACTCACAAACTAAGAAGAATTCAGAGAGAAAATTACTGGCACGTATTCAACACAACAGGTGGCATTTGGCAGTTACACTTACAGAAGTGTGATTTCCATTACACAATTACTTGGATTGTTGGCTTTATTTCCTAGAAAGTCACTTCATTTCCTCTCTAGTCCACTCAAAACATAAAACCATATTCAAAACCAGCTTACCCATGTTAGTATCATTTTAAAAAAGGAAAAACGATAACCACTTGTAAAATTCTAAGGATAATAGGCAGGTGCTGTAGACTGGCAACCCCTTTTGTAGTACACTATCTATTTTTCAAACTCCTGCATCTATCTTATTTAGATACTGATCTTGCTAGTATTACATTTTCTTGACATTTCGTATATTTTCTTTCCAGTTTCTGGTTTCCAACATACTCTAATGAATTTTGACACCTTTTCTCCTTTCTTTCAGGTTGCTTTTCAAAAGAACAGTATACAGCAGATATTTCTTCGATAATCCGATTTGCAGAATACATTGTCCATACGATGTTGTGTTGCAATGATTTAGGAAAACTGCCTTTGTACAATCTCTGAATTCTGTTTAAGAGTTTTTTATATTGATTGTATTTGTATGGTCTTCTTCACAATATTTTCTAATCATACTTTCTTTGTGCATAAACGTAAGAGTTGGTTGATACTCGTCTCTATTCCTTTGTATAAACTAGCTACAAAGGAATATGAAAAACTCTAATAAGTCTTATCTCAAAGAAAAATGTGTGTGTGACCTTTAGTAAAATCATCTTTCTTCACCTTTTTTGGAGAAGGACTACTGCAGCAAACCTAATGCATAGGCCTTAAAAAGCTTAGATAGTCAGGATTCAATATCAGACATATCTGTTATACTTTAAATATGACAACTTTACTAACAGCTCAAAACAAAACAAACTCACAAAGCAGCATTTGCTTCTGCTCTGGAGTAACACAGGAAGCTAGACTTTAAAGATGTGAAACCTGCAAGGGAAGAAGACTACTTTTTCCTCATTAAAATGCTACTTGGAACCTACTGTAATGGTGTGTCCAACAGAGAGATATGGTTTAATCACAGTTGAGAACACTAACTTTTCCGTATTTAAAAAAATGGTGAAATTCTTAATTCCCTTTAGCAATTTATAGCACACATAATGGGGCATAAGATTTTACCACCCTGATGCTGGTGCAGCTTTTGAAACTCTCGTAAGGCTGTACTGTTCCTGCGTAAGATCTCAACAGCCATCAGTGACCCAGCTGCACTCATGGAGCGCATCATCTGCTGATTTACTGCTGGGGCACACTATGTGTAATCTGTCAAAGTAGGAAAGAGTAAGATCTGGCCTATTGGTATTACTGCATGTGGAGATAAAGAATGGATGTGCCATCAATTACACAGCTTTATACTACTTTATTCCATCAGAGGTTGTCTCAATTCTTTCTTTTATCTTCTCTACTTCCCTTTAGCATGCATAAAAGTTAGAAAGAAAAATCTTTACAGAACATGTAAGAAATTGTGTTTTCTAACATCCCATTTAATCTTCTTCATTTTGCTAGAAACAAATCTGGTTTTTAAGGGGTATTCCCTCACATTTTACAATATGCAGTAATAAATATGCAATTAAAACCTTCCATTCTAATTATGAGCCTATCATCTTGAATGTATTAGTGTCTCCGTTACTCCTTAGTGACTGCTATTCCCAAGTTAAGCATTTCGTACACATTGTCTGATAATGCATGAGGCATGCACAATTTTAGCCTCTTTCAAAAAAGCATGATACTTATCTTTGTTATTAATTTAAATGCTTTAAGCAAATGAAACATAGTGAGTAGCTTCATGTCTATATGTTTATACATAGCTTCAGGCATGACAAGCATTTAATGTATCTGTAAGTATTAAGAACACTGAAAGTGGTGAAGAAAAAAGAAATTTATGACATTACTTAAACCAGGGCTGAATATGAATTATCCTAATAATATACCTTAATGCTTATATACTGTAGACTAATCCCAGAAGATGTCTTAGGTCACACTAGAACTACAAGAAATAACCGAATTTCCAGTGGAGCTTGCAACAGTACACAGAATCATAGACAAAAGGGAATTTTGGACACAGAATTTTTAATTTTTAATTTTTAATAACTTCTACTGAAATACTTTCTTTAAAGATAGCATTAAAATTGAGCTGGTCTGTACTCAGTACAATTACAGTTTACAGTACTCTTCGGTCGAAAGAAAGCATACACCTTACTTAAAGCAAAGTTTTCAAATACGAATTTTAAGTGCTTGATTTTCTATGTCTATACCTTCACCCTACACTCACTGACATGTGACCATAAACACACTTTATTTTGTTCTGGTATTTCAAATCCCCTTGCTCTTTCAAGGAGCAGTCATGACCTGCCATCTGAAGAACAACCAGTGCATTTTGAAAAGTGAAAAGTCAAATTAGCATGATGGAATAGTAGATGTATTTCAGCAAACAAGTTACGTTTGCTGAGATATTCTGACATAACACTTCTTAATGTCTTTACATATGACAATTTCCTCAGGCAAATAATATGTAGTATTGTGTATGGCAGTCTGGTTTGCTTTTAATGCATGAAATTAACTGTAAAGAAAAGGTAAGCCTGTTTCTCTAGTATCCTCAGACCTAAAGATACGGTTTTATTTATTCTTATATTCTCACTGATACTCCTTTTCTTTTTTTTCTTTTTTCTGTGAAAAAATTATTAGTAAAGGCAATGCTTTTCAAAACAGGCTTTTATAAAGCTGATCCAAAGGGAATATACAAGACCTTATCCTGTATCACCACAGAAGAGCATCTTTGAAAATATGGCACATATACCATAACATGGCATGTTAATCCTAACATGCAGTGTTTCCATAAAGTCATTGGACATGTTTTGATGGAGTGTTTATTCCTTCAGAAAAGTGGATATTTTCTAATCTAAACAATGGGTTATTTTAGAAAAATAATAAAATATAATTTTTATCTATATTGACTTTCCAAGATGTGACCATTTTAATTCTTCATTCTGAAAGAATGTTTTCATTCAAAATTTTTCATAAAGTAATAAAAAAAACCCCCTAAACTTTACTTGAGAAGGAAATCCAAACTGTAGAGAAACAGACATTTCATAGCAGAAAACAGACTGCAAAAAGCATTCTATCATAATTATTTTTTTCTATTTGCTGAGATTAAAACAAATTCTACAAAGACTGATTTTTCTAACAAAATAAGAATGTTTTATGAATACCTAAATTCAATATAAAATGCAAAACCACAACTCACTAAGGCAAATTTTTTGTTGAGGATCATCTGCTCCACCAGCGATGACTCATTGTGGAAGAGGTGAGGCTGCATGTGACTCCACATATGGGGAAACCACCAAAACTCATCTGCAGATCTCAACAGCAGGTCATCGCCTTCATCCTCCTCCTCAGTCCCTGCAAAAGAAAGGAAGAAAAAAAGATACCTCTGAAGTGGTTTAAACCCAGCTGGAAACTCAGAACCGCACAGCTGTTCCCTCACTCCTCCCTCTCCTTCCCCCTCTTTTCCAGAAACGCTCTGTAGGCACAGGCAAAGCCCCAGCACATTGCTGCAAGCTGTCCCTCTCTGGTATTGCCAGGAAAACAGCACACCTTGTCTAACTGTTCTGCTAATTTTTCCGGACTTTGCACTGGTTCAGGGGAGAAAATTCAAAGCACTGGAGGGGCCCACTGGCCCAGGTGCTTGCCATATGATCCCACACACCCTGCCACTCATGACTGTCCAGCCTTGGGAAAAAAATCTCTTGGTGGTCCTCCCAGATTGTCTTTTAATCTCAGACAAGACCCAAGCCTGACCCTGCTTAACTTTTGAGATCAGAAGAAACAGAGCATTCTCAAGGTTGTATGGCCATGGGTAAAACACATGCTGTATTCGTTGACAACATGCTGATTCCCAGCAAAAGCACCAGGCAGGTTTCAAGGGTATCCAAAGGATATCCAAACCCTTTAGAATTCTCAAATGCTGCTGTAAATAGCTCGGTAGGGGAGCGGAGGATGTGTAGGAATGTGTCCTTCATAGGTTGATGCCCCAAGGAGGGAAAAAAAAGATGTGTAATTGCTAAAAGTTCCCATTATATGCCTCCCAAGTATAGAGGTGATGACCACACTGAGAAAGCATGCCAGACCAGTTTCATGATCAATGATTCTATTGTATTACAAGTCATTACCATAAAGTACAGCAAAATAAAAACTTTAGCTCAGGCCCCAAAGCCGATAAACTCTAAAATAGCAAATACTGGCCGCAAGTAAGGTATGACAGCTGAAACTCTGAGACCAAGCGCAACAACTCTGAGAGCAAAGAAATTAACATTGTGACGAGTGACTACTAATATGAAACAATGAATGCTTATCACAAATACCATTAGACACACTCTGGTCAGATCTGTTGTTAACTGTTACAGCTGAACCGAAGGACAGTATCTACCCTTTATTCCATGCCACTCACATCATGCTCAGATCCCCCCTTTTTTTTCCCAATATACAATCACTTTGTTGTCTCATATATACACATACATCTATTGTGAAGGAAACGCTTCTCTCTACTCAGACCCTTAAACTCCACTTTCCTCATACTACAAAAAACACCATCAAAACAAAAGCTATTTTAGTATTTCAGTCTTACCTGTGTGATAAAATTTCCCTGAAAATCCCAGGTTGAAAGTAAAATTTGTAATCTGAGCCCTCAAAAGATTCTGAGTGTCAAGCAGGGCCTGAAAAAAACCAAACCAAAAAACAACAACCCACCATATAAACACACATGTAGGAAACACACCTGGCACAAATTAAATATAACAATATAGATACTTTTACAGGTAAATGTCTTTTCAATTGCTTTAGCTATTTTAAAACAGTTCATTATATATGACAAAGTAGTAACAGATACTTTCATTGCCGTTTAAAGATTAAAAACCACATGCAAACTCCCATTGTTTTCCTCATAAAGGTTACCAGCTATTAAATATTGTTTTACTCTCTGAATCATGAAATTGGAAAACAAAAGTACACTCCAGATAAAAGATCTTCCACTGATGACTCAGTAAACCTGGGATACAGCCAGAAATTAAATTCAGATCTCTTGTGCCCCCAGCTGCTGCTCCATTCACTAGAATGAACAGCTAGGATGACCTACAACCGTATTTTTTTTATTTCAGGTTAAGTACATATATAGCATTTGAGTTATGTTTCAAAATCACTGGCAATAAAAAAATTAAAATATCCATAAAGCTAGATGAAGCCTATTCATAGAATCATAGAATAGTTAGGGTTGGAAAGGACCTTAAGATCATCTAGTTCCAACCCCCCTGCCAGGGGCAGGGACACCTCCCACTAAACCATGCCACCCAAGGCTATGTCCAAAATAACTTAATCCTAAATTCCCCCAAATTCTGAGTCATTTCTCACACATTCAGCACACTGGCTGTCACCATACATATATTTGCACCAGATCAGTACAAACATGCATGCAGGAAGAAAGGCGAAAGCTATTATTCATTAAATTCAAGAGACAGAAAACTCTGATCTCAATATGCTCTTCTTGATTTGTTACTTCCAAAATTTACATATAGCTTCCAAGAGTTACCTCCTAAACTCTTACACCCTGCTGCTGTTCAGTTTTCCAGATGTAACAAAGAAACCTAGCTCTCCAATGCAAAATAAACTTTGCAAAGCAAAAACAAAATAGAGGAGCAAAAAGCATCCTCTAAAATGAGACCTGGAGTGCACCTTCCTCCAGACAACCTGCCTTCACCTGAGCACTTGATGGTTGTAATTCATGAACACATTGGACTCTGGAGATTTGTGACACTGAACACAGCACATCAGAAGTGCATGGCCAGCAACAGCAAAAAGACACACACTTGTGCAGATACTTATGCAGTACCTTCGAAAGAAAAGGAAATAATTATACACCAAAGTTTTCAAAGTCAACATACACTATAGTACAGTGATCACTGTACAAGAAGTGATTAAAAGTATTATTATTGTCAGAAATGACTAACTAAGCATGTTAACAAAGGGGAACGTATTTAAAAGCACAAAAAGTCACTGGAGATTTTCAGAGGTTTAAAAGCCTAGAAGGCTCCCCACTCTTGAAATTCAATGACAATTTGGTGTTCTGAAAAATATGAGAGAACAATTTAATTAAGAGTTTCTTTGGATATTTCATTATATGAGTAATTTGTCTACAAATTTTTTTTTTTTAAACTGGAATACCAATGACAACAAAATGTTAGCACAGAAGTCGAGCCCAGCTTTAGATTGAGGCATAGTACAGTCAAGTTACAGTTCTTTAAAACTACCCGTTTTACAGATAGAGACAATATCCACTTTATTAGAGAAGCTTCTGGGCACATGAGCTCTTCTTGAGGTCTTTACCAGGGCTCATCTGTATCAGTTGTAATAAAAGTATGATCTCCATCTGCCTGTTTCCTTATACTAAGATACCTACAACATGATGGTGACCAAATCAGTCAAAGGCAGACAGTAGCAGGGGCTCCCCTGTGCACCAACCTCAAGAAAAGCCCAAGGCAGCAGGCCCAGAGGTGCTTCCATTCCCAGTAAGAGGTGGCCACACATCACAGCTGGTGCATATGTCCCAGTTCTGCGATTGCATTTCCAACCACACCTTTTTCAGAGCTGAGCATTTTCACCTGGCCCTACCGGGAGACTCCAGCGCTGACCAATGCAGGAATACAGCTGCTCTTTGGCCCTCTGCTAACGTGTATCTGACACCTCAGTGAGCTCACTAAGCTTGTAGCTTGGGCTGGGTCAAGGAAGCTGGTGCTTGAGGGAGATCATCTGAAGCAATGGGACAGCCATTTGTCCCTATCCCAAGGGACTGCAAATTTGAGCTTTGCTGATAAAACATGAGTGGTTTCAATTCTTAGCCATCAGTAGTACTTGCCTTGTTCACTATTTCAGTGAAGCAGAATGCTATGCCTAAGAATATTCATTAAATATATATTAATCACAAAACTAAATCTGTGAAAGAACTATAATTTTTCTGCCTTCTATTTCTTAAGGTCATCTCATGTCTGGAAGCAACTTGCCTTTTCCCACTGTCATCTTCTTCACTGTAGCTCCAGCAACAAGAGTAGAAGCAGTTTCAAAGCACAGTACTGGTAACATAAAGATCATCTTTCACTGGAAAGCCTGAAAAATGTCCTATGAACAAGGGACTTTCTAAAAGAATGACTAAAATGAAGCACAGAATGGAGATAATTGAAAACAAGCCTGAGACTTCTGAAGGAAATATTAAGAGGAAAAGTCTTGCAACACTGTAATGAGGGCTTTTGCACAGGCTGAGAGTGCAAAGATCACCCAGGAGACTTCTTATTCTAATGACAGGTATGAAATCCACAGAAGATTATGGAAACCATCCTTGAGCAGCTGGGAACCTATTAAATTAAGTAATTTTATATCTTTGCACAGTTAAAAATGTAGGAAGCAAATGATATGCCTATACATTTATGTTAACTGTAAATATTGCCAGTTTGAAGGGATCCTGAGAGCAGCTTGACAGCAAGGTGGCAGGAATGGGCTGCATAGTTCTTGCCCTCCTAATTAAGTTAAGAAGTGTGAGTATTTTTTAAGCTTAAGGTCTTCTTTTGTACCTAACACATTCTCAGCTTGTCAGCTCCAGTCTAGTTTCAGCATGATGGAAAACCAAAGAGCAGCTGAAACCAGAGAAACACAACCTGGAAGACCATCTTCACTGCTCCTCCCCAGCATACTGCAGCTACAGGGCTGACCGGAGAGTTGCTGATGCAAGCTTTCAAATGGAAGGTGGGAAAAGGCTTGCAAAAAGTCCATAATGCAAAATGAGAGTTTACTTCTTTGCTGGGATTTAGTTTTGCTAGCATAGTTATCTCCTTATTGCCTCAATGACATGCCTGGTGGCTGCATTTTATTTAAACCAGCAGTCACAAGACTACACTCCAAATTACACCTAAATAACACAAAACTCTAAAGGAAATCTGAAGTTCACCTTCTACAGAACAAATTTGAAAGCGATGCCACTAGTTTTTTTGGCCACATTACTTTCATTAAAATCAACGGGAGATCTGGTAAAGTGTGTGGTGGTATGTGAAAACCTATTGGCTAATATCAACAGTGTACCTGCTCAATCGCACAGAGTAAGAGGACAGGCCCCGCTGTGAAACAGTTTTTGTACAGACAAGCTCAGTTTTGAGTTATCATGCCTATGATTATTCTCTGGGTGATTTGACATTTTACTCATCTTTCAGGTTCTAAAAACAAAATGTTAAAACTCATGCAAAATATATAGAAGCAGATGGCAAGGCCTATTACTGTGAGTTTCTATCATAAAGACAGAAGCAGAGAAAAGTAGGTGGAAGAAAAGCCTGAAATTTCATTTCTAAATGCTGCTTGATACACTGAAGGCAAGCTGGTGATATTTTCTGTTTATTTTATGATTGGTTTATGAACAAGGCCCTCTGGGTATTTGTATGCAATGTCATGTCAATACATTAATACTGAAGATTATGTTTTAAAAACTTTACTGAAGTCTTCATATGCTTATAGATAATTATTTAGTACATGTCATGCTTCGACTGATACTATGAAGAAAATAAATTGCTGGCTGCCTAATCACTTTCATATACGAGGAGTATGTACTTTTTAACTCTTCCTAAGCTCACATTTAGCAAATTCCTTGTGCCAGAAATCAAATGTGAGAATTCAATATATGATGAAAAGCCCCTTTCTTCACCAACAGTCCAAAATAATCTCAGAAAAAGGCCCTGTTACAATCCAGGCAATAGACAAAAGTTATCCCGACAGCAAAGAAGAGTTGTTTCAATCTTTGCATCTGACAAGTTTATACTATAATGAAAGGAATGTAAGAAAACATGTATGTTGTAAATAAAGCCCAATTCTCAGACAATTAGTCAGCACCATGCCATTGAAGTTATTTCTATTTCACTTCTGAATAAACATCTTAGCAAATGCAAGCTGCTGTAATTGCCAGTGGGATCTCAACTGACTGAGAATTTAGGAGAAAATGGACTCTGAGATCACAAATATAACAGAAGGAACCATGAGAATTATTCCTCAATTGGAATAGCCATGCAATGGAAATGCATGAAAATTCCTGCCTTTGTAAAGACAGCATCTTCCTTTTTTGACAATCATAATGTTTAGCTGTCTTTATCACTTTTCATTCAGAAATATAAACTGTTTACAAAGAAAACAGGTCATTTTGATTTTTCTGACCTTACAGATAGGACAAACAGAGGCACAGACCAATGACATGGGCTGTCAAGAGCTTCTGCTCAAGTAAATCAGCAGTAAAGCCAAGGGTAAAACTCACATCGGCAAACTTGCTTTCCATTTCCCTAGCCAGGAAACTGTCCTGCCTCCTGTACTCAAGTATCTCTTCACATTATTTCATTTCATAGTTTGTTACAGAGAAGTCACAAGTGTCCGCTTGTATCTGGTAAACAGATAGTAGTAATTTCTTCATCATCAATAAAAATATTCAGACCCAAATATTTTGGATGATCAAACAAATAGATCTAGAATGCTTTGTTGAACTCTAAGATGCACTATGACTTCTTTCTGTAGTCACAACATATTTATGACTATTTTCCTACTCAGAAGCTGCTAAAGAACTTAGGCAACTGAAAAGCAAAATAGTTTAAAGCACTGTTAATTCCACTTGTAATCACATGGATTTTAACTAAATTGTGACACAGCCTCACAATACTGCATCATTAATATCTTAAACTTCAAATCAGTACATGCTTTCATGTCAGAAACAAAAGCAAGGTCAGCTTTGTAATTTCCCAAAATGCCTATCTTCTCTCCTCCTTTTTTCAGGAAGCAGATCTTATCTCTCAATGCTTGCTTTACTATTTCATGTCTAACAATACTTATCAAAGGAGGCATTGAAATAGGAATTACTTTGCCTTTGAGGAAAACTTCTCTTTAATATAGGCAAGGACCTTCTGAAAAGGTAAAGCAAATGAATAGAAAGTATAATGTAAAAGCAAAAAGTTAAGCACACAAAGTCCCTTTACAGAAGGTCTTACACAGACATAGCTTCAATTTTCTGTAGCACATTTCCGCTTGAATTTAACCCCTGCAAGAGAGTGAAGAAACAGAAATAAAGCCACTTAAACTTCTGACTGGAGTTCCTAATACAGGGGTTTAATGAGCTGGAACTGATGTGATGTCCTTTTACTTTGAACTTCTGGTGACATCATTTTGTCTTTCCTGAGAACATCCATGCTCCAAGTCCTTCAACAAGCTGTGCCTAATTATCAGCCCCAGGTTTGCCCTGGCACTGCTGAGATTGACAGCAGAAAAGGGAGTGGGAGGGACACACTGCCTACGCAGGGAAGAGATGAGGGAGAAGCGGGCATCCACAAGAAATCTTGTAACAGCAGTGTGGTAGGGGTCCAAAAGTGAGAAGCAGTGAGATTCTGATGGCAGATGTTCAAGAAACTGTGGCATTGATCAGGCATGGGAAGGCATCAACAAGAATTTGGGGTGTTTGGAGGGAGCATGGCAAGAAGAACCAGAAGACAGCCTCAATGAAAGTCCATCCCAAGTGGCTGGGAATCACTGTTTTATTACATAGACTATTTTACCTCTGAGGAAAAAATGTTTCCCTCATGATAAATTCTGTATTTTGGAACACCATTAAAATTTAGTGTATTTTCTTTCTGAATTTCTAAGATTAGTATTTTGACATCCATTACCATAAACATTTAATCTATGTAGGAGAATGAATAATTGCTGTGGGTATGCTAGGTGCATCTGAAAAAAATATTTTTAATATCCTTCAGACAAAAGGAGAAGAATGCTGACATTTTCTTTGACTCTAAACTTTTTTATCAGAGCTGACACTATGGAGTGAGCAAGAGAAAAAAAAGAAATTCTCCAGCTTTTTCTGGAGAGCATTTAGCGAGCAGTGACCAAAAATTATAAACAGACCCTAAACTGCATATGTGGGGAAAGGACACTGCTCTACAGTTTGGTAGAAGCAAGATGTCTAAGAGGACACAAACCAGCAAAAAATAGAAATATTGATGAAACAGGGATGAAAAAGCAAAACTACTGACCATATATATGTTCAAGTTTATAAAATGTCAGATTCCATGCAAGCTCAAGACAACCATTCCTGCTACTTTGTACAACAAAATTAAAATGGGGATGGGTTGGAGCATTTGGTGTGGACCAATGTCATGGGTTCAGCAGCAGCAGTCATTTTTCTCCTTCGTAGTGGCTGGTGCAGTGCTGTGTTTTCGATTTTTGGTCTGGGAACAGTGCTGATAACACCGACGTTTATAGTTATGGCTTAGAATGTTTTGGCCTGACCAGGGACTTTCTGAGTCTCATGCTCTGCCGGGGGGGGGGGGGGGGGGGGGGGGGGGGGAGGAACTGGGGGCAGGAACCCGGAAGAGTTCAGCTCACAGCTCGGTTATCGAGTGGTGAGCAATTATATCCTCTTTCCTTGTATATCCCTGGTCACTGTTGGTGGTGGTGGTGACAGCAGTGGTTTGTGTTATACCTTAGTTACTGGACTGTTTTTATCTCAACCCGTGGGAGTTGCATTGTTTTGATTCTTCTCCCAACTCCCCCCCCCTCGGAGCCGGGGGGAAGAAGGAGTGGGAAGTGAGTGGTCGGGCTTTGTATTAAAAGGGGTGAGCTATTGTATTCTTTCCTTGTATTTGCCTTGTCATTATTATTATTGGTGGTAGCAGTAGTGGTCTTGTGTTATACTTTAGTTACTAGACTGTTCTTATCTTAACCTGTGGGAGTTGCATTCTTTTGATTCTCCTCCCCATCCACCCGGGAGCGGGGGGAAGAAAGAGAGGGGAGTGAGTGAGAGAGCGACTGCGTGATTTACGGCTTAAACCACGACAACCAACTTGTTTATTAAGATATAGTAGCTTCAAAAAACAAATTATTCTTTCCATTAAAAACATTTTTTGACACTTCTACTACATGCTTCAAAAGATGTAACAGTTGAAAAGTATTACAGGCCAGCAGGATGCCTATTTACAAAGGGTAGACTTTAAACCAGAAAATGGGTACAAAAATACCTTGAAGACAAAACAAAATACCTGCCTTCAGTTACTTAAAATTTTTTATAGTTTACTGACAGGCAGGTTCTACCTGTAGCAGTTGTGGTTTTAAATTATCAGACAGGGATGCCTTGGAGCCCAACACTTTTTAATGTGCAGGACATCCTAAACCTGGGTTGGAGCAATCCCAGGCACACATACAGGTTGGGCAGAGAAGAGATTCAGAGCAGCTCTGTGGAGAAGGACTTGGGGGTGTTGGTCAATGAACAAATGAACATGAGATGGCTGCAGTGTGCACCTGAGCCCAGAAAGCCAACTGTATCCTGGGCTGCATCAAAAGGAGCATGATCAGCAGGTTGAAGGAGGTGATCCTGCCCCTCTACTCTGCTCTTGTGAGACCTCACTTGGAGTATTGGGTGCAGTTGTGGTGTCCTCAACATAAAATGGAAATGGAGCTGCTGGAACAAGACCAGAGGAGGCCACGAGGATGATCAGGGGGCTAGAACACCTCCCGTATGAAGAGAGGCTGAGAAAGTTGGGGCTGTTCAGCCTGGGGAAGAGAAGGCTGTGTGGAGACCTCACAGCAGCCTTCCAGTATCTGAAGGGGGCCTATAGGGATGCTGGGGAGGGACTCTTCATGAGGGACTGTAGTGATAGGACAAGGGGTAACGGGTTCAAACTTAAACAGGGGAAGTTCAGATTGGATATAAGGAGGAATTTTTTTACTGTAAGGGTGGTGAGGCACTGGAATGGGTTCCCCAGGGAAGCTGTGAATGCTCCATCCCTGGTGGTGTTCAAGGCCAAGTTGGACAAAGCCTTGCGTGACATGGTGTAGTGTGAGGTGTCCCTGCCCATGCAGGGTGGTTGTAACTTGATGATCTTAAGGTCCTTTCCAACCCTAACTATTCTATGATCCTATGACAAGCAAAGCCCCCACTGATTGCTTGGATGAACTTGGACAGTTTGGCAGATCCATTTACCCAAGTATCTTACCTGACTTCCCATAATATTAAGGCCCACACTCACCAGTTGAAGTCACTGTGAGTCTTTCAATAAATTCAATAAGCACCATTAACTGAAATTCTGCATTATTACCTCTTAATTAAACTGTACTTTGATGAAAGCAGTTGCTATTAATACAGCTAAATGGTATCCCTGTTCTGCATTTAACAGAAATAAAATCCTGCATTTCTTTTAAAGGTCAAAAAACCCCCAAAACCCAGGCCAAATTGAAATAGAACTAATAAACACCCTCCTGCTGCATATGATATTTTCCTCTGCATTTTGGTCAGACAGACTTCAACAGAGAACTTGCTGGTTCCTGCATTTTTGCCTAACACTTTATCTGCTATGAAACACCAAGTACAAAGAGGTAAGCTCTCAGAATAGAACAGAGCTAAAAGTCAAACCAAAGTGATTCCAAGATGTATTTTCAAGTCTCTTCCTATTTATCCAATTAAGTTCCTGCAATCTGATGACTACTGATATCCAATACAGTGGGAATATTCCGGAAGCTGTACTGCAAAGTCACATACACAGCCCCACCACAGCTGCCTCAGCTCTGAGCATGACAGGCCATCTTTCAAGGGTGACAGATTAGTTCAGACCCAGCTCCAGTTCACTTCTGGGACACTCTGCTGTGCTTCCTTAGTCTGACTTGTCTCCGTTGCATCCCATCAGCAGTAGAAAAATTGTAAGACTTGTTCACTGATTCACGTAGAGATTGGCCTAGCTACAAGTCAATGTCAGGCCTCAAAAACTCAGGGTCAAACAATAACTCCAGATGCAAAGCATTTGTATGTCTGTGCCCCCTCATTAGACAACCCATACTTTTACAGCTTCAGATCTTGCTTGGTAGGATGCATAATATTTTGTCATAGAACACTGGTATGGCTATTCAGTCTAACGATGCATACGCTTTATAGTCATACAGCACAAAGAACAGAGGTTATTGTCCAAGCTCCTACATTTATTACCAACAACACATGCTTCTTATTTAACACTTTCTCATAAGCCAGCTCCACCTTTAGCTTTCACTATAGCCAACATGCACGGCAAACAAAGTTTGCCTGCAGGACAATGGCTACTTTCCAAGGAAGACAGTCCTCTGCTGCACAGGCTGGCCACGAGCTTCCACTGCAGTAAGCCCTGCGCTCCCTTATGCCCTTTCATCCCCCACTGCTCGGCTGTGCTGAACAGGGCCCTTTACCCTGCTGTTGGCAACATGAGGCTCAGTAGAACCACTAAATGCTGAAAAAAATCTAGAAGGTTCAATGCTGGAAGAATTTCTAGGCCTAATCTCTCAGCAGCAGAGACCACACAGCCTCACCTGAACGCACAGGAATGCAGTTTAACCACTGAACTGACAAACAGGGACATTAAAAATACCCAAGTTCTTTAGGGAATTGAAGTAAAAAAGTGGTGCCAGTGTTATTTACAGCAAAGTCCAACAGTTTGTGAATATGGTCTTCCAAAAAAACTTCAGTCTTACATTTTTCCTCCATGTCTATATTCACTGGACCTCAATGCTCTCACTGGCATGTTAAACAAACTGACTACTCCAAAGGGTGGATAATGCAGTGACACAACCCATTCACAAATGTTCCTTAGTTTGTTGTTGTGGTTTTTTGTCCCTTAATAGAGCCAAGAATATTCCTGTGTGTCTTTTAATACTGTATCTAATTAAAAATATTTACCTTTGTCCCTATATTTGGGGTGAGCTGAGGCATACCAAAAGCTCTTTTTCTTTCTAATGTTCCACATTTACTGACAGAAAAGAAGATCTCTGACCAAAGATTTTCATTTTCTCTTTCTGCCCTGAAGCTCCATGTCACAGAAACAGCTGGGAATTCAGTCATCAGCTTGCTCCCAGCTAGGGTCACAAATATTTCTCTTTTTTCTCTTCTTTATAAGTAGCTCTAAAGTTGCTGAATGAAATGCCCCTCCTATGTCAGCATCAGTATCAAAGACAAGACAGAGAAAGAGAAAGCAAACAAGGCAAGCTTGCATAAAATAATAAACACAACTCTTTTCTCAAGCCATATTTTTAATGATTGTATGTAGTCAGCACAGAAAAGACATAAGAGCTTATGTCAGCACAGAAAAGACATAAGAGCTTATGTCAAGTTAATAAAAATTTAGACAGTTCATTGACTCCTACATATTACCTAGTCTAAGGGATATAATTCAGCAGAAAAATACCCAAGACTTCAGTAAAACATGGGACAGTAATAGCAGAAACACAGGGGGGTGATTTTGTCATAAGTGTTAATGCACACCTTCCCTGTTTTTGCACGAGTGTTTGTATTTCTAAAAGACAAGATTACAAAAAACCAGATCTACATAGATCAATACCCCAGCTGGCCAAATTCCACACTTGCAGACTCAAACCAACACATAGGAATCCAAACTGAGCTCTGCATTTGATTATACTTTAAGAGATTAAGAATAGATCTTAGCACAAATTCCCTGCCAATATTATATTCTTTCCAAGAGCGTATTTCATACCATTTTGCCAAATCTAATTTTTAAAGACTTACATAACCCTTTTTCTTCCTTTAATATATTAGCCTCTATTCTGCTATTTTATTGGCTATTCAGCCTACACTTAAATAGCTCTGTGCCTTACATTAAATATTTTTATCCATCCTCACTGTTCATACTCTGCAGACATCTGCACCCTATTGCTTTCTGCTTGGGTCATAATTCCTTACCAATTCTTTAGCCTTTTCTTTTTTTTCTCTCTGACATTTTCTGACTCCTCTGGTGTCTCTAAGCACTCCCGAAATATTTCTAAGTTGTGCAGAGTTGAGCACAATATTCTAGAAGTAAAATGGTATTTTTTTCCATACTCATCTTGAATTTCAAACCAGCTTACATTATAGACTCAGGTATATTTTAGTATTTGTCCTGTTTTTAGGACATTTTCAGGATTACAATTTCCAACAGAAAAGGAAACTGGAATTGGAAATAGGGCATTGTCACTCCATGAGGTATTAGATATACACTGGCAAGCAGCCACTTTTACTAGCATAATCACCAAGAATTAGTCATGGAGTTGCACTGACTTCTTCCAGACTGAACAGGTAAGAAAAAAGGACACTTCCCATGCAGATGTACTGAAGAAGAAACTGGTGAAATAGAGTTCCACTGCTACCCCCATTTTTCTCTTCTTGCCAGACTGTGCCTTCTTGACGCTACTGAAGAGTGGGAAGGCGGCAGGCCCAATTTTGGTATCATGTTTTACAGTTAATTGCTTTGATTTCTAGATCTGTCTGCAGCGTGTTTCTATTAGTTGGTTATGAAAATTTTATCCGATTCTGTCAGCAGCAGGAATTGGATGGCTGACTTGTCATCTGAAAAAGCCCAGAATAAATCTTGCAGCAGCCACTAGCACAGTGATCAATCTGTACAACTCTGTGGTAAGCTATAGTTGCATTATTATTATTTGAATTAACAAAGTGCTTTTTGAGCAAAAAGCACAAAATGAAGAGAGACAAAGACAAAGAGAACTTGCAATCTAAGGAAAGAGAGGGACTGTCAGGACACCTGAAGGATACACGCCCACAAAGCCGGAAAGTGGTTTCAGCACATAACTGCTCTTAATTTTACCTCCAGGCTGACAGAGCTAGAACGCTGGTCCAGGTCTGGTGCATTAACTGTAACATCTATGTCTAGCACGTGCCTTCCCTCAAGCAGCCAAAGCAAACCCACAGCCATCCTCCCTCTGGTCAAGGACTTATATCCAGTTTTCTGTTTCCAACATCAGTGGAAAGACGACTGGTAAAGCAGTCTATATGCTGGTAGCAGCCCATGAAAAATATTTAACAATTTTTCTAACTTGTAAACTTGCATTTTAGTTCTGAGATCTAATTCTAATTCTCTATTGCCTCACAGTGCATAATATTCCACACTACTATATATGAAACAAGACACTTAGAATGTTAAATCAGTCTTCCTAGCGTATCAGACAGCTACAGAAACACATCAGCTAATTTATTTATTTTTTTTTTTTTTTACTCTTTTTAGGGACAGAATGCACTTTTAACTTATTTCAGTCAAGTCAATATAAACTACCTCAGGTCAGATTAAGAAAAAAAAATATATGCACATACTATTATATGCAATAATAGTAAGCACAGTGAATAATGGCATAAAAGGTACTACACCTAATGGTCTGGGAATGTAAAATGATTTAGCAGAAGTTCCTAATAGTTAACTTTTTTTATCATTTGAAGAAGTGATTAAAAAGATTTTTTTGAACCTCCCGAAAGGAGGAAAAATTTATGACTCAGTGCAACCAAACAGACATGAGTATCTTTGATGCTTCTAAAACTGACACATTTGATGACACATCTATCATTTCTTTATTGATAACCTTCTATGTGATCCTATAGATAAAGGAGCAATTAACTTACAGATTCAGACTTCCTCCTGTGACAGAAATCACCCTTTGCCTTGACAGCTGGGGCTTTCTGAACCTGTTCGCCATTCTGCCTTAATACAAAATACATCTAAGCCTCTCTTCCGAGGTAAATATTTAGGTCATTTCTACACAGGAGTAACCAAAATGCTTTCTGGCTAAATCCTCTCCATTACCAGAAGATGGTTTGGCACAGATGATACACAAAGAGGATAGCTCTTGTTGTCCAATTCTTCAACAATTCTAATGCCAAAAGACTGAAGATTTAAGCTTGTATTGCCCATTTCAATGCTCCTATACTAACAGGCGTGTTGCCTAAGTGTTCACAAAATAGAAGGAGAAAATAAGATATTTCATCCCCTCCCAATAATGGATATGGTTAATATGAAGCTTTTTTCCATGGCAATTATAAAATAATAATTACAAGTGTAGAAAAAGATTAGGCTTACATGAAGAAGGTAAAGACTTCCCATCCTGACTTCAATTCAAAATGTTTCTTTTGAAAGGCACACACCAAGAACAAGACAGCCAAGAGGAGATCACACAGCTAATTATTTGGAAAAAATAATTTCACGGTACTCTCTTTTTTTTTGAAAATTTGATCAACTCCTAGGGAAATACAGAAAGTACACGTATGGGGGAAGTGAAGGCAAAGGCAGACCAGCTTACTGCTTAGACCACCAGCAGTGAAAAAACTGTCATCAGGAAAAAAAAACCCTTATTTAACTTCCTCTATTAGCAACTACCTTTCCCTTTGGAAAAATCTTCACGTTTTATGGTCATAAAAATCTAACAAAGAGCAACTGTGTAAAAAAAAATAAAAAATTAATTAATACTAAATAGACCATGAGCCAGGACCATCATGGTCTATTAATATAAACTTATGCTGTTGATATCTAGATAGATTTTTTTCTGTATGTCTATTTTTACATTTATTTAAAAATTATTTGCACTGTGCAGGTTCTCAGTCTTCTAAAACACAAGAAAAATAAAGCATAGCATTGGCACAGCATAACAGTCCCTCCTGTCTGATAAACATTAGAAGAGAAAAAAAGTTTCTGAAAAAATGAACACCAAGATTCATTTAACAAGCTTATTTTCAAAGTCAGCGGCAATTAGGCTATAAAAATGCTCTAGTATTATTTCTATCTTACCAGAGGAAGATAAAGTAAATCATTATGAAGACGGATGGTTATTGTTGATGCACAGTGACAGCAACTCAGTATGTTACAGTGAAGAACAATGTTCCATCAGTCCAGATTTTATATAGTAGCAGGGAAATCTGTAACAGTCAGGTAATCTACAAATCTGACGTACAGCTCCAAGTCTGGATTATTTTTTTTTTGGTTGTTTTTTTTTTCTTTTAATTGAAGAAGTTGCAGTCAAACTAGAATAATCTTTGCTGTTTAATAAAACAAAACATTAGTTTTACAGGACTGAGGTTGACAAAACTATGTCAAAAGGTTTTTGGAAGGGCTCTTTATACATGTGCTCCTAAAACTGCAGCTACCCAAGCCGATTTAGCACAACTTCTCCCCCTCTTCAGAGGTACAGAAGACACTCATTTTAGAGGGTTTGCTTTTGGCTTGACCTCTTTGAGGTCAATACATAATTCTGATCAAAAAATTACCACTTAGCCATAGGCTAGTGATTTTCCTCAGTGCTTAACTCCAATTCACAAACTTTAAAGAAAGTTCAGTTTAGTCTAATGTCCAAATATTAACTACTCCGGCGACTCTGCAAATCTTGTTTCAGTGTCTGCAGAAGAAATTCCCTTGAAAACCTGATTTTACATGAAATCAGGATCTCTCTCCACGGAGATGGTCAAAAGGCACTGGAACATGGCCCTGCTTGAGCAGGGAGGTTGGACCAGATGAATCCCCAGAGGTGGTTTCCAACCTCAGCCATTCTGGGATCCTGTGAATTGCAACGTAACAACTACCTTGTACTTGCAGGATCCTACAGGTTATCTTTTGCTATAATGAACCACTGTTTTAACTCTTACAAAGAAAGAACAATACAGGCATAGCTTTCAACTTGCTCACCTAACTTGTGTCTGAACTTTAGGGACTCAATCAATCAGTCCTTCTAAAGCAAATCTAGGTGCTCTATGCACTCAACATAGTGCATGTCAGTATAGCCCTTGTCTCAGAAGGCCCAAGACAAACGCTGCCTTCTTGAGTTAGACAGTCAATCATGAACGCTTATTTTTGCCATCAGTTCTGCATTAATCCTCCAGTTTCTGAACTCTTTCCTATCTAGAGGAATGTGCAGAAGCAATCTTGGAGGCTCTCTGGATGCTGGGAGCTTTCTGAAGTGTTTTAGGTTTCTTTGCATTAATACAGCACACATAGAAACATTTGCCTTACTTCCAGCAAGCTCACAGTCCTACCAGATGGGAGTATATTCAGGAAATATTAAATAGGAACCATATCAAACAAAATTAAAACACAAATAAGCATTTTACCCAATTCTATATTGCTAGTATTTAAAATGCAAGCCGAGTAGAAATGAGTTAATCTTGAGTACTGAAATTATACAAAGCCTACATTTAGCAACCTATTTTCACACCCGCAGAGCACAGTTCTCAGTCACAGCCAATGCAGCAGAACTCAATAAACCACTCCTGTTTAATAGAATGTCATTTATCCACAAATATACTTTACAATAATGGATTTTCAACTACTGCAAATTGATTTTATTTCTTTCCTTCCAGATGTCATTGTGCCACAGAGGATAACTCCTTTGAAATTAATAATAATGAAGATGCATTGCATCTGACAGCCCTAACAACATGTTTAATAGAACATTCTACCTTTAAACAGATGCAGAATCAGAAGAGAACACTTTTTTCAGATTCCACTGTTTCAGCACACAGTTCTGTATAAATGAAATTATCCTACTTAAAAGTTATTTCCATTTTGATATTATTTCTATTTGATAGTTTTATTTTGGGAAGCTAACATTCTGACATACTGCAAATTATTGCCCCAAACAATAGAGTTTATCCTTTTATATCTACTTTAATCAAAATAATAATCTCCTGTTTCTGGTAATTCTGGCAATTAATTATCCTAACTTATCCTAAAAGGACAATCCTAAAGTGTCACTCACAAAGAGAAACAATACTAAAAATACTCTTTCAAACTGCTACTGCATAACACAGTGATTTATTCATATTTGTATTTTACGTATTTTGTTACCAGAAACCACAGAACAACCGTAGTTTTACCAGTGGTGTGGGTCATTATTTCTTTCCTATAATTCGAGTTTCAGTTAGGAAATTCTCAAAACATGCTCACCCTTCTAACTCAAATGCTGCCATCATGTTCCACACTGAAACTTCATTTATTGAGTTCCACCTTTATTGCAGCTCTCTCCTGTGCAATTTGTTTGCATAAGGAAAACACCTACTTATCTAGAAGGTATATCTTATTTATGATTGCATATACAGAGAATGTTTTGGAAAAGTGTATGCTGCAATGTCAAAGCAAATTAAATGTAACTAGAAGTCCAACCCTTTGTTTCAGGAAGCAATATATATGCAGGGTTACTTCAGCTTGACTAACATATTAACACTGAAAATGAAACAAAAAAATGACCATCAACTGCATGCAGTGCTGTCGTTCCCTTTCCTCTTTCCAGTCCAGAAGTTCTAACAAAACATTATCCCTTTTTTTAGCACAAACTGGCCAACAAACAAAAACTTACCCATTTTTAACTTCAACACCAAGTACAGTTGTGCAAGGTGACCTCTAACTATCAGCTTTGTAGCAGCACCCTTCACAAAAGAAGGGCAAGGTAAACAGCGCAAAATAGCCTCAAGATGTTACCCCTGCTGACCCATAACTACCCCCACACTTGAACAGCACAATAAAGAGAAAAATGACCTTCAGAAATGTACAACTTAAAACCTTAAAATGGAAACTGACAAGTCATTTAGCAACAGAACAAACTCTTGAAATATTAACACAAACCTCGCTTTGAATCAAGAGCCATAAAAAACAGGTAAGAAAGGCAAAATGCTGCAGCCAACTCCTGACATCTGAAACCTAGTTCAAACTACTAATAATACAGTCTATTCTTCAAAATTTACGTTGATATTTAATTTTGCTCACCACATTTACCTCCTGCTTGTAAGACTTGCAACATGCACGTTACATACGAATAGCTCCTGGGTCCAGCTCTGAAGTCCTGTGCTATTTTCAACTGCCACTGAAGCATGTGATTAGATAGAAGCTATGATCAGATCAGAAAGTTAAACACGCTGCAATTATGTTTAGAATTGTGCATGCTGGGCAGGTTATAGTGTGCGAAAACATTATCATTCTTACCCTCTTTTCTTTATCAGTTAATTTGAAACTAGCTGTCTTCAGTTTCCTTTTTGGGAAACCATTTTCCATATATAGAAAGGAGAACGGAATTCAGAGGTGCCCACCAACCTGTTTATAGAACTTATATCAGCAGGGACTTTCATATGTCACTTGAGAGAAAACAAGTGGTAGTAACCAGTGAGTCATCTTATCTTACAATTCTTTTCTGATACAGGTACAAGCAACACTGCATGAACTCTCCTCTAGTCAGAGCTACTACACCTGGAATTAGTGACCACTCAAAGCCAGCCAGCCAGCCTTCTCTCTCAAGGCCCGAACAGTTTGCATTAGTACTCACTGATCTGCATCCTGTGTGAGTTCCAACTATTAATAACTATTCATATTCACTTTAAGATTAAAAAAAAAAAATGTCACTTTGCTGTAGTGACCATTAGTTGGTGTGCATACTTTACCTGTACATCGTTGGTGTTCATTCTTGTTCCCTCCTTCCCAACAAAGATGTCATCGATGTCAACCAGAACGTACCTATCCAAGGACAGTCTGAGCCTCTTGCCAGACAGGAAAGAGACAGCATCTATGAAAATCAGCCTGTGCAGCCAAAAATTCAAGTTATTGCCGAAAAGGACTCGCTGAATCCCATCATGGAGCCCCAGGTCATGAATTACCGTGGCATAGAGAGCACTTACAGCAGCAGGTGGTGAAAGGTTTTCTGCTGTCTTTACTTTTGCAAATATCACTGGTTGATAAGTTGTATGATTAACCTGGAAAACTGCCCAGTCACTTCCAAGCAAGGGACCTTTCTCAAGCTTAGAAGATTTAGTCACATGAAGCAGGGGGGAATGAGGGTTAATACAACAGTCCTTAATACCCAGATTACTGTGGACATGGAAAGGAAAGCCCTTCAACTGAGAGCTCTGCAAGCTGTTCTCATTACCTTTGTGAAATCCAATAACACCTACACCATACTCTACACAGTACTTATCTAGAAGGCCTCTGTTCCAGGAGTCCATGTTTACATACTTTAGAATATTTTCATATACTATGAGAGCATATTTGCCTTTATTTTTGTCTATAAGCACTGGGAGGTCACCTTTCCCAGGTGCAATCTCAATGTGAAACTGAAATCTGCTAGATTCTAAAATAGTTATTATATCTTGGCCTAGTGTTGAGTACTGACTTTCCACAAACACCAGCACTACAAGATCTGTCCTCAGGGGGTCAATGGGCTTCATGGTCTTCATCTCCATCAGCTTGTATGGCAACAGTTGAGGATCACCACATTCCACTTCTGAAGAGATTTCTGAAAGTTCATTTTCCTGTTTGTAGCCATTATACAAGTAATACGCAGAAATAACTATGCTCACCATACAAAAAGTGGCCAGCAAAATAACTGTCCTTTGAAAATGTCTGTGAAGTTTCAGGATAAAACTCATGTTGTTTACTTGCCTTAGATTGTTCTTGACAGCAGCATTAAAAACAAAGACAGATTCTCAACAACTTGTTCCAGTCCTCTGAAGTATTTATGTAACCATTGCAGCACACCCCTCTATCTTCCACAAAGCTTTACAGAAGGTAAAGTCTAGAAGAAAAGAAAATCAGAGATTTAATTGAGGCATCCCACCAGTTGAAAGCATCATCACACTTAGAATAATGGTGAGCAAAGAAATCACTGCCAGACAGAGGTTTAGAAACAAACAGTTCAAGACTTCGATAGTTTCTTTTTTAAATTTTGCATTCGCAGCATTATTTCTTCCTGCTCCCATTAGCTGCCATGTTTGCTTGAATGCCTCTAAATCTTACAGGCTCCTCACCCCAGAAGATCAAGTAAAAGAGGGTAGGCACAGGAGCACTGAAAAACAAGATATGGCAGCAAAGAACTCCCTGCTTTTTGATTTATTTTTTTTTTATTTTTCCCAAAGATAAAAGTAAACTCCCAATAGACAATTCATGACAACCTAAACACTGAAGAAAATTTAAAATCTTCCTCCTTCCACCCCAAAGAAACTGAGGGAACATCAGTCTACATGATTAAACAAATTCTCTTACATTAATTTTTGAAGAACCAAGAAGTTCTCTAAACATGTATGCTTCACCTGTCGTATACCTATCAGTATGTATAGCTACATACTGGTAGACTCTATATTATAGGAGTATTCTTAAAACAAAAACTACATTTTTTCCCCCCTGCAACATTAACGGTAAACAAATAACATTTCACCAGACTGCGCACTGTTTTGCAGATAGTGCAAATTACTTTGTATTAAAAAAAGCAATAAAATAATCCAGGTCTTAATTTAAGAAAAGAGAGTAATAAATCAAAAACTAACTTAAGATGCAGATCATCTAAGGATATACTTAGGCTTTAACTTGTACCTAAGGAAAGCAGCCTTTTTTCGAGCAAACACTATAACTGCCATCAAAAGTTTCTAGTAAAACAACTGAATGATGTGACAAATATCAAATAATTAAGTACTGTAAGTTAGGAAGATTAAAAATACATTTTGAAAAATACTTGAGTGTATAAAGATTTAGAACATGCTAACGTAACTTCAAATGTAGTACACAACCGTTTGTTAATTGGACAAGGATAAACTCTATGTAATGTTAACAGGGCCATTTCCCAGCTAAGCATTTAATCCTTCCATGCTCAACTGTTTGGTTTGGTAGGTTGTTTTTTTTTGTTGTTGTTGTTTTGGTTTGTTTGGGGTTATTTTTGTTGCGTTTTCTTGTTTGTTTGTTTTTTGTTTTGTTTTGTTTTTTAATAATGAAGCAGGACTTAAAAGGTCAATACCAAAAAACTCCAGTATCCAGTAACCAGTATCAAATATTCTGTACTGATTCACAGAATACTAAATTTTCTTGAGAGATCATGGTTAACAAATGGTATCTACTGAAGCTCTATCCCATGTTTTGTACTTTCTAAGGTTTACTGGGGTATGTTAGAAATGTTGATTCCTAAAATGGCTGACAACCTTCAGTGCTGAATAAGGGAGCAGATGATAATAGAAGAAATAAAGTCAGCTTCTGATCCAAAAGAAACTGCAGTATATAAAAAGATTCATTACATAGTAATAAAACGAAGGGAGAGGGGAAAGGTGGAGGACAAAACCAAACAACATGTCAGGTCCTTGGGCCATTTAACCACTTGACAAAAGCTCCTCATCCAACAATATAAGGAAAGTGGTCTTTCAATCAAGGTTTTAAAGTCAAAAATGTTATGTACGTAGCAGAACCTATGTAACTTCCACATCTTTAATTAAATCCCAAACACTGATCCTCCCAGTGCCATAATGAGCAAAAAGTAAAAATAAATGAGTAGGAAAAATAGATAAGGGGAGAAGAGAGAAACTACATGACACCCTAGTTATCAAAACAGCAAATTTAAGCACCAAGAATAAGTATAGATAAGCTGTCTCATTCACAATTAAGATTCCCTTCAAACCTGCATCTCATCCGACAACCCTGCTTTCTGGATACACCCCGCTCTCTTCACCTCTACTCTCAGATACCAGTGTATTAACCCTTTCTGTTCTGGATAGACTTACACCCAGCCTTGAACCTTTCCTGCAGCTGTACATATGTTTTAGACAGGAGTTTCAGGAGTTTTGCCTTTCACCCAGGCAGAGAGGTGATTAATCAGTGTTAGACAAAAAAACCCAACAACAAAACCCAAACCAAAAATCCACAAACAAAAAACCCCAAAAAGACAACCAGAAAAGAAAACAAAAACCACAAAACCCAATAACAACAACAAAACCAAACAAAAAACCCTCCAAAAAACAAACACACAACACATAATCACAGTTTCTCAGAGGCACGGATCTGAAAAGAACATACAAAGAGTTAATAATCTGAAAATACCTTTAGAAGAACTCAAAAATGCTTTTTAAGTATGGAGGTGTCTGGTCTTGGTCACACTACCTTCAAGAATACCAGTTTAGACAGCAGAAGAGAGATATCTAATGCGGTAAGAAGCCAGTTGAAAAAGAAGGAGCTCCATCCTGAATGAGTAACACCAAAGCGATGTTTCCAGACAAATAATTTTACATTACACATACAAAGGCTTCTCTTCATTTTGTATTTCCAATTCAGCTGTCTGAATGCCAAGAAACACCCAATTTTAGCGGCTAAAATAAACACTTACTGCATTCTCTATACAAGCTGTATATATGCCTACTTATCTTCAGTAACAACAGACCTGGCTTGCCTACCTCACAGAGCTCAGGGTTGGTTCACCCAAGAGATGCAAGCCTGCAAAGCATAATTCTTGCTGACAAAAGTATTACTTCTTTGAATGACACAAAGTCAACCACCACATGACCAGCAAACACAATGCTCACCTGCTTCTTTTAGCCTGTTAAGCTCCTCTAACACAGCCCCAAAATACCCCTATTCTTAGGACTTTGGTAGTTTCTGTCACATTGAGAAGGAGTTCCCAGCAGCATGATCTAGACATTTCTTTCTTTACCAGCCTATGCTTCTGACAGTACTTCAACTTGAGAATCCTGCCACCAGTAGGAAAAATTTACAGTGACCTAAGCTCATGACAAGGAAGGGCTGATTAGACAGAATTGTTTGAATGAGTTATGACTTAAGGGGTGCAACCCCAGGGCTACTAAAGTAAGCAGCAGGAACACTTAAAACATTTACAGCAAGGACACAGCTCCTAATGCTGTTCCATTGAGCAGGAAATCGAGCCAGCCCTGAAACCTGTATCTTCTTCAAGAAAACCTCTCTCATTTTATCACTACCTCCTAGTTGCCGGTACCTCCTGGGTCTATAGAGGGCAGCTGTAAGGAGAAATGGTTGGAAATGGCAAGACAGATGCAAGTTTGACTCTGAGAAGTCAGGAATCCTCCAAGACCCAGCAAGACACAGCTAGGCTTGGCATCCTCACCACTGAAGGCAGGAAGGAAGTGGAATGGAACAGAGTAAGGCACATGTTTTAAATGCACGCTGTCTTGAATGACCTTGATGCTTATGCAATTTTCACTTATTTCAGGACTGTTCTGCATGGCAAGAGTTCAAAAGAACATTAAAAAATAAATTAAAAAAACAAAGAGAACATGCATTTAAAAATATCAAAATAGTTTCAAAGCCTTGACGAAGTAGCTGCTGTTCCCCTAGAGAAGCAACACTTTATTCTGAGCAATAGTACTTGCTAGGTATTCCACTGGTATTTTATAGAATCATAGAATAGTTAAGGTTGGAAAGGACCTTAAGATCATCAAGTTCCAACCTCCCTGCATGGGCAGGGACACCTCCCACCAAACCATGCCACCCAAGGCTATGTCCAACCTGGCCTTGAACACCATAAGGGATGGAGCACTCACACGCTTACAGTAAAAAAACTTCCTCCTTATATCCAATCTGAACTTCCCCTGTTTAAGTTTGAACCCATTACCCCTTGTCCTATCATTACAGTCCCTAATGAATGGTCCCTCCCCAAGATCCCTATAGACCCCCTTCAGATACTGGAAGGCTGCTATGAGGTCTCCACGCAGCCTTCTCTTCTCCAGGCTGAACAGCACCAACTTTCTCAGCTTATTTTCATATGGGAGGTGCTCCAGTCCCCTGATCATCCTCATGGCCCTCCTCTGGACTTGTTCCAACAGTTCCATGTCCTTTTTATGTTACAGCACTATGCTACAATAAGTCATCATGCCCCAAACTTGACAGTGGAGTTTGCTGAGTTCCTACCATTTGCAGCTTTCTTTAGTTTTTTGTTTCAGTGCTACACTTAAATGACCAAACTCTTGGCTTCTATAAATCACTTCAGCCCAATAACCCCACGGCAAAACTTACATGAGGTAACACTCGCTGGGAACATAACTTATTAATAAGATACAGAAAGTAAACATAAAGAATGTGAAATGGTAATTCTCAATTTTTGTGTTTTCTGGCAGTAAAGTTTATATGATAAACACCAAAGCAGCCAGCCTGGAAGCCAGTACCTGGGCTCAGACTCACGGGCAGCCACTTACAGTGCCTGCAGGGTTGCCATGGCACTTGCAGAGCAAACACTGTGCCCTCCTTGGTACATTTTCTTGCACTGAGACTTCCATGCTGCACACAGCTCCTTGGCACAGGCTTTGTGTGACTGGCTTTTCCACGCAGCAGAAACATACTGTTTTCTGGACTCAGTAGTTGAAAAGAAACATGGTTCTGACCATTCAATTTTATAATTGGTACTCAAGGTATTGCAGCTAAAAAAAACACCCTCAAATTAAGTCAATTTCAAGTTCACACCTTCATACAGTAAAGAATACTTAAATAGGAAGCCAGGTACTCACATAAAAACAAACACATAAAACTGCATACAATTAAAAAATTCCTAAAGCTGTATTATGAGTATCAAAAAGATTCTTAAAACTACAAGAAACATCCTTCTTTAATTCAGTTCTGTTAAAAACTATCAAGATTAAAACAATGCAATGAGCTTAAATATCCACAAGCAAATGAGAAATTGCTCTCAAATCACATTTTCAAAGCCCACTAAAAAATATCTGGTTTAGTCTTACCTCAAGCCTGTGCAAGTGTAACTGTTTACTATGATTGTTGACTAGAAACAACAAAGTTGTATCATACTTTCACACAAACATAAAAAAAATTGTGTTTTTGTTACATGTGGCGTAACAAAAATCCTTCACATGAAGAACTGCCAAAACCCAGAGCTAGCTCAGGATTGATTAGTCATCAGTATTCTTCAGCTATATTATATTCGTCTGGTTACATATACATGAACATATTTTTAATATCTTTCTCCTCTTCTAATAATCCCCATCATTATATTCTGGTTCTGCTCTTCACTAAACTGGCCTCTACTACAGTGCCATTTACATTCTCCTGATATAATAAATGAAGGATGAATTTTAAATTAAGAAGAGACAAAATCCAGGCATGTTGTTGGCATATCAATAACTCTCCACTGATTAGAATGCTGTTTAATTGCTTTAAACATAAAAGCCTGCTTTGGGCAGCCACTATGAAATATGACCTTAAAGGAAGTATTCTGAAGTCGTTATATTAGCATTACTAAAATTAAAATCTTTGGATATATGGATGACTTGGTAGGAAGGAATAAAGTGCATTTGGAAACAACCAAACCTGGGATGGATAGTAGTGGTCAGATTTTGAAATCAGTTATGAAAACATGAAACTGGTCTCTAAATACCGAGTATACCTTCTTACAATGTTATTTTACTGACTGATGTGTTTAAGCAGTGATAGCTCAGAGAGGCAAATCCAGGCTGAGAATGAGAACTTAGGACTGCATATGAAGATGACAATTTCAAATTGAAAAGACTGCGATATAAGACATGAACGGTCCAGGGAAGCTGTTGAGACTGTTTAACATCACATAACAAACCTTGTAATGAGTGAATACTGAAGGGCTTACATTCTGTGGTATATGTTTGGTTTTATTTGGGTTTGTTTTGTTTGTTTTTGTTTTTTAAAGAATAGTTTAGGCAGAACAAGAATTCTAGATATGAGATATGTTCTAGATGGACCTGGTCTTTCAAGTGCTTGGTGCAAGCGGATTTCCATTTCCATTGTCCTTATGATATCCTTAGATCTATACTGTATTGCTTCATACGTTACTACAGAACCTTATGGGACAGAAATTAATGCATCAGAATTTGTTATTAAAAGACATATATAGAGACTAAATTCACAATATTTTAAAAGATGACATGTAAGACTTTAACAAAGTACAGAAGTTGGGTTTGGTCATCAAATTCTATTTTACCTTCATACAATACTTTCTATTGTAAGATATTAAACCACATTACATATCATACAATTTTGCATCTTATACAATTTCTCATTCATTACCCCCTCTAATTATTTTTCATCATTTGCAGAAACATCATCATCTAAAGACTAAACAATTTGCTCAAGACCTTTAAGATAAAAGTACAACACATTCTGTTGTCCATGGCCAAACCATTACTTTCCTCTCTCTTTCCTCTTACAGCTCCCAAGCACAAGCCAAGTGTAAAGAGTTAATAAGATGGAGTTTGCCACCATTCCTTCCCAGAGCTCCGAGCAGCCTCTCAGAAGGTGAGTGGTGATGCTGACAGATTTATCCCACTTTCCATTCTGTTAAAAAAGAAATAAAAACACCAGACCAAAACCTGAAGCAATTATCTAGAACACCAACTGATGAATTAAATAATACGAAAGTTTTCTGGCATCTTCCAAAGGCTACATATGCCAGCTGACTCTAGCAGTAAAACACACCAATTTCTGCACAGGATTTTGGAAATCCACGTGGCTATGAACACTTGAAGTTATAATTACTGCACTGCGATGACCAATTTTGTTCCCCATTACAGCACGCCCGCAAACACTAGAGGGCAACAATGTCGCACTGAAAAACCCCGGGAGGGGGAATGGGGACAAACCCCAAGCAGCTGAAGGGCTGAGGTAGGCACCGCACCATCTGAGGCAGGCAGATGCTAGGTGAGCCAGTAAAGAAGAAAACCAACGCAAAACCCAAACAAACACCACACAACAAACCCGGAGACGCACCCCCACGCGGAGGGAGGATCGGGACGCGCCCATGTGGTGGGGGACGAGCCCCGGCAGCGTTGCCCCCCCCGCCCGGCACCGGCCAGCCGCCAGGTCCAGCCGCGCTCCCAGGCCAGGCCGGCCGGGCGGTGCAGGGGGCGGCTCAGGAGCCTCTGGAGCGGCTCGGATACAACTTTGCGGAGGAGCGGCCGGAGAAGCCCAGAGCGCACCGCCAGCCTGGCCGGGGGGGTCTGGACACTGTGCCCCGTAGGCATCGTGCGTAAAAGCCACCCGCCCCAACCCTTACCTCCATACGCGCTCCGCCGACATGCCACCGCCGCGGGGCCCGCCTAAGGGCGAGCGCCTGCCTGCCTGCCCGCCGCAGCTCCCACTCTCTTTCACCGGTGGCGGGCGAGAACTGTAGAGGGTCCTCCAAGGGGAGTCGCCTGCACCCAGCGGGCGCGGGCAGAGTGGCGTGGTGCGTCGCGGCACCGCCTCAGCCTCAGCCACAGCCCGCCGGCGGCGGGGCCGGCAGCCCCCCCTCCTCCCAGGGATGCGAATGTCACTAGCCTCACCCTCCCGGAAGAAGAGCGCCGGGCCCTCACTCAGCGGCGAGGGACAGGCGGGGCGGCAGGCGGGGCTCCGCCGTGTCACCTCCCGCCATTGGCCTGCAGCAGCCCTGCCGCCCGTCGGTCGCCACCTCCCTTTTCTCCTCCCCCTTTTCCTCCTTTACGGGCGCCTCGGGCAGCCCGGGAGGTGGAACTGAGCGGTGAGGCGCAACTGGGCGGGGGTTGACCGCTCTCTCGGGTCCCTCCTGCCCTCAAAGAGCGGCGGTGGTCGCACCCACAGGCAGCTTCGGTGACTCCTTCCGGGGACCGAGGACCGGGGCTCCTGCTTGAGGTAACTTTCCCACCACCTCCTGCAAACCGCAGACTCCCTCTGCTGTGGCCTGTTTTAAATAGAGTATGTTTTTGGGGGGTTACCCCGAACCGCTGGTGCAGGTTTAGGATATGACCAGTTTCTGAATCGTTTCAAATGTGACAGCGCAAAGTGGAAATTCCATAAGGTCAGCTGTATTTTCTTAAGACAATTTGGGGTTAAACTATTGAAGGAATGCCAAGTAATGTATTTGCAGCCTTGCTGCTTTTCTTTATTGAATTTTCTAACCCTATTTTAAACAGAGTTAGTCCCTCCGAATTATTTTTCACTGGTACTCTGCATCCTGCACTCCAGAGATGGGCTATTTTACTACTGTGGGTTAGGGAGTTAGGATTCCCTGCCTGAATCACATTAGCTCACTTCTAACCTTCACAAATGAGAAATAAAATTAATAAATTTGACAAGTGGTCTCTTGATCCAGCTAATTTACTTCGCAGTTGCGTGGTGATTGTTAGCCCACCTAATGGCTGACAGTTCAATATACCAAATTACCTCCATCTGTAGCAGTTGGCTGTCCGAATCTTTCTTTCTCTGACTCACTCAAGACAGAAGCTTGAAAGAAAAAGGCTCAAGTAATCTGAATATTCCTTTTCCAAGCATCAGCAGAATTTACAGCTCTGGATTCAGGGATATTGTTATTTACTGCTTTCTGCTCTTTATTCTCTGTTTTATTCTCATGACGCACTCTGAAGAAACACCAGAATTTTAACATCTGCTAAACTATAGGTCTCAGGCCCCATGAGCTAGGCTTCCTGTAGGACAGAGGACTTACTGACGTGAGGGCTCACCCTGTGTGAGTCTTATTAATCCATAGAATAGAGAGTCCATCTGAAATCCTGTTCTACACAAAGGGATTCTCTCCCATATTAAACTTCTCAAATGCATGTTATGTCCTCACAGATTCTTGGTTTGGAGCCTCACTTCTAGGTAGGATTTTTCCTACAGTATGCTTTCAGGTATGGGTTGGAAGCCAGCCAAAAATGGCTGAAATTCTTTGACGCGAGTTCAAACTCACCAATGGCATTGTTTCCCTCCTACCAGTCTTTCTGAATAGCTGGCACTGGTTTTAAGTTATCACTGTCCAACACGGACAGAAGAGTGTTACATACTGCTTGTCCTTGCAAGCACTTGGATGCTCACAGAGGTGTGCTAGACATTGCACAGCTGAAGGCGTCAGGACTGCAAGTCAGCATCTGTAGCACTGAGTGGTTCTGGCAGGAATTTTAACAGCTTTGATCTTTCTTGGTGCTACTTCTCAGACTTGAGCTGTCATTGAAGCATGAACTGGTCAGAAGGTCTTAGCCATTCTTTTAGCAATACATATTAAGGTACTGCTGAGTGTGCTTCCGGCCAAGATTTCTGCCTGGCACCCAGTACCTCACAAAACAAACTGTAGTAATGTGGCATTACATTATCATTGAGTGGTACATGTGGCATAATTGTGGCTGTTTGCAACATCTGATGTCACATCTAATGTGTACCACCCCAGAACTGAATAGATAAATGATTAATTAATCCCGACAAAAAATGAGGTGAGAGAGAAACTGGTGGGCTACTGAATTGTATGCAGAACAGAGGCATATTCAGGCAACTGCTAGTCTGTACCATGAACTAAGGCAACACCTGTACTGCTGCTGTTGTTATGCAAGGCAGGGACTGAACCTTAGTTCCCAGATGAACATATCAATTTAAACATGTAGGATTCAAGACTTTTTGATGTATACCAACACACCAGATCATAGAATGACTGAGGTTGGAAGGCCCCTCTGGAAGTCATCTTGTCCATTCTCCCTGCTCAAGCAGGGTCACCCACAGCAGGCTGCCCAGGACCATGTCCATTCTGCTTTTGAACATCCCCAAGGACAGAGACTGTAAAACCTCTGGACAGCCTTTACCAGTATTTGGTCACCCTTACAATGAAAGTGTTTCCTGATGCTCAGTGGGACACTGCTGTGTTTCAGTTTGTGTCCACTGCCTCTGGTCCTGGTGCTGGGCACCACTGAAAGAACCTGGCTCCATCCTCTCTGCACCTTCCCTGCAGGTATTTGTAGACATTTATGGGACCTCCCCTGAGCCTTCCCTTCTCCAGGCTAAACAGTCCCATCTCTCCCAGCCATTCCTCATAGAAGAGATGTTCCACTCCCTTAATTATCTTAGTGGTCCTCCACTGGACTGTTCCCCTGTGGGGAGTGAAGGTGATAAGATTTGCATGAACAGTTTGGGAATGAGCTCTGAGGCCTTGGTGCTTTGACAAGCCCTGGAGTGATGAGTTGGGGTGTTGAAGGCCAGATGATGTGGGGATTGTGAGGGGCTCTGCAGCATTGTAATTGGACTGTTTACCTGGAGAGTTTTACAGGGGCCAATGAGATTGAACATTGTAGGTATGTGCAGGCTGGGAAAGTACCGAACAGGGGCATAAAAAGGACTTGGTTGTAATAAAGATGGATTTGAGCCTCTGCATCAACTAGAGTCTGTGTCATGAAACGCCACATTCCCCCACATCTCCATATCTCTCTTGTGTAAGGAGGCCCAGAACTGGACCCTGCACTCCAGGTGTGGCCTCCTCAGTGCTGAGTAGAGGACAAGTATCACCTTCCTTGACCTGCTGGCAACACTCCTAATGCAGCCCAGGATGCTGTTAAACCTCCCAACAAGGGCACATTGTTGACTTGGGTTCAACTTGGTGGCCACCAGGACCCCCAGGTCCTTTCCTGCAAAGCTGCTTTCCAGCTGGTCACTCCCAGCACATACTGGTGCTTGGGGCTGTTCCTCCCCAGGTGCAGGACTCTGCCCTTCCTCTTGTTGAACCGCTCGAGGTTCCTGTTAGTACATTTCTCCAGCCGCTTAAACTCCTTCTGCAGACATACCATATGCGTTGAAATTTGAATTCCCTCATTTCCCATTAATGGATGCCTTCAGTTTGCATGAACACAGGTCACTTCAGTGGGATTTAACTAAACTTGGGAAAACTAACATGCTTTGTATGCACAAGCCTTTGCTGTCCTACTGAAACATGAAACTTAGGCACTGAAATGCCATTCAGTATCTGGTGCTGAATACTTACTTAGAATATCTGTTTCTGATAAATTGGTTTTTTTGTAGCTAATTACTTTGAAAATTGTACCTTAATGAATTCCTGTCTATTCAAATTGCACTGTGTTCTGACAGCACTGTTGACTATATATGCCTTTATACACACACAGTTATGTGTATGTAACTTACACACAAGCTGGTAATTCTGATTACACTCTTTCTCTTGGAATACTACAGTGAAAAAGATATGTATAAGAATTTCCAGCAACAGCTTCATCCAAGTTCAGCTTGGCTTATTAATCATCTCCTATCTGGAGCATCTTTAAACATGCTTTCTTGCAAAAAAAATAGGCTTAAAAAATAGGTAGCCTAGCTTCTCTGGTGATACCTCAGCCTTTGCCTTTCTTACTGCTGGCCTACTACACATGAATGCTCTTTCTCATTTTCCTTCAAATTCAGTTCTTCACACAATGCTTCCTCCTTCTACATAATTAGTAATCTTTCTATCTTTCTTAAATTTCCTGAATCCTATCTCCTCTTGTGGTCAAATCTCTTTCAGGCTACCACTGCAAGAAATAGTTCTAATCATTGCATGATTCTAAGTCTACAAATAAACTCTTGGTCCTTCCAAGTCATGCTGAAATATATGTAAAATTTAGGCATTTGTGTTACAGTGCTTATTACTACAACTCATACGACAGTTTGAATCTGTTAGACAGGCTGATTACCATGGGTATCATTCCATAGGCAAGGGAAAGTTTACTGGTTGGAGAGTTACATGTAATAACAACAGTTTTCAACTAATAAATAAATGCTTTTTCTAGTCCTGCCATTTCAAAGATCAGATAAATCTTTTAACCTAACACTAATTGTTTGTATTATTTCTGTTGATTTTTTCTTGCAGGAGCCATTACAAAGACCCAGGTATTTGAAAACAAGGAGCATCTAGGCAATTGCCTGTTATTGGTCATTTAATCGTTACTGTTTTAAAGGTATTGCAAATACTTTTAGCGAAAAGGCAAAGTTACTGTAGATTCATAAACTCTGGATTAATCAGAAATCTAATAAAAATATTAATAAAGCTCAATATATTTACCTTTCAAATACTATGCAAATATTAGTTAATGAGTCTTCAAAGAATATTTTTGTCATGAGTGTTGATATTAGTATTGCTGTCCACTTGATACAGAATATTACTCCATAAAACTGCCAGAGATCCTGGCAGTGACTCAGTGAAGGTTATGATCAGAAGTCAGAGGTTCTTGACTTGGAGCTGAATTCATATTATGGGACCACATCATAATGTGTTTGAACAAACATGGTCTGAAGCCAGTGAATGCTGTTCCATGTTAAAATGCAAAAACCTGATTTCTCCCCTTAGTTAAGCTGGAAAAGGCTTTCTTTATAAGTTTCTATATATAATGAAGACAAAAATGAAAACGTGGCCTAAGACTTAAGAAACACATGCGGTCAAAAAGAATCAACTAAGAGGCTATTTGAGAGCAGAAAAAAACTAACACCTTTCAGGTATATAATTGTACTACATTAACTGTACTGTTTTGTATTAACTGTACTAAATTGTACTACATATAATTGTACTGCAATGAAAAACTCTTCATTTGTGAAGTGTAAGGGTGGTGAGGCCCTGGAATGGGTTGCCCAGGGAAGTTGTGAATGCTCCATCACTGGTGGTGTTCAAGGCCGGGTTGGACAGAGCCTTGGGTGGCATGGTTTAGTGTGCGGTCTCCCTGCCCATGGCAGGAGGGTTGGAACTAGATGATCTTAAGGTCCTTTCCAACCCTGACTATTCTATGATTCTATGATTATTCTGTAGCAAACAATGTAGGAAATCAGCCACGCTTATACATTTCTCTCTAAAAAGTTGCTAGCTTTCAGATGGAAAATACATTGTTTCTTTTCAGTAGTTTCTATTCTATTTTCAATCTCTTATCCTAAAAACGCATACTATCTGCATACACTGTAGTAGTATCTTTCAAACCAGTGCAAAACAAGTTGCTAATTACATGCAGTGGGTGATGACTACTTGACAGCAGAAAGGCATTTTCATCTCCAGACTTAGAATAAACAATTATTACAAATATGTTTTGTTCCATTTTAATCAGGGTATTAAGGCAATTGTTATCTTTGCACAGCAATCAAATGGCCAGCTTTGGAATTCAAGAAGCTCAAAAACTCATTAGGTATTTCTCTTCTAAGCTGCAAACCCATCATTTGCTGCTCAAGTCACATGCCATGTGAAATGTAAGACAGATTCATTAATGAGGAGGACTAAATATTTCTGTCACAGTTTACCAGGAAATTTTCTTATGAAAAGAGATGAAAGACTCCTCCTTCCCATTATACCAGGTTCATAGGTTTCAGGTTAATAAATATTAAAAAAAAAATAGCAGCACAGATTCAGAATATATTCATTTTAGTTAGCTGTTTTGAATGTATGTCAATTTGTGTGAAAGCTCCTTATTAATCTTGAATTGGTTACAGGACAGTGATAATGGGGATAGAAGAGAATTAAAAAGTAACCAAGTTGCTATAAGCACAATCAACACTCTAAAGCATCTTTGCCCTTTTAAAGTAAGTGATGTGTGATTAAAATTTCTGTTAAAAATTGATTTTAGGATATGTAATAAAATAGGGCATACTCTGTGCTAAGAAGAACTTGCATTATTACCCTGAACCTCACTCACTTTTCTCATCAATAAAGAATGAAGAGGTCTCAAAAATATTGTAATTTGCAAAGGGGAAAAAAATTAAATTGCTATGCCCAGCTCTTCAATCGACCAAAAATCCAGACTCTTTCCAAAGCAGAATGTCATTTACAGTCACCAGGAAAAATCGTCATCCTTTCATCTGTCCCATTTCTCAGCAACTGAAGAACAAGGCTGATATAGCTAATTTTTAAAGAAAACAAGCATCCTTTAGCACTGCCTTCAACTTCCTCATGCCCTTCTCTTTTTTCTTTACAATTTCCTCCTGCCTTCTTTGCTCCTTGACCATGCAACACCTGAAGCCAAGCCCTTGGAGGCAGCTTCCCTGTGCCCTTGGAGGCCGCAAACAAAGAGCAATAAAAAGAGGAGATTGCACAGGAATGGGAAGTTTTCAAAATGCAAGCTAAGGTACTGCAGGATCAATGACATGAATATCTGCTATAAACTGGGAGCTCATCAGCTGGAAATCACTGAGATGAGAAAGGACGTGGGTACTAGTCAAGGAGAATGTCTGTCAGCTGCCAAAGTGGTGTGTCTAGAAAATGCCACAAGCAGAGCATGCAGAGGAAAAGAAGAGGCGGAAATATTTAAAGTGTTGATGCTGTTGTATAAGACTGAGGGAAGTCCTCATCTGGTACAGTGTTTAAAGTTCAGGGAAGGTGATTCAAAGAGGTGAAGAGAAGAGCTGATAACATGATCAGGGGAACACGCAGCATATGACAAGCGAGGTGAAGATTCAAAGGTGATGTAGCTGCTGCATATAACAGGGAGAGAGATAAATATGCAATGGTAACTAACAAATATTTAAGATAAAAGAGGTTTTTGGCGTAAAAATGCCTGTGAAAAAGCTGTGCACGTATTTACACTGGAAATCAGAGGAAACTTAAATCATTGGAGTGAAGCAGACTCATTCTGTGAACAGTGAGGGCAAGAAGTATAACTAACTTTTAAGATGGAGGCTGAACAACTGCAGGATGTTATTCATCAGAGTGTGAGATTGGACCTGACAACTTAAGAAGGTCTTATCAATCAGTAACCCTATATTTTTTTTGTTGTGCTGGGATCAACAACAATGAGAACACTGACAATAAATCCTCATCATTGACACTTAAAGTTGCTATCAGCTGATACAGCTGTGGGGTTTTGTTTGTCACATTCATTGTTTCAGGCTGGCTGGAGGCACTAGCAAAGAAGAGCAACTGCATTCTGTTCACATGTATATGAACATCACCCTCCAAGTAATAATTTTTTAATGAAAGCTTGCATTCTGGAACATGAGATGTTAGCTTCCAAGGAAATGTCTCAGGTAGTGATCTATCCAAGAAGTCAACAGGTAAAGAAAAAAAAATTTGTTTGCTTTGTGGGTTTTTTTTTCCTATTAGAATTAAGTTGAATACTTTACTTTTCTGCTTATTAATTTTTCATTTCTCCCCAAACATGAAATGGATTAAAATATCAGACATGCTGGTAGAACTCTTATTTCTGTCATATATTGAAGTTTAGATTGGATATGAGGAAGAAATTCTTTACTGTAAGGGTGGTGAGGCACAGGAATGGGTTGCCCAGGGAAGTTGTGAATGCTCCATCGTTGGCGGTGTTCAAGGCTGGATTGGACATAGCCTTGGGTGGCATGGTTTAGCGGGAGGTGTCCCTGCTCATGGCAGGGGGGTTGGAACTAGATGATCTTAAGGTCCTTTCCAACCCTAACTATTCTATGATTCTATAATGAATTATGCCAATAGTTGAATTATTAGTTTAATCATAATGAATTATGCTATATGTAATCATGCACCATGCACAGAGATCTTAATTACCCTGTTCATCAAGTAAAGATATTCATAATAGCACATATTATCCAGGGTATTATATTGTAATATGTGATGCCACATGAATGGCATGGAAGAGGGGTTTAAGAAAGGTTATAGGCTAATAAGAGTATTTTATTCCACCCAGAACACTCAAGAGAAAGTTTTTTTCAAAGATCCAGAGACTGTAATTACATGCAAAAAGTTAAGTCTCCTCAAAGGTAAACGCTAACCCAGAAAGACTGAAGATTGAAATTAAAAGCTGAAATTTCCCATTGTTATTAGTGTCCCACTGCACTAGATATTGTGAAAATATGTGAAAAAGGTGGCTTCCATCACAAGGAGTTTAATTCTGCCTGTCAGCTTGTGTTGTTCTAGAGAAGAAATTGCTCTATGTTTAAGCTACTAGCTGGTGGCCATATAATAGCAGTTATTTATAAACCTATTATAATGCTATGCTTTATAATGCCAGGCATTTTGTATGTAATTTCCTGTGAAATTTACTAGGAGCTGTGCCTAGAAAATGATGCTTCAGCATAGCCCCAAATGTCAGACTTACCATCTCATTTTATTTACCCCATATGTGCTACATTCCTTGTGCATCAGTCCTTCTCCTAGCTCGTGAACTCCTCAGGACAAGGCACAAAAGGAACTGCAAAACTAAGCTGTCTTACACAAAATCTGCATACAGCTCTCTGCCCATTATTTGCCTGTGAAGTGTCACATGCATTGGAGATTATATAGATACATTAACAGAAAATAATGCTCCTATCATACTTCAATTCATCAGGGCAAGCACAACTGATACCTCTGTTGCATGACAACACTACTGTGATTCTGTAAAACTACGTTGTATCTTCCAGCATGATCTGTAAGTAAACAAATCCAGCATACAATTGACAATACACATAGGAATGGACTCTAGCAGTGGGGCTTAGTAATTTCTGTGACTTCAAATTCAGAGGGCTGGACTCAGTTACGATGTTCACCTGCTTCCCTCCTCTCCTGCATCATCTCAGCCTTATGATCCTGGGCAAGGAATCAACACAATTTGCAATACCTCAGTGAAAATACAAATAATTCTAGTGCAGTAGTAAGGGAATTAATCATGGATTGAGTCAGAAGGCTAATGTCTCTTTCCATGGCTCCAGCAGGCTGAAGCATCCCCTGCTTCTGTGCCTGAGTGCAGGCTGGGCTGTGATGATGTGTGACTGGGTTGCTCTGTGTGAATCATCAGTGCAGGGGATAGAAAGGGCTGTTACTGCACAGGAGATAGTGTGTCCCTTCCAGGAAACAGTTCAATCACTATTGAATAAAGAAAAAAAAAATCAAACAACCAGCAAACTACTTACAAATCCTCTAGTTTCTCAAGTATTATTCTCCCACTGCAGTGAAAGCCCTGATTAATTCTCAGAGCCTCTTCTATTCAAGAGTCGCCTGAGGAGGGCTAGATTGCCAAAGACAGGCCAGCGCTGCTGCAGTGTGAGTACAGGGGTCACCCACATTGCTCAGTGTGCTAGGCAGAGCCATTTGCTAACAGTGTGTGAGTGGGGCAGTGCTCAGATATGAACCGTATGTAAGCCACCATGTGCTCCTACAAGTGAAGGGACCATGAGCAAAGCAGCTACATCCTTGTCTCCCAGAATCTCTGTCTCTTTGTGGAATTGTTCTCGCTTTTATTCTACCAACTTCAAAATGTCACCATAGTTTGAAGCTAAGAGTTTCCTCTTCAAAGGGACTGCAAATAGGTAACCATCTAAAAAAGCTGGAGGAGAATTCCCCTCTTCCCTATTTATTTTCTTTTTCTTCCTTTTCCTGCTTTTTCTCACTTTTCTCATTCTTTCTCCCTCCCTTTCCATTCCCCTCTTCTCTCTTTCTTTCCCCAGAGAGGCCAGACATAAATGTGTATGTTTAAAGCAAAACCACACACATTATACAGAACTACAATATTGATCTCAGCGTGCTATTATTAGATGAAAAAAAGGACAAAATTTACCCTATAGGAGCAACACCCTAAAAAAAAATACAGGGAGACACTGTCAACTTTCACAAGCCAGTGTACACAAATGTAAATTTAGCATGTTAGTCCCTAGGAAAATATCTAAACCATCTGACTAACAATCCTTGGCTTCAGATGCTGTCAGTGACACTATACAGTGATACTATAATTTTAGTAATATCAATATAATAACCTTCAACAGAAATGTAGTGTACAGAGTTTACTGTACTTAAGTCGTCATTTTACAATGTAAGAAACACATGCCTAATCTTCCTAGTCAATCAAATGAGCTCCAGTATTAAACCCACGGTGGTTTGCTGTGGTCAATGAGATGCTGAAAAAGCTTGAAGGTTTCCTGAATCTAACTCTTCAGTCTATTGGTCACCCTCTTGCCTCATATGGTAACATTTACCTTATAAACTCCTTCCCCTGATCTAGTACCCAACTGGAGTACAGGGGCAAAATACATAACTGGTTTTAATATGGACCTATTAAATATTGTAAGGCATGTGGGAAAGCTAAGGCATCCTGAGTTCAAATAAAAGGCCAAAGTTCAAGGTAAGTGAGCACCACAGCCAGGGGAAGAACTAAAGAGCCCTGATTCCTGCTGGGGAGCTTCCATCTCAGTACTCTTTTGTGTCAGGCATGTTTCACTGAGGAGCACTATCCACTACCAGGCCCTCTCAATTAGTATAGCACATTGTTTTTCAATGATCTGGTTAGAAATAGTATTTTTGCTTTTCCAGACAATATTTGCCATCTGATGCTTGTTCCTGACTGCAGACTGTTGGAGGTGCATGTGGCAAAGGAGCATTCTCCTTTCTGTATCTCAAGACTACGGTATTTCTTCTCTTTGACATAAGCACTATCTAAAGTACTCTAATTCCATACACACAGAGTACAAATAGAATAAACAAGGAATGATTTATGCACACTTGACTGTGCTCTATATCTTACTAGATGAAGATGAATTATTGTGGACAGGAACACATTCTTCTGAAAAATCCATCTTTGTAGATTTCTGGTGCTCGATCTTTGGCATATTTTAGTAGGCCACTGCTGGTTTCCATTTGGTGACATCTGCTGTACCACGCAGAGTGTACATGGCCTTGAGGAGTACTGACAGAAGTTCCCTTGCCAGCAGATTGCCATAGCTGCAAGGTACAGCTCCTGTTGTATCACTTACAAATGATTCTGCTCTTGTGTTCTATGACAGATGTCTTCCCCATTTCTGCCAGATGTTGATGATGTTATTTAAGCAAAAGAATTAATCCTCTCTTGCTTTCCTTCCATTGTTATATTGTATACAATATATTCTGCCTTTGTAGTCACTTCTGAGAGACAAGTCTGTCAATTTATATTGTAACTTTGTTGACATTTGATAGCCTACAGTTTGCATCTTGTGAGAAGTCATATGTATAGCTATAGTATATAATCGATGCTTTCTTCCACATAAAATCTGTATTTGAAAGCATTAATTGTTGATATGTTCACTAGGTATCAGAAAAGGCCCAATCCAGTTTGTACCTAAGTCACTAGACAGGTGTATCAGCTATTGCTCGAACCCACAAAGCAGCACAGGAACAGCAAACAAACTATTTTTTTCCCTTCTCCTTTCATTTTCTTCAGCTTTCATTATTAAATGATTAAACTAAAATTTGATTTGTCTCCTCCCACAGTATGTTACTCTCTACCTATTTAAACAATAAAGCAGATTTTCAAGCTCCTTCTGCCAAAAGTAACATAGTGACAGCATTTCATCAGGGACTGTAGTGATAGGACAAGGGTTAATTGGTTCAAACTGAAAAAAGGGAAGTTTAGGTTAGATATAAGGAAGAAGTTATTTACAGTGAAGGTGGTGAAACCTGGAACAGGTTGCCCAAAGAAGTGATAAATACTCCATCCTTGCCAGTGTTCAAGGCCAGGTTGGAAGGAGCCTTGGGCGACATGGTCTAGTGTGAGGCATCCCTGCTCATGGCAGGGGGTTGGAACTGGATGATCTTAACATCCTTTCCAACCCAAACCAGTCTGTGATTCTGTGATTCATGTGAGACAAGCTGCATCGCAGTTTTTAATAAATCAATTTTTACATAAGCATTCCCAGAACTATCAGAGTTGTAAAGAATGTCCCCTACCCCTTACTTTTTAGACAAGCATATTAAAATACTTTTCAATACTTTCGAAATTTCCATATATATTTTCTAATGAGATTTAGAGTAGTACTGTTATTATTGTACAAATATACAACTATACAAATCCATATGAGAAACTCTTACCTGGACATTCTATACCTACCAAAACCTTACATTTAAGAGCCTGTAACTGAGGAGAAAAGCAAATTGGGGATTCAGTGATGGTCCAAGAAAAAAAGCAAAGAGATTGGAAGCCAGAGGAGGAAGAGCTAGAAGCAGTACTTGCATTAAATAGAGATATACTGGCTTGCAGCCCCTTTGCATGTACTGCGCTCCCCAAAATGAGGAGTACTCAGTTTGAAGGCAAGGACCTATACTGGTCAAGCTTAAGAAGTCAAAACCCCCAACATCCCCATCAGCCATGTATATGTTATAAACAGTGCTACAGACAGATGGTGGTTGGATCAACAGCAAGACACAAAGATGTATTTGGGAACAGCATTAGGGAAGGACAAAAGGATGCACTGCAGTCTGGCAAGCCATTACAACCAGCTGCCTGCCTGACATTTGAAAGTTCTATTCAAAAAACTGTCTGTGCACAGCAGAACTCCAAGCAGGGAAATATAAGGATACTGACCTAGTGCTGTACTGTGTTAGTATTATTCATTTTTAAAAACATGTAAAAGGCTTTGGACGTTAAGCAGTCAAATACTTTATGGTTTGTTTGGAGGCTAACACCTCTGCCCACCTATGAAATGCATCTGCTGAAGCTACTCAATAATTTCTCTACACCAAAGAGAAAAATGTTTTTTAAAAGTTCTTTAATGACAGTCTACGTTCTTATTTTACTCGGCCTTATTTTTTTTTTTTTTTTATTAACTTACAGAATGATTGTGAAAGATAAGATGAGCTTTTTCTTATTTCTTACTTTGTACTTGCTGGGCCAACAGAGACACAAACCTGTACAGCTTTGTTTGCAGCAGGCAATCTGTGATTTCAACTCTGTGATTTCAGCTTCTCAGCTAGTAGCAAGTGGGTGAGTATCTGTTTATTCGCTGTATCCTAGCGAAGATACTGCACAAAACTAGTTGTGGTGGTGCTGGTTACTTTCCCTGCCAAAATCACCCATTGAAAACTGAACTGAGAACTCTTACTTCACAAAAGCCACTGAACAGCAATTAAGAGAAGTTTAGAATCATAGAATCATAGAATAGTTAGGGTTGGAAAGGCCTTAAGATCATCTATTTCCAACTAGTTCCAATATCTAGTGTGATGATGACTTCTGTGTCCTTCAAAGAAGATACATGACTGTTGCACAGAAAATGTCCCCCTGTTTTGCAGGAGCCATTCCCTAGTGCAAGATCTTTTCTTTCAGCCTTAATTGAATATTGGAGTATTTGCTTGTTTTTTAATTGGATGTGCCATTCTACCAGTACACCTTCTACCAGATGAAAGAATAGAACAATAGAAAAAATATAAATCCAATTTTACATAACAGCTGACAATGCAAATTTTTAAACAATAAACAAGCCAAGAATTATTATAATGCAGTGTTAATTTTTGTATGGTAGATAGAACTGAAATATTTTTACGTCCCTTACCATTAGCAAACAGAGTACATTAGTTTTGTATTTTGAAATCAGGTAGTTACCAAGAAGTTTGTCTTTAAAACTGCTTATGGAACCAAGAAAGAAAAAATCCAATACTTACTCAGCGGCTGTGAAAATGTCACCATGTTGAACATTCAGTTACTTCTGTATTAAATTGATGGGTTAGGCCATATCCTTACAGGAGAACTCCAAGAAGTTAAAACACGTTAACCCTCCTGCCATCTCATGCTCAAATGGCTGTGGAAAAATAGCTATTTAAATCATAGTGCCTATTTAGGTGTTCAGCTGCTGGCCAAAAGCCGTATGATTTCAGAAGTCATCTCTCATCTTCTACTATATGTAATGAAACCATTCCTGTACTCCAGTCAGTCTGTGAGACTGAAGTTCAGTCTTAAAGGCTCATTTTCAGTATCTCCTCTGGCAGAAGAAATCCGGGAAGAGTTTTTTTTCTGAGAATCAACACAGCCTACACCCATGTTGCTGCTGAATTTCATTTACCTCTATGAGAAAAGAACACTTTCGTTTGTGAGAGTTCCTGGTGGTAGGAGATATTACTACATTTTCTATTCCTCTTTTAAATGAAAGCAATAAGGCTTAAAAATATGAAGCTTGGACACAGATGTAAAGGGTCATAAAGCAACAAGAGTAAGCAAAATTCAGAATAGCAGGAATCATAGAATCGTAGAATCATAGAATAGTTAGGGTTGGAAAGGACCTTAAGATCATCTAGTTCCAACCCCCCTGCCATGAGCAGGGACACCTTCCACTAAACCATGCCACCCAAGGCTATGTCCAATCCAGCCTTGAACACCGCCAACGATGGAGCATTCACAACTTCCCTGGGCAACCCATTCCTGTGCCTCACCACCCTTACAGTAAAGAATTTCTTCCTCCTATCCAATCTAAACTTCCCCTGTTTAAGTTTTAACCTGTTACCCCTTGTCCTATCACTACAGTCCCTCATGAAAAGTTCCTCCCCAGCATCCCTATAAGCCCCCTTCAGATATTGGAGGGCTGCTTTGAGGTCTCCACGCAGCCTTCTCTTCTCCAGGCTGAACAGCCCCAACTTTTGCATCCTATCTTCATATGGGAGGTGCTCCAGTCCCCTGATCATCCTCGTGGCTCTCCTTTGGACTTGTTCCAACAGTTCCATGTCCTTTCTATGTTGAGGACACCAGAACTGCACACAATACTCCAAGTAAGCTCTCACAAGAGCAGAGTAGAGGGTCAGGATCACCTCCTTTGACCTGCTGGTCACACTCCTTTTGATGCAGCCCAGGATATGGTTGGCTTTCTGGGCTGCAAGCGCACACTGCTGACTCATGTTCATTTTTTCATTGACCAGCACCTCCAAGTCCTTCTCCGCATGACTGCTCTGAATCTCTTCTCTGCCCAACCTGCAGCTGTGTCTGGGATTGCTCTGACCCAGGTGGAGGACCTTGCACTTGTCATGGTTAAACTTCATCAGGTTGGCATCAGCCCACCTGACAAGCATGTCAATGTCCCTCTGCATGGCATTCCTTCCCTCCAATGTGTCAACCAAACCACACAGCTTGGTGTCATCGGCAAACTTGCTGAGGGCACACTCAATCCCACTGTCCATGTCACCGACAAAGAATACAGTGATACTTGATCTGTTCAGTAAACGGGACCGTAGTGGTGGGACAGGCTGGGTTAAGGGATTGAAGTAGGTAATCTTAAAGTGAGGGAGCCCACAATGACCCTTGAGAGTTGTAAGAGATTGTCATGAGTTCAGCAGCAGCAGTCATTTTTTTTCTCCTTTGTAGTAGCTGGTGCAGTGCTGTGTTTTCGATTTTTAGTCTGGGAACAGCGCTGATAACACCGATGTTTATAGTTGTGGCTTAGAATGTTTTGGCTTGACCAAGGACTTTCTGAGTCTCATGCTGTGCCAGGGAGGGGGGGGGGAATCCGGGAGGAGGCAGAGACAGGGCACCTGACCCAAACTGACCAGAGCTATTCCATGCCACAGCACGTCATGCCCAGGATGTAAAACTGGGGGCAGGAACCTGGAAGAGTTCAGTTCACAGCTTGGTCATAGAGTGGTGAGCAATTGTATCCTCTTTCCTTGTATTTCCCTGGTCATTGTTGTGGGTGGTGGTGGCAGTGGTGGTTTGTATTATACCTTAGTTACTGGACTGTTCTTATCTCAACCAGTGGGAGTTGCATTCTTTTGATTCTTCTCCCAGTTCCCCACCCCCCCCTCGGAGTGGGGGGGAAGAAGGAGGGGGAAGTGAGTGGTCGGGCTTTGTATTAGAAGGGGTGAGCTATTGTATTCTTTCCTTGTATTTGCCTTGTCATTATTGTTATTGGTGGTAGCAGTAGTGATTTGTGTTATACTTTAGTTACTAAACTGTTCTTATCTCAACCTGTGGGAGTTGCATTCTTTTCGATTCTTCTCCCCATCTACCCGGGAGCAGGGTGAAGAAAGAGAGGGGAGTGAGTGAGAGAGCGACTGCGTGATTTACGGCTTAAACCATGACAGAGATAGAAGAAAAATGTGCTGGATGGAAATTTTGCTATGGTTCTCTTTTAATCTGTCACGTTTGGTCCACTGGTAAGGTGACTTAACCTTTGCTGCCTTTTCCTCTAGCTCTTTGACACACAGATTACCTCATTTGAGACATACCTCAAATATATAGACTCTATATGAATAGAGTCTAAGGGAACTGAAGAGAACAGTAAAGGATCCAACATGCATATCCCTGCATTTAAGTCATTACTGCTACCAGATGAGTAGAAAATATGCTGACCTAGCATATATTGCACCTCTGCACCACTGATGTGCCACTGCTGATAGGCCAAATCAGACTGTTTATAAAAGCAGTAAGAAAGCAAAATCAGAATGCCTAAAGCAAACCATAGCATCCCTCTGGAGCATCTGGAGCATCTTTCCTATTTGGAATGGCTGAGAGAGCTGGCACTGTTCAACTGGAGAAAGGAATGACCAGGAAGGATTGCTCCATGTGTATGTATACCTGCAGAGAAGACAGAGACAGACTCTTTTCAGTGATGCCCTATGCCAGGACCAGAGGCAATGGGCGTAAATGGAAGCGCAGGAAATTCCCTCTCCGCATCAGGAAACACTTTTACATTGTAAGGGTGATTGAGCATTGGCAGAGGATGTCCAGAGAGGTTGTGGAATCTGTCTTTGGAGATGTTCAAAATCTGAATGGACATGGTCCTGGGCTGCCTGATGGGTGACTGTGCTTGAGCATGGGGAATGGACAAGATGACCTTCAGAGGGGCCTTCAACCTCAGCCATTCTGGGATATCAAAGTATTTTACTCTATGCTTGCTGCTGCTGTGTGGGCAAATGTCGCATTAGAGATAACTGTTTGACTTTCTTTACTTCCTTGAGAACAAATTTGCTTTCTTCATATACTCTTTATGTTATTATCTTTTTCCTATAGTCCTTATTCAATGAGGCAAAACCTTCACTGATTTTAGTGACAATATTGCTATCATAATTACTGCAGGGTTGAGCCCTAGAAAATCATCAAACTTTTCTCTTCTTTTTCCAGTTATGTTTTAAGAGGCAAATTGCCTATGCTGCTTCCTGCAGTTAATTTATGCTTGACAGTACAGCAATGCACAACTGAAAAGTCTTTTGCTGCAAAGCCATTCACCCACTTGATAGTTGATATGATGCAAACCCAAAACCTGGTGCTTCTAAGTTGTACTTGAATTTAGACTGGTGCTATATAAGCAGCCATAGAGTCTTTCTGCTCTCAGGTATGGCTGGATGGGCTCCTCTTGTGTCAACTTGAGAGCTCTAGCCAACCTTGGCAGCTTCTGAGTTTTACAAGTTGCTTTGCTTTAGAAGTAGTCTGTGGTACTGAAGCCTGAATAATTACAAAATATGTTGCTATCAGATATACAAGCAAATTCTCTGAGGCATTGTCATGGGTTCAGCAGCAGCAGTCATTTTTCTCCTCCTTGGTAGCTGGTGCAGCACTGTGTTTTTGATTTTGGGCCTAGGAACAGCGCTGATAACACCAGTGTTTCGGTTACTGCTTAGTGATGTTTTGGTCTGGCCAAGGACTTTCTGAGTTTCATGCTCTGCCAGGGAGGAGGGGAGCCGGGAGGAAGCAGAGACAGGACACCTGACCCAAACTGACCAAAGAGGTTATTCCATACCACAGCACGTCATGCCCAAGATGGAGGACGGAGATGAGAGACCCAGAAGGGTGGGGGGTGCACTGCGTGGTCGGGCTTGGTTTTAGGTGGTGAGAAATTGTATTCTTTCCTTGTATTTGCCTTGTCATTATTATTATTGGTGGTAGCAGTAGTGATTTGTGTTATACTTTAGTTACTAAACTGTTCTTATCTCAACCTGTGGGAGTTGCATTCTTTTCGGTTCTCCTTCCCATCCCTCCGGGAGTGGGGGGCAAGATAGAGGGGGGAGTGGGTGAGCAAAACTGCGTGGCTGACTGGACTTAAACCACGACAGTTCCTTTTGGCGCCCAACGTGGGGCACGAAGGGTTGAGATAACGACAGGATTAATAGCCACTCGTCACAATGCTGATTTGTTGGCTCTTAAAGTTGTTGCTTTTGGTTCTCCTGCGTTCATGGTTTCAGCCTGTTGTACCTTACTTACAGCCGGTATTTCTTATCTTAGCATGTTTCAGATATGGGTTTTGGTTTAAGGTTCTTGTTTCATTGTACTTTATTGGAATGGCTTGTGATACGGGCGGGCTCCAGAAGCCGTGGGGGGCGAATGCGTACCTGGCAGTTCGGCTGCTCTTCACCGTCCTGGCGAGGCTGTGGAAAGCCGAGGGGGGGCTGCCTCGGGAGCCGCTGGCTGCCGAAACGGCCCGGGGGAGCGGACCCGGGGAGCAGGAGCCGAGCCCCCCCACCGAGCCCAGCCCGACGGCTGCCGAGCAGAGGAAGGAGGTAGCAGAAGGGGTGAGCCCCCCGACTGAGCCCAGCCCGGCGGCTGCCGAGCCGCGGGAGGAGGAGGCTACCGAGCGGCAGAAGGAGACGGCAGAGAAGCCGGGCCCCGAGGCTGAACAGAGTCCCGTGGCCGAGCCCAGCCTCGTGGCGGCCGAGAGCATTCCCCGGCAGCTGCCCGCGGAGCCGCAGGAGAAGGCAGGAGACCCCGCAGCACTTCCCAGCAAGGCAGAGAAGGAAACTCTGGACTCAGACAAAGAGCAGCTGCTGGTGAGAGAGCCGGCAAGCACAGCAGCTACACCAGCCCCAGTGGCAAGCACAGCAGCCTCATTTGAGAGCTCTGAAGGGTTTGAATGGCCTTTGGGTACCCTTGAGACCTGCCTGCTGATTGTGATGGGGATCAGCATGGTGGCATGCATACAGAGTGTGTTTTACCCACAACCATTTTGTCTGGTCCCCAGAGTTAAGGAGAGTGGGGTGTGGGCCTTGTCTGGGGTTAATCTGCAATCTAGGATGACTAAGAGATTTTCCCCAAGCCTGGACAGCCATGAGTGGCAGGGTGTGTGGGACAGTATGGGCGAGTATCTAGTCCACTGGGCCCCTCCAGTGCTTTGGAAGCATCACAGATGGAAGGCAGCTGTATGGAGTCCCCACCGACAAGCTGCAGGAACTGCTGGAGGGGTGGATGAATTATTTTGAGCCTGATGGGCCCACGACACCTCAGGCCATCAGGGCAGAGATGCAGCACACAGATGGACTTATGATCGAGGGGTGGACTTAGCAATGGACACTGTGGCCCAGGTTATTGACGAGTGTGAACTCTGCACACAGCCTCTCCTGCTCTGAAAGGCTGTTACAAGAGATGGAGCTTGACATCATGGACTGGATGGACTCAGCAGCTTTGTAGGGATTGGTCTATGCACTGAGGGATGATCTCTCTCCCTCTCTCTGTGTGTGTGTGTATGCATATACATATACATGTGACGGTATATTGAAAATGTGGGATCTGATCATGACGTGAATGGTATGGAATAAGGGGTGGATAATGTCATGGGTTCAGTAGCAGCAGTCATTTTTCTCCTCCTTGGTAGCTGGTGCAGCACTGTGTTTTTGATTTTGGGCCTAGGAACAGCGCTGATAACACCAGTGTTTCGGTTACTGCTTAGTGATGTTTTGGTCTGGCCAAGGACTTTCTGAGTTTCATGCTCTGCCAGGGAGGAGGGGAGCCGGGAGGAAGCAGAGACAGGACACCTGACCCAAACTGACCAAAGAGGTTATTTCATACCACAGCACGTCATGCCCAGGATGGAGGACGGAGATGAGAGACCCAGAAGGGTGGGGGGTGCACTGCGTGGTCGGGCTTGGTTTTAGGTGGTGAGAAATTGTATTCTTTCCTTGTATTTGCCTTGTCATTATTATTATTGGTGGTAGCAGTAGTGATTTGTGTTATACTTTAGTTACTAAACTGTTCTTATCTCAACCTGTGGGAGTTGCATTCTTTTCGGTTCTCCTTCCCATCCCTCCGGGAGTGGGGGGCAAGATAGAGGGGGGAGTGGGTGAGCAAAACTGCGTGGCTGACTGGACTTAAACCACGACAGGCATAGTAGATGTTCTTACAAGAATGTTCTGCTCTGCTTGGTTCAGTCTTCTTGGTCTGTCACTTTTAGACCATGCCAAAACTAGAAATAATTCAAAAGCTAGGGAAAAAAAAATCTCATTTCAAAGCAGCTTGCAGTCATTTTCAAAGAAAACTTAATTAGTTTTGTATCCTTGTGACCAAAAAGCATGTCTTTTTCTCTTGTCAAACCTGAAAGAATTATGGAACTTAGCTGTAAGTATATGTGTGACCGTAATGAAGCTTTTCCTTAGTTTCAATTCACTGTACACAGAAGCAATCAGACTGAATTATACTCAGAAAAAAACCAAAACCAGCCCCAAATCATATTTGCTCCTACCTGTAAGTGAAGATTTTTAGTTAACCTAATTTGTTTTATTCCTGTCCTGATTATTTTATTTTTCTGAAAAATAAAAGAAAAAAGAAGGTATTTATTATTCTTTCCAAGATCTCTATTATTTACCTAACTTGAAGTTGATCACTCTTTTCTTCTTGATCTATACTCAAGAAGAGCAGCCTGAAGAACAGCCCATTTTAAAAATCAAAACTAAATTACTGCAAGGTTCCATGGTCTTATTATGATGTATGCTTAAGGGTCTTTGTTCTATATATCTTGAGCTATATATCTCCGAGCTATATATCTCCTTAAAAGAATTTATTTAATATAATTCTTTGGGGGGGAATATCTGTGGAAATAGTATAGTGGGAATGCAGCTGTGAAATTGCTCCCACTTTCTCCATGCAGTCTAAGGTAATTAACTGATGATCAAAAAGCCATTTATCTTGGTGTTATTTTTGATATAGGCACAGGGATGTGTAATCTATTTAAGATGTGAACCAGATGACAGGTATAACCTTGATGCTTATATATACAATACAAAGTTAAGATTAATATAGAAAGCTTTAGGAAATACCAATTTTATTTTTGTTCTATATCCACGCACTTTCATGCCATGCACAGAATTAAATCAGTTCTTATCTTCATGTGATAAGTATGTGCATAGTGATATTTCCATTACTGCATAGTATAAAATTCTATCTTTCCAACCTGTTGGCATGTTGGGATGGGTTCCCTTCAAGAGTGAGTGGAGATGGTGTCTCTAAATTGCTCTGAATATATAAAGAGGGAGGAAGAGAGAGCAATAAAACCTGCAAACTTCGCTAAGATGATAAATGTGAAAGGTTGGTGATTTATGCAGATGGTCAGGGTTGTGGGTTTTTTACTCGAAGCTAAGAAATTCCTTCTAAAGGCTGCAAGAATAAGGCACAATTGAGGAATTTGCAGAAAACCAGAACAGAACATGTGACCATTGAGATGAAGGTGTTTGTGGAAGCCTTCATTGTTTTGTCTTACCCCTACTGAATGTAACAGAAAGTCTTTAAGTAATAAGCTGATAATGCTTGTGTTTAAACTTGCAAGAACAAAAAAACTTGGTATTGAAATATTTTAACACTTTATTATAATATTTATTGCCAAAAGTATTTCTTGCAAGCCCTTGACATTGAACCCCTTCACTTTGTTAACTGCTGGCCAAGCACAGAACAAAATCAACTGTGTCTACTGAAGAATGCAAGTGTCAGGGAAAAGATGAATACGTACACAACAATGACACACAAATAACTGTCTGAAAAAATTTCAATGCTTCCAAGCAGTGCAGACAAAATTAAGGACAAAATAACTGAAAGGGATGAAATGGAAGGATCACAAAAGTGGGAGGACTCTGGGCTAAGGAAGCTAAGGTGAATATCAGTGTGGTTCTGAAGAGTAATGAGAAGCTGGAAAGAATTTATGAATGTGGACGGGATCTCAGTATCACTCTCCTCACTAAACCAGTCAAAATTTGAAGCATCTCTATTCCTGGGATCCTCTCCTCATTCCCATGCCTCTCCCCATGAAGCAATTTGTAACAGAGTTTCCCTTCCCCATCCTCTTCTCCCATCAATGGCTGTATTCTTGCCTCTGATATATAGGTGAACAGTGAAGAGAAAAAGAATTTACACCTTCTACACAAGATCTGGTCTTGTGGTCATCTGGTTTAAGTCACTAGTAGTATGTTTACTATCAGAAATAAGAAACACCCTTTTTGAAGCATCAGGATGAACAAGATATACTATATTTTCATCTACTCAAGCACTGCATAGTAATCTGAATCCCTTCTAGATATCCTGCAAGTAAGACTTACAACTGTAAGTAAGTATTCATTTGCAGAAGGCTGTACAACTTATTAAGCCTAACATGAATATATTTGAATAAACAATCATTTACACAGGGTGAAAATACACAGCCCGGTGGAAGAAGCATTTTTTTAATCCATTAAATCCTAACTGACATGCACTGACATTTATCTGTGGTATTTCCTTCAACTGTTCACATTAAAATTGGACTACAGTTACTTGTTGCTTTGCAATGTCTTAAAACGAAGAAGAAGAAAAAAAGCCCTTCTGAGAGCAGGTAATTTGGAATTAAATTAGTTTCTTTGCAGATCAGAAGATATGTACATAGCAGAATCTTACTGAATTATACTGGCATGCTTAACTATTTGAGAAAGAGCAAAGGACAGTGAGACGTTACTCACAGAATTGCAAAGCTATGCCTCCAACTGAATCCAATCAAGAAGAGAGAAAAAAAAAAAAAATGAAAAAGAATTTGATCTGAAGGCTCTCTTTTTTTCACTTTTTCTTAAGGCAGGCAAAAATAGAACAGCTTGGTGTGCCAAAAACCAGCTGTAAACACAGGCCTCATTCAAGACAGCAGACATTTTTTCACTGACTTTAATAGTTTTCTTTCTAAAAGGAAATAGTTTTCTTTCTACCTGGGATAATTCTGCTGTGACTTGGTGATGGTGCAGGAGGTCGGATCAGTTACTGGACTAGACATTTGCTGTTGTTTGAGGTACAGTGATCTTGACCCTTCTAGGTCCAGCTTGAGGGAACAGGAAAGCATTCCAACCAAAATACGTATACATATGTACTTCAAATGGGTTAATTTTCCAAACCAGAAGAAAATATGAGAGAAATGGATTGAAAAGAAAATTCATGCAGAAAAACACTAATTTAATTTATTTTAAATCAAAACCATACTGTGAAGAAGTTCTTCTGGTTCAGTACAGAAATAAAGGCAACAATAAAAAACAAGCCTACGTCTAAACCTAGGGATGGAGTAAATGAGGAATAGATAGAGACCAGTACCAATGATAGGTAAAGAAGTACAGAAATTTCATATGGGTTGCTAAAGCCGTAAAGCCTCAAATCCGTAATGATCAGAGGCAAATATCTATAAGCTCTTAATACAGATGCAGAAGAGCTGGAATTACTTCATAAATACTTTTTCTGAACTTTGAAAAACTAGGATGGTGCACCTATACCATGTGAAAACATGTGCTTTCCAGTCCATCAGTTGCAAAGAGGATGCTAAACTACAACCATTGGGGATAAGTGCTTTTTAGTCAGGAGATCTAGATTATTATCTGAAGGCCCGCAAGGATGCTGGAGAGAGACTCTTCATCAGGTACTGTAGCAATAGGACAAGGGGGAACGGTTTTAAACTGAAACAGGGAAAGTTCAGGTTAGATATAAGGAAGAAGTTCTTTACTGTGAGGGTGTTGAGGCACTGAAGCAGGTTGCCCAAAGAAGTAGTAAATGCTCCATCCATGGCAGTGTTCAAGGCGAGGTTGGACAGAGCCTTGTCAACATGGTCTAGTGTGAGGCATCCCTGTCCATGGCAGGGGGGAGGGAATTAGGTGATTTTAATGTCCTTTCCAACCCTAACCATTCTATGATTCTATGATTTCTCCCCAGGAGCTTTAAATTTTGGCTCAACAATTTTTTACAGATAGAAATTTTTGAATACATCTTGGATTATGAAGGTACAGATAGAACATTAAGGTACCACAATATTGTGCCAATATTTTAAAACCTCTGTATGGTACACTCCTCAAATATAAGGAAATTCATAAGAGAAATTCACAAGGAAAACATAGTTTGGTGAAAACCAAATCAGGTAAATTGCCTTCTGCACAGCAGCTGAGCTATAGCTGCAAGCCAGAAGAGGGTTACGGCATTACATTGTCTTCAAATACATTGTCCTTCAAATACATGCAGGAGACAGAAGACCTGGAGTTCAACTTAAGAGAAAGCTAGAGAGAGAAAAGTTGGAAGCAGAAATATTTGAAAACAAAAACTGAGGAAGAGGAGGAGGAGAAGGGGATTGGGAGCAAAAGGGGAGTCAGAATAGGGCAGCAGAATCTACAGGCATCAAAAACAATTAATTAAAACAAGTATGGAGAGATGTGAGTAGTTTCAGTTTTAACTTAGTAAAAGGCTAACAGCTTTTTTTTTTTTTGTATCCAGTGAAATTAAAATTGACTGTAGGTCAAATAATCTCTTCTATTAAAAACATGGGGACAAGTAAAACTGCATTTACCTGTATTCTTCTGAACTAGCTCTGAAGAAAATGAATAGCTTAATTTTAGCTTTCATCCCCACTGAAGAAAGCATAACATTGGTAGCTGAGGATTCAGCTGATATGAAGAGCAGACATGAGTTGGATCTGCATAAAATCTAGATGGAGGATGAGCAGCCATTTCCCAATAAGCACAAAATTTAGCACAGACTAAAGAGCAATCTGACAAGTGGGATGAACACGCAGCAGCGTGTGTGACTCCACAGTGGCTGGTGTTGGACCAGCTTGTTCAATGTACAGACAGAACCTAAGCAAAGCAAGAGATTCTGATTCAAGGTGGGAGAAAAGGAAAGAGGTAAAGGTATGCATCTGGCCTGACATATGTTTTGGCCTAGGCCTGTGAAAGGAAAAAGATGCGTCTTGTAAAGGTATGTTACAAAAAACAGGTGATAAATAATGAATAGAGATTCTGCATTGTTTGTTTATAGAATATCAAGAGCATCCTGCTAGATGCATTTTCAGTTACTATTCATTCTGCAAAGCCCTACTGTGATTGCTTTAACCTTGATTTTGAGATAGAAGTAACAGTAATGTGCAAGCAGATTGGTATAGCCACGTCATCAAAGAAAGAATAGTGAAAAATGTATTTACAAAGCACTAAAATCACATCAAAACTGCTATGCAATAAAAACTACATTGTAGGCAGCATCTGGGAAAAGGTAATTCAGAAACCAATAATATCCCATTAAAGCTCATGTGCAATAAAAGCATATGGTAGCCAAATTTGCACCAGTTTTTCAGACCAGGCCCTGGAAATGGGTTTTTGACCTTTTCCAGTATTGCTACCTTCCACTTCAGGTACTGTTCAGGAAGCACCCAGGGTGCAGCTTGGTTTAAAAAATGAGTTTTTTTCCTCAATAATCAAACAAACTCACAAATGTGGACTGCTAACAATTATGCAGCAAGTAACCTTATTAAAAAGTACTCCTGAATGTAATTGAACTATCCTGATGGACAAAAGAATGAAAATATGTCTGCTTCAAAAAAACACAGCCTTCAAATAGCACATGATGGTATTTTCAAAAATGTTCCGCTCCTGCAACCAAACTGCAGTCAGAATAACTGAGAATAAATAATGGTTTAGGATATTTTTCAGTGGCTAAAAAAAAAAACTTGTAAACTGACCCAAAACAATTGTTTTGATTTTTCTTTTTGTCACCATTACACTTTCAATTTATTATTTTTTTAAAGTGACAAATTAATCTCATGATACAATACAATTCCGACATGAATAATGCTTTGCATGTTTTCAAATCCATAATGTTTCAACTTTTCATTTTTTGCATAAACAGTCTGCTGAGTTCAGTGCAAATTTACAGAAATAGTTTTGATCTGTTCAAGAGTGCATTTTTGTAAGGAATAACTTATTTGGTTACAATTTGAATGTCCTCTGTTGCATCTCTAATTCTTCCCTATAGAAGGTATAATCTAAAATTCACTGAAGTCAATTGGAATTTCCGCTTCTGAGTGAGCAAACGTCAAATTCCCCGCAGCTCAGACACTGTTATACTAACGGAACTTGATATAGAAAAGCAAGAAAAATTAAAAGTAAACACTGGAAAGTAAAGTTAATATTTGTGAGAGCTGTGGTGGCTTAAATTCTGAGGCTACGCTGCAGATGTAAACAAACCTTTCTCAAAGTAAGCTGCAAAACAGCGCACACAAAGCAATCAGGGTACAATGAAGCTCCAGAAATATACTCGAAATGTACAAAACAGCAAGAAACAAGGAAGAAATGTTGTGGTTCAAGTAAGACTCTGTGGTGATGCAAAGATACAGTGGAAACTGTTGGGGAGACCAAGTGGATACCAGATAAATTATTTCCTCAGGGACAACATTTCAGTGTCATTCATCTCTCTGCTAGCAAGGGACTAAGGGCTCTGATGAATGGCCCACCCCTTCCAGGACAAAGCTCATATGAAAGACTTGGAGCTTTCAGAAACATCACTGCAAGGGGCTGACTGACATTAGTGTAAGTGAAAGTAGGATTTGACCATATGTTTCTGCCCTTAAGGCAATCAGAGGACTGATTTCTTCACATGCCTACTAGATTTTGCATCTGACAGAAAGAAATCTAGGTTCCTTGTGTTGCAGACCAAGTTTAAGTCTTTCCAGAGATCTTCCTGAACCCCAGGTAACAAATGATTTTATTCTGCACCTAAGGAGATTTTTGCCAGATTTGTCAGACGAGAGCAAAATTCACCACCTTTACTGCTGATGTATCAAGCTGCTTGTACTAGTTGTCCTAATAGTTACTGCGGCCTATCTACCCTAACGTAATATTTAGCCCAAACCAAACCCTGAAAATTCACACATATTCAGTATGACATTATAAGATCCTTCATTTAGTTCTTTACTAGAAACTCATCTCATGTACACTACATACATGAATGTTCTGGCCTCATGTTTTAAACATCTGAGAAAGCCAATTAAGCTTGTCCCTGATCCCATTGTTCCTTTCTTTTACATTAAGGCTTCTTTATAGATGAGCTCCCTACATGGGATATATCTCCAACAAAAGTAATGGTGGGAAAAAAAAAAAAAAAAGCAGCTGAATTTTATTCCTCTGGTATAATGAGCTTCCACTATGCCACTTACAAGGACTTTGTTCTTATGTAAAATAAGCAAAAGGGATTAAAAGAGCAAAGGCTATATTTTGCATTCACTTATCTTCTGCGGCTCACAGCTCTTTCATGAGTTGCAGGATAAGAACTGAGTACAAGTTAGAGATAAGCAAATACAGCTCTCAAAAGTCAGAGCACTGATCTTGAACTTCTTGACGAATAACATTTGTGCAAAGCTTAGCGGAACAAGCTCCCTAGTATAATTTGGGCTGTGACAGCCCCAGGTGAAGAAGCAAACAAAAGTTATATGTTTACATACTAATTTTTTCTGTACTTTGTAGATTTTAGAAAATGCTAGTCCTGGATGAAATTTGCATTGCTTTTTACTCCATCTGAAAGAGACTGCCAATGTCTAAGCAAACTTTTTCTTCAAGAAAGGAAATACATTTTTGGTGTTTGAGGTGGCAGGTTTTTATTTGATCAGGTTGTTGGTATTTGCTTTTACCTGGATGCTTCACAAGTGGACATGAACAAGTCCTCAATGCAGCAAATTATCACCCCTAGCCCAGCATGGTTCTTGATGTTTAACATTAAGCGCATGCTCAAGTACTCCCCTGAACTAATGCATTCTAACAGCTCAGGACACATTTCCCAGGTACAAGAAGGGTTAAAAATAAAGTGCTGGGGTGACATTTGGGTGTTTCTTTAACTCAATTTGCAATCTACTGGGTTTTTTTCCACTGGAGACCAGGGAATTTTTTGGTATAGAGGGACCGATCTGGCATTTGCAGTGAAACCAGGGCATGTCTGCCTAGGCTTATGATAATGCTGGTGACTGCAGTTCTTTACTATTGAGATGATTTCTAGGTTATCAGGATAATTTTTAATTTTCTTTTACTAAATATTGGGAACTAGGGAGGAAGGAGGAAGTATTCCATGAGAAGGCAAAGAGAAATGATTGCTCTCCTCCCAGACTAAAGTAGAAACTGAATATATTTAAAAGCAATGTAGTGGCTCAGGCCTCTATTTTTCTCAATTATTTCTGTTCTCATAGGAAAATCACAGTGATTTGATTGAAAATAATAATTAGGAAAGTTGCTGTTGTGTTTCACATCATGAGAAATTAATCTTGATTTTCATCAGTCAGCAGGAGTGAAACTCACCAGTGCAGTGAGCCAGAATAAGGGCTTCCATGCACCACAGAAATCTGGTGTCAACTTGCTTCTGACATTAGTTATCTCTAGTGGCTAAACTTTGTACCAGTTCCCTGACCAGAAAATTACTGTATTGGTAACACAAGGTGTTCTAAAATTGAACTGTTGTTTATCCATATCTTACTGTTACTGCTGCCTAAAATGTTGACTAGCTTCACCTCAGGGTCTCTTTAATCACTTTCATTTCCCAATTTTTTCTTGCTCATTGAATGCATGTGCTCAGGAGTAATGTGCCCAGGAGATAGCTGTCTGCATTTTTTTTCCAGGTTGATTCTCATTTTGCATTTCCAGTGCACATCCTTTTCTCACTAGGCACTATTTTGTCCTATTTTGTCTCTATTCCTGTAATGTTTATAGCGCCTCACACCTCAGTATCACCTACAAATTTTATTAATATTCTTTTTCCCCTTCTCCAAAATGCAGGGCTTTTTTCAGTATTTCTTTATGATGAAGCATCCTCCCCACCATCCTCCCCGCAGAATCTCAAATTTTTTAAAGCAATGACTTAAAGAGGTAATATTGTTTAATTGGAAAAATACCTCGTTTACCTTCTTTACAGAGTAGTTAATTCATGTCTGCTTCATAAATTTGAAAAGTTTACAACTGAAAAATAGCAGTATGATTCAATGCTCTGAAGTCTGGAAAATGTGAACTGGTCCACATTTGTACCTGGTGCATAAAATAGGCTCATTTCTCCCTAGCGAGACTCAAGCATCTTTATAGGAATGTCTTTATAGCAATGTCTTTATGGCAATGTAAAGCCTAAAGCAGATGTATTTTCTTGTCTGTGCATAAAACCAAGAACTGATGTTATTTGTGTTCTTTCCTTTCATGTTGTCATTGCCTTTTGTCAATTGATGCCACTGAAGCAGCTGAATATTTTGAACCACACTTTCCTTTTCTGCATTATAGCTGTGTTGGGGACCTACAGTGAAGAAAACCTCCTTTAGGGAATGATTTATACACTTCTGAAAAGGCTTTTTTTTTGTCTCTGAGAATCATTAAAATGCTACAATTCAGAAGCTGGGTTTATCATGTTTCCCCTTGACTGTCTAAAGTACTTTCTCAGGGCTTCTTGCTCTGTAAGCTCACTGCTACTTCTTAATCCGTTCCTATTTTTCAGAAAGACATACAAAGGTTGCAGGAAAACATATTTACAGTAAGATCAGAAAGAGCAGACCAGTATTTTGCAAACTGACTACTAAACAGGCCACATCATGATTGTGTATTTTCTACCTTGCTGATCTTTGCTGCCTACCTATATTCCTAGTCTTCTTGACATTGCCTGGCCCATATGTGTATTTTTCCATTATGAGATGATTACAAGTACTGTTTTTCCTTCAGTCTTACTGAAAATATTCATATCAAGTAATTGCACAGAATAATCATAAAAATTTGTGCTAGGAGAATCTAGAGGCTTTATTTTTCTCTTGATTGCAGAAGAAATTTATGAAGTTTGGCAAGCTGTTCTTTATGCAAATGCTTTCTCTTCTCATCATCAATACAATGTCCTAGTTATTTAAGGGTTTGCTAGTATGCCACAAAAACCCGTAGTTTGTTTGCACTTCAGAGACTGACAGGGATTATTTTTAAATTTGTAAGCAGTGCAGTGGAGTGGTTGTGAAGTAAACACCCGGAAAGAAGGAAGGAAAAAATCTGGCCTTTAGAGAGGTCCAGCTGGAGCTGCGCAGAGCTGATCTGCCAGGGGCTACATGAAGCTCAGCTCCAGAAGCTGCTCTCCGAACCCATGCATTCCTCTGCAGTTCTCCTGGGCAATGGGCACAACACAGGGGCATGGGATGAGACTGAGGGTCTGTATCTGACCTACTTTCTGGAAAAGCAAATGGTGTAGTGTTTACATTTGCATGGCATATCTATTGTTTGACATTGCCTGTAAGGACAGTAGATATGCTCCAGTCCTCATTCACACAAATACGAAGGCAACTGTGAACTCCTGACTGCCTTGCATGTCCATGGTTTATGACATCTCTAACAGATGTTATCAATACCATATATTTGAGCTGGACGTTGCTTGCCTGCTACTGGCATTCCTGATGTGCTGACTTTATGGTAGCTTTATATTTATCAGGAAAGATGAACAAATAAACAGTGATGCTATTTATAAGCTTAGATGCAGATATTATCAACCTCAGCACTACCCGAACAGCATGCTCCTTAGTTAGTATAGTGAGGGAAACTTTCCCCTCTGGTGATTTCAAAATAGGCAAAAATACCCAGCAGAATACCACCTTTTCAACACTCCAGCAGCAGCTGGAAACTGGTTCCTACAGAAGTGACAGTGTAAACCTGAGAAATATGGACAGTATCAAAACGAAGAGAGCTTTTAGGGAGGCGACACAGTATGGTGGCCTTGCAATATAATATTGTTCCTCTGTTACAGGTTTTAAAAATTAGCAGGGAATGTTACAGTCTAGCTGACACCTTGTAGGCAGACAGCACCATATGGTAACCCACCACATCAGTTTATTCCAAGGAACAAATGTGCTGATAAATGCTACTCTAGAGCTACATGAGACAGAGAAACCCCAGTGGAAGCAAAAACTAAAGTAGAATTACAGTAATTAAGTATGTAGTCATTAGGGTGGATTACTTTTGTAGAGTCAGTGCAGATAAATACAGAGAACAGTTTACAAATGTTGTGCAGCTGTGGAAAAAATACCCTTACACTCTGTCAGATGTAGTTTTCTACAGACACTGCTCAGTTGAAAGCCACCACCTCTGTCTGGAAGCTGACTAAGTACTTTTCAGGCTGCTTCCTGGATAAAAGAAGACAAAGAAAGCAACAAGAATCACAGAACTAACTCCTTGTCTCTATCAAAATTCTGCCTGATAGGGGTAGAGAATAACCCTTTGGGACTTATACCCATCTTTGGGACTTCAGAAAACATTGGTAGTTAGATCTAGTACCTGCTGATAGAAACAGCACAGTTTCCAGTGGGAAGGCCTGCTCCTCATGTCATGGGCTACGACAGCTAAAAGGGGTTAACAGTGCATCACTTATGGGTAAATGATTATGAAGTTATGTATGTTTCCGGCTGAAAACTTAATTTCTACCCTCTTCTTTTGCCAAACTTCTAAGAAAGGCTTTTACAGTCTCAAAGAAAAAGCACATTCTGTTGAAATAGAAGTCTGATGTAGAAAAAGTCTTGTGCACACTCAGAAAACACGTGAATGCTGTAGAAAAAAAAAAAAAAACAAACAAAAGAGAAAAACCTGACAGATACAGCAAGTTATTATTAATGCAAAGAGGTCATGGAAGTCAAGATGAGCTCCAACTTCCTTTCCACTGGCTCTGCTCTAACTCACAGGGCAGTCTCGTAATCCATCTTTACATGATAGGTCTGGAAATATGAAGTCAACTTGTAAACTTTTGATGCAATTAATGGGCCACTTTATTCTGCTTCACATGATGCAAAGTAATGCGTCCCTATGTATTGAATTCGACTTCTGTCCATAAAGGTTAGAAAGGGTATTTCACAGTCCGAAAATTTTTTATTGCAGCAGATCTATTGGTTTACAACCATGACTTTCTACTCACTGTTATTCACTGCTTCTGTCCTATGCAGCTTTATTCTCCTGGAGTTACAAGGACTCTTAATCTTTCTATTGATAGAGTTAAATGAAAAATCTCTTATCTAATGAAAGTAGGTAGGAACCCAATTATACATTACTTGCCTCTGTGCATGGGTAATAGGATAGCACTTGAGCTGTCTGAAATTTTCAGATAATGCTTTTATAGGACTTCCCATACTCAAAGCAGGGTGAAAAGAAGTAATCCTCTTACCATCTCTGTAAAGGAAGTATCACTACCCTAACTTCACAAAAAAAAAACAAAACAAAACAACCAAACAAAACCCTGAGGCTGAGAGAGCAAATATTTCCAAAAATAAATGCCTAAAAATTAGGATTAAACTCATATTTATCTGCCCCAGAGAGTGACTTACTTATCAAATTTCAACATTTTTTAAATCAGGCCGCTTATTTAGGTGTCTGATGTTTTCCATTTGTATTTTATCACTTAATTTGATGATCTGTATGGTGGCTTTCCATTACCACTTAATTACCTTCTTGAACAAATATTCACATTTCCAAATTTAAAACTGGTTTTCAGCAATTTAGACAAATATTTATATACTAAGTTTGCCAATTCCATGCACATTAGGCTAGTAAACTCATTCACTACATGGCATGAGGAACAGAAACAAAAGAATGCAAACACAAGAGAGAATTTGTAACCCTCAAAGAAGGCATCTTTGCAGCGCTAGTCTGTATTTACACCCAATAGTGGACTACAGATAATATGGTCAAAATATTAATGCCCCACCTTAAACACCATTTAATACTTCACCTGTGTTAAGTTTACTAAAAGTGAACATTTGCTGTCAATTTGTGCATTGCTTTATTTCTCTTTTCCTGGCCTCTCCCAGAAACTTCAAAGGGGTTTCCTATCGTAACTCTAATGATTTCAGTAGTGCTATGCTGATTTGCTCCTGAGCTTGAAGCACAAAACCAGTATTCAGTTGAACGTTATGAAGTTTACTCTGTTAATTCCATTAGGCTTGGATTTAAACTGTTGGTTTCTATTTCAACAATAAATTCATTTCAGTTTAAAATTCAGAGACAAATGAGAACTAATTCTATTTTATGAAAGGAAAAGCTTTAACACCTTTTCAAATCCATACTTGATTTACTTTTGATATATTAAATAAGTGTCTTGTTCACATTTTAATTTGGATTATGCTAACTTCCTGCAATTTTATTAAATGCAGCAGGAAAATGCCCTTCTGAGTGTGAATTATTGCAATGCTATTTGCTTTTATTTGTTAAAAAAATAATAAAAAGGAAAGCAAAAAAGAATGAGTCATGAAATGCTACCCCTATAAATTACAGATACCCTGAAAACTTAAGAGCCTGATTAAAATTTATGGAAATTAACAGAGGGGATTCTTGGCCAAGAAAGCACACACAAATTCAAAAGCTGAATGTAACTAGATTAATAAAACAACAATTTGCTTATGATTTCTTGCTGCAGCATCCTGGACTACACTAAAGCGCTGGTTCCCAGCCAGTGAAGTACAACTTGTTAGTGAGGCAAGGGAAGCTAAGGAAGATGCTGGAGGTATTAGGAGGGAAGAGAAAAGGTGGTGACAGTGTGACTTGCTTCAAATAATTATCCAGGATGGCATTCACTTCAGGAACACTCAAAATTATGCCAAAGAACTAATATAGAAATACTAAATTTATTTGTTTGATTCATGAGGAGTGGTGGGACAAGGATATAATTTTCCATCCAGTTCAGAGAAGGCAATTGGGTCAATGTCATTTTCACCCATCTGTCTCTTGCCTTACATCCTGTAGTGCTTCTGCCAAAATTGCTTTCAGTTACGATCTGTGCAATCAACACAGAAATCAAGAGGGAGACTGCAGGCTACAAATAAACCCAACAGGAGAGGATAGGATGAGGAAGACTGGGTAAATGTTGTTGAGGAGTGACAGCCACTATGTGGCATGGAGACTGTCAGAATGGTCCAGTAGCTGCTGGTTAGACAGCCCACGTCCTGCCTTTGGATTAGGAATGACTGCTTAGTAATTACCCAAGTAATTACCTAGCTGCCTATCTGCCAGGTATTGCTCTTCCTTCACACCGCTGCAACAGAATGTTAGCTGAGACCCGTAAGAGGAATGCTAATCAGGGCTAATATTTTTTCTGAGCTGCAGCAAATATGAATCTTGAGATAACATGGATTTCATCCCCCTCATGTCTCTGTGCCTGGCAGTTAGGAAGCATTGGTCACCTACCTCTAAATGTCTTGTCTTGGAGATTTTTCAGGGAGAGTCAAATCCCACTTAATAGCACACAAGACAAGCTACTCCAAGTAGCTGAAAAATTGCTTTTATCAATCAAAAATTGTTAAACTACTTCTATGAGGTAATTAAAACTGTCAGAATTATTACTTTTAGAAGTGATAGAGATAATAACCAAAGTGAGCTGTGATGACTAATGTGGCAGAAGGGGGCTTTCGTTATGTGTGAAGAACTTTTTTTTTAGTTATGTGTGGAGAACAAGTTGTGATTGCTAATGTCCTGTTGTTGTAACATAAAAGGCCATGGATTTTAAAAAGACAGTAAAGCACAAGATGAAATGCACAGAAAGAAAACAAATGGTCTATGAGAATCATCTGTTGTCTGTGAATAGATGGTTGGCAGCAATTCAGTTTGCTTACAATCCTGACAAGCATCTCTTTCTCTGCCAGAGCAACTTACATGCCTCAGCAATAGCTGTAGAAGTAGCACAAAGTGATTAAATCTCACTCTTTCTTTCAGGAAATTGCCTATGATGTCTTGTCTCACAACTACATTATGTCTCATTATAAGTTCTGTCTCCTATACAGATTGGACTTGAGTTTAAAAGTCCCACAGAGCATCTGCTGCAGGTTTCCTGTCAATATGCTGCAGATAACAGGAGTATGTTAAATATACATTATTGGAAATATGAACATTTTAGATCATGTCTTTGGAACAGTTGTTCTGTAAGTGGAAACATCTTTGTTTCTATTTGCATATTTTCTTTTCTGGAACCAGAGAGGCTGAGAGCTCCTTTTTGTCACTTTGCTCTTGGAGGTGCATAAATTTTCTTAATTCAATTCCTCCAGCCCAAGACATCCACCACAATAACCTATAGAAGCTGAAGAAATACCCACATTTTTTAAGACAATATTAACATAAAGGGAGATTCATATTGGAAATGTGCAGGAGAATTCTTCTACCCTAGAAGGGATTTCGGAATTCAGTCTGTTCCTTAGGGTCCTTGGCAAAGCCACTTCTGCCTTGTGGGATCAACAACTTTTAAGAGGGAAACTAGCTCCTGAAGGGAACCAAACCCAGCCATTGTGCCACAGGCATGTTGTAAAGGAGCTGAAAAAACAGCTTGAATCAGGCCTTACATATGGGCCTTTAATATTCTCATATTCTATATGGGAATAGAACATTTTCTGTATCATATGAGACACTGATGTGATGAACAGGATTAGGGATTTGGAGTGTGATACTGACTTATTTTATGTATTTGCTGGCATTTTTTTTTTTAATATAGTAGTACTGCAACCAACAGACATGATCAATCATGTGTCTTCCAAAAGTTGCTATGTCTGATTTCAAAGATAATTGTTCAAAATCCTATTATTACTGCAGTGAAAGGTACAAACTGACAAGTGAAGAAGGGACTTTAAATCCCCGTTAGCACTGTGCATTCTGGAACAGCCACCAGTGCTAGTTAAATTGAGCTGTACCTGCTGAGGAGATCTGTGATGCTCTTCTCCTAGATTACATTCCCCAGAAGTTGTGGGGAATTACTGTAAATTGGTACCATACAAATGAGTTTTTAGAGCAGACTCCTATGTTAATAAGGAACTTCCACTTCAGATACTGAAAGGTTTTAGTAATCAGATATGTACTTGATTATTACAGTATGGTTTTAAATTTAAAAATTATTTACTGTTTTCTAATTTCTAGGCTGTGAAGTACTTCAGACAGTAGAAAGAAGAAAGATACATAAACTCTTCTCCTTCCCTTTGGACACATGAAATCTTAAGGCTTAACATTTTTCCCTAACAGAGCCATCTGTAGAAAATGTCACAGAACAGCATGTTTTATAAACCAGTGACTGCTGCATACATTCCTTTTAGCAACATGTATTTATCCTTGAAGAAATGCAGAGTTCATCCAAAATGACCATAACCACTTAGGTGGAATATGCTACAGATGTTAATGGGGATGAACGGGGATGAACCCAATTGGATTTCACTTATGCACAGAGAATTCATTTAACAGTATGCTATGATTTCATCATAATCAAAATGAACTAATCAAAAGGAAGAAATCAAAAGGAAGTCTAGAAACCTGAGAGAAGACTGTAGCATGGTGTGAAACCTATTTGCTCTCCTGCCTGCATGTGGAGGGAGCTTCATTAGTGTACCTGCCTGGCACATTCATTCAGACATAACTCCCTTTTGAGCACTGATGATTTCAATTACAGTTCTTCTACAGATCTCAAGTGAAAACTTCATTCCAAACCCTAGACAAGCACAGGCAAAATAGTAATGCCCCAGAGGATAACGTAAAGAGATGAATGACAAGGCAGAAAGGTACTGTGTTCTACCTGAGCGTGGCACAAGGCAAACAGCAAAACTTCAGCTGAAACCTCCCATTCCCCAGTCTGACCACAACCCTGAGCCCAGGAGCTATTTGTAGTGCACTCTAAAGATTATTCAACATTTCCTACTTCACAGTACATTTCATCAGAAAAAAACCCAAATATCCCACCAGTACTCCATCAGGTGTCCCCATTACTCCACATACAAGCCAACTCTTGGGCAATTTTGGTTCTCGTCCTGGGTCCAGCCAGTGACAGGATTTGATCTTTCTTATGCAAAGTAAAATGGAACAGATAAAAAAACCGAAAACTATCCCCCACCTCTCCCCACAAAAAAGAAACACACCAAAAAGCACACACACACAAAAACAAAACCCCTACAAACAAAAAAGCAAACAAAAAACAGAAAAAAAGAGATGAGAAAAAGGAAATAAAATGCTTTTTGGATCTTCTCGAAGCTAGTACTTCTCAGAGAAATAAAACCATAGAATGAAATAAAGAGGAACTGGTAAAAGACCTGTGCAACACCTCTGTCCATTTCCATTTTAGTGGGATGGGTTTACATTCTTAACCAAGTTCCTGACTGGTAGAGAATAGCTGTACTGTGAAGGGCAAACCTGGTGATGCTGCATATTGCCAAGGATAACTACCCTCCTGGTTTGCCATCAATAAACCTTTCTTAAAGAGATAGGAAACAGCAGTGTGCACTATGACAGAGAAATATTTAAAATTTATTGGCTGATAGGTACAAAACCGTGCTCACATGCTCAATGTCTATTTAGATAGGGGACATCTGGTGTTACATCAGCTACTAGATATAGTAACATAAAAAATGTTTTTTTGTAGGATCCTCCCCGCACCTTCATCTGTCCTTCAGCTATTTTCCATCAAAGCACAGAAATCAATAGTGGTATGTTTGATGGAACCCAGATTGGTCTGAAGATCCAGTACATGATATCAGCTCAGTCAAGTGTGTTAGATTTAATTTATGCAGCGCTTATCATTCCCAAGCTTTGCTTGTCAACAGGAAAAAAAAGTATAGACCTGAAAAGCAATCAGGCAGTTTTCAGAAAGAGAAATCTTGCAGTGGTTCTATTCTTCCCCTTCCCCTATCAGTTTAGATTTCTTTTCTTCGCTCTCATTTCTGTATTTTTCATATCTGTAATGCTAGCATTCATAAGGGCAGCTGTTGCCACAGGAAGTCTATTAAATTTTATGGTAATTTCTGTAGTACATACACAAATGTTTTAACTATAGCATTATGACAGTATTCTCTGATGGGCAGAGATGATAAATTGTAAATCCAAGATGATAAAGCACATTTAAAATACTAAGGATCACAGATATTAACTTGCAGACCCCTATCTGAGAGTTTTGGTCTGCACTTTCAGCTGGCTTCCCTTTTTCAGACAGACACCAGTATTTTACTTTGTATTTTACAGTTAGTTAATGGTGTAAATCCTATTGCATGAATAGCTCTGCATCTAAACAGAGTTTTTTCCATATGAGCAGTAAGGATATTGTAAATGCTGAAGTTTAAATGGGACTTAAGTGGAAACTTGAGAAGTCCATGGAAACCCTTTAAGTATTCCTAACCGCTCAGAAATCCCATCCATTTTAGCAGCTTTGGGGAGCAGCCATTAGGGGAGGACTGAAACAATTTTAAGAGTTTGTCCTGTCTTTATTTTTCGCCAGGTATCTGTTTATGTCCAATGATGGAAAGGGGATATTGAGATGTGTGGAACCCTGTAACAGGATAATTCCTATGTTCTTCTAACTAGTGTGCTGGTATTACTTAGCCTGCTCACTTTTTCCTAGGACCTGGCTTTCTGGAGACTGGTATTCAGTCATTAAAAAGGAATTATATGCATGCTGTCAAACACATAATAGAACAGGTAACATGGGAAGGTCTAAGTCCTGGTGATAAGACGTTTATAGCATCAAACTGTATTGGAATGCTTCCAGACCTAAGACCTGGCTAGGTGCTGTCAGAGAGCAGGAATAGCTCACACTGGTGTGTGTCTATCTCAGTGAAACCTTGCTTTAGGTCAGGACAAGGCAAAGATGCTGAGGCAATAATGACACTGCAATCTGACATGGTCCAAGATGTGATTTCCTCTGTAAATTAATTTCCTCTGTAAATTAACTGCCCATTACCACATCTATGGGGAAAAACCCTGCTAAAATTCTTAACACTGCTACATAATAAATCAAAGCAGAACAGGAATCATATTTTGCAGAACCTAAATATTATTTAAGGCTTCCAGGGCTGCTGTAGTATGAATGATAGCCATGGGAACCAGTGTCTTTGTAACATCCCTGAGAAGGTGACTTGTTGATGCAGCTTTCTATTTTAAGACAATTCTAGCAGTTATTTTCCCAGCCTACTAAGGTAAGTGGCATTACACAACAGTTTAAGATTAACCACATTTATCAGACATACAAGTTCCCTGCTGCTTGCGGAAAAGTCCCTTGTTTTCACATTGTTTCCCCTACCAAGTTGCTGCTTCTAAGTGTTAGATCAGGATATTAGTGCTTGGATTTGAGTGCTGCTAATAACAGGGTAATAAACTTAATCTTGGAAATATTAATCTGTGTTCACTTGTCAATTTAGGTTTCTGTCTGGTAATCTGATTTCCCATTCCTACACTCCCACATGGCCAAATGCCAAGGTTGCTAAATTAATGGCCACACCTGCATTGCCATTTGCTCCACAGCAAAGCATTTGAGTGGTGAGGGCATGAAGAGAAAGAGAATAACATTTTGTACTCTGAATAATATAGTGAAGAATAGCATACCTGATTTATTTGACATAGCCTTGGGCGGCATGGTTTAGTGGGAGGTGTCCCTGCCCCTGGCAGGGAGGTTGGAACTAGGTGATCTTAAGGTCCTTTCCAACACTAACTATTCTATGATTCTATGATTTTATATAACCGCCATCATTGTTTATCCTATTCAGTCAAAGAAATATAGCTTCATTCACAGACAAGAAAAGAAAGAGATTTCTGATTTCAAAATCTAAAAGGTTATGGTCGTAATTACTCCTTCTTTCTGTATCTCACTTAGAAGGGCTGATGCTCCAGCAGAACGAACTTCATGTGGATTTCACTGGCATGACACAGATGCATGACACAGAGAGTTTGATTTTAATTTATGAGTAAAGAAACAGGATGTCTCAGGCAGAAAAGTTCTAAGTATTTTCTTTGGATTTTTATTTTAATATACTTTATTTCAGAGTAAGATTATACTTAAATGGAAATGAAATTAAGATATTATGCAGTGAGACATGAAAACATAATTTTTTGAATGGACAGGGATTAAAAGGCAAGACTATTTGTATTACATTGGAGGATGAAGATTACTTTAGTTTTAGACTGCACCAGAATCAATTATTCAGTTCTCACACTGAACAGTAAAAACTAAATTATTATTATTTTTTTTTAATAAATGTATTCCCTGCCATGTTTTGGGGGAAAAACTAAAAAGCAGTAAATATCTGCAGAAATCATACCAAACCGCTAGCATATGCAGAATCTCTGCTCTCAAGGTGATTCAGAGATGCCAGAAAAAGGCTTGCTATAATTTTACATATAAGGTTTTAATTTACTACGGTGATGCTCACTTACATAAAATCTTAAGTTTTCCCACTAAATTATTGAAGATTTCTGAGTTGTTACTAACCTGACTCCTAGCTTGCTTCGTGAATCAGGGTTATGAATAATTTCTGATTCTAAATAAAAGTAGACAGGCCACTGCTGTTATTAAGCCAGTTTTCTCATCAGTGATCTGTAATGGTGGATCCTTCCCATAACTAATACTTTCTCCTAACCTTTGAGATGACTTGCTGTAAGCACAGAACTTTCATACCCTCCTCTGTCTTGGCCAGGAAGATTCCTGCAGTATTAATTTCAAGGGATGGTCATAATGTAATGGGCCTTAGGACTGCATGCAATAAGAAACACATTAGGCTTTGTATAGGGGACCCGTGGCTGTTTTGGCCCCTGAACAATGATTTCTCTTTTTGTAACACAGTCATCCTAACTTCGTGATTGTTCATCTTTCTACCAACCAGCACCATTGCTATGTGCACCAAGAACATAGAAATGATTCACAAGATTGCATAAGAAATCACATAATTTAAAATCACTGTGGGAACTTCAGTATGGATTAAAGATTTGCACTGTGAAAATTTTCATCCTATTAGTTCTACTAACAACCCAGCTTTCAAGTCAGTGTCGACCCGTCATTAACTCTGTGTCAATAATTCACATGGAAACATGCTCAGTTTCTTAAAGACAAGGCAGGATCAGAAATGGGTTCAGCCACAGTGAAGCACACAGTGTGAAGATAAACCCTGAGACTAAAACTAGGATCTAAATTCGAAAATTTTCAACCACTACAGCTTTATCTTTATTCTCCAGAACAAACTTAGTGGCCAAATGGAGGTTACAGGCATCCAGTCAACCTTAGCATTATGCGGTTCTTAAAACAAACAAACAAACAACACTGTTTTCTTTTGCAGCTACTGCCTCCATATCTGCAAAAGGCTGTACTGGTCGGGCCCTGCTGAGCTTGCAGCTGGACAGCCTCAAACAATAGCACCAAAGGAGGTGTGAACTTCCCAACCCATTCCTCGGCTGCTCACTTTGGAGCCTGTTCATTTACATGCTAATGCTATTAACAGGTAAGCAAAACACAAATGGATTTTTATTTTTTTTAATGTATTTTTTTTCTTAAGGCAGCTGTGCCTGTTTTGGGCTTTTGGCAGTGCAGACACACACGGCAAACCAAAAGCCAGCATACAAAACGAAAGCAGCCCAGATGTCTGGTGCAGTTTAGAGGAATTAAGGAAAAAAAAAAAAAAGCAGCAAAGAAAAAAGTGTTTTCTAAACTGCTTCTTCTGAGCTTTTATCCAGATTTAATGGATACATTAATTCAATTGATGTGCAGTTTAGCCAGCCGGCAACACATGAATACCTTCCACAAATGATAGGATTTGCCATTTCCCGCTCTCCCCCCCCCGCAGAAACATTCCACAGATGTGACCGTGTTCCTTCTGCTCTTTTCCTTCTCTCCACCCCCGTCTGTGTAATATTTTAGCAAATAATGAAATGTAGCACATGTCTCCAAACAACCAGGCACAATAATGCTGAAGGGGAGCTGCTGCTGCCACTTCACTGCTTTTTCTTCCTTAACTGTGCCAGTCTCTTAATGTAATTTTCTTTGCTTTTTAATTATTTGCCAGACAAATATCGATATGCTAACAGATTTCAAATAACTATCAAAGACATATTGCCTTTTTTTTAAAAAAAAACACAGATTTTTTTTTACCTGGGATGGGCATGATGTGTAAGATAGGGATAAAAAAAAGCAAAACTGGGTGTTAGTAAAAAGGGATATGGGTAGAGAAATTCTTACAAAAAATGAAAAAAGGAGGAAAAAAAGGAATGATTGCAAAAATAATGTGAAAGAAAAGGAAAAGACAGTAGCGGAAGGGAAATCTGACATTTAAAACTAGGCTCCTGGCTGGTGCCCATGGCAACTCCATTGACAAGGTGGTAAAAACCATTCTCTCTTTTGATTGCTTTCAAGGATAATCCCTGCTTCTCTTTCCCGGGAACCATGACAGATTTCTCTTTCTAGGGACTTGTGCAGGGGCTTCTTTTATAATGGCACTAATAAATAATGGAGTGTTAATGTTCTCTAGGATGACCAGCTGTGAAATGTGACTGTTTAGGAAGCATTTTCACACTCATGTACAAGTAAGGCATTTTGTAGGAAGGAATACAGGTATCTTTAAATGCTTTATAGAATGTATTTCTGCTATTTTAAAAATTCTAAATGGAATCCAGCATTAAGAAAAATTTAGCTTAAAGGAAACCAACTTAAATTGCTCCATTGAGCATCAGCATGTGTTATTCACGATTTCTAAATTTAAATAAGGTTTTCATCTGCTCTTTTGTTCAAGAATCTTGGTGAAAGCAATTAGAGAGCAAGAGAGAGGGGAGGTGAGCAAGCATACGCATATTTATGCAATGTTATGCTTCATACATGGGGTACTTTTGAAGCAAACACAGGTCTTGCAGTGTGTTGGTTATTTATCTGAGGCACATAGGCACACATCTCTACTTAGATGCAGCAGTTGGGTCTGGACCTTGGAACACCACAATGGCAGGAGGCTTCCCTGAGGCCCGCCCAGCACATCAGGTGCACTGTCAGCTGCCCACAGACAGCGAAATGGATTCCTTCCTCTCCTAAATGAGAAAAGATCCTCTTTTCAGCAAAAATCATGCAACTAAGAAGTCAGAGAAACAACATTAACAACCTCAGATATCTACCAGGGATATCCCTGGATCGCATACCAAAGAAAACCCGGTCTTCAGTTCTACAGGCCTCAGTTCCAGCATGTAATTTAAAACTGCCTCAGGTACTAAATTTGTTCATTTAAAAAAGTGGTGCTTGCAACACTCACTAAGTATTCCAATTGTATTACATTTTTGGGGTAAAAAAAAAAAAAAAAAAGAATTATCAAGACAGTGCATAAAATTCCTTCAGATAGTATCTTTACTGCTGTTTGTGCGCAAAAGCCTGGCCCCCAGGCTCCTTCCTAAACATGTTGCAGTGTATCCTTAGATATACTGTGAATCTGGCTTTTTTGGAACAAGAGTGGGATCAGCCACAGAAATCAAGCATCTCTCATAGGGACCTGCTGCTCTTATTTCCTCACTGAAATAGGAACAACAAATTTAGCATTTCTAGTGACCCTTACCGCACTAGGCAGAAAGAGAAAAGACTGCCAAAAACTGTATAGCCTTGTAGTAGTAAGTGAAAGTCAGCATGATAAAAGACACTCAGAAATCCCAAGCAGCATGGACAAGATGTATAGCTCCAGCCCAGAAGAGGAAAAATATAATGGAAATAAGTATAAAGAAACACAGTTTACATGGTAGTCATAAGGTTTTATATTGGCTTTAGACTACAGGTTTTTAATATATTTAATGGCCATCTGGAAAACAGGCGTGACACAAATGTGGTGATACTATATAATGCAGAGAACAAACATGTCTAGGAAGACACAGAGGAGCCCAAGAAAGGTAGGCAAGGGACAACATATGACAACAGATGGAATTGCTTATTAGTAAAAGCAAAGTGATATATAGCCAGTTAGCTTCAAACTATTTGAGCTGCCTGTGCATTTGAATAGTTAAGCACCCAAGAAAGCTGAGGACACCACCAGAGACAGCTCCATGAAAACCTCTTGTCTCTGTGCCATAGCAGTTCTAAAAACCTATTTCTTACAGTGGGATTGGTAGGAGCATGTGGGTGTCTTAGGAATCTAAAGCCTTTCCTTTCAAAGCCCTCCAAGAATGGTTAAGAAATGGACTAGGAAAAATAGTTCTGCAGTTTTTTTATGCAAATCAGCAGTGCACTTCTTGGCAAAAAGAAGTTCATTTTGTTCATTTCTTGTCATCGGTAACAGACACACACATGAATCTGGGGGGACAGGACTGAAGGCTATAAAAGGATTGATTTAGATGATTAAAGGAATGCAGACATTTCCATATGAAGGAAGATTAACAAATCATGGGGATGGTTTCCATGTTCTGTTTGTACAACGCTCACTATAATGTTACACAAATGACAATAATAATGAGCAGTTGGAAGAGATCAGTACAGTTCCAATTAAAGAGGATACATCTTAGGGAAGCTGTGATACTAGGCTACAAAGTACTGTGCAGATAGGCCATGCATTTTTATAGGCCTGCTTACAGCATCAGATCAAGGAGGATGTCTAAAAGCAAAAACTGTGAAACTGGTACAATGTGCTGCATAATGAATGAACCCATTGCGACCATCACTGAAAGGAAGGTCTCAATGAGGTTTGAAGAGATGTATGTTTTTACAATTATGAAATCATCCTTCTAAAATTCATAAAAAACCTTTCCTAAACACAATTATAAAATATTACAGATAGGATGAAGGAGGAGCTCCTCATTCTTCAAGTGCTGGTTCAAGAAGGCAGTCACATATTAGCCTCATTTTTACTTGTGGATGTTTCTATATAAATCACGATGATAACTCACTCAAAATTAGTCAAAAACTTAAGCAGCCTGTACAAGCTGATGACTAACTGATGAGAGGGCAAAAAGCACTTCCAGTGTGGATAGTCCACTGCTCACACTGCCACTGCACTGTAACTCTAACTGATAGCAAGATTTTCTTCCCTCACAAGCCATAGCAGCTCTAGTGACAGAATATTTGACAAGGCTGAGAGATTGGATTAATTTTTTTCCTGAATGGGTTTAAAAAAGAATTTAATGAGTGGTAACAGGTTTGAGAAAACGTGCTTGCTTTTAATGCAGAAAAAGAAGAGATTAGACAAGGATGGAATAAACAGCCTGGAAAAAGCAGATGGTGTGGTGATTGTGATGGACCATCAGCTGGGATGGACTTGCTGCAGCTGGTACGCAAACTATGTGTGTCTCAGCAGTCCTACATTTTAAGCAAGGTGCATCCAACAACTGTACAAAAAATATATGCTTGGTTGTCCTTACAGGCTTTTTTCCTGCAGCATAGCCATAACAAATGACTACACAGTCATAAATTAGTTGAGAAAGTTGAGTAATATATAATTTAGTGATCATTAGTGATAGCTGTTAAAAAGATTTAAAAAAAGAATGAAAAGAAAGAATTCAAACATTGTGCTCTTCAAAACCAACTGATAAAACAATGAGCTCCATTTTCAAGACACTTTCTGCAACCACCAGGGCTTGAAACTTTTGTTTCTAAAGGAAGTTGAGATTCCTTATTCAGCTGCTTGAGTAGAAAACCTGACACTTGGAATACAATGTCAAATACTGCAGCAATCACAGATTAAAAAAAACCAACCAAACAAAAACCAACAAAACCCAAACAACAAAAAAACAACAAATGAGTTCTAATCACCAGGATTGGCATTACTGTACTACTAGAGTGGTAAAATATGCTTATATTACAGCCTGTTCTAGTGGCGAGAACATTTGTCTGAGAACGATGAGACAAGATCTATTTGTGGCTTTGGGGCATTATAAAAACTACCTGTAGAGTTGCTTCTCACTTTTATTTAATGAAACAGCTTTGAGTTTACGAATCTGTACAACTTTTAGTGGAGCTGGCTTGCTATTTCAGTTGGGATTGTATGTGTAACTTCACTACAAATAACAGTGAACAAGATCCTCCAATGTCTTACTTTTAATTCCTTGTGAGAATAACAAGTCACAGGTAATCTTAGCTGAGGTTCTAGCTACAGCAAAGAGGGTAAGGGTTCAGAAATCTCAGCAACGGATGCTGTGTATAGACAACATGTGTCAGTACAAATGTAGTTCTTTCCGTACTCCTCCTCTGTTCCTTTGAATTGAATGCAAACAAACATAGAGACACACATAAATACAGACATCATGGTTTAAAGCATCAGGTCCATCATTTCAGTCCAGGGAATATTATTTTTAACAGTCTACTCACAGAAAAGACATACTTAACCAGCTTCAGCTTCTGCCCTTCTCCTAGCTTCTCTTTAACATTTGGGAACCAAGAAAAACTCGAATAGAAATATTGTCTAGAAGGTAGTTCCCAAAATACATTTTCAAAGATAGATTTAAAGACCTTTTAGTATTGACCAAGCTGTGTGGGAGGGCACAGCAGGACATTAACATGGCTCATCGGAAAGGGTGGGAGGTGAATTTCCTATGCAAATGTAGAACATGACATGGATGGGAAAGAGGAAAGAAATTGAGCACAAATACCTCTTTTTACCCCCAGAGCTTCATATTACAGATGCTATTTATACTGTTTGTTCCATAAGGAAATCTATGGAAAGTAAAATGAAGAGTTTCCAGCCTTTCAAACGATAAACAACTTGTTAAGTGAAGGGGAGGAAGTGTTAATGACTTGCATGCACATAGCTTTAGCATGATTCTTTAATGTATCATTAATTTCCATGACATGCTAACATTGTTCCTTTGGATGCTGCTTCATAAAGACAGTATTTCAAAGACCATATTTCTGTTATAATCCTCATACAACAGTAAAAAAACCACCTGCCAGTCCTTGAGATATATTAAGTGATGATTTGAATATCAGTGATTTAGATCTGTGTTTTGAAGTACCTGAGAGTTATCTGAGAGCACTATTCTTCAGGCATTGATTGCATTTGGACTGTAAACTAATGCACTGTTTCTGCTGGACTAAGCTTTAAGCAGAATAACAAACCTGCTTTAGGATATACCAATTACAGACTCACAGACACTGAACTTGATTGATATTTTAACACACAGATAATTTGCTTTTCCTAATAATTTCTTGGTAACCCACACAAAACCAGAGCTGGTGGCAGAGATGCAGAAAGGGGGGGTCAAATACACTTATGCAGAGCAGCAGTCTATGCAGTAAGTGGGGGACTGGAGTTTGAAGGAGAAATGGGGAAAAGGAGACTCTTACCTCACTTGTTCTACCTATAAATATGGATAATTTACACGCCCTTTTGATCAGTTATTCAAAAGTTTGTAATTAACAGATAATGTAAGAGTAACAATTGTAGAATAAGGAGAATTCAGATGTGTCAAGAAATCAAAACAAGCTTCGGCCTTTCTGCATTTAGGCTAGACATTACCTTTACAAAGCAAGAACAGTGCTTCACACTTGTAGAACTTCCATAAATGGAAAACCTTGAAGTACCAGGAGCTGAAAGGAAGTACTCAAGACCTCAATCTCATGCTACAAAAAAAATAATCTTGCTTTCTGCAGTAAAGAGAAGCCTAGACCTCCGGCCATGAAGAGTATATGAAGCTACTCCTGCTTTGTCAAGAGATGACTCCCAGGGACCAAAACTCATTGGGACCTAGGGAGGTCCCAGGGATGAAATTGCCATCACTGAGCCTGAGGCCCTGCCGGTACTACAGATGATTAACTTCCTACAGCTGCAGGCTCACTCACCCCTGAATAGCACAAAGCCAGCAAGAATAAATTTGCTCTGGCCTTGCAGCTTCTTTTTCAGTGTGTGGCATTTGCGTGACTGAAGTGATGTTATGCCATTTCCAGACAGAACAGCCCAAGAAGAGACTGCAGGACTCCCATGGACTTCCCCCATCCTCCACACAGGTGCCTTTTGGCCTTTGAAACTGCAGATGGAGGCTTTAGCTTTCAAAAGGCCGCTAGGCTGTCAGAAATCTTTGACAGAACTGTAGCAAAATTCTCCTAGCAATTTCTTCCTCACTGCCTCTGGCCCAAGGCCAGTCTGCATTTCTCCATCCTCATTTGACTCTAGAGAGTGAGCTAGACATCCACACCACTTCTGTCACCATAGCATAGCTCCTTAAATCCAGCTCCCCATTTTGGGTTACACATCAGCTCCCTTCCAAATGCAGTACAGGGACAAAATCACATCTGCATGTGACAGAGAAGGAAAAAGTTTCTCTGCTGTGGTATTTAAAATCCACTTCAAACTTAAAAAATGTCTATCAGCAACAGAAATAAACCCAACCTTCTTCCTCTCCAGACAATCAAGAAGGTGTGAAGGTGTAAAGATGTATCTTTAGCATGTAAAAACATGTATCTTTATCTTAGTGAGAAGGGCGTGCAGCAAGCTCACTGCCCTGGACTTCAAGAGAGCAGACTTTAGCCTCTTTAGGAGCCTGCTCAGTAAGGTTCCATGAGATATAGCCTTAGAGGGCAGGGAGGCCCGAGGTTGTTGGCTGATATTCAAGGATCACCTGTTACAAGCTCAAGAGTGTTGTGTCCCAACTAGAAGGAAGTCCCTCAGGAGGGCCAAGAGATCTCCTTGGATGGATAAGGAGCTGCTGAGGAAACTTCGAAGGAAAAAAGAGGCTTATAAAAGGTGGAAGCAAGGACAGGCAGCCTGGGAAGAATATAGGGATGTTGTCCAGGAAGCTAGAGACCAGGTTAGGAAAGCTAAGGCCTACTTAGAATTAAACTTGGCTAGGGATGTTAAGGATAACAGGAAGGGATTCTATAGGTACATTGCAAATAAAAGACAGGCTAGGGACAACATGGGCTTTCCCTGGAAGCTATCGGGAGAACTGGCTACCATGGATTTGGAGAAGGCTGAGGTTCTTAATGACTTCTTTGCCTCAGTCTTCACTGGCAAATGCTCTGACCACACCTCCCAAGTCTTGGAAGGCAGATGCAGGGATGGTGAGAATGAAGACCCTAGGCCCACTGTAGGAGAGGATCTGGTTCGAGACCATCTTAAGAGCCTGAACGTACACAAGTCCATGGGATCTGATGAAATCCATCCATGGGTCCTGAAGGAGCTGGCAAATGAAGTTGCTAAGCCACTGTCCATCATATTTGAAAAATCATGGCAGTCAGGGGAAGTTCCCGATGACTGGAAAAAGGGAAATATAACCCCATTTTCAAGAAGGGGAAAATGGATGAGCCGGGGAACTACAGACCAGTCAGCCTCACCTCTGTGCCTGACAAAATCTTGGAGCAGGTTCTCCTGGAAGGCATGCTAAGGCACATGAAAAACAAGGTGGTTGGTGACAGCCAGCATGGCTTCACTAAGGGGAAATCCTGCCTGACCAATTTGGTGGCCTTCTATTATGGGGCTACGGAACTGATGGTCACGGGTAGAGCAGTTGATGTCATCTACCTGGATTTGTGCAAAGTGTTTGACACTGTCCCGCATGACATCCATGTCTCTAAATTGGAGAGACATCAATTTGATAGGTGGACCACTTGGTGGATAAAGAACTGGCTGGATGGCCACATGCAAAGAGTTGCGGTCAATGGTTCAATGTCCAGCTGGAGACCAGTAACGAGTGGTGTCCCTCAGGGATCGGTGTTGGGACCAGTCTTGTTCAACATCTTTGTCGGTGACATGGACAGTGGATTGAGTGAGTTCTCAGCAAGTTTGCTGATGACACCAAGCTGTGTGGTTCTTCGATTGATACGCTGGAGGGAAGGAATGCCATCCAGAGGGACCTTGACATGCTTGTGAGGTGGGCTGATGCCATCCTGATGAAGTTTAAGCATGCCAAGTGCAAGGTCCTACACCTGGGTTGGAGCAATCCCAGGCACACATACAGGTTGGGCAGAGAAGAGATTCAGAGCAGCTCTGAGGAGAAGGACTTGGGGGTGCTGGTCAATGAGAAACTTAACATGAGATGGCTGCAGTGTGCACCTGAGCCCAGAAACCACTTGCATCCTGGGCTGCATCAAAAGGGGCGTGACCAGCAGGTCGAAGGAGGTGATCCTACCCCTCTACTCTGCTCTTGTAAGACCTCACTTGGAGTATTGTGTGCAGTTCTGGTGTCCTCAACATAAAATGGACATGGAACTGTTGAAGCAAGTCCAGAGGAAGGCCACGAGGATGATCAGGGGACTGGAGCACCTCCCATATGAAGATAGGATGAGAAAGCTGGGGCTGTTCAGCCTGGAGAAGAGAAGGCTGCGTGGAGACCTCATAGCAGTCTTCCAGTATCTGAAGGGGGCCTATACGGATGCTGGGAGGGACTCTTCATTAGGGACTGCAGTGAGAATACAAGGGGTAACAGGTTAAAACTTTAACAGAGGAAGTTTAGATTGGATCTAAGGAAGAAGTTGTTTACTGTAAGGGTGGTGAGGCACAGGAATGGGTTACCCAGGGAAGTTGTGAATGCTCCATCGCTGGCAGTGTTCAAGGCCAGGTTGTACAGAGCCTTGGGTGGCATGGTTTAGCGCGAGGTGTCCCTGCCCCTGGCAGGGGGGTTGGAACTAGATGATCTTAATGTCCTTTCCAACCCTAACTATTCTATGATTCTATGATTTTGTGATTTTATGATCTTCCCACAGAAAGCAGGACTATATTTCACTGAACCTACCACCCTAACACATACCAGCTTTGTACTGATGTGGCATTACCAAAACACTGGCAGCTCTGGCTGCCAGTGGCAGCAAGGTGTGCTTAGTTCAGATGATCTGACTCTTATTCTATGGACAAAATTGAAGAAGCCTGCAGGTGCAAGATAGAGATTGAAAAGAAAGTACCTGGACCCTGTTTATGCTACAGAAGTGCAACAGGATGAAAAGACAACTCCCTGCAGTCTCAGTGCCTTCCAGCCAAGCTCCCTTCAGTATATGGAATAAGCCATTAGTCATGGGCTGGTATGCTGCTCTTGCTAATATAATCAAATACTGTTATTTTGTACATGCCTAATCTTTGAGGGGACGACTTTATTTGTTGAGATGGAAAGAGCTGAGCAAACAAACTTTTTTTTCCCTAAAATCCCACTGGAAACTAGCAGTGGAACATCTGCATACGGGTCAGTGTTCCCACCTCTGCCCTTGTTCATAGTCAGCAATCACCTCTGCCACAGCCAAAATACAGTTATTTATAGGAATGCAGAAAACTTGAGCTAGGGCCATTACTCAGGAAGTGAAATCAGAAGTAAGCAAAAACCACTATATGTTCCCCAGGAAATCTCATAAATAGGAAAAAATTAACTCCCCAGTTAAGCAAAACTTGAATGTTTTGAGGACACTTGGAAAAGACAAACCCTCCAGTGGCATGGAGATGCCTAGCACAGTTCAGCACTTAGTTCCGTGACAGCTTACAGAGCAAAGCTACTAAAATTGCCAACATTGTTTCATGAAGCATCCTGTACATCTCCCAGTCCAAGATGATGCTGCTCATTTAGAGCAAACAGGCAGGGCACCTAGCAGGTTACCATACTGAAGCCTGTAGAAAGAAATACAGAACAAGCTTCTGCTTTACTATTCTAGCAGGAATGGCATTCACAGGGCCTGTGGAATCAGTATCTTAATAAACAAACAAAACCCCAAATTAGTAAGGGAACGTGGTAACAAGCTTCGCGTCTGACATTTCTATACTGTATGTAAGTAAATGCTAGCTCAAAATATCTTGGTCTTGGCAACATGCTATCCTATCAGTGGATAATTTGATATGTTCTTTCCTTTAACAGCTGAGCAGGCAGTATGCAGGGTCTACTGAGCTTCTGTCAGCTGAACTCAGAAGGTTACTGAAACTGCTATCCACCATGCATATGGATTTTCTAATAAAATACTTATCACTGCTTCTCATAAGCAGGTTCAATTAATCTGGGAGATTGTCACTTCAGCTCCTAGATGAAATTTGATAACACTTAACAATTCTAGAAATCTTAAGAATGAACGAGGGGGAGACTAAATGGTGTTTCTGCCTTTGTCAGCCCGTGAAAATGATAACGTCCTCCTTAAAGGTCTCCAAAGTCTACGGTTATAAACATAACATTTAATCTTCATCTGCTTTTTGCACTTCTGTGTTGCTGGTTTATACAGCAGTTCCATAAATACTCCCTGTACACTCGAAAGATTTTTGTTTCAAAACTGATTTATGAGCTCAGAGTTGTGTTCAGTGCTTATGGCATTCATAGCCCTAAAAATGAAAAGCTGAGCTTGAGTGATGGATATAATATGTTAACAGAACTTAAAGACTTTGTTTTGCATTTTAATTTCCCTGCACAGTCATAAATTGGTGCAAAACTGATTTAATGACCCAAATATCACTACTTTCCCAACTTCATCATTTTTATTTCCAGATCAAAATGGCTGCAATACAGACAGAATCTTTATCTGTTTTTCTATCAAGTTATTATGCCAGTCATTTACAACATAAATGCTAAAATGGCCACGTCAAAGGAAAGACATCATTATTTTTACTGTGGACAGAATTAGGCATAGCGGCAGTCGAAAATCTTTATTCCTCAGCTTTTTCATAAAATTAGCTTTCTTTGTCATCTGGTGTCCAATTATTCCTCACACACAATAAACTGCATCTTCCACAAAGATGATAAAAGCTGACTGAACATCTTAACTTGAACAATGTTTCTCTTTTAGTCGTTCTTGCTAAGATGAAGGTACAAACATCCACAAGTACTTCTCTGTCCTGCACAGAAAGCTTCCCATCTGTCTGCAAAAAAGGGCTCATTTTCATTGCTCTGGATATAAAAAAAGGGAGCAGAAAATACCACTGCCAATTTCTGCTCCAGGAGGTATTATGTTTGATTTTAAGTATATTTTTAGCACTTTTTAGGACTACAGCATGTCTAATTATTAGTGCAAACTGAAGGTATCTGGAAGGAATGCCCCCTTGACATCATAAACACTGCAAACCAGCCAAGTTAATCCTGTCATTCCCCACCTCCGCACATGCAGCTTGTGGTATTAATTACTGCCAAAGGAAAGGACAGATTTTGTAAACTTGTAGGCACTGGGGCAGCAAGTGGTGAGACTGGGAAAAGGTGCCTGAGGAGACACTTTATTGGAGGTCTCATCAGGGCATTCTCCCAGAGGAGAGAAGCATGCTATGACTGGAGAGATCACTGAGGTCCTGCAGAAACCTGGTGAAAGCTCTCTGGACTGCTTGAGTCCCCTGTTTCCACTATGCAAGTAGAGAAAATGCCTGAAACATTGGACAGTTGAATGCACTGCTGAGAGAACACATTCCTCTGGTAGGCTAATTCTAGACGCACAATGGATGAAAATAGGGAGAAACTGTTTTTATGGTTACCTATCTATCCATTGTTCAACTCTCCACTGCTCTCCTCTCCTGGCTCAGTCCCTGTAGAAGATCCTGATTTTGATACACACATACTGAGAACAGTAACAAAACTTACCAACAAACTGGAAAGACTGTTGGAATAATAAAACAAACACAAATTCTAAGAATAACTGTCAATGACAAGAAAGGCTTTTACCAATTTTTTTTATGTGCAAAAAAAACTTTTACTGACAATAATTAAAATTCACTAATTCTCAGAACACTATGGATTTAGTTAATATGTGAAATTCTCTTTGGTGCTACACAAGTAATCAGGATATGGAAAAACAAGAGAGAAGGTTTTATGTCATGAATCAAGATACAGAATTTCATCACAAAAGTACAGCTATTCCAGGAAATGACCTCTGGAAACAAAGTTAGAAAAAAAAAAAGCTTCCTCACAATATTTAATATTAAGGATAACAACAAATGGTGTCAAGGAAATAGCTTCAAACATCATCACAAAAGTATGTAGAGAAATTAGATGAGAAAAGAATCAGGTCTGTGACCTGTTTTGGAAGAGGACATCAACTACTTTTTCTCAAATTCTGGACAACTTACTTTGCTTTTCTGAGTAACTGATGACAGAACTAGCTGTACCAGAAATAAACGGTTTTGTTTAGGTGATACTGCTGACTAGATTTAGGAGATGTATATTCTGGGAGTCCAGAAAAATACACCATTGAGTCTAAAAGTTTTAAAAATGCCAAGAATAGGCAGCACACAAGCCTTCATTTGAAGTCAAGTATGTGCTTAGGATCATGTTTCTAAGTTGATTTGAACCCCACAGAAACAGTACAAATTATTGTTTTTATGTTTCTTGAAATGTAATGGCTTTTGATAGTGATAGTGCTTGGACAGTCTGTGCGTCTATCTGGGGATATATGAGATGCCAGTGAAGAGACTCTAGCCACCAGAGGCAGGTTAAAATACCCACTACTAAGGGCTTTTATTACAGTTTCTTTCATCTTTGGAAATAAACCTAAATAAAATAACACACCAATGTAACATAACTTTCTCATCCCAACATCTAGTTCAACCAGCGAAGTGCCATGGGGATGGTCTGCCAGTTCCCTAAATCTTTGCAGAGAGAGGGCTCACTGGGCTTTGTGTTTGATAATCCCTTTCTCGGTGTTGTTATTTTCTAGTATATTTAAATATTGGTCTTCCAAGACCCTGTGGGTTTTCTGGCCATAACCTGACTTCATTTCAGGATAACAAGCATCATCTTTTTCCTGTCTGCTCCCTGTGCCAAGGCTTAATCTGGAATATAATTAGGCAAGCAAGCTAGGAAAGAACAGTGGCATACTCTGCATATGTCCCTGGTCTGGACAGACAGGCCCTGAGAACACTCCAGATCCTACTGGTAGACATAGTCATATCTTCTCTCACACAAGTGACCTCCTCTGGAAGCCTGCTCATTGTTGGCTTGATTCGACCACATTTAATCCACATTTGCTTTTTTAAAATCAGTGAGCAAATGTCTTTATGACACTTATGTTGGCATACTAAAGCCCTGGAGGACTATGGAAACATAGATGAACTATGAAGACACAGATCTACTTAAAATAAAAAAATGCAGGCAACACATTAAATTCACAAGGAACTATTCATTATAGAGGGCACTGAAGGATAAAACTGGTGCAGTTCTCTTCCTGAATTTTCAGCTACTATACCGTTTTCATCTGTTTTCTGAACTGTAAGCTTCTGTCAGATTTTTATCTCCCAATCACTTAATTTTTGATCTTTTCCTACTTCCTGGTCAAGACCTATTACCCCAGATATCAGCCGGCTGAAAAGGTGTGGCTACAGCTCCCCTGAGGTTTGTCAACAAGTTTCCTCTATGTGAATATATCTGTTATCGGTCACTCCAGTTATACTCCCATTTTGCCCAGACACTGGTCATCAATTTCCCCTCTTAAGGAAAGGCTTCAGAAGCATTTTATTCATGAGCCATAAATCTGAATTTACCCCATATTTATTAGCACAGCATATACATTCAGACATGGCCCAAACCAGAACTGGAGACAGCAAAGCCACAGTCCTTGCAATACAAGACAGAGCTGTAAGGAGACGGCAAATGAATCACACAACTTGGTCTGCCCTCTCCCTTCTGCCTTCAGTTTGTCTTCCCAGTTGGTTTTTTCACTTCTGGTTCCTATTGCAAGCAAGAGTTCATTACTGAATCCAGTGGGCTCACTGACGGTTTTCAGGCCTGATGCAAAAGTCTAATAGGACTGATTTTTAATTTCCTCAGAGACCTTTAAAAACAAATAAATGAACTGCACTGCGCTTCGTTCACATCCCGTACATGTTTATCACTGTTTTCTACTGCGCTGGAGATGTGCTCTGGAAAGGAGAGAACCTGTGCATGTGTACTTAGGTTACAATTACTGACAACAGACTGCAAAATATTTTATACCACTATACAAATAGGCACATTTTATAAATTTTACTTGGTTAATAATAAAGCAGCCCACAATCCAGACAGTTATATCTTGTTAATTAACTTTTGGGACAACCATGTTAATGCTTGAGAAATTAAATTAAAACCATAAAAACTCTATGGTAGTTCACTCTTCAGATATATGTAGTTTAAATACAAAACCTGAAAGGAAAGCTGAAGTTCTTACTGCTTTTAACTCATCTACCTGACAGATGGGTACTATACTCCTATATCAACAAATATGGTTTCATTTTATAGGCAGAAAACAAGAGAGGGAAGTTATATTGCACCTGTAAATGAGCTGAGTTATAATTAAGTTTGAAAACTTCGTTGCCACACTCCTCATGTTTTGTTGGTTTAATGATACAACCATAAAAAGCATTTTTACTTTGAAAGCACTTACATAAATACACCATCTCCTCAGAAGACCTGCTTTACTTTAATATTCTGAAATATCTTTGCAATTTTAAAGATTAAAATAGGTCCTCTGTGCCTTTAATTGCTGATGCCATCAGAAAGTCAGAACATAAGTAGAACAGGTCAATCCTCCTCATCATATCCACTGAGTAATTTACTAAATTAAGCTTTTCCATCTCAAAGAATTTAATACAATTAAACCCCTCTCCATTTGCTTTTGAAAAAAATCTAAAAGTTTTTAGAAATCAGAAGCACATTTCTTTGTTAATCAAGTGGGATTCCCAAGAAATTGAAGGAAAAAATGGTCTGGGTCAGTAACTGAAATTAAATTAGTTTCAAAATATGGTCAATATATCAGAAAGTAGGCAGCTAATGGAGATCACTGAGTGCATCCTCTTGTGCAACAATGGTTCTGAATAAAGGGGCACAAACAGATTTCTGGCTTTGCCTGGACTGCAGCAAGAAAGAGCACAAAGCAAGAAACATTACAAGCCCAGATTGCCCAGAGACAGCATGGTCAATGGTGGGGAGGCAGTGAGACGGAGAGAAAGCCTTGACACTGCCTGAGTTCTATTCAACTGTAGCCGAAGTGTGTTACCTGCGCTGTTTTAGTCAGAAATCTAAAACACAGCACAAAGAGGGTCCACTGCTACAAAGAAAGTTAACTCCATTCCCACCATATTGAGCACAACAATATCTGCTGAATTAAAAAAAAAAAAGGCTTTCTAGTAATTCAAAGGGCAGTGAATCTCAGCTTGAAAGGGTTATCATCGGCATTTATTAATTTTTTTTAATTTTAACGAGTTGATATTGCTGTAGACTTTGACTTCAGCTTTGGCTGACACCTTGGCAGCCTTTCTCCATAAGATGAATCTACAATGATCAACACAAGTCTAATAATTTTTTCCTTAGTGAACATAAAGCAAAAAAAAAAAAAAAAAAAAAAAAAAGGAAAGAATGAAAACCCAAAACAGCCCCACACCAAACCTTTGTCAGTGAAATGAAATAAACTATTTTTCCCCAAAGAAATCTTTATTACTGAGGCTGCACGCAATACAGATAGTGGAGTTTACCAAAATCAGTTCAAAGAAATACTATGAAAAAGTGGAAAGATTCTAGCAGTAGTGAAGAAAAGCTTTGCATTACTCACTTCAATGAAATGAACTAAGGATGATGACATGCAAAGGAAAGTTTGGTTTTGTCCTAAAGCAAAAGGCATCAGCACCATTTCCACTCCAGAAGACAGAAAGTGTAAGGCAAATTAGGGCCATGCTCTGGATGGAGACAGGTACCATGAGAACAGAAGGAGTGCAGAGGAGCTGGGGGCTGCTGAAGGAACACCGGATTACTAAAGAGAAAATTAGGTATAGTTAAATACATGCTAGTAAGACCTTACTCAGGTTTGAAATTATTTTATTATACCTAAATTAAATAATCATGTCAGTCAGTAGTCAACTAGCTACTTATTCTGTCTTCACATGTCTTAAAGCCCTCAGTCTATTTAATGATCAACCCAAAAAAACACTCACAGATTTCTGTGTTTAAATAAATTCTATCAGTGAGGACTCTTTGACTACCCATTGCTTGTTACTGCCTCATTCCTATTCTTGCAGGCTTACATGTAAGGTTGCATGGCTTACATGTAAGGTTACATGGCTGAGAGTGGACTGGAGGAAAAGGCAATTCACAAAATCCCCAGACTGTCATCACTTCAAAACCTCTACTTCATAGGAAAATAATATCAAGAAAAAATACTTTCAGCTGCAAGATTGACAGAAAGAATCCATCTTCTTAATCCTCATTCAGCTTTTCCTGCAGCCCTTATTTTAGAAGAGAAAATCATCACACACGAGACTCTGTGTAGACAAAAGGAAATTCCCTCCAATTTTGACTCAAAGCTTATAAATTTCATTCTTTCCAATGCAAACTTGAAGAAGCTTGAAATCAGATCTGATCACTAGTGGCCAGTTTCTTAGATAAGAACATGAGGAAAACAGCACAGATGACCCTGCAAGCTGAAGCTTTTCCTTGGTCTTTGGAATAGCTTTTCTCAGAGAAGATAACTTTTTAGAAGATGGATTTTAGAGACTTAGTCTGTGCCTTTCTAAGAACAGCATAAATATCAAAATCATAAAATTAATGAGAGGAGATATGTGTAATTATTGTTATTCCTGTAATAGTAACAGCAAGATAAATTTAATCTCTTGGCTTTAGTGCATTAGCAGAGAGGCCACATACAATGTGGTTCACTGAACCTATGCTTTTTTTTAATGTATTTTTTTTTTTTCCTCAGGGAAGTACCGTGCATTTCAAATGATCAGCCATGGTAACTACAATCCACAGCATGAAACAGTAATGACAACAGCATCTTTCTTTACATAAAATCTGTCCATTAATACTGCAGCCCTTAGGGGCTATGCACAGCAGCCCCTGGGTGGAGACAAGGCACTGCTCTCAGCTCCAGCCATGGGCTGTTTGAGAACCTGTCAGGCCTGGAAGTGGCTTCCATGATCTGCTCAGAGGATCCTGAATAATAAAGTTGCTGAACATTTTCCAGCTTCACAAAAATGACCACTATCAGGGCCAGCTCAGTTTTCCTGGCTTTTTTCCCCCACTTGTTCTAACCTGTACTTAGGCTTTTTCCTAAAGTGTTTATTTTGCCACGGTCAGATAACTCAAATTTTTTAAAATCTTGAAGACAGCTTTAATGGATTCAAACAATTTTACCCCTGACATTTAAAATACTTAGAAATAAAAATGAACGAGAATGAAATTTATGTGTTACTGTCTGAGGAACAGGAATAGGAATACCTGTAACTTGTTCCCTTGATCTCATTTATACATCTGGAGTGGCTAGTAGTCTATAACTAGAGAGTAGTTTGAAAACTGCAAGTCACAGTTGTAAACTTCCTAGAGACAGTGGAAAATAGCATGATGAACAGTGAGGTGCAGAAAAGTGGATTTTTAAAATTGTAGATTAAAGTAATTATTAACAATGTTACAGGGCCTTCGTTCAAATAAAGGTAGCAAAGCCTAATCTTGTGTAAAGTCAATTTTTGCAAAAAAGAACTACAAAAGATGGAACTTCAGTACTAAAATAGTAGCATGCAGGAAAACACTCACTGACAAATACACGTATTTATTCATATTACAGATTCATTCCTAAAGTGTATCACTGTTGGAGAGCTTCCTGTGTGTTTCAAGAGGAAAAAGAAACTAATGGGTAGCCACTTGGTACACAGAACAGAATGTGTTTCCCACCTGTGGACATCACAGAAAGTTAGGTGGCAGATACAGCAGTTATCGAAAATGTTGGAGGCAAATCACAGAAAATAAAGATGAAAACTGGCACTGAGTCTAAGGAGTTCAAGCTCAGTTAGGAGGGAAAAGAACAAAAGTAAATGGTTTAGAATTCAAGCATGACTTGCTTCACATAGAAGGAAAGACAGACAGTGTTCTCTGATTTACTTTTGGCATACGTGACAAATAGTATGAGCGTCAAAGAAGCCAAAAGAAGCAAGCCACATTAGCTGACTGTCCAAAAATTCTGGACTAGTGAAACCATTTACAATCACTTTTGAGCACTCCATTAAGCAGAGAGCAACCACTTGCCATAGCTCTATGTTCCTAGTTGTCATTATACTTACTATTAAGTGTTTGGGTGTTTCCAGTTCATTTAATTTGTATGCTGAAAAGTATAGTCTTCTTAAATGTTTTTCATGCACAGATAGGCTTTACCTTTGTCCTGGGTTCAGCAGTAGCAGTCATTTTTCTCCTTCTTACTAGCTGGTGCAGTGCTGTGTTTTTGACTTTTGGCCTGGGAGCAGCACTGATAACACCGATGTTTTTAGTTACTGCTCAAATGTTTAGTCTGACCAAGGACTTTCTGAGTCTCACGCTCTGCCAGGGAGGAGGGGAAGTCGGGAGGAAGCAGAGACAGGATACCTGACCCAAAATAGCCAAAGAGGTATTCCATACCACAGCACGCCATGCCCAGGACGTAAAAACTGGGGGCAGGGACCCAAAAGAGTTAGTTCACTGCTCGGTTGGGCTTGGTATCGGTCGGCGGGTGGTGGGCAGTTGTATTCTCTTCCTTTGTTATTTCCCTTGTCATTACTATTATTGGTGGTAGCAGCAGTGGTTTGTGTTATACCTTAGTTACTGGACCGTTCTTATCTCAACCGGTGGGAGTTACATTCTTTTGATTCTCCTCCCCATCCCCCTGGGAGCAGGGGGGAAGAAAGAGGGAGGACTGAGCAAGTGAACTGTATGAGTTACAGCTGGGCTTAAGCCACAATAACCTTACATACATATGACCAGAGATGCAAATATGATTTTCATCAAAAGGGATAAGCCATAAATATATGAAAAAGCAAAAGATATATAATATCTTGAATCATGCTGATCTCATTCTCTTATAACAACATTAAAATGTTTCTTGTACAAATTTTTGTCCTGATACAGAATATATTTAGTGTGTATTGTTTTGCATTAACAGGTTAGTAGAAGTGAGAACTCTTGGAAAGGTATTGTGATCTCTGCTGGTATGATTTATTCAGCAGTACTTTAACATTAGAGTGATTGAAACATCTAAGAATTTCTGCCACGGAAGCTGCACATGATTACAGCTTTCTGTGCCATTTGATTTAGATGTACATTCATGGTTACAAAGTGGAATCGGAACTCAGTATAAGCACTACATTTCTGCTTCCTCACCAAAGAAGTCAGTGAGGTATTAATTTAGGACATTCATAAGATCATATTAACATATCACTTAAGACACCACCAGGGTCGTAACTACTATTAGGAGATCCTAAGCCTCTAGATAATATAAGTAAAGAATTCTTTAATGCTTGGGGCCTAAACAAAGTTACTATGAAAATTGATAGACTGAAAGAAAATCGGTATTAGAAGAGACCTCAAGAAGTCATCTAAGGTATCACCTCACCCTAACAAATGAATAATAGCAATGTCATTCCTTTATGTAATTGCAAATACCTGCAGGAGACTACACAACCTTCGTAAGTGATCTATTCCAATACCTCATTATCTGGACCACTGAAAGGGTTTTCTGTTGCTTACCCTAGATATTTCTTCCTGCAGCTTTAGGTCTGTCTTTGACAAAGCTCTGTCTTTGTTCTGTTCCTCAAGGACATCACATTTACGTTTTACTTCTAGCAGCATTTTATGTACCTTTTACAAACAGTTGCTGCATCACTCTCCTCCCACCTCCTTTTCTTTACACCCAGTCTCTAAAGCTAAGCATTCCTAGTTCTTTCAGTGTTGTCTTAGATGTCATTCTCTAGGAGTTATTCAATCTTTGTCTATCCTATGCCCCTTCATAAACGTGAAACTGTCACTCAGAATCAGTACAACAGTACACAATCCATCTTTGCAAGTGGTCACCATTAATTAACATAAACTTTACAAGTTATTAGCACATTGAGATTCTTTTGGTATCAGAGGGTCTTTGAATATTGGATTTTCATTGTGTAGCTGGCATTTGCAATCTATAAATCTTTTTTTTCTATTTGATCCCCTCCAGGGAAACATGTATCCCCTATGTACTTTTATTTATCAAAACAAGGTCAAAATAGATAATTATAGAATAACATGGTCACAGGGTGTTCAGGTGCTTCTTATAACTTAGGTAAAGGCTTCCATTAATGTAGACTTCCCAATGTTATGGCAGCAACGTGCTGTCCTTTCATGTGACACTGGGCTAATGTCACAAGTATGTATAAGATATCTCTACTTCAGTCAGTAAAAGATAAAAGGTCAGATAGCTACACAATACATATTTTTATTTTTATTTTACCTTTGAAGTTTTAATTCTACAGCAGAACTCTGTCAAATGGGAGTATAAGCTTTTTTTTTCCTAGCTCAACTTTCTTACGTATCTACATTTAAGAAAAAACTCCAAACAAATAAAAACAAAACAGACAGAGGAGATAAAAAGAGGTTGCTTGCAATTTCTTCAAGTGTGTCCATTGCTCTCTGTGTGCAATGATTTTCCTTTTAGAATTTTAGACAGGGAGGCATTGAAAAGATTTTATGAATATCAGTCCATTTAAATGCAACCCCAGGGAGGTAGGGAAGCATTGTCTCCTCTAGGCAGATGGAGGCCTTTAACAGTCCCTTCCAACCCAAATCATTCAACAATTCTATGATAAAATGTGATGCTAAAAGACTACAGACTTACAAATAAACCAAAGTACAACACAGTGAGCAAACATCCAGTTCTCTTCTATAATTTCCTGGAGTTTAAGTATCACAGGGACCAAGATACTGAAAAGCTGCTGCAGAGATGGAGCGCAAATGTTGGAGGAGACTTTAGGTGAGACCACAGTGTGTAAATAATGGACCCTTTCTAGGGTTAAAAACCTAAATTATGTGAATGGTGGTGTGTCATGTATCTGTGGCCTGATATTACAACACAATTTTTACATGTTTTTGAAACAGAACAGTGACAGGCAAGACACTGTGGAATCTTGCACACCAAAATAAACAGGATGTGATTAATTTTTAAATCAGCAGTCAAAATAAAAAAAGGCAAAGAGATAGGAAATGTTTTTCATCTTACTCTGCATCTCCAAAGGGATTTTATTCATTTTGTTTTTGGAAAAAAAGCATCATCAGAGATTTGTAGGAAAAGATAGGACTGTCTACCACCTACCAGCTTCCATTTCAAAGTGATTAAAATAAATCCACCTGCCTTAAGAAAAAGCTTAGCACATTTTGTTTATGTCACATCACTGGGAGGGATACTAATTTATCTTCTTCAAAAAAAGAGAAAAGCATATCATCTTACTATGATGACTTCTTCCAGTTACTTCAACTAGCAAGGACTGGAGCTTAAACTGGAATCTGTGACTGTGAAAGGGAGTAATTTACTTCAAGTTGGTATTTGTAAAAGCACATCTGAAGGAAGAAAGGGTCATTCCCATTGTGGGAGGAAGTTACATAGATTTTTATGCTCACTGTTCCCTCTTAAATACTGCAGGGAAGTTATTTCTGCCAAAGCACGCAATATTTCAAGTGTTGGTAAAGCAACACTTTGCACTGACTGTGCAACAAGGGAATATACTTTCTTGAGTGGAAGAGTCAGCTATGGCCTAGAAATATATCTTACAATCATACACTCATCCATGTGAAATAATAAAACATAATTAAAACTGTTACTTGCATCTGCAATGTTTATCAATTTTACCTTTTCATCAATGGTTTGAATCTTGTCAAAAGAGAGGGAAGATCGCATGCCAAGCGTAGCAAAATTCTTCTTTGTAATGTCTCATGGCTTCTAGGAAATCCTCAGTTCCCCTTGCATTCCCTGGAACCTTGGTTCTGAACATATAAGCACTGGAGCAGTAAAAAACTCTACAATAAATATCTAGCTATGTATTCTGCTTGACAAGAAAAATCTTCATCAAGAAGATTTGAACTGCAAAGAGCAGCAAAACATTTCTAGAAACTTCTGGCCTTTTTATATCAACCTATATTGTGAATCCTTAGCAGGGACTAGCTTAAGAAACTCTGTACTTAGAGATGTTTGGGGTTAAAGATGGTAGGTCTAATGATTAGGTTTGATCTTCAAACTGAACAGCTTATGGCAGTAATGGCTCACACATTCCTAAGTAATTGCTAATGGTGTAGGTTATTCCTGGCAGACAATATTACTGACTTGCTATAACATTTCTTGCTTAATGAATGGCCAAGATTTAAGGGACTGGCAGTTTAACATCTCTCTTATCTCCTTCAGAAAATGAAGGAAAAGAAAGAAAAGGAAAAGAAGTAATGTTTTGGTTTGTAATGTGTAAAGCTGACACAGAGCTGTTAGACATTTCATTTTAACTAATCCTCCCTAGGAAGTGGAACATTATGTGAGCTCTGAGTTCCCTGGGAGTTTATCAATCTCACACTGACCAAATAAACAAATGACATCAACCCTGCAGGCTTGCTGCCAGAAAGCAAAACGGGAGCTTCTAGTATCCAGATGCAGGTGGGTTGGCCTGTTTCTTCAAATTGAATGAACGCAAGATGGCAAAGGTGCCTCTTACTTTAGTCACTAGCAAGCCCAACACAATTTCATGGAAGAGCTGCTTATAAATGCAAAGTTTTGTAAAATGAATGCAGGTCACTTGGTGGTGAAGTAGCCCAAGCCATGTGTTTTAACTGCAGCTGACAACATGCTGCTTAATTGACTAGAGCTGAACCAGCATGATGTACTTGCACATGAATATGTGGAAGAAACAGCTTCCTGAATATTTAAATGGACAATGTCAAGGCAGTCACAAATACTGTATTAGCATGACAAATACAGTTTGCTATCTGGAATCACAGAAGAAACCTCTCACTGCTGAATACAATATTTTCTGAAGCCTATTAGTATTTATTTAGCATCTTCTGTCTCCCCTCATTCTCAAAAATGCTGCTAATTTATCAGCAAGAGGTCTATGCAACCTAGATACTCACTAAGCCAGATCAGCACAGAGCCACTCTCATACACGATAGAACTTATTAGCCATGTACCTTTCTTTCCCTCAGTTTCAAATGAACTGGACTAATTTGCTACACAACTCACAGGTGGGAGTGGAAGGTATATAGGACAGTGTATTGCCAAATACATGTAGTTTAATTACAGTAAGTAGGACAGTATACAGTGGATAACTAATTGCTTGGAGAAGGTGCCTTCAGAAACTGACCTCCCAGTGCATGAGTGAAGCATAAGCAGATGGACAATACAGTACATACATAATAATTTCAAGTGTTAACTCCACACTTCCATTTTGGATGGATGTATTTCTTTGAAAGGAGCCTAGTCCAAAACCTTCAGACTCTACTACATGCTCAAAACAGATTGAAGAAATCTTGTCAGCTCTCTCTTGCTAACATAAAGTTGCTTTGAAGAGCAGTCTGTGGCATAACTGTTGAAAGACCTCTCTCTCTGTGGACACAACTGCAGAGCTGTACTGTACTCTGCTGTCTCAATACTGACACCATTTCCAACAATCAACATAATTCCAACTTGCAATAAGACATAACTTATAAGTGCAAGTTACACTAAGACAGAATTAAACTTATTTTTCCCTGCTAATGTCCACATCTTGTCAGATCAAGAAACAGACACCAGAATTTATTCTATTTCTAATGCAAACTATTAAGAGGCATAGGAGGTACTTCTTGTATTTCCCTACAAAGGGGAAAAGGATGGAATTCTAGTAACTTGTAAGGTACACATGTTTTTGTAAGTTTGAGCATACGCAATAAAAAAAAGTGGCATGCTATGATGGAACATGCATGTCCTGTCAGGCATGCAAGGCCCTTTTTTTTTTCAGAGTGCTGCAATTTGTTTCTACTATGAAAGAGAAGCTATTAAGAAAACCCAACAAACAAAAAATGTTACTAAGCCTCATGGCAAAATACATGCTAACTTTCAAAAGAAAAGATTTTAAGATCATCAAACTGCTGAAGTTCTTCCCATAAGACCTTTTCTGCTATTCTTACAAACTGAATATTACAAAATTGCTGACACCTTTGCAGGAAGAGACCAGAATTCGTCTTGAGGATAACAAGTTTGTTGGCCACCATCAACCAATGCAAAATAGTGCCCAAAGGGGAAGAGATCAATATGGCTCAAACCCACATGATGTCAGCCTGCCATTCCCTAGGCAAATCAAATGTTCAGCTCACTACAGTTGATGTCCACGCACATAAAAAAGCACGCGCACACACTCTGAAGTTCTGCTTGTTTCATATACTGTATCATTGTGACACACTAAAAAACTTCCCCTTTTAAAGATAATAAAGCCAACCTGTTTAGAAGGCTAAGCACCCTAAAGATGCAAAGATTTGCCCTCAGTAGAAGTACCCTTGATAGACACCTTTACATGCGGTTGTAATTCTGTGTAAGTTTTCAGGTACTTTGTAATTATTTTATTGTATTTTTATTAATACGATGTAATTTTTGTATCTTATCAGTAAGGCAGAAGCTGAAAGATGTAGATACTGCAGCATGACCAATAGGTGATAAATGAAACATAACTGCAACATACTTCACTATTAAATCTTCTGTTCAGTGTTTCAAAAGGTTTTTCTCTTTTTGGAGTAGCTACAATTTAACAAAATGGAAAACAGACTTAAGGGGATCCTTGACCTGGTAAGAAACAAGATTGCAAGTCAGGAGCTGGGGTTTAACTCTTGGCAGCACTACTAAGAAGTTGACCAGCTTATTATGCTACAACGAGGAAAGGAATGAGTAGTCCTGGGGAAATGCTAAGGTATGGTAAGTGCCAGAGCTGCAGCAGAAAGCGAAGTACTTCCTCCAGAAGGGGAAACAAACCAACAACAGCCAACAACAACAAGCAAGCAAGCAAACAAACAAACAAACAAAAGGGGGGGGGGAACAACACCAAAAAACAAAAACCAAAACCAAACAGAAAGAAAGAAGAAAACCTCCTCAGAAATTAAAGAAAAGGACATTTTGGGTCCACGCTCTGTATGACTCCCAGCTGTTCTGCAGCTGTGTCTGCTCCTTTTTCACCCCCAAACTGTGCCAGGTTCTGTGCTGCTCCCTTCTCTCAAGAATATGTGCATCAACAGTCAGGGTGGCTGAGGCATCCTGTATTTTATTTGGGATTACCGAATTTAGACTTTACATCATAGAATAACACACACAATACAAGCAGTATTCTCAACAACCACTAACTAGAAGGTTGGTCAAGGAGCAACCATTGAAATGAAACCTTTGAAAAAAGTTCTGAAGCAATCATGGTTCTGATTAACTTGCTCTGAATGTAAAAATGGGGTTTTATGACTTCTTAATGAAATTATCAGCACTTCTGCGGAAATACTGAACTTGTCTTCTCTGCATACAGAGTATCTAGAGCAACAACACTCTTTTGGAAGATCTTGTAACAGAAATCCTGTTTTTGAAGTAGGAAATGTTTCTTTTGGGAACATGTCAAAGACACCAAAAGTGTCTAAGGATGCCTTCACAGTGAAAAGACAGATTACAGATATTACAGACAGAAATCTCGGTGTAGAAGAGAACTCTTCTAATAAAATGGCAGAGCTTCTGGTCTCTATTCTAGTCAATGACTTTTAATGGCTTCCTAGGCTGAACACCCTCATTCAGAATTCTCCCAATCTGCAACTCTGCCACAGTCTCCTTCCTTGCCTGGCCCTTCCTGCAGTTCTGGAGATTCCACCCCCCCCCCCCCCCCCCCCCCCCCCCCCCCCCCAGACACGCTCTGCTGCCCTGAGCATCATCTCTTACTCCCCAGAGCTTGCACCAGGGAAAGAAAATCAGACAACCTCCCTCCCACTGACTAGCTGCTGCTTCCCAGAACCCTCTCATGTATGTCCCAAGTCAACAAATATAACAGCTTTATTACTTATTGTGCCCTGAAGCCTGAATCAGTTGTCTCAATTGGAAAGCTTTTCTTCTGACCCCCTGCTTATATTATTACACTTGGGGCTGTTCTGTAGCACCCACAGTAATCTTCGATCAAAGACAGTACGTGCTGATTTGCCGTTTGTTACCTGCTAAACTCTTATTTGGCTGCCCACTGGTAATTTCATGGAACTGTGCGCAGGTTATGTGGGCATGTCTATGTGTCACAACTTCACCAGCAGGAGGAGCATTCCGACAGTTTCCACATACATTAGCAGTCGCAGAGAGAGAGAGAGAGGAGAAGACTTTTTCTTTGGCTTCCCGGATAAGGTTGAAATCTCATCTGGAAAGTACTGAATGCTAGAAACCTATGAAGTATTGGTGACTATTTTTAGATGTTTCTGTGAAGGAGGCCTCCCTCCAAACAAGTGAAAGTGCTGTTTTAGCCGGCTCCAAAAATTACCAAAACAAACCCCCAACCTGTAAGTCCTCCCACTACTAGATGAAAAACATTATAAAGTTTTATCTACCGTTTGTTAATGAAAACTACACATATTGCATTTTCTAAAATGTCTGGAGTCCTTTAAGATTGTGGGCTGTTTCCAAAAGACAGAATTTTAGAAGCAGATAAGTCTAGTTAATAAACCCCAGAAATTCACATCTCTCTTGTGATTTGATAACATATAGCTTTTAGCTCTTTTATATTTCTGGACCATAAGTTAACCTTCTATTCCAAAAGACAAGTTTGAGAAGTTTAGACCAATGAAGATAATTATAGATTTATCACCTTCTTATCCCTTGAAGAAGATGTGTATGTGATTTTGGAGTTGTTCAAGTAGTTTCAAAGTGCATAACCCTAAGAGATGCTGGGTACTCAACGATTACAAATTGAGCATTTGCTCTAGCTAATATCTTCAGCACAACTCTTTGTTTTCTTCTGGTTACTCAGTTTGCTTCTTTTGTTTTGTCTTGTTTTGTTTTTTTCTTTTTCTTTCTTTTTTCCCCAAGATTTTAGCAGGCTTAAGCTGTCACACACTAAATATATCATTATATATTTTTGAAAGAAAAAATGTCTTCAAGTGACTTCTGCTTTGACCTATACAGCTACCTCATTTTTCTGTTCCACATTAAATTGCATGGAAATCACAGTACTGTAGTTAATCACTCAAAATATATATACACACATGTATGGAAAATAGCCATATGCTGGTTTGTTTTCATCGATTTTGTGGGCTGGGTTGTGTCATGGGTGTTTTGACTTATCCTAATCAATTTTTGTGCCTTATTAATATGGCAGTGCTTAGTATTGCCTCTCCCAGTATACCTCTGCTTCTTTGCTTCAAACTGTAGCTCAGTATCCATAACATATGAGTTCAACCTTGACAGGATGACAGCCTGCACAGAGCCCTATAGTTGATAGGGTGCTAAGAAGCGATTTTCTTCTTCCTTCCCATGGGGCACTTTCCCATCTCAGCATGCAACCAACGGCTAACAAGATAGTTTATATATACTGACACTGAGCACAGCTAGCTACCTAAAAGAAAATTAAATCACATCCTGAGAAAGGATGACTATCAGTTAAGCTTGCAATGAGCTGTAGCTGTGCCAAGTACCACCATTAAGAGCCAATTTTTGGTTTTTATTGTTGTTCAATATGAGAGATTGCTTCTCTCAGCAATGCATGCTCCCGAAGAAAAGATTAGGATTACACAATGCAGCTAGTAATTTCCAGTTTTCTCATGCATAGTCATAAACTTCAGAGCAAAGACATCCAACTGCTTGGGGAGGGAAAGATGTAAAATGGTGATAAGAATGAAAACAGCAATAGTAACCTGGTAAATCAAGTAATTGGTGTTGAATAACTGCAATATGAACAAAGAAAACTCCAGAGCTAAATAAGACTTGCAAGCCGGAATACAGCAACAGAGAGGAACTCAATTTCACAGCAACTTCCCTCATTTCAGTATATATTTCTTCCTCATTTTTGCAGTCAAACATTTCAAATGCTTCAATGAAAATTATTTTTTTCCTGATAGAAACATCAGAAGTTTTATTTTATGGGGTGTGAAAATGTACCAAGATTTCTCCTTCAATACAGGGATTGTGCAAGCCAATCTTTCCATCTCAGTCAGAATGATTTAGTATAAAAAAATCTGCTTTGAATCTGATGACAAGCAGAAAACAGACAAAAGACTCCCTCCTCCTGGGCTAGTGCCCCAGCTGCAGAGACAGAAGTTTTGTTAGAACCAGTATATCAGCATATTTAGTTGGTAGAAAAACTCTTCAAATGAATCCAACCTTAAGCCTTCCAACAAAAGTGCTAATTTTTTGGTTCACTCTTATTTTCCTTATCCAGATTTTTGAAAATAAGAAAGAAGAGATGAAGAATTCAAAAATTTCACAGGATTTCATTTTTCAATGATAAGTGACGCAAAACAGCTGTTGCAGTTGACACTTAACAAAAATATTTATTTAATTTCAAAATTCTTTCAAAATGATACTATGCCACTTTTTTCTTTTGCTGTTTCTAAAATGGTGCAGAAATTTTTCAATAAAAATTCTAGCATTTTCTGTGTGAAAATTCAATGAGGGGAAACTCCTGTTGCTTAAAAAAAAACATATATATCTTAAAAAATTTCACGTGGAAGGTTTTTTTTGTAAAGGCATTCTGGTTCTACTGCCATCAGCATCAAAATCCTTAGAAAATGCAGCCAGAATCCTAAATTACATCATACTGAATTTGTCTAATCTGTGTTTTGAATTGTATTTAATTATACTGTTGCAAATACTTCTGTGCATCCATTTAAATAATTTTAAATTTGACTTATATTGATTTAGTGTAAGTTAAGTCCTTCTCAGCTCGTGGAAGTCAATACAGGACAGGTTTAATTCACTTGATGGCTCCCTGAACAAGAGTTTAATAAAATCAATTTAGCACCCAAACTTGATTCATCAGTGCAATCTCACAAGTAGCCAAACCAACATAAGTAGAGGAAGTGGCACTATTTTGTCTGAAAATATACTAGAAGAAAAAGCCAATAAAAGAGGTGAGGATACTGTAAGATGCAATTGCACACAGACATCCTATGCCATGGTGCGCTCAAAGCCAGCCATCTATTTCTATCATCAGATATCTACCTGGATCTGTTCTTGTGCAGTGACAGGAAAATGCTGTATCTGTAATTAGCCCATGATTACAAAGCTTTGTATGACTCTTCTAAAAAGAAAAGAGTGAATGGTATTTCAAAACTGCTCAAAGCGGTGGTATGAAAAAACCAAAGGAAAGACACAGAACTCCAAAATACTGCCACTCTGAATGTCACACTCTTGCTCAGTTTCAGGTTTATAAACCAAAATAAAATCATCAGGAAAACATAATGCAGTTCAGTGATATACTTTCAAATGACACAATATACAATAATGCCTGATTCAACACAACTGCTTGAAAATTGGTGTATGAGCCCATGGTCCTGGGTTTCTTGTATAAAATAATGCTGCCAAGAGAAAGCGTAGGAGATGCTAAATGTGCATGTCTCGCACACTGCTTGAATTTGTTCATCACTGACTTCCTTTGGGATAAATGAGATATTGTCAAAATGATGATGATGTAAACATTTTGGCTACTTCAAACATTTTCTGCATGCCAGATAAATTCAGAATAATATTTAGCCTCAGGCTTGCCAGAACATCAGCTGAAGCCTTCATTATAGCTATTCATATCCCTATAATAAAGTTGCATCAGCAACTCCATTATAAATGCTCTTTCAAAGGTTTGCTGATTTGGCTGAAAAAAGTATTTTTGGCTGAAGCTTGGCATTTAAGTTGTCTTAGGTATAATTTTTCAGGTTAGTTTTAAACTGTTCAGCTGTTTTCTGCATTAAGACAGAAAAACCAAAGATGTAGCTGGTTTAAATTGTTGTTTTTTTGTTCTACATAAAAAAGCACCAAGTTTTGTCTTTTGAAGTACAAACTATGCAAATAAAAGAAAAATGAGATGCTACAGACACACTAATACATTTTTACACTTAGGTACATGCTAATAGGTACATGCTAATTACACACTCTGGTTAACTGTGGCACAATGCAGGTGACAGGGATTACTTGAAAGGGAAAACTGGGGATAATCTGGATGCCAAGAATGAAATGACAGAGAAGAAATTCCATGACAGAATGGTGACACGAAGTCACTCCAGCTTTTTACCTTCCCAAGAAAGGGTAACATCGATAAAATCACTAGCCTGAGGTCATGTGCTTCTAGAAAACAGAGAGTAATAAGACAGTCATTTTGCAAAAGTAATGATAAAGGAAAAACTTGACAAAGAAGTGACATCTTTACTGGCAGTTGCATCATCCTTTCTTTCCTGGGATGACTGATATAACCGCATGTCTCAGGTGGGGATATATTTCCCTCTGCCACAATTGTAATCCCTAGAGGTCTGCAAGAAATGAGAGAAGCTCTAGTCTACACACTGAAAATGAAAGTTCATTATAGGGTAGTCAAAATGATACCAACTTCGTGCATGATGTATTCGAGTTTGGACATGTTAAGCTTTCAATAAATATAATTATTGTCAACAGTGTTTACCACTGGAAAAGAGGGAAAAGAACACTTTCACAAAGTGAAATTAATCTGGGTGAAATTCACAAAAATGTGTATTAAAGCCTTGCAATTACTAGAGCATGAACATCTGCTCACAGGAGACAGCAAATGCTGTAAAGAAATTAACCTTTAAGTTCATTGCTAGCAAAGACTTGCATTTGCTAATGCATTCAGTTAGTACCATGGGTTAGGGGCTTCATTTGCATTTTGAACAAACACAGAGCATGTCTATCTTTCTTTACTGTCCTCAAGAAACTGTTGCCTCCTTTCCTTTGTAGAGAAAGACACAAGAGTAAGAATTACAGCGTGTAATTCAACCTTTCTTTTCTAAGACCTGTTAAATCACTTGCAATTACCAAAAAAAGTAAACTACTTGGCAGATGGCTTTAAAGATCTACCCTCAAGGTTCATTACCAAAATCTGGTAAATAGGAGCAGGCTTTTCTTACCTGCTTGTGAAGATGCTGCCAAATATCTTATTTCTGGAAACGCTGCCTGCGGATATGATGGTGGCATTCTGTGATACAGGACTTCCAGATACTGTTTTCCTCTTAGCAAATTATCTAAGGTGAGACTACTTTGAAGTTTGATCTGGGTACAGATTTTCAATACTTTCACATTTCTAAAAGTGAATCTGCCTTTCCACAGAGCATAATGAGTGCCACATACTTGGTCACACAAACAGTAAGTGTAACACAACCCCATTGGAATCCCTCTGGACTTCCGGTAAGCAAAGGGCAGAACAAGGTACATTTCTATACATGCCCTGAAGTTTTCTTAATTCAATCCTCAATTCTGTATTGGCAGCAGCAGAGTTTTTACCTGAAGACTGATGTGGCAATCAGAATGAATGCTAAAATATACTGTCTTTAATTCTATATTTGTATCAGCAGATTAAATATGCTTACAAGCAAAATTGAATCATATATTACTGCTCTGGCCAGCATTTCCCATGTGTGTTTGCGATGGCTGAACACTTTGATTTTTTAGAGATTTTTTTTTCATACAACAGGCCTGAAATAAGAGAAATTTAAGATCAGATATGTGACACTCAAATTTATATTAGGCTTCTTGGATAAAGGGGATGAGTGTGGGGAAATAAAATAATCAGCTTGAGGTACATGACTGACTTCTTGGCTACCTGACTCAGGTACACTTCTGTATAGGACTGAGCTTTTGTCCTGAAGACCATGAAAGTTGCTATGAGCCTTCCTCAGATGAGAGATTATAAGCACTCTCAGACAGCAGAAAATTTTCCTAAGTAAATAAGTACAAGCCAGGACAATGAAGAGCTAAAACTGCCTATCTGTACATCTATACACTCTTTTGTTATTAATGGCAGTTATGCCTTATTTGTAAACAGAAATATAAATGTAAAAATATTTTAGGTGGTAGCACAGAAATGGATATTTCAACAGAGTTTTAATCAAAAGGACTAATTTTTACATGAAATCTAATTTGAAAATTTTATTTGTTATATGGCACCCAAGTGCTGTACTATAAACCTTACATAGAAGACCTGATTCATGAGATTGCAGTTGGAACTCAGAAGTGTCAAAGTTTTCAGGGAAGGCTTTTTTTGCAGCATATATTTTTAAATCCTTAAAAAAAGTATCTGTGCAAGAGAGATGTAAATGTTTGAGATCTTTAAAAAGAACTAATATATTCACAGTGTTCTCTCTTTCTTTAAATCCTAAAGGCAACATTTCCTTTAATTTTTTATCCAAACCAGTATTGTAACCTTTCTACAGGAAAACAGATATTCATTAAATAATATGATATTGCTATGAAACTCTGAAATAAAACACACAAACAAAAAAGCAACATTGTGGAGTCAAAACACAAATGATGGGGGGGGGGGGGGATGATTATTTTGCTCTTTAGAATCCACAAATTTTCCATTTGAAAAAATGCACAGGCTGGCCACAGACATTTACTATTGCCACTGACAATAACAACAACATTGGGGAAAGCACTTTGTAGCATTCTTCGACCCTTTCTCCTACCAAAAGCAAGTAGGTACTCTTGCAAGGTCCCCTACTTCTCAAGTACTGTCTGGTCAAACTGAGCCGGGAGACAAGGACAGCCGCTGCCCGGCACAGACCCTACAGTCATCTTCCAAACCCAAATAAAAATTTTATCTTGGACATGTGCTTCCCTCTAGTAAGGCAAACCAGAAAATCTTCAGCACTCCAAATGAAGGTGCTGCAGCACTTAACACAGAAATTAATTACTATTGCAGTAATCAACATTACTTATTTTACCTGGAATGTGACTTAATTTTAGTATTCTCTCTAAATTACCTTTTCAAATTGAATGTATTTATATTTTACTGGTAATGTATGAGTGAATTATGGACATCTCCATGATGAATGCTTGTCTGCAGCTGGCAGACATGGAACAGCTGGGGATTAGGTACTAAGAAACCAGCAAACTGCTTTGCAATTTTTGTGTTTTGCTGATTAGGTAAATGTTTAAAGTGTCAGCAGTGAAAGAGTTAACAATATCTTCTTTGAGAAAAAAGCTATACTTTTAGCCGCTATTAATTCAGTTTAGCAAATAGAAATGAAGAGGAGAACAACACTGCTCTAAGGATTTATATGGAGCAGGGAGCTGGTAAACAGAGTAAAGGGGTGGAAAGGCAGAACTTCTGTGACAAGCGAATCAGGTTCTACCCCAAGCAGAACAACACACAGCTGAATTAAAGGAAACATTCTGAAAAAGTTTCTACATGCATTTTTTGAATTCTGTATTTAAACCCAGCATGCACATTTAAAGTCAAAACTATCTTTCAAAGTTGGAACTCTTGCTCTCCTCTTCCTATACCTTTCTTCCAGCTGCATCTATTCATGGATGCAAAACACCAGAAGTAATTAATTCTGCTTTTAATCAAGTTTTTCTTTCAGCTCTTTTGACTAGTAACACACAAAGGCAATACAATTCATTTTGCTTACTAAATATTGCTGCACGCAACTCTAAACAGCCACAGACAGCTTCAGAGGTTCCTCTTATTGTTCAGTTTAAGCATAAGACTGTATGATACGCTATTAATTTGCCAGCCTCTAAATAAGTATGACCATAATATAGAAACAGCAGAGAGCCCAGCTGACCCCATAGGCTTACTTAAATAGGCAAATATGACTGAGCATCTATAAGGGTGGCAGAACATAACCCTTCCTGACAGTGTCAACTTCAAGCAAGACACTGCGAAGTCCAGAGGAAACGCTCAAAGAATGTGACTTTCAAGTTGTTTGCAGGGAAAAATATGCCCTGGGAAGAACGAGTGGACTCTTGTGTGGGAAAAGGTTAGTTTTTACTGAAAACATGTAGTTTTCTGTTTTTCATGAAAGGCTGAGTTTTTAAAAAAAAACTAAGATATGACGATGTAGAGTGTTACAGAAAGCCTCTTGCATTTCTGTTTCAGAAGCTGAAGAGCAAATTTCGCTCTGGAGTATTGGGACAGACACCTGTGAAGCATCTGCTATACAGAAGGGAGAGAGATCAGTTACAGTGCCTTGAATGAGGTACAGGCTGGATAGAAAGCCTGACCTACAGAGAATACCTATGCAGTGCTATAATGGCCTGCCTCAATTATAAGACTATGATTGTAATGTTCTGAGCCTAAACAACTGTGTTTTTTTTCAGATAAAAAGAGAAACCTCCAAAAACATAAAGTGCTTTCTCCAGGAAAAGAGGAAATTTTGTTCATTATATAAAATAATTATAGGCCCAAATCCTCTTACACCTTATACTCCAGAAATTTTTTTGTGTTATGTATAGCTGAGTCAGTACAATGTCACTTTCCCAAGAAAGCTTTTTGTTTTGCAAGTGAAATAGCACTGTTGCAGCTTCAAAATCCAACTGCCAGTAACACAAAAGCAGTGCTAGGAAAAGCACAGCTGAGCTGTGGGAGTTTTCCCCGCTCCTAAGTGTCCCAGTAACTGTGGAAACTAAAATCATCTATGAATAAAGACCAAATCTCCTCTGCTGTAAGGACCTATCCTTTGCAGCACTGTGTTAGAAAAGTTGATTTTCACTGTTCAGGCATTGCTTCAGATTTCCTGTTACCTTTTTTGTGACCTGCATTCTGATTTGTGTTTGCTTTTATTTGAATGGAGGGCAGCAGAATATAGGGATAAAAATGAAACTCGGAGCTGGCCAATAATTAAGTATTTTTATGTTGCTCTTTCCTTTTTGGGCTATAAAAGACAGAGCGTTAGGGACAGGACCTCCAGACTAATTTTTACATGCGATCTACAGCATATCTGAAAGGCTGCCTGCAGAAGTGGAAAGGCACTTTATTATTCTGTTACACCACCTAACCCTCAATGTGTTGTCATCTATTTTACTGAAGCAACTATTCTACTGAAATAGGGATTGTTTTTGTAAAAACAGTATTGCTGGCATCTATGTGCAGAATACTGATGCTTTAAAGACAAAATAAAAACAGGAAGCACACAGCTGTTTTCATAGAAAAGTGAAATTCATTAAAGAACTGATTCTTAAATGGACAAAAAGCAGGTTGTTTTTCGGCTTGTTTTGAAAGGATTACTTTTTCCCTCCAACCCTTCTGTCTACCAGATAAACCCTCTTGGCTCTTTCACAGTGCCCTGCCCAGAAACAGATGATAATGGGGATTGTACTCAGTCACTCCCTGCAGGGACTCCCTTATCCCTCTTCCTTCTGACTGATTGGAAGTATGGTCAGTGGATCTGCTGCTAATTTAGAAAGATTAACCACTCCTTAAAAAAAGCAGGTGCTAAATCACTTATAAAGAAACAGCCTACACACTTCTCAAGTATGAGCTTTCCTGCTTGTGCTCATCTTCTGGCCCTTGTACTGTGCATAGAAAGGCCTGTACTAGAAGAAATAGCAGCTTTTCTGTAGGGCTCCACTGACTAAAATTACACCAGATATAGCAGTAAGAATACTGGAAGTAACCCACTGGGCATATTTCTCATTAGTTTCGTGCTAAACCAGTAGTGTGTAGAAGATAATGTCTAAAAAATCTATATATCATTTAAACCAAAATGATATATATTCAAATTCTAGCTGGAGTGACAACATGACTGCCACTGAAGTTTTGCTAACAAATGTCAGCAGCAGCTACAAAAAATAAAAAAAAAAATAAAAAAAGAGCTTTAAACCAGTGATGTATGTAAACAAAGAACATAAAGGAAAATAAAATGTTAGAATAATCTTCCATAGTCAGCTGTCCAGAGGCACTAAACTATCACACACAAACAGCATCAATGTGTGGCATGCAGTGCTTATGTTCATGTGTTAAACACTATAAGACACTACCAAGAATACAATTTGTGTTGAAGAAAATACATTTACTCACCCTTCCCCAAACAGTGGACTAAATCCCTCAAAAAGTCTAGAAACGTACAACTTGACTTGTTAGGAAAACCTGAATTCCTTCATAGGAATGCATCTTGCCAGAGTCACTCCACCACATCACAAATATAGCTCTCTGTTACTTGTCTGGCAAAATACGTTTGACCATGGATGCTTTGTTTTTCCCAATAATTACCTTGAACTCAATACAAGCATTTTAAGCAGAGGATACTTAAGCAGCATTTGTGCCATCTGACTTTAAGGGGACTGGTATTAATTTAATATTTCCTTCCTTATTGGTTTCCTTCATATAGATGAATGATACTAATAAATGCACAGTCTTACTTCTACCGTTTGCTCCTCAGAGACTCAATTGAAGGCCAGGCTCCCACTGAGCTGGGTGCTGAACAACATAGCCTAGAAAATCATTAATCCCAGTCATTTCCTGAAGTGCTAAATTCACCAAATCCAGGCTTTGAGCTGATTTTTAAAATATCTGTCCTGCTTTCATGCTGTTAGTGCAAATACGAATTACAGCTTCTTTTATGTTTATCATCTTTAGTTTAATCCTGCATATGTCTTAAGAAGCAAATCTGGGGATGTAGGTACAGGGTAAAAATTTCCTTAGAAACTCTGCACATTCCCCGTCCTTAACCCAAAGACAATTATCCTCAAAGGCTTTTGGACAGGAGCCCCACAGAGCAGAGTATGGCATATGTTATTGTGAGAATTGGGCAAGTGACAGATGTTGAAGAAGTTTCTGAACAACACAATTGGGTCCATAGATAGATACAACTGTATCTGATTAGGTAGACGGCTCCATTCATCTATTTGAACAACAGCCAGCAGGTCTTTAATTGTTTTGTAGATCACTTAGCAATTAATGATGCTGTTGCCCTTTCACAGATCATGCTACAGATCAATATGTTCTGGTAAAGTCAAAGCACTGAGTAGATATAATGATATTGAGGTTATTCTATTAATAGAGCCCACAAGCAAGAGCTGGGGTGAGAAACTTCTCTGACAACAATTTATTTCTGTCACAAGCAAATATTATTTCTATTGTTGAAGTGAATCAGACAAACCTGAATTGGAAATAAAATGCCAACAAAGATATCTTCCCTTCCTTGAACTGACATTAATTATCACTGTATGTTACCTCACGTAAGCATTATCCCAAGTGTATCACATTTTCTCTTGCAAGTTCCCATGTCAAATAACCACAACCCTTTACAAATTCCTTTTCCACAAAAATGAGCCTGTATGTATTTTTGCACCAAATCAGTGGCAAGGCTGGAAAAAGGAGAAGCTGCTGAGCAGTCTGAGTGAACAGAAGGAGGGGTCTTAAAGCTGAACTAGAATGATCCTGCATGGATCAAAAGCAGAAGGACTACAGAGGGTAAGCCAGCCTTGGTTTAATTTCCCCAATGTTTTCCCACCCTGTGTGTATCACGGATATTGGTGCTGTGCGACAGCTTTGTTTTAAGAGAGAATCCCCATGCCATAAGCATTAAAATTCTTTACTAGAAATACTCTCTTCTCTCTTCCTGTCAGAAAAATAGGACTAAAAAAGACTGGGAATGAAGTGACCAGACCAGTAGCCCACATTAAGTTCTTGAAAGTAAAGTATTTCACATTACAGGACTGATAGCATTTCCATTGTTCTCTAGTGAAATCTAGTTTAGGGCACTGTGTAAGATTTGGTGTCATCAAAGCCAATAGGAGTTTCAGCTCATTACTGAGCTGAAATGGGGATTTTCCGCAGTATGAAAAATGGCTTCCATTTTCCTGGTGCAAACCAATTGGAAAACCAAACGAAAATCAACCTTAATCCAAATTGGTGTTTGTTTGGTTTTTTTTTTAGAGTGTTAAAGTTAAATAGTCTGAAGTAACAAGGAAGGGTTTTTATTGCTCACATGACTCAAATTGGTTATATCTAAAAAAAATATATCAGCCTAGTATCAACTAGTTGTGAGCATCTCAGTAAACAACCCAGTGTCTTACATTCTTGGTACTATGTGTTTAACCACAAATTCTCCGCTTGTATGATTCTATTTGCTTCACTGTGATTATGACAACTAATAACATGGCTGTTGAAACCTACCTCGGGGAAGACTCTCCTGTCTTTTAGAAAACCTATGAGAGATCAGTGCAGAGACAGGAAAATCCATTTTCAAGGTAACCTGAGGATGTAGGAATACTTTTGGGAACTCTCATCAGACTCCTCCAACACTCTGCGTACATATTTAACCTAGAAATATTCTAACAGAGAATTTAGAAAAATACAAAAAATCTCATCTTTGTAAAACTCTGCTTAACTTCAATTCTTCATCTATCAATTGTAGAAGCTTTAATTTAAAATTTTCTTTATTTTCATGCAACAATTGCTGAGTTTAGTTTGGACTCAAACTACAAATGGCTTTATCATTTTTAAGTATTTTATGCATTGTGGCAATTAAATTTATTATACTGTGTGATTATACACAGTGCAGATACTTGTGTATTTGCAGACAAAGTCGGCTAGCTATACTTGTCCATCTTTATTCACCAGAAGCCTACGACATCAAAAATTATGCACATAAATTTTAAGTTTGGTGTGGACTAAATTATACTACTTCCTTCTATATTCATTTTCCCTTAAGCACATTAAAAATCAAGAGAATATAGAAATACAATTTAAGTTCAAGAAACAGAATGAAGTCAGTGTAATTTTTTTCTGCAGCTTCCACTTTTTGATCTATACTTTCTACTTTATAGCTTTTTTTCATGGTAAAACATGATTTGGAAGCAATTAAATTGGTAGACAAGCTGTTAAAGGAGGCTGTTTTATCAGTAAGCAAAGCACAAAATGAGGTTTTGTCCCAAATATACCCTTAAACATGACCAATGTGCATTCCTATCAATATTGATTTCTACGAACTTTCATGGATTTGGTCCTGTGTTTCACAGTGTTAACACTCAGGTTTCTCCTGGTGGACACTGGCACATCACGTTAGGGTGCATACTGAGACATGATGCACACAACTTTTAGCTTGAAGACAGTAAGCATGTTTCAAGAACTTCACAGTGATTTTGAACAGTACAGTCACAAAATATTTATCTATTTTAAATTATAATATCTAAGAAAAGATAACTGCTTGAGTCACTGTTTATTCTTGCTGGACATACATAACCTTTCTCAGGCAGTTTGTTATGCCTGAGGCTGTTGTACAAGATCAACAACTTGCCAAAGCACCAACTGCATCAGGAGTTTCAGCTCACAAGAACCCTGGTTATTATACGCTTGACTAAGTCATTGGGCTGTTGGGAACTCAGCCTGAGTTTCAGACAGGGCAAAATAATCTGCTAGGATTGATGTCCACACACTGAGAGTGAGAATAACAGTGCTGCTGTTTCCTCTATGGCAAGAGGAAAATTATGAGTGGGCAATCTGTATTGGAACGTAACATAAAAATTGATAACAGCAAAAAAACACAGGCCTGTTCCAAATGGTGGAATGAATCCAGCCAGAATTTGCAAAGGAAAATTGCAGTAACTCTCAAACACTCTACAAGATGTCTGAAGTGTTAGATCAAAACTGTTGCAGTCATCACTGTTTCTCATTCCGAGAATAAATTGAGGGACCTTGCAAGTACAGAAAATGAAAATTTTCCATCCTATAAATTAAGCCAGAGGAATTCAGGGAACTTATTTTCTAAGAGGAGTTTCAGGCAGAAAGAAGATCATACATCTGTTTTCTGTTAATAATCAATGTTATATTGGCTTATCTGCTGCCTGTAAGGGGCATGCTGGATCGAAAGCTATTTAAAGAGAGTGATCAGCTCTGGTTTATATGGTGAGACAGATACTTTCATTTTCAGGTCTCTTGTGTTCATTTTGATCCAGGCTGCTGGTGAATAGAAAAATCACCTTCCGCTATATATGAGACTAATTCTCAGTGACAAGGATTTATATCACGTAAATAAAACACATTAAAACTGTGTTGGCAAACTTACTGGCAGCTTCAGATGAAAGTCAAGAATTAATTGGACACAAGCAATTTTTCCATTCTGCAGACAAATTCTTGCAAGCAGAAGTTGAGTTACACTTCATAGTGCCTAGAGGATTTTCATTTCTTGGAGTCCTTGCCTGGGACTTATAATAAAAACTAGGGAGAATATCCTAGAGTTTTATTTTAGTGAGATTTTTATTAGATGTCCGTCACACGGCAGTTGGTTGAGATATGTGAGCCATGGGGCTCTTCTAATTCAAATGACACATTATTCATAATAATGACTCTCCCAGATCATATGCACAGAGAAGCAAATCTCACCAGCTTCTTACAGCAAAACAGCTTTCTCTGAATTTGGCCCAGTCAGAGGGAAATGGTTAAATCATGTATTTATTCTACACCTGTTAGTTCTGTGGAAAGATCTACCTAAACTGAAGTGGTAACTTGTCAGGCACAAGAAGAGAATCTGTGCTTGATTTAGAGGGTAAGTTCACCTTAGTAGACCTCTGTAGTTTAAGATTTTTCCCTTCCAGGTAATTAAGAACAAAGTCACACTGAGATAGCTATTTATTCCAAAAACATATTAAGAAATTCAAGCTATTTAAGATCAGTGAGGGAGTGCATTGCAAAGCCAAAGAGGCCCCATAGAACTCTCTCTACAAACTGTAAATTCTCCTTTGAACTCCCGCTGAATGTTGCAAACCATGCAGCAGAAGACAGTGTCCAGCAAACATACTAGGTAAAAAGAGAGAAACCAAGGCTCACACAGCATTGCTAAGTATGTCTAGAAATTCAGCATAGAAATATAAAACTGCTGAGTGTGGCTTTACCACTCTCTTGAACAAGGGTCAGGAGGCCACAGGACAGGACTTTGGGCTTTGTCTGCTTTCATAAAACCCTTGCTAGATGAAGCTTAAGATGAAGGCAAGCCAGCTGCTATGGGCTACATATAAATAACTGAAGCTAGGTGGACTGTGGCTTCCAGAAGATCTAGAGAGATCTACAAGATAGCTGAATTTATTAGAATGCTTTGGAATGCTTTTCTTATTTCCAACATTTTGAATTGGCTAAATCCAAATTCAGTGCAAATTATTATATGCAGCCAAAAAAAAAAAAAAAAAGCCCTGCAAAGTAGGTTCTGAGGAGCCCCCTGCTTTATCAGGCTTCCTATTCTCACAGCCAGTGTATGCTGTCCCTCTGCTCCCCCACACCTGCTGGAGGATGACTGCTTCCATTCTAAAATCTGCTGCAAAAGTAGCACACAATGTACATGAAAAACAAGAAAGAAAGCAGGAATTGACAAGTTGCAGAACTTGTCTGAAGAAACTCATGAAATTATGGGAATCATCCACATGAAAAAAACCCACCAACTCTATTATTTAATACGAGAAGATTGGAGCAACCTCAATAATACATTATGTGTGAGATTCTCAATGCATTACTTCTTTTGTGATATTAAAGTCTCTGATTAACTTCAGATACTGGAGGAAGGAAGAAAACTGATAAAAACTGAATAGGGATATTTCACCATCAAAACACAGGATGACAGAAAATTAAGAATCAGGAGTAAAATTACTAAATAGCTGTATAGAATTCCTCTATAATTCTATAGCACGATAGAAAAAACAGAGCACAAGATGCTAAAATGTGTGCAGCTAAACAGAAAATATAATAGAAGTTTAAAGTAAATGTACCTGTTCACAATACACCCGTCAATACAGCCAGTAGTTTTTATGGTCTGATCAGGAGTCTGCAAGCATAATCAGTCATGTAGCATAGGTTAACAGAGACTCCTGAAAAGAGTTCCAGGTCTGAAGCTTCACATCAACTCATAATTCAAATGACCCACCTACTTTATTAAAGTTGACTCATTGGCTTCTGCTAATACGGACTGAAAGCAAAAAAGAGAGAAAATTATCTGAAGAGAAATGAGAATCTAGAAAATTATCTGAAGAGAAATGAGAATCATGAGCCAGGAGGAAGGAGGGAGAAAGGAAAGCAAAATGCTGATTAGTGTACAAGGCAAAACTCTACCATGCAATGGTGAAATGAAACTCCTGTCTGGGAGAAAAGCAATTTAGCTTTATGAACAGCTGCCTCAGAGGGTCATGTGTGTGAGCAATTAAAATTAAACAAGTTAATTTTAATATGCCTTAGTAACTGTGATTGATCTCACAGAGTTGCTGTCGCACCAAAAAACAATTTAAGATCAGGTTTAAAACAAAGTTTATAATCCTCGTTTAATGGATTTTAGTACCTTAGGCAGTACAGTGTTGTAAAAATGATTAAAATGTGCCCTGTCTCTGTCTGATCAATAAAGCTCGCCACTGTAAAATTGGTTCAGTTCCAGGGACTCCTCAGCATGCTTAGCCATGCTGTGTCTGTAGAATTCCAAATAAGTAGTTTATCATTACCTTTAGACACAGGATTCATTAGACATCTCATCCTTCAGCTTTTAGCACTGAAGTCAGCCATACAATCAAATCAAAAGGTCACCTTTCAACAAACACAGTTAGATCCAAACATACGTCAAAACCATAACAGATATATGTCAAACTATAGTAGTAAGGATGGATAAAAGACTGATGGAGATATTCAAGATGCATACTGTGAAGTGCCTACAAGTTGAAACTGGGAGAATTCATTCTGGTTTACCATTTGAAGTTAAAAATGACAGATTAAGAAACAGGTCATGCATCTTATTAGACAGGAGAAGGAAACCCAGCATTCTCTGACCACTGAAACTCTTACACTGCCGATCTCTTCAAATTCTGACAAATTTTGCTTAGACTCTATAAGTTGTAAAGGACAACAAGCAGTTGGGGACTCAGGTCTTTTTCCATTTAAGCAGGTTTAGACAAATATGTGGGTAACCACACATGCATCTAGATAAGTCTACTTCCTTTTGGTCCTGTAGTTCAAAATGTTCTACAGTGCTTTTAGTCGAAAAAGGGATAGAACTAGATTCAAGGTCTCTGGCACTACTAACAATGAACATTCGGTAAAGAATTTTAAGATGATGGCTGACATGCAGTGATACTTCTTTGAATTTTTTCTAGGCTTGAGCAAATTACATTACGAACTGCATTCGCATTTGTACTTGATAGCCTTGCATACACTTCCACAAATTCATCAGTTTTTGAAAATAAGCCTTCATTATTTTGCCTGTGAGGAACCACTTTACCTACTAGTCTCAATTGTCACCCTTGAAGTTCTTGCAGTGAAAGAACAAATGAATGCCCATAGCCTTTTTACCCTCCTCTCTATGCTACTCATGGTCTTCCCCTGGTCTCTTCTTCCAAGCTGAAAATTGATGATATACTTCTTCCTGTGGGTTAAAAGCTGGTATCTCTGCAATCCACTCCTGAATATCTTACAAATTAACACTATTTCTATGAAATAAAGGGACCAGAACTGCATACAAAGTTCAAGAACCCTCACACTACCTCTCCAGAAATATGAAGTGACTTTGCTCAGGGCAAGAATCTAGATGCAAATGTAGTTTGTGTCAATCTGAGCCTATGTACAATAAAAGTGCACATGAAAGAAGACCACAAATTCTCCTCTATATCACTTATTTTATTCTACCACTATGTATCTGTCCATCTTTTTGTTTTTAATAGAGAAATCAAAATGAATCCTTCATGTGTGACTGGAAGCCTGAATACCAGATAAAGAAAAAACAATCTCTTCCTGGATAAAAGCTTGTTTTGCTTTCCCATCAATCTAAATTCCCCTTAGGTATCTTTTATATATCAGACTAAACAATATCCGTGTCTCCCTCCTATTTTGTCTGCTTTGAAAATGGTGCGATTTTTCATCACATAAAGCAAAGTTTCTGATGTGAAGATGAAGTACCTTTCAAATCAAGCAATCCAAAAATGAATTATCTCCCTGTGCATTTTTTGGCACCAAAAGCACTCTGATGTTCTTGGATTTAATCTGATTCTTCACCTCATCCAATATTTGTCACAGAGCAAGTTATTCTTCTAACCAAAGATATCGAAAGTTCAGAGATATTACACAATTTATTGTGCCACAACTTTTGTTTTTCACAGCTGCAGATCTCACTTTACCAGACATAGCTCTCTACTGTTCTTTTATCATAGCATTCATCACTTATTATTGTCTAGAGTCATAGGCAAAAAGTTCTGGTTTCTTGTGATAATTTCATAATAATAAAATGGATCCTGCTGAGAAACACATCAGAAGTAGATATTTTCTAGACCTCATATCTCCAACCTGTAGGAGATCTGGTTCAGTATTTCTCTGTAATTGCTGTAATCTATGTAAAATCACACATAAAAAGCAATAATAAGATAGAACACAATAAAAAGATTTAAATATGAAAAAGTGGCTGGCCTGGATAAACAAGTGTTCTCATGCTAGTCCAATAGGTAGTTTTAGCAGTAAATGAGATTTCTGAGAGGCAGAAGGAAAAGCTAAAGCTCACAGTAAAGTGTAGGATTCTTTAAGGAAAAAAAAAGTCAGCTTGAGGAAAAGAATTTATCTTCAATTACTTACTGATTCTTTATTCCTTTACTCAAAGTTCAGGCTACCATTATTAAACAGAACTCCAGGAATAACTGGTACTTTAACAACTCTTTAATGATAATCCTCTGGGAGAATAGAAAGAATAATATCTGACCCTTACAGTAATCACTGTTTTCTATGGGCTAGCTCCCTTTCAGTTTCATGAAAGGATAGTAAGTGTGTTAGAGACCAGAAAGTTTCTTGAAACTTACTCTAAGATCAGCAGCATCATTTGAAAATTTGTCATCAAAAACATTCTAGCAGCATTTCAAAGGACAGCAAAACATAGGAGATGATGATTTATGCCTTCCTGAAATGCTACCACAGATACATACCTTCCTGTAAACCCATATGAGAAATTCTCTGATTTTCACAATATCCAGACCAGTTGCTCTGAGATGAGTATCTTTTTTCCATGAGTCTCTCTTAGATCTCATTTTGTATTTTTCTCTACTATCTTAGTCTCTTAAACTGCATGTATGTCTGCCTCCCTAATTCTTCTAACTGCATTAATTATACATAAAGAATAGTCATTAAAATGTTTTTTTCATGCAAAATCATTCTTATGTTCAAAATCTAAAGGTAATTACATTTGACAGTTTCATTTGATTTACAATAAACATGGAAACTGAGTCATGAATTTAGGATTTAATAGTTCCTTTCTCCCCATTCAAGCTTTCTCCTGAAGAAATACTGCTACAAACATCCTAAAAAGAATCCTCATATTTGCTCTAATTTTGTATTGAAGACAAGGCTGGGTATCCCTCACTAATCTTTCTTTATTTCCTTCCACTGGAGGAAACTAATGTTCAAATACCTGTGCTTCTTTGCATCCCCACTCAACTATTAGTTTGTCCTGGTCTATTGCCTACAGCTTCCCCTTTGGGTACTTTGCCGACTTCCAATGAGCAACAATAGCTACACACTTGATCTCTCTCTCTCTCTCTCTCTCTCTCTCTCTCTCTCTCCCTCCCTCCCTCCCTCCCTCCCTCTCTCCCTCCCTCCCTCCCTCCCTCTCTCTCTCTCTCTCCCTCCCTCTCTCTCTCTCCCTCTCTCTCTCTCTCTCTCTCTCTCCCTCTCTCTCTCTCAAGCTTATGTTACTGCTCTGGAAGAAGAAAAGGGAATGTTCTATGTTATTTAGATAATATGTAACACTGGCCAAACAGTGACTAAAAATATACAGGAGAATTAAAAATATCACAAACCTTAAAGCACAGAATACTATTTTCGACCTAAACCTGACCATTCCCCATTGTGCAATGCACCTCTTTGTTAACTATTAGCAGTGACAAATTCCAGGGTTGCTTCTTTTAATTAAATATACCTTTGTAAGAAATTAGCCTTGAATGTAGGAAATACTCATTGGTACTCATGTACCAAAACAACTAGCAATAAAAGTTTGTATTTCTACACCACCTTCCAATTGGAAGTGGTTAACTAACTAATAGAGAGAGAGATATTTTTCTTTACTTCTCATTACATATAGAAGATTTCATGCTAGAGTTTTTTAACTCATATAGAATTTCCACAAATTTTCATTTCAGGAAAACATTTCCTATCAAAAACCATTGAAAAAACTTAAAAATTATTGGATTTTGCCACCTAAGACTTCTTCGGATACTTGCCAGTATCCAAGCATTAGCATTTTGTCATGGGTTCAGCAGCAGCAGTCATTTTTCTGCTTCTTGGTAGCTGGTGCAGTGCTGTGTTTTTGATTTTGGGCCTGGGAACAGTGTTGATAACACCAGTGTTTTGGTTACTGCTTAATGATGTTTTGGTTTGGCCAAGGACTTTCTGAGTTTCATGCTCTGCCAGGGAGGAGGGGAAGGTGGGAGGAAGCAGAGACAGGACACCTGACCCAAACTGACCAAAGAGGTTATTCCATACCACAGCACGTCATGCCCAGGATGGAAAGCAGAGAGCAGAGACCCGGAAGGGTGGGGGTGCACTGCGTGGTTGGGCTTGGTATTGGGCTGGGTGAGCAATTGTATTCTTTCCTTGTATTTGCCTTGTCATTATTATTATTGGTGGTAGCAGTAGTGATTTGTGTTATACCTTAGTTACTAAACTGTTCTTATCTCAACCTGTGGGAGTTGCATTCTTTTTGATTCTCCTTCCCATCCCTCTGGGAGAGGGGGGAAGAAAGAGGGGGAAGTGAGTGAGAGAAAGGGCTGTGTGAGTTAGAGAGGCTTAAACCACGACACATTTATAAGAGTATTAAAAATACAAGCTGACCACTAGTCACTTGAAAAATAAGTTCAAATCAGAGCTTACAGCTATGATGGAAACTGTTCAAACATGATCAAATGCAGACGATGTCAAATTCCCTGAGACTCTTGAGTTCAGTTGTGAAATGGTACTATTACACCTCTTTCAAACCAGACAGTTTCCCTTGAAGGCCAGTTTTCATAACTAAACCACTAGACTTCCAGGCCCTTGACTGTAAGCTCCTCTGATGCCTCACTTAGCTGGGTCTGGAAGCGGTCAAGCCATGCTGCTTAGTGGCACTGGAGTTTTTAGAATACTGTGGGCCTTTGGATGCTGTTACACCTTTATCCTCCTCCACTGTGCTGGGACAAGCTTGTTAAAGGAAGGCCCTCCCAGGGAGCAACCATCTAGTGAGTCCTCTGACAAGGATTCCTGTGATAACAGGATAAGGACAGGACTGACCCAGGTGAAAACAGAGATTTGAGCTTTTTCCTTGATGAGCCTTCAAGCTGAGCCAGGCATGTTTGACTGAACAAACTGCTGGAGGGAGATTTCTGCTCTGAAGCAGTTGGAGGATTAAAGACAATAAATATCATAACTTTGAATTAACTTTGTGGAGGTGATACATGAGTGACAGTAGACAACACCAAGTATCTCAAATAACAGAACCAGCTACAAAGCTGTTGTTTTTTTTTTTTTTTTATCTGACGACCTGTCTTAGTGTCATGGTTTAAGCCCATCCGGTAATACAGAACCAGGCAGCCTCTCACTTACTTCTTCCCTTTCCCCCCCCCTTCCCCCCCCCCCCCCCCCCCCCCCCCCAGCTCCTGGAGGGATGGGGAGGACAATTGAAAGAATGTAACTCCCACAGGTTGAGATAAGAACAGTCCAGCAACTAAGGTATAACACAAACCACTGCTGCTCCCACCAGTAATAGTAATGGTGAGGGAAATAAGGTAAGGGAATACAACCGCTCACCACCCGCTGACCGATACCCAGCCCGACCCAAGCAGTGATATAGCCTTTCTGTATAACTGCCCTCAGTTTATATACCAGGAGCAACATGCTGTGGTATGGAATACCCTTTTGGCTAGTTTGGGTCAGGTGTTCTGTCTCTGCTTCCTCCCAGCTTCTCATGCCCTCCCTCACTGGCAGAGCATAAGACTGAAAAAGTCCTTGATTTGAGTAAACATTACTTAGCAACAACTGATAACATCAGTGTGTTATCAGAACTGTTCCCCAGAACACAGCACAGCACCAGCTACTAAGAAGAAGAAAAATAACTGCTACAGCTGAACCCAGGACTGTGCTGGAACTTAGTTTCAAAAGCACTTTTGGTTTCAAGCTACTTTTGGTTACTACACTTTCATTGTCTGACATTTGTTAAAACCCATGTCCATAAAGGGCACCACTATTGACTCACAATACCTTCGGCAGTTACTAGACAAGCCAGAGTGTGTACATACAGCTCAGCAGACATCCTCCTTGTCTATGTCTACCTGAAGAGTTTGCACAATTAAAATGAGTTTTCTAACATGATAAATGCTAATGGTTTGGGAGCAATTCCCTTAACAAATAATAAAGACAATTCCGTGAGGAATTAAAGCAAAATGTAACAAAAAATACACTTCAGCTAACTTCTTAATTATTCTTCAGAGAACTTCTTAATTATGCTCATTTTACTTGGAAAAAAATAGGTAACAAATAACATTAAGTTCTTGCATACGGTATACGAAGGACAACTGATACACATTCAATTAAATTTCAGGTTAGAATAGGCTATTTTATATATCAAATCTACTGAACAATGTAATCAGTTACATTTAATGACTTTATAAATTACCAAAAACAGTGGCTCATACTGTCATGCAATCAAGATTGCCTTCACCATTAAACTCCACAGATATTTCTGGCCTAACTGAAAATTATACACATAACTGAAAATAAAAAAGGTAAGCAGGAGCATTACAGTGTATTTGCCCAGTACTATTCTGACATTTTTAATGTAGCTCATTAATAACTGATTTCTCCCCTTAAAGTAGTTATTTCACTGAACTAACATAGAAAGTGTTGCTGGCGTCAACTCTTGGCCGCCTCCACCAGGAGCTCGCTACCACGCTCTGGTGCGCTGAGAGCTCCTAGCAGAAAACACGCTTCTCAAAGGCAGATTTTGCAAAGTAGCAGGGAGGAAAGAACACTGCAGTTGAATGTGTAACAACCTCCAAAGACAGTGGAGAAATGAAAAATGTTGCAAGCAAGTGCTAGCTAATTTCAGTGCTTCCTCCCCAAGCTTTTCCCAGTGGAGGTGTAGAGCTGCCCGCGGCCTGGAAGCAGCCAGGTCACTTCTCATGGCACAGAACAATTTCCTGAACCACAGACCATTAGCACCAGGGGACCACGAGCATATGGTTTGTCGAAGTCACTATGGCTCTGTAGGGTTCCTGAAATCAAAGACTGAAAATCTTTGGCATGGCAGAACCAACTTCCCCTTAGCTTAATAATTCCAGTTAGTCATACCTGTCAGGGTCCAAGTGGAGAAAACCCCAGTGCCGGATCCTGTTTCAGTTCATGATCCCAAGAGTGAAATTAAGATGCAATTGAGGTCATGACAGGAATTGATCTGTTGGCTTATTATGAAAGGACAATAATTATAAAAAAGGGAAATTATTGCAGTAAAGGGGACAGTGATAAGACAGATTAGAAAAAAGGTAGCAAATGAAGCAAGGGTTCAGGGTGCAGAGACAGAGAGAGAGCTAGTGGATCCAGTGGTGTCCCAGGGATCCATTGTCATCATCGTTGGTGGTGGGAGTTCTTCAGGGTTCATAGTTGGTATTGGAGCAGTGTTCCCAAGGAGTCTATTGGAGGTGGGTGTCCCCAATGGAGGCATCCTTCTGGAGTCCCCTTGAAGGTACCCCATGGAGTGAATCTTCTGGATTTGGCCTCATGGCGATGTCTCGTGGAGGGTGTCTCTCAGGGTCCATAGTAGTCATTGGTGGAGAGTGTCCTCATGGTGGTGTCCTTCTGGAGTCATTCTCATGGCAATGGCTCCCTGGAGCTGTTCCTCTTGGATGATATGTCTCTTGATGATTACCTTTTACCCTTTTGTAAAGAGTTGGGGGGAGTACCTCTGCTCTTCATGTCACGTATTACATGTTCCTGGTGGACCAGTTTCCTTGGTCTTGAGTCAGCTCTTTGACTGCAAGTGTCTGCACACACGTGTCCGCAGCAATTCTTGGGATAATACCTCACATCAGCCCTCGAGGTAATGGTCTGAAGAGTCTTAGCTCTTTCCCACTCATCTCTCAGGCAATGGATAATGGAGTCCCAGTTCAGCTCCTCACATGCTTCTCCCAGGCTGTAGATATTGGAGTCTTCTCTCAACTTCTCCTATCCATCTCTGAGACAAAAGATAGGTGAATTTCCATCTCAGCTTCTCAGACCAATCTTTGGGACAATGGACAGTGGAGTCTCATTTCAGATCAGTCTCTCACAATATCATACATGGTTTTACTTGCATGTCGAGAAATGCTGTAATGGCTGCTCTTGAGGGGTGAGGGTGGGTATTGGTCAACAGGTTGTGATCAATTGTATTGTGCATCACTTGTGTTTATTGTTGGGTTTTTTCCCTTCCCTTCTTAATTTTATATTCTCTCCCCTTGTTATTTCTCTTATCATTTTTGGTGATAGTGATAGTGGTTTTGTATTATACCTTAATTACTGGACTGTTCTTATCTCAACCTCAACCCATGGGAGTTACATGGTTTTGATTCTCCTCCCCATCCCTTTCAGAGCAGTGGTGTGGGACAAAGACGAGGGGGGATTGAACAAGCGGATGTGTGGTTCTGAGTTACTGGCTGGGCTTAAACCACAACAGCTTCATTTCACTGATTATCTGCTGTAGAATATAAGAAAATACATTTTGTAATGGTCTGAAAAGTAGCAGAATTTTTATCTAGGATAGAGTACCAAACTGGAATGAGCTTAGGTTTTGTCAGAAAAAGATAAAACCTATTTCACACTTTCACAAATGAAACGTAAATTAATGCATTTCAAATCTGACTACACACAGCTCCAAATCACATCAGTATGTGCACACATATACATGTACACACAGCACATATAACAGGATCCTTCTGTAAACAGAAATACTATTTTTCAAGTCCAAGAGATAAATAAAAGCATTATCAAATCCTTCTTACACAGAATGACCATCACCAACATCAGGGTTACAACAGCTGGAAAGAATATTAGTGAACCAAGACTACACTGCCCTTCTGAGCAGATAAGAAATACAGCCTGCTGTACTTTACTGCAAAAATTAAATTCTTTCTCCCCAAGTAGCTATTGATTTTTTTGAAGTCTCATTATCAGCAGGTTAAAAAGCTCCACATAGTGGATGATTTACCCTCTCAAGGATGCATCAGTTATCCAAAAGAAATCTATCCATTATTCTGTATCATTACCTGTAGTTCCTAGATTTGTATGTAGTATCAGGCAATTACAGTACTGTTTTAAAGAAATGCATTAAGCAAATAATTGTACAACTAACCTGAATGCCCACCCTTGAAGCATCACGCATTCTAACCCTACTGCCTAGAGCAGCTGACCTTTCAATTTGCACACTCAGTCCCTAAGAAGAGAGCAGACAGTATACATTGCCCATTGGCCAGTTATTAACTCAGAAATACTTTTTTAGTTCCACTAATTAGTTAGTTTGCATAATAAGTCTCACGGTTAAAACTTCTTCTAGAAAAATTTTCTACATAGCTTAGCAGTCAAGCAGGAAGTGCCACAAGTCTAGTATAACACTTAGTGCCAGCACAAGCTGCTTACCAAATTCTTTTGCTGTAGGAAACTTTTAATTCATGGTGGCTTTTTGTTCAAAATGAATGGAAAACTAGACATATTCTGTAGAGTCCTGTATTTTTAGGGAATTCCACGTTTTACATAGGGTCAATTTTCATTTCCACTAGGGTTTGGTTGGTTGGTTTGCTTTAGGTTTTTTTTGTGGTGGTGGTTTCTTTTTGGTTTTTGGGGTTTTTTTGGTTTGCTTTTTTTTGTTGTTGTTTTTTGAGGTTTTGTTTTTTCATTTCTGGTTTGTTTTGTTGGGTTTTTTTTTGTTGTCTTTTTTTTTTTTTTTTCTTTTGCTTTCTGGTTTTTGTTGTTTTTTTTTTTTTTTTTAATTCTAGCCTAATTAATATAATAACAATAACTGATTCAGGTAATGATTTTTAATAACCATTAGTAAATATTCAACAGATCCCAGCTCTCAGTTTTCTCTTCCAATATGTAACAAACTTAGAGCAAAATAATCTTGAATCAAACTGATAGAAGCTCCATGAATTTAAAACTTTATTGTACAGTCCAATGTAGAAGGAATGAAATTACTTTTTTGACTATATCTTCAGTTCTCCTTGTGCAGGTCTATCAGACATAAATAGGAAAATCTTCTGTAATCCTTACTAAATAAGACAAACACATTGATTGAACTATTTTAAGTTTAGATCTTATCAGAAGTTTTCATGATAAAGGCATACAGAGCTTCAAAATTGAATGCATATAGAATTAGATTATTTTCTCCCCAGAAAGTGATTCTGACTTAATGTTATAGGACTAAACCAGACTATTATCTGATACATTCACTTCTATACCAGTTCCACATATCTGACTGTGCATTGGGTTGGTTTTAGACCACAGGAAACACGTTTTATCACCCGATTAATACAATTTGTTTTTTTTCCTTAGTTGAGCTATCTATTTCACACTAAGACCATGAACACAACTACTAAGAAAACAGTTCCAATGCAGGGTAAAGTTACATTCTATGGCTGAATATTATTTCTCAGTTCTAGTCAGCTGAAGTGGCTCAGCAGAGTGTGCAACAGCCTGTGAGAGCCAGCAAAAGGAAGGGACAAGGCCTGTGGTCTGGAAGCAGAAATGGTCCTTTCAGTGGCAGCAAACAGTGGAATTGCCTCAACCACAGCACATAATTTTACCCAAGGATAAAGTACCCCAAGTTTGCTTTATCCAAGCTCACTAGAGTCATGTACATCTACACCGGCTAAGGATTTATTTTCATAAATTCATACTTCCAAGGGTGTAAAAAACTCAAAGGCATATACTATAACAAGATGTGGTGCCTCTTCTATTCCTCAAAAAGTCATGGCCCTTTGCTCAAGAACAGCTTCTGTAGACAGCCACAAGCACTGCTCAATTATCAAATGACTCCCAGAAGATCGTCAAAAAAGAGCTTTCCTGGTCAAGTTCCCATTTTTACACTGCTATGGTGCTTTCCTTTTACCTGAAGCTTGCTACCTCGCCTTTATGAGAAGCAAAGAAACACTGCTGATGCTGCAGTAAACATAACTGGCATTTAAATGAAGGGAAATGCATGGTCACTTCTGGTCTTAAAAGTGAAAAACAGTGGTTGATGTGCTAGCTGAAAACCTGGTTTCAACCACTCAGGTCAGCAATTCCATAAATGTAATTTATTTTCAATATATATATATACACATGTTCTTAAGTAATTTTATTTCATTGAACTCTACAACGAATTGGTCCAACTCTTTCACTGAGACACTAACCCTGCAGGTTATGTACAGCCTGCAGTGACAAACAAGGCAGCAGAGGGTACAAATACAGTCTGACACTATAATTGAGCTCCCGCCAACAATGTACTTCCACTTACCTCTACCCTCTGCTATTCTGCCTTCCTTTTGCTCCCTGATCCCATGCTATATGCTCCCATCATGCTTCATCCAGCCCATTTCCATCCCCTTGTACCAGCTTTGGAGTTTGATCCATTGCTGAGTTGATTCAATTTGCTAAGCTTGCAGGAAAGAAGTCCCAAGAAAATTACTCCCCCCCCCCCCCCCCCCCCCCCCAATTTCCCCCCAGTTAATTTAGTCTCCTGCAGAAGAGTTGAACAGTGTGCTAAGTGGCAAAGCTCCTATAATGGAAGTGCCCAGAGCAAGCGGACAGTAATTGAGGGGGGAGCATGTGTACGTGGAGATAGAAAAAATGCAGCGCTGGCAACATTTTAGCAGAACTGAGGTATAAATGGGTTCAGAGATATACTCAATTCATACTTTGAGGCAACCAGAGATTTGCCATCTTGTTTGCATCAGTCTACAGCACAGCCAGGCATTAATCATTTAGCCTTGGCTGCTATGTTTTGTATTTTAGCCATAGAAAGTCTAGCAATTGTATGTGCCACACTGCCCCTTGACCATGTAATCAAAAGACAAGGATACATACATCTGTCTTGAATGAGGAAAAGGAAACAATGAGTGCTTCTTTCCTTTTCAGCACAGGGTTTTCTTCAAATAAAAGGCACTAAACAGCATTCACCAAACTTAAGGACAGTGTAATGACTCTAGTAAATATCAGGAAGGAGATAAAAAAACCCCCAACTTTGATTGGTTTCAAAGGAGTATGTTCCGAAATCGCTCCTCAAGAATACACAGAAGGAACACCAGATAAAATAATGCTGTCAAAAATGAGAAAGCATAGTTGTCGTGGTTTAAGCCCAGCTGGTAACTCAGAACCACACAGCCGCTCTCTCACTCCCCCTGAAGAGAATGGAGCCTCAATTCAATATATTTCACATTGCTCAGAGTAGTTACAAGCAGGCAACTCAGTGCAAGGCTTTTTGTAATCTTACACAGATACAAAAGCAGTCTGACCTTGCTGCCCCTGTATCCTGCTATCCTGTGTAGCTGCCTCAGCTACACTCCGTTTCCAGGACCTCCTATGTGGGCAAGCTCTGGCCTACTATTCTGCCTTGGAACCGGGAACTGAATGTAATGTGACAACATAGTGTAACAGAAGACTCTTTGTAGCCTTAAAGCTACTAGGGTCTATCCTCACTGCCATCTAGTTCTTAAATTTCTAACGTACTCCAAGCCATGAGCTTGAACAGCAGTCACTGGGGTATTTCTCCCAGAGTCACTGGAGTTCCCCAACACATCCTGAGACAGGGCACAGACAGACCAATTCTGACATTGTCTGAAGAGCATCAATTTTGGACACAAAATGTATTTGTGAAAAATACAGATGCTGTTTTAGATTCTTTTAAACTTTCTTTTTAATTGTTTTTTTTTGGGTTGGGTTTTTTATATACTTAGAAGTTTATTCCATCTGGTGTAAGAAACAAAGTCAAGTGTATGGTTGCTGCCACTGAAAAACACCTGTTGTGTATATGAACTTTGGTAGATTAAAATTAAGATATTCATGTGAACATGGAGTTTCAATACTTCTGATTGTTTCTGGTAAGCCTTTATTATTGATGCTCACAGGAAAACCTATGTCTCAATTTCAGTGTTAATAGATGTTACGTGAGCTTGCTCTGACAGACCTTTTACAAATATAAGTTAAGGGCACAAGAAAGTTACTTTTTCTGGCATCAAAACTAAAGATACCTTGACTTTATCTACTGTAGAACAAATACAGACTTTTAACATACTTGTGGGATGGTAATTTCCACAGTGGCTGCTCTATCAGTGCCCTGACTAACCTTTCCTGCCTCTTGAGAGAGCTTTCACACTCCAAATATGTTAGCAAAGAGTTGGAGCTGTTGCAGCAGATGAAAGCACAAACAAAACCTGCTGGACAAAGGTCCTTACTGATGCAGTACAAATCAGTAAAAATGTAAAAAAAACACCCTGTCACAAACATTTTTTCCAATATCCTAGGAGCAGAGCCCAAAAAAACCTGAAGGCAAGCAAGTATGGGGAAATGGCATTTAATACTACCAGCTTCTTGCACTAGGGTGCTTCAAATTGAAGGACAATGAAGTATCTTTCAAAAATTTACAGTAAGGGGTCATAACGCCTTAGATTCACATGTAAAATGCTACTGAAGTTAATACAGGAGCTTAGAGAACTCATCTAATAAAGAAATACACACTTATGATATTAAAGACAAAACTCACCCTGCTTAACACTAGCTTTCTGAGGTGTGTACCTGAGCTCTGTTCAATGAGAGGAGAGAGACAGAGAGACACTGGCATTTCTTGACCACGATTCTGCTTCATAGACTGAATCTCTTCAGGATGCTGTTAACTGTGAGCTGAAAATACTTTTTTTTCTCTGCATTTACTATAAAGGGAATGTGGATGACAAGGTTAGATATAGACATAATGCATGCCTACATTTCGACAGTCAAATCCTAGTTTAAGGTTGCAAAAAGTTTTCGGAAGAGACTGTATAATCAAGATTTTTTTGCTTTAGCATTTATATAACTTTGCGATTTCATCGTTTGCTTTGATATAAAACCATAACAGGATGTTGGATGGAAAGCTTTCATATATTCAAAGTTAAATAAGGAACATTCATTATTAAAAAAAAAGTTAACACAGGCTTGAATTAAAGCCAGGTTGAAAGCCACAAATAAAGACTAAGTACCAGATGGGAGCAAGACAGGACTTTGTATTTGGAATCACCAACATATCTAGTAGTGCGTCATTTTGTCACTAGGTAGCTGGAAATAAGAATCAAACTGTTTTAATGAATACACTCACAATAATAAGTTTCAGTAAAATTGAAATAGTATTGGGGGTTAAAAATAATAAATTAGGGTAGCAAGAAAACAGGCCAGAGTTCCCCCAAGAAAATAAGATTCCAGCTGGAATAAATGCAAGCTATCAGCTGGAGAATGAAATCCAAACTAAGGATATTCAAGAGAGGGAAAATTGGGCAATCAGTAGTTTGTAACTAAACCTATAGCTGATAGTGGAAAGACAATTAGACCTCTATTTGCAACACAATGTGTTAGTCTGAAAGGTTAATGTGATTTTGCATTGCAGAGACATAACCATTACATAAACCACAGAGAACTAATAGCCTCCTCTCTACAGCCTGACTACACCTGACATATTGCCCTGGGTTTTAAGAAACTCGTTATTATGATTTAAAAGAGTAACTCATGACACTTACTATTTTTTAACAACTAGGTTCAGATGACATTTCTCAAACAATTTTATGAGGATTTTGTCAGCTTTAATAAACTGTACACTAGATAAAATGACTGCATGATCTACAATGACTAACCATGTTTTCCATCTGATTTTAGTCTTTTTTTAAAAAGTTTTTCAGGCCTAATTCAAACTTTTGTGATTTCTATAAGGTGAAAATAATCTAGACACTGAGTCATCTCTCCTTCTGAAGACATTTGCTATGTACTGGTCAAAAGCAAAATCCTCTACTCCCCACAGTGGGGCTATCAAATGCAGTCTATTGAAATGCCATCCCTTCCTCCCCCCTTCTTTTTTTCCTTTTTTCATGGTAAAGTTCTTCAACTCAGTTGTCAGCATCAATGTTCTTTTTTTTTCCCCAGTCTGTTTCAAGAAACATAAGGTCAAATGGCTGGCTGGGTTATTATTTCCTCCTTGTTCTACTTGTGCCAGCAGTCCAATGCTGCAGTCAGAGATTTATAGCCTCGCACAGATCTCTGAGAATGTCTGAAATCACTATTACCTTTTGGGAAGTAAACAGTAAAATTTGAAAACGTCTTTCAAAATATTTTGAAGTGAGACTTAATGAGTTCATAAGCTCAGTGTGCTTGTTTGTCAGAATGTGAATCCTTGGGGATAGGCTTGTTGTAAATTTCAACATGCCATTTATTTTCTCTCTACAGAAATGAAGCTTCCATTTGGATTCTGCAGCCTGCTACCCACACACATTTAAAAACTAGACGATTGTAATTTTCTAGCTTAAGAGCAGTTCTATAAATACTCTAAAACCCAACATTTAGTTTTAGAGAAGATACGTCTGGAAGAACTCTATGTGCAAGTGTTCTGCTACTGTGAGTCTTGCTAAGAAAATGGCACAAAACTTTTCATCTTCTGTAGCTTGCCAATGTGTCATCAGAAGCCATTTCAGCAAAAGACTTGTCCATGAAAAATGTTTTGTGCTACACAGTCAAGCTCAAAAGAATCTGTCAAATTAGCAGTTCATTTGCCAGATTAGCCCCTGTCAATATAAAGCAAACAAACATTTTTTATCCCTGACACTTTTAATGAGGTAGGATATTCTAGCTCTTTTGGTGTGCATTGCAAAGTAGTAAATGCTCTCAGCTACATGACTCCAACATCACTGTACTCATCACAGTGCTGGCTACCTCCTGGCCAGCATAAGCCATCTCCTCTGCCGTCAGCTAATGGAGACATCTTCATTTCCCATAAAGCAGCACAGCTCCAGTTTATAAACAGTTTTCCAATATTCCTTCACTGAACATAACCTACCAGCTAAAATCCAAACTGCCTTTTAGAATGTTTAATGCTATCAGTGGTACACTGATAGAAATACACTGCTGCTGCAGAAAAATAAAAAAAACCAACATAAATCAACAAAAAATCCCCAACACACACACACACACACAAAAAAACAACCCAAAAAACAAAACCAGCAAACCAACCAACCAACCAAAACCAAAGAAACCCCACAAAACAACAACAAACAAACACAAACCAAACCCAATTCCTTAACCAGGAAATCTTACCTTTAATAAGCCTGTTGTTCTTAACATTTATTTGAGGAAACTGTGCTGGCTAATTGCACAAGATGCAAGGGATGATATTTAGCAAAGAATGTGTGACATAAGTGAATCCTCTTAATTGAATGTTTATTCTCCTTTCACATTTTGAGGAGGAGAACCAGTAGAAGTTTTTTATTTCTTATTACTTTTCTGTCATTAACAAGCCCTAGTAGAAGCTGAAAAGAGCTTTCCTTCAGTATTCAGAAGATGCATTTTATCAGCAACCTCCAGATCCTGGATATTTCAAGGTATTTTCTCAAATTCCACAGCCAGGACTCCTGCTTATTCCCATCACTATTTAAAGACTTGCCTGTTCAAAATTAATAAAATCTTCCATTTTAATGTCTTAACACCATAAACTGATTCAGATAAAAATGAACTGATGAAACATAACTGCAGAAAGCAGTACTTGTACATGCATTGCTCTTGATGAATACCCACTAAGAGGTGTTTCTCTAAGCTTTTTCAGTGTGCCAACTTGGGTGTCATGTTTTCCTAGGCAGGAGAAATTCAAAAATAAAAAAGGAAGAAAAAACTCCAAAGTATTTCCATCCCAACTAACTGACCTTACAGATTTCAGTGCACCAGTCATACAATTTGTAAACATATTTAAAAAAAAGAAAAATGTTTTACAAAACACTACAGCTTTCTGTTTCCTTCAAGCACATCAGTTTGGTTTTTTATCCAGTTGAACAAAAAAATACACTTGATCAAGAGACATTTTGTTATTGCTTCCTGAAAGCAGCTGAAACAAAGAAGAAATTCAAAGCAGGAAATACTTTGAATCCTAATTGAAATAAGAGCAGAATGCTAAGTGTTGGGAGAGCAAGGAGGGGGCTGACATGTTTAAGTGCAAGCAGGTAACTTCGCGCAAAGCACGCATCTTTTTGATGCATGCTGTAGGTAAAGGGCAACCCTGTGGGAAAGAGTAGAACAAAGCCCACGCATATGTTATATTATTGTGAAAGACCTTTCACAAGATGGATTATACCATTTGAAAAGTCAAAGAAAAAAAAAGATGGGGAAAATCTGTACTTCCAACATAAAACTTAATTGGTCTGCACTTAAAGAGCTTTGGTTTTCTCAATAAGAATGCACAAGGTAGATGTATTTCTTTAGTGTGCTAAAGGTTTGTTTTCACATACAGTGTTGCAAGCCTTCCTGTGCTATGTTAGTTGTAATTCTTTGTTAGTATAATCATTTCCATATGCAGATTAAGGGAAGCTGGGCTGCACAGTCCCTATGCACTGTGCAGCCCCCTTTTATCCTGATTACCTTCGCTGCCCAGAGATAGCCAGAGGAGCCTAATCAGTATGCAGGTGTCAGTCAGGCATGCACACCTCCTCAGTCACTGAGTCCAAGACACATCTGCCTTTGCCAACACCACTGTGAACCACCTGGGCTGCAAAGGACTCAGCAGTTGGGACCTTGAAGTGAATCAACAGTCCCTAACAGTCCTCACATATTCTGGAGGAGAAATCTTGCCAAGCTATTTATCAACAGAGATCTCTTCTGATTGTTTTTGGCATTGATTTATTGAATGAGTGAGTTTGATTTTCATCTCCAGCAGGATGTTTATAAGCAAAATTTTGTGTCTAACTGAAAGCAGATGTTTCATAACACTATTTCAAGAGAGAACTATCTTTTTGGTTTTATTTTATGAAAGGAATTTGCTGTTTGTTGACTGAAACTGAGGCAGTTTCCTATAAGTGATGTAGGAAAATAAAAAAAAATCAGGTTGGCTAAATCAAAAAGTGATTTCCTGCTTAGCATATTCTTCCCCTAATATTGTGGGGTAGTCCTTGTCGGAGATCTGGTCAGCAGGATGCAGTCACAGGCTCCCTTTCTGGCCTGGTCCTGTTCAGGACTTCCAAGTTAACAGAAAATCCCGTAACCAACCACCAAACAACAAAATGCATTTTTTTTCCACTATCTGAGCCCTTCACTACCTTGTGGTAGGGACAGTGGTTGGCAAAGCTTTCACTCATGTGGAAATAACCTGGACAAAAGCTCAGCTAGACAGGTTATGTCTACAGGAGAATAATTTTTCCTTGACTACCCTCACTCAGACTGGTGACTCCTGTTTTCTTGACACTACATGAATGATGCTTTCTCATCTCTCCCTTTCCGCATTTCTATGCATTTTGCTCACATACACATACACACACTGCACACAGCCCAGTGTAAATGGAAGGAAGGTTGCTCAATTTGTTCTGTGATATTAAAAAAAACCTCATTCCAAAATAAAAACATGTGACAGCATGAGAACACTTCAGCCTAAGTAATAAATCTTTACAATTTGTTAACTTGTGTTAGTATTGAAAAGACAGAATTAAGGCTTCAAATCACAGGCTTTTCTCATTAACATCTATTGACAGTGTAGGCAAAAGTATCTTTTGTCTGTCTTTTGTCCCTATGGGTGGAATACAGACATCTCTCTCTCCCTGCTGCCTTAGGTTTGCTCTCATTAATTGCCATAGTTTCTTTCTCTGTCTCTCTCTCTTAGACTGGCCATGCCTCCTCTATGTGTACAGCAGAAAACCAGTAAGTGGAACCGACTGCCAAATGGAGCAAGAGGAGTTCGATCTCCAAGTGATTTTAGAAATGAGTAACATACAAAAGATGAAGTAATTACATAAAAGAGAAGCGGGAATTACAAATAAGAGAATTACAAATAGACACACTGAATATTTAAGGGATGTGTTATCTTTCAGCTTCCAAGATGTTCCACATAATCATTTAATATTAGCTCTAATTGACTTCAGTGCAACAAAAGCACAATGAGACATTTCCAGACAAGTAAAATACACATGCACTGCTTGATATCAGCACAAAAGATGTGTAACTACTTCAGGAAAGCTTGGCAGCTGATTAAAAAGAAAAGTTATTCTTTGCATACTTTTCTTAAGCTTCTACACTGCAAATACTTTACACAAACAATGTCACCTGCTTGAAATGACCAGCCAGGGATAAAGTATTTTAGGTACCTTATAGAGATCGGTGCTTAATTAAACCTAAAGTGCACTTGGAAACCTCTGTAATATTTTCAAGTTTGTTCCTGCGCCAGAAAGTTGGTATTGGATGTAGCTCCCATTATGGGCTTTACTACTTTTCATAAAATCACCTACTGCTGGCCATATAATCATCATATTTTTCAGCTGAATTCTATATTAATTGATACACCTTCTTATGCCATTCTATTTTAATAATACAACACAAATACCAAATTTTTATTATTAGCCTAGCAACACAATAGAAAGTGAGAACACAAAAAACCCATCTGCTTCTTGAAAATCAGAGCATGCTATGTATGTTTATCCATAAAATATGCATCAATCACGGCACCATATCAGCACTTCTTAGCACAGCTATTTTCATACTAAAATATGTTCATTTTGCTGACATGCAAGTATGATTTAGCTTTCATGTTACATGTGCACAGGGAAATATTCTTTGCGCTATAGCCTAAATAGATATCTGTCACTACAGTAACAAAAATCTCAAAAATTAATCCAAAAAATAAACTGTGAATCAGCATGAACTCTATATTCTGAAATATGAAAAGTATGTATTAACGTTAAAAGTAGTAAAAGCAGTAAAGAATTTTATTAGTAACATACAAAAGTGTTATTTACAAATCCCTGACTTTTATAAACACATCAGTTTTCAGAGCCAAAACCAAATACTTGCAATTTGAGGCCCCTGTATATATTTTGGAAACACAGCATTTGAACATTTGAAACAAGCCTATATTTATCCTTTCTATTTTACTACTCCACTTTTACATTTTAATTCCCAATGCTTTGAACAGGACATTGATGCATACAAATCTAGAACTTTACTTAAATAATTCCTAATATATAAATAGATGTTTGGGGGGGGGGGGGGGGGGGGTTGCTTTTTTTTTTTTTAAGGAGAAAATTTTGTTTGGCAGCATTTTACAACTGAATCATAGTTAATTATTGATAGTTAAAAGCACCTCATTGGCTCCCTGTAAAGTTCTAAAGCAGTGCACAAATGCACTTCATGTGAACTTGGAAGTGTCAGAGGATATAAGCTGTAGTGCAGAGCCATGGTTGAATTGTAAGCAGTGGGGCAAGTAACTGGATAATGAAATTTGATCACAAAGAACTCCCTGAAAGACAAAACTTTCTGTCTCAGGTATTCTTTTAGTCAATGCTTCTGGCTGTTCCTTCCTCAGTCATGTGTGTACTCTGTGAAGTCACTGACTGTAGCATGCCTACTGCAGCCAAGAGTGGCATGTGGTGCATGTGCCACAAGTGAGGCACTAGAGGAATTTGTTGATCTAGTGTTCTTCCAAATGTGAAGATGCAGCTAGAGAGAGACAAAGGCTTGTGAGCAGCTTCTTATTATAATGGCACAGGGAATTATAGCTGCGCTGCAAGTATTATATACTATGTCACTTCCTCATGTTGATGAGTACCTGCTATTACAGAGTAATATGAAGGCTCTTTGAAAGTGAAACAGGAAAGATGACAGACTAATGTGACCTGTAGATGCCAGTTTTACATGGTTTTTGTAGTACTTCTGACTCTAATTCTCTGTGTTTTGGAAATGCCTGATGCCATTGTCCCCTGTACCTTGGTGGACAAAAAGCATGGAGCATCCTTAGACAAATAATGTATTGATCTCAGGGTCAGTCATAATAGATGTAGAATGCTATCCTTAACAACAAAAATCATTAGGGCTTAACTGCATCAGCATCCAGGTTAACGAATATTTATCATTCTCTACTGATTCTTCTAATTGTAGCTTATTTTATTTTCTAAACAAACAGAAAACCTGCTTGTTCAGGAGTCCTTGGTAAGTAAGACACAGAGCTTTATAAACAGTTATAAAAAAGCTCTGCACCTGTAATCACATACTATATTCATACGTACTTGTCCATTAAAACAGAAAATCATGAGGAATTCTTTCAGTTGCATCCCCTACTGAATGACTTGGTCGCTGGGTGGATTGCCGTCTGAAACAAATCTAACAGTGTGTGATATGGTGTTCTATGATATCATGATAAAAAATAAAATAAGGACATTTCTTAAAAAAATGCTTTTTAATTTTTCCTTATTTAAAGTGTTATTTCAGAGTTCATTTCAGAGATTTTGCACTGCTTATACATGGAAGATAATTTATTTCACCAGCCTTTCTAACAATATAGATAAACTGTTAACAAGTTACAAAAAAAAAGTATGAAAAATTAATCCACAAAATGTATCTACTTGTCTAGAGGAGTTACTCCAGCAACCTGTGCTGACATTCCTTTTGCTGCATGGCCCCATGGCACACAATTCAACATACCATTTCACATTGTCCAAGCAGAGCTTAAATAACTTCTTAAATGATCTATCAAAATGACTGTCACTAAATTGCCTTTCTGGAAAGGAACTCAGTTATCCACAGAGCTGAAAAATTCCAGTGAGGATACTGAAGGAGACAGGGGACTCAGAATACCCAGGTCTTCAAAAGACCAGGCCGAGGACCTTCTGCTCCAGTACTTACTCTAACTAATGGAAGCCTTTCCACTGATTTCAGTGAGCTTTTGTGTCACACACAATTTATTTCCAGATGTTTTCACTCCCATTGATGTAAGTGTGCTCACGACTCTGTTCAAGCATTCTGTAGACTGACAGCACCTAGACAGAACCTCATCATGAACTAGAGGAGCAGATAAAAGTGTATGTGTCTGCACTGGAAATAAACGTAATCTTCACATTGGTTTGCAATACTGAAGTTTTTATTCCTTGAGAAAAACTGTACTTTGGAGTCACATCAGTACTAATAATCTGCAACACAGACATTTTTTTTGGTGAGATGAAACTTCCTAATGCATTAAAGAATCCCTGAAATACCTTGAACAATGACATGAGGAAATTCCGTAGCCCAAACTAGCTTTTACACCATTTACTTTATGCTTTTGCATCAACAGTTAATGAAGCCACTAGCTGAGATTTTTGTGTAGCCTGCAACATTTGTAACAAGTTTGCCATTATTGTAGGCAGGCCCATTTACAGCTGTTTGTCATTCAGGCAGAGTTTTCCATTTGCCCCAAGACCGAGGTAATTTGAATGCCATTTTCTTGTCTTGGCAAGCTCCTCGGTCACTGATCAGTGCATTATAATGCAAGACAGATTCTAGCTGTGATTATATAATCCTGTCTTACACCTGGGACAAAGATAATAATAAGAACAGAAAATGTATCTGCTGTATTCTCCTGACTGTGCCAGGATTTTTTTCCTAATGGCCAGTTATGCAACTGTCCCATGGGAATCTCTCATAGTAATTTTTCTACAGTGGACATATTTCTTCACATTTATTTTCTAGTGGTTTTAGAAACCTAATTTTCATATATTTTTAGAAATTGATTTGCACCCTTCTCCCCAACTTCCCTAAATAAAAGTAAGAGCTCAGAACATGCTTGAACACTGCCAGGGATGGAGCATTTACCACTTTTTTGGGCCACCTGGTTCATGATTGTTTGCATGCTTATTGGTTATAAATACACTTGGAGATCTTTAGAGGAAAAGATTCTCATTGTTTCTACATCTGTTGGTTGTCCTTCCCCCTCACCCCAAAAGGAGGCCAGAGAGATCATAAATGTGAAATAAATCAAAAACTGATAACAAGGTTTTGCTTTTTAAATAGGCACCTTTAATTTTTAGTGATACAAGTTGGTAACTCCACTTCTTGATTCCTAAGTCTTTGTGTAATAGAAGGTAGTAGGCCTCTCTGGAGTTCACAGAAGGACTAATTAAGCCTCATGTAATCTTGATGTGACCTGGCAGTCAGCAGTATCCTGCTGGGGAGGTGTCGTGGTTTAAGCCCAGCTGGTAACTCAGAACCATACAGCTGCTCGCTCACTTCCCCCCCCACTTCCTCCCCCTGCTCCCAGGGGGATGGGGAGGAGAATTGAAAGAATGTAACTCCCATGGGTTGAGATAAGAGCAGTCCTGTAACTAAGGTATAACACAAATCACTGCTGCTACCACCAATAATAATAATGATAAGGGAAATAACAAAGGAAGAGAATTCGATCACTCACCACCCGCCGACTGATACCCAGCCCGACCCAGCAGTGATCTAACCCTTCCTGGCAACTGCCCCCAGTTTATACAATGGGCATGATGTGCTGTGGTATGGAATAACTTTTTGGTTAGTTTGGGTCAGGTGTCCTGTCTCTACTTCCTCCCAGCTTCCCCTCCTCCCTGGCAGAGCATGAGGCTCAGAAAGTCCTTTATCATAGTAAACATTACTGAGCAGCAACTAAAAACATTGGTGTTATCAGCGTTGTTCCCAGGCTGAAAATCAAAACCCCAGCACTGCACCAGCTAGTAAGAAGGAGAAAAATGACTGCTACTGCTTAACCCAGAACAGGAGGCGAAGAGCTATGTAATGTCTTGAAGCCTCTCCTGTTGTGGACAAACCTAAGACAACATTTTGCAGTGCAGCAAGATTATAGTTTTTAGTCTTGCTCTTCAGCTGCAGCACACTCTTGAAGTGTGGGGCTCATGAAATGATCTGTGCTTTGCACTCTCTAGGACATGGCTTGAACTCTGGCTGTAGGTACAGAAGTCTCAAATATGCAATTGCCACACTGATGCATTCTTTGACTCAAAAATCCATGCAGGGTCCAGCTCTAACCTGGAGCAGGAATATTTAACTACTGTATTTGAGAAAACTAAGACAAGCTGATGTTTTCTTTTATCAGACCATTTCCAGCCCGTCAGCTAAGTGCTCCTTGATGCATACTGTTTAAAGCAATGCACTTACTTTTACACAATTCACTGTATGTGGTGTCCCACAGGCCAAAGCACATCTCAATCCTACTGAAAAAAGAGAGTAGAGCAAAAAGAGAATGATAAAGGGCTTTAAGTAAGACAATGATGTAAAAAGAACTTTGGTTTAATTGTAGAACCTCCTAGTTCACACTGATAATTATCAGTACAGCTGAGGTAAACACCTTTACTTACCTTTACAGCTTTACTTTGAGGTAAGCACCTCGAAGCAGCACATTCCTTCAGTCTCTAAATGACAGTGACTGTGCTGCTGGATTATGGTCATAAACAGATACAGGGCTGATCAGAAATCCTGTGTTTATTGATTTGTAATGACGGATAAACTGCGAATTGATTATCAGTGAGCCATTGAGCTAAGAAGATAACATTTAGAGTAGAGGGCAGACACAATTCAAATGCCAACAAAAAAATTGCCTGGTACTTACTGAAATAATTTATCTTTTTCTTTTAAAGGAAGTGTTAGGTTTTTTTCTTCACCAGTAAGAGCAGGAACTGTATATGATGTGGAAAGATAACCAGATTAACAGGTGAAAATATTTCCAAAGATTTTTAATATTTTGGGAAAATGAGCAAATATATGAGAATGCTAACTAAAAGCTTAAATCCAGTAACAGTGGAAGAGATAGACTATACCCAAGTAATGAGAGAGCAAAATTAGGCTACAAGACTCTACAATGGAAACTTCTGTGGGGAATGGAAAGGCTTTTATGTTGCAGTTGTTAAAACTGCAGTAGCTGAACCAGGAACAACTTTTTTAGGCTAGCCTTGCTTAACCAAGGTGAGTCATTATGACAGGGTCAATAGGGATACAGGGTCCTTTCATTAAATACTACACATATGAGGCATATTATTTTTACTTTTTTTAATGTTACTTAGAAAATTTATTTCTATTTTTATGCTGAAGAGAGACTCTTCATCAGGGACTGAGCAATAGGACGAGGGGTAATGGGTTCAAACTTAAACAGGGGATGTTTAGGGTGAATATAAGGAAGAAGTTATTTACTGTGAGGGTGGTGAGGCACTAGCACAGGCTGCCCAAAGAAGTGGTAAATACTCCATCCATGGCAGTGTTCAAGGCCAGCTTAGAAAAAACCTTGAGCAACATGGTCTAGCGTGACCGAGTGTCCCTGCCCATGGGAGGAAGGTTGGAACTAGATAATCTTAAAGTCCTTTTCAACCCTAACTATTCTATGATTCAATATTAAGCAAATTAGTTCCGGAAGAAACTTCTAGTGACAACTACTTAATGTTTTAAAAAGAACTCCTTTAATTTCTACTCCATTGTTTATTTTCTTTCTCAGCAAAGCACTGAAATAAAACCCAAAACACCCCTTGTTTCCAAATTGCCTTTGTACCAAACCCAAGAATCATGACTTTGGAGCTCTACTTTGAAAAACCTCAAAAAATTAAAACTTACCTTTTGTCATCACTTACAGTTGAACTGGTATTAACTTTTTTTGCATAAAAATATAGCTGGAATTTACACAAGTCGCTAAAACTTAACATTTTTAAAGCACAAAGTGCTTAGCACAGCCCACAGAAGAACATTTTCAAAGTATTGCATGTATACATGGGTGTTTGGATGGGCTGCTTATGTAAATCAATCTGGTGACAACAGAATGGTATTAAAAATCTGAAAATATGCCATATGAGATAAATGCACTTGCAGCCTGCTCAGCAGGATTTCTGCGCTACAGAAGTTACTAGAACTAGTTTGAATAATTGGCTATTATCTTTTTCCATCAGCAAACTTTGCAAATCTCAAATGAAATCAAACACTGAAACTCAAATGCCAGAGTAATTCTAAGCTAAAGATTACCAAAGCTGTCTGTATTTTTATGCAACTCAGGCCTAACATAGTACATGTATTTGCTGATGGTTCTGGAAAAAGACCTACTAATTGAGTGCTGACTCAGAACTAAATGATACATCAAGAAAAAAGCAACAGAACTAAGATGAAACACAATACCCATAAGGGCATCAGCTGCTTCGGTCACAAGAGGATTAACCATTAAAACAAAAACTTGCTTACCTCCCTCTGGTGCTCTAAAATTTAATAATTCATGGTTGCAAATATTTCTAAGATGGTGAGGGATGAAAACTGTCAGATACCTTAACCAAACCAAACAAACAAAAAATTGTTTTCTGGAATTGCTAGGCACAAAAACTGAGGTTGCAACGTTAGCACTTTTAAGACAGTAATTGCCATTAGTGATAAAAAAGCTACTTCACTAAATTATCTGAAAAGCTGTTTGGCTTATTGTAACCGTAACTTCACACAAAATTTCATCCTTTAGCTCAGAGATCTGCAAACTACAGCAAGCAAAACAGTTCAGGTATTTAGTAGTTGTAATTTACTTGCAACTGTGCTGGCTCTGAATGGCAGCAGTCAGAATCATAGCCTCCAAAGCACTGAGGAAATGCAAAATGAAGAGCTTACAGGCCACTCTGAAGGAAGGCATGCTAATGTGACTGATAAAAGAAGTAAAGTACATATAAAGTGCATAGTCCCAAATAATTTAAATATTTCCTTACTAAAGTTAAGAGCAGCCTGGCTAGAACAAACATGCTCAATCAGACTCAAAAGCTTGTATCATAGCACAGTGGATCTTTGGGAAACATATGAAGATCAGACAGAAACCCTAATATCCTCTCTCCATCCCCCAGCAGGATATTTATTCATTTTTCCTTCCATTTAAGACAATATGTCAAAATTTCCTTCTAAAACAGTTGTTTCATTATGTGCAATATCCCTTAATTTGATATTCAGTACAAGCTTCTAAGTATCAGTGGGCTGCAGATGTGCGGTAAATTGTCACTGTGCTATTAAAGCTGGTAGGGGTCAGGCTGGATGTGTTGGCAGCTAGCTGGAGACAGCTGGAATTTCTGGCATATCCAGAGAATTCTCTTCCTGAATAAAATGGTGTTGACATCTACTGATTCAAGATTTGAAGAGATCTCACCAGCTCCACAGCCCTTCATTGTAATTTCCTAGATAAGTTATTCCTCTAAATCCTCGCCTTGTCCTTGGTTTTCTCCCTCATAGTCTACCTATATTATCAAATATGCAGCTACCTGGAACTATGCTGGCAGGGTGGGCATCTAAAACTCTTCTATATACTACTTAATCCTCAAAATAGAATTTTTTTTATGTAGAAAGCAGCAGGGTGTCACAAGCAGAATCAACATCTTGGACAACTTGAGTGGCTGCATTGTCTCACCAGTGCATTTAGATGATGGTGTACTTCAATGGCTTGTAGGAAGTTGTCAAGATCGTCAGTCACCCAAGTGTCTTTTTAAACACATTTTTAAATTAACTTGTCATTTGAATCTTACCCTGGCACAAACATTATTTAAGTGTCAACAGGACTCTTTCTGAATCAAAAGTCTAAGGAATTTAGCATTGTAAAAGAATTAAAACTGGCATATTCTCATGTCTGAAGGCAGTAATGTTCAAAATAATAAAATATCTGATTAAGGCAAAGAGCTAGAGAAAATCTGTATTAATTTGAGAAGTCTTGTCCTGAAACCTGAGATCTTCTACCTCTTTTGTTTGACAGCAGTTGGTAGCAAAAATCAAGAGAAAGAAATGGGTAAAAGTAATTCAAAATATTGCAATGGAAGTGTGTCACACAAACCTCACAGTAGAGCCCAGCAACAGCAGAAATAAACAGAACTTCCTTTGTGTCACGGCTTGATCAAAACTCAATAAGCAGAATGCCAAATTAGTAACAGGATCTGCACATCAGATTTTATTGATGCAAAACAAGTCAGTGTACTTTTCTGTACTCCAGGTGACTTTACAAGTATGGATTTTTACCCCAGTCCCCACGAATAAGTATAATTTGCAGTCCCTATGCATAACATTACTATTCTGCTAAAGTAACAGTAACCTGGAGCTTAGAGAACTAATTAGCACTGATTTTGCAATTGCAGCAGAGATGAAAAATGTCCACAGTTTTATAAAGTAAGACTGTAATGCTGTAATTGCTCAATGACTTGCATTTAAACTTATGTTAGATTTTTCAAGGCTATTTTCTGTCACTTCTGACAATTTTATAGTCATCTTTAGGACTTATCAGTAGTTGTACAAAATACCTGTATCCAGAGACCTTGTCCAGCCTGTTAAGATATATTCAGAAAACCCTAGCTGTGTTTACACTGAAAATCACACAGGGAGATCTGTAGGAACACAAGCCAGTTTGGCCTTGGAGTATTCCTGATACTGTCTCACTAGCATCTTTATCTGCCACCTTCTTGTAATAAAATGAGGTAGCAGAGATGTGCAACTAAGTTAAGCAACAGGTAGAGACAGATTTTCGAGCCACCAGCATCCCATTTTCCACTTGGAAGGCCATCCCTGCTCTAACCTGCCATTCAGCAGCATGCACTTGTCATCATAGCCTTTGTTTGCCTGAACGGCTGCATGAAGAGCATCTTTTTGCCTCCTTTCAGCTCTACTCAGTGATGCATTGAGGTATCATCTCCCTGGCCCAGAACCTGGCACTCCTCCTTCGGATGGACTTCAGAGGTCTTCTCAAAAACATAGAGGACTCTCCTGGGGAGGAGACTTGCTGCCTGGCCTTATCCTGTGGCACTTGCATGGCCTGAGCTAGCCACAGCCAGCCAAGAACCCTGCCAGGAAGGGCTGGGTTCTGACCCCCATGCATACTGAATGTTAGAGTGCTGTACGTGTCAGGGAAACCCAATTAGCTTTATACTAAAAGATAGCTCTAGGGCTACTACTATAGTATACTACTCTCTATATACTCTCTCTCTATATATACTCTCTCTATATATATACTCTATAGTATACTACTATATATATACTACTCTATATCAAGGTATTGGGGGGGAAGTAGGTGAAGGGGTCTTGTTCACACCCACCAAAGTACACAGACCATCTGGTTTTGTAGATAACTGGCCAGAGAAGTTGCTCACTGAGTATTCCTGAGTGTTTCGGACAAAGTCATGCTGATGTGAGGGGACACACTTTACTAACATCAAGATTCAACGTCTTGGTCAAGATTTATTCCTCTGTATCTGCCTGCACTATGTTATCAGTTATCCATCACCATGCCTTCTAAGTATTTTTTTCTCCTCATAAGATGAGCACTATTGCAAGATGTGCGTTTACTTAAGAATCATGAACTTCATTTTTCTTTTAAGCACATTTCCTCATCTCAGTCATTCAGTAACTCTAAATCAGTTTTAAATTCATCACAAACTTCTGCAGATTTTCTGAAACACAGATTTTTATCTTTGGCATGTTCAGCTCATCCCATACACCTTTATTAAAGTCAACTAATTACACTATTTGGGAAAACAATGTGCGGGAACACGAGCACCTCTAAAGCATTTCCTCTCTCCTTTAAGCAGCTGAACCTTTCATACAAAGAACATTTGAATATTCGTGTTGCACAAAAAAAAAAAAAAAAAGTGAATTTGTAAATCAGGAACAAGTTGTCACTGATGATTTTTGAAAAATATAACATTATAGCTGCTAGTATTAGAAATTAGATATAATGAGTATTCAAACTCATCTGATTAAGATCACTATATTCCACTGAACACTGCAATGACAAAAGAGTCAGGATTCACTGAAGTACAAAGAAATTTCCCCAGTAAATGTGAAGGTATGTGGGATGTCTCTTACAGAATAGTTTCAGGAAGTGGAACAGGGGAGCATTAGCAAAACCTCTAGAAAGAGAAGGAAATAGACACAGAAAGAGCAGCTTTAGAAATAATGCTGTTCTGATGTTATGAGAATCCTTCCTTGTCATTCTCTACCCATGGAAAAGGATGGTAAGGATGAAGTTCCCTACTTTGAATTAATGTGAGATTGCTGTAGAAGACAACACTGCAAGCAACCACAGGGTTTCTCTCCCAGTGCTCCAGGGCTAGTAGCGCAGCATCAGGGAAGACCTCATACCTGCTGCCTTTCCCTGCATCTGGGGCTTTGGCAGAGGAATCCATGCAGCTTTTACCAGCTAGTCCTCCTTGCAGCTTTCATATAAACTATACTGAGACTTCATTTCCTGACATAGCTCAAACCCTTTCAAACACAGGCGAGAAGCACAGTCATCTTCTTTTTAACTGTATATAGCCATAACACATCTCACCTCTCCATACCTAATTAAGACCTCATGAAAATGTTGCAGACTCATATAAAAATTATATTTAAGCCCTACCCCAAAGGTCATCAGCATTCCCAAGGGCCATGCATACAGGGGAGATACAATTATGACTTTGTTAGTTTAGGACAGCTTCTGAAAAGAAAAATATTTTATTTACCCATAAAAAAAACACCTTACTTTAACAGAAATAAAATAAAACATGCTCAGAAGATAGAGATATGCAGAGAGCTCTGCAATAAAAAAAGCTGAGGCTAGCTGACTGCCATCATGTAACACCATGATATGTTACCTTTTACATGCGCTAATTCTGCCTAGAGATTTTCACAGCCATTTCAGCACCTCCAAGGTGATGTCTAAGGGGAAATAGGTTTCACATCAGTTACTAAGTGTTGTCATGGTTTAAGTCACGCAGCCCATTCTCTCACTCACTTCCCCCTCTTTCTTCCCCCTGCTCCCAGAGGGATGGGAAGGAGAATCAAAAAGAATGCAACTCCCACAGGTTGAGATAAGAACAGTTTAGTAACTAAAGTATAACACAAATCACTACTGCTACCACCAATAATAATAATGACAAGGCAAATACAAGGAAAGAATACAATTCTCACCACCTAATACCAAGCCCGACCATGCAGTGCACCCCCACCCTTCCGGGTTTCTCCTCTCTGCTTTCCATCCTGGGCATGACGTGCTGTGGTATGGAATAACCTCTTTGGTCAGTTTGGGTCAGGTGTCCTGTCTCTGCTTCCTCCCGGCTTCCCCTCCTCCCTGGCAGAGCATGAGACTCAGAAAGTTCTTGGCCAGACCAAAACATCACTAAGCAGTAACCGAAACACTGGTGTTAACAGCGCTGTTCCCAGGCCCAAAATCAAAAAACACAGCTCTGCACCAGCTATCAAGAAGGAGAAAAATGACTGCTGCTGCTGAACCCATGACAAGTGTACATAAAAACTTAGGTGGAGTACGTGATAAAACCCACTATCATAGAATCTTTTAAAAACCTTTACATTCAGCCCTTGCTGTTCATCCACATAGTACACTAGCAATTTGCACCTTTAAAAATAATTTTTCCACTCCATACATGAGAAAAGAAAGGATTCATAAGCATGGAAATGACTTAGCCCCTCCTGCATCATCTCCTACTTTGTTCTTGCAAATATTTTACTCTTGCTGTGGAGTGCGTAGCTTTTTAAAACTCTGAGTTATAACCTGATACTTCAAGAAAATTACTTTTGAGTTTCCCATTGTCAGATTATGGCATTTGTATGAATCGAAACAGAGCTTTTCCAGTTTCTCTGCTACCTTCTTTTCCTTTTTGCCTTTTCTGTCTTCTGGTTCCTATAGTGCTACAGTGAGATGACTTGCAGTTCAGAGAGAAAGGAAACAGCTTTTGGAGACCAGATGCCAGCATGTATGAAGAGAGCAATAGGGAGGGCTGGTAGAAATTGAATGGGCTCCTGCCAACATTCTGAAGAAACTCTTCAAACACTTAAAGTCTCTGACTTAACTGGGCAGTTGGCTTAAAAATATTTATCAGAATTAATATGTGATGTCCTAAAAGAGTATCTACATACTGTGATTCCTATTAATAAATCATTATTTTTTTAATAATTGAGTTCTAACAAATTGAAGTTACTGAGTTGGTTTTATAAGCAGTATCACTTGTGGTCAACTTTCTCAGGCACACTTTTCTTAAATCCCATTATCAGTCTCTTAACATTTTTCAGGTTTGAAGCAGCTTAGACTACAGCCCATGGGAAAAACTAGTTCATAAAGGCCTTTAAAAAAACCAAAACCAACCAACCAAACAAAGCCTCATTTTTTTTCCCCAAGAACAGAAAAACAAAGCCAGAGAAAGTACCAGAGTTTCACAAGTAAAAAAAAAAAAAAGGCAAACAAACTTGCAAGCGCTTATTTGATGAGCTTTCTAGTGTTCACACTTTAGAAATGTTCACTGGAATACTGATTATTACTGCCTTACTAGTAAAGGTGATATGCAGGAATTAGGAAGATGCTTACTGATGCTCAAGAAATATCTGCCCAATTGAGTCTGAATTGCCGTGTCTGAAGCTACCACTTGCAAACATTCCGTGGAAAATAATTAAAGACTGGTAAGGAAATTCTCAAAGGAGTCTACAGTAATACCATTACTCAGAATGAATTGTGAAGATAAACCTGTTAACATTTCAAAACACTTAGATGCTATGATAATGAACTCCATGAAAAGCTCATGAGAATAGTAATAAATCTGTAATCAAGTGTGATATTAGAATGTTGTCTGTTAACAGAACTCTGTACCTGACACCGAACACTGAAAACGTATTGAATCACTACTCACATCACTGGTAGCTATCTCTCTGTGGACTGCATAAAAGGACCATAATGAGAAAACGTGTATATATTGATGTAGGGAGATAAATAAATAAGAGTTTGGCAAATTTTACACAAGTGCCAGATGAAGTTCAGAAGTTCAAAACTGTGATTCTGTACTTCAACTTTTGAGGGGGTTGACTTTGCCAATTTAACCCCTAGGTCTTAATAAATTGTTGTTTATTTTTTATTATATGACTGAGCAGTGCCCTTATGCCAGCTGAGTAGCTAGGATAGTGGCCTGTCAATGAAGTACGTCAACTAGCTGAATATACAGTCTATTTTTTTCCCCATTCAGGTGGAAGCACATAGGAATTAATCTTGTTTAATCTAACAACATGTCCTCTGAAATAAGTCCCAATTTATTAAAATGTCATCTTCAAGGAAATGTTGGATTCACTATCGCATTTTACAGTTGCGGCTGTGCTCCCTGTATGTTTGCACAAATTTATGAACTGCACATTCTGTTTCTTACCAGACCTTTGACCTACTGCACACTACAATTTTTTTTTCCCTGGCAGCAAAAATGGAATGATTAAACCAGGTGAAATGATTCCATTCATATATTCATGTATAAAAATAGCTCAAATAGTTTTAGCTTAGATGTCTTGCAATATTTGTATCCATACCTGTATCTATGTTGGTTCATGTAATTTTATTTTGTGCTGAGGGAAAATCATATGACACTAGTCCAGCCAAAGAAGATATACTATACAAAGGCACCTTTTTTTCTCTGGAGATTGAACTATTTGAACAGTACAAGGGGATATGAACCAGTATTTCTTTGAAGTTAGTCTCTTTATATAAACATGTTTCATTTGATTACAAATCTCTAAGCAGTTTTTTTCAGCTTTCAGTCAGAAATGTAAACACTAATAAAGAAACTATTTCTCTCTGTAGATCATCCGAGCACATACAAAAAAACCCACCTCTTGAGTTCCAGCGTGCACACCTCAGTAGGTTTTTTAACTGGAAAAACAGCATAAAATTCAGCTACTTCTTGGGAAAACTGAGGCTGGAGTTGAAGCACTTGTTCTCTGAGCAGGAAAAGAGGAGGGTGACTCAGCTGGGTTCCTAGCCCTATATGGAAGCTACCACTGTGGTCACAGTATAAGCAATAAGGATGACATTAGTTCTTGTCTTCCTGTTTTCTCTAAATAGACACTCTATGTTCCCCACAACAATCAGAAGGTATGCACTGAAGATGAAAGTATTGCCATGATTCCTTTAGCAGATGGTATTTCATTTGTTGTAGTCATAAAACTCCAAAATACTAATAGCTCTCTGTTGAGAGGAAATTCCACAGAAGAACAATCAGGCAAGCTTTTTCCCCATTATGCCATATTTCAGAAATTTCTTTAATTATAGATTGACAAAGACTGTGATTGTGATACTATTTGAACTCTCTCAGATCTTTCAAGAGCCATACTTCTATTCTTGAATTGTGAAGCATGTACGTCGAAAGTCAAGGGGTTAAAGCTAACTGGGAAATTACGGATTAATGTATTGGGATCTAATTTACTGAAGCCTTTGTTCTCCAGATTACCATGGAATGTCAGCTGAGGAAGGCCAAATATCACTTACCTTTGAAATATATTCTTAGAGCAACTTTGTTATTCATAATCATCATTAAACTGATGAAATACTGTTTTTTTACAATAATGTACAATTAAGAGAATTGAGTCTAAACGGCCTGAACAATTACAAAAGCAGTACTTACTACTAAGACCTCAGCACAATTTTCTCTCCAGAAAGTTTCTTCCAAGGCCCCTTATGCTTTGGGTTAATTTTTTTAGCCTCCCAATAACTTTTTTAGATTATTAGCTTTCTACGCATTCAACTTTGAATTGTGAGAAAAGTCTTGAGAGAAAAGATACCTAGTTCTTCACCAGCTACCAGCTTCTGTCTGCCTCCAGAGAACAAGGCATTCCCTGTGAAAGCATGTGTGAAGTAGTGAGGCTGCAGTGTGCCACAAAGAAGTCTCCTGGCAATGCCAGTGTAACAGTAGGGACAGACGGACCCTTTGATGCTGCTGTGACAGTGGATTTGTAGTCTGATGATAATGATCTTACCTGCAAATTCAGCTTACACCTTAATAGGGTACAAATCAACACTGCTGCTGGGAATTTGCCTGCCTTAGAACCTTGCTTACTCAGTGAAACTCTGTTCTCTGCCAGTAGGAATTTTTAAAACGCAAGCCACTGGATTAACTCTTCCATCTTTGGTTTCAGGCAGGGTTTTCATTAACTTCAATGTGTCAGATCAATACTGAATGCTTTTAAAAAATTGACTGCAAGTTTGCCATGTTCTCTGTCTCCCTTCCGTTAGCATTAGCTTTTTAAGAAAAAGAAACTAAAACACAGAAAGAAAACCCCTTCTGATTTACTTCCCAGTCCAGAATTCCTCCCTCAGTCACCCTGCCTATACCTGTTTATTAACTCCAGCACTAGTGTGTGAAACAAGCTGCTCCTTCTGCTTCATTCAGGGTTTCTGCACAGCTTCTGTGCCCTCCACGCCCTCAAAAGAACTTTGAAAAAAGACCAATCTGCTACTAAACGCCTGGTTCAAACAAGCCTTTGGATAAGCACAAAAGCCTCACCATTTTTCTGCTCCCAGTGTTTCCATGTCCACATGGAGAAGTGGGACTATGTTGTTGCTGTGCAAGGTAATCCTTAAGAAGGTGGTATTGATAACCACCACTGAATTTTTGGTTGGTTACTAAAACAAAAAAAACATTGTAGGCTAAGTGGTAGTGTTATCCAGTATAGAAGAAGGTGCAAGAAGCTATTGTAAAAACCAAAGTGAAACAAAACATTGCCCTTCCTAAAGTGTAAAACCAGGCTTTCTAAGATTCAACTGGGAAAGTGACCTTATAAACCTCCTTTTTCATTTGTCTATTCAGTGAGTGCATAAGATGCAAATGTCAGAAGCAGTGAAGGAGATTAAATAGGTTTAGGGTGACTTTGTGGAACAAATGTAGTAGATTCCAGGGACTGCTGCTTAAGGCTTTGCTTGCTGGATTTCTTGCATAACAAGCAGCACACTGGAACAATTGTTGTGATCAGCACTTTGCATTTCCCAAGGTTCACATTCCAAAAGGCAAGAAGGACAGTCTCCTGCTCTCCCCAAGTACAGTGTTCAGAATTCTCCGTCTTATCATTTTCTTTCTATATATTTCAAATTTCTGTCTATAGATATGTCCTGGGTTCAGCAGTAGCAGTCATTTTTCTCCTTACTAGCTGGTGCAGTGCTCTGTTTTTGACTTTTGGCCTGGGAACAACGCTGATAACACCGAGGTTTTTAGCCACTGCTTAGTAATGTTTAGTCTGACCACGGACTTTCTGAGTCTCATGCTTTGCCGGGGAGGAGGGGAAGGCGGGAGGAAGCAGAGACAGGACACCTGGCCCTGAAGTATTCCATACCACAGCACATCTTGCCCAGTATATAAACTGGAGGCAGTCACTTGGAAGGGTTAGATCACTGCTGGGTTGGGCTGGGTATTGTTTGGCGGGTGGTGAGTGGTTGTATTCTCTTTCCGTGTTATTTCCCTTATTATTATTTTTGGTGGTAGCGATAGTGGTTAGTGTTATACCTTAGTTACTGGACTGTTCTTATCTCAACCGGTGGGAGTTACTTTATTTTGATTCTCCTCCCCATCCCTCAGGGAGCAGGGGGGAGGAAGGGGAGGAGTAAGAGAGAGACTGCGTGGTTTTCTGAGTTACGACTGAGCTTAAACCACGACAGTTCTTTTTGGCGCCCAATATGGGGCTCGAAGGGTTGAGATAACAACAGATCTGACCAGAGTGTGTCTAATCGTATTTGTGATAAGCATTCATTGTTTCAGATTAATAGTTACTCGTCACAGTGCTGATTTATTGGTTCTCAAAGTTGTTGCTCTTGATCTCACAGTTTGAGCATGTTGTACCTTACTTACAGCTGGTATTTGCTGTCTTAGTGTTTATCGGCTGGGGGCATTGGTCTAAGGTTGTTGTTTCGTTGTACTTTATGGTAATGACTTGTAATATGGGCGGGCTACAGCAGCAGGGGGGGGATGGATGTGGCCGTGGACTTGTACCTTGCCATCCGGCTGCTCTTCACCATCCTGGCCCTCTTCCTTGCCTCTGTCTTTGTGAGTATGTGGAGAGCCGAGGGGGAGCAGCCCCAGGAGCTGCCGGCAGCCAAACTGGCCCGGGAGAGCAGCCCCGGGGACCAGGAGGCTGGGGAGGAGGCGGCTGCTCAGCAGTGGGAGGAGGCGGTGGAGGAGCCGAGCCCTGTGGCCAAGCCAAGCCCCGCAGCGGCCAAGAGCATTCCCTGGCAGCCACCCGCCAAGCCCCGTGAGCCTGAGCCCCAGGAGGATGCAGGAGACCACGCAGCACTTCCCAGCAAGGCAGAGGAGGAAGATCTGAACTCAGACAAAGATAAGTTGGTGGTGAGAGAGCTGGCGAGCACAGCAGCTACACCAGGCCTAGTGACAAGCACAGCAGCGTCATTTGAGAGTTCTGAAGGTTTTGAATGGCCTTTGGGTACCCTTGAGACCTGCCTGCTGATTGTGATGGGGATCAGCATGTTGGCATGCATAGAGAGTGTGTTTTAGCCACGACCATTTTTTCTGGTCCCAAGAGTTAAGCGGAGTCATGTTTGGGTCTTGTCTAGGGTTAGACAACGATATAGGAGGACAAAGAGATATTCCCCAAGGCTGGACAGTCATGAGTGGCAGGGTGTGGGGGACAGTATGGGTGAATATCTAGCCCATTAGGCCCCTCCAGTGCTTTGGATGCGCTGGAGATGGAAGGCAGCTGTATAGAGTCCCCAACAACAAACTGTAGAAACTACTGAAGGGGAGAGTGAATTATTTTGAGCCTGGGGAACCCATGATACCTCAGGCCATCAGGGCAGAGATGCAACATACAGATGGACTCAGAGTCGAGGGGTGGACGCTATTGCCCAGGTTATTGATGAGTGTGAACACTGCACACAGCCTCTCCTGCTCTGAAAGACTGTTACAAGAGATGGAGCCCGACATCGTGGACTGTATTGACTTAGCAGCTTTATGGGGAATGGTCCATGCACTAAGGAATGATCTCTCTCTCTCTGTGTGGATGCATATATATGTATATATATGAGATAAGAGTGATGGTATATTGAAAATGTGGAATCTGATCATCATCATGTGAATGGTATGGAATAAGGGGTGGATACTGTCCTGGGTTCAGTTGTAGCAGTCATTTTTCTCCTTACTAGCTGGTGCAGTGCTGTGTTTTTGACTTTTGGCCTGGGAACAACGCTGATAACACCGAGGTTTTTAGCCACTGCTTAGTAATGTTTAGTCTGACCACGGACTTTCTGAGCCTCATGCTTTGCCGAGGAGGAGAGGAAGCCGAGAGGAAGCAGAGACAGGACACCTGACCCAAACTACCCAAAGAAGTATTCCATACCACAGCACGTCTTGCCCAGTATATAAACTGGAGGCAGTCACTTGGAAGGGTTAGATCACTGCTGGGTCGGGCTGGGTTTTGTTTGGCGGGTGGTGAGTGGTTGTATTCTCTTCCCTTGTTATTTCCCTTATCATTATTATTTTTGGTGGTAGTGGTAGTGTGTTGTGTTATACCTTAGTTACTGAACTGTTCTTATCTCAACCCATGGGAGTTACTTTATTTCGATTCTCCTCCCCATCCCTCCGGGAGAGGAGGGGAATAAATAGGGGGGAGTGAGAGAGAGACTGCGTGGTTTTCTGAATTACGACTGAGCTTAAACCATGACAAGATAAAAATCAAAAAGTCTTCACGTTCAAATGTGGTGTCCCCTTCCTTTCTCAGTCTCACACTCCTCCATCACATTTTCATCTTGCTAAATAAGAGAGAACTGTAATTCAGCGATAAGGACAAGAGTTTAAAGCATTCTCACTCACTAAAAAAGTAGTATATAGTGGATCCCTGCATCAACATTAGTATTACCAGGTTTGTCTCTTTGAGTGTGATTTAGCTCCTAAGTCACTGATAGTACTCACATTTGCTTTGCTGATGCAGCAACAAACACAAGATCAAAGAAAGCATTCAGCTGTTAAAAATACCCAACTTGGGAAACGGTTTGGAGAAACCACACCTGGGCTTGTTTAGATGCAACATGCACATAAATGTGTGTTATCAGGCACTGTCAGCAGGCACAAAACTGCCCAGGTACATCTGCTGCTAGCAGTTGACTGAGTCCAAATGTAAGCATCTATAACTCTAGAGCCATTAACAAGCTTGATTTGCTAGGCATGTTACCACAGCAAAGGTAACATACTCGATGTGCTAGAGTTCAGCGCAGAGAGACAACAGGAGTAAAATGAGCTCATTTTTACATACCAATCTTCTGACCAGAGCACTACACAGGAAGCTGGAGATGTGCTCTCTATACCAGTGCCAACAGGAGGGGCTTTGGCAAGTTCTCTGCCTCTGAGTATGCATTTTACTCCTGACTCAGGGGTATAAACAAGAACTGTCATCCTAGGTGTCGTGGTTTAAGCCTCTCAGCCACGCAGTTTACACACTCACTCCCCTCTCTTTCTCCCCGCCCCCGCTCCCGGAGGGATGGGAAGAAGAATCAAAAGAATGCAACTTCCACAGGTTGAGATAAGAACAGTTCAGTACCAAGGTATAACACAAATCACTACTGCTACTACCAGTAATAATAATGACAAGGGAAATACAAGGAAAAAGAATACAACTGCTCACCACCTGATACCAAGCCCGACCCAGCAGCAAAACCCCACCCTTCCGGGTCTCTGCTCTCTGTTTTTTACATCCTGGGCATGACATGCTGTGGTGCAGAATACCTCTTTGGCTAGTTTGGGTCAGGTGTCCTGTCTCTGCTTTCTCCCGGCTTCCCCTCCTCCCTGGCAGAGCATGAAACTCAGAAAGTCCTTGGTCAAACTGAAACATTACCAAGCAGTAACTGAAAACACCGGTGCTATCAACACTGTTCCCCAGCTGAAAGTCAAAACCACAGTGCTGCACCAGCTACCAAGAAGGAGAAAAGTGACTGCTACTGCTGAACCCATGATACTAGCTCAGTACAAAGCTTCCCCAGGCTCAGTACTGCATTCCTAGCAATGGTTGAGTAGTTGAGGCCCGGGGAAGGATACAACAGAGAAAAAGTGCAATTATGGTTCTTCAGAATACTTTTTCAGTCTCCAATATCTGCGACTCAAGGACTCATTTAGTCATAACTACAATTAACAGAGACTGGAAAATAGCCCTGCTCTACATTTGTAACAACCAAAACTTGAATTCAAAAAACTGCAGGCCAGGAATTCCAGCTCAGCATACAGATTATTCCAAGTCTATGAAAATGTTAGAAAACAATTCTTCTTCAATGTGCAGTTTGTGTTTGGATTAGTTTGCCCAAAGAGCGTTAGAAGAGACAAGACACCACCTTTCCTGGGAAAGATATTTATGTCACCCAAGAGGAATAAAAATTCATTTTTTAAAAGAACAGAGAAGGAGAGATGCACTACAGAAGTAATATTTATTATTAATATCCATTTTTATCCAGTAGCCTGTCAATAACATGAATGAAGTGTTCAGAAAACGAACATTTCCTTCATCTGCCCCATTTTCCGTAACATTTGCCAGTACTTCACAAACTATTTTTTAGTATTAGCCTCAGATATCTAGATTACCTTATCTGCCATTAAAAAAGACTAAAAAAAAAAAACCCCATAAAACCCCATAAAACCCCATAAAACCACCCCCACAAAAAAATCCCACAGACTGAGCAAAAGAGCAAAAAAGCAAAAAATATCCCTCACCCTTTGTCGTGGTTTAAGCTCAGCTGGTAACTCAGTACCATGCAGCCGTTTGCTCACTCCCCTCCCTTCCTCTCTCCCAGCTCCTGAAGGGATAGGGAGGAGAATCGAAATAAAGTAACTCCCATGGGTTGAGATAAGAACAGTCCTGTAACTAAGGTATAACACAAATCACTACTGCTACCACCAATAATAATAATGACAAGGAAAACAGCAAGGGAAGAGAATACAACCACTCACCACCCGCCAAACAATACCCAGCCCGAACCCAGCAGTGATCTAACCCTTCCTGGCAACTGCTCCCAGTTTATATACTGGGCAAGACGTGCTGTGGTATGGAATTCCTCTTTGGTCAGTTTGGGTCAGGTGTCCTGTCTCTGCTTCCTCCCGCTTTCCCCTCCTCCCTGGCAAAGCATGAGACTCAGAAAGTCCTTTGTCATAGTAAACATTACTGAGCAGCAGCTAAAAACATTGGTGTTATCAGCGCTTTTCCCAGGCCGAAAGTCAAAAACACAGCACTGCACCCGCTAGTAAGAAGGAGAAAAATGACTGCTACTGCTGAACCCAGGGCACCCATGGACTGCTGGTAATTTTTAGGTGCTTATAAAACCAGTGTTTTCACTAGTAGTGATCAATCAACAGGTCTTTACCTTCAAACGACAAAGCACTTCAAATTTAGTAATACTGTAATAGCCTTAATATCATTATCAGCATTATCTTTTTAGTGAAGAATTCATCTGTTCATCTGTGTTTGGGCAATTCATATGGTCCCAGCTGCCAGGCAGGAAATTTTTTTTTTTTTAATTAAGGAATAAATGGAGGGCCTCATCCATCAAACTACTCATCACTTAGAGGTGCCTAGTGTGATATGTGAGCACCAAAGCTCTGACTTAAGCAGCTGAAGTTTCTTTTCATTTGATTCCTTCAAATGGGTTCACAAAAAGTCACCAGCCCCCCTCTCCCCTCAAACAACAACAACAAAAAAACGAACACAAGAAAACCCTCTATGAAAAAAAACCAAAACAGAACAACACCCTCAATACAACTACCTCTCCCGCCACCCCGCAAAAAAATCCCAAAACGTATCTTCACTTCTTTGAAGTGTCAATGCTATGTTACCTCCTTGCCCGAAGGGAGTAGGCAACTACTTCTAACAAAGTGATTTCAGAACTAGATATACTTCACCCCCCAAACACATATCCACAAACACAGACTCTTGCCAGGAAATTTAAGTGAATGAGTGGGAAAACAAGGATGCAGACATCATTTGGCACTCTTCGCCTTTTATGTTACACAATCAAGCTTCAAAATCTCCAAGGACCTCTACAGCCAGAACCTACTTCCCTGCCCTCTGAGAAAAACAATGAGGCCTCAGCTACTGGCCTCAGACATACCAGTACCTCACTCTATGATAATACAGACATGAAGACAGATGGTCAGCTCAACTGTGTGTTTCTGTGCTTCCTTTCAAATAATTTTGGCATGACCAGATGGCATTCTATATCTGCCTAGTATAAATTAAAACTTAATAGTAGCTACAGCACTGCCAAAAGTAATCAATTCTAAATCCTTTCAGGCACACTCTTTCCCAAAGCTGCAATGTCCCTTTCCGTGATGACAGATATCTGACTGGAAATCTACCAGAGAGGTAAAAAAAACCCATGGAAAACACTGCTATGGAAATAACTGAAATGTGGAAGTGAGAACACTTACGTAGTAACGTAACAGAGTACGGATAAAGCACTGGCAAGGAAAAACCAAGATGTTAATGTGTTTGTCAGTGTGAATGTAAGATCTGAGACCAAGGAGTCTGGATCCTGCTCTCTCAGTTTTCTCTTCATAACATGCAACTCACTAACAATTTCACTCACTGTTATTGAAAATTCACGTATTAGAAACTCTGACAGAAAGCCATAAATCTAAAACTTACATGGAGATAACAGAGTTGTTCCTCAGTGGATTTTCCTTCTGCCTCTTTACGCAAGATGTGTTTCTATTTTCCTTTCATTGATGTCTATTTTCCTTAATTACTTGTGATTCTGTATCATATAGTTTTATTCACAGAGAAAACAGTGATAATGTGTGAAGGTTTTATTTGCTTGTGTCTTGGTTGAGGGATTTAGCATCTGTAAAAGTAAAACCAATAACTCTTTTTAGTTTTTCCCATGTAATTCTGTAATTTTGATAGGTAACTCAGAACAAAGTAATCTTGTTATCCTAATCACCAGCATCTCTGAAAGATGTCATCACTGCTGGCAAAAAGCCTACAGTGCCTTATCAAATCAACCAAATCTGCCAGGGGGTGTTTCTAGGAAAAATCAACCTGTTTCCCCCTTGTGAGTAATGGAATCAAATCCAGGCAGAGAGAGGACAGCTACTCTCAAGTTACTGTCTCTGTTTTCTCTGCTGACATCCTCCTTCAGAGCCAACTGACGCTTTCAGGAGACACGCATCTGTATGAGAGTGTTCTGGTGTGCAATGAGAATCTCGACATAGGCTTCGTGGTGCTCCAGTGCCACCTGCATGCACAGTACATCTGACAAGCAGAGACACTACAGCACCAGCAACTGTAATGAGCTGGTAGCCGTCATCTTTTTCTCTGCTTCATTTTTTTTAAAATCTCATCTCTCCTTTTGTTGCTGACACTTTGTATTACTGGCATCACGGATGGTATTGTTTCTATTCTGCTCTGGTCCCTGTTTATTTGGTTTTGCTTATTTTCTTTACTTACAAATTACTACTTTAAGGGAAAAAATGTTTAGAACCTTTGTGCTGGTCTGATCTATTTAGGTATTGCGGTTGTTAATTTATTAAATCAAGTTCTCTCCTTGCAGTGAAGGCTGCTCCTTCTAACTTCTTACTTTCCACAAATCTATTGTTTACTGTGATGAGCAATACAGAATGCTATCACAGTTATTTGTAGCAGCAGAACCAGATCAAATAGCTGACAAGTCTTTACTCTGAAGTGCTGGTTAGAGGCACAATTCACTAAACACAGTTGAAGGCACACAGTCAGATACGGTCTGGAGAATGTAAGCACTTGACAGTAAAATCACTACAGGTTACTTTTAACATGCATAGGTAGGCAAAATCCAAAACTTATTAGCTTCTTTAGATCAGTAAGTCTCACATTTTTTCCACATCAAGGCTCTCTAAATCCACCTCAGATGTAGCCTAACTCTGATCTCACTTTCCACACTTGGAAAACAGATGCACGTTCTCTGCAGCACTCATGGACTAGAGCCCATGGTTTTCACCTTTGACAGCTTCTTGGGTAACATTTTAGTTGTTCTGGTTCTAAGTTTACCACTGATTTAATTTCTTATCAATTTGTTTCTGCTTTAATCAATGAATTAAACAAAACAGACTTATGTCTTTCAAAGCAATATAGAAAGTATTAATGTAGTGGATTTGAACCAGTATATCTACACTGATAAAAAAATTATTACATTAGCTTGAACACTCAGGATCAAGAGAGTTGTAGAATAATCTTCTCAAAATAAATTTTTGTCCTTTGAGCCCTAGTAATTTATTCATTTTCTCACAACCCATCCTATCTTCTAGCAAAGTCTAAGTGACAGAATGAAGTTCTCTCTGTACAATGAAAAAGTCTGTTAACAGACTTTCTAAGGAATGAGAAGGTGCAGAATATTGCATATACCTGTTATTGTCTGAAAGTATGAAAATGTGGGCCAAAAGACAAGTGAAAATGAAAAGAATTATAAATTAATCTGCTTTTGTCCAAGTTCTGTAAAGTAAGTGTAGCAAACCTCAACAGCAGGGCTTTTTTTTCCCCTGCAGAAATACATAGGAAGACTGCTGGTTTTGCTGGTCTTCAGAAAAATACTAAAGAACAGAAGTTATAATTATAAATACAAAAAATTAAAGCACTGTAGCCATCTAACAATCACAGAGGCATCTGTATTCCCTAACGAGCACCACATAAGAGATGAAGAAAGCCCTCAAGAAGTCATCCTTAGAGTAGCAATATCAATATTCCTTTTCATGTTGCTAACCCTGCAGCCCTGATACCCATACTAATAGTTGTCAGAAGACAGTTGGCTTTATCCATTTATTTTAGCTCTTTAAGACATTGAATGTACTCACTGACCTCTACAGGAGTATGATACATCACATTTAATTTTAATACCTTTCTCTTTTTCTTATACCTACATAGCCACACATTTTTTTTCCCCACATTCCTCCTTCCTACCTGTCAGTAAACTCACAATTCAACAGCAACTGAGATCCTTAGGAACTGAAGGTTCATGGCAAGTCAATGTAGATGATGCTTCTAAGTGCTTCAGTGACTTCTGAAAATTGATCTATGGACATGCCCAGTGGTAAAACTGCAACAAGTGGAGGTGCTATACGATTGTGTTACCTATAATTTAATTAGTTTAGCTAATGAGATCAGCAAACAGCGCAGTGAATGTGACAACATGGGCAGGAAGCCCTGCCTTCCAAATACAAACATGGTCTGGGAGGGATGCAATACAGCTTGTGGTGGCTCCTCTGCCGTGTGCTTTCATGCAACTGCTCATCTACACTAAGTAAAGCTGGGGAGGTCTATATCTGTCCACATTACATTTGCTACATCTTGTAGGTGGCAAATTCTATGAAGATGGAGAGAAGAGAGAAATGCAGTATGATGTAGATTGCTGGCTCTGGAGATGTATGACAGAAATGGCATTTCATTTTGCCTCACTTTTTACAAGGAAAGGTCAAAAGAAAGGACATCTCCATTTCCCATCTGCAGCATGCCTAAATACACTTAAGGAAAAGATTATCATGCTATTCTAGAGAATCCAAAATAATAAAAATCAATATAAACTTTCCAATACTCTGTAGGTTCTCTATAGGAAATCTAAAAGATCCATACAGGCCATTGTTTCTCCCAGAAACTGAAAAACACTACCTTTGGCAGTGGATTGTACCTGAGCTGCCAGAAGTCATTGTTCCCAGTCTTGAATTAGGTAAAACAGACCATAATTTAAATAAACTGTATCTCAAATAGGAGGTTTTTGTTGGTTCTTAGTTAATTTTAGCACAACAATGACCTCAGCTTGGACAGTACAGGCATTCCGCCTGAAACCCTTATTGCAGATAGCATCACAGAATCAGACTGTTTAAGGCTGTTGGAAGGTACCTCAGGAGGTTCTCAAGAGAGTCCTTGCACTGGCATCAGCCAGATCCCCAAGCAGTCAAGGGTGCATCCCTTCAAGGCCCCAGACTTATGTACATCCAGTTTGATCGAAAGTTCTCAAAACTGATTGCCCTCCACCAAGGTTAAGCCTTCGTAACTTACTTCAGACTTCCCCCTTGGTCTCCAGGGCCTGGGATTTCTGAGGGCACCAGATTTCAGCAAAACTGTACAAGCGTGCTGTCAGCTTCTGGACAATCTGTTCTTGTACACATCCCCTCAAGGAAGCACAGACCACTTTTAACTACACAACACACATAAAAATACAAACAACTCCAGAAACTCTTTATGAATGTGAAACTTGTTATAGATGTTATTCCTTCAAATCTTAATAAAACATATGATAAAATAGAGAAACATTATTAATTGCTTTTTACCATACATGGATTATTTTTCATTCATGAAGTTATAACTGCTAGTTTCCTTTAAGGAATATAAACTAAACAAAGGAATTCAGAGAAATGTGTGGAAACAACATCCAGAACATAGTCTTGTCTGGAATCCAAAATACTGTATTTCTCTACTGCCTGATCTACAGTCTCCTAAATGTGACAGTTTGGATAAAACTGAACATTGGTTGGGTGTTTCAGACTTGACCTCCATTTCAAGTGGCACTTGACATTTTCTACATGAAGAATAGAATAAAGCAAATGCTGAAGGACTTGTGTGCTTTCTTACACTTGTTGATTGCTGCTTGAATTTTGACTGCTTGTCCTGGTTTTGGCAGAGCTAAAGTTAATTTTTTTCTTAAGTAACTGGTACAGTGCTGTGTTTTGTATTTCAGATGAGAGTAACAATGATTTTGTAAGCTGTTGCTAAACAGCATTTATATTGAGTCAAGGACTTAGCTTCTCACCCCACCGTGATAGGCTGGAGGGGGGGCACAGGCAACTGGGGGGAACACAGCCAGGAGAGCTGACCCCAACTGCCCAAAGGGATATTCCGTACTGTATAGAATCATGCTCAGTATATAAACTGGGCCATAGGCTACTGCTCAGGAATTACCTGGGTATCGACCAGTGAGTGGTGAGCAACTTCATTGTCCATCACTGGTTTTGTATTTTTTTATTATTATAATTATTATTATATTATTCCTTCAATTTCTGTCTTATTTTCAAATTCTCTTTCCTATCCCACAGTGGAGAAAGTGAGCACAGATGTGTAGTATTTAGCTGCCTGCTGGGTTAAAACTTTACACTACTGTGCTATACTTTGTCTCTGATTAGCCAGCCTCCATGTGGTGTGTAACAACATTGTTTGCCTTTTCTATATAAGAGGGGTGAAACAACCCAACCCAACCTAACCTAAAGCTCTCACTTCTTTGGATTAGCCTACTGGTTCTCAGTTCACTGTACTAATCGTAATTTAGAGTATCTCTACTAAACTTTCCAAATACTCCAACTGCCTGCTACTACAGTACTTAACTGTTTAGACACTACAGATTGTACATGTTTATTCCCATTAAGTACTCAATTGCACTTTGTTTTAAACACTTAATTCTAATAACTGATAGAAGTTCTGCAATAAGTTCCTCCCATATATCTAATCTAAATGGGTAATAGTATTGTTGTAATCAAAATTGTGTAGGAGTATATGCAAAGTAAAGGCTTGCTGAGGTAAAAACAAGCACGAACAACCTCCACCCCCTCCCCCCCAAAAATAAAGAAAGAAAAAAAAATTATTTCCAAAACCCCAGGATTTTATTTTTTTTTTTAAGACTAAGTGGAAAAAAGAATCAGATATACTTTTAATTTACACAGGATTCTTCAAAGAAAAATCAGCTTGCAGATTTTTAAATTAATGCTAAAGCTGCTTAAAAATATTTGCATATTTGCAAGATTTATACCTTATGAACTGCATCACTATAGCACAATTGCAGCTACAGGACTCACAGCTAGACAGAAGGCATAAACCAGCATTCTTTTGAGCCAGTAAGACCTCAGGAAACTAGTGCCCTGTCTTGGGGGCCCAAACACACAAATAGAGTTAATTCCCAGCAGAACCTGTGAGAGAAGCTTCTGAAGAACTGCTCTGTGTTCTCACATTTACTGCCTCTTCTGGACATTCAGCACCTTTAGCCAGTCACCTTTGCCTGGGTGGAGAAGGGAAGCCAGTCTCTATGGTCTCTTGCAGATTTCACAGCTCTAATTCAGCACACCACCATCTTTAACTGCCAGATGCTTCCCATTTGAGAAAAAGCCTCTTCACCTGACACAACCTTTTACCAGGATCTACTCAGTTATAAACCTCTGTAAATAGTGGGGTAGATTGGCTCTAAATTCTAACTTTGAATCATTAGTGTTGAACTCAATCATCCTGAATACCAGAATACGTGAAGCTCTTCTTCCAGTGGGAATATTAATGTCTAAAGGGAATGACAGTGTCATCTGGCTATACCAAGTTATTATTTAAGAGGAAAGTGTTGCTTAAAGCTACAGACACTGTAGGGTCAGATCAGTAGCTGCACAATTCTAGGAGAACACAGGAGAGGCTTGCAAGTAAACTTGTGTTATTTTAAAAGCAAACCACTGTGGTGATGACTTTTAATGAGAAACATTACATAACCAAAGTGTAAACTTCTGTCTCTACTCAAAAGTCTGTCAATAATAAAAGCAGAGGTAAATACAAACACTAAGCGATCAATGATTTAAAAGAGTATCTGGCTACTGGACATGCGCTCTAGTGTACATTTTAGTGAGCAGATCATTCTGGACACACACTCTCAAACAGGGTAGCAAAACACCATGAGTATCCTTTGGCTCCCACTTAACTCCTTTCTGAATGGTTTCAATCTTAAAACAGGCTTTCAAATTATATAGCTTTATGCTGGCATTCTGGCTAGAAGCCAAATTTTATTTCCATGCAAATAGGACTTCATAGGAAATTGTTATTCTGTTTTAGAATGTGATCTTGTTTTGTATTTTGCTGGGAAATTGAAATGCTTTTGCAAAGATTATTTTATGGGTATTGTCTGGTTTCAGCACTTTTGAGACAAACACTAAGGAAAAAAAATAAAGCAGCAATAAACCTGTTCCTTTTTATTGCACAGAGAGTTAGTGTCTGTATAAGCTGCTCCCACTAACTGTTTTTTTGTGTCTGGTAGAATATGGGGGTTCTCTCCTTAGTAAGCTATGCTACTGAATTAATAAATTGATCTATTTTAGGTTGTAAGCCAACAGACAGTTTTGATTCTTTATTTTGAAATCAGACTGAAGCATTACAATCACAGATTACAGTTGAGGCTTTTGAAAAGGGAACCAAGGACAGAAATACCTCCTCCTTCCTCCTCCATCAAAAAGAACTCATGAATTTCAAGCCCCGACATGTAGGGGCCTAAACTCAGGTTCAGCAACTTTTAAGAATTTCTCTAATATGCTATGACTTTCAGGAGATTGCTCTTGGAAAAGCCTTTTTATGGCTCTGCTTTCATTTCAGGTCTCTGCATAAAGATTCCATTTAGAAAAGTTCCAAATGTTTTTTATGTGCAAGAGGCAGCTTCTCCTCTTTTGTCCCTTTTGGACTGAGTGGAATTGAAGAAGGGCTATCTTGCCTGGGGAATTCCCTTTTTATTCTATGCTTTGTCCAGATGGACAATGATACACTGCATTTGTTTTAATGCGTCTTTGTGTGCTATACAGATTAGTTTAATACTGCTGCTTGTGAAGAATGCTTTGGTCTATACTGCTGCAGGCTAGGAAAACTGTGCTTACAATTTCTAATGCAAAAGGATTTGCAGCTGTTTTTAGCCAACATATTGCAAAGTTTCAGATACACAGTAATGCAGTGATGTTAAATCTTATAATACTTGTGATAGAATCACAGAAGTGTAGGGCTGAAAGGGCTATCAAGAAGCTTTGCTCATGCCCTGAGAAGTTTAATTATATTTTGACCACCCCAAGACATTTGTCTAATATTGCTCCAAATAAGGACATCACAGCCTTTTTCAATGCTTCACTACAATTATAATCAGATGTTTTCCCTCTTCTTCTCCACTGCTCCTTGTCAGAGTTCCAAGGGACAAAAAAACCAAACCAAAACAAAAAAAAACCCCAACCAAATAAAAAAAAGGGGGGGGGCTTTTTTTTCCTAAACATACTATGAGACTATTATGACATCCACATTTCCTTACCATTTCCAGACTAAGCAAGCATGGTTTCTATAATCTTTCTCCTCAAGAGCTGTGCCCAAACCTGGACATAGCATTCCATCCGAAGATGCTCTGTGGTTCTGGGCGTTACTGCATTCATATACTTGCACATCACATTTTCTTTTTAAATCTACAGAAATATATACTATAAATACCTCCACTAAATTACATAGAATAATCCTGTATTCTGTTCACACATACTGGTTGTCTTGTTTTTTCCTCTATAGAATCACCTTTTTCTCCATCTAGTCAAATCCTGATTTCTGTATATCTTGCCATTCTTCATTTTGCATGCAGCTATGCAATTTTCCTAAGATTAGTGCTGTACTTAATCACATTTTCTTGACTTCATGCAATTTTCCCACTCTTTCTGAGAATATCTTGTATTCTGATCCTGTCCTCCAAGAGGGTTCTCAGCTTGTCAGTGCAGGATTGCATAAATGCCCTTCATTATGCCATCTGTCTTTTCAAGGAAACGGGTGAGTAGAACTGGACTAAGGAGAACATGAGAGATTTATTCACTCTGCAGACCGGAAAATTCAACTCTTTGTCTATAAAATTCCAAGAAGTTTCCTAAGTCAAAATATATTTCCTTCTTCCTGTTTATCTGTTCTGCTGCCCTTTTGATTGAAAGAAAAAAATAGGTTTGCTTGATGTGATTTGATGTGCCCAACAAATCTGTGCTGATTTTTCTTTACAACCTTACTTTGCTGTTGCGGCATAGAAACAAAGTGTTCCAAAATGTACCCTAGTCCCTGCCTAAATACTACAGTTACTTACAGTTATTTCAGAATTTCCTCCCTTAGATCTTCCTCCTTAATCTCTGCCCTCCTCTGGTCTGGTAGGATCTAAACTGTTCAACTCCAAGTTCTCAACATTAACTGTTTTGGTTCAGAGCATGCTCCTTAACAATACAAATAAATCAGTTAACTCCTGCTGACTTTGTCTAAACATACCCTGAAATGCTTTAAACATATTTTCAATTTACCATTTTCTTCATCAGTCACTCTTGTTAAAATTGAGCTACCTAATTGCTAAAGTTCATGGTAACAAACAGAATACTAGACAAACTAGAAATGCCAGGGGAGGAGGCAGGAAGGAGGGTGTGAAGAAACCAAACCAAACAAAAAACCCAAAGTGAAAATAACACCCAATCAGTTAGTAACACTTCAAAGTTTTTAAGGGACTCAATAGATATGTAGTCTGACTTCATGTAATAACAACTTTCAGCAATAAAATTGGGTAGTACTTAATTACAGTCTTTTGACTAAAATGGCTTATTGAAGTCAGTGAGGCATTTGCTTCTTCACCAACTAACTTAGCAATTATTTACACAGCAAACTTGCAAAGTTCATGTTTAGCTCTTTGCGCTGTGAAATAAATAGATTTTTTTAGCATATTTAAAGCTAAACTGATTCAAGACCTCATTCAGGTCCATCATTTTGCACATGCAATACAGGAGAAATTTCACTGATACAGATTTTACTAATGAAAGTCAAGTCACACATAGAGAATTTTGTGGGTCGTTACACCATTGTCAACATGCTCTATGTGATACTAACATCAGACATACTACAGAAGCAGGAAACTAAATCCTGAGTTGGACAAAATGGTGCCAGAAATCCAGATTAGTTCTAAATTTTTAAAGGTCACATTCCTTTCCATACACGCATGCATGCAGAAACTTTATTGTATGCAATTATGACAATATATTGTTCATACATTATACATTTTCACTTGGTATTTTATTCAGTTTACAAAATGCATTCATAGATATTAAATCAGTTAGCACTTCATATAGGCCATGCTGCACAGTTTACTAAATAGTTTCTCAGTCTTCAGGGGTAATTTGATACAGTCACAAATGTTAGATTGTAATTAGCCTGAACATTAAGAGCACAACTGAATATAGCATAAGTTTAGATATAATGTATTAAAAAAGTAGCAGAAGGGTTAGGTTTAATGAAAAATGAAAAAGGTAACATTCTGCCTATGATATATTTTTTTCATGTCTCCATGACCTATTGTTCCCTATCTATTTTGAATTTAACATAATTAGCAAAGTTTATAGTCTGAGGAGAGACTTTACAGTACTAGTTATCTCTTCAAAACAGATTCACTTGCCTCCACACTTGAAATGCTTATTTTTCTTTTAAGAAAACAAAACACATGATCAAATCCTTGATATGGTCTTTGAGTGAATGAAAGGTTGAGAGATGGGGCATCTCTAAAATTAATCATAGAATCATAGAATCATTGAATAGTTAGGGTTGGAAAGGACAGATTATCAAGTTCCAACCCCCCTGCCAGGGGCAGGGACACCTCGCACTAAACCATGCCACCCAAGGTTATGTCCAATCCAGCCTTGAACACCACCAGCGATGGAGCATTCACAACTTCCCTGGGCAATCCATTCCAGTGCCTCACCACCCTTACAGTAAGAATTTCTTCCTCATATCCAATCTAAACTTCCCCTGTTTAAGTTTGAACCCGTTACCCCTTGTCCTCTCACTGCAGTCCCTCATGAAGAGTCCCTCCCCAGCATCCCTATAGGCCCCCTTCAGATACTGGAAGGCTGCTATGAGGTCTCCACGCAGCCTTCTCTTCTCCAGGCTGAACAGCCCCAGCTTTCTCAGCCTATCTTCATACAGGAGGTGCTCCAGTCCTCTGATCATCCTCGTGGCCCTCCTCTGGACTTATTCCAACAGTTCCATGTCTTTTTTATGTTGGGGACACCAGAACTGCACACAATACTCCAAGTGAGGTCTCACAAGAGCAGAGTAGAGGGGCAGGATCACCTCCCTCGACCTGCTGGTCACGCTCCTTTTGATGCAGCCCAGGATACGGTTGGCTTTCTGGGCTGCAAGCGCACACTGCAGCCGTCTCATGTTCATTTGTTCATCAGCCAACACCCCCAAGTCCTTCTCCTCAGGAGTGCTCTGAATCTCTTCTCCGCCTAACCTGTAGCTGTGCCTGGGATTACTCCAGACCTTGCACTTGTCATGGATAAACTTCATCAGGTTGGCATCAGCCCACCTTACAAGCGTGTCAAGGTTCCTCTGGATGACATTCCTTCCCTCCAACGTATCAACTGAACCACACAGCTTGGTGTCATCGGCAAACTTGCTGAGGGCGCACTCAATCCACTGTCCATGGCACTGACAAAGATGTTGAACAAGACCTGTCCCAACACCGATCCCTGAGGGACACCACTCGTTACTGGTCTCCAGCTGGACATTGAGCCATTGAGCACAACTCTTTGCGTGCAGCCATCCAGCCAGTTCTTTATCCACCGAGTGGTCCACCTATCAAATTGATGTCTCTCCAACTTAGAGACAAGGATGTCATGTGAGACAGTGTCAAACGCTTTGCACAAGTCCAGGTAGAAGACATCAACTGCTCTACCCCTGTCCATCAGTTCAGTAGCCCCATCATAGAAGGCCACCAGATTGGTCAGGCAGGATTTCCCTTTAGTGAAGCCATGCTGGCTGTCACCAACCACCTTGTTGTTTTTCATGTGCCTTAGCATGCCTTCCAGGAGAATCCGCTCCAAGATTTTGCCAGGCACAGAGGTGAGACTGACTGGTCTGTAGTTCCCCAGCTCATCCATTTTCCCCTTCATGAAAATGGGGGTTATATTTCCCTTTTTCCAGTCATCGGGAACTTCCCCTGACTGCATGATTTTTCAAATATGATGGACAGTGACTTAACAACTTCATTTGCCAGCTCCTTCAGGACCCGTGGATGGATTTCATCAGGTCCCATGGACTTTTATACATTCAGGTTTCTAAAATGGTCTTGAACCAGACCCTCTCCTACTGTGGGCCCAGGGTCTTCATTCTCACTGCCCCTGCATCTGCCTTCCAAGTCTTGGGTTAATGGCAAACAGTAGACTTGCATTTGGTTACAAAATAACTAGTGACTTCAAAGTGGGAGGAACATTACATGATACACTATATAAAAAAACAGATGACAAATTTATCCTTAATTTGAGTCTGACCCATGCAGTGAGGCAGTGCTCTGACATCTGTGAACCAAAGTGCTCAGGTTGCTACTGGCAAAGCAGAGTTCTTTTATCCCTTCATAGAGCTGCACCCAACATTGCAAGTTTTCACGAACTGCAAACACTGGCCTTGATCTTGGAAAAGGATCCATAGGAACTCTACAATACCTTGCCACAGGCTCACTTGCTAATCTTACTGTCAATTATGTTGAGAAACACTGGAAATGTAACCATTGCTTAGTGGTTCAAAAATAAAACAGATATCATGTGACTTGAGGGTAATGTATTCCGGATATTCACATAGCAACAATTCTGTGAGCCAAGTTTTAAGATGAGGGCTTAGTAACTGCAGACATAGGAAAATGCGAATGAGGAAACTTTTGTATTGGAAGCATGAAAGGAAGAGAGAAGTTTAAATGAATGAACTGCTGTACTAAATGATGCACTTTTTACAGCCTTTTTCAGAAGCCAAAGACCAGTGAAAAGACAGAAGAAAAAGATGTTTCTGAATCAAGCTAATGTCCTGGAGCATTGTTTTATGTTAGGCTCTAGATTGTTACATAAATTCTGGATACTTTACTTCACTTCCTCCTTTCAGAATGAAACGAGTTCATGCCCATCTTCTTTTCCTCAGGCTAAATAAACATATATACATACATAAAAATGAATATTTGAATTATTTTCTACCACCAGGGAAGTTCAGGTCTAAATGCTGTCTAATCATACTTCAGATTTCCTGACAGGATTCTATCTTATAAAGGCAATTGTTTATTATTCCCCTTCATCCTAAAAAAACCCCAAAAACCCAAAACCAACAACTCAAACGAAAAAACCCCACAACAACAAGAACACACATACAAAAAAACCCCCAACAATTAACACAACCAATGAAAAAAAACCCCACCAAAGCAAAAAAACAAACCACAGAAGAAACAAAAGGAAAACTTTCCCCAGTGAATCTTCTCCTGCCCCTAGTTAAAGTCAATGGTAAGATTTGCTAGAGTATGCTGATCCAAGTACACTTACAACAAGTGGCATATGAACAATAACAAGAAATAGCATATGATCAATAGAAGATGTATGTATACTTTGACTAAGGAGAAGATAAAAAATGAAAGTCCTACAAAATATGCAACAATATTTTCTCAAGGAGCTATTTAAAATAATTTACACAGACAACATTTACACCATGTACAATATTACAGCCCTATTGACAACAAATGGCCCTTCCCAAAAGGAAAAATACAACTTAGTGTGCCAAAGTCTATACTTCTGTATACACATATACAAATACGAACTAGTTACTACATATTTTCTGGTACCAAAACTAAAGGAAACAAACTAAAGCCTTTTCTTGTAAGTGACACTATGCTGGAAAAACGTACTTGCCAAGCAATCAGTAACTTGCCAGTATCCCAGATTGAAGCCTTTCACAAAGTGCAATCACATTCGAAACACAAAGTGCAGAATGTGCAAATCCTTGGACCTGTACAAATACCTCCAGTATGTGCCACCCTGTGCTGTAATTAGTCATGACACTGTGCTTCACAAAAGGCCATCCACTTCACATGTTCTGTACTTCATGGTATACAAAGTTAGTACACAAGTTGAAATCAACATACAAAAAACAGAGGCTCATGTTGCATGACAAGTTGACTGAAGCAATTACAAAAACTGAAAAATAAAACAGATATGAGAAAAACTTACAAATTAAAACCAGGATCTGTTGATGCATCTCCTCTTTATTTATCACTGCTAATAGCACATCTGAAAATGAGGCATGAAAAGCAACCTGGCATTTGAATTGTAATGCGCAGCTTATACTCAAAACACTCCAAAGCAACTGCTCATGCAAGAAACACTTGTGACCAGTAAAATGTTTTTATGATTGAGGTGTTCTGTCTTGGAGTGAAGAACTAGTTTCAAAAGTTAAAAAGAAAACAAACAGAAATTAGGTAGATAGGAAGAAAGCAAACTGCTTTCCCAATTATCTCTGTCAAGACTAGTACTGCAGAAAAGCCTCTCTTTAAATATAGAAAGCATGTGGGAAGTAGAAAAGTGTAAGGTTTTAGAGAGTCTGAAGGTTGCATAATTCAATTTGAAAAATTGACATTTTCCTAGGAAGTTTCAAAATTTCAGAAGATAAATACATAAAAGTAAATCTGTTTCGGCAGGTTTTGCTCCAAAGAATGGTGTAGCTTCATTTCATTAACAAAAAATTAAATCCACTTCCCCTCCCTTTCAGAGTACAATCGGTACTCCCTTTCCCCCTTTAATACCCTCTTCCTCAATACTTAAATAATGTGAGAAATATATTCAATCCAAGGGAATATTTGATTATGCAAAATGCTCCTTCATATAATTTATGATCCAGCCAAAGGTAATTAAATCACACCAGAAATGTGTTTTTTATACAAACTTCAGTTCTACCATCATCAAAAGGGAAAAGTATAGACAAATGCACATCAAGAAGTCAAAGGACACATTTCCCAGTAGTTGAATAGTTTCACAATAAGCTCCCCTTTCTGACTCCTTCAAGCAGGACAATATCACAATTCCACAGGAAAGTACAGAGAGCATCCAGTTCATTCAGCTCAACAGTTTCTATCACTTGAAATTGATTTATTTAAAATCTTAAGTAATAAGATAAAGAATTAGTAATAATAAAGAATTAGTAATATTTCTCAAGACAGATAACTGCTAGTAAAATGGCAAATAGACTTCTTAGGTCTCAAGTTTTAAATTTGCCCCTTCTTTGTTTTCATTGCTGCCACTTTGATTCATACCACATAACAAGATGTCATCTTTTGAGAAAGATCCTGGATCACAGCCTGGAGTATGCATAGACACTTCTGTTGTCAATGCTTTGCTCCTGATGTGACAAAGAAGAAAACCTTAACCCGTAACCTGGGTATATCTAAACTGCACCCCACCTCACTTATCTAAGCTGGCTTTGTGGTAGCTCAATTACACACTATTACAACTGAATTTACCAGCCCAGAGCTCAGAGTAAGCCGTCAGATTCAGGTTTTACTTTTCAGGCAGTAGTCTGGATACTAACTTTAAGCTTCTGTCAAATATCAGCTTTCCAATGAGAGTACAAGCCCGTATAAAGAAAATTATGAGTAGCCAGAAACTGAAAAGTATTCATTTGAAAGTAAAAAAAAAAAAAAAAAAAAAGAAAGCTCTATTCTGGTGGGAAATAAGCACTAAAACTGTTTAGTCACGCAACTCCCTATGAAACTAACAGAATCCTGCCCTGAAAGCTGATTTTCTTTCTCACCTCAACAGAAATAGTCTATTCACAATGACACAGATTGAGTAATTAGGCAAAGCTACAGAATTCAGAGCTGTTGGCTTGCATGGCTAGGTTACATCACATACTCTCGCTCTGTAGACTGCCTTAGGCAACATGCTAAATTTCTTCTTCTACGGTCTGAATAACTCAGTAGTGCAGAATCTAGAAAAAATATGGACTTGTCGCTGCTGCACTTCATGATAGTTTTGCTTATCAATACAGATTCAAGGCTGTCCCTCTCTATAATTTTAGTTTAAGAAGTGTGATATGAAATCAGAAAGAGTATATCAGCACTAGGTCTCACAGGCAAAACAGAAGTTATTTCTATCAAAGAACAAAAGACACCAATGAAAAAGCTTGGAAGCGCGGTACTAACTCAGCGTTAAGTGTCAGATAAAGACAATGAAGTTCAGTAGTTAGTAATCTAAGCACAGGGATCTTCAAGACACAGACCAAGACTTTGAAGTTTTGGTTGCCCAACTCATTACTCAGCAGAACAAGTTACAGCGCTGAAAGGAGAACCACAGCAGCTGATGCCAGAATACCAAAAGGGTGCTGTATTATGGTAGCATATTAAACCTTTTCCAGACGCACAGCCACATCAGAAACTACATGAAATACTGCTCATGACCAAAAAAATCCTGCAAGCTGGTGTATCTACAATTGGGTGCTTTTCACAGCCACTGGCAATAAGTCAGTGCAATAGTGATCTTTCATTTCTTAATTTTTGTTATTAGTAATAATTTGGGGGATGACGGGGACTTGATTAATTACTTTCAAGTCATTATTTAGTATGATTTATTATTTTTGCTTTGGAAGCAACTAAGAACTGCAGTCATATGTAGCTCTCCCATCTAAAGAAAGTCTCACCAGATAGCTTAGAATCACAAATACTTTTATTCTTGTTTTATTCATTCAGCAGCACACTAAAGCATACAGGAGTCATCCTACCAGCCTTTAACCATTTATTTTTAGATGAGCTCCTTTGCTCTTTAGTGGCTAGAGTTGGTCATGGGGCAATTCAAAGTCTCACCAACTACAAAATCAACTAGAATATAACAGCTTCTAACTCTAGTTTAAGTGGGGAAGTTACCAGACGCAAGTTCTTAAAGTTAAAGCAAAAGTGGGCTGACAATTAAAGCGAATTTTCCAGCATCACAGTGTGCCTGAGCTGGAGAGCAATATAAATGAAGTCCATTTAAATTTATAGACCAAGCCCATAACTGCACTAGTAGAGCTTAAAACAGAACTATATTTTTTCACTTGCAAATGCCTCTAACTTCTGGAAGCCATTGCCTATTGTGGAAAAACCAGTCTCGTGGAATATCAGTGTTGCCAGTCTGATTTCTTTGAGAAGCATATTTCCCTTAAGGAAAGAGATAAGAATTGAAACAATTTTGCAATCTCTGTAACAGTTAACTACTTAGCTGCCAGCATTCTTTGATCATGTCCCCCACTTTATCTCCAGGCAAAATCAAACTTATGCTAATAAAACACACCATTGTATCTGCAGACTCTTAAGAGACTACTACAGGTCAGCTCCAGAGATGATGTTTTTGTAGTGCTGATGAAGGGCTCCAAGAAGCTAGACTCATTGAATGCAAACTTCTATTTCTTTCCCTACTTTCCTGAACAATAAATGAAAAACAGCAAACCCTTGCCGAATGGGCCTAGGGTCATATTTTAATCTCACCTAGATGCTGTTTCAAGTAGCTGCACTGATGTTAATGCAGTTACTTCAGGGTTGCAACACAGTATTAGAATCTAGCTTCTGATTTTCATTTTAAACATGGCTTAACTATGTAACGAGAGAGAAAAAGAGAATCTTCTATTTATATATTTTAATAATCATGACTCAGTCTATTTAGTATGTTTTAATCAGGAAAACGGACTCTGTGCAGCAGAATTTCTAGCATCAACTGGTAATACTCAGTCTGTCCCAAAAACGGAGCACCTTCCTACTCTTAACCCTCCAACTAGAATGGGTTGGCATCAATAAAGATCTAGAGCTCTCTGCCCTCTGAAGAGATTTAAGGTTTGTTCCTGGCTCACAGGTGGAGTCAGGAAGAGTATTTAACCACGGCATCTCCTGAGGGATCCATGTTTGTCACATGACACAAGCACCATTAAGAACATTTTCCTGATGCCTATCTCATCTTGTGCTTGTACTCTTAAAAGACAAGAAACCTCCCAGAGTGACAAAACTATTTTTCATCTTTTACATACAAATGTACATTTTTACATTTATAAAGTAATCAATAAATTGTGAAATTGGTACATTTGATTTCTCTTCTTTGTAGGCTACATATCATGCATGAAATACTGTGTGTCTCTGTATATCCTAAAAACCTGTTAGTCACATGTGTAGGAGGTCCGCTTGTAGTTTTCCCACTTCTCCTCTGATTGTGCCACCGCAGCGAGAATCAGATGTTGCTGAATGGAGCAAATGTATTGCACTAAACCAGTGAAGTTACTGCTTTGTACTTTAGGATGTGACTGTCTACTTTCACCATGCTGCTGTACAAAATAAACATTACTAAGTATGATTGCAGAGAGAATTACCTCTAGTGGCCATACAGCTGTAAAAAACAGAAGGTAACTTTACTTAATTGACTTTAACACTGGTTACATGAGAGTGGGTAAAGACAGAAAAGGTCGATCTAAAGTACTTTAAGGGAAAAACAGGAAACAAATTGACTCTTTTGCTAAGATGACAAGCAAGTAAAACTAACCTTCAGACAGAAAAATCCCTATGTGTTTGTTTGTTTAATAGGAGGAAATACACTACAAAACCTGCCCACTACATCTGAACAGAGAGACAAAAGCTACCTCAAAGTTGTTGTTTCTCATTTAATGTTTTCTTAATTTCTTCCAATGATCAGTATGAACAAGGTCTATAGATCTCAGTGGTTTGAAAGCCTACTTTGGGATGGGTAAGCCATCTGTTTGGAAATGGACTCTTAAGAGATATAGCATGATATTATGACAGTGGGATTTCTGCCATCGGAGCCTGATTTTCATCTTCAAGGTTATTTTACACATTAGATGATGCATCATCCACTGAATCAATGGCTTGGAAATGTCTTTTGAATGTTAGAGACCTAACAATGAATTCCTTTTTAAAAAGCACAACACCTGAAACTAAAATACATCAGAGGTTTTATAGTAAACCTTTGTAAGCACAGGATATGAGGTAAAAATCACATTTCTTCATCTTATTTTAAGAGAGGATACTCTGTTTCACCAGCCATGAATATGCAGTACAAAATTTGAATTGCTGATTTCTCATGCAAAAAAACCCCAAAGTAAAAAACAAACAAAATTCAGGCTCTGTTGTATTTGAACTATACCAACAGAAATCAGGTATCTTTTCTGCAGGTCAAAACAAAAAAAACCCTCCAAAACCAAAAAGATCCCAACAAAACCAAACCAACCAACCAAGCAACCAAAAAAACCAAAAATCAAACCCACCTATAACATGCCCTGGTCATATGGATTGCACACAGCAATTCTTCAATTAAAAGATCATTTTCTTAACGTGTTATGAAGACCACACAAATCAGAAGCTCTTTAGTGATTAATAGAACTTCAACAGCAACAGGACTAGAAGTAATGGGCTCAAGCTGAAACAGGAGAAGTTCAGGTTAGATATACGGAAGAAGTTCTTTACTGTGGGGGTGGTGAGGCACTGAAACAGGTTGCCCAAAGAAGTGGTAAATGCTCCACCCCTGGCAGTGTGCAAGGCCAGGTTGGACAGGGCCTTGAGTGACATGGTCTAGTGTGAGCCATCCCTGCCCATGGCAAGAGGCTGGAACTAGGTGATCTTAAGGTCCTTTCCAACCCTAACCATTCTACGATTCTATTTACCTGAGTAGTTTCCTCTGTGAGCTTTATTAATGGAGCAAAATTAGGTGAAATAAAACCCCAACATCTAAATTATGTCATGGAGTTGAAATGAGAAATACTTTTAGGGCCAAATATAAAAAGTGCTGGTGCAGTTACACTTATTAACATCAGAGCTGGTCTTTATGGCACTTACATTCTTTGCAGATTTTACATTCATACAGTTTTTTTTGGAAAACTGTTCAGATGACAATGGCAATCAGTTAACTTCATTGCAGCCTTCAGTAAAATCTGTATTCTCTCATGTCAACAACGGTTAGCAGGCAGATGTTGCTCACTGCTGCCATCTCATGGTAGACAGCATCAGAACTGCTCAGTAAAACGCGGGGAAGTAGAAGTATTTTTCTGCAAATGCCTAAGAAAGGAGGGGGATCTTCTTCCGAAGGTTCTTTATTGAATTAATTTTTAAACGCAATAAAAAAATAAAACTGGTTAGCACTGAGAAAAATGGCTTCATATCCGAGGGTCCACAAAATTTCCTGTCGGATAGACAGAATCACACATAATGCCAAGATACTGCACTGTATTCAATATATCCAACTGCATAGCCTCATATATATGGGTTACCACTGCAGTTTGCTGATGTGCATAATTCCATTGCATCATTGATGTGATCCTTAAGAACAAACAGGAAATTAATTCTTCCACAGCAGAAGAAATAGAAGGCTTCATTTCAGCATTAATGTAAGAAAGCTTACAAAACATAACTCCAAAGAAGAATTAATTATTTACTCTACAATTTGTGACTGTGATCACAAATGAGCTGGTAAATAAATAATTACATTACTATCTTGAAAACACTGCTTATTCTGTCACTTTTTTAAGTGAGCAAGTCATAATTTAAGTCATAGAATCATAGAATCATAGAATAGGTAGGGTTGGAAATGACCTTAAGATCAACAAGTTCCAACCCCCCTGGCAGGGCCAGGGACACCTCGCACTAAACCATGCCACCCAAGCCTATGTCCAATCCAGCCTTGAACACCGCCAGCGATGGAGCATTCACAACTTCCCTGGGCAATCCATTCCAGTGTCTCACCACCCTTACAGTAAAGAATTTCTTCCTCATATCCAATCTAAACTTCCCCTGTTTAAGTTTGAACCCGTTACCCCTTGTACTCTCACTGCAGTCCCTAATGAAGAGTCCCTCCCCAGCATCCCTATAGGCCCCCTTCAGATACTGGAAGGCTGCTATGATGTCTCCACGCAGCCTTCTCTTCTCCAGGCTGAACAGCCCCAACTTTCTCAGCCTATCTTCATACAGGAGGTGCTCCAGTCCCCTGATCATCCTCGTGGCCCTCCTCTGGACTTGTTCCAACAGTTCCATGCCCTTTTATGTTGGGGACACCAGAACTGCACACAATACTCCAAGTGAGGTCTCACAAGAGCAGAGGAGAGGGGCAGGATCACCTCCCTCGACCTGCTGGTCACGCTCCTTTTGATGCAGCCCAGGATACGGTTGGCTTTCTGGGCTGCAAGCGCACACTGCCGGCTCATGTTCATTTTCTCATCAACCAACACCCCCAAGTCCCTCTCCACAGGGCTGCTCTGAATCTCTTCTCTGCCCAACCTGTAGCTGTGCCTGGGATTACTCCGACCCAGGTGCAGGACCTTGCACTTGGCATGGATAAACTTCATCAGGTTGGCATCAGCCCACCTCACAAGCATGTCAAGGTCCCTCTGCATGGCATTCCTTCCCTCCAGTGTATCAACCGAACCACACAGCTTGGTGTCATCGGCAAACTTGCTGAGGGCGCACTCAATCCACAGTCTGTGTCACTGACAAAGATGTTGAACAAGACTGGTCCCAACACCGATCCCTGAGGGACACCACTCGTTACTGGTCTCCAGCAGGACATTGAGCCATTGAGCACAACTCTTTGCGTGCAGCCATCCAGCCAGTTCTTTATCCACTAAGTGGTCCACCTATCAAATTGATGTCTCCCCAACTTAGAGACAAGGATGTCATGTGAGACAGTGTCAAACGCTTTGCACAAGTCCAGGTAGATGACGTCAACTGCTCTACCCCTGTCCATCAGTTCTATAGCCCCATCATAGAAGGCCACCAGATTGGTCAGGCAGGATTTCCCCTTACTGAAGCCATGCTGGCTGTTGCCAACCACGTTGATTTTCCTGTGCCTTAGCATGCCTTCCAGGAGAATCCGCTCCAAGATTTTGCCAGGCACAGAGGTGAGACTGACTGGTCTGTAGTTCCCCGGGTCTTCCATTTTCCCCTTCTTGAAAATGGGGGTTAAATTCCCCTTTTTCCAGTCATCGGGAACTTCACCTGACTGCCATGATTTTTCAAATAGGATGGACAGTGGCTTAGCAACTTCATTTGCCAGCTCCTTCAGGACCCATGGATGGATTTCATCAGATCCCATGGACTTGTATACGTTCAGGTTCTTAAGATGGTCTCGAACCAGATCCTCTCCTACAGTGGGCGTAGGGTCTTCATACTCACTGCCCCTGCATCTGCCTTCCAAGACTTGGGTGGTATGGTCAGAGCATTTGCCAGTGAAGACTGAGGCAAAGAAGTCGTTAGGAACCTCAGTCTTCTCCAAATCCAGGGTAGCCAGTTCTCCCCGTAGCTTCTGGAGAGGGCCCACGTTGTCCCTAGCCTGCCTTTTATTTGCAATGTACCTATAGAATCCCTTCCTGTTATCTTTAACATCCCTAGCCAAGTTTAATTCTAAGTGGGCCTTAGCTTTCCTGACCTGGTCCCTAGCTTCCCAGACAACATCCCTGTATTCTTCCCAGGCCACATTTCGTTGGTTCCACCTTTTATAAGCCTCTTTTTTCCTTCAAATTTTCCTCAGCAGCTCCTTATTCATCCAAGGAGGTCTCCTGGCCCTCCTGCAGCACTCCCTTCTAGTAGGGATGTATTGCTCCTGAGCTTGCAGCTGGTGATCCTTGAATATCAACCAAAAGTCTTGGGCCCCCCTGCCCTCTAGGGCTATATCCCATGGAATCTTACTGAGCAGGTTCCTGAAGAGGCCAAAGTCTGCTCTCTTGAAGTCCAGGGCATTGAGCTTGCTGCACGCTCTTCTCACTGTCCTGAGGATCTCGAATTCAACCATCTCATGATCGCTGCAATCAAGGCTGCCCTGGAGCATCACATTTCCAACCAGCCCTTCCCTGTTGGTGAGGATGAGGACAAGCATGGCACCTCTCCTTGTCAGCTCCTCTATTACTTACAGAAGGAAGTTGTCTTCCACACAATTGAGGAACTTCCTGGATTGCTTGTGCCGGGCCGTACCATCCCTCCAACATATCTCAGGGTGGTTGAAGTCCTCCATGAGAAGAAGTGCCTGCGAGCGTGAGGCTGTTCCTATCTGTCTATAGAGTGCTTCACCCACTGAGTCCTCTTGGTCAGGTGATCTGTAACAGATCCCCACAATGATGTCTCCCATCACTGTTCTCCTGTTAACCCTGACCCACAGACTCTCTGTCGACTGCTCACCTGTCCCCAGGCACAGTTCCATACTCTCCAGCCTATTCCTAACACAAATAGGAACTCCCCCCCCCGCCTACCGGGCCTGTCTTTCCTAAAGAGCCTGTAATCTTCCATTCCAACACACCAGTCATAGGAGCCATCCCACCATGTTTCTGTGATGCCTCTGATATCATACCCCCATAGACGTGCACACATCTCTAATTCCTCTTGTTTGTTCCCCATGCTACAGGCATTTGTATAGAGACAGCTGAGCCGAGCTCCAGTTGAAGCCGTCTCATTGGATGGAGAAGCTGGAATATCTCTACATTGCACTGAACGTTTACTATAGGTGCTGGCAAGTGACTGGGTGTGTTGGGATGGAATGATGCCCCTCTCCCCCAATACATCTAGTTTAAAGCATCCTTGACCAGTCTGGCAAGCCTCCTACCAAATCCACTCTTCCCTCTCTTTGTCAGACCAGCTCCACCAGCCCCCAGTAGACCTGGCCTACTAAATTGAGTCCCATATTCAAGGTACCCAAACCCCTGACTATAGCACCACCCTTCTATCCATTTATTAACCTGCCAATCCTCCTAGCCTTTTTAAGGTCCTGCCCTGTATCCTGGAGAATTGACGAAAAGACAATCTGAGCTCCAGAGCCCCTAACCACCTCTCCCAGAGCTCTGTAGTCCTTCTTTATGTTCTCCTGGCTACTGATGTCTATATCAGTAGCACCCACATGGAACACTAGAAGTGGGTAATAGTGGGGCCAATGAGAGCAGGCAGCTTCTCTGCAACATCTCTGATCCATGCCCCTGGTAGGCAACACACCTCCCTTGAGCCTCTATGAACAGTTCCAGAGTCTACTATAAACCAGGCTCCCTGAGCTGACAGATCTTTGCTGCTGCTGCAATATCCATGTCCTTGCACCATTAAAGTACAGCCATGATACAGATAATTGGGTTCCTGCAATATAACCTCCCTCTGATTCAGTGAGTTAGATTGACAGCTCTTATATTCATCTTCCTTCTTTACTTGAGATGCAATTATGCAACAAAGACCCCTTTAATGCAAATGTCATCTCTTTATGATGTTATATATGTGTTCATTAGATCTCTTGTTGTCTGCAAAGTTTTATGAGTGTTATGCCTTCAGGTTTTAAAGGAGAAGAGAGGAAGTCATGAAAATACTGGTATTTGCTTCCTTCTTCTAAACTTCACTTATTTACATGAGGTTGCACTAATGCTGTCAATTATCCAAGCATCATTTGGTTTTTGGAAGATGTTTTTTTTCTACCTACTGCACAGGTAAGAAAGATGCTTTGAACTGCATAATTTCAATTCTTTACAGCATATGTGGAAAGAGAGAGAGGTTATTCCTGAATTTTAGGACAGTCCTAATTTTATTTACGACTTCAGTTTTGCTTTTCATTTTTAGTGATAATGACTTGCGGTCTTTGATATGATATTTCCAGGTCCTTTGTGAACTCTTCCTTGTGATGGTCTCTTGTACAGACAAAAAAACCTTGTCAATGCTTTCTAAATAAAGCTACCAATTAAAGTCTCATATAACCTGCGATAAAAGGAAGATAGTTCGAATACTTCAGAGAAATATAAACACTAGTCAAAATACAATAAAGCTGTGCTTTTCTGGTTGTAGAATTTCCATCCTGGTAACATCATGCTCTGATATGGTCTCATCTAGTCCAGTGAACAGCTTTTGGTAAAGACCAGCACTGATTCATCCCTTGCTGCCATAATAAGAGGAATCAATGAATACTAACGTGTCTAATTTAATTCATAGCAAAAATCCTACTAATCCACTTGATCTAATTTTTACATTTCCAAGAATATTGCTTCTCTTCAAAGCCATTATTGTCTATATATGTAAGCATAGGCATACTTTGGGTACAGGCTGTGATGTCCCAGTTTCCCAAACATCCAGTAATAGACTCACAGCATCTCAAAAGCTATACCAATAGAGAACATTTCCATATATTTTTACTGTATTTTGCTAACATGATACACTATTTCAACTTCTATTAAATCTAAGATTCATTGAAATGCATGAATAGTAGACAACCCATCCTTTACTCAATTATTAAAGAGAGAAACAAATATCTTTTTCAAGTGCAGTTAAAGTTATTAATATTCCACATGGATTAAATTCACTTCTTAATAAAATGAGAGCAAAAAGAAATCTGTATAGACCGTCTCAAGTGGCTCTTGTCAAAGATGGTGTAAAAAGTGCATGTTCTACTGTAAATGGGACTTAAACGTTCTATAGAGGCATGTTATATTGACAGGTAATCTTAGTTCATAAAGAAATGGCAAGTTTTCTGATGTTGTTATTGTTTTGTTGTTTGGTTTATTATTTGTTGGCTTTTGTTTTTCTTTTTGTTGTTTTTTTTTTTTTTTTTTTTAATCTCAATATCGCGAGTGTTTTAAGACAACAAAGCCAGAACCAGTAGAAATCCTCCTTAGTATGCAGTTGTATGAAATAGTATCATCCTGGATTAAATCAAAGTAGAAACAATTGTTTCAAAAGCTTCTTTCCACTAAGACAATTACCAAAATGGATGAAATCTGGTACTTATTTATGAAATAGCTAACCCAATAGTAATGAGCCAAGGTAACTTGTTTCCGAGAGAGTCAAAGTTATACAGGACTCCAAATACTACTTTTAAAAGCAACTAAGCGTAGAATATCAGCGAAGCATTCAGGTTCCTTGAAGTCTGGTGACAAATGATTTAATTTTGGGACCGTTGTCCCCACTGGGAATCTTGGATGCCCAAATTCAGGGTTAGGCTCAACGTACATGATATGGGCAGAGGTGTGTATGTCTGCGGGATTCAAAGCAACCAAAAAAAAAAACAAGTAAGAAGTGTCTAAGTCATGATACTGACCTGCAACTGCTTAAAGGAATAAGTAAATAAAAAGCTAATAAAAACAACGAAGTGCTCAAGTCAGCTCTGAAATTCCACATCTTGGCCTAAAAGAAGCCATTTCTATTCACTACAGGAGTGCAGATGGAAATGCTTCCATAGGGAGGCGCCTGTGACTTCTCCCTAGGAAGAAAATCAAGAGATGCAAGTTTCTCAAAGACAGTCGTCTAGGAAGGAGGTATGAAGATATGACTGATCACGTGTCCACCACCTGACCGCTGTGATCAGCCAGTGCTGCGAGCAGTTTGCCTTTCCATCAGCAAGACACAACCATTTTGCTCCAAGCAGAGACTGCGCTGCATGAAGAGCCTGCTCTTGCCCTGCAGTATTCAGTGACCTCGCTTTCAAATCCTGCTAGGCTCCAGCTGGAGAAGCACCTGCTTCTTGCTCAGAGATGTCAGAGGGCTAAATTGCTCAGATTTCCCAAGTCAGTAGCAACTCTGGACATTCACACACAGTGTATTCCTGAGCGACAGCTAAGCTCCACACAAAATATGAAAGAAACTCATGTGTCTAGCAGTGGAAATAAACACCTACTGAGGATTTCAGAAATCACCAAAAATATCAGTCAAACAATTCCAGAAACATTAGGAAATAATGATGCAACTTGTTTAGTACTTTTCGAAATCTGTACTTCATTATGTAACTACCCGTCTTTGAAAATCTTACTCAAAGTTAATAAAACCCTGTATGAAATAGGAATCACTATTGATTTTGCATTCCTACCCATAATGAAACAATTATTAGTGTAGGATTATAGTAGCTTACATTATCAAAGTACTGATAAATATATTCTGTACTTACCTTTTATTAAACCTGCCATCTTGAAGATGTTGCATAGAATTACTTAAAAAATTAACAACAAAAGCCCTCCAAGTTGCAGCTTACTAGTTTCTCTTGTCATCTCTACATCTGTCATTTACATTGAAAAAAGCTTTGGGAAATGAACTATCCTCATTTTCTTTTCAAAGCAGTGAGTATGGCATTGATTTTGTTTTTAAATTTGTGCAGTGTATTTATGTGCCAAGTCACACAAACACATCAAGGAACTCATGCTATGCTGCTTTCCCCCCTCCACAGTCATAAGATTTTTGACACAGAATTTGAACCTTCAGAAAACAGCATAAAATCCATGAGTTACTGAAATAATCCTGGCCTAACTGCAAAGGGAAAAATTCAGCTTCTTAATCTGATTGTTTTTTTTCATATAGCTATCATCAGATTTGCAATCTTCAGGTTCTCCCTGTAGGCAGGCAGCCATAAATAAAAGAAGTGGCTCAGGAAACCAATGTATTTTTTCATGAAGGTTCAGGGCATCTTCCCTAGGCTGTCATACCTATTTAAAAAAAAAAAAAAAAAAAAAGGAAAAACCAAACCAAACAAACAAAAAACCAACCAAAACCAAAAAACAACAAACAGTGTCACTCGTATTACTTTCTCCCCTTTAAGTGTGAGTTTTCAGGAAGGAACTGAGTGCCAAGCAAATGCTGCTACCAAAGTAGAGGGCAGAGCAACGCAGGAGCACCTCAGGGACAGCAAGTCCAGAATACACTATAAAAATCTGTGGGGGATGAAAAGGATACAAGAGCCAGCAGTAGTTGCCTTTGGTTTCTGTGATAGAGTGATCTCGGGCAGAGAATTGAAACAAGGAAACATCTATGACTACCAGTATTTTCTGCAGATGCTAAGTTTTCTTGCAGCTTCAGTATTTCTGAGGTCACAAATTCACACACACACAACTGCTGTACTCAAGCCTATCAGAATATTTACATCCATATTATGTTCTAATTATAGTAGCTCAGTCTGACTATTTATAATAATTCCTTTTGCTTATTAAGAATCACGATACCCTCAAGCCAAGTCTGGCAGCAGGGACCAGCCAAAATGCATTTTTAATGCTGTCTATATTCCCCATGGTACCTCAGTGATTCCCCTGCCCTTCCTTTCCTCCCGCAAAATGACACACCTTCTGGGAACCAAGGTTTCAGGTTTAAATAAGACCGAAGAGATTCTGAAGCTGTATCAGTGCATGTGTATGCTAGTTTTTGGGTGGTTGTGGGATTTGTTCACCCTCCCTCACACACCCCCCCCCCCCCTTTTTTCTTTTTCTCCCTCCCTTTTTTTTTTTACCTTGATGTACTTTTCTAATTAAATGTCAAATCCAACTTGGCACTGGAAACACAGTCTATGACTCTTATTTGAGGAAAAGCTGTCAGCTTGTCTCTTCCCCTGTCAAACTCCCATCTGCGCTACAGAGATTAGTTTGGGCTATGGGATCACCATTTGGCAGGGTATCATTCTGTGTATGGCTCAATAATATACAATACAGGTGGTCTTTTTCTCATGCTCTATGTTTTTCTGAGATCATGAGTTACAGTTCCCAAAGCATTTATGGATATTTTGGGAATTTTCTATGCTGCTAAATTACAAGAAATGTACGATACTGCTTGGCATTCAAGCAAAGGAACAAAGAGCACATCTGTTTGCATCTGCCACTCTTCCAACCAGTTTTTAGTACTGGTTGAGCTATATTTAAACTAAACCTGCTGTTTCTAGAAGTGACATTTCTATACTCTGGTGGCCCAGTCAATAGAGCAGGGTACTAAAAGTTAGTGTTCCTTGTTGTCTTGTAAACTACTGACTATCACATAGCCTCAAGGAATTCATTAAGTCTCAGATTTCATTCTGCTAAGCAGTTTTGCACTGATAACAGTTTTTGCACTGCCTTAGGATTCTGCCAGCTTACTACTTAAGCCCATTTCTAGCTGCACATATGCACCAAATGTGATTAGTTTTGCTATTGGGCTTTGGTAAGGCTTTTATTACCTGGTTGAGCAGGGTGTTAGTTACTAGTAGTGATTTTAATGTTTTAAGTAGAAGATTGCAGACATGTTGAAAGGTTGCTTCTAATAATCATAATTGCCAGAGTGATGATAATGCCAAAGAATACAATATTCTACAGAGTTCATAGGTACAGAGCTATGGCATGCACAGGGCCTAATATGAATTAAATGCCAAACATGACTTTTCCCATAGGACAAAAATAATATTTTGGAGCCTTGACCGTACTGGGTAAGAAACAAGGATACGAGTACAAAATGAAAGACCCAAGAACACAGTTGGGCAATGAAATAAAGAGCAATCACATGCTAGATTAGAAGTACATGAATTGAAAAGCCCATTTACTGGAGTTAATTGTTTACTTTGGGATTTGAGTTGATTTTTTTTTTTTTAGGGCAGGATCATCGTTTTGGAACTGTTGTATGCAACCATACCTGTTTATACTATTTGTGTTCAATCAGCAACAACCAAATTAACCACACATGACTGGCACATATCTAGAGTGTCCTGGGTTCAGCTGTAGCAGTCATTTTTCTCCTTCTTAGTAGCTGGTGCAGCGCTGTGTTTTTGACTTTCGGCCTGGGAAAAGCGCTGATAACACCAATGTTTTTAGTTGTTGCTCAGTAATGTTTAGTCTGACCAAGGACTGAGTCTCATGCTCTGCCAGGAAGGAGGGGAAGGTGTGAGGAAGCAGAGACAGGACACCAGACCCAAACTACCCAAAGAGATATTCCATACCACAGCACGTCATGCCCAGTATATAAACTGGGTGCAGTTAACCGGAAGGGCTAGATCACTGCTCTGGTCGGGCTGGGTATTGTTAGGTGGGTGGTGAGCGGTTGTATTCTCTTCCCTTGTTGTTTCCCTTATCATTATTATTATTGGTGGCAGCAGTAGTGGTTTGTGTTATACCTTAGTTACCAAACTGTCCTTATCTCAACCTGTGGGAGTTACATTCTTTCAATTCTCCTTCCCATCTGTCCAGGAGTGAGGGGAAGAAAGAGGGGAGCGTGAGAGAGTGGCTGCGTGGTTCTGGGTTGTGGCTGAGCTTAAACCACAACATAAACCTAAAGCTCATTGATGAAAAGTTACATTTTGTAGTTTCTTAATAACTATGCTTTACTCTTCACAGTTCAGTATATCTAGATTATTTAGAATCCATGATATTGTGTGCAAGTCAGTAAATTCTCAAACATACCAGGTGTAAACAGCCAAAAAAACATAGCAATATCCATATAACCTGCTTATGACTTTAATAATGTCTTATTCTAACTATGGCTGCAATCATACAAGAAGTGTGTGAAAAACTACAATTGATTAAAGCCTGATGAAAATAAAGCCTCAGAAATGCATACAGGGGGGTCAAATTATGTGTGTGAAACTCTGACAGGAGCTGGATGAACCACTTTGGTTGAAGATGATAGCATGAAGTATTTCCAATGTTACAGTCTGCAGCATCTTTACACGTAAAATCTTAAATTAAAGGTTCCTCCCCCACTTTTCAAGGCAAGCAATTGTATTTATTAACAATGTGGAAAAAAATAGGCGAAGTAGCCTGGCCCTGGACCTCTATGCATCCAATCTATAAGGCTGACTGGTGTATAAATAAATTGCTTATTGCTCTCACTTTAAGTTTTGTCTTACTGTGTATCCTCCTTATTCCCTTAACAAACAGGCTTCACTCTCATTTTAAGTTTTCTGTGTAAAAGGTATTTACCAAGTCCTACTTAGTCCCAGGCTCCCACCTCCTCTCTTGTTATTTTCTTCCTTTTTTGTACTGGGAAATCCAACATCCCTACCTCAAACAGAAAGGAATAATGGGGAAGATGTATAGTAAAACAATAATTTTTTCAGTTTTTGTTTCAGATATTTCTGGTTTGCTTGGTTAGGTTTTTTGGTTCATTAAGCCTCCAGGCTTAGTGAAAACTGTAAGACTTCTCCAGGTTAATTTCAGACCTTGGGAGAGTTAAGCCACAGCCATTTTCCTGAAAATGCTATATAGATGAGTTTTCACACTTGAACCTAAGCGCAAACAGAATTGATCAGCACATCATACCAAAAAAGGTTAGCTATCTATTTCCAAGTAGTTTTTTTGAGTTCAATAAAAAGAACTGTACTGATACAATGAAGTGTGGAACTCCTGGAAAGACTGGATACATTCCATGATTAAAAAAAATGAATCTGAAACAAATGCAACAACTTTCGTAGTTATTAAGCTGCGATTATCTGCTTAACCTATTTTCAGTCAGTGCAAGATTCTACTTGTTTAATTTCTGTTGTAGAAGTGACCTACAAGTCCTTCTGAGATTTATGGCTGTTTAACTAGATGGCTCACGTTTCACTTTCATATAAAACTTTTCAAGTGATTCCCATGGTAAAGAGAGGATGAGGATTGAGAGCAATGAAACAAGAATTTGTTAAGGATATATGAGCAGTGGAAGGCAGACGCTTTCATTCTTGTCACCATGTATCTTGTGCTTTCAAGCACTTTTCATGTTTTGAAGTATACTACACATAAATGAGAATACCATGTGTTCTCTGAAACAGAATATAGCAGTTTTCAGTGTCTGAGAGACCATCTCAAACATCAGACAACAGATGAGAGAAGGAAAGCAAATGTGGAAGGCTTCATGATTCTCTTCGCCTCTGAAACCAAGAGTACCTTAAAAAAACATTGCCATTTCAGCAAAGACTTACAAAATGCGTTCTGGCTTTTACTCTGAAAACACCACTGTTTTCAATACTATTTTGCATGGTACTGAAGGCCTTTCTTTCCTAAAGGAAATACTCTTTTAAAGAGGAGAATTATTTTCTGTGATCCCTGAACTTCTGGATCAGGACTTGTAACAAGTAAAAGACAGACAGAACATTTCTAGTATTATTCCAGAGATTATATGCTCTGGTGGTAACAGCTTACACAGCAAACATCAAGTGCTTAAAGAGAGACAGAAGAAGAAGAAAAAGACGAGAAAAGGAGGCAGGTTTTTTAAAAAAAGGAAACTGTTCAAACTTGCAAAGTTCCCAAAACAGAGAAACAAATAATTCTTGGTCTTATTCTCCTTAATCTTTTCCCACTATAGCTACAGAGAGGGGAAGTTAACCATGACTTTTCCATTTATTAACCTTTATTTGGATTGAGATTTTACCGGTCAAAAAGTAAAAAAATCCATACAAAACCAGAAACCAAACCAAAATGAAAAGATGGGCATCCACAAAGCACAGACCTAGCTCATCTAAATCACTTTGTTTTTACCATAACTGAACTTACTGTAATGAATAAATTGCAATCCTTGCATTTTAAATCCACAATGGAGCTCTAATCTCAGTATATAATAACAGAATATATTATAGCATTAAAAATTATAGGAATGCTTGGATAAGTCAGAGTGGTCTTTCCAATGTATCCCTTGATACAGCTGAAGAGTATTGCACAAGCTACAATATTATATGTGGTAGTGTCCCCCCAGTTGGCTCCTGAGGCTCATATTGCTATTCTGGCTATGCCACTTTGCATGCTAGTAAGGTCCCAGAAAATGATAAATTCACCCTAGGGACTACCTTTAAAAGCTGCCCTTTTCATTAAAGAGGCTTGTTCATAGCCCACGTTTGTCCAGATTTGAAAAGAAACCTTATGCCACCTGCCAGGATCCTGAAACTTTCAAAATAGCATTATTTGCTTAACAACCTTAACTTTCTATTGCTGGTAGTTTTGAACCTAGAGTTAAAAAAAAAAATAAAAAATCACAAAATGTCAACAGTGATATTTTAAAAATAATGCCATTAAAGCCACAATTGTGAATTGATCAGAGAAGGACTAGAGTATAAATCATACTTAAAAAAACCTCAAGCAAACAAGAACACTGAAAAATGACAACTTAATTTCTATGATATGGTCCAGTTAGGATAACTTGTGATCTTGCTCTCTCTGATCCAGCCATACACCCTACAAAACCAGCAACAACAACAAAAAGTAAAACATAGAAACACTGAATATGACTGCTGAAAACAGTCTGCAGAAGGTAGATGCCCAGCCCCTATTTACTCTTCAACATTCACAAAATTTAAGAAGTTAGGTTTTGCAATCTCACAGTTATAAATCACTTGCATTTGTGATATAGTTTCCATGTGGGATTATTTTTTAGGAGAAATATTGTAGGAGTTGGAGTTGGAGTAGAAGTTGGAGTGATGTTACATTAATTCTTAATTAAAGGTTTTGAGTTACTGTGCCCATATAATTTTCGTCTCTTTTGGTTCTGACATTGGCAAATCATACATAAACTTTCAAAGTTTCTGGGAAAGAAAGAAAAGAGCATTTGCTAAAGTTTAGAAAGGTTTGGAGACTCATTATTATTTTCCCAAATACCTCATGGCTATCAAAATAGTTAAATTACATGTATTTTGAAATCCAAGAAGACAGTGAACGGTTCTTTTATTTGAAAAAGTACTTATAAATCAGGTTTACATTGCTCATTTGTACACGTTGAAGCACTATGAGCATCACACAGGTGACTAATGATTATTGAACACAAGAGCTTAGTCAAGTTAGTTATTTAGTTCTTATCATCTATCATCCTTTAACTCCCTCAAAATAGCATGACTTAATCTTTTATCTCTCATAACCTCCCCTTAAGTTAATCAGATATAATCAAAATGCAAACTATAAAACACAACAGCCTAAAAATCAAAACATTAATCTCTCTCAAACTAAAATATGCAGTTAAGAATTCCTTGTTTGCTTCTAATCTGATTTTCTTCTGATGCACAAGCAAAATATACTTCATGATAGATGTTTGAGAAATGGAGATTAAAGCTTCTTTATGTGAAAGTTCTGTAATGTGATGTCTCAGGAAAACAGGTTGTCATGATAAGATATTAAAATTTTGTAAAATAATATTCAGAAAGCGCAGTTTATTAAATTTTATATTAACCAGATAATCAGTTATTGCTAGGGTCTGCTTATGCATCTGTAATATTTGTTATTTTAATGAAATCTATAGCAAAACAACATATGCTAGTGTACACGGGCATATGAGAACAATGACCTCCTCTACCAAACCCAGCAGTACCATGCTTAACCTTTTGCACAAAACAGAATAACAATTTTTTTCAGGAGGGCATTCTTACCCAGCTTTCTGAAGAGGCCATATATGCTAAAAGGGATTATCCTCAAGTTCAGTGGGAATCTGTACAAGAACGAACCTATTCTTATCTCGGGCTGGACAAAATCCAAAAGGTCTGCATTGAATTAAACTCACAGTAGTATCATCTGGGCAGAGGCAGACAGAGTCTCTGGGGAAATCCACTTCTATCTGAATGACCATCTGAACTGCATTTTTTCTCCAAAACCTGCCCTAACAGCTGTTCATTGCTTTTGTTTCTGCTTCATCTAAACAATTTCCAAGTCCTCATAATGGATTAAGAATTTTGCCGTTGTGCTACAAGGCTTTGTCAAAGTAAGCTGTTAAACTTCAGAGGCAGGATGCTAGGCTTGGAATTCAAATGCAAATGTTTAAATAAAACATTATTCCTATTCTTTCGATAGCATTTAGCTACAATGCTCCTAATCAGTTATGCCATTACAGGGTTCATTTCCTCCTGAATTGCTGGAGCTTCAAAGACAAGTCAGCAGGCAGAATTGCCTTGCTGAACGTAACGCAGAGCAAAGCCCAGACTTTGCGCTACAAAGAAAACCCAAACTACTCATTGAATATTGTTTGGGAGCAAGAGAACCAAGAGCTAGAGGACCTGAGCCTCATAGAAGTACAGCTTTAATAAAGAAGGTATCAGACTAAACGAGCTCCTATGTCTCTAACAGTTTCAAAGCTGTTTAGCAAATGAAGGCCAAGTTTTCACCTGGTAAATTACTGGACTGGGACTTCATAGTAGCTAAGCTGGAAAAGGCTAAGCAACCTGATAACGCAGTCTTTCTGAGGACTTCTGCTGGGTCTCTCTGAACATTCTGCAGGTAATGCAAAGCATACGCATAAAGGAAGCACATGTAAAATACTTTTATATGGTACCTTAATTACAAGGAATAGATGACTGCTGCTAAGATGACTTCTTTATAAAGGAGTATTATTTCCTAGTACTTGCCAAAAGTTGAATGGATGGCTTGAAAAAAACCAAATATTAAATGTTATGCACATATAGTAATCAAAGTTAAAGGTCATCAAGGTAGTCATCAGTGTGCAAAACCATTACAAGTGCTGTACTTCCTGGTCCATACAGAAGGAATTAACAGGAAGGTGCTAATTTCCAGAGAGGTTTTCATAAACAAAGATGGCAGCAGACAATGAAAAGGCTCACTCAGTACTTATGGTCAGTATAAAGAAGTCCTCTCTGGAGAATATTTATCCATCTACAGCTATGTGTCTTGTCTGAGAACAAGAGAACTTTATCATATCCATATAAGCAGTGTAACATTTACTTTATAAACAAAAAAATGAGCTTATGTCTAACAATTAGACACTCAGAAATGCCTGGAAACATGCAGACACAGTACACCATTTTGCTATTTTTCCTCCAAGAAAAGGCTATGAGTCAACACACACAGCAAACACATGCATGACAAGAACAGCAGCACTTTTTCTGGCAAGCCGCAGGCAAAACTGGCTGCAAGCCACTGGTTCTACTCACACACAGTTTGTGTCCCAGTAAAGATCTCAGAGGCACTATGAAAGGTTTTGTAAAGGATGCTCCCGCCAGTCTTACCCAGCTTGGAAAAGTTTAAGACTCATTAAGTAACAGCATCCATATATCAAAATCAGGCTATCAAATATTAGCTAATCATAAGTGGTCTGCCAAAGTGAGACTCAATGAATGTGCACAATCCCCTTATTGCTTACAGACATCCAACAGAACAGCATACCACCACATGGTACAAGTCACCAGGAACAATTCTTCCCACTCCCAACTGAAACATTTCCATTAGCTTTACCTGGAGAAAGATGGCAGCAAAATGAGAAAACCAGAAACAAAACAACCTAGATACCTTGTCTTTCTTTGTAGTAAATGGGATATGTATGTGTGCTTGGTTTTTTAGGGATCTTTTTTTGTTATCTGCTTGGCAAAGAGTTTTAGTTAATTTCCTTGGGCTATTTTATGATTTTTATTCAAAAATATTAAGTCTCACTTTGTTCTGCATATTGCACAAGGCCCACTGCAGTTGGCAAAAGCTCCCATACCAAGAAAACAACTGTCAGGACCATTAGGATTTTTCTCTTATCCACCACTTCCTTGTTAATGCATGGTCAATAATACGACAAGAAACCATTCAATAAATATGCAGTAGGAAGATAAATTGCCAGAAAGTTGGAACTGCCAGCTGTCAATACAGTTAGAGACAAATACTGAAGCTGGTCTCAGAGGATTATGCAGCCATTTGGGAATTTATTTCCACAGGGGCTAGCTTTTTAACCACAAAGAGAGCCCATTTGTGGAGAAGAACCATTTTAATCACAGAATAGTTATAGAATCATAGAATAGCTAGGGTTGGAAAGGACCTTAAAATCATCTGGTTCCACCCCTCCCGCCATGGGCAGGGACACCTCTCACTAAACCATGTCACCCAAGGCTCTGTCCAACCTGGCCTTGAACCCTAACCCTCACCCCTAATGATAACCCGTCCACTCCGCCTACTCCTAACCGTAATCCTAACCTTAACCGTAACCGTAATATTTAAGGCACCGTACTACTAAGAATACATGCTCCAGCACAGTTAGTATTCCAGGATAAAAAAGTCTGCAAGGAGCACAGCTGATGCAGTGCTGTATTGGCACAAGCATGCCTTTTCAAGCCGCAGTGTCGATGGACCTGTAGTCTTTGTAACTCCCTGAACCCTAACCCTAAACCAAACTTAATGGCAGTGAGGAACGGAGCCTCACACCTGCATCTCCACGAGTTTCACAAACATGAAAGGTGCATAAGGACCAGAGCCGATGAAGTGCCATACTCATCTTGGAATACCCTCTCAACACCAGTGCCTCTGGATATGAAGGATTGGTAGATTGCCGTACCCTAACCCTAACGCTAACCCAAACCAGACACACTAACCCGAATCCTAACACTAACCCCAAAAAACACCCACAAGCCCTATCCTTAGCTTTAAACCTAAACCTAACACCTAACCCTAAAACTAACCCTAGCCTAAAAATGAACATGAGCCTAACCCCACCCTAACTCTAACCCTAAACATAACCCTAACCATGGCACTAAATGCTAACCCCAACCCTAACCGTAGCCCTAAACCCTAAACACTAAACCCTAAATCTAAACCCAACCCTAACCCTAAGCGTAAATCCGAGCTCTAAACTAATCTTAAAACAAACCCTAACCTAACACCAATCCCTAACTCATAACCCTAACCCAACATAAAACTAACCCTAAAACTAACACCTAACCCTAACCCTACCCCTAAACCAAACACTAACCTTAACTGTAACCGTGATATTTAAGGCACCATACTACTAAGAATCTGCTCTAAACAAAATCGGTGTTCCAGGTGAAAAAGAAGTGCAAGGATCAAAGATGATGCAGCGCCGTATAGGCACTGGAAGGCCTTTTCAAGCCACAGTGTCCAAGGACCTGCAGGCTTGAGGCTCCCTGAGTGCTAACACTAACCTTAAACCTAACGTAAAGGCAGTGTGGACCTGAGCCTCACATCTCCATCTCAAACGGTGTCACACATGAGAATGGTGTGTAAGTATCAATGCAGAGATGGTACGTATTCACCTTGGCAGGCCATTTGCAGCACCAGTGTTTCTGGCCATGAAGGGTTTCTGGAACACTAAACCCTAACCCTAACTATAACCCAGACCCTAAACCTAACACCAAATTAACCCTAACCCTAACGTTAACCCAAACCAGGCACCCTAACCCTTACCTGAACACTAACACTAAGCAATAAACCTAACCCTAAACCCTAAACCTACCCCGAACCCTAAACCTAACCCTAGACATATACCTGATCACAAACTTAACTCAACCCTAACTTTAACCCAAATATTCAAATTAAACCTAACCCTAAACCTAACCTTGAACTTAACCATAACCCTAACACCGAAACCTAACCCTAACACCGAAACCTAACCCTAAAACCAACCCTAACTGCTACACCTAATCTTAATACTAAACCTAAAAATAAACCTAACCCAAATACAAAACCTAACAATAACTGTAACCCAAAACCTAAACAATAAATCTAACACTAACCCTAACCTTAAATCATAACACTAACACTACTCCTAGCCATAAACCTAAAACCACTTATGCTAACCATTACCATAACACTAACCCTAAGCTTAATATTTACCCTAATCCTAACACTAACACAAACCCTAACAATAAACCCATACTCTAACCATAACCATAACAACCCAACCCTAACCCTAAACCTCACCCTGGCCCTAAGCCAAACCACAAAACCTAAAACCTAGCCCAAAACCTAACCCTAACCCTACCCCTAAACTTAACCGTAACCGTAGTATTTATGTCACCATACTACTAAGAATCTGCCTTCCAGTACAGTTGGTGTTCCAGGAGAGAAAGGTCTGCAAGGAGCAAAGCTGATGCAGTGCCGTATTGGCACTGGCATATCTTTTCAAACCGCAGAGCCTATGGAACTGTAGGCCTTGTGGCTCCCTGAACCCTAACCCTAACTCTAAACCTAACTTAATGGCAGCGTGGAATTGAGCCCCGCATCTGCATCTCCATTAGATTTGCACACAAGAAAGGTGCGTAAGGACCAGAGTTGCTGCAGAGCCATACTCAGCCTGGAATTGCTTTTCAACCCCAGTGTTTCTGGACATGAAGGATTTGTAGAACACTGGACCATAACCATAACCATAACGCTAACACTAACCCAAACCAGACAGCCTAACCCTAACCAGAACCCTAACACTAACAACTAACTACAAGCCCAAGACCTATACATAACCTTAAACCTAACACTAACACCTAGCAATAAACCCAACCCTAAACATTTCCTAAAAATGAACATAAACCTAACCCTACCCAAACTCTAACCCTAAACGTAGCCCTAAACCTAACTCCAACCGGACATCCTAACCACAACCATGACCCTAATGGAAACCCCAACACTAACAGTAGCCCTAAACCCTAAACCTAAACCTAACCTTAACCCTAACTCTAACCCTAGCCCTAAGCGTAAACCCTAACTCTATCTTAACCCTAAAACAAACCCTAACACTAACCCCAATCCCTAACTCATAGCCCTAACTCAACCCTAAAACTAATCCTAATGCAAACTACCAACTCTACCCCATAACTCTAACCCTAACACTAACCTTAACCCTAATTGTGACCCTAACCATCACATCTTATCCATAACCATGACATCATACTACTGAGTATTTGCTCTCCAGCACGGACTGTGTTTGGAGAGAGAAAGCAGTGCAGTAAGAAAAGCTTATGCACTGCCATATTCACACTGGCATGCCTTTTCAAGCTGCAGTGTCCATGGATATGTAGGATTTGTGGCTTCCCGGACCACTACCCTTAAACCTATCCCTACCTCTTCCATTAAACCTCCCCATACGTCTATGCCTACCGTTACACCTACCCCTAATCATAATTCGAAAACTAAACCTAAACCCTAAACCTAACCCTAAACCTGACCCCAACAAAAACTACAAAACCTAAACCTAACCCTAACACTAACCCCTAACCGTAACACTAGCCACTATACTTAATCCAAAAATTAATCCTAACCATAACCCCTAAAATCAAACTAAGCCCAAGCCTTAAACCTGACCATAAACATAACACTACACTAACTATAACACGAACCTTAACAATTATACTAATCACTAAACCTAAACCTAAATCTAACTCAAATCATAAAATTAACCGTAAATATAACACCTAAATCTAACCCAGAACCTAACGCCAAACCTAACCCTAACAGCAACCATAACCCAAAACTCTAAATCTAACCATAAGCCTAAACCTAAATCATAACACAAACACGAATACTAACCTTAACCCAAATTATAATCACTCACCCGAAACCAAACCCCAATACTAATCCCTAACCCTAAACCGTACTCTAACACAAACCCTAAACCTAACACAAAATGCAACACCTAACTCTAACATTAAAACTAACGCAAACGCCAAACCTAACCTAACACTAACACTAACACTAAACTTTAAAACAAATCGTAACATTAACATTAAATCATAACACAAATACAAATCCTAACCTTAAACCTAAACCCTAACACTTATCCTAAATATAACCTAACACAAAACAAAAGCTTAATCCTAAAACTGAACCCTAACACTAATACAAACCCAACCACAAAACCCATCCCCTAAACATACCCTAACCCTAACCATAACCATAAACGCAAAGCCAGACACCAACCCTAAACATAACACTAACACTAGCCTTAACACTTTAACCCAAACCTTAACCCTAACCCTAAAACTAACACTAACCATAAAATATAACCCTAACCCTAAGCTTAAACTGCAACCATAACCCAAACAAAGACCAAAGAACCCAAACCAGAACCCCATCCCTAACCCTACACCTAACACTAACCTTAACCCTAAACCAAACCTGAACCCTAACCTTAAACCTAACAAAAAACCTAAACGGAAACTATAACCATAACCTCTAACCTTAAACCCTAAACCTAACCCCCAAACTAAACCTAAACTTAATCGTAAATTATAACCCAAAACCTAAAACTAAACGCTAACCCGAACCCTAACAAAAATCCCAATCCCCTAACCAATAACCCTAACCCTTACACCTAAGCCTAACCCTAAACCCTAACCTTAACCCTAACCTTAAAGCTAAACCTAACATTAAACCAAACCCTAAACATAAACTATAACTGCAACCCTAGTCCTAAACCATAACCCTAATACTAACCCCTAACTCAAACCCCTAACCCCAACCCTAACCCGAGCCACTAACCCTAACCCTAAGACCTAACCTAACACTAACCCCTAACCCTAACAGTAATCGTAATGTTTTTGGCACCGTACTACTAAGAAACTGCTCTCCAGCACAGTTGGTGCGCCAGGAGAGAAAGGTGTGCAAGGAACAAAGCTGACATAGTGCCGTATTGACACTGGCGTGCCATTTCAAGCCACAGTGGCCATGAACCTATAAGTTAGGAGACACCCCGAACCTTAACCCTAAACCTAACTTAATGGCAGTGTGGAGCTGAGCCTCACATCTCCACCTCCATGGGTGTGACACATGAAAAAAACGTGTAAGGACCAGTGCTGGTGTGGTGCATATTCAACATGGCATGCATTTTGCAGCCCAAGCATTTCTGGACATGAAAGAATTCTGGATAACTGAACACAAACCCCGATGCTAACCTTAACCCAAAGTAGATACCCTACCTCTAACCCTAACCCGAACCCTAACACTAACCCCTATCCTTAACCCTAAACATAACCCTAACCTAAACTGAACCCTAGCCTTAAACCTGACCATAAACATAACCCTACCCTAACTCTAACCCTAACCTTAACCTTAACCCTAACCCTAATCCTAACCACTAACCCTAAAACCTAACTCTAACCCAAACCCTACCCTAACAATAACCATATGTCGTGGTTTAAGCCTCTCAGCCACGCAGTTTTGCTCACTCACTCCCCCCTCTTTCTTCCCCCCCGCTCCTGGGGGGATGGGAAGGAGAATCGAAAGAATGCAACTCCCACAGGTTGAGATAAGAACATTTTGGTAACTAAGGTATAACACAAATCACTACTGCTACCACCAATAATAATAATGATAAGGGAAACAACAAGGGAAGAGAATACAATGCTCACCACCTATAGCCAGCCTGAACACACAGTGCACCCCCACCCTTCCGGGTCTCTGCCCTCTGTTTTTACACGCTGGGCATGATGTCCTGTGGTACAGAATACCTCTTCGGCTAGTTTGGGTCCGGTGTCCTGTCCCTGCTTCATCTCGCCTTCCCCTCCTCCCTGGCAGAGCATGAGACTCAGAAAGTCCTTGGTCAGACCAAAACATCACTAAGCAGTAACTGAAAACACTGGTGTTATCAGCGCTGTTCCCAGGCCCAAAATCAAAAACACAGCGCTGCACCAGCTACCAAGACGGAGAAAAATGACTGCTACTGCTGAACCCAGGACACCATAACACCTTCCTCTAACCGAAAACCTAACGCTAAACCTAACACTAACACTAAACTTACCCCTAATAACAACACTAACACTAAACTCTAAATCTAACAATAACTCTAACCTTAAATCATAACACTAATACTAACCCTAACCCCTAACCCTAAACATAAAGGAAAGCTAAGGCCCAGTTAGAATTAAACTTGGCTAGGGATGTAAAGGATAACAGGAAGGGATTCTATAGGTATATAGTGAATAAAAAACAGCCTAGGGAAAACATGGGCTCTCTCCAGAATCTGTCAGGAGAACTGGCTACCCTGGATTTGGAGAAGGCTGAGGTTCTTAATGACTTCTTTGCCTCAGTCTTCACTGGCAAATGCTCTGACCACACCTCCCAAGTCTTGGAAGGCAGACACAGGGGCAGTGAGAATGAAGACCTTGGGCCCACTGTAAGAGAGGATCTGGTTTGAGACCATCTTAAGAACCTGAACGTATACATGTCCATGGGATCTGATGAAATCCATCCGCAGGTCCTGAAGGAGCTGGCAAATGAAGTTGCCAACTCACTGTCCATCATATTTGAAAAATCATGGCAGTCAGGTGAAGTTCCCGATGACTGGAAAAAGGGAAATATAACCCCCATTTTCAAGAAGGGAAAATGGATGAGCCGGGGAACTACAGACCAGTCAGCCTCACCTCTGTGCCTGGCAAAATCTTGGAGCGGATTCTCCTAGAAGGCATGCTACAGCACATGAAAAACAACAAGGTGGTTGGTGACAGCCAGCTTGGCTTCACTAAAGGGAAATCCTGCCTGACCAATCTGGTGGCCTTCTATGATGGTTCTATGGAATTGATGGACAGGGGTAGAGCAGTTGATGTCTTCTACCTGGACTTGTGCAAAGCATTTGACACTGTCTCACATGACATCCTTGTCTCTAAGTTGGAGAGACATCAATTTGATAGGTGGACCACTCGGTGGACAAAGAACTGGCTGGATGGCTGCACGCAAAGAGTTGTGCTCAATGGCTCAATGTCCTGCTGGAGACCAGTAACGAGTGGTGTCCCTTTGGGATCGGTGTTGGGACCAGTCTTGTTCAACATCTTTGTCGGTGACATGGACAGTGGATTGAGTGCGCCCTCAGCTAGTTTGCCAATGACACCAAGCTGTGTGGTTCTGTTGATACGTTGGAGGGAAGGAATGCCATCCAGAGGGACCTTGACACACTTGTGAGGTGGGCTGATGCCAACCTGATGAAGTTTATCCATGTCAAGTGCAAGGTCCTCCACCTGGGTCGGAGTAATCCCAGGCACAGCTACAGGTTGGGCGGAGAAGAGATTCAGAGCAGTCCTGCAGAGAAGGACTTGGGGGTGTTGGTTGATGAGAAAATGAACATGAGCTGGCAGTGTGCGCTTGCAGCCCAGAAAGCCAACCGTATCCTGGGCTGCATCAAAAGGAGAGTGACCAGCAGGTCGAGGGAGGTGATCCTGCCCCTCTACTCTGCTCTTGTGAGACCTCACTTGGAGTATTGTGTGCAATTCTGGTGTCCTCAACATAAAAAGGACATGGAAGTGTTGGAACAAGTCCAGAGGAGGGCCACGAGGATGATCAGGGTACAGGAGCACCTCCTGTATGAAGACAGGCTGAGAAAGTTGGGGCTGTTCAGCCTGGAGAAGAGAAGGCTGCATGGAGACCTCATAGCAGCCTTCCAGTATCTGCAGGGGGCCTATAGGGATGCTGGGGAGGGACTCTTCATTAGGGACTGCACTGAGAGTACAAGGGGTAATGGGTTCAAACTTAAACAGGGGAAGTTCAGATTGGGTATAAGGAGGAAGTTCTTAACTGTAAGGGTGGTGAGACACTGGAATGGATTGCCCAGGGAAGTTGTGAATGCTCCATCGCTGGCGGTGTTCAAGGCTGGATTGGACATAGCCTTGGGTGGCATGGTTTAGTGCGAGGTGTCCCTGCCCCTGGCAGGGGGGTTGGAACTTGATAATCTTGAGGTCCTTTCCAACCCCAAGTATTCTATGATTCTATAAATGCATCTTTGTTACTTACTCCTGTTTTCAACCTTTCCTACATTTTTTAGAACAATCATGCCTCACTTTTCCTTTTTGTTTACTAGAGTACAAAAAGCATCATCTCTGTATCACAAGAAATCTAAGGAAGTGCACATCAAAGTAGGATCCAAAGTAAAAGAATAATTAGTACTACCCCATGCCTAGCTAAGTTTCACTGATGTTGATTAAATCCTCTGTTTTTTAGGTATAGTGCTCTATGTTGCTTTGAATTCATCTTTTCCAGCTCACTTCTTGACTGACAACATGCCAACAATCATTCCACTGCAGCACTTACCTTGTTATCAACTACCATTAAAGGACTGCTATGCAGTACATAAGGTATCTTTTGATATTTAATTTATCCATGCCTCAGTAGCTCTATGACTCTTGTTTTAAACCATATATTCTCCTAATAGACCATATAGTTTCCTGTTTCACTCACTGTAATTACAGCTTACTAAAATACAGTACTATCATTTTTTTTGTTAACATGACAGCCTTGTGCTTATACCGCACTGTTGTGATCAATGCCCTTATTATTTAGTCCATCATCTAAAACTCAGCTTTATTACAGGAAAGCTGTAAATGTCAGTAATTTGTAAGGTGGAACAAAGTATCAGATCCATCAAATATAACACGTGCGAAACAAAGAGTGGTATTTAGGTGGGGTAACCGAATGCCAGCATGCATTTCTAATGGAGAGATGAGGGAGAAGTGCAAGGAAGGACTGCAGTGATGCTAAACAGTTCACTTTCAGAAAGGGTACAAAGGCTTTCTGGCTTTAGAGCTGGGTTGTTTTCTCGTTATTGTAAAAAACTGCATCAGTCATATGTTGGATTTATTTTTTCCTGTACATGTGAGTTTTCACCAAGCTACTTTGAAACCTGCAGACCACCTAAAGCTAATTCCTCTGAGAAGCAGCACGTTTGACCTTAAGAGCCCACACTTGGGATACAAACATAATTTAATAATCCTTCACAAAAGTAGCTATCTAGAACACCACTCCAAAGCCCTCCCCTAAAAAACCTCCAGAATTTGGATATTCCGTCTTCCTTTTATTTGCTTCTATTTGTTTACTTTCTTTTCTTACTGTCTTGCCTACAGTTAAAAGAGTGAGCTAAAATTTTAAGTTGACCGAATTCTTTCTAAACATCTCAGAAGGTAGCATTTTATTAGTTGTGTTTAGTATATTTGAAAGGGATATTGTGAATAACTGTATTAACTGTAAAAGCAGCTCTAGAATATCTGGAGACAGAATGCTGCTGAGGTACATTGCAGTTCTGTGTCTCAGAAGATCCTCCACCTTACTTTGCATATCCTGCTGTCCTGTCAGCAGGTCATTTGGAGCAGGACTCTTCTCACCAAAGCTGAAGTATCAACTATACGGATGTTTTCTGGCAGAGAGAAACATACACTTCCTAAAGTACAATTTATTTAATCTTAAAGTAGAACTTGAAGTAAGTAAGAAAAAATGTGCCTGTTTTTTTCCCCATTGAATACAAAGTTCATGATTACTACCTTTAATGTAGCTACATACATGTTACTAGAGATGTGCAGATGTCTAGAGTTTGATGAAATTGAATCCCATTCCTGGTTTCTCTTGGTTACAAAAAACCCCTAGAAATCTTTTCTTGCTTCAGTACGAGATGCACTAGATTCTCTGTTTTGCATGGAACATGCCTATTATCAGTTGTTTAATTCCATACATTTAAAGTAATCTGTGACTGAACAGTTTTCATAAAGATGAACAAAAATCCCAAAAGTCTGGATAGATTAACTGAAAAATAAACTTTGGATTGTTTGAAAGCTTTCTTTCAATTCAAGTGGGATAGAAACAAAACAAAGACAGGAAACTGAAGAGGGTAAAAAACGTAAGGAAACACAGGTTTTTGCTTTTTTTTGCCCAAAAGGCCACCTGCAATATCCTTTTCCAGATCTTTGTCATACTATGTTTAAACTGTTGGACTTTTATGTTGGACTTCTAAAAAAACTCAGTGAAAATTATTTTTTCCACTTACACAGTTTAAGCATAATTTCTAGCAAACGTGTGTGTTTCTCTAAATTAGAATATATTCTGAAAGTGATAGAAATTGTTCTAAAATTCTTGGGAGAAACAGTGACAACTTCTTTATGCTGATTTCACCAGGATATTGCATATTTTCAATCTGAAAGACCTGAGAATATTTTCAGATCTACAATGCAATTTACAGAAGTTTTGCTGTTGTTCACTAGACTAATAATTTCTGTGGTTGTTGATGTATCAATTGCCAAATAATTTAACAAACAGTAACAAAACTAAGTAGCCAATTTTTTTACCATTTACTTGGTCCAGCCATAGTATTACACTCAATCACGCCTATGTAGGTGAGCATTTTACCCTTGGTTAAGAACCCCAATTCTCATGGCATTGATGGAACAAAGCAAAGAATTAAGGTTACTGCAAAGATAAAAACTACAGAAAATACAGGAATAGCACAGAGTAGCCTAACAACCCTTGGTCAAAAATATGTCTTAATACAGTTAAAATAAAGAGTAATATAATATTAATTAAATTAGAAGTAATACTGCATTCTCTTGCTTACCAAAAGTCTGCATGCATGAGAGCTACCATGCTCCTAAGTAGATTATAAAAGAAAAAGTTTGTAATACTAAAAAGCCTGTACAGTAAAAAAAGATTGCATTTGAAAAGTCAGATCTCCCTTAAAATAAAATTATTTAAAATCAATCTCAATTAGGTTAAATTAAACTCAATGTCATTCTTTTTTCCCTAAGGCTCCTGATATTAACTTCTGTATTTTAGTAAATTTTGCACAGATACTGTGATTTGCATATTAGCCACTTTATATGATGAGCTGTCTGTTTTAATTTAAACTTGATTTAACCCAGCTTTGGAGTATTTTCCTGTGCAGAGAAAAAGTATAACATTAATATAATCTTGCTGACTTTTGATGAGCTAACCAATTTACACCAGCAAGTTTTTTTGCCAAGTTTTACTTTCGTACTATGATCAGAAGTCTCTCTCGGGAAGACAAGTAACAAATCTTGAAGGAAAAAACAAACAAAAAAAAACAACAAAAAAAAAAACACCCAAATGAAAAAACAACCAAACAATGGAAGGTATTTCTATGGGATTACCTATCAAATTTTGCAGGCATAGGAAAGCTAAATATTTCCAGAAGTTTAGAACTTAACAGTACTTTACAAAATACCCATGTCAGTTTTTAACTTAAAATGACAAGATTCAGTGACTGCTAAGCAGAAAATAATTCATTTGGGCTTGGCTTGCAGTTGTTCAAATGTTGCAGACACAAACCAAAGCTGATATTCATGCTGGTTGGTATTTGTATAAGTAGTTTGTGTTTTCAAGCTCTCAAAGCCAAACTGGGCATTTTAAATGTTTTGACAGTAATGATTTGAAACATTCTTTCTTAGAGGCTAATCAACGTACTCAATGTAATTTCTGGCAGTATTCTGAAATAGGATGTGGATCAGTGATGTCTTCAGAGAGAAGCTTCTTAAAAAAATTATAGAATAAAGACAGATTGTGGAAAACCCAAATCATCTACATGCACATACAACTCCTTTTAGCATCATTGTCAGCTCATTAATTTATCATTAAAGGATTGTTATTCTATAAATTCATTATATTTATATCATCTTTAACTTCAGTTAACTTATTTTTTAGAAAGAGTAAATGTATTTGCAATGGCACATCAGGCTCAGTGAACTTGTAAAACTCATTTTTAGAATGAGTATAAAAGATGTCAGTATAAAAATCTGCCTAGTAACATCTCTTTCCCTCTATTAAGTAAGGACCAAGCTTTAACAGAAGTTACAATATAATCTCCCCTGCAGCAAGGGACTGAAGACTCCAATATATCATCCTCTCTAGTTCACGTGAGTACTTGGAGAAATACAGAGATAGACAAAGAAAAAAATATTTGTTCATTTATCTAAATGCCACTGGAATGATTTAAGACCACAAAAATAATCCACAACTATGTGAAACTAATTAACAGAATGGATGGAATGAAATTACAATAATGAACTCCTTCAAAAGTGTTATGATGTTAGCCTCTTGACTCTTGTTAGGAAAGAAAAATGCTGATTACTCAGTAAACATTGAAACTGTGATCAGTATTCAACAGGTTTCCTAAGAATAACCACACAGAGCACCGATATTAGCTATATATAGAAGGAAAAAAACACCCAAAAGCAACACCCAATAATTATATTAATCGACTGATAACCTGAGCAACATACTATGCACATTCAAAATGGTAATATCCTGGACTTCAGTCAACCTCGCTGTCTTTCAGAGATTGTGCCATCAGAACATCTCCCTGCCAGTCAGCTTCTAAAATCCTGCACTCATAGCACCAGGCCAGGAAATATCCTTTTTGAGACATACTTCTCTCTACTGGACAGAATCAGAATTTACCTTCCGTTTCCTTAGGCTAAAAGGTTACCATCTACCTCCTTGTAAGAGGGGAAAAGGGACAAGAAAAAGTAGCCTGACAATATGGAACAAACACAAAATCTGGGAAGAGTGTGGTGGGTGGTATGATGGAACTTGCAGGAAAATTTCAAGTTGTAGACTGGCAGATCACCTGAACTGCTGAAATTCCAGAATGGATTGTATCCAAGAATGCACATGGTAGAAATACAGGAAAACAGTTTTTCATGCTTTCAGAAGAAAAAAAACCCAACCAAACAAAAAACACACACACACAAAAAAACCCACCAAAAAACCCAACCAAAACCAAAACAAGAAACAAAATCAAAAACAAACGAAAAAAACCCCAACCAACCAAAACACCAAAAATCTCTAACACCTATTGAGTAGTGTAATTTTCTGCATTGACTGTAACTATAGCAACCTAGACTAAATGTACAAAAATCATCTGTACGCACAGCAATAATGAAATATCTGTGCATCAAATCTTCAATTACAAAGTTGTGAGTGCTGAAGCCTACTGGATCATTAAAAGACTTTTACCACATAGCATACCATCAAAACCTGGAATTTTTTCTAATGGCATCTAAAATCCTGCATGGTGCTTTGAGAACTAATAGCACTCTCCCTAGTAGAAGTAATTATAATCTTCCGGCAAGACTCGTGAGTGTACCTCAAAATATACAAAACAGTAGAATTTAATATATTACAGGTCTTTCTAATAGCAAAATCACTGTGGTTAAGCTGAACTGTAAACACAGCAGCATAGAAATGGTTTTGGCAAGCAATCTCTACAGAACACAAGCAAAACAGAAATATACCTTTGCTACGGTGAGGTTGTAAGTACAGAAGAAGCAAAGATTAAGTGTAGACCACCCCTCTCCTCTCCCTAAAAACCAAATACTTGAATATTTATAATCCTACTTAAAGAGACTGGAGAGAATTTGACAAATGAAAATAAAATGGTATAATCTCCCTATCTTCCCAGATCTAGTTTTTTCTTTATAGGTGTTTGTGGATGGGGTGGTGATGGGGTCATGCATTTTGCTACATTATCATGTTTTCTGAAAAGAATGCTGTATTCCTCCTCAAAGGGTGGTATTATGCAGCCTGTATATATTGTTCTGATTTTAATTTAGCATACACAGAAAAAGGTGAAATCCAGACATTTAAACAACCAGAAAGCTGAACAATGACTTGAATAGTCCATAGAATTATTTTAAAATAAGTCAGCTTTTGTTGACTGTTCCAGCTTCACATTATTTGGATCTAGAAAGCAGCACATTTCTAACTGTATACAAGACTTACTAACATCCTAAAAAGCAATGGGTTTTTTTTGTTTGGTTGTTTTTTGTGATTACACTTCAAAGTTCTCAGAACACTGCAAACATCAACTGAGATACAGAGAAGTCAGAGATCTCTGATAATTCAAGATGTCATACGATGTTACAATTTTTTTTTCCACAGATAGGAATCAAAACAAGTCTTTTATCCTAAGGGAACTATAGCTTCCAGAACTTAAAATTAAATTTCCAAGTAAGAATACCCTTGACTTACTTTGCAGTTCAAAGGACAAAGAATATCTGGTAACAGCTATCAGAAAAACTCAGTGATTATATAGCAGCACTCTTCTGTAATTGCTTCTAGCAGACCTGCTGCCTTTCAAATGTCAAGGAACTGCCACTCAAAACTAGAAAGATGGTGTTCCTCTGCCCAAATGGAAGGACTTGTGCCAGAGCTGGTTTTCCCAAGTTCCCTTCTGAAAGAGGAGCATCAGCTTCGCCTGAGGTAGGCATCCAGATGTCAGAGGCATCACACCACCACAGTTCTTTTGTCTCTACACTATCAAGGATGCAGATAGTGGAGACATTTGAATAGTTCTGTTCCTGCTCTGCCGTTAACACTTGGGGCAAATAAAATTTTTGTGACTCAGTTTGTTATCTTTTTCATTAACAGGTCCATCTCTGCATATGACAGAGGAACACATGGAAGGACTTGGCCACCGTGTTTGTAAAGCACACCGATCTATAAATCAGCCTTTCTACTATAACAACAGAGAAATAATTCTCCCCAACTCTCCCCAAGCACTGTACTTAGCATTCTGAAAATACTGCAATTCCTTTTCAAAGCATTAGGAATCAAAACCCACCACTGTTCTTCAGCCTGCTTGCTTTATTTCTGGGAAACAGTGCACTCCTAGATACACATCACCCTTCAAAAAGGTTCCAGTCCTCTACAGCTGAGAGTCAATAATGAAGTGTTAGAGAAATCAAAGCTATCCACATGTTCACAGGCTTTCAAAATCTGCAACTCATGTTTTTAAAAGAATTATCAGATTAGAATCTCTTTTCAGAGATTCTGGAGACAGGTCTTCGGTTTGTTTCTTTCCTCATTGCCTGGCAATGTGACCTGCATATTTCCTGGGAGAGTGACATGAAAAACAGTTTTGCCTGTGAAATAAAGTACCTGAAATAAAGATCCTGTGAATCTCCAAGATTCACTTTGAGGCCTGTCAAAACTTCTTTGAAACTTGTCTTCGCTTCCTAGTTAGTAAAATAGATACAGATTCATTTTACTTTACAGACTAAATGCAAAGATTACATCTGCAGCATAAAGCAGTATCAATAAGCTAAACATCACTGATGCTGAAAAGTAACAGCTGATTTTGCCTTAAAAAAAAAAGAAAAATCAAAAAACCAAACTATCAGCAGTACTTATAATGAAGGAATAACAAGAATTAGGAATATGACCTTGCTTATTTTCTTCCAATATGAGAGTTACTAAAATAAAGGCCAGGTTGGAAATAGGTATCCATTTTTTAAATGGCTAAACCATTATTTTGTTCCAGGAGTAAAACTTGACTGCAACATATGAGTTCCTCGTTATCTAAAAATACACGATGAGGCATCAGAATCTCCTTCTTTTGAAACTATTCACACTCTATGAAAAATACAGCTTTTTTACGAAAGTGTATTACAAACAAACAGAAGAACTGGTATAGCATTATGCAGAAAATGAGGAGTAGCACAATAAAGTAAAGGAATAGTACCTGTTATAAAAAGTCTAGTACCTACTTAACTAAACGCTATGTCTTATTTAGTCTGTCTAGAAACGCATTTCCTCTGAGTAGGACTGGCATCTACTTTCTGTACGAAGTTGGACAGACTGATGTGTGGTCTTCTCTGGTAAGGTTTTCTATCAAGTCACAAATTTAGATCAGTATTCTATGTAAAAAGGACATTTTTGTCACAACCCGCATCAGTTGAAACCTGGTGTCATTGAAGACTAAATTTAATTGATCCTTCTCCTCAAATGAGTTAAGAATGAGCAGTATTTTTGCATTTAAGTAGCAGTCAGCTTGTTTTAAACAAAGCTAATATAACAAGAAACAAAAAATGGAGCCAGAAAAATGAAACATAGTTTACTTTAATATAATGTGTGTTAATCACCTAAAAGACAGCAAAGGACAGCACTGCAGTTACCACTATCCAACCTATCCAGTTAGCACAATCCAACCTAAATATTCTCTTCTCAAAAATCAGGCAAGAGTAATAATTAATTGAGAAGTCCAGTTCACCATTTAAAAACTATAATAATAGCACACATAATTATTATGCCCCATGACCTTGTCATAAGAAGAAACAGCTTGGTCTCATAGCTAATGAGGTTTGGTTACTGTTTAAGTTCCTTCCTCAATTTCTTGAGCTTAAGCCAGACATACTGGAGGACAAAGGGACAGGTACAGCTGGGATCTACAAGTGGAAGCCAACACAAAGCGTTCATTGGCTTTTTAATGAATGTATAAGCTGTGATCAATGACAGACTATGTCCTTTTTCATGTTCTTCTAGCAGACATAGATGAAGTAGAAGTTTACACTGAACCAGCTCTTCATGCCTTGCATCAGCTTTTAACCACCCTTAGCATGAATTTAGTACATAACATGCAATCTTGAGCAGGATTAATCAGTGTCACTCCAGAAACAAGCTGTAAGTAACCAAAACTCTAACTCTATCGATTAAAGTAAAATATAGCAAGGATTACATTCAAAACAACTGAGAAACCAGCACAGAACACTAGAGAATGATGGCGTAGATCTAGAAAGCAGCACATTTTAAACTGTATCCAAGACTTACTAATATCGTAAGAAACAATACAGAAAAAGACCCCAGCAAGCAGATACCTTTGTCCACACAACATGAACATGAACACGCACATAGGTTCTGTTTGCTAATGGCATGACCACTGTCTTGGTCACAATTAGTTATATGACCCACATAACTAATAAACATCACAGACTTCTTTCATTTGTGTGAGAGTACCCCAAAAGATGCAGTCAAAACTTATAACAGCTATGCATCCTACAATTGCAGGATACAAGGTGAGCGGCTAATGCATGCTTGTTGCTTTGAGTCAGTGATAGGCAATATAGTGTGCCACCAGGAACTTGCGTGAGAATTTTAGCCTCCTTGGTGCCAGATGCTTGCCTAACAACTTACCATAAGTTTGTTTCTTATAGATGGGCAGAAAACCTACATTTGTTAAGGTTACAATTCTAGAGTACCCCATGGAATCAGGATAAGCTGTTTTTTACAAATTTGCTCAGTAAAACTTCTTTGCCAGTGTATACCTTATGTTAGTTTTATGGACTGCATATGCTAGATTTAAAACATCATGGGTATAAGCTGCTTTGCTAGACCATTACTGCCCAGCTCTTTCTTTTTTTATACAGTATTTTATGTGTGCGCGTCTGTATTGAATACTATACACTAATAATATTATATTCATAGTATACATTGGTATAGTATGTAACATAGATTTTATATATACATATACACACACCATGCAGTCTCTATATATATGTATATGCAGAGAATGCAATTCTTTTTCACAGCAATTCTTACAAGCATCTTTTTTTGATTTTTAATTAGAGATAGAAGTTTAGATGGCTGGCTGTAAAAAAAACCTCTGCTGTTCTGATTATTTCCTTTGGGTCACCTCACTGTCTGCTTTTGGAACAGATGCATCACTGTCTTCTGCTTTCATGAATATCAGCTGACTGCATGACCCTAGCTTGGTGTTATGCTAGAATAGCAAGTACCTATGTGCGCTATTCTTTTAGCCAACAGTCAAAACCCAGCTTAAATTAAAATTATTTTCCACAGATTGTCACTGACTTATTTCATCATTGGACTTTGATGTCATTCTGTTAAAAATTTAGTGCGGTAATGCTTCAAGCAAAAAGACCTTGACAGGGAATAAAACTACTTCTAGGCTTCTCTTGTGCTCATTGGCTTCTTTCCAAGTATTTTCCATTACTCTACAATTTTAGTAGGCACAAGCCATAATTCTAGATAGAATTACTTTATATCCTTCCTTTCCTTGTTACATGATTGTAATTCTTAGGAAGAACTAAACCATGGAGACTCAATGTTGCACAATGGCCAAAAGAAACAAAAAATTATTTCCTCTTTCTCTTACACCTAATAGGACACACTCACCATGGACAACATAGGCAATTAAAGCTTTTAAAGATTCCATATACCAAAGCCAGATGCCTCATGAAAACCCCACATTGTTTAGCACCAGTGTTATACAGACCATACAGTTCTTCCAGCCAAAAATGTCAAAATCTCCATTAATCAAACAACTACAATTCACAGGAGCTTCAGGATGAGGCTTATGTGCACTGAATGCAAAATGAAGGCACATAGTATTAACTACAGAAAGACACAAACCATCCAGTTAATACTAAATCTGCCTTTGGGAGCATGTGAGGGAGGACTGATTCAAGTTGACACACCCAGGAGTACCATCTTTGTGCCTGTACAATGCTGCTTCGTTTTCTCAATAACACCTCTCAATATTTCAGTATTTTTGCATTTATACTTCCTTCCACCAAAAAGAAGAAGCCAAACTTAGAAATATTAGGTGTTTTCTGGAAGAATCTGACAGTTCTAAAGACTTGATTACCACTGAGATTTAGAAAGTATTTTCTGTTTACCTGTCGAAATATGACAGCTCTGAATTACAGGTCTGCTTACTTCATTTCATTCTCTTGGGAACATTAGTCCATGTAACACAGCAATCCTACTGTTTCAAAACAACTTAATATAATACGCTATGATTAGGGGCCTCTGTTCATCTGAAATACTGTTCAGGAGTATAAAGACAAAATGATCAAACCTATTCACTGCTTAAGGACATTGATGGCAGTGCAGGGTTAAAAATTGGTTAATCTCTATCAACTGCTAACACCAACCCCCCATCTGCTTATGCTCCACAGAAAAAGACCGCAATTTACTCAAACCTTCTTGTAGGACCAGTTTCACTACAGACACACTGAATACAATTTAGGCAGACTTGTACAGTAAGAAAATGGCAGAACCATACTTCAGAAAAAGTGTATTTATATAAAACACATAAATGCGTACACATAATATATATTAACTATAAGCCACAGCTTATCCTCTGTCTTAAAGTCAGGCTTCTGACATATTACATTTTACTGACAGTATCTTACAACTATATATTGCTGTCCCACAAATCACATCACCTCAAACCAATTTCATTCCCACTCTAGTACTGTGGCTACAAAGAACAATTTTCAGAAATGATAAAAATAATCTTACAAATGTTCTCACAAGTTAGAGACAGCTTTAAATTTTTTTAACTGGCATACATAGAATATACTCTGCTGTAATTGCTGGGCTGTTCATTTTAGTTCCCTGGTGGCATTTACTGAAATGCCATCAATTAAAATTAGTTTTCATAAGCTCCATGGTCGGGGGCTTGGGAACAGCAGCCTCTCACCAGTATTTTTTCCTCCAATAAATAGCAAGTTAATTAAAAATCATCTGATAAAATGTACAAATTATATTTATTTTACTTTTCTATTTGTCTGTTTTGTTTGTTTGAAGACACCATTACAAAAACATAAATAGTATCTGCCCCTATTAGGTTTTGCAAATATACATGAACAAGAGACTACTGAGCACTGGGAAAGGCAAAGACCACCACATAGCATTTACTTCTAAAAAGAAGAATGCCTTTAATGTCCCTATGTCACCCTCCTCACAAGTTTGTTTCTACTTGAGGATATTAATCAGTGTGTGTCACTGACATGGCAGGAGATGTCAACCCTAATGGCTATTATATTGCTGTAGAAGCCATATAGTGCAGCTTCACTTAGAACTGACACCCTGAGCTGAATTGAGAACACTCTCTGTATCAGCTGTCAGCAGACAGCTAATGAGACCTAACTGCTTTACTGCAACACCTTCCCTTTAGGATGTGTAAAGCCATGTCTAGTGATGCAATGCAAATATAGGAGGGTTTTTTTTCCCCCTCTTCCACTAAAAGACATTTTCATTACTTTAAAAAAGTCTTTTTTTTTTTCCAAGAATGAGTTGGTGACTCAGAATAGGTGCCTGAAAATTGCTCATAAACTATTTGTTGCAATTATTTCTTACAGTGTTTGGCATACAAAATTTCAGCTTTGTTTTCTTGCTCGTTAGGAAACTGAGGAAGACGACAAATACCAAGAAACTTACTGCAATTGCATTGGAAAATTATACCACTGTCTGCAATAAAAACTCAATTTAGCAAATTGCAAACTACTGTATTCAATACCGTCAGTCTCCTTCACCTTCTGTTTCTATTTCCTAGCTCAATAACCCTAAATAAAAAAGCAAGAATTGATCTTAAACCATGTCCTGAAACTTTGATTTACACATGGGCAAAAAGGCCCAAACCACCACAGGTGCAGAGAGCATCTGTGGAGTATAATTAGGATATTTTAAAACTGCAGAACAGAGTATTGTTATGTTATTGTTATTCAAACCTAATTCACATGGAAGGCAATGGTAAAATAGCAGTAGGAAATTTTAGAAACTCCTAATACCTAAAGAAAATATTCTTTCATGAAATTAGTAAATTCAAGAATAAAAAGAAATTAACATCAACTACAACTAAAACTTCCCACCCTCAGCCTTCCCTCAGTTTTAGGATAACATAGTTTACTTTTTATGTATCTTTTTTGTTCGCTGTCATCACTGATCTCGGAGTATTTTAGAGTCTGTAAAATTATTTTTTCTTACATTTTTAATTGAGCTAATAAACTGCATTTTAGATGTGCATACAGAAACATTTCAGTGCCACAATTAACAGATCTACAGTTTCCCTCTACAGAGTACCTCAAACATTCTGAGATGTTGACCTCTATAGACATCATGGGATTACTTGCATATTGCCCATAGGAGCACAGCTTAATCAGGATGCACATACTGACACGTTGCCACTAAATGCAATACTTCTGTCTCTTGATTATCCTGTTTACATAAGCAGCACACTCATTTCTGACAGAAAGGTGACCATTCCCAAGAAACCCCTGCTGGTGGCATTGATGAGATCCAGAGGTTGCCCTCTGAAGCAGAAAGGAGAAATTGGCTCAACTGGTAGGCATTAAATGTACCACTTGGCCACAGCAATTATTGCTTTTAAAACAAAACACTTATCACTCAGATGAATTGCTATACTGCATTCCTATGTGCATATTTTTACAATTCAAGTGAGTGTTCCTGGATATAAATATAGTCCCCGTCTCCATAAATTGTCCAAGTCACACTACTGTTGCTTGAAAACAGCTTAGTCCCAGAACATGGTAGGGCCTGCGTCACCAAATTTCTAGCAGAAAATACAATGGCATTCCAGTCCTTACTCCCTCTCAGAGTGCACCAAGACAGCTGAGCAAGAAATTTTCAACAGTAGAGAACATCAGCAGCATATTTTTTTTTTTTTCAAATACAGGGCATATAGACACCGGCCTGCCAACAAGTGAGCTGTAAGCTACAGACAGAAAGAAGAGTAGAACATAGCAACTGGTAGTTTATGAAGACAGCTCCTAGTAAGCCCATTGTCCAAAATGAACTTCAATAGTTTCCTTAGAAAGTTTTAAGTTTTTCAGTACTCCCCAGCATTCTATCTTGCAAAATAAATACACCTTTCTTCTTGCAAAATTCACCTCTTGGCACTCAGAAAGCATAGCACCTTCTGCCAGTTTAGAGGCCTACCAACCACTCAGCACAGCAGGTATACAAATTCTTTCTATCTTGTTCCTCCAGGTAGAAGAATAGTTTACAACTAGAGTGCTGCTTTGCTCTGATGTGCAGTAGAATCTAAACAGTAAAAGTGCTATTTCAAGCATTATTCAAGAAGATACTATAAGCACAAGAACTCACAGGTTGTGGAAGGGGAAGAACAAATCAAAGTCCTTCACATACATCACCTTCTTCTGTTTGTTGCTTAAATGTGGGAAAACACAAAGCTATTCCCTTGAAGCAGGTCTGCAAAAATACATGTGATTAATTGAGCATCATGTAGGTTCAAATTAAGAAAAAATTAGAAAACTCCATTAAGTATTACTGCACTGATATAAAGAAAATCTTCATTCAACAGCACAGAGCTGTAGAAAAGCAGAGGAGCCTGGTAAAGTTATGATCAACGAATTTTCTTCTGGTAGCTGACAGTTGGAGAACTTGAGTTTGAGAGGAGACAAGTACAACTGCATTTTATTTAAGGGACTGGCCCTGTGGAAGTTTTTACACAACGCTCTAGCATAAAGTGATCTGTAAGAGAGATAGATGTGAGAGCCACTAGGTCTTTCAAGTGGAAAGCTTAATGATAATACTTAATTAAACATGTGCAAGACAGGATTTTCTAGTCCATCAGTGAAGGAGAAGACCAGAACCTGGCATGCTACTGCTGAGATGTAGCCACACAAATGGTCCTACAATGATTTTGCTGCGGGGGAGGGTAAAAAAAACCCAACCAACCAACCAGCCAAACCCAAAACCAGTGCATATATATTTATTTATAATACATACAGAGGTAGTTCTGTCCCTTTGCAGATCCACAACAGGCTGGAACATTTTAAGCCCTATCTCTGACATTACTGTACATATTCCAGCCTTAAGTTTGTGCATATTATTATTTGACATACTTCTTAAGAGGAAAAAAAAAAAAACCACACAAGCAATCATTTACTATGGCTGTGAAAATTTACGTAAACTCTTAATTTAGAAACTTCCACTAATTGTAAAGACCAAAACACCCAAAGGTGTGTGCTGCTTTGTTTTTTAATGATGATACTAATTCCACTGCTTATTTATAATTGCATTAAACCTCAAAATGCCTGCCAAGAGTTAAAGCAAGAAGATAGGTCTGAAATTCAAGCAACTAGAGGTTTAAATAGAGATTTTCCCTATACCACCTTCTGGCACTTTTCTTTTTACATGGTTATTGTTTCCCTCCCTGCCTCAGCCTGTTAAATTAATATTGACCAGACGCTTACTCCGTCTTTGCTTCTTCAATATGTCTTGGGCTACAAACTGAATTCAACCAAGTCCAGAGAACTGTTCCAAGTTCACTGATACCCAAGTGGCACTCAGCCCTGTTCCTCAGCGCGTGGCAGCCATAGTATAAACAGGAACTGCTTTCCCCCATCCCCAGGACAACAACAGCAATACAGTCTAATTTACACGGCTTAGTTCTGGAGTCTAGTACTTACCAGCTGCGCTACAGAATCGCGGAGTATTCTAGAGAGAAACAAAATTTCTATTTCTAGGCTAGCTTTCCCAACAGTTTGCAAGGTTAAATTAATTTTGGAAACTGTTTTAAATACTTACTAAAAGGCACTATGTGAAAAGTTAAAAAAAAAAAAAAATTCATAGTCCAACTGCTTCTCTTGTAATACTTGCCTACATTTCTTACATAGCAGACACCACCAGCAGTGCCCAGCTAACAACATCTTCATCCAAGAACATGACAGAAAACTGGCTAACACTATTTAAATGTAACTCTTCATAAATGTGCTTTCCAAATAGAAACAAGGTGATCTTCCCGTGCTTGCCCCCTCTAAACAGGACAGATGTGAATCTCTTAATTAAAACAGCAACCTTTATATGCATATACGCACAGTTCATCTACAACATACGATGTTACAGTTGTGCACACAAAGCTTAGGAATTACATACAGGAATTTGTACAAGCAATATATGAAAGCATTTTAAGATTCATTTCAATGCCGATTTCTACAATATACTTATATCAGCTCTTTGAGGATTTGGCAGACCTGAAGCCTGTATTGCTACTTCTTTTTTTTTTTTTTTTTTTTTTAATGAAACTTCAATAGAATATTTTTAGCATGTTTAAAAAAAAGTCCCCCCTTCCAAGCCTCCCCAAAACACCCTGTGCAAGTGAACTCAAACTTGCTTAAATATTACATATACATGAAACAGCAAGTACAGGTTTCTGAAAGAGAAATTAAAGCTTTCCTTAAAAATGGCAGACACAAAAAACCCACCCACAAGACCACTTTGCATTACTAGAAAAAGACTTTTTCTCACAAATGACTATGAATAGGAAAATGGTCATCACCTTTGAATACATTGTTACTTAGCTGGTGTCTTCTCAGAAATTAATTACTTGGCACAGAAATCCTCTTTATATGTCATAACTGATTCAACTTGTGGTTATTTAAACAAGGCCCTTCTGTGGGCCCATTTCCTGAGATCTTCAAATTAGATAATTTTGTAGAAGTTAACTTCAAATTGAAAAAACAAGAAGAGATGTATTTTCATGACTACCTTCTTATATTCAGGTATCTGTGTTAAAGACAGCGATGTTCCACCACTGTTTCCCTCAGTCACAAGTCTTGCTGATGAACTACTGCAATCTGGTGTCTGAGACTCCTCTTGTATTTGAGATCAGCTCTTGATGGTAGGGTTCTGGTGTTGTAATTCAAGCATCCCCTAGTTCTATTTCCCTCTTATTTTTAAATGGATTATCAGGCCAGTCTTTTAGACAGCAAGATAGAAATAGCTGTTTACTGTATTTGAAGGTAATTTTTCACTCCGCTTCAGCAATGTCTATTCACAAGCTGACCAACATCTGTTGCGTAGAAACCATAAATTCTGTATGGGAAAATAGAATTGTCAGTTCCTCACTAGACAGAGGAACACTAATATGGAATACATTGCTATAACTCCTTTCCCCACTTCCAAAGCTCACAATCTGCTGAGAGAGGTTTGTTAGAATGATGTATGTATTTAATTTAATCCAAATGGGAAATACAACAGGTTCCAAAGTGTTAAGCATACTATGGCCATTATTATGACATATTAGCTGTGATCCACAATATGACCCCAAATTTCCCCAATAATACAGGGTTTTTTATTTCTCCATGGTTTATTTTCTTCTTCCATCTGAATTCACACATGGCTGCATGTCTCTCCATTATTCAACAGAAAGAATAAAACACCTTGTTCTCTGTCCTCCTGGCAGCTCCAATAATGACTTCTTTCAGACAGACAAAAACTGGAGATGAATATAGGAAACAAGGTTCTATTACTGCTGGACAATTTTTTGCCTCCCGTTCCTGAGTTGCTTTTATCTCTTGAGCTGCTGAATTAGACGTGTGACAAGAAATTTAAGAACATTGGTGCCCTTTTATAGTTAAACTGGGCAGATACAAGCCATTAGGCTCCCAACTACAGTATGCAAGCAATGACATCCTAAGGCTCCTCATGCTATGGATAATCATTCCAACTTCCACATAGCAAGAACCTAAATATGAGCCAAATTGCTATCATTAGTTCCATGACTTTTTAACAACTTGGTTCCAACTGGTACTCATCTTTGTTAGTAAGGAAGCACATTCAACTTCCAGTTTGGATTAGACAGGGTTTAGTTTCAAGACATCATTTCTCATTATGTTTTTTTCCACAGAGCAAGGTGCTTAGAAGTCAATCTGTAAGCTTAGTGATACTATTATGTCTCGTTATTTACTTTCAGGAAGTAAATTCAGAACTCTTAAGTCTAACTCAGACTTTGCAACATTTGTGGTGAGCTTGAAGGGGAAAAAACCACCACAAAAAACAATAAACAAAAAAAAACAAAACAAAGATAATAATTCTATTATACTATTGCTATACCTATACTCTTTAGAAGTTGCTATTTTTTGGTTCTCATAAGACTCATTCAGAGTAGCTCTGCCAATACAACATTATCCTCTGCTCCACATAGTTGTGAACAGTACCAAATCTCTCTTTCCCTCCTTCACACCCTCAGGCCCCATCTATCCTCTCCCTCAGTAAGACAAGGAATCGACTGGATTGGTAATGACTGTGAAGGTTTGGGTTATTCCAAGTTCAGATCATACTTTCTGGAACTGTGTTAAAATGAGTTACCTGACTGCTGGCATACTGCTGCGGAAGTGCTTTATATAAAATAACACAGAAGACTAGGCAGGAACAGCTCCAAACTCAGGGTCATACTAAGTTTAAAAAAATAAATAAATCAAAATAAAAATTATTTAAATAATGAGAAAACACCAAAGAAATGAAAGAGAAAAAAAAAAAAAAAAAGGAAAAAAAAGCTCCAAAAGACCCTGTAGTGTTTTAAGCCCAGCCAGCAAGCCAGAATCATGCAGGTGCTCACTCATACCCCCCCTTCCTTCATTCCCCTGCTCCCCGAGGGATGGGGAGAAGAATTGAAAGAATGTAACTACCACAGATTGAGATAAAAACAGTCCAGTAACTAAGGTATAACACAAACCACTGCTGCTACCACCAATAATAATAATGATAAGAGAAATAAGATAAGGAAAGAAAATACAACAGCTCACCACCCACCAACTGATACCCAGCCTGACCTGAGAAGGGATCTAGCCCTTCTGGGTAACTGCCCCCACTTTATATACTGGGCATGACATGCTGTGGTATGGAATACCTCTTTTGCTCGTTTGGGTCAGGTGTCCTGTCTCTGCTTCCTCACAGCTTCCCCTCCTCCCTGGCAGAGCATGAGACTGAGAAAGTCCCTGGTCAGCATAAATATTACTGAGCAACGACTAAAAACATTGATGTTATCAGCACTGCTCCCAGGCTGGAAGTCAAAAACACAGCACTGCACCAGCTAGTAAGAAGGAGAAAAATGACTGCTACTGCTGAACCCAGGACAGACCCGCACAAAACCTTATGCAAGTCTACACCAAGCTCATTGTTCCCCACCAGCATTTGTGCCACTTAGTGAAGTTTCTAACGTAACATTTATATACTACTGCATGTTTTTTCACAAGAGCTCTTTCTCACCCCACCTCTAACGTTACCACATACAAATATGATGGGATGGCTCTTGAGAGATTTTCCATCTTTCATTTGAATTAACACCAGATCTCCTCAAGCTCTGTTTGAAATATTGGTTCAGTTTTGCACTCTTTTTACTTCCTGTTAATTATATGTTTATATAGTTCTAGTTCTGTTATATTAAAACAGAAACTTTTACAGACCATATATGATAAAAGTTAAAGGCAAAATTACAAAGATGAAGCCATGCAAAATGAAGGAGAACTGGGGAAATGAGCAATCTTTTGAGAAATCTCATTCTGCAATACATTTAGCTTGCTACTGTAATAAAAATGGTAGGATACTCATACAGCTTTCCACTAAGCAACAACAGTGGGAGACCTCTGTCTGACAAACAGCAAGTCTTTATGAAGCAAAAGAAAGTTCAGACATAAAAGTCAGAGATGGAGCTCATGATAGATGCAGAATTTAAAAAGACCTTAGCAGATAAAGAGCAGCAGTAAAACACATGCAACAATAAGTTGCTTTTGCAGGAGCCTCACTTCTTCAACATTAAGGAGATGAATAACAAGCTCTGTCTTAATATAAATTTTCCTCCAATGGTAACAGAAGAATGTGCCTTGCTCAGATTTGCATCTGGAATTTTACTAATGTGAAACTAAGAAACTCCACAGTATCTGTGCTCAATTTAAATCAATATATTTTGTATGCAAGTCAAACATTGACAGACAAATGATTCATTGTGAATATATGTAACAATGGACATAAAAGTTATAGAAAGCATTTGACACAAAAAGTAAGATCCTGCATCTGAAAATTTGACCTATTCTGTGGCAGGTAATGTGTCACTCAAAGTATCAGAAATACACAAGCAGAATACTTAAACCATGAAAAGCTTAAGTGAAGGGTTATGATCCACTTACCCTATGTATGCCAGGAAATTTTTCTCCTTTAATAGTAAAAGCAATCATCTCCTAGAAGATGAGTCAAAAAGATATAAAGAGTCATTCTTTACAGCTACAGAAGTGTACAAGTTTGGGGGGGGGGGGGGGGGCAGTAGGGGGGGAAGAAAGGGGAGAAGAATTTGAAGGACTTAGAAGTGCTATCTCTGTTGAGCCCAAAGCCTTAAGCATAACCTCACAGCTTCATGTAAACCTACTGATTTCAAGGGGTCTGTGTTTATTTAATTTGCTGAACTAGAAATTGAACGGAATACTACTCACAGGGCTTAATAGCTGCAGCTGGACTGCTTGAAATCACAGAAAACATCAGTAAACCTTAGAAGTGACTGTACAGTTAGCTCCTATTTTTAAAAAAAACACCCACAATAACTGACATTAAACAGCAGGTTTAAGGTGAGCATCACTAAATCACAAAGGAAAAAGCACAGGAAGGGTGACAACCTGGTTATAATTAATATGCTTCTTTCTAATGAATATGGTAACCCATAACATAAGATTAGACAAGAAAGTAATACCCATCTTTTAACTTAATAAGCAATGTAAATATATTGGGGCATATTTTACTGATTAGAATGACAACAGGAATGCAAACTTTTTTTTTTTTTTTAAATGAACTTGCTCAAACCCAGATTAATGTACTTTCTAAAATGAGCTTTAGAGCCCAGAGAAGTTTCATACGCATTATCTGCATTAGGATCCTGTTAAACACTTCTGGGTTGTGTTGTACAAAAAAGCAAAGTATTCAAAACATGGACTGCCAGAATTCCAGGAGATATCTCATGTGGATTTTGGCTCAGGAAGTACACTGAATGAGGACATAGCAAGGTTAGCAGGCCATCTGGCAGACCCTGAAAATACTCAAAGGAGCCACAATAAAGAGCCTTTTATGTTATAAAGGATACAAAAATTTAACCGTGCATTTAGACACAGCATTTGTCTCATGCCCAATGGAACTAATCAATAAATGGTATCCCAAGGTAAAACACTCAACAAATGTAACAAAATTCTAAAGGTGCTTTGGGCAAATACTGCTGAAAGATGAAATAAGCCATCTAGACAGAGGAGGTTTCAAGATAAAAAGACTGAAGTAGTACTGGACACCACTGAAGATACCAAAAATGCTCTGGGCTAGACTGATCCATGCTTGTAGGGATGAAAATAGCACAGCTACCATTCCCTTCGTACACGTAGCCAGTACACAAATCACTGACTTCTTCCTTTCCTGGGGAACTTGTCCAGTTGAAAGTCAGCCAGCACAAGGGTAAAATAGCTTCCGGAGGAACGCTGCCTTCCTCTGCTCAATTCTGAAGGGATTCAAGGGCAAGCCATTTCAGACCCCACAGTGGCCCACATCAGCACTAAAGAAATTTGCTGTGCCAGAACAAAAATCAGATAACATTATTTTGGCCTGTCCCTGTCATGACATAATACAATCACTAAAAAAGATGCAATTTCATCTGTTATGGTTTCTCCCTGTAAACACTGCAGCTCTTTACAAGCACTAATTTTGATTTTTTGAGACCTAATGTGGTACACCTAGCCTAACCTCAAAATATGGTGCTTGTTCAGTGAGAAGGCACTAATCTCTAGACAGTGCTCTGAAAAACATCTGTGCTCACTACAGTTAATCTTTTAGCCAATATATTCTCTTTTATATGGTAATACAGTCTCAGTAATTTTCAGGTAAATAATTATAGTGTTTAAAAGACAGACTAATGATGCAACTGCCCTGTACCATGAGTTTCTGGTTATTTTCCTTTGAAAACAAACAAATGAACCAAACTGTTGTCTTTTTCATTCTACATCTTGTATTTACCCAGAAACATTATTATTAAGGGACAGTTAATACATTCTTAAAATATGAAAAATGAATATTTTAATATCAAAGTTGTGTTTAATGATAACTTTTCCTAAAATTTTGATCAAAGTTAACTATTTAGAGGGAATTTTTTAGTATTTATATGAATTCTTTTTGGATTAAGAGATACATATTTCAAAACAAAACATGTTATATGTGAGGATGGGATATTATCATCAAATTTACTAAGGAGTAAGAATATGATGTGATTTAGGTTTAGAACTACTTAAAGCAAATACATAAATTATCCTCCTTTTCCAGGACTTCAAACTAGATTAAATAAATATACAATTAGTCTTGCAGGGTTAGTTTTGGTTGCTTCGGTTTTTGTTTGTGGTTTGTATTTTTTTTTTGTCCCCTACAACATATTTTGTTTATGTTTTAAGGATTTTCACTAACAGCATAATGAAGCTTCCAAACATGTCTGAGCAGCTTTTCAAGCAACCAGCTACAACAGTAAATCATATGTATATGTCAACTCACTACAGCACCAAGCATTTTGTCCACCACCTGGCAAAGTACTTTAGTACATTATGCTCAACTCAGAATTTAATGCAATTTCTTACCTATTCAGTCAGGATCATTCATGTTCCAGAGAACTGACAGCAGCCTGTAGAACTACAGGTTCTGTAACATTCATATTTAATTTTGCTAAATATTACTTGGGCTTTAGAGAACTTGAAGATCTGATCTTGTACTTAACAGTGAACCTGCATGTCTACAACAGTAGCTACAGCACTTATCTTTGATGAAACAATTTAAAGTAAGATTTGTTTTGGTCATGTGGATTTACTGATGAACCCTTGTTTTAATGCAACACTAGTGCCTACAAATACATTTGGTTGTGACTCTCTTCAGATAATTTATCACTTAAACATGCAGCTGCAGAGGTAAGAGGTATATACCTTATATCTCCAAATTAAGCAGCCCTTAAATACATGCTAGATGCAACAGCAACCTGCTTCTGCCTGCCATCAGCCAAGATGATGAACATCAAGGTTAGAAGCTTGCTCTCTGCTGGTCAGTTCTCTCCTTTCATGACACCTATTGTGTAGGCAGAAAAGGCAAAAACCAAAAAGCAGATTTTGTTTTTTACCCACATACAAATCTCAGGAAAAACTGGTATAGACTTGAGCAGAAAGCACATGGGTGCACGTTTTCTGAAGCTACTTTTGACAACCTAACATGTAACAGGTGCATCAGCATCAATCAAGAACTGATTTATTATGGACAACAAATGGTCCTTCACAACAATACTCTCAAATTTATCATATTATAATTGAAGTGTGGCCTCTCTGTAGTCAATTAACATGTCAAATCAAAAGGCATATACTCCTCAGGGCTCCAGACATCAGAAACCTGCAGCTCAGCCTTTGAAGATACCCAGATTGCTCTTAAACATAACAGATTTAAAGAAAGAGTATGCATGCTTTTACAAACATGGAGAACACAACTTCAGCTAAAATCAGCTAGGCTTAACCAGGCACAAAATGCGTATTTGTGATTAACTGGCAGCGAGAAATTACTAGATTTTAAAAAAATTGTTCTTGCACTCACTTGACCTTTCTCGTGTTGGAGCCATCTCAGTTTAATTCGCTCCTGCATCATTACCTGTTAGCCACAGTACTGTGCATATTCCTCTCATTGAAAGGATGTCAAAAAATACAGAGCTGCAAGTCACAACATTTAAAAATAGACAGGTATGCCTAACTTAGGCAGCATTACAATTTTTTTCCTCCGAAGGGTTTTGAATCATTGTCCATCTGTACTTTAAACCGCAGCTCTGTTTTCAGCAACTCCATCACTCCTCCACATGGAAGAAGTGAGAAGTGTCAAGAGTCACTGAAGAAAATTTCTACAGTTGGTCAGCATATCACTCAAAACAGACTTTGTAATCATAGTGCACTAGGAAAACATCAGTACATTTAATAGCTTCTATCTCTTACTCTTTCCTGTTGTTCTCATGTTAGACAGAGCTTTTAAATATCTAAAATATGGAGGCTTGATTTCTTACAAGAAATGTATGGGGTAAAATTCCAATTATATTTAAGGAGGAAATAGTGAAAATAAATACTAAGAGTATCCTAATGAAGCAGTAACATGACTGACACTGACTGTGCTCACAGCCCAGAAAGCCAACCATATGCTAGGCTGCATCAAAACAAGCGTGACCAGCAGGTTGAAAGAGGTGATCCTGCCCCTCTACTCTCCTCACGTGAGACCCCACTTGGAGTACTTTGTTCAGTTCTGGTGTCCTCAACATAAGAAGGACATGGAGCTGTTGCAGCAAGTCCACAGGAGGGCCATGAGGATGCTAAGGGGGCTGGAGCACCTCCTGTATGAAGAAAGGCTGAGAAAGTTGAGGCTGCTCAGCATGGAGAAGAGAAGGCTGCATGGAGACCTCATCCTTCCAATACTTGGCCTTCCAATATCTGAAGGGATCCTACAAGGACACTGGAGAGGGACTCTTCATCAGCAATTGCAGTGATAGTACAAGGGGTAATGGGTTCAAACTGAAACAGGGGAAGTTCAGGTAAGATATAAGGAAGAAGTTCTTTACTGTGAGGGTGGTGAGGCACTAAAGCAGGTTGCCCAAAGAAGTATTCAAAGCTAGGTTGGAGAGATCTTGGGTGACATGGTCTAGGGTGAGGCATCCTGGCCCATGGCAGGGGTTTGGAACTAGATGACCTTAAGGTTCTTTCCAACCCTACATAGTCTATGATTCCATGACACAAATATCTCTTACTGACATCTACCAAAAACTTCTTGTACAATCTCTGCTACGTACCTTGCAATCTGAGCTACTGAAGAAATTCTTGCAAAATTCTTGAAGAATACTATCAGATGCTTATGAATTCCGACAACTGTTTAAGTCAGCTATGACAGAAAGCAGAATGACCTCTCTAACTTTAAGCAACTAAATGAGCCTACCAATATTTTACAATGCAACTTGAAAATCTGTTCAATATTTAACCAACCATAAGTTCATTATTTAACACAGAAAAACTTTCAGAAGTTAAAGTATCATTCCACAGCATGTGACATCTTCACATACCAAGGCCCTTGAGAAGCTTTTAAAGAAAAGTCAAACTATTAGCTGCAGAGACATTACTGCTTCACTGTCAGCTTCATGTCTGGTGACACAAACGTTCCATATGGTATGTCACAAACCAACCAGGGCTCAAGACACTATTATTTTTCACAAGATATTTCTACCCATATTTCAACCCCATTTTGTTCAGCCATTTCCCTAAAAAGAAAAAAAAGAATTAAAATAACTGAAAAAACATCTCCAAGCACTATTGGATCCCTCCAGCACTGCAGACAACACCGAGTTTAGATTAAAAAAAAAAAAGCAAACAAACAAAAAACTAAACAAAAAACCCAAACCCAATCAAACAAAAAAACCCCAAAAAACTGAACCATGAACCCCCAGAAACCTAACAAATCCAACAAAACAACCCACCCTACCCCCTGAGACCATGAAAGTGTTCCCAAAGTTAGGATGGTCTCTGATCCATAGATCCAGTGTAGGTGCGCAGTTCAGAACATGCTTGAGAGGCTGATGACCAACTTTGTCTCTACTTGCACAGGGTGACACCTGACAAATTGACTATTTCTGGCATTTTATTCCTCCACAGGAGCTCCTGCAGGAGCACATGCTATGAGCTCATTTTCTGTGTCCTGTCATAAAAAATATCGATGTTTCAAAAAGGAGAAAGAATCATTTAGAGAAAATATACTTAAGCAAGGACAGCGTTTGAGGCAGTGAGCATTAAGCAGACACCAAAATAATAGTATATTTTAGTCTCATTAGTATATTTTAATCTGGTGAAAGGAGTAGGTGTGACACTCATGCTGCAAGGTTAGAACTATACATGGCAGCTGGCCAATACATCCTGTAGAAGGACAGCCTCCCAGTTCTTCAATTGAAGGTTCCCTTTTGCTCTTATATTAGTCACAGAAAGCAAACACCAGCTGAGTGTGTTCCTGTTTTGTGCTCTGCACAATGCTGTCAGTGTCATTGTCGAGACGGCCAAAAATCACACACGTGTTTTCGGTGACTTAGTAGGAAGAAAAAATAGATAGATCCTTTATTACTACAAACCACTACTTATATACCTTTTCTAGCACACATGTGTCTTTTTAGCTACTGGTTAATACTAGTTAGCAACGGCACATTATTGGATGACCCTTTACCACATTACTAAAGTCCATTGTTTTGCCAAGTTCTTCCTTTGTAGTTAGTTACTCCCCTTATCTGACTCGCTCCTCCAGATGCCTTCTACTTTCCCACTCGGATGCCTTCTGCTTTCCCACTCGGATGCCTTTGGTGCCTCATTTCTCATGGATACACTTTAACATCTTTGAGACTGAGTTCTAACTTCATGTCTTCAGTCAGGAAATCCATGGGCCTACCGTAGCCCCCCCCACATGTCAGTACTGACATGTCATGGGGTTTTGTTTGTTGTGGGTTTTTGTTTTGTTGTTGGTTTTTTTGGGTTTTGTTTTTGGGTGTGTTTTTTTCTATGTTTGTTTGGTTTGGTTTTGTTTGTTTGGGGTTTTTTTCAATGAGCAGTCACTGGGAATATCATTAGTAGCCTCACAGCTCAGTGGAGGGAGAAGAAGAAGGATTTGAGGAAACAAGACATAGAGTCAGTATCCTAAATGACTACTCCAGGTCACAACTCATAAGTTATGACAGTCAGATGACACAATGCAGTACCAGATGAGGATAATTAACAACTGCAAGTGAAGCAGGTTAGACACATCAGTGGCCACAGGCTGCAGCAGGGATGCCAGTAACTAGACACTGAAAGAAAGGATGCACTTCCCATTTTTTTGAAAACATGCCAGAATATAACACACTATTTTGCTGTCAGATTGAGACTGGTATTTCTTCTAGCCACACCAACAATGTATTCACTTAGAATTTAAGCATAATGCTGCTTATTGCTTATAACATCAAAAATACTAGAATAAAATTTCCTTATCCTTCTAACCTACTAAGCAGCAAAAAGGCTCTTGACTGACATTTGGCCAAGCAACAGTGAAAGCTCTTACAGTGCTGAAAAATAGAAAACATGCTGATTTGATAACAGACAGTTGCATACACCTCCAGCTCCACTCAAGGATTTAGAGAAGCTCTGCTTTTAGTTGTCCAAAATAAATCACAAGAACCAGCATCACACTTCACATGTTTTGTAGTATCATCTCTATCTCTTAAAGCTCCCAACCTCTGTGGCCCCCAAGAATCCCACAGGCTGATATTACCGTGCATTCACATGACTTTTACTGGTTTATGACAGTAAAGGAAAGATTCTGACTGGTCTGCAGTTTCTTGATAATATACAGAAGAGTTCAGTTCTAACACCATGTTTCATGTGTTCTTTAGGATTCAGTTTATTCTATAATAAACTCCAGAACCTCAATATAACCCATAATTTCTCTCAAATTTTTAAAGCTAAAATTTTCTCTTCAGATTATAAACTAGTAATTTTATATATAAAATAAAAAAAGCAGATAATAACATTACTTCAAATACTGTTGAAGTATGGGAAAATAAAGTGGAAAAGAACAAGAAAACTTCCAGATGGATTTCTGGATATTATCTGAGACAAAAAACAAACAAACCAAAAGCAAACAGAAAGTTATTAAGTCAGCAACACAGTTGGTGACATACTGAAGAGCACTAACGAGCTGACAAGCTATTTCCAAGAAGCATTCTTACACATCCATCAGATGCCCTTTCAGCAAGCACTACGGACTCAGAATACACAAATCTTTATCAGTAAATACTGAAAATACTTAAAATAGTAACAAAATTGATACTTTGTGAATAATTATTGGTATTGGGGACATTTGATTGTCAGTCTAATAAGCATTCCATTCTTATAATTACCTGGAATAAAATAAAATGGAAACAAAGTCCTCCCTTGCACACACCATTTTAGTGCAAGTTCCAAAATCCACTGAATTTAGGATAAACTACCAATATGTGACACCTCAGTCAGTCACCTCTCAGGTAATTGAGCCAATTCAGGTGTCTCAGCCTTCTTTTAGCATTGTGTACGAGATAAAGTGAAATAGATCTCAACATTTTTCATATCCAGCCAGACATGTAAACCATCAATATAAATATTAAACTAAAAAGAAACTACATATTATCTGTTAAATTAGTACCCCCACAAAAAGTGATTATTTATTTTCAGTGAAATATTAATACTTTAAAGTCTACCTTAAAAATATATTGCAAGGATATGGTAGAGATAATAAATCCATCAGTTATGAATGTATTTTAAATTTTTACCAAAATCAACACTAAGCATCTCTCTAATGGCTAACAATCCACTTGAACAAACAAATACAAAACCCAAGGAGTACCATTACAAATAGGGACTATACCAACTTCTGATAAACAAAAGAACACCCAAAACCACACACACAAACGAAAAACAAAACACAAGAGTACATACACTGAGCATGGGAATTTTCAGTACCTAGCAGATGCCCAAGTCTCTCCTTCCAACAATACAGAAAGCTATTCAACATCTACTAGTCATCATTTAGTTGTCATATTTTATCTTATAATATTAATACTAGAAAATAGCTCTGCCACTGTCTTCAGTACAGAAACAGCTGATGAACTGCATTTTTTGGTTAATAGAAAGCCTAAGAAATTAAACGAGATGCAATGAACAGCACCTGAATTTCTGGAGAACATTATAGCTTTTAAAATTAATTAAAACTCTTCCAGGTTGTTAAGTATTTTGTTTTAATAGGAATACTGACAGCAAATCTTACACTTCCATAGATGAAAAAATATTTCTTACTTATAACCTTTCAAAACAAACAAGAAATTTGTGAGAAGAAATAATAGAAACAAAAAATGGTAGCCTTTGCTCTGTGAGAACAGAAGAAAGGAAGGAAATAATTCAGGCTGCATGTGTAACCCACAAATGCTATATCATGAGTTTGAATAAATCTCTCTCCTGAATTCCCCCACAGCCTCTCACTGAGATACAATTCAGAATTTCTCTAAAAGACACAGTGTCTTTTCTTGATGTTTCATCTACTATCATCCTTAAATTCTTTGTTCCTTCCATTATAAGATGTAGTTCTTACTACCCTAAGCATGTTGCTGCACACTGAGCGAGACAAACTCAGCTGCACATGTAGTGCTCTGGATTACGGGTTGAAGGACAACCATTTAAAATCTGTGGCTGCACACTAAAATCACAACAGGCAACTTGTTTGCTGCCAGAAAGGGTGAAGGAACACCTCATTTAAAATCACAATTGTAGCGCACAACTGGACAAACTTAAGAAGTTGCAAAAAATGTTACCAAGATTTCAGACTGAGTTTAGGTAAAAGCTCTTTCCACGCACTTCCTCTGTAGCAGTCAACCGCTGTGATGGAACTGACACATCAGTTTTCTTAAGAAAAAAAAGTGCTCTCAAATGAAAGCTTGTCTGACAAAATGAATTTTTAAATTTTCCTCCTAGCCATGCTGCTTGGCCAATAGTTACATAAATAGAGAGACATTAAAGGCTCATGCTAGGCATTTTAACAAATTTAAACCTGTCAAAGGCACTGGCAATGTACATACCAAGAAATGAGGTGGCAATTAAATTACCACATTATTTAAATTACCACAAGACAGTATTAATGTAGGTGCAAGTCTAAAACAAAAAACAAAAACATCAAACAAACAAAAAAATACCACAAACAAAAAAACCAACAAAAAATATTCTGAACCTTAATAATATCCACCCTTCTTTGCTTGTAAAAGATACAGCTTGACTTTCATACGCAAGAAATATTTTTATTTTCACTAATCTGGAAGCCAAACACTGTTACAATGCTGTCATCAGGAAACAGCAGTTTATAAACACATTTCAAGAGATCTGAAAATCTTATTATTCACTCTTTTTGCAATGTAACAGAAGACTTAAGTCCTGTAATGCTTTAAAAGGAATTAATGTTCATGAAAACACTACCAAATTCTAAAAAATAAAAGCCAGGGTTGCACCTTTTTCAATCATCGTTAAATTGAAGGAAAACTAAAAATGAAGAGTCTCACTATCAAAAAACCTGACCAGTTGACTTTTGCCACTTTCTAGAGAGTTACAAATAAAAAGGTATGTTATCCTGAACATTTTCTATATTCTTATAAACTACCACAAGGCTTAACTCATTTCCTGCTTTTCCTTAAGCAGCTGTATGCATGCAAAACTGTAAAATTAACAGGCATATTAATAACTCAATTGTAGTGCTGTGAAGAAACAAACCCCTCTATATGGTCCAGATAGCTCTATATGATCCAGATCCACTCAGCTGCTGCTTTGACCAGCACCAGCTAGCTGCATCTTCTCACCTTCATTAGATAGCCCCTAAAAAGTCAAGCTATGCTTGCTTGGTTTACTGCTTTTCCTTGATGAAATGCCCCTCAGCACCTGCTGTTCTCTTAGGGGTCCTCATCAATGCTCCTTTCCTGATCATTCATCCCTCAGGAGCACTGTCTACGATATAAACAGGCATCTTGTCTCTGCCACCTCCCGACAACACTTGCACTGAGTCTGGTCAGTAAAAGCAGTCACCAGTCATACCTTTTCAGAGGCAATGGCCAAAAGGCACCTTGCTGCTCGCTCTCCTCACAGGCCAGAGGCAAGAAATAAGATTTAACAATGTGTCTCAGTTCACCTCTCTTTTCAGTCTGGACCAACTTCCCATGCATTTCTGACCTCTTTGTAAACATCCAAATAGCATTTTCATCATTCCCACAGATGGAATGACCATTTTATTCCCTCTCTCAGAGCATATAGAGGTGCTCTCCGCCTTGCCTCACCTCAGCTGACTGACCCTCCTCCAAGCTTCCACGGCTGTTGTGCTGCGCCAAGATGGCCCCAGCAGCTCCATGGTGAGGTGACAGCGAGTAACGCCCAAGGTCTCATGCCGCTCCTGGAGCTCCCACCGCCATCAGGGGAAACCCAGGTTTCACAGAAGGGCTGCTGTACCCCTTCTCCCAGCTCTCACAGCAGAGCAGTTCACTCTGGGACAACTATGACTGACCTCCATTTCCATCTGAAAATCATGCCTCTGATTATAAATATCCTTCAGTGTAGCTTCTATGCAGTCAGGCAAAAAAATATTATAATAATAAACAATTAAGAATAGCCATAAAGTAAGTCTTTTTCATGAAGTGAAAGTCAGTGAAAAAAGAAGCTAGGAAAAACGTAGACTACAAATTTATCTAAGTGACCAGAGATGCTGTTTCTTTACATCCTTGGGAGTCTGCTACATAAAAAAGAGGAAGAAAACAGAAGGTATTTGGGGGTTTTCAAGTAGCGTTTTGGCTACAAGGTAAACTAGTTGTCTTTGTGGGAAGAGACTACAATTTCTGTGAGACTGGACTGCTCTTGCAGCTCTGCCAAATACAGTGCGAATTGTAACCATGGTAGTAACACAACTCTCTTCTCACTGTACTAGGTCATATCAATTGCATTTTGAAAACATAGAAAAAACCCTCAAGGCAAGTCTCCTTTCTTGCTGAAATAGCTGGACCAGCTTGGGGAGGTAGACAACATGTTGACACTGCAGTATTAATCTCAGCACCAAGGGAAAAGGATGGATGTTCTCACATTTTCTCTGGAGATTTAAGTGTGAAGTTGTATTGGGCAGCTTAAATAAGAGAAAGGGAAAAGCAACAGAGATGAGGCACAGAGGGGAAGCAAAATTGACGAGGTAATTTACTATATACTCTTTGTGTTTCATGTAATAGACCTCATCACTCTGTAATCAAGCTTTCAAAGTTTCCCAAATGCACTTGAATACAAACTTGACATAAAGTGATTTTTATGCATGGATGCTTTATTTTCGCTTTATCTGCTGCCTATTAAAACTGGAATGTGCTCTGTCCAAGGTCCAACCTACTGTCCTAGGCATAGATGAAACAAAACAAATTAACACTTTCCAACATTAGCAGCCTTGAAAAGAAGTAACAGAGTAATACTAAAACCACTTAGTTCATTTCTCCCTGGATTAGAAAGATTTTTCTGCAGGGTGACCTACTGCTTCCTGTAGCCATGCCACATTCTGTGTTGACCTTTCAATTTTCAGTCCTACCAGGACAGTTAGTCTTGCTCAGCATGTGGGTAAGAGATCAAAAAGGCAGGAAAATTGGACTCTGTACTTCAGCAGATGGCACACTTCCCTCCTGAGTCACGGCCTGACCCAGGGCTGCCAGGCTGTGGTTTGGGGCATTTAGGCTGCAAGACTTGCCAGGTCTCAGGCAGCCTGTGCAAAGACAAACTGTTCCACCCACTTGTGTCCTTGAAAATATCCATATTTTGTTTGTAAAAGACAACCAAGAAAAAGGTTGCCTCAGCTTGGGAGTCACCCAAATTGGGCAGATGGAATCATGTCATTTTGCTTACAAAGTTATTCACATCCCCCTCGGATTCAGCTAATCTTCCCTTTAGCCACAGACTGTAGTTGTGTTCTTCAAGAGATTCATTTTACGGAGTTAGACCCATTCCTCCATGTTAACACTTTGTCCAACTCTTCATGGACATAAGGAAAGAGCTTGTCAATATTTCTTTAGTATAATACTGGTTTCTAGCCACAAATCTTCTTTTTGTTTTGATAAGAGTGCTTTACTCCAGGGACATTTATCTACAGAAGAAGTGACACATGTAAATGTGCAAATTCAACAGGTTTGCATGCAATTTTGTTTTCCCAAAGGCATAGCAAGAATTGGTACCCCAAGTAATTTCCAATTTGAAAGCATACTGCCTGAGGTAAAAACTGTGTTTACTCTACAGAACGAATGATGCAATGTATTTCATGTGACAGATTAAACTTCAGGGAAAGATCACAAATACAAGAAAACAAAATGCAACATAGAGAGGACTAACCAGAGAAGCCTGCACTTTTTACTAAAGACTGCTGTAAGATTTTCCCAACAGCACAGGAACTCTGTAGCATGGTGACATGACTTTCTTTCAGGTGCTGTCACAGAGCTAATGAATACACAGCTTTTTGTGCTCAAAATTTTGTATCAATATTTAAGCTGCAGGAATTTTTGGGCACCTCAGTAAATATGGGGACACTACACATGTATCTCCTGATACTGAGCCAGCTACTAGTGAAGCAACTGAAATGAAGAAGGTTCAGCAAGAAGAAGTCTTGAACACTTTAGGTCATTCTACAGTCAAGAGTCTCAGATTCTGCTGTTCTTATTCTATCACATGTTAAAGGAGAGATGTAAGGAACTAAAACCTAAGGCAGATTTCATTAGGAGCCTTTTGGCATGCCCTGGCAGAAGACAGCACTTGGAACTGATGCACCTGTCTGAAAATAGAGTCCTTTTTTAAAAAACCTCAACATTTTAAAGAGGAAAAAAATACTCTGAGTTTTAAGATTTTCAGTGTTCATCCCTGATCAGAGAAACAGGCTTTTATATAAAGTGGCAGTATTTCTGCAAAGATCAGAACTAGAAGCTACAGTGACTTCAAACAGTCTACCTGCGGAGAAGCTTTTAATTTTTTCCTTTACTGTTTGCAAATAACAAAATAATAAAAAAAATTATTAGGTATTCAATTTGAAGCTCTGCTTGGACATAATCATACATCATAGTACTTCTGATGGATTAATTATCAACTAAATATTTATGTATTGAGTTAGATATGTCAACAGAAGTACAAAACAAAATTGTTAAGACTGTCGGTTTTCCCTATTAATTTTCACTGAATATATGCAAAGCTGTATCATTGTTATAATCTTGGCTTTTATATTTGTTACAGTAAGTTCAAACTCTTGATTAAATTCCAAATGGGTGCACTGCAATTTGCTTCTGCTGGCTTTTTTGCTGACAGATCTCAGAGTCTTTGTGGAGATAAAACCTTATTTTAAAAACAAAGCCACCTACTGCCTTTTGTTCTTAAGTATCTGCCTTCTGCCAGAAATAGATCATGCTTCACACATGACTGTGATCTCATTAAACACCACTGTACTGTCTCACTTCATCCAGGAAAGCACAAACACAAGGGAAATCTGTTTTAAAAAGCATGCATTTCAGAAATTATCCATCAATACCTAATATTAATTGCAAGTCCCTGCTGTACGTGTTACAGGTATTACTGAATTATTACTTTAATCTAATTTATTATGTTTAAGGTGTTTGTATAGGTTTCCCTCTCTGAAGTTACCTCACCTCATGACACAACTTGCATGTAATGCTTTAAAAAGAGTGTATGACTGTACTATGCATTGTAAGTCACTGCAGAGCAGCAGTAGTAAAGAATAGTGAAAGCTATCATTACAGCAAGTGTCAATGCAGTTGAGATAGATAGATCCAAAACAAAAACCTGAAATGAGCAAATTTGATTTGGATGAATGGCTTAAACACATATGTGTGTTAGAGAGGGCAGAGCCAGCGAGGGTCTTTGCCAAGGAGAAAGTAGTTAAATCTGGAAATGAGTTCAAATCCAAAAGGAACTATGATTTGTTTCAGTCATGGACTGAAGAAACCGGATATACCTCAAACACACACAGAACAGTGTGACTTCAAACCTTCATTCCAAAATTCATGGCTCAGTAGCCATGTCTGTCACTTAGAATTTAATACAGCTAACAAACAGATAATTAGCAGTTTGTCTTTTCTCCTCCCACAGCATAATTGCATGGGTTACATGGTAACCTTCAATTCTGGGATATTAATCAGAAGAACATTTAAAATTTCCTACAGAAAGCACTTTTAGCTATCTTTGGGGCTAATAATAAATTTTATTCTGCATTTGGAGAAACTGACTGACGCCTCAGCGCCATTTATCGTCTTATTTCATGGAAAAGTGATGGCCCTAGGCAATCAAGCACCTGCAATACAGAGCCTGGTGAGAGCTGCTTCATTGCCAAATGTCTCTTTCACTGAGCAAACAATGTGGTGAAATATGAAAAACAGAAAATTTCCTTTGTTCAGAAGTGGTTCGCAATTCTTTTCCTGCTTTTATTTTTTCTTTTTTGTTGTTAATAGCCTTTCACAACTTGCTACTGCTCTGAATGAAGTACTGATAGGTATCTCAGTCAAAATGCCAGTTTTCTAATCAGTGGCATGAATTATTTTACATTTTTTACCTGTTTTACAGTTACTCTAAATTCTGTTGAAAAGTTTCATAGGTGAGAGAAAATGCTGTTATCCCTGCAGCAGAAAGATCCTAGAAAGAGGTAGAAAAAGGTAACAGCATCAAAAATTGGAACAGGGAGGTGGTCTGGCAAGGGTAGCATCCCCAAAATATTTTTCCATGGCATGACATTTGGAGGAATTTTCCAGAAATTTTGTGTTAGATGATGTGTGTGAACACTCACTGCAATGCTGGGAAATTCTGGAGGTATTTGGCATTGTAGTGGTGCTACAGATCCTTGGTTGAGTGGTTAGCAACTGTTCTGCTTCCAAAACCTCACAGCCTAGGAATACTAACGCTTCTAGTCTTAAAGGGGGGTAGGAAGGAGACTAGAGAAGAATTAGAGAAGTGATGGCCTTGGCAGAAAGCCTTCTCAAAATGAGACATTACACAGGAATCTGAGTAAGTATCGATCCAGTCCTCAGTATTTGTGCATTAGCCTCGCAACCCGCTGTATGCTCAGGGATGCATGGCTGTCCCTGATTACAGTCCAAAAGTCAGAACTCGGCTTCCCTCAGTTTGTAAAGGAAAGTTGTTCTAGTGCTTTTCTTCACACACCTGCATTCCTAGGATGTGATCTAGGCTCTGTCAGTTTTCTACCTGTGCCAATTTTGTCACGAAAAGGACCCTTGCAATTTCATAGCCAGCTGCATGGGTAACAAGGGAATTGAGAGGTTCCTCATTCTTCCTCTGCACTTTGTGTGCTGCATAAGGAGCACCACTTATGGAGCCTACTAATTATACATGTTGAATATACTCACACATTCTTTATGAACCAATGAGAATAAAATATGTATTTGCCTAACTATTGGCTTGTTAATTGAAGTATTTTGACCAGCATAGTTTTCACTTCGCATACGACCTAAAAAACCCAAGGTTACTAATCAAAACAACCTTATTTCACAATTCTATTTCTCTGGCCATGCATTTGAGAAAAATATCTCTTATTAGGTACCTAGTTAAAACCCTTTCAGTTATTCCCTTACCCAGTAAAACAGAGTCTCATTTTATTGTTCATAACCTGCTGATGCTAATATCTAATAATTTCACAAACCTTTTTTCTCACTATTTTTACTTTTGATGTCAGATACCTAATTAAAAACTTTCCTGACCTCAGTGACTTAATGATGGTTCAGTAGGCTCACCCAGTTCAGATACAGACACTAACCGCCATAAGCCACATATTTCTGTGTATACCTGAAACTTTCCCTCAAAATTCAGCAGTAAAAATACAAGTCCATTTCTACAAAAAGTGACAAAGAAATCCTCAAAAAATTGCTCAAAAAATAAAAAAAAATCACTTTCCATGGCTTTTCTTTAAGCTTGGGATTTTAATGAGACAGTTTTCAAAATATTATTAACATGGAGACATGGAGGACTACTTCTCTAATTATAATAACCTTTCCAGTTCCTTCAGAATAAATTTTGTTAAACACTTTTCATGTGATTTGCTTCATTATCTGTTCATTTAAATCATCTTTGATGACACACCATTTAATTAGGTTTCTTGTGCAGGTACCGATGGTTAAACTTGTGCATTCAGCACACGCAATTTCATTTGACTAATGTGATAAATCTTACTCATGCCAGTGTCACCATCCATTACGATAATTAACAAGGCATCACCCAGTTAAACTAAGTTTGCAAAATGTTATTTATAAAAAAAATTTCTTTTACACCGTTATTGGAGCTTTTATTGATGAGCTTTCTCGTATTCTATGATCCTAGTCATAAAGAAAGATTTACTTGTCAACATAAGCTGTAAAAGGTTACCTGCCAAGAAGTTAGACAGTGTTCTCCTCTAGTCATAAATATGATTTCCTTTGCTGTAGTATTATTAATGTTGCATTTTTTCTTGTTATGAGATTTTACAGCCAAGAAAAGAAAGAAAATTGCTCAGTAGTTAATACCAAACATTTTGGACACACACAAAAATATCTCACATAATAACTTTCAGATTTACTTTGACCTGCAGCAGAAGTATGTGTTCACATCTTGTAAAATTTGCAGATAAATATTCATTCTTATGGCCCCTGTTAAAATATATTGTTCATTAACTGAAAAAAATCTGCATAATATTTCAGAAAGGATGCTGGCTACTAAGATTAAGGGTACCAAAAAAATCCTCTCTGTGCTTCCATTACATTTTTTAACAGCTCCTCTTTCAAATTAAACAAGATTTGCAGGGAAAAGTATAATTTACTTTCCTAGATCAGCTGATATAACTGGGAAAAAAGACAAGCTTTTAACCTGAAAGCCCTCCTGATTCCCCAAGTCTGATTCTGATGGTACTGTCTTTCAGATATTTAGCTACTCCAAATCAACTGAGGTATGAATGTCAGCATTAGTAAGCATCAGTCCCCAAAAATCTATCATCAGTTTAGCCAAGACTAGACTAATTAGAACTGAAGCAACACTTTCCTTGCAGGTCACAGACTGAGTAGAGATCTGGTTTGTTACGTGCAACTGAAAATCCACAGCTTGATTTTTGTCAGACTCAGAATATAGACAAATGTGTCAGTGAATTCTGCACTAATTTCTTGTGCATTATTAAATAAATACAAGGCCTGCTGGTGGATCATGCTGTAGGACTATTTGTTGAAAGATGGCACAAGTTAGGTAACACTGAAGACCATGACAGCATAAAACCCACTCTGGTTGACAGTCAAACTCTATTACTTAAAAGCAGTGATGGTTACATCTGGAAGCGTGCTTGGTGGATTTCCAACAGTTCCACCCCTACCCTTATGTGAAGGAGCTGCTGTGCCTCTCTTGCAGTAGAGGTGAGGTACTGGATTGTGTAGTTTCCCAGAACTAATGACTAACCAGACCTTAGATTAAATAATTTTAGCCTAAAAGGCTTTGAAAAATATAGCGGAAGAAGGAGTGTCCATTTTCATTCAAAAGGCAGCTGTCAGAGGAGAATGAGGCACTCTGCACTTCCCTCTTCTTCCGTCCCTTTTCTCAACAGCATGCTGATGAGTAATCTTATCACAGAGTCAGAAGACCTGTTTCAGAACTACAGTACCTATTTTCCAGAAGATTGTCTCCCCTACTGGGCTATGCCTCACTGTAAAATAGCTTTACTTTCAGCTTTTCTACCTATAAGCTGCTCCACTTTACAATAAAAAGCAAAACTGCTAGGACCACAGCAAAAAAAGAACAACTCTGTTCATGGTGGGTCTTTTCACAAAGGACTGTGTATCCAGTGACTGTTTTACGAATAATTATCTAGCAAGTGCTCTTAGACAGATTTAGAAATGCATGGGTTCGATAAGAACAAAACAAGACTGTTGTGATTTAAGCCTAGACAGTAACTCAGAACCACGCAGTTGCTTTCTCACTTCCCCCTGTCTTTTCCCCCTGCTCCTGGAAGGATGGGGAGGAGAATCGACAAAATTTAAATCCCACTGGTTGAGATAAGAACAGGCCAGTAACTAAGGGATAATACAAAACTACTGCTACCACCAATAATAAAAGGGAAGAGAATACAATTGCTCAGCACTTGCCGACCAATACTCAGCCTGACCCGAGCAGCAATCTGGGCTTTCTGGGTAATTCCCCCCAGTTTATATACTGGGCATGACGTGCTGCGGTATGGAATACCCCTTTGGCTAGTTTGGGTCAGGTGTCCTGTCTCTGCTTCCTCCCAGCTTCTTGTGCTCCTCCTCACTGGCAGAGCATGAGACTGAAAAGTCCTTGATCACAGTAAGCATTATTTAGCAACAACTAAAAACATCAGTGTGTTGCCAGCATTGTTCCCAGACTGAAGTCGAAAATGCAACCCTGCACCAGCCTCTAAGAAGGAGAAAAATGACTGCTACAGCTGAACCCAGGACACAGACATTGAGGAAGGTCTTTTAAACTCCTGCAGAACATCTGAGGGAAAATAAATGAGGACGGCTAAAGACTCTATGTTTCTTCAGGGTAACAAAGCTACTTTGTAGGTCAAACCCATTGTTCTAAATTAAAGATCCCAATGAACAGACATGGCTGGCATGCATCCACCCTTCCTTCATGAAAAAAGGCAAAAAAATACACTTTTATTTCAACTATAAACCATGAGAAAATTTGGAGATCTGCTCTTCTCTGGTTTTCAGGCTCTGTGACAGTAAGCATGACTGCAGTGCTTCAGTGTCATCAAACGTGAAGGTTCTAATAGCTGTTTTGAAGAAAGGTCTTAAAGAGACTGTTGGTCATCAACAAGGACAATAAAGCTGGAGCAGCCCAAACTGAAGAAAAAAGCAGCCACCACTACATCTAGAATTCATAGGAAGGTTTCAGAAAAGAAGCAATGATGGTTAGAGCAGAACATGTACATGAGCTGGGCATTAAGCCCATAAATTCTGAATACCAATATTTCCAGAATACTGTTTTGTACAGTCAATTGAGTGAATCTGTAGTTAAAATGTATGAATATATATTTAAAATAAACAGAAAAGGTGCTCTGTATTCAAACCCTTTTTTTGTCTTCTGCTTTGCTTCTCTGACAATAGTTTGCTCTACAGAATCTGTATGCGTACATATAGCAAAAATTCCAATTAAAACTTTTGTGCTTGTAACATTTAAAATCATATAATTAAATACACAAATAAAAATAGCAGTAAATAAAAATAATTAAAAGTAACAGATATATAAAGAAGGAAGAATAAGAATTGTCTGAAATGCTGGATTTCATAGTTCATGACTTTTAAGCACTTAATTATGCAAATTATGTAATGTTGACATAGCTTTCTCAATAGAGTGTGTATTTCTGCTATTAGACTAATTTTTTATGTCTCCTTCTTTTACATTCTCTTTGTACTCCCTGTCCTCTGCATAAACATTTAAGTGTAGGGTCAAAACTAGAAATCACTTTATATAGACTTAAAAAATCCAATGCTTAGAGAAAAAAAATTATAAAAATGTGCTATGTAAAGTTTATGTTCTATGTAAACAAGCAGCTATTATCTGTACTCATAAAAATTTTCAAGGACAAAAGCACAACTTGTATTTTCTTTAACCTGTGTATTTTACTGCAGTTTGAGAAAAGATAAAAATCTGTTATGCTGTGGTAAAAACAAACATTTCAGCATTATATTTTATAGATGGAAATAAAGTGGCTAAGCTTAAGAGTTTTGGTCTTTTTCTGCCTTTATCTAGATTATTTTAATCCAGTGTTATTCTCCCTCAGGGTAATTATTGTTTTCTTGGCTGGTCTCTCTCTCATTCCAATATATTTGGTTATGTCATGGAGTTTGTACTTAAACCAGTTTTTCTACATTGTCAGCAGCAATAGCAAAACAGTGTCTTATTTAAAATATTTGAGGTTTTTTTTATATTTAATTCTTTAATACAGTTTTCTAGTTCTCAGGAATATTTTTTTGCATTCAATCATTTGTGTAAAAATAATTGTTCACTGTCTGTGGAAACATGTTTTAAAATAAGGAATACATGGATTACTCCCACATAATTCATTCTGCCTCCTCCACTTTTATCTCCTTCCCCTCACATCACAGTCACATCACCACTTATGCCTTTGTTCCCAAGAGCAGGTCAATTAATTAGTAGGATTCCACTTAAAACTCCTATCCCTCCTAAAAAATCCACTTAAAAATCCCTTCCCTGTTGTTTAATCTGATCTTTTTTGTGAGGAGCATACCACGGAGTACCTAAAAGCTATCGAAGTACTGGAGAAAGGCCAAGTAAAAGAGAAAAAAAAAAAAAGATCTGCGTATGAATGAACAACTTCCTGTTAGGATACACATCAAAAAGAGATATTTTTTGTTACTTCTAATCAAGAGTATGAACTGAAATAACACTCAAGGAACACAAAATTTAAATATCAATATATGCAAATTTAACCTGTATGCTTTGTTAGAACACAGCAGTACAGTTTTGTTACTACGGAAGGCTAAAAACGGTGTATAAATAGTGCTCATGTGTAAGGAGAAAACTGAAATACAAAACTAACACCAATTTCAGATGTGGGCCAAAACTGCTTCTGTTAATGTGAAACAGTTAACACTGAATGCTCTGGAAAATGAGGATTATGTTTTTGGTTTTTTTTTTTTCTTTCCTAAAGCTCCAAAGAATAGCAATGAAAAGCGATTATAAAAATGTACAGACAAGTGTCCCCTGTCACACTTACTATGCCTCAATTACTTTCAGTCACTGCTAAAGGAATTCCAGGTGGCTATACAAGAATATGAGAGAAATCAATCACTAGACAACCACAGAGAAACACTGGAGGTTGTATGCTTGTGCATTGGATTCTTTAAAATGGATTACTGTGGTTAGTACAGTACTTAAATAATCGCATAGAAATTAATAAGAAAGAACAAGTAGAAGGAGAGCTCTCCAAATTAATCATATATTGCAAGTGCTTGAAGCAAAAGCTTTCCATTCTAGTTTCCCCATCCTTGATTTTTGTCATAGCAACAGTTGAGTATTATTGTAAACAAGACTTCTCAAAGGCTAATGAGATGAGTCCAGACAGTAACAGGATCAAAGAAGGGCTACCATGATAAGCAGAAGGACAAAGAATTTAAGATACAAGAAGAAACTAAGTTTATTTAGTCTCACAAAGAGAGATGAGATGCAGTTGCTGTTTAACAATACTTCAGGACAGTAAGTAAAAGAAAAGAAAAAGAACTGCTTAAGGTAATGCATGATACAATTATGTGAAGGCAAAAAAACCAAACTACCCAACAAAAACAAACCAAAAACCAAACTGAAAAAAAACCCAACAGAATTCACATTGGCCAAATATACAATTTACAGCCTTTCGCTTTCCAGGAAAAAAAGATCAGAGATTTGTCAGAAACACAGCCAAGGTCTTCCCCTCAAGACTTTGTGACTGTCATTCCTGGAGCGAGCTGCTTGATACAGGCCTTTGAGCAGCCAAATACCTCAGCGGTTCCATCTCTCCCAACTCAGCAGCTCCAAGATAAGGGAAACAGAGGGCATGATTTTATGCTCTTCAGTTTCTGGGCTTCTAGCTCGGCATTGTACCAAAGCCAACAAGTTAGCCCTTCTGTACTACTATAATTTCTATTGTTTTTAATTCTTCATCAAGAACACCTCCTTAATACTCATTCACAAGGAAATCTCATCAGATTTCAGCCACTTGCCGTCTCACTACCATAATACATAATTTTTCTAACCTCTCTCTTTTTCCACAATATGTTCTTCTCAGTTGCAATTCCATCCTCCAAATTATTTCAGGTGAAATAGATGTACTGTTTTGTCACAGGCACCTATAACTAGTCTACAGAGGTAACAACAATCTCACTCTGAGGCTGAACCTACTGCTGAACCCAGGATAGCCAGTCCTCTGTAGGCCTCACTGGAGGCGCAGGGAGAGAATAGGGGTGCTATGGCTGCCCTGCCAACTCCATGGCACTCTCCTCCCAGCCCTCACTCTTCTTCTGGGGGAAAGCAGAGGATGTGTTCCAGTCTGACACAATCCTGGGGTCCCATCCAGCCCCATGCAGGAGGGAAGAAGAAAGGGAAGAGAAAAAGGAAGGGGAAGGGGGAAGGGGAAAGTGAAGTTGAAAGAAATGGGGAAGGTAAAAGGAAAGAGGGAAAGGGGAGTGGGGGAAAGGGAAGGGGAAGGAGAGAGGCAGCCCCACAGCCAGCTGCCCCACAGAGACATCAGGCTGTCAGCCACCACGCGATTGATGCTGTTGGGGAGTGAAGGCTGGCGCACGCCAGCCCGACTGGAGAAACAGCTGCTGAGTTACTGGACCTCCCAAAATCCTGCTGCTCCCAGGCAAAGAGGAGACAAAGCCTTTCCCTCCTGCCCGCTCACTCCACGGAGGCCTGGCTCCATGCCAGGCCAGAGCGTGCATAAGAACTGGGAGCCACGGAGCATGTTAAAGGATCATCCCTTGGCTGTGCTGGCAGTGGGACTAGGGAGTCTCAGGAGACAGAAGATGCATCAGAGCAAAGTACAGGGCTGGGATCACGAGGGGGAAATAAAAGAGCTGAGATGGAAGAGCTGACATGAATCATTTTGGCTTTCTGGTGTTGCTACGAATGTTCACTTGCGTGTTGTAAAACACCCATCTTCCCTTCAAGGCTGGGATTAGCCAGGCCCCCTTTTCACACTGTGCTGCAGCAGTGCTTCCCGCCCTGAGTTTGGTGGGAAGAGATGTCCAGTGCTCGGGTGAAGAGCAGCTCAAATCACGAACATCAAATGACACCCACAGCATTATCAGAAGCTGTAGACTATCTGTGAAGACAACACCTGCTACATTTACCAAGCCAAGGCAACCTCATAGGTCAGCAAAATCATGCTTCATGTAGGAAACCTGCACCATAAGGTGATGACAGGCACACTACAGGAACACGTTACTCTCAAACAAGAGACTCTTCCAACCACTCTCCCCCTGGCTGGCCAAAGTTCACAAAACATCAGAAAACAACAACAACAAAAGAGCAGGGTTCTCTCTCCCATTTCACAGAGCCCATTGTCAAATTGCCTTGGAAAAAAGGAAGGGCATTGAATCGGCGAGACAGGAGGCAGGACAAAGGGAAAGACAGGCCAAAATAAGAGACGGGGAGCAAGATACAGATGGAGGTCAGAAAGCCAGGGTTGGGCAGCAGGACGGAGAGATGGAAGGCAAAAAGCACCCTGGGCTGCGGGGCGGCGGTGGAGTGAGAAATGACAGCAAGGGAAAAGGGAGGGGGGATCCTGGAGGCACTGAGAGGCAGAAGAGGGTGACATGGCCCCAAGGGCCCGGGACTCGCCAAGCTCCCGCTCTCCGTCCTGCCAGGGAAACTCTTCATCCGAGGCCCTTCTTCCTCTGCCTGTCTGCGCTCTCCCCTTCCCTCCTGGGCAGGCCCAGGGCCAGCTGCAGGGCACAGGCAGGGCTGGGGCAGCTCGGGGGGCTCTGGCAGCCGGGGTGCCCGGTGCCTGTGCCCACAGCGGGGCTGTCTCCATCTCCCCAGGGGCTCGCTCGCCTCAGCGCTGGCCCCGGCCCTCCCCTGAGCTGGGCCGCAGCCCCAGCAGAAGCGGCAACACCCCGCACCAACATGGCCGCCGGCAGCCCCTGCCCTCGCACTACAGCTCCCAGCGTGCCCCGGGGCGCTCCTCCTGCTTCCAGGCCCTGCTGGGACACCGTCCCCTGGGCATAGGGCAGAGGGAGCAGGAAGAGGGGATGGGAAAGGCGGGGAGAGGTGAGCCCGGGGCGGAGAAGGGCGGGAGCGAGGCGGAGAGGCTGAGGAGCAGCAGTGGGGGTCGGGGTGAGGAGGTGGAGAGGGGCAGGGCAGCGATGGCCTCCAGGGTGGAAGAGCCAAAGGGGCGTCGAGCAGGATGGGGTCCAGAGGGAAGCACGGCCAGGCGAGGAGGGGATCCCTGGGGAGCAGGGGGGCAGGCTGCAGGACGGAGCTCTCTGCAGCTTCCTGAAGAGGGGACATGGGGAGGGAGGTGCTGATCTCCCTGGGATCCAGGGGCAGGACGCCTGGGAGCCAGGCCAGGCTCACACTTGATATTAGGAAGCATTTCTTTACAGGGAGGGGGTTCAAGCACTGGCACAAGGTTCCTGGTGTGCCAAGCCTGTGAGTGCTGGAGAGGCATATGGACAATGCAGTAAGGACTACGCCCTCAAGAACACGCTTTAACTTGTGGCAAGCGCTGAATTGGTCAGGCAGTTGGGCTACGTGATTGTTGTAGGTCCCTTTCTACTCAGCAATGCTGTGCTCTGCTGTTCCATGGCACGTGCTGGGTGCTGCAGCTCAAAAGCCCCTGGGACCTCAAACCACCTGCACCTCAAGCCCCTTCCCCTCGCCGAGAGCCTCAACCGCAGCAAGCTTCCTGGTCTGCCCCCTGCACCCTGAAACCCCCAGAACGCCAAACCCCCAAAATCTGTGCTGGGACCCCCAAAACACCTCATGAGACCCACTCAAACCACCTCTATCCCCCAACCACCCTCCCTGCACGACCAAGCCTCCCTGGCTGTCCCAGACCCAGCTGGCTGCCAGGAAAACCCCCTGCACACCACATCCCAAAACCTCCTCCAGAACCTCCCAACATTCCCCCTGCACTCCAAAGCCCTGCTCTCAACCCCTAACACTGTGCTATGCTGTGTTATGCTGTTCTATGCTATGCCATGCCATGCCACTCTATTCCTGCACTGTCATGAGTCACATAATGATGTGATTGTTGTCGAAGACACCTTTTCAGTCTTGGACCGCCCTGCTAATTTCAGATTCTCCTGTGCTTTCACATTCCTGCAAAATCAGTAACACAAAGTCAGTACTGCAAAATACGTCACCTCGGCACATGTTCTCATTACAACACTAGTTTTTCTACATATTCCACATGTTCATGGCAACTAAGCTGCTGAGTATCTGATACAATTTTCCTATTTCTACACTTTAGACGTGCTTTATTTTGGTATAATTAGCTATCAAACGTAGCGAGGCTTTCCCTTATGAATGGAAGACAATGGAGCTTAACCATGGTCTTCTGCCCCAGCTAATGAGGAAACTGGTCTTACTTCCTTCTATAACAGCAAATATATTTGAAGTACCCTGGCTAATTAGGCTAATTAAGTACCTTAACTAATAGACCTGAAGTTTTGCTTTGCTCTGGCTTGACATCCAACTTAATCTCCCTGTTGTTCTGCTGTTCTTTCTATGGAGTGCTTTGGGCATTACTAACACGTCACTGCCTTTTGGAACCCCGGCTGGTGGGACCCATCGTGCATGTTATGAAGCTTGCCTGCCCCCTAACTGTTAGGTCGAGCAGTCTTGAAATTATTGACTTGTACGTGTATGTATGTATGTATAGGTGTGTACATACATGTACATGTGTATACACTAATATATATCTACACATCTGTATATACATGTGTGTGTGTACGTTTGTATTTTCATATATATATCTAAATAAAAGGCACACTGTAATGTGATGACATCTTATATTTCTACTGGAAGCGTCATCCTGGCCCTGGAAACCAGGCCTTTTATATAACAGCGTGCTAAGTTGTGCAGTGGTGTGCTGTGCTCTGGTCTGCTGTGCTGTTACAGGAAGGAAGTTGCCTTTGAGAACTGTGAATGAAGTTGGATAAAGCATTTAAGAATAGCCCATTGCTTTTGAGTTTAGAGTTGGAATCTCCTTATACCTGAATTAGTTGTGACTTGCTCATGCTCGCATTTCAGTCTGTGCTCACAAAGCTTAGGCCAAGCAGGGTAAATAAACCCTAACAACCAACCCAGACATGTTTGATGTCTACCAGCCTTTGGAGCATTCTGTGCTATTTCTTACAGCACTTTCCATCCACGTTGTATTCCATTACAAAGATGTGGTGTTACAGCTAAGAACCTACTTCTGGTTTCATAATCCCCCTTCTGGTTACAACCAAATCCCAATACAAATGAGGATCTGAACTGTGCCATACCTGGGACAACTCGAGGGCCATGTGCTGGTACTGTGTGAGCTGATGCAGATGAGCTTCCGGCATATTCCATCCCCCCCTGCAGTGCTCTCTTCCAGTTTGTGTGGCAATGCGTCTGTAGCAAGGAGAGGAATGGAGCTGGTTTCTGAAGCGCTCCGCTGAGCTGCTTCACCTCTTCTGCTTGCAGGTGTCTCTTCTTTGAGGAGACTCTGCTTTTATGGTTTGGGCTGCTCCTTCCTAGATCCTTCCTAGAAGCGGGCCGTGTCATAGTGGTTTGTTTTGGACGCCCGTGGTCCTTCACACCTCCCTGAGTTGATTTGCTTGGGACAGTATTTAAAACCAAAAGAGTAAAGTTGCCTCGATAAGGCTGACACAGGTTTTGGTTAGAGCCGCATCCCTGGTTTCCCTCCCAGTGGAATTTTGCATTCTAATGCAAGTGGAATCCTAAGAGTATGGGTTCAGCTTGGCAGCAGTCTTCCTTGCCACCAGATGTTTGGAACAGACAGTCCCCTAAACAGCGTTTCTCCTGTCTTGGAGCAGGATTTGTAGCAAGATTTTGAAGCACTTTGTGAGGCTGGGGACTACGTTGTGTGGATGCGTCCTTGCAGAAGTCACTTCATGGGGTTTCTGCCCATCTCTCTGAGCAGTTTTCACTGAGGTGTGCCCTTTGAGAGCTCTGTATTTATCCGCTACTGGGCAAAATAGCTGTATGAATCCCCTCTGCTCTTGCTTGCCTGCTGTCAACTTGCTGTCTCCCTTCAGTGTTTTCCAAATGCCCTGTCAGTCTCATTGAGTGAACTCTCTCCTGCCCAGCAAAGGTGAGCAATGCTGCCAGCTCATGAAGGAGAATAAGGCCGGGCTGCCAGGGACTAGAGTTAGAGAGGGGTTGGAGTTCTCGGCCAGAGCTGGGGGCTTCTCTGGGGCTTTGTCTTTCGGTGCAACTGTGAGGTTCTGGGTCAGAGCTTTGAGGTAATTTGAGAGCCTGCTCGTGCTGGGTCCCGTCCCATGTATGGCAGGTGCATACTTTTCTGTTTCTCCCCAGGGTGGTGTTTGGGAATTCCATGCATCCTTAGTGGAGTATTTTCCCGGTTCAGTTTCTGAGGAGCTGGTGGGGCAGGCACAGGGAATTGGCTTACACAGGTGCTATATGAACAGTCAAATGAAAAGAGCCCCCGAACCCTGTGTTCCTCCTTGCATGGTCAAACTCTCTCCATGTCCTGGGTTCAGCAGTGGCATTCATTTTTCTCCTTCTTATTAACTGGTGCAGGGGTGTGTTTTTGGCTTTCAGCCTGGGAACAGTGCTGATAACACCGATGTTTTCAGTTACTGCTCAGTAATGTTTACTGTGACCAAGGAATTCCTGAGTCTCATGCTCTGCCGGGGAGGAGGGGAAGGCGGGAGGAAGTAGAGACAGGACATCTGACCCAAACTAGCCAAAGAGGTATTCCATACCACAGCACATCATGCCCAGTATATAAACTGGGGGGAATTACCCAGAAAGCCCAGATTGCTGATTGGGTCCGGCTGGGTATCGGTCGGCGGGTGGTGAGCAGTTGTATTCTTTTCCCTTGTTATTTCCCTTATCATTATTATTATTGATGGTAGCAGCAGTGATTTGTGTTATACCTTCGTTACTGGACTGCTCTTATCTCAGCCGGTGGGAGGTACATTCTTTCAATTCTCCTCCCCATCCCTCTGGGAGTGCGGGGAGGAAGGGGTGGGGGTGTGAGGGAGCAGCTGTGTGGTTCTGGATTGCCGGCTGGGCTTAAACCACGACACTCCATTAATGAGAAGCACCACTTAGGATGGTTTTGGTTATGATGGGAATTTTATTGTTTGGGTCACAAATGTCAAGTTTAGCACCGAGAACATTTGTGTGTGGCCTTTGAGGGTCAATTGCTGTTTCTGCTGACAACGGGAGTCATAGCTAGGGCAGGATTCTGTCCATAAGTCACTGCCATGGTTTCAGCCCAGCTGGTAGCTCAGCACTTTGCAGCCGCTCACTCACACCCCTCTTCCCCTCTCCCCAGATGGGATGTGGAGGAGAATCAGAGGCAAGTAAAACCCATGGGTTGAGATAAGAAGGGTTTAATATCTAAGTTCAACAGAATGTATTTTTTTGGAGTATAAAACTAAAAGGAGAGAAGGAAGAGAGAAAACCCAGTAAACACAAGTGATGCACAATACAATTGCCCCCACCCACTGATGAATACCCAGCCTTTCCCAAGCAGCAATTGGACCATCCCAGGTAAGTCCCCCCAGTTTCTATAGTGGGTGTGACGTGCTGTGGTATGGAATACCTCTTTGGCTAGTTTGGGTCTGGTGTCCTGTCTCTGCTGCCTCCTGGCACCTTGTGCCCCTCCACATGGCAGAGCATGAGACACTGAAAAGTCCTTGATCAGGGTAAGTGCTAGTGAGCAACAACTAAACCATCAACATGTTACCAGCACTGTGCTCATATTGAAGGCAGAATACAGCTCTGCAGTAACAACTAGGAACAAAATGAACTCTATCCCAGCCGAAAGCAGGACTGTGTCCACCCCTTATTCCATACCCTTTCACATCATGCCAGTTCCCACACTTTCCAGCATCAACTTTCCTGTCCTTTGAGAAATATATATATATGTATATAACATACATATATATATATATAAAGACACACTGAGATATCATTCCCATAGTCTCTGGACCATCCCTACAAACATTGTTTGAGTTCATTCTGTCCACGACTTGGGGCTCCATCTGTCAGGAGTGTCTCAGGGCAGGAAAGATGGATGGTGTGTGGTGGTGGACTCTTGGATGCTGAAGCTGATAGCAATGCCATCAGCGCTGCCGTTGTCCAGTTTCGTCAAAGTTTGTGCTTCCTTGATGTGGTGATCAAAAGGGAGTCAGGTTCAGATGCTCAAATGTGGAGCAATGGAGATGGGTGCCACGAGGTGCACGGTGCAGTGATGGGTGTATGACTGCCATAGAAGGATGAGTGGGTGCTGCTGATCTCTCTTCAGCACAGTTGTGGTTGTGATTGGCACTTGTTGTTGTTTGAGCTTCAGCAACCCCCCAGCAGAGAGAGCAGGCAAGCTAGAGAGCTGCTTCATTTCCTGTGTCTCTAAAGCAGCTATGCCAAAAGGGCAGAGGTACCCTTTTTGGTGCTTGAAATGCCCCTGGGCCAATCACAGTGGGATGCTTTTGCTACTCCTTCCCAGCCAGGCTTATTTGAGTCGGGATGCCTCTGTCACTCCAAAAGTACAAATAGACTGTGACCCTGGATGGTGTTAGGGTACACTACTGGGGTGTCTACTAGGGCCTTATACTTCTGTGGCTCTGATGTGCCAGGCCATCTAATCCATAGAGTGCTGTTACTGTGGTTGTCCCTCTCCTCCACGTGGCTGTTGGCCCCATCATAGGATGCTCCACTTAGTCCTTGTAAAACCAGGTTCGGATTCATTACTCGAGGATGAGGTGTAAGGTCAGCCCTCCCACTCTTTCTGGAAACCTGTCCAGTGGAGACTGGAGTAATGTCTCTTGTGGAAGAACCCTCATTTGTGCTTGTTTTCCCTTGCAGCTCATGTACCCATGGGTCTAGGATTGGGGTAGGTTTCCATCCCACTCCTCATGTCCTCTCCGTGGTCTTGTAGGTAAAATCACTGGGTAACCTGTGGAGTGCATGTTCTCTATCCTCCCTCTTGAGAGGGAGAATGCTTCCTGTCAGTAGCTGAGATGGTGGGGCTTACAGGTGGGGAGTGGGATCTCTCCTGCGGTTGCAGCTGGAACTCCTGGAACAGTTTCTCACATCATTCATTCGGCTTTCCCAGAGCGGAGATGTGAGACCTCTGGGAGGAGGAGAGTTTTTCTTCCTATTGCTGGATTTGGCGAGGGAATTCATTCCCCACTGGTGCCTCTCCATGTCTCCAGTATTGCCAGTGCTTTGGCATATGACGAAGGCGTACTTCATACCAGTTTCTGCTGCATGAGTCATGTGTAGTGGCCTCAATGCCTGTAACTGGATTGGAGTAACTGCAGCGTCTGTTGCCTGGATTGGAGAAGCTGCGGTGCCTGTGACTGGAGTTGGAGTATGTGCAGTGCCTGCAGGTGGTGCTGCCCCAGCAAGAGACACCAGTTGCAGTGACTGTGGCTGTGGTTGAGCAGCTGCAGTCTGTCACTTGGGGTGGAGTTGCTGCTGTGTCTGTTGCTTTGCCATGAGATCCAGAGACATCTTTTTCCCCTAGAGGGTACCGAATGGGCTGAGCAGGGCTCGGTAGGCATGGGCCAGGACCCAGCAGGTTACCATGTTTTGTCCTCTCTGGTGGTGCCAGGACCACAGCACAATGTGGAGCATTATGTCAGCTGCCAGAGGGGACTCTAAACTACAGGTGCTAATGCTCATGGTTGCAGTGGGGCAGAGAAGTAAACGATGTTGGTTGCGCAGTGTGCAAGTGGTCAAAGTTGTGCAGTTCTAATGGCACAGTTGCTTCTAGGAGCACAAAGTCCAGTTTTGCCCAGAGTATCCGTTGCTTGGAGCTTGCCAAGAGTCTGTGCTTCAGCAGCTGGGCAGCTCCAGTCCCATGTGGCAAAGGGACTTCGCAGTCACCATTACAAAGGTTTCAGTTCCTTGTTGTGGGGCTTGGGATTGTGCCTGCTGCGTCAGGGGGATGGTGTCACCTTTGCTTGGGAGCACAGCGGGTGGTGAGATGGCAGCCAGGTAGTGCCACATGCTCCAGTGGACTGGGAGGGAAGGGTCTGGTTGGACTTGATGAGCTTAAAGGTCTTTTCCAAGCCTGCTGATTCTGAGATTCTATGGGCAGGGTCTGTTTGAACAACTTGTGCTGTAAGTGGCTGGCTTGGTCTTCTTGCACCTTGTAACACACCAGCATTGGGGAATCCTTCATCCTCATCCCCTTTTCTTCCCTTGCGATGCTTTTCCCGTTGACTTCATCTGCCATGTCCCAGGGGATTTGCCGCCTGCTGGTTGTATTTTGCAGGGACTTGGCTGCCCTGGCGCTCTCTTCCAGGTTTGTCAGGGTCATTTCCACATCTGTAAGGGTTTGGGCGTGATGTTTGCTGTGGCCCCAGCACCGTCACTCCTTGCCCCAGCGGGTGGCAACCTGGGATGGAGTTCAGGAAGCTGCTGTGTGGTCGGTGCAGGGCATCCCCATCTCTTCCCTTGCTGCTTCCTGCCTGCTGTGCGCTGGTGCCCACCGCTGTGCTGTGCCTGTGTGTCTGCCCCTAGCACAGCATGTCCTAACGCTTGCTCAGCCGGCGCAGCTCCATCTTCCTCCTTTTCCTTGGTGGGGAATGGTCCTTCTGGGAGGACTCTTGCTGGCTGTGGGTGCGGGCTGGCACAGGGCTCTTGGCTGGGCTGCTGCCTTCCTCTGGCAATGTGGGCACCCCCTGGCAGGAGACAAGCCCCATGGGTAGTTGCAGTGGGCTCAGAACTACCTTGGGCTGCCTGTTCAGTGCCTCCTGCACCAGTGTGTGTTTGTGTGGTGGTTGGTGCTGGGGGGCAGCCTGGGCTTGGGGACTCGGCACTGTCAGTCGCTCTAGAACCACCCTGGGCTTCATGTTCAGTGCCTTCTGCAGCAGTGTGTGGTTGTGTGGTGGAAGGTGCTGGGGGGCAGCCGTGGCGCTGGCCTGGAAATTGGGCACTGGCACTCGCCTTAAAAGCACCCTGGGCTGCCTGTGCATGGCCTCCTGCAGCAGTGAGTCATTGCAGGTTGGGTGTCGCTGGGGGGCAGCCGAGGCCTGGGCACTCCGCAGTTGCAGGTGGGTGAGAAGCACCCTGGGCTGCCAGTGGGGGCTCGGTAGGGGATGCTGCATGGGAGCTGCGAAGTGCTCCTTCTGGGGACTCTCAGCAGCTCTGTCCCCTTGAGCCTCCGCAGTGTCCTCGGAGCTCTGGGCAGAGCTCCGCAGAGAGCTCTCCTCTGCAGTGCCAGAGGGGCTCAGTGGTGGCCAGGGGGAGAGGTCTGCTGAGCCCCTGACCTGCTCCCGCTGTGTGTCCTGCAAGGGGGAGGTCGGTGTCCCCCAGAAGGGGTCGGCATCCCCCAGCATTGGTGTCTCCGAGCAGCCCTTGCTCCTCCTCATGTGCACCCAGTGCTGCAGCACGTCAGGAGCCTGGGTGAAGGAGCGAGCGCTGGCAGGGCTCTCGGGGCCATCGCAGGAGGTGTCATTGCTGTCTTCCATCTCCATAGTGCAGATGTCCTCTGCCCTGCACAGCAAGAGGAGGCGGAGCTTGTGGGGGAGCTGGTTGGGGTGGGGACTTTGGGGACATCGGTGACTGTGTCCTCACCGGCCCCCAGCCCCACCAGCACCGATGGCTCTTTGTGGGAGCCGCCCACCGCCACGTACTTGGACAGTTCGGGGAGCTCGTGGAGCACCTCCGCAGAAGAGCTGAGTCTGTCGGGGCTCACGGGGGTGTCCTCAACGTCAGGGAGCTGGGCCAGCACCGCCGCGTCCAGCGGGCAGTCGCCATTGGCCACGCGCTCCAAGAAGGCGCAGAACTCATTGAGGAAGCTGGTGATGGTGAGGCTGTTGGGGTAATGGAAGGCATTGGGGAAAGTGTCCTCAGTGTCCCCCAGCCCAGCACCACCACGCCGCCACCCTGCACAACATACTCGGAGAGTTCCGGGAACTCCTGGAGGAAGGCATCCCAGTCGGGGACACGTGGGACGGTGCCATCCCTGCGCGCTGCATCAGGCTGGTGGGGAGTGGCGGGGGGGACGATGTCCTCCATGGCTGCTCCGTCCTTGGTGGAGGCTGCCTCCTGCCCATGGGCGCCGGGGATTTGTGCCGTGGGTGGGAGCGGCAGCGCAGAGGGGAGCTGCAGCAGCTGCCCCGGGGCCCCGAGGGGCCCTGGCACCCCCTGCGCCAGCTGCTGGGGGCCAGGCAGGTCCTGGGCAGGCCACAAGGACAGCGGCAGCCCCGGGACAGGGTATAGCTCACGAGTAATGACGCGTCTTGACATGGCCAGAGCACTGGGGCTCAGACCAGACACTTGCAATGGCGCTGGCAGGTGGAGGGGAAACCTCTCTGCTGGGAGAAGCAGAGAGAAGTGCTGGGGTGAGGAACTGGCAGGCAGAGCCAGCTAGGGGTTACCTGTGGGGCAGGAGCACCGGGAGGAGTGGGAGCTGCTGCTGTACCTGCCATAACCGTTGGTGAGTGTCAGTTGGGCTTGGGCCAACGGCCCCTCTCCAACAGGATCCACCCAAGGTTCCACCAATGGTGGCTGCTCCAGCAGCCGCGTCGCCAATGGACCCCATCAACTTTCTCTTGCTGATGATTCCCTGTCCTAAATGATGGTTTCCCATGCCCACGATGGTTTCCCATCCCAGTGATGTGTGCTGGGGAGGTGAATTTGGTGTCCAAGGGGCAGGGATGGGGCCAGCACCGCTGTCCCTGCAATGCTGACGTGTGTGCTTCCCAATCTTTCCAGTGGTGGCAGTGGGAACTGGGCTTGAGGCACTTGTCCTTGGCCCTCTCTGGTATGGGCCAGAGCTCAGTCTCGGTCTCGCTGTCAGGGAAGATTGACCCTCCCTGGATGGCATCTTTGCTGGCTCTTGTCACCCTGTCACTGGCTTTTGAGAACCCGGCTGGTGGGACCCATCGTGCATGTTATGAAACTTCCCTGCCCCCTAACTGATAGGTTGAGCAGTCTTGAAATCATTGACTTGTACATATATGTATGTATGTATGTATATGTGTGTACATACATGTGCACCTGTATATATATAAGCACACTAATATATATCTACACATCTGTATCTACATGTGTGTGTGTACGTTTGTATTTTCTTATATATATCTAAATAAAAAGCACACTGTAATGTGATGACATCTTATATTTCTACTGGAAGCTTCATCCTGGCCCTGGAAATCAGGCCTTTTCTTTGTGGCACGCTATGTTGTGCAGTGGTGTGCTGTGCTCCGATCTGCTGTGCTGTTCTGTGCTGTGCAGTGCTATGCTGTAACGTGTGTGCTATGATGTGCTGTTCTGTGCTGTGCAGTGCTGGGCTGGGCTGTGTTGTTCTGTGCCATTCCCTGCCCTGGCCAATAACTGAATTATGAGACTGTTGTTTGCCTGCAATGTCAGGTGTGTTTTCAGCTCCAGAAACATTTTCAAGCCACACAAAAGTAACAAGTGGAAATAGGATTTAGTTTATTTTCATATTAGAGAGAAGCTCTTCCCTGTGAGGGTGCTGAGGCGCTGGCACAGGGTGACCAGAGAAGCTGTGGCTGCCCCATCCCTGGCAGTGTTCAAGGCCAGTTTGGGCACAGGGGCTTGGAGCAAGCTGCTCTAGTGCAAGTAATGCGGAGCTCCTGAAATAAAAGCACTCGGGTGTTATTTGCTGCCTTCTCACACTTTCTGCTCCTGAGCCCAGGCTGTGCTTTCCTCCCTGTGCCACCTGCACAAGATTCAGTGCAGCACTCTCAGAGGATAAGCGGGTGAGTTTGTGTTTTGCAGCCTCGGGCCAGCCCAGCCTGCAGTGGGAGCTATGAGCCAAAATGATAATTTCCATAGGGCCATGTAAGAGATGGGGGTAAAGAAAAACCTCACTTCTTCATGAACCTTGATAGGAAATTTCCCACTCTGTTTCCGAACAGGAAATAGTCGGAGTTGCAGCTCCTGTGTCAAGCCTTGCTTCCTGGTGAAAACATCCATCTTGTCACTCTTAACTTCACCAGCCGTATCACTGCTTTGAAATCTGTTGCTGACTGAGGCTCTTGCACATAACACCATGTGTTGGGAAGCGGCTAGACTGGGAGCACCTCTGACTTTACAGAATGGTGCAAACAAGATGTGTCAAAAGTAATTGTCTAGTCTTGCCTGCTTCTAGGCAGGAAGTTCTTTATGAAAATGATCAGCTGATGAGATTTGCAACACCTGCAGTTTAAGTTTGTAACCTCAGCAGCGGGATCCCCTTGAAACTGAAGGAATGATCATTAAGAGACGCAGAGGGTCAAGCACTATAAAACATGGAGTAATACTTCCCAGAATACTGTCCCAGCCTCCCGAAGCTTTTGGTATGAGCTTTGAGTCCGAAGTGTCATATTTATGTTGCCAATGATTTGTGTTCCATTAATCATGTGGACGAGTTTCGAACTGAAGAAAACTTGACACAGTACCCTGGGGTGAGTGATTTCAGCTCTTAACAATGTGAAGTACGAAGGAATAGCTCTTTTTGTTTGGTTAGGTCTTGCCACATGACAGCCAATGCTTGAATGTCTCCACTGGTGTATTAGAAGAAACAGTGAACAAATTAAAGTCCCTTTTGCCTCCATTCAGCTCATGATTTCATAAGTGTCTGCCATGTATTGCCAAGCCATCTTTTCCAGCTGAAGATTACCAGCCTGTATCTTTCAACCCCAGGTTTTAAGGTGTCTCTCTTGGGAGTGAGAAATGCACAAAGTCTGCCACCATCCACATAATGAAAATTCTGACTGGCCAGCCAGGTCTCACTCCTGCTCTGAAAGGTCTTTGCCTTGAAGAGCTGATCATTTTGATTTCAATTAACACTGATTTTATACAGACTTTGTTTCAACACTGTCTTTTTCCTGTGGCCTAGTTTTCAGGAGAGCTCATTGTTGAAATGGTCTAGATTTGCCTCAGGCTGACTTCCTGATGCCTTTTTTTTTTCCTGGTTCTGTCACCATAGGATGGAGACTTGAAATTCTCCCTTGAGTCTGTGAAGAAGCTAAAGGAACTTATGGATGAGAGCAGACACATTAACCCTCGCTTTGTGGTTTCAATGGCTAGCTACTCTCCATGTGATGAAAAAGATCTCCCTGAGGAATTCCAGTCTGTGTGCAAAAGACAAGATGCATCCATGATTTTGTGAGGCTGAGTATGCACCTCATATTGCATAGCTGCTATTTTTGTCACGATTTCAACCTTAGACATTCGAGTAGCAGCAGGGAAAGAAACACGATTCTTGCTCTGTCACTTCTAGAACTGACGAGAGAGTCCATGCTGCCTTTCTGTCCCTCCTACCATTGATGGCCAACACTGGCTGTGAGCGCCCTGAAAGACAATCCCTGATGTGCTGAGCTTAGCTGTAGCCTGTACGGATCAGGCTGCTGTAACCAGGAAGAAGCTTCCTCCGGGTAGTTGCATGCTAACTTGCACAACGTAAGTGAGAGAGCCTGCTCTGTCCTCTGGCTTACAGGAAAAACAGGGTTGTATCACTCAGTTCTAGCAAACTGCAAGTTCCAAATGGGTCTAATTGCTCTGTCTAATCAGTGTAGAAGGTGTTTTTCCAGGCAGCCTAAGAGAGGTGTGAGATCTAAATGAGGTGGATCAGTCTTCGGCAATGGCTGTCATGTACTGAGTTTTGAGCAGGCTGCTACAGTTTCTGCTTTTTTTACTTCATTTTGCTGCTTTTATCTGCTGTCCAATGCAATGGTCACTTCAGAAAATATGCTACTAATATAATGAATGTTGTGATTCCACAAGCCATGTCCCAACCACCCTCCCAATTATTCTTTTGCCTCCTGTCGTGGTTTAAGCCTCTCTAACTCACGCAGCTCGTTCTGTCACTCACTTCCCCCACTTTCTTCCCCCCGCTCCCGGAGGAATGGGAAGGAGAATCAAAAAGAATGCAACTCCCACAGGTTGAGATAAGAACAGTTTAGTAACTAAAGTATAACACAAATCACTACTGCTACCACCGATAATAATAATGACAAGGCAAATACAAGGAAAGAATACAATTTCTCACCACCTAATACCAAGCCCGACCACGCAGTGCACCCCCACCCTTCCAGGTCTCTGCTCTCTGCTTTCCATCCTGGGCATGACGTGCTGTGGTATGGAATAACCTCTTTGGTCAGTTTGGGTCGGGTGTCCTGTCTCTGCTTCCTCCTGGCTTCCCCTCCTCCGGGGCAGAGCATGAGACTCAGAAAGTCCTTGGTCAGACCAAAACATCACTAAGCAGTAACCGAAACACTGGTGTTATCAGCGCTGTTCCCAGGCCCAAAATTAAAACACAGCGCTGCACCAGCTACCAAGAAGGAGAAAAATGACTGCTGCTGCTGAACCCATGACAACCCCCAACTCTTTCCACCCTGCACACTAAGAAACAGCAGTGTGGACACACCATGTGCCAGGGATGTGCATATGAAAGTTAAAGTAGGGATTATATATATTATTTTCTTGGAAATTCTTATAAAGCCTCCCAACTTTGCACATCTGTAACAACCTGAATTCATTGCTGAATAAATACCCAGGAACAATTTCCACCATTAGCATTCCCTCTGTACTCAATATGTCAATTTCGTAGTGCTGTCTTTGCAGCATTGAGCGGTGCGAGGCGTCAACATCAGAAAGGGAAGGTTGAACCCCAGGTTCCCTGGCTCTCATTTCACTGATAAGTTTCTCTGAAAGGATGCTCTCATGAGGGAAAAGCAGCAGCAAATAATTATCCATCTATATCTATCAGGAGCAGTATTGTATGGCAGGACCTGAAAGCCAAGCATGCACTGTCAGAAAACACAGATGGTAAGAGGCAATTTTCAACAGCTTCTAATTCCCCTTATTTGGATGTAGTTTGCCTGCATCCATCAAAATGCACCTTCCACACCTGAAAGCTCTCTTTTCACCAGATTTCGTACTTCCATACTCTCATATTTTCATATTCCCACTGGAAAGCAGAGAGGCCTTGGAAAGGCAGCGCAAGCAAACCTGACATGGAAAAAATGTGAGGTTGCTCAAACACAGGGCTAGGATTATGCTGGTTGGTTTCAGATGCATGGAAGTTGAACTCATTTCCTGCCTCTATGTGTTTAAAAGTAACTCCCAGTAAATCAGGGGTCTTCCCTAGCTTCCCAGATTGCCAGGGCTCTCCGACTGTGCTTGAGAGCTTGTTGCCAGCACTGGGCATACAGGATGAGCATGAAACATGTTCCCAGAGATGCCAGCAAAACCACCAAGGACAGAAAGTACAAACAAACCATTGTGAATAACAACCAAAAAAACCAAAACCCAGACACAAAGACAACCAAGTGTGTTGCTCTCCCCATAAAAATGCTACTCCTAATTTTCAATACAAAATAATTCTGGCCGAGAAATTACAGTGAAGGAATAAAAAACCCACGCACCTTAAAATGTCACAAACTGGCAGCAGTGGCTTTAAATTGGTAAGCACAAAATACAGGATAAAAGCAGCTAAACTGGGCAGTGGAAAAAACAAGGATTGTAAGATTAACAGCAATCAAGAATGACAGAAAAGTAAAGCCATAGGAAAGATATGTGCCTGCCCCCAAAACATGGCAAAATTGTGTATTGTGACACCAAAAGAAAGGAAGACATAATAATAGTGGATGTATAAAGAAGGATTGTTTCATAACCAACACTTCCTTAAAATTTCCCATTACCTCTGAAAGTAGGGAGAGCATCAGTGATAGCTCCCAATACCAGGCAAGATTAGATAACTTGTACCCAAAAGCTTTAACAGTCAGCCAAGGAAAACTCTGTGATATGAGTGCTGGTGGTTATGAAATCAACCATTGTGAGACCACTTCAGGGGTTCAGACACATGGGTAACACTGCGGTGTGTAGTTTTCAAGGGTAAGATACGCTTAGCTCTCTTTGCTAAGATGACAGTACCACTGTCAGGGGTAAAAGTGGGATACTTGGTGCACTGGTGAGGTTGAGCATCCTCCCAGCCCCATTCTGCAAAAAGTGGTTCTCAGTGCCACATACCACAGAGAAGAAAGGCCGAAAAACACAGAAGCTGCTGCAGGGAATGGGCTGAGTGTGACAGCCCTGCATGAAGCAGCAGCAGCAGCACTTCAGTGAGATCCTCAGATGGGTAAGGCAGAAGCTGCCCAACACATTGCGTCAGTCTTTGATGTGGTGCAAGAACTGCACGTGGGCAGCGTGGTACAGCCAACTGCCTGATCCCTCAGCAGCCCTATAAAAACATAGACAGATTTGGGCTTCTTAATCCATAGACTGCCCAACCACTGAGGTGTCCCAAAAGTCCTTCTCCAGGGACCTTCACTGCGTTTCCCCAAGGTTAGCTGCTCCTAAAGCTCACAGCATGGCTCCAGCTGACACAAGAATTTCCTTTGTCTGCAGAGGACCAGGAAAGGCATCCATGCTTGCCTAGATGGAAGCAGCTGAGTTATTTGGAGCAGGGGCTGCGGTTGCAGAGCGGTTTTCATCAAAGCGTGAGGCACCTGGAGCAGCTCCAGGTAGGACTGAGAGCAGGACAGACGGCAGAGCTCCTGCTAACCCAGACAGGCAAGCCAAGCTCAGTACTGCACAGCTCCATGGGATGACGCCAAGCGTGAACTCCCACTTTTAAGGCCCCACTTGCTCTTACAGAGTAACACAACCCCCTGAGAAGGTCCCATGGGGAGACACTCATGTTTGAGAAGATTTGTGCCCTGCCTGATGAAGGATGCAGTTCTGGAGCATAGAAGGGAAAGCAGAGTTGGGCTGGAGCACAGGGTGCATGTCCATCCCACTCCTGCTGCAGTTCTCACTAAGAGTGCAAAAACCCAAATTTTCCCACCCTGGCACATCTGCATCCTTCATTCTAGCAAGGTACATGCTGCAGAGTAGGGACATTAACAAGGAATTGCCTTATTGTCAGAGCTGCATGAGTAGAACTCTAGATGCCATACTTCTCATGGAGAGGTCTATGTCTTCTCCTCTCCCCTGCTCCTTCTGATTCTGTCTGCAATAAAGAGCCTGGTTTTCCACAGAAAAGCAATGTTGGAGGCAAGGGCATGCAGCTTTCAAGGCAGAGCTCTGCTTGGCAGGACAAGGACCAATAGATCCTTTTGTGCAAATAGGAACTCTACCAGGACTAAATACAAGCTCCTCACAGCATGTCTAGGATGCTAAGGCTCTTCCTGCCTATCTTCTCCTCCTCCTCTCCCTTCTGCTTTTGTTCTTGTGATTTCATATGCTCCCAAGGGAAACCATCATTATGTGTCTCCCCAGCTTGTCCTCTACCCATCCTCCTATACACAGATGGGCAACCCTCACACTCCTTGCAGCAGGATGTGGAGCCTGCTCTGCTACCATGCTGGTCCCCAAGTGCTCTGCTGCTGGCTTTGCTCCAGCACTTAGGACTCTAGCTGGTCTAACATAAGGTGCAGGGGATGTCCCCTGCAGGAAGGTGATACTGAAAACCTGATGAAGAGAGAAGTCCTCTGTGGTTGCTCTGTACCGGGAGCTCCTGGTAGGAAAATGCTTGAATTCAAATAAAGAGGTACTAAGCAGCGTGAAGGCCATGGACCCTCCAAACCTGTTGGCCAAGCAATGTGCAGTGACCAGATTCTTGTGTCCCTGTCTCAAGGAGACCTCACACAAAGCAGCACATTCCTGGTAACTCCTCCAGACAATAACTGATAATCCTGAGCAGGCACAGCCATCATGGACAACCCCACACTCTCCCACACCAAAACACGGAAGGGATAGGAGCTCTCTATGCCATAAAATATGCCTGATGCAGGCAAAGCAGCAGTATGAAAGCATGGGGGCAGCTAATGATGTGATGCTCAGCTCATCTGTGGTCCACTGTCCAGCCAGCACAACCTGGCTTGGAGGTGGCCATAGGCATGGGATCAGCATGGCTGGGGTCATGCAGCAGTTGCTGTTCCTCCCTGGGAAAGCACAAGCACATGGAGCACAGAAGCTGTGCTTCTCCGTGTGCTGGGGTGAATGGCTGGCCACTGCTACTCTGCGAGTCCATCCCAGTACAGTGCCATGGTACTGGAACTCAGATGCTCACACAGTGCTCTCTCTGGTCTGGAGCTGAAAATTAAATTAAAACCAGGACAGGGACAGTTAATTAAAGCAGATTAGTGCAGGACTAGTTAGGGATGCTGACACTGCAACCATCAAGCCCTGTGATGTTAATTAGCTGTTCATTACTGTCAGCTCCCTGTTCAGTACAGAAATATGAACTGCCTGTGTCCTGGGTGGGCTTCATGCACAGCAGAGCATGCCTCGATCTCCCCCTCCAAGGGCACACTCAGCCTCCCATCACCTCCCAGCAGAGATACTGTCACCAACAGCAAGACCCTCACCACTACCATCAGTGAGATCCTCACCACCACCAACACTGAGCTCTTCGCCACCATCCATCAGGAGCCATCATCCTGAACCACTATGGCCACCAACAGCCAGGACGTCTCCATACCCACCTAGCAGCAAGATCATGACACCAAAACAGCCCAGCACCAGCTCTGATCTACCACATCCCTCATTTCTGGACAACATCCCTGTGCTGCTTTCAGGGAGCCAAGTGGTGCCCAGCACTCACCCATAGCACTCCCTAAAACTGGTACCCACAGACATCCACATCCCACAGATGAGATGCACTGACATTGTTTCCCCTCACCCTCATCCTTGAAAAGGTACTAGGAGATAGCATCACAGAATCATAGAATCATTTAGGTTGGAAAAGACCCTTAAGATCATGAAGTCCAACCATTAACCTGGCACTGCCAAGTCCACCAGTAAACCACGTCCCTGAGTGTCACATCTATACGTCTTTTAAGCACCTCCAGGGATGGAGGTACACAGAACACAAAGAAAGGCTGCACACACAAAGGTTGCAGGGAGCACATAGGCACTGAAGAGAGCACACACTATCTGTAGGAAGCCCACAGGTGATTGTAGGGAGCCCAGAAAGGACCGTATGGAGTGCACACAGGGTTATGCGGGGAGCACACACAGGTCACAGGGAAAACACATGAGCTGTAGGAGAACACACAGGTTAGAGGGAGCACACACATGGGTTGTAGGAAGCACACACATACTGTAGAGAGCACACACAACCTGCAGGGAGCATACACAGGCTACAGGGAGAACACCCAGACTGTAGGGAGCACACACAGGCACATTAGGGTGTACAGACAGGGCTGTAGAGAGCACAAATGAGCTATACTGAGACACACATGCTGTAGGGTGCTCACACAGACTATAAGGAGCACACATACACTCTAGGGAGCACACATGGGGCTGTGCAGAGCACATATGGGTCATGCAGAGCACACAAAGGCTCTAGGGACTACATACAGGGCTGCTGTAGGAACACACAGGCTGAAGGGAGGAGCACACACTGGCTGTATGGACCATGCATGGGTCTGTAGGCATCACACACAGTGCTTTAGGGAGCCCACACATGCTCTGTACCGAGCACACACCAGCTATATGGACCACACACGTGTTGTAGGCAGCACACATGGCATAGGGAGCACATGTATGGTTGTATGGAGCACAGACACAGGCTGTGCAGACACACACAGGGGCTGTATGGGCACACACAGGCTGCAGGGGGCACACATGGACTTTAGGAAGTGAACAGATTGTAGAGAGCGCACATGGGCTATAGACATCACACACGGGTTGTACTGCAGCACACATGTGCTGTAGGGAGCATACACAGGCTGTAGCGACCACACATGGGGCCGTACATATCACACAGTGTTGGGACCACATGCAGGCTGTATGGAGCACACACCATTGTAGTGTGTTCAGGGAGAACACACTGTGCTGTAGGGAGCACGCACAGGCATAGGGAGCACACATGGGGCTGTACAGAGTAAATATAAGCTTTAAAGATGGGGTCTTGGGGACACAAGAGTCTTTGTATGTTCAGTGACAGTCACAGTAGTGAGTGCTGAGCTATCACCCAGACAAAATGCTCCTGCAAAGGAGGAACTCCCAGTCGCTTGGGAGCTGGTAGGCTAAACCAGCCTAAAATCCATGCATGTTCCTCAAACACGGCTACATCTTCCATCACACCTGCACCAATCCCCTCCAGAAGCAAGCTGCATTTTCACATCCCACCCTGGAAAACCAGGGAGGATGTTCACACCTCGCCCTCTAAACTGTATCCTGCTCCAGCACTGCAAAAGCAGTTCACTGACTTTAGCCTCACCTGTGGTGCAAACTGGTGATGGGGTGGAAGCTAACTGAGGATGTCCTAATGGGAAGCAATCAGATTCCACTGCTTCTCTCTCCTCCCTGCCCCCGCCCCCCACATGTATTTAGAGCTTTCAGAGGAAACACAACTAATTTATCTTAACACTAATCAATTTATAGCAATCAAAATAAAAACCATTAGGAGCCATTCCCCACTTGAATTTCAAAGAGGCTTCTGACCCCAGGAGACTCTGAGCTGATTGATTAGAAATTTCTGATGCTAACGTGTGTCTTCAAAGGGTCCAGTGTGGCTTTAATTCCTCTCTCCTGAGACACTGGTTGTGTGTTAATATCTGTCAGCCCCTTCCTGCACTTCGGGGAGGGGAAATTCATGAGCATACTGAGTTGCATGGCACAGCTGTGGAGAAGACAACATTTGCTGGCTTAAACGGCTTCCAGAAATCCCTTGGGGCAAATCATTTGCATGATCCTTTTCTCCTTGGGCAAAAAAAAAAAAAATGCCCAACAACCAAAACTGGAGTGCAGCAAGAAATAAAAAGCACTGATGCAGAATAGTGGCAGCAGGTGGAGTGGGCAGAGCTCAGGGCTGGGATTTTGGCTTCTGCATCACAACTTTGCCCCTGACTCCTCTGCATGGAGGTAGAAGCATCCTATCCCTATGCGTGAGGGTAGCAGTGGAACAGAAACACAGAGGAGAGATGAAGTTAACCCGCAGTTGCAGACAGCAGTAGAGAAGAGCCTTCATGCCTCAAGATGAAGCACAACTGGTCCATCAGTGTTTTTTATGATGATGAACACTGCATCTGTCTCCAGCTGAGGAGAGAGTTAAAGCACAGAAGTGGAGGAATTCTACCCATTTGGTGCCGCATTTCTTTGATGCAAAAAAAGCTGAGAAAGGCCAAACATGTTCAGGCTAAAGCCATATGCACAGTCAGGTGCACTTGCATGGGGGCAATCAATGAGGGGACAGTGCAATCATCCCTTTACTCTCTTCCACCTGTACAAAGAAAAGGGGTGGAGAAGGGGTGGGAGAAGAGGAGGTGAACCTGTCCACGGCAAAGGGGCACAGCAAAGACCTGCTGTAACACCTCTCCCCTGCAGCTTCCCCTCCACAGTAAAAGCCCCCTCTGCTGTGTTGGGACCAACTGCCTCTCACTTTGAGCAGGTTAAAGCAGATAATCTAGTTAATGAAAGCAAATCAGCTCAAAAGCCACTCTCCCCTGCAGCAGGGTGATGGCTCAATGGGAGCAAAGCTCTCCAACCCTGCTCAGTGCCTGCAGCTCCTGGTGAGGATGCTGACCTGCTGTTGCCAATTGTTGTGGTTTAAGCCGTAACTCACGCAGTTTGCTCACTCACTCCCACCTCTTCCTTCCCCCCACTCCCAGAGAGATGGGGAGGAGAATCGAAAGAATGCAATTCCCACTGGTTGAGATACGAACAGTCCAGTAACTAAGGTGTAACACAAATCACTACTGCTACTACCAATAATAATAATGACAAGGGAAATAACAAGGGCAGAGAATAAAACTGCTCACCTCCAATACCCAGCCCGACCAGACCGTGAACCCCCACTTCCGGGTCCCTGTCCGTCTTTTTTTTTACATCCTGGGCATGACATGCTGTGGTATGGAATACCTCTTTGGTCAGTTTGGGTCAGGTGTCCTGTCTCTGCTTCCTCCCACCTTCCCCTCCTCCCTGGCAGAGCATGAGACTCAGAAGGTCCTTGGTCACAGTAAACATTACTGAGCAGCAACTGAAAACATCGGTGTTATCAGCGCTGTTCCCAGGCTGAAAGACAAAAACATAGCACATCCCTTGATGTTCCACCCATGCGGGCACTTCAGGTCGCTGTACAGGGTACCAGCCCCTTTGATCTGCCTGTCCCGGGAGGATGCAGACACTGTGGTCAGGAATGGCTCTCCTGAAGGGCAGGGAGAAAGGTGGAACAGCGTGATGGAAGCCACCCACTGATGTCTGACAGCACACATGTCCCTGACACTGCACAGAGCCTTCCCGTGGCTCTGCAGAAAGCTCCTGGAGAGCTGATGCCATAAAAAGGCAGAGAGCACGCATTTAATGGAGCATGCTGTTTGTTGATTGGCAAATATTATCTGTTACTACAGCCACTCCAGAAGTCACTGCAATCTTTTGAAAAGTCATCCAGGCTGGGAGAAAAGCCATTTGGAGCAAAGCATCCACATTACTCTTACTTTATGAGACCCACTTCAGGCTGCACTTCAATTCTTACTCATCTTGAAGGTTTGAGTATTTTCATAGTTGGGAATGAATAAAGCCTTTATCAGTGTCCATTTATTGCTCACTTTGCTGTTGTCTCCTCTCACAGCTGCAGCTGTAACAACTGTGGTTCTCCTGAGATCATGATGTTTTGAAGGGAAACTGCTAGCTTTGGACTGTGAGTTAAAAATTGTCTTCTTGAACACAGGCTTTCTGAGAGCTCTGAATGTGACAACAGTCTGAAAGTGCAAAAAGACAATGCAAGTAGGAGCTTGTCGTTGTTGAAAACCACCAGCTCTCAAATACTGAAGAACCAGATATTCCCTCAAAATGCATTCTGAATTTGTCCCATTAGCCATCATCCACCCAACCTGTGGACTCTCACCTCATGGTCCAGGCATGCCCACCACTTCCCTGCAGCATCACTGTGGTACCCACAGCCCATGGAGGAGGGGTGATCCAGCCCAAGTATGGGGAAGTGCTTGGGCATAGAACCATTCACTCAAGCATCAAGAGCCCTGTTGGCCAACTGAAACCATGAGATGTTTTAAGAAAGGTCTCTCTATTTTCTGATACAAGGAACAAAGCAAATATCCCCAGTTTGCCTCCAGGGACTCTGGGAAGATGCCAACACCTTGGCAGGTGTCATTTCAACCCACTGAAGCAAAGAAGAGCAGTTTGTCTTTGAAGACCTTCTTCAGAGACCTAGAAAGGCTCCACAAGAATCACCTACCCACAGATCCCCCTTTCAGGTGCCTTTCAAAGAGAAGGATATGGGAGCAGCAATGCACCAAGCTGGTAGCTCCAGGTCTCAGCAGGACTTCTTCTGTCTCCCTTTAACAGGGTGCTTTCCAAGACCTAGTGACCTTCTTTAGCATCTCTTTTTATAGCACCTAGCAACATTTTTTGGTTTAGGGGTTTTCCTTTGGATTTTGGGGTTTTGGTTTGGGTTTTGTTTGTTTGCTTGTCTGCTTTTTGTGGGTTTTATTTTTACTTTTAAAGTTTCTTTTCTTAGATACAGCTTCTCCAAATGACAAGAAATAAATGGGACAAGGGGATGCCTCAGGCTCACCAGACGTCACTCACTGCACTTCTGTCTGGTTTTGCTCTGCATCCGTCATGCAACTCCTTCCTTACAGTGTTTAAGCTGTAACACCCGCCCATGGAAGGACTAGGCATCACTGATTGGTGTCACCAAACTTAATGTCTCCTTCAAAATGTGAATATATTGTGTATTGCTCTTGGCAAAACCTAATTTATCATTGTTTGAAGTTTGCTGTATGTAAACACAGCCATCAGGTGAGCTATGAACACTGATTCCATTTCCTAACCTCTATGGGGAATTTATGTACACTTTCCAGTGATGTACGATGTTTCTAAGGCATATAGGAAAAAATAAAGAGCTTCCCTGGAGCTAATTAAGCTAATCATGGCTTCTAAACTAATTTTTCTGTAAGACTTTTGCCTTGTATCACTAAAATAACTGTGTTTTTAGAGAGTGATAATCTGACAACCAAATAACTTCACATCAGCACAGAGAATGGCTGAGGATGTTTTCCAAAATTAAACATGCAAAGTAATCTCTTCTTTGCTTTCCTGACTCAAATGAAAAAGAAAAACCCACCTCAAAACCAGTATTTTTCCAAATTTTCTCATGTTACATATGATGAAGAATATCCTCCTCTTGCCCCATAAAGTTTCACCACTCTGATGAATTCAGGGAAAAACTCTCCTTGCCCCCTAGATCTCCAAGTGCTTTGATTCAAAGGAAAAACTAATGGTAAAAACCATGTTCCCTTCATTTTATGGCAATAATGAGTTAAAATCCTGGAAGCCTGGGCCTGGATCCCAGCTATTCATTCCAGTTCCTACTAATATTTACCACTTTTACTCAGAAAAAGAGGCGCAGTGGGAAAGGGAGGCTTATGATGGAGAGTGGAAAAGCAGGAATAAATGCTGCTCTCTCACTGGCGTCAGCACAGGATGCTGCCAGAGCTGCTATTCCCCACTCACATAAGTGTAGCAAGATCAGGAATGCTGTGTTTGATCCAAAATGCTGTTTCTTCTGTAAAAATAAGTCCAGAGGAGATTTTTTTATCAGTACAGATGTCAGCTCCATGAAAGCACCCGTGTTACCACGGGGGTCCCATCCTCGCACCCGGGGCACAGTCAGTAATTATATGTGGAGTGTCAGAAAGGACACCACTCTTTCTCTGGTGGAGACCCTCCAAGTCTGCTCTGACTCACCTCCTCTCTTCTTCCCGCTGATCCCAGCACCATCCTCATGTGGGGAGAAGGATGGGGGAACCAAGCAGGATGGGGAGCAGAGACCTTCCCCAAAACTCTATGGTTGGAGATCGTGAGAAGGATACAAAGGGACTGGGAAGCACCAGCTGTGGCAGACAGTGGCAATGCAAAACTCCACCATGTCCATCTGAGAAATCCTGTGAATGGACATCATTTCCACCAAGAAACTCCCAACAGATTTTGCTGGACCTGAGATCTCCATCCCTTCCTCCAACACCCAGACTCCTGACCTGCTTATACCAACAAATGAGAATATGCTGTTCTCCTCCACGCTTCTAGTGGGCTGCTCTTGGGTTATCTTCTGCATCCTGCTGGGGTCTTTCCTATGTCTTCAAAACAGGGCTGGCAGGGGTCTGCTGTTCAAAAACCACACTCATGTCCTGCAAAACCTCATCTCATCACTTTCTCTATAGAGAAAACACTTTTGTGGAAGGTCCCAGCCCATACCTTGTCTCAAAGAACAAAATGAGAAAGCAGCTGTCACTGCCTTTGCCTGTTTTGGCCATGAAGATCTTGTCCCTCAGAAGCAGCATTTCCTATTCTGAGGTGAGTCAACCATCTCTCTCTGTCAGCAGCACACTTCTTGCCCCATTCATGGACCACCTGTGACCCTCTGTGGGTGTAAAGGACCTTGATGTGAAGGATTTTTGAGCTGGACTAGCTGCTGGGAAAGCTTTGAGATAGCAGAGGAATGTTGCTGGGAAAGTTTTGAGACCGTAGAGGAATGTTGCAGGACAAGTTCAGCAAGATAAGAAGGAAGAAAGAAGAAAGGAACCAGTATCCAATGAGGGGATGACAGCGAGCAGCAGGCATCCAATCAAGGCAACCAGTGAGCAAGATATCAACCAATGAAGAAGCGAAAATACCCACGTGGATGGTGATAGCTAACCAATTGTATTAGTCGCTCATACACGCGGGCATTTTGTATAGTCTATATCAACCCTGGATCTTCGAGAAATAAATTATTTCATTTCCTAACCAGAAAGGGGGTCCGTGCCTTGCATCTCCACAACCCCCTTGCGGGGTCAGCATCTCTTCAGGGCTTCAAAGCACCAAGAAATGAATGCCCCAACTCCCCTGCCTAACACTCCCTTTCCCTTCTCCTACTCCAACCTCCAGAAGCCCAAACACCAGCCAGCAATGTGCAGAGAACAAGCTGACATCTCCTCCAACTCCATAGTACACCAAGCAGGCTAGGAGTGGTTAACACTGAGCAGCTGCAATCCCCACCACAGCCCTAATTGTATTCACAACATGGAGAGGTCAGCAAGACCAAGGAGGGAGAAGCATCAAAGCAATGGAAAGAAAGATGTTTTATTCTTGCTTCCCAGACAGAGAGGTAGAAGCCCGAAATGCAGTATCCACAATGACACAGAGCCACAGCTGGCTGGGAGCATTCAAATTGTCGACAACCCTATAGAAAAGGCAGACAAATTCCAGTTTTGTACTTGGGAAGAAGCCAGGTGATGTAATCATCTTATAGGATGATGCTGAAATACTTTCCATTCCAGCAGTAACTCAAGATGTTAAATAGCAGCTACTAAAGTTAAACGTTGTTAAATAGCATCTACCTATGAGTTTTTAAAAAGATGGCTGATGAACCAGTGGACAGTTTATGTTCACTTTCCATACACGTCAAGTAGCAGGATGTTTCAGTGCTGTAGGAAAAAGCTCTTTGTTAAATGAGGCAGTCTTGGCTTTTTTAGGAGTGTCATTGCAGCATCAGTACCAGTCAGATAAGGATGTGCCAGCTACAGGATTTGGCCAGCAAAGGATGAAAGGAAGGTAGTAATAGTAGTGCCAGCCTACATACACTTATGGAAAAGAGACTAAGGCAAATTAGCCTTGTACGGTTTTTTGATGCAATTACAAGTTTGGCTGGGAGAATGTTAATGCAACACACACACCCAAACCTCTGCAGAGCATTTCCCTTGATAACACATGATATTTTGACTCAGAAATTAGTAAGTCCACCGACACTGCGGGATATATTCAATGCATTAAAACTTGGCAAGCTGATACTGCTACGGTCTAAGATGTAAACAGGGAATGTGCAGAGAGCAGGTCTGTTTCTACTAGAGCCAACAAATATGGTTCATGCCTCTGTGCTGTTTAACATTTTTATCAATGACCCAGGAGAAAGTCCAAAGCATTCCCAGTAAAGTTAGCTGATGACATGGAAGTTGTAGTGTGGTAAATATTGAAGATGAAACACAGCAATCCAGATGCCTCAGTGACCTAGGCACAAGCAAAGGACATGCATTTCAGTACAAACACATCAGATCACACCTCCCCGGACAGGGATGCAGGCTCTTCAAAAGCACCCAGAGAGATGCCATTGCTGAAACAGTTAAAGCAAAGAGGCGATGTAGGAAAAGGGAAATCTCAGCATCCCCCTGGCACATAGGCTGTCACTGCATGCATGCATCCTGCTCAAACAGAAATGCTTCCTGTAAGAACCTAATTATCCCTAAGGCCTTACAATTTATTGACTGGGTCCAGCATTAACACTAATGGGCCAGACCTGAAGCATTCATGGAGCCAGAAATAGCCTTTTATCTCCAAGACGTCATGTACTCATGGCAGGTGACTTTGAGACAGCTAGGACATACCCTTCCCTGGCACATTGGAAACCTGCATGTCCCTCCAAGCCCTTACCATATATTTGCACCCTCCAAAACCCAAGCACAGCACAGTTGGGACACACCCTCACCACTCTCCACACCTCTGGGTCCTCAGCATATGTGACGTGAACATCACTGCTTCTGCACCCAAACTCCCAGCACACAATGGAGTTGGCGGCAGATCTGCTGTGCTGGACCTCTAAATTACACACAAGCACAGGCAAGGAAGCCCATTATGAAGCCTACCTGTAGGACGCACATCTGCAAGGGCACAGACCTTACAACAGCTTTCCAATACCTAAAGGAGCTACAGGAAACCTGGAGAGAGGCTTTGGACAAGGGCCTGCAGGGACAGGACAAGGGGAATGGCTTTAACCTGCCAGAGGGGAGACTGAGATGAGCTCTTAGGCACAAGTTCCCTGTGAGGGTGCTGAGGCACTGGCACAGGGTGCCCAGAGAAGCTGTGGCTGCCCCATGCCTGGCAGTGGTCAAGGCCTGGGTGGACGGGGCTTGGAGCGACCTGCTCTAGTGGAAGGTGTCCCTGTCCGTGGCAGGGGTTGGAACAGGATAAGCTTTAAGGTCCCTTCCAACCAGAACCAGTCTGGGATTCTGTGATGATTCCATGTCCTCCAAAGATGGGGAGGAGCTGGACGCAGGGCTCAATAGCTAGGACCAGCAGTCAGGGACTGCCATCCTTGAGCAAGCAGAGACCCTCGCAGGCAGCGTTCTCTACCGTGCAGCTCAAATAGTGAGAGAGCAGGCAGCAGAATAGCTCTGCCTCTGCCGTTGCAGAGGGGAGCCAATGAATGAGGGAGGCAGAGAAAGAAATGCACTTAATATGCTGCATGGGACGGACAGGCAGAGGAGAGGGGGGAGGCAGCAGACAAAGAACAGAGAGATGGAGAAAAAAGACGCAGGCAGGGAGCAGGAGAAGGTGAAGTGGGGAGGATGCGGCTAGGCTGGGGGAGGTGGCATGGGGAGCCACTTGCCAGCGCAGAGGGAAGGAGCTGGGAAGCGAAGAGGAGAGAGCAGCAAGGACCCTGCGGGGTCAACCAGCAAGGCCGAGCAAAATGAAAATCTCTTAACCACACAGAATTGTTAGTTCCCAGATCCTTTTGTGCTGGGGCTGCAAGCTTAGGAGAGCTTAAGCCGTTAGATGCATGAACTTCCTCCACGAATATCCCTTATATGCACTGCCACGAGCAGGCCTGTGCTGCTTTAGCCACATAGAAAGCCCAGCGGAGAAAACGAGCAACTACTTTCAGTGCTGTGCAGCTGCACCAAGGGACTCATTGCTTGGTATGCCCTTTTCCACCAGCACCCATTACTAGGGCAGGACCAGTGAGCCATGTTCCCCATGCTCCCCGTCACATCCTGTTTAGGCAACCAAGCCGTGTGGGAGCACTTTGCCCCGAAAGCCAGCTAAGATTTGCTTTTGTTTTGCTTCTGGAAAGGGACCCAGATTCCCTCCCGCCGCTAGAAACATGAGAAAACCTGCCAGCTACATGTATAAGTGAGTCCCCCAAACCAGGTGGGTCGCTCCCTCCTTCTGCAGGCACCAGGTGCAAGGATAAAACGGGAGGTGGGCAGAGATGCATACTGAAAATCCTTCCCGAGTTGAGCTGGGGAGGAGAGCCCTTCCTCTGCCTGACCAAGCTGCGGTGACCATCCCCCTTCCCAGTGTTGTGGTTGAAGCTCAGTTGTAGCTCAGAACCACACAGACGTTCACTCACTCCCCTCCTTCCTCCCCCCCACTCCCACAGGGATGGGGAGGAGAATCAAAAGAATGTAACTCCCACGGGCTGAGATAAGAATAGGCCAGTAAATAAGCTATAACACAAACCACTGCTGCTACCACCAATAATAATAATGACAAGGCAAATACAAGGGAAGAGAATACAACTGCTCACCACCCGCCAACCAATACCCAGCCCGACGCAAGCAGCAATCTGGGCTTTCTGGGTAATTCCCCCAGTTTATATACTGAGCATGACGTGCTGTGGTATGGAATACCTCTTTGGTCAGTTTGGGTCTGGTGTCCTGTCTCTACTTCCTCCCGCCTTCCCCTCCTCCCTGGCAGAGCATGAGACTCAGGAATTCCTTGGTCACAGTAAACATTACTGAGCAGCAACTGAAAACATCGGTGTTATCAGCACTGTTCCCAGGCTGAAAGTCAAAAACAGAGCACTGCACCAGTTAAAATGTCCCTGGCAGCCCGGCCTTATTCTCCTTCATGAGCTGGCAGCATTGCTCACCTTTGCTGGGCAGGAGAGAGTTCACTCAATGAGACTGACAGGGCATTTGGAAAACACTGAAGGGAGACAGCAAGTTGACAGCAGGCAAGCAAGAGCAGAGGGGATTCATACAGCTATTTTGCCCAGTAGCGGATAAATACAGAGCTCTCAAAGGGCACACCTCAGTGAAAACTGCTCAGAGAGATGGGCAGAAACCCCATGAAGTGACTTCTGCAAGGACGCATCCACACAACGTAGTCCCCAGCCTCACAAAGTGCTTCAAAATCTTGCTACAAATCCTGCTCCAAGACAGGAGAAACGCTGTTTAGGGGACTGTCTGTTCCAAACATCTGGTGGCAAGGAAGACTGCTGCCAAGCTGAACCCATACTCTTAGGATTCCACTTGCATTAGAATGCAAAATTCCACTGGGAGGGAAACCAGGGATGCGGCTCTAACCAAAACCTGTGTCAGCCTTATCGAGGCAACTTTACTCTTTTGGTTTTAAATACTGTCCCAAGCAAATCAACTCAGGGAGGTGTGAAGGACCACGGGCGTCCAAAACAAACCACTATGACACGGCCCGCTTCTAGGAAGGATCTAGGAAGGAGCAGCCCAAACCATAAAAGCAGAGTCTCCTCAAAGAAGAGACACCTGCAAGCAGAAGAGGTGAAGCAGCTCAGCGGAGCGCTTCAGAAACCAGCTCCATTCCTCTCCTTGCTACAGACGCATTGCCACACAAACTGGAAGAGAGCACTGCAGGGGGGGATGGAATATGCCGGAAGCTCATCTGCATCAGCTCACACAGTACCAGCACATGGCCCTCGAGTTGTCCCAGGTATGGCACAGTTCAGATCCTCATTTGTATTGGGATTTGGTTGTAACCAGAAGGGGGATTATGAAACCAGAAGTAGGTTCTTAGCTGTAACACCACATCTTTGTAATGGAATACAACGTGGATGGAAAGTGCTGTAAGAAATAGCACAGAATGCTCCAAAGGCTGGTAGACATCAAACATGTCTGGGTTGGTTGTTAGGGTTTATTTACCCTGCTTGGCCTAAGCTTTGTGAGCACAGACTGAAATGCGAGCATGAGCAAGTCACAACTAATTCAGGTATAAGGAGATTCCAACTCTAAACTCAAAAGCAATGGGCTATTCTTAAATGCTTTATCCAACTTCATTCACAGTTCTCAAAGGCAACTTCCTTCCTGTAACAGCACAGCAGACCAGAGCACAGCACACCACTGCACAACTTAGCACGCTGTTATATAAAAGGCCTGGTTTCCAGGGCCAGGATGACGCTTCCAGTAGAAATATGTCATCTCATTACAGTGTGCCTTTTATTTAGATATATATATGAAAATACAAACGTACACACACACATGTATATACAGATGTGTAGATATATATTAGTGTATACACATGTACATGTATGTACACACCTATACATACATACATACACGTACAAGTCAATAATTTCAAGACTGCTCGACCTAACAGTTAGGGGGCAGGCAAGCTTCATAACATGCACGATGGGTCCCACCAGCCGGGGTTCCAAAAGGCAGTGACATGTTAGTAATGCCCAAAGCACTCCATAGAAAGAACAGCAGAACAACAGGGAGATTAAGTTGGATGTCAAGCCAGAGCAAAGCAAAACTTCAGGTCTATTAGTTAAGGTACTTAATTAGCCTAATTAGCCAGGGTACTTCAAATATATTTGCTGTTATAGAAGGAAGTAAGACCAGTTTCCTCATTAGCTGGGGCAGAAGACCGTGGTTAAGCTCCATTGTCTTCCATTCATAAGGGAAAGCCTCGCTACGTTTGATAGCTAATTATACCAAAATAAAGCACGTCTAAAGTGTAGAAATAGGAAAATTGTATCAGATACTCAGCAGCTTAGTTGCCATGAACATGTGGAATATGTAGAAAAACTAGTGTTGTAATGAGAACATGTGCCGAGGTGACGTATTTTGCAGTACTGACTTTGTGTTACTGATTTTGCAGGAATGTGAAAGCACAGGAGAATCTGAAATTAGCAGGGCGGTCCAAGACTGAAAAGGTGTCTTCGACAACAATCACATCATTATGTGACTCATGACAGTGCAGGAATAGAGTGGCATGGCATGGCATAGCATAGAACAGCATAACACAGCATAGCACAGTGTTGGGGGTTGAGAGCAGGGCTTTGGAGTGCAGGGGGAATGTTGGGAGGTTCTGGAGGAGGTTTTGGGATGTGGTGTGCAGGGGGTTTTCCTGGCAGCCAGCTGGGTCTGGGACAGCCAGGGAGGCTTGGTCGTGCAGGGAGGGTGGTTGGGGGATAGAGGTGGTTTGAGTGGGTCTCATGAGGTGTTTTGGGGGTCCCAGCACAGATTTTGGGGGTTTGGCGTTCTGGGGGTTTCAGGGTGCAGGGGGCAGACCAGGAAGCTTGCTGCGGTTGAGGCTCTCGGCGAGGGGAAGGGGCTTGAGGTGCAGGTGGTTTGAGGTCCCAGGGGCTTTTGAGCTGCAGCACCCAGCACGTGCCATGGAACAGCAGAGCACAGCATTGCTGAGTAGAAAGGGACCTACAACAATCACGTAGCCCAACTGCCCGACCAATTCAGCGCTTGCCACAAGTTAAAGCGTGTTCTTGAGGGCGTAGTCCTTACTGCATTGTCCATATGCCTCTCCAGCACTCACAGGCTTGGCACACCAGGAACCTTGTGCCAGTGCTTGAACCCCCTCCCTGTAAAGAAATGCTTCCTAATATCAAGTGTGAGCCTGGCCTGGCTCCCAGGCGTCCTGCCCCTGGATCCCAGGGAGATCAGCACCTCCCTCCCCATGTCCCCTCTTCAGGAAGCTGCAGAGAGCTCCGTCCTGCAGCCTGCCCCCCTGCTCCCCAGGGATCCCCTCCTCGCCTGGCCGTGCTTCCCTCTGGACCCCATCCTGCTCGACGCCCCTTTGGCTCTTCCACCCTGGAGGCCATCGCTGCCCTGCCCCTCTCCACCTCCTCACCCCGACCCCCACTGCTGCTCCTCAGCCTCTCCGCCTCGCTCCCGCCCTTCTCCGCCCCGGGCTCACCTCTCCCTGCCTTTCCCATCCCCTCTTCCTGCTCCCTCTGCCCTATGCCCAGGGGACGGTGTCCCAGCAGGGCCTGGAAGCAGGAGGAGCGCCCCGGGGCACGCTGGGAGCTGTAGTGCGAGGGCAGGGGCTGCCGGCGGCCATGTTGGTGCGGGGTGTTGCCGCTTCTGCTGGGGCTGCGGCCCAGCTCAGGGGAGGGCCGGGGCCAGCGCTGAGGCGAGCGAGCCCCTGGGGAGATGGAGACAGCCCCGCTGTGGGCACAGGCACCGGGCACCCCGGCTGCCAGAGCCCCCCGAGCTGCCCCAGCCCTGCCTGTGCCCTGCAGCTGGCCCTGGGCCTGCCCAGGAGGGAAGGGGAGAGCGCAGACAGGCAGAGGAAGAAGGGCCTCGGATGAAGAGTTTCCCTGGCAGGACGGAGAGCGGGAGCTTGGCGAGTCCCGGGCCCTTGGGGCCATGTCACCCTCTTCTGCCTCTCAGTGCCTCCAGGATCCCCCCTCCCTTTTCCCTTGCTGTCATTTCTCACTCCACCGCCGCCCCGCAGCCCAGGGTGCTTTTTGCCTTCCATCTCTCCGTCCTGCTGCCCAACCCTGGCTTTCTGACCTCCATCTGTATCTTGCTCCCCGTCTCTTATTTTGGCCTGTCTTTCCCTTTGTCCTGCCTCCTGTCTCGCCGATTCAATGCCCTTCCTTTTTTCCAAGGCAATTTGACAATGGGCTCTGTGAAATGGGAGAGAGAACCCTGCTCTTTTGTTGTTGTTGTTTTCTGATGTTTTGTGAACTTTGGCCAGCCAGGGGGAGAGTGGTTGGAAGAGTCTCTTGTTTGAGAGTAACGTGTTCCTGTAGTGTGCCTGTCATTACCTTATGGTGCAGGTTTCCTACATGAAGCATGATTTTGCTGACCTATGAGGTTGCCTTGGCTTGGTAAATGTAGCAGGTGCTGTCTTCAGAGGTAGTGAAGCTGGAGCAAAACAAGCAGGAAAACCCAGTTTCTTCCCAGATTGCTGCATGATAAGATCATAGCAAGTAAAGGCACTTGCAGTTGGCTTTTCTGTGCAGTCTTTGTGAGGAGCTTTTGGTAGGGATTGATTTGCGTGAAGCAAGGCGTCATCGAGGAAAGAAAAGCTGGGCTTGTCTGAACAGCTGATCACCGCAGGCAGGGTTTGAGCCTTTGCGCTGGAAGAGGTCCTTGCCACAGTTTCTAAACACAGCAGATGAGCTGTCTGTAAGCATAGTTGCATTCAAAGTAAGGCTAAATTCGCTAAATCCTGTCCTCTGTTGCAACTCTTTTGGCAGGATTTACATTATGTCCCAGCTGAGTGCCAGCGTGTTAACACGAGCCATGGAGATCTTGTCAGGGGTACTGCTGGGCTGCAGGTGGTGTGACTGAGTGTAATAACTGAGTTAATAGCTATCTATGAATAACTTGAAACCTACGAGCACCTCCCGTATGAAGAAAGTTGGGGCTGTTCAGCCTGGAGAAGAAAAGCTGTATGGAGACCTCAGAGCAGCCTTCCAGGCTCTGAAAGGGGCCTACAAAGATACCGGAGAGGGACTTTTCATCAGGGACTGTAATGATAGGACAAGGGAGAATGGCTTCAAACTTAAACTGGGGAGATTTAGGTTGGATATAAGGAAGAAGTTCTTTCCTGCGAGAGTGGCGAGGCACTGGTACCGGTTACCCAGAGAGGCTGTGGCTGCCCCATCCCTGGAAGTGTTCAAGGCAAGGTTGTATGTGACTTGGGGCAACCTGGTCTAGTGTGAGGCGTCCCTGCCCATGGCAGGGGGTTGGAACTGGATGATTCCTCTGGCTGCGGAATGCCTGCTGTTTCATCCCATCATTTGGAAGGAATAAAAAACAGCTTGGAGCTTAGAGGAAGGAGCCCTCCTTTCCTTCTTGCCTATGGGGATGTCCAGAGCTGGTGCCGAGACCTGAGCAGATGCTGCCCTCCATCCATCCCCTGCCCTGGGTGGTGGGACAGCAGCACCCTATGGTGTAGAAGGTAAGGGACATCAGTCTCAAGAGGTGCTCTCTTCTACCTCTTGTCACTTCCTGTCCCACAGCTTCTGTGCCCCCCTTCCTGAAGGTGTTTCCCAGCCTTGTTTGAGAACAGCTGCTCTAACATGGCCCTTTAGCGCAAGCAGTGTTTAGGTACAGGAGGTCTGGATGTGTCTTGGCGTGCCAGGACATGAAATTTTTACAGGTCTTTACGTAGTTTGGGACAAAGGAGACATGACTTCACTGACATCCATATTAACTGACATCCATCCCGTGTTTGTTGACGTCCAGTCCCATGGCTGACCCTGTGGTGAGGGCAGAGCAGAGCCGCACCCAGTAACATCACCACATCAGCAGCCAAGCCAAACGTTGGTGAGGCCACAGGGTCCCAACTGAGGCTTGGCGGAAAGGCCGGATTGCGCAAGGGAGCCAGTAAAGCTCAGGGCCGAGAGGGAAAGGTGTAGGAAGAGGCAGAGCAGTTGAGGAGCAGGGGAGGAGGGAAACGCGAGCAGAGTCAGGACGCCGGTGCAAGAACGGGGCTTTAACCCAGGAGCCAAACAGAGGAAGATGGTCCTAGGCAGTCAGAGGCTGCTGTTCTAACGGATGAGCCAATCGTGGGCTGAGCAGAGGGTCGCCAGCTAATCAGGGCGCAGTGAGGGAACTGGACGAGGTTTCCAAGGTGACGGGCCCCATCCTCGCAACAAACTCTCTTGATGCGAGGGGAGGCTGCCTTTGTGCCACAGTGGCATTAGGGGATCGCAGGCTGTGGGTCGGTGGGTTGGGTCCTGGTGCAGGCCCCATTCAGAGCACCATGTTGGCCCCGGAGAGCAACGCTGGTAGCAGCGAGGCCTGGGAAGATGTTTGCCGCAAATACCGGTCATTACTGAAGCAGCTGACCGACCTACAACAGCAAGCGGCGCATCGATATGCTCACCACCCTGGCCGAGGAGCGCAAGAGCTTCACCAAGGACATTGTGTCCCTGATTGAGGAGCAGATCACCAAGGTTTTTATATGCCACTGACTCCTACTTGTACCCATACTGCTGGAGGGACCAGCTGGGGCAGCAGGCATGGGCAGCCTTAGGGGCTAGGAGGAAGGGCATAGGGAAGATGGAGTGCTGAGGAGTACAGGAGGAGACGGGCAGCACGAGGCGCAGGGGTCGCAGGAGGAGGAATGTCGAAGGGACAAGGAGAGACATCAAAGTGGTCAGGGGACTCCCAGGAGGGCAAGTGCCCTCCCTCCCTGTTCATAGTAGGAGAGGATTTTGGACTCATCCCACCAAAAGCTCTGGGAGAGCAGCATGTCAGTTTCTTCTCATTACTCCAGGCTCCTGCAGCACAGAAACTGCCGTCCTTGTACCTTATGGATTCCATTGTCAAGAACGTGGGAAGAGACTATCTTCCTGCGTTTGCTAAAAACCTACCTTTGGTATTTCCTTGCATGTTTGAACAGGTATGACACTTTCAGAAAAGTTCTGCAATCTCAGCAGCATTTGTTCCTGGTAGAACATACATGCTTTCCATTTGAGGTTTTCTTGTTCTGCTGCCGTATCTTTAATGTTTTGCTCTTAATGAGAGGCGACGGGCATAAACTCAAAAGCAGGAAGGTCCACCTGAACTTGGGGAAGAACTCATTTACTGAGGGGGTGACTGAGCACTGGGATGGGGTGCCCAGAGCGGTTGTGAAGCCTCCTTCCCTGTTGGGTTCCAATAGTTTTCTTACTTTTTTTTCTTTCCCACAGAAATTGGGCAAGTAAATGAGATTTTTGCTAGTGAAATAGTTGAAAGAAAGTTTTCAGAGAATGGTAATCTGCAATAAAACCTTCAAATATCCTTGAAACAACAGTTCCACGCTCGAGCTTCTGTTACACTTTCCATGTGTATAGATGTATGACCTGCACTGGTTATAAATTCTGTATAGCAAGCTCCAGGTGTTAAAAGGGCAAACTGTTCATAGAGATAGGAAATAGATGAAATCTTTTGTTCCACAGAAAAGATGAAGAAATTGTTTTCTTTTACCTTAGCAAGCCATATAATTGTTTGGTTTAGGTGGATGCAAATACAAAGAAATGTTTATTTCAATTACGCTCTACATGGAACGGTATTTTTCCTTTGGAGAAACTACTTGTATTGGATGTCAGAGTCAACATGTTAGATCCCGCTTGGCCAATTAAATCTGTGCCCTCAAACCTGGATTTTTCTAGCATCCTTGCAAAACGCAAGTTCCCAAAGAAATGGGTAAGTTTGTATGCCTAGTGCTTGCACAGATGGTGATACCTGTAGTTGTGATTGTTTGTCTGCTGCTGCCTGACAATTTAGTATATTAATAATGAAGTATGTGATCTTTGTACACGGGCAAGAGGGTTTTCTGAACTGAGAATATTGGAGGGGTTGGGGTTTTAGATTTCAAAGCTCTCTTCTAGATTGTGGAACAATTACAAAGTTCTTGGGGTTTTGTTTTTCGCTTCTCTTCAAAATGATGCCTGCCGATGATCCTCGTCTTCCATCTCTTTTGGTCGCTCACAGAAGCCAGGCTACTTCAAATATATTTGCTCTTACAGAAGAAGGAAGCCCAATTGTTGGAAGTAAAATCAGTTTCCTCATTAGCTGGGCTGGTTTGATGCCACCATCAGAAGATGATGGTTAAGCTATGTTGTCTTCCATTCATAAGGGAAAGTCTCGCTATGTTTGATAGCTAATTATACCAATATAGAGCACCTCTAAAGTGTAGAAATAGGAAAATTATATCAGATGCTCAGCGGCTTAGTTGCTGTGAACACGTGGAATATGTAGAAAAACTAGTGTTGTAATGAGAACATGTGCCGAGGTGACGTATTTTGCAGTACTGACTTTGTGTTACTGATTTTGCAGGAACGTGAAAGCACAGGAGAATCTGAAATAAGCAGGCGGGATCCAGGACTGAAAAGGCATCTTCAAGAGAAGTCAGAGGATAAAAAGGAGAAGGTGGAAGAAAAGAAAAATAAGGGAAATATAGAGAAAAGAGAGGAAGAGGAACATAAGATTTGTGAACGCAGAGCAGCAGGCACCGGAAATGATGTAGTTAATGGTGCTCCTCAGAAACAAGACGCGGCTACAGAGGATGCAGAAAATCAGGGTGGAAAACAAGGGAGTCCAAGTCCAAGTCCAAGTCCCAAACGATCACGATCACCATGTAGATGGGAGAGGAGCTCATGCAAAAGGAGATGTGGGAGTTTATCTCCCAGTTAGTCACCTCCTAAAATAAGGAAGGTATGTCAGATAGCCCTAAGCAGCCTCATGTTGAAGAAGGCTTATGCATTCCTTTGTGGACCTTTGAATACCAAACTGACATGGTTCACTCTGGGAAGGAGTTTGCCATGTATAAAAACCTTGAGAAACTTGTACAAGTTAATGATAAAAAAAGCAAGTTTATAATTGCATTCTTACACAAACAATAACTTAAATGCTTATTTCTGCAGGTTTCTTTTGTGTCTGCTCAACCAGGACCTTAAGACCGAGGTGAACAGCATTTACCACATCCTGGAAGTTTAGTTCAGAACCCTGCAGGAGCTGTCGGAAATCCACCACGTTGTTCATGACATGACTTCTTGAACCAACTGAGGGTTTTTTTTTCGTTGTTGCTTTGCTTTCTTCTGCTTTCTTCCAATTTGCTTTGTTCTGTAAAAAAAATAAACCGATTTGTTAGAATTAAATAGACGGAAATACTGAAATGAAACAATGGAAAACTGAAATGAGAAAAAAACAAAAATAAAAGGATGAATGAAAATGAAATGAAATGGAATGGAAAGGAAAGGGGAAAGGAAAGGGGAAAGGAAAGGGGAAAGGAAAGGGGAAAGGAAAGGGGAAAGGAAAGGAAAGGGAAAGGGAAAGGAAAGGAAAGGAAAGGAAAGGAAAGGAAAGGAAAGGATGAAATAAAATGGTGAAATAATGAAAATAAATAGTAAAATGAGAAAAGTGAGGGAAGGAGGGAGGGAAGTATGCATGCAGGGAAGGAAGAATGGTAGGAAGAAAGGAAGGAAGGAAGGTAAGAAGAAAAACAAAAGAAAAGAAGAAAGAAATAGAGAAAGAAAAAGGAATGAATGAATGAATGAATGAGAACAATACTAATTAAATGAAATATAATTAATTTAAATGCAGGAATGAAATGGAATTATAAAATCATCCAATAGTTTGGGTTGGAAAGGGCCTTAAAGCTCATCATGTTCCAAACCCCTGCCACGGGCTGGGGGACCTTCCGAAAACCAGGTTGCTCCACGCCCCATTCAGCCTGGCCTTGAACACTGCCAGGGAATGGGGCAGCCACAGCTTCTCTGGGCACCCTGTGCCAAGGCCTCACCACCCTCTTGCCTCTGGAAGAATTTCTTCCAAATGAAGTGACATTAAATGAAACTAAATGAAAATAAATTAAGTTATATACATGAACTCACGTGAAATCCCATTTCAACCTGTAACCTTTGTGAGTCTTCAGAACACTTCTGGAGCTGAAAAAACATCCGATATTCAGGCAAACAACAGTCTCATCATTATGTGACTCATGGTCAGTGCAGGGAATAGAGTGGCATGGCATATCATAGCACAGCATAACACAGCACAGCACAGTGTTAGGGGTTGAGAGCAGGGCTTTGGAGTGCAGGGAGAAAGTTGGGAGGCTCTGGAACACAGGAAGATTCCAGCATAGCAGTTTGGAATTGCTGCCTCTTAAATAGAGCTTAATGATCATGACTGTCTGTCAAAAGAAGGGGCTTCCATACTGTTATGTAGAAAGTGTTGCTGTCCTCCTGTACATTCATTTCCTAAATTTCCAACAAGTAGTAACAAGTAACAGACTGGAAAGTTTCTGGCTATGGAGATGTTGCTAAACACCAATAACTTGTCCAGGGGTTACTTGCTTTGTTACAAACACACACAATCACATGCAGACCTACAGGTAGTGAGGTAGTTACCCAACACACTTGACAGCGTTGGCTGGAAAAGGTAGCTCGACGCTTCTGGGTGTTATGGGTAGGGAAGGCCAAATCACAGGCAGATTTAGCTATTAAACAGGCTGCAGGAGACTGCTCAGTTTCACCTGTCATGCTCCAGTTGGGACAAAATAGTGGAAAATGAAACTGTGCTAGGACATTTTTGTTCCAGTGTGACACAATGCGTGCGGAACTGAAACCTCCCAGATGAGGTTTACAGGTTCCTTGTTACCAGAACTGCACTGCTGGTGCCACTTGGTCTAACTACTTCAGGACTGCCATTGGTATGTGTACATAAGCTAGTAGCTCCAGTCTGACTGTAGTGGAGATGGTGACCAGATGTTGATTTGTGTAAGTACATGATCTTGCAATACGAATGCACAAACTTCCTAGCTTGACACATGTTCTTTGGATTGTTTCATCTTTGTGCAAAAGCAACCAGCGCAGGCAGCATTGATGCAGATTTCACATAAATCAGCTTCTTGGACAGGCAGGTCTGTTAGAGAGAAAAGAGGGGGCTTCAATGAAATGCCAAGAGACTTTCTTGGCCAGCAGAGCCACATAGCAAGGGATTTGAAGACTCTTCTCTGTAGGCTTCAATTATAGGTTTAACTAACAAGCGTGCATGTGGCTTTAAAGTAACATAGTAAAATACAGCAACTGTTCTAACTTGCTACCTAACATGTTGAGAGCAAGGAAGGTCCAGCTTATGGGGGAAGGAACATCACGGGACTGAAAACAACTAAGGAGGCAGTAAATAAGACCAAGGATGCTGACCTTCAAGATAACTGAGACTGGAACAGAACAAAAGCAAGGACAAACCACTTTCTAACTCAGCACTAGGACCCTTCAGCACTAGGATCATTCAGTAAACACAGTGAGGAAGACGACCACCAGAGACTCCCCCTCAGCAAGAAAGCGCATGCGTAATTGGGATGCAAATATTAGAATTAGTTCTCGAGACTCTCATGCATATGTAAATAATTTCATGGAAGAGCTGTAAATATGCATGAGTATACTAAATACATAGCCACTGCTGGCAAGTAGCAGGGGTGCTCACCTTTGCAAAACTATTTGTGCGTGTACCCAGTGCTGCATTAAAGAATGTCTGCTTTCTAAAGCTCCACATCAAGTCTCAGAGAGTTTCTTTGACCGACTTTTGCAGTAACATTTCCATCAATGTTTTATGGGTTTTAATTTTCTATGAAGTTATTACTGGTTTAAGTAAAATTAGTTCTTGCAAAAACCTGGCCTAAAGAATGAACTCAAGCCTGAATGCATTGGGGAAACAATGGGAATGTGGAGGTGCCATGGGTTCAGCAGCAGCAGTCATTTTTCTCCTTCTTGGTAGCTGGTGCAGCGCTGTGTTTTTAATTTTGGGCCTGGGAACAGCGCTGATAACACCAGTGTTTCGGTTACTGCTTGGTAATGTTTTGGTCTGACCAAGGACTTTCTGAGTCTCATGCTCTGCCCCGGAGGAGGGGAAGCCAGGAGGAAGCAGAGACAGGACACCCGACCCAAACTGACCAAAGAGGTTATTCCATACCACAGCACGTCATGCCCAGGATGGAAAGCAGAGAGCAGAGACCTGGAAGGGTGGGGGTGCACTGCGTGGTCGGGCTTGGTATTAGGTGGTGAGAAATTGTATTCTTTCCTTGTATTTGCCTTGTCATTATTATTATCGGTGGTAGCAGTAGTGATTTGTGTTATACTTTAGTTACTAAACTGTTCTTATCTCAACCTGTGGGAGTTGCATTCTTTTTGATTCTCCTTCCCATTCCTCCGGGAGCGGGGGGAAGAAAGTGGGGGAAGTGAGTGACAGAACGAGCTGCGTGAGTTAGAGAGGCTTAAACCACGACAGGAGGCAAAAGAATAATTGGGAGGGTGGTTGGGACATGGCTTGTGGAATCACAACATTCATTATATTAGTAGCATATTTTCTGAAGTGACCATTGCATTGGACAGCAGATAAAAGCAGCAAAATGAAGTAAAAAAAGCAGAAACTGTAGCAGCCTGCTCAAAACTCAGTACATGACAGCCATTGCCGAAGACTGATCCACCTCATTTAGATCTCACACCTCTCTTAGGCTGCCTGGAAAAACACCTTCTACACTGATTAGACAGAGCAATTAGACCCATTTGGAACTTGCAGTTTGCTAGAACTGAGTGATACAACCCTGTTTTTCCTGTAAGCCAGAGGACAGAGCAGGCTCTCTCACTTACGTTGTGCAAGTTAGCATGCAACTACCCGGAGGAAGCTTCTTCCTGGTTACAGCAGCCTGATCCGTACAGGCTACAGCTAAGCTCAGCACATCAGGGATTGTCTTTCAGGGCGCTCACAGCCAGTGTTGGCCATCAATGGTAGGAGGGACAGAAAGGCAGCATGGACTCTCTCGTCAGTTCTAGAAGTGACAGAGCAAGAATCGTGTTTCTTTCCCTGCTGCTACTCGAATGTCTAAGGTTGAAATCGTGACAAAAATAGCAGCTATGCAATATGAGGTGCATACTCAGCCTCACAAAATCATGGATGCATCTTGTCTTTTGCACACAGACTGGAATTCCTCAGGGAGATCTTTTTCATCACATGGAGAGTAGCTAGCCATTGAAACCACAAAGCGAGGGTTAATGTGTCTGCTCTCATCCATAAGTTCCTTTAGCTTCTTCACAGACTCAAGGGAGAATTTCAAGTCTCCATCCTATGGTGACAGAACCAGGAAAAAAAAAAGGCATCAGGAAGTCAGCCTGAGGCAAATCTAGACCATTTCAACAATGAGCTCTCCTGAAAACTAGGCCACAGGAAAAAGACAGTGTTGAAACAAAGTCTGTATAAAATCAGTGTTAATTGAAATCAAAATGATCAGCTCTTCAAGGCAAAGACCTTTCAGAGCAGGAGTGAGACCTGGCTGGCCAGTCAGAATTTTCATTATGTGGATGGTGGCAGACTTTGTGCATTTCTCACTCCCAAGAGAGACACCTTAAAACCTGGGGTTGAAAGATACAGGCTGGTAATCTTCAGCTGGAAAAGATGGCTTGGCAATACATGGCAGACACTTATGAAATCATGAGCTGAATGGAGGCAAAAGGGACTTTAATTTGTTCACTGTTTCTTCTAATACACCAGTGGAGACATTCAAGCATTGGCTGTCATGTGGCAAGACCTAACCAAACAAAAAGAGCTATTCCTTCGTACTTCACATTGTTAAGAGCTGAAATCACTCACCCCAGGGTACTGTGTCAAGTTTTCTTCAGTTCGAAACTCGTCCACATGATTAATGGAACACAAATCATTGGCAACATAAATATGACACTTCGGACTCAAAGCTCATACCAAAAGCTTCGGGAGGCTGGGACAGTATTCTGGGAAGTATTACTCCATGTTTTATAGTGCTTGACCCTCTGCGTCTCTTAATGATCATTCCTTCAGTTTCAAGGGGATCCCGCTGCTGAGGTTACAAACTTAAACTGCAGGTGTTGCAAATCTCATCAGCTGATCATTTTCATAAAGAACTTCCTGCCTAGAAGCAGGCAAGACTAGACAATTACTTTTGACACATCTTGTTTGCACCATTCTGTAAAGTCAGAGGTGCTCCCAGTCTAGCCGCTTCCCAACACATGGTGTTATGTGCAAGAGCCTCAGTCAGCAACAGATTTCAAAGCAGTGATACGGCTGGTGAAGTTAAGAGTGACAAGATGGATGTTTTCACCAGGAAGCAAGGCTTGACACAGGAGCTGCAACTCCGACTATTTCCTGTTCGGAAACAGAGTGGGAAATTTCCTATCAAGGTTCATGAAGAAGTGAGGTTTTTCTTTACCCCCATCTCTTACATGGCCCTATGGAAATTATCATTTTGGCTCATAGCTCCCACTGCAGGCTGGGCTGGCCCGAGGCTGCAAAACACAAACTCACCCGCTTATCCTCTGAGAGTGCTGCACTGAATCTTGTGCAGGTGGCACAGGGAGGAAAGCACAGCCTGGGCTCAGGAGCAGAAAGTGTGAGAAGGCAGCAAATAACACCCGAGTGCTTTTATTTCAGGAGCTCCGCATTACTTGCACTAGAGCAGCTTGCTCCAAGCCCCTGTGCCCAAACTGGCCTTGAACACTGCCAGGGATGGGGCAGCCACAGCTTCTCTGGTCACCCTGTGCCAGCGCCTCAGCACCCTCACAGGGAAGAGCTTCTCTCTAATATGAAAATAAACTAAATCCTATTTCCACTTGTTACTTTTGTGTGGCTTGAAAATGTTTCTGGAGCTGAAAACACACCTGACATTGCAGGCAAACAACAGTCTCATAATTCAGTTATTGGCCAGGGCAGGGAATGGCACAGAACAACACAGCCCAGCCCAGCACTGCACAGCACAGAACAGCACATCATAGCACACACGTTACAGCATAGCACTGCACAGCACAGAACAGCACAGCAGATCGGAGCACAGCACACCACTGCACAACATAGCGTGCCACAAAGAAAAGGCCTGATTTCCAGGGCCAGGATGAAGCTTCCAGTAGAAATATAAGATGTCATCACATTACAGTGTGCTTTTTATTTAGATATATATAAGAAAATACAAACGTACACACACACATGTAGATACAGATGTGTAGATATATATTAGTGTGCTTATATATATACAGGTGCACATGTATGTACACACATATACATACATACATACATATATGTACAAGTCAATGATTTCAAGACTGCTCAACCTATCAGTTAGGGGGCAGGGAAGTTTCATAACATGCACGATGGGTCCCACCAGCCGGGTTCTCAAAAGCCAGTGACAGGGTGACAAGAGCCAGCAAAGATGCCATCCAGGGAGGGTCAATCTTCCCTGACAGCGAGACCGAGACTGAGCTCTGGCCCATACCAGAGAGGGCCAAGGACAAGTGCCTCAAGCCCAGTTCCCACTGCCACCACTGGAAAGATTGGGAAGCACACACGTCAGCATTGCAGGGACAGCGGTGCTGGCCCCATCCCTGCCCCTTGGACACCAAATTCACCTCCCCAGCACACATCACTGGGATGGGAAACCATCGTGGGCATGGGAAACCATCATTTAGGACAGGGAATCATCAGCAAGAGAAAGTTGATGGGGTCCATTGGCGACGCGGCTGCTGGAGCAGCCACCATTGGTGGAACCTTGGGTGGATCCTGTTGGAGAGGGGCCGTTGGCCCAAGCCCAACTGACACTCACCAACGGTTATGGCAGGTACAGCAGCAGCTCCCACTCCTCCCGGTGCTCCTGCCCCACAGGTAACCCCTAGCTGGCTCTGCCTGCCAGTTCCTCACCCCAGCACTTCTCTCTGCTTCTCCCAGCAGAGAGGTTTCCCCTCCACCTGCCAGCGCCATTGCAAGTGTCTGGTCTGAGCCCCAGTGCTCTGGCCATGTCAAGACGCGTCATTACTCGTGAGCTATACCCTGTCCCGGGGCTGCCGCTGTCCTTGTGGCCTGCCCAGGACCTGCCTGGCCCCCAGCAGCTGGCGCAGGGGGTGCCAGGGCCCCTCGGGGCCCCGGGGCAGCTGCTGCAGCTCCCCTCTGCGCTGCCGCTCCCACCCACGGCACAAATCCCCGGCGCCCATGGGCAGGAGGCAGCCTCCACCAAGGACGGAGCAGCCATGGAGGACATCGTCCCCCCCGCCACTCCCCACCAGCCTGATGCAGCGCGCAGGGATGGCACCGTCCCACGTGTCCCCGACTGGGATGCCTTCCTCCAGGAGTTCCCGGAACTCTCCGAGTATGTTGTGCAGGGTGGCGGCGTGGTGGTGCTGGGCTGGGGGACACTGAGGACACTTTCCCCAATGCCTTCCATTACCCCAACAGCCTCACCATCACCAGCTTCCTCAATGAGTTCTGCGCCTTCTTGGAGCGCGTGGCCAATGGCGACTGCCCGCTGGACGCGGCGGTGCTGGCCCAGCTCCCTGACGTTGAGGACACCCCCGTGAGCCCCGACAGACTCAGCTCTTCTGCGGAGGTGCTCCACGAGCTCCCCGAACTGTCCAAGTACGTGGCGGTGGGCGGCTCCCACAAAGAGCCATCGGTGCTGGTGGGGCTGGGGGCCGGTGAGGACACAGTCACCGATGTCCCCAAAGTCCCCACCCCAACCAGCTCCCCCACAAGCTCCGCCTCCTCTTGCTGTGCAGGGCAGAGGACATCTGCACTATGGAGATGGAAGACAGCAATGACACCTCCTGCGATGGCCCCGAGAGCCCTGCCAGCGCTCGCTCCTTCACCCAGGCTCCTGACGTGCTGCAGCACTGGGTGCACATGAGGAGGAGCAAGGGCTGCTCGGAGACACCAATGCTGGGGGATGCCGACCCCTTCTGGGGGACACCGACCTCCCCCTTGCAGGACACACAGCGGGAGCAGGTCAGGGGCTCAGCAGACCTCTCCCCCTGGCCACCACTGAGCCCCTCTGGCACTGCAGAGGAGAGCTCTCTGCGGAGCTCTGCCCAGAGCTCCGAGGACACTGCGGAGGCTCAAGGGGACAGAGCTGCTGAGAGTCCCCAGAAGGAGCACTTCGCAGCTCCCATGCAGCATCCCCTACCGAGCCCCCACTGGCAGCCCAGGGTGCTTCTCACCCACCTGCAACTGCGGAGTGCCCAGGCCTCGGCTGCCCCCCAGCGACACCCAACCTGCAATGACTCACTGCTGCAGGAGGCCATGCACAGGCAGCCCAGGGTGCTTTTAAGGCGAGTGCCAGTGCCCAATTTCCAGGCCAGCGCCACGGCTGCCCCCCAGCACCTTCCACCACACAACCACACACTGCTGCAGAAGGCACTGAACATGAAGCCCAGGGTGGTTCTAGAGCGACTGACAGTGCCGAGTCCCCAAGCCCAGGCTGCCCCCCAGCACCAACCACCACACAAACACACACTGGTGCAGGAGGCACTGAACAGGCAGCCCAAGGTAGTTCTGAGCCCACTGCAACTACCCATGGGGCTTGTCTCCTGCCAGGGGGTGCCCACATTGCCAGAGGAAGGCAGCAGCCCAGCCAAGAGCCCTGTGCCAGCCCGCACCCACAGCCAGCAAGAGTCCTCCCAGAAGGACCATTCCCCACCAAGGAAAAGGAGGAAGATGGAGCTGCGCCGGCTGAGCAAGCGTTAGGACATGCTGTGCTAGGGGCAGACACACAGGCACAGCACAGCGGTGGGCACCAGCGCACAGCAGGCAGGAAGCAGCAAGGGAAGAGATGGGGATGCCCTGCACCGACCACACAGCAGCTTCCTGAACTCCATCCCAGGTTGCCACCCGCTGGGGCAAGGAGTGACGGTGCTGGGGCCACAGCAAACATCACGCCCAAACCCTTACAGATGTGGAAATGACCCTGACAAACCTGGAAGAGAGCGCCAGGGCAGCCAAGTCCCTGCAAAATACAACCAGCAGGCGGCAAATCCCCTGGGACATGGCAGATGAAGTCAACGGGAAAAGCATCGCAAGGGAAGAAAAGGGGATGAGGATGAAGGATTCCCCAATGCTGGTGTGTTACAAGGTGCAAGAAGACCAAGCCAGCCACTTACAGCACAAGTTGTTCAAACAGACCCTGCCCATAGAATCTCAGAATCAGCAGGCTTGGAAAAGACCTTTAAGCTCATCAAGTCCAACCAGACCCTTCCCTCCCAGTCCACTGGAGCATGTGGCACTACCTGGCTGCCATCTCACCACCCGCTGTGCTCCCAAGCAAAGGTGACACCATCCCCCTGACGCAGCAGGCACAATCCCAAGCCCCACAACAAGGAACTGAAACCTTTGTAATGGTGACTGCGAAGTCCCTTTGCCACATGGGACTGGAGCTGCCCAGCTGCTGAAGCACAGACTCTTGGCAAGCTCCAAGCAACGGATACTCTGGGCAAAACTGGACTTTGTGCTCCTAGAAGCAACTGTGCCATTAGAACTGCACAACTTTGACCACTTGCACACTGCGCAACCAACATCGTTTACTTCTCTGCCCCACTGCAACCATGAGCATTAGCACCTGTAGTTTAGAGTCCCCTCTGGCAGCTGACATAATGCTCCACATTGTGCTGTGGTCCTGGCACCACCAGAGAGGACAAAACATGGTAACCTGCTGGGTCCTGGCCCATGCCTACCGAGCCCTGCTCAGCCCATCCGGTACCCTCTAGGGGAAAAAGATGTCTCTGGATCTCATGGCAAAGCAACAGACACAGCAGCAACTCCACCCCAAGTGACAGACTGCAGCTGCTCAACCACAGCCACAGTCACTGCAACTGGTGTCTCTTGCTGGGGCAGCACCACCTGCAGGCACTGCACATACTCCAACTCCAGTCACAGGCACCGCAGCTTCTCCAATCCAGGCAACAGACGCTGCAGTTACTCCAATCCAGTTACAGGCATTGAGGCCACTACACATGACTCATGCAGCAGAAACTGGTATGAAGTACGCCTTCGTCATATGCCAAAGCACTGGCAATACTGGAGACATGGAGAGGCACCAGTGGGGAATGAATTCCCTCGCCAAATCCAGCAATAGGAAGAAAAACTCTCCTCCTCCCAGAGGTCTCACATCTCCGCTCTGGGAAAGCCGAATGAATGATGTGAGAAACTGTTCCAGGAGTTCCAGCTGCAACCGCAGGAGAGATCCCACTCCCCACCTGTAAGCCCCACCATCTCAGCTACTGACAGGAAGCATTCTCCCTCTCAAGAGGGAGGATAGAGAACATGCACTCCACAGGTTACCCAGTGATTTTACCTACAAGACCACGGAGAGGACATGAGGAGTGGGATGGAAACCTACCCCAATCCTAGACCCATGGGTACATGAGCTGCAAGGGAAAACAAGCACAAATGAGGGTTCTTCCACAAGAGACATTACTCCAGTCTCCACTGGACAGGTTTCCAGAAAGAGTGGGAGGGCTGACCTTACACCTCATCCTCGAGTAATGAATCCGAACCTGGTTTTACAAGGACTAAGTGGAGCATCCTATGATGGGGCCAACAGCCACGTGGAGGAGAGGGACAACCACAGTAACAGCACTCTATGGATTAGATGGCCTGGCACATCAGAGCCACAGAAGTATAAGGCCCTAGTAGACACCCCAGTAGTGTACCCTAACACCATCCAGGGTCACAGTCTATTTGTACTTTTGGAGTGACAGAGGCATCCCGACTCAAATAAGCCTGGCTGGGAAGGAGTAGCAAAAGCATCCCACTGTGATTGGCCCAGGGGCATTTCAAGCACCAAAAAGGGTACCTCTGCCCTTTTGGCATAGCTGCTTTAGAGACACAGGAAATGAAGCAGCTCTCTAGCTTGCCTGCTCTCTCTGCTGGGGGGTTGCTGAAGCTCAAACAACAACAAGTGCCAATCACAACCACAACTGTGCTGAAGAGAGATCAGCAGCACCCACTCATCCTTCTATGGCAGTCATACACCCATCACTGCGCCGTGCACCTCGTGGCACCCATCTCCATTGCTCCACATTTGAGCATCTGAACCTGACTCCCTTTTGATCACCACATCAAGGAAGCACAAACTTTGACGAAACTGGACAACGGCAGCGCTGATGGCATTGCTATCAGCTTCAGCATCCAAGAGTCCACCACCACACACCATCCATCTTTCCTGCCCTGAGACACTCCTGACAGATGGAGCCCCAAGTCGTGGACAGAATGAACTCAAACAATGTTTGTAGGGATGGTCCAGAGACTATGGGAATGATATCTCAGTGTGTCTTTATATATATATATATGTATGTTATATACATATATATATATTTCTCAAAGGACAGGAAAGTTGATGCTGGAAAGTGTGGGAACTGGCATGATGTGAAAGGGTATGGAATAAGGGGTGGACACAGTCCTGCTTTCGGCTGGGATAGAGTTCATTTTGTTCCTAGTTGTTACTGCAGAGCTGTATTCTGCCTTCAATATGAGCACAGTGCTGGTAACATGTTGATGGTTTAGTTGTTGCTCACTAGCACTTACCCTGATCAAGGACTTTTCAGTGTCTCATGCTCTGCCATGTGGAGGGGCACAAGGTGCCAGGAGGCAGCAGAGACAGGACACCAGACCCAAACTAGCCAAAGAGGTATTCCATACCACAGCACGTCACACCCACTATAGAAACTGGGGGGACTTACCTGGGATGGTCCAATTGCTGCTTGGGAAAGGCTGGGTATTCATCAGTGGGTGGGGGCAATTGTATTGTGCATCACTTGTGTTTACTGGGTTTTCTCTCTTCCTTCTCTCCTTTTAGTTTTATACTCCAAAAAAATACATTCTGTTGAACTTAGATATTAAACCCTTCTTATCTCAACCCATGGGTTTTACTTGCCTCTGATTCTCCTCCACATCCCATCTGGGGAGAGGGGAAGAGGGGTGTGAGTGAGCGGCTGCAAAGTGCTGAGCTACCAGCTGGGCTGAAACCATGGCAGTGACTTATGGACAGAATCCTGCCCTAGCTATGACTCCCGTTGTCAGCAGAAACAGCAATTGACCCTCAAAGGCCACACACAAATGTTCTCGGTGCTAAACTTGACATTTGTGACCCAAACAATAAAATTCCCATCATAACCAAAACCATCCTAAGTGGTGCTTCTCATTAATGGAGTGTCGTGGTTTAAGCCCAGCCGGCAATCCAGAACCACACAGCTGCTCCCTCACACCCCCACCCCTTCCTCCCCGCACTCCCAGAGGGATGGGGAGGAGAATTGAAAGAATGTACCTCCCACCGGCTGAGATAAGAGCAGTCCAGTAACGAAGGTATAACACAAATCACTGCTGCTACCATCAATAATAATAATGATAAGGGAAATAACAAGGGAAAAGAATACAACTGCTCACCACCCGCCGACCGATACCCAGCCGGACCCAATCAGCAATCTGGGCTTTCTGGGTAATTCCCCCCAGTTTATATACTGGGCATGATGTGCTGTGGTATGGAATACCTCTTTGGCTAGTTTGGGTCAGATGTCCTGTCTCTACTTCCTCCCGCCTTCCCCTCCTCCCCGGCAGAGCATGAGACTCAGGAATTCCTTGGTCACAGTAAACATTACTGAGCAGTAACTGAAAACATCGGTGTTATCAGCACTGTTCCCAGGCTGAAAGCCAAAAACACACCCCTGCACCAGTTAATAAGAAGGAGAAAAATGAATGCCACTGCTGAACCCAGGACATGGAGAGAGTTTGACCATGCAAGGAGGAACACAGGGTTCGGGGGCTCTTTTCATTTGACTGTTCATATAGCACCTGTGTAAGCCAATTCCCTGTGCCTGCCCCACCAGCTCCTCAGAAACTGAACCGGGAAAATACTCCACTAAGGATGCATGGAATTCCCAAACACCACCCTGGGGAGAAACAGAAAAGTATGCACCTGCCATACATGGGACGGGACCCAGCACGAGCAGGCTCTCAAATTACCTCAAAGCTCTGACCCAGAACCTCACAGTTGCACCGAAAGACAAAGCCCCAGAGAAGCCCCCAGCTCTGGCCGAGAACTCCAACCCCTCTCTAACTCTAGTCCCTGGCAGCCCGGCCTTATTCTCCTTCATGAGCTGGCAGCATTGCTCACCTTTGCTGGGCAGGAGAGAGTTCACTCAATGAGACTGACAGGGCATTTGGAAAACACTGAAGGGAGACAGCAAGTTGACAGCAGGCAAGCAAGAGCAGAGGGGATTCATACAGCTATTTTGCCCAGTAGCGGATAAATACAGAGCTCTCAAAGGGCACACCTCAGTGAAAACTGCTCAGAGAGATGGGCAGAAACCCCATGAAGTGACTTCTGCAAGGACGCATCCACACAACGTAGTCCCCAGCCTCACAAAGTGCTTCAAAATCTTGCTACAAATCCTGCTCCAAGACAGGAGAAACGCTGTTTAGGGGACTGTCTGTTCCAAACATCTGGTGGCAAGGAAGACTGCTGCCAAGCTGAACCCATACTCTTAGGATTCCACTTGCATTAGAATGCAAAATTCCACTGGGAGGGAAACCAGGGATGCGGCTCTAACCAAAACCTGTGTCAGCCTTATCGAGGCAACTTTACTCTTTTGGTTTTAAATACTGTCCCAAGCAAATCAACTCAGGGAGGTGTGAAGGACCACGGGCGTCCAAAACAAACCACTATGACACGGCCCGCTTCTAGGAAGGATCTAGGAAGGAGCAGCCCAAACCATAAAAGCAGAGTCTCCTCAAAGAAGAGACACCTGCAAGCAGAAGAGGTGAAGCAGCTCAGCGGAGCGCTTCAGAAACCAGCTCCATTCCTCTCCTTGCTACAGACGCATTGCCACACAAACTGGAAGAGAGCACTGCAGGGGGGGATGGAATATGCCGGAAGCTCATCTGCATCAGCTCACACAGTACCAGCACATGGCCCTCGAGTTGTCCCAGGTATGGCACAGTTCAGATCCTCATTTGTATTGGGATTTGGTTGTAACCAGAAGGGGGATTATGAAACCAGAAGTAGGTTCTTAGCTGTAACACCACATCTTTGTAATGGAATACAACGTGGATGGAAAGTGCTGTAAGAAATAGCACAGAATGCTCCAAAGGCTGGTAGACATCAAACATGTCTGGGTTGGTTGTTAGGGTTTATTTACCCTGCTTGGCCTAAGCTTTGTGAGCACAGACTGAAATGCGAGCATGAGCAAGTCACAACTAATTCAGGTATAAGGAGATTCCAACTCTAAACTCAAAAGCAATGGGCTATTCTTAAATGCTTTATCCAACTTCATTCACAGTTCTCAAAGGCAACTTCCTTCCTGTAACAGCACAGCAGACCAGAGCACAGCACACCACTGCACAACTTAGCACGCTGTTATATAAAAGGCCTGGTTTCCAGGGCCAGGATGACGCTTCCAGTAGAAATATGTCATCTCATTACAGTGTGCCTTTTATTTAGATATATATATGAAAATACAAACGTACACACACACATGTATATACAGATGTGTAGATATATATTAGTGTATACACATGTACATGTATGTACACACCTATACATACATACATACACGTACAAGTCAATAATTTCAAGACTGCTCGACCTAACAGTTAGGGGGCAGGCAAGCTTCATAACATGCACGATGGGTCCCACCAGCCGGGGTTCCAAAAGGCAGTGACATGTTAGTAATGCCCAAAGCACTCCATAGAAAGAACAGCAGAACAACAGGGAGATTAAGTTGGATGTCAAGCCAGAGCAAAGCAAAACTTCAGGTCTATTAGTTAAGGTACTTAATTAGCCTAATTAGCCAGGGTACTTCAAATATATTTGCTGTTATAGAAGGAAGTAAGACCAGTTTCCTCATTAGCTGGGGCAGAAGACCGTGGTTAAGCTCCATTGTCTTCCATTCATAAGGGAAAGCCTCGCTACGTTTGATAGCTAATTATACCAAAATAAAGCACGTCTAAAGTGTAGAAATAGGAAAATTGTATCAGATACTCAGCAGCTTAGTTGCCATGAACATGTGGAATATGTAGAAAAACTAGTGTTGTAATGAGAACATGTGCCGAGGTGACGTATTTTGCAGTACTGACTTTGTGTTACTGATTTTGCAGGAATGTGAAAGCACAGGAGAATCTGAAATTAGCAGGGCGGTCCAAGACTGAAAAGGTGTCTTCGACAACAATCACATCATTATGTGACTCATGACAGTGCAGGAATAGAGTGGCATGGCATGGCATAGCATAGAACAGCATAACACAGCATAGCACAGTGTTGGGGGTTGAGAGCAGGGCTTTGGAGTGCAGGGGGAATGTTGGGAGGTTCTGGAGGAGGTTTTGGGATGTGGTGTGCAGGGGGTTTTCCTGGCAGCCAGCTGGGTCTGGGACAGCCAGGGAGGCTTGGTCGTGCAGGGAGGGTGGTTGGGGGATAGAGGTGGTTTGAGTGGGTCTCATGAGGTGTTTTGGGGGTCCCAGCACAGATTTTGGGGGTTTGGCGTTCTGGGGGTTTCAGGGTGCAGGGGGCAGACCAGGAAGCTTGCTGCGGTTGAGGCTCTCGGCGAGGGGAAGGGGCTTGAGGTGCAGGTGGTTTGAGGTCCCAGGGGCTTTTGAGCTGCAGCACCCAGCACGTGCCATGGAACAGCAGAGCACAGCATTGCTGAGTAGAAAGGGACCTACAACAATCACGTAGCCCAACTGCCCGACCAATTCAGCGCTTGCCACAAGTTAAAGCGTGTTCTTGAGGGCGTAGTCCTTACTGCATTGTCCATATGCCTCTCCAGCACTCACAGGCTTGGCACACCAGGAACCTTGTGCCAGTGCTTGAACCCCCTCCCTGTAAAGAAATGCTTCCTAATATCAAGTGTGAGCCTGGCCTGGCTCCCAGGCGTCCTGCCCCTGGATCCCAGGGAGATCAGCACCTCCCTCCCCATGTCCCCTCTTCAGGAAGCTGCAGAGAGCTCCGTCCTGCAGCCTGCCCCCCTGCTCCCCAGGGATCCCCTCCTCGCCTGGCCGTGCTTCCCTCTGGACCCCATCCTGCTCGACGCCCCTTTGGCTCTTCCACCCTGGAGGCCATCGCTGCCCTGCCCCTCTCCACCTCCTCACCCCGACCCCCACTGCTGCTCCTCAGCCTCTCCGCCTCGCTCCCGCCCTTCTCCGCCCCGGGCTCACCTCTCCCTGCCTTTCCCATCCCCTCTTCCTGCTCCCTCTGCCCTATGCCCAGGGGACGGTGTCCCAGCAGGGCCTGGAAGCAGGAGGAGCGCCCCGGGGCACGCTGGGAGCTGTAGTGCGAGGGCAGGGGCTGCCGGCGGCCATGTTGGTGCGGGGTGTTGCCGCTTCTGCTGGGGCTGCGGCCCAGCTCAGGGGAGGGCCGGGGCCAGCGCTGAGGCGAGCGAGCCCCTGGGGAGATGGAGACAGCCCCGCTGTGGGCACAGGCACCGGGCACCCCGGCTGCCAGAGCCCCCCGAGCTGCCCCAGCCCTGCCTGTGCCCTGCAGCTGGCCCTGGGCCTGCCCAGGAGGGAAGGGGAGAGCGCAGACAGGCAGAGGAAGAAGGGCCTCGGATGAAGAGTTTCCCTGGCAGGACGGAGAGCGGGAGCTTGGCGAGTCCCGGGCCCTTGGGGCCATGTCACCCTCTTCTGCCTCTCAGTGCCTCCAGGATCCCCCCTCCCTTTTCCCTTGCTGTCATTTCTCACTCCACCGCCGCCCCGCAGCCCAGGGTGCTTTTTGCCTTCCATCTCTCCGTCCTGCTGCCCAACCCTGGCTTTCTGACCTCCATCTGTATCTTGCTCCCCGTCTCTTATTTTGGCCTGTCTTTCCCTTTGTCCTGCCTCCTGTCTCGCCGATTCAATGCCCTTCCTTTTTTCCAAGGCAATTTGACAATGGGCTCTGTGAAATGGGAGAGAGAACCCTGCTCTTTTGTTGTTGTTGTTTTCTGATGTTTTGTGAACTTTGGCCAGCCAGGGGGAGAGTGGTTGGAAGAGTCTCTTGTTTGAGAGTAACGTGTTCCTGTAGTGTGCCTGTCATTACCTTATGGTGCAGGTTTCCTACATGAAGCATGATTTTGCTGACCTATGAGGTTGCCTTGGCTTGGTAAATGTAGCAGGTGCTGTCTTCAGAGGTAGTGAAGCTGGAGCAAAACAAGCAGGAAAACCCAGTTTCTTCCCAGATTGCTGCATGATAAGATCATAGCAAGTAAAGGCACTTGCAGTTGGCTTTTCTGTGCAGTCTTTGTGAGGAGCTTTTGGTAGGGATTGATTTGCGTGAAGCAAGGCGTCATCGAGGAAAGAAAAGCTGGGCTTGTCTGAACAGCTGATCACCGCAGGCAGGGTTTGAGCCTTTGCGCTGGAAGAGGTCCTTGCCACAGTTTCTAAACACAGCAGATGAGCTGTCTGTAAGCATAGTTGCATTCAAAGTAAGGCTAAATTCGCTAAATCCTGTCCTCTGTTGCAACTCTTTTGGCAGGATTTACATTATGTCCCAGCTGAGTGCCAGCGTGTTAACACGAGCCATGGAGATCTTGTCAGGGGTACTGCTGGGCTGCAGGTGGTGTGACTGAGTGTAATAACTGAGTTAATAGCTATCTATGAATAACTTGAAACCTACGAGCACCTCCCGTATGAAGAAAGTTGGGGCTGTTCAGCCTGGAGAAGAAAAGCTGTATGGAGACCTCAGAGCAGCCTTCCAGGCTCTGAAAGGGGCCTACAAAGATACCGGAGAGGGACTTTTCATCAGGGACTGTAATGATAGGACAAGGGAGAATGGCTTCAAACTTAAACTGGGGAGATTTAGGTTGGATATAAGGAAGAAGTTCTTTCCTGCGAGAGTGGCGAGGCACTGGTACCGGTTACCCAGAGAGGCTGTGGCTGCCCCATCCCTGGAAGTGTTCAAGGCAAGGTTGTATGTGACTTGGGGCAACCTGGTCTAGTGTGAGGCGTCCCTGCCCATGGCAGGGGGTTGGAACTGGATGATTCCTCTGGCTGCGGAATGCCTGCTGTTTCATCCCATCATTTGGAAGGAATAAAAAACAGCTTGGAGCTTAGAGGAAGGAGCCCTCCTTTCCTTCTTGCCTATGGGGATGTCCAGAGCTGGTGCCGAGACCTGAGCAGATGCTGCCCTCCATCCATCCCCTGCCCTGGGTGGTGGGACAGCAGCACCCTATGGTGTAGAAGGTAAGGGACATCAGTCTCAAGAGGTGCTCTCTTCTACCTCTTGTCACTTCCTGTCCCACAGCTTCTGTGCCCCCCTTCCTGAAGGTGTTTCCCAGCCTTGTTTGAGAACAGCTGCTCTAACATGGCCCTTTAGCGCAAGCAGTGTTTAGGTACAGGAGGTCTGGATGTGTCTTGGCGTGCCAGGACATGAAATTTTTACAGGTCTTTACGTAGTTTGGGACAAAGGAGACATGACTTCACTGACATCCATATTAACTGACATCCATCCCGTGTTTGTTGACGTCCAGTCCCATGGCTGACCCTGTGGTGAGGGCAGAGCAGAGCCGCACCCAGTAACATCACCACATCAGCAGCCAAGCCAAACGTTGGTGAGGCCACAGGGTCCCAACTGAGGCTTGGCGGAAAGGCCGGATTGCGCAAGGGAGCCAGTAAAGCTCAGGGCCGAGAGGGAAAGGTGTAGGAAGAGGCAGAGCAGTTGAGGAGCAGGGGAGGAGGGAAACGCGAGCAGAGTCAGGACGCCGGTGCAAGAACGGGGCTTTAACCCAGGAGCCAAACAGAGGAAGATGGTCCTAGGCAGTCAGAGGCTGCTGTTCTAACGGATGAGCCAATCGTGGGCTGAGCAGAGGGTCGCCAGCTAATCAGGGCGCAGTGAGGGAACTGGACGAGGTTTCCAAGGTGACGGGCCCCATCCTCGCAACAAACTCTCTTGATGCGAGGGGAGGCTGCCTTTGTGCCACAGTGGCATTAGGGGATCGCAGGCTGTGGGTCGGTGGGTTGGGTCCTGGTGCAGGCCCCATTCAGAGCACCATGTTGGCCCCGGAGAGCAACGCTGGTAGCAGCGAGGCCTGGGAAGATGTTTGCCGCAAATACCGGTCATTACTGAAGCAGCTGACCGACCTACAACAGCAAGCGGCGCATCGATATGCTCACCACCCTGGCCGAGGAGCGCAAGAGCTTCACCAAGGACATTGTGTCCCTGATTGAGGAGCAGATCACCAAGGTTTTTATATGCCACTGACTCCTACTTGTACCCATACTGCTGGAGGGACCAGCTGGGGCAGCAGGCATGGGCAGCCTTAGGGGCTAGGAGGAAGGGCATAGGGAAGATGGAGTGCTGAGGAGTACAGGAGGAGACGGGCAGCACGAGGCGCAGGGGTCGCAGGAGGAGGAATGTCGAAGGGACAAGGAGAGACATCAAAGTGGTCAGGGGACTCCCAGGAGGGCAAGTGCCCTCCCTCCCTGTTCATAGTAGGAGAGGATTTTGGACTCATCCCACCAAAAGCTCTGGGAGAGCAGCATGTCAGTTTCTTCTCATTACTCCAGGCTCCTGCAGCACAGAAACTGCCGTCCTTGTACCTTATGGATTCCATTGTCAAGAACGTGGGAAGAGACTATCTTCCTGCGTTTGCTAAAAACCTACCTTTGGTATTTCCTTGCATGTTTGAACAGGTATGACACTTTCAGAAAAGTTCTGCAATCTCAGCAGCATTTGTTCCTGGTAGAACATACATGCTTTCCATTTGAGGTTTTCTTGTTCTGCTGCCGTATCTTTAATGTTTTGCTCTTAATGAGAGGCGACGGGCATAAACTCAAAAGCAGGAAGGTCCACCTGAACTTGGGGAAGAACTCATTTACTGAGGGGGTGACTGAGCACTGGGATGGGGTGCCCAGAGCGGTTGTGAAGCCTCCTTCCCTGTTGGGTTCCAATAGTTTTCTTACTTTTTTTTCTTTCCCACAGAAATTGGGCAAGTAAATGAGATTTTTGCTAGTGAAATAGTTGAAAGAAAGTTTTCAGAGAATGGTAATCTGCAATAAAACCTTCAAATATCCTTGAAACAACAGTTCCACGCTCGAGCTTCTGTTACACTTTCCATGTGTATAGATGTATGACCTGCACTGGTTATAAATTCTGTATAGCAAGCTCCAGGTGTTAAAAGGGCAAACTGTTCATAGAGATAGGAAATAGATGAAATCTTTTGTTCCACAGAAAAGATGAAGAAATTGTTTTCTTTTACCTTAGCAAGCCATATAATTGTTTGGTTTAGGTGGATGCAAATACAAAGAAATGTTTATTTCAATTACGCTCTACATGGAACGGTATTTTTCCTTTGGAGAAACTACTTGTATTGGATGTCAGAGTCAACATGTTAGATCCCGCTTGGCCAATTAAATCTGTGCCCTCAAACCTGGATTTTTCTAGCATCCTTGCAAAACGCAAGTTCCCAAAGAAATGGGTAAGTTTGTATGCCTAGTGCTTGCACAGATGGTGATACCTGTAGTTGTGATTGTTTGTCTGCTGCTGCCTGACAATTTAGTATATTAATAATGAAGTATGTGATCTTTGTACACGGGCAAGAGGGTTTTCTGAACTGAGAATATTGGAGGGGTTGGGGTTTTAGATTTCAAAGCTCTCTTCTAGATTGTGGAACAATTACAAAGTTCTTGGGGTTTTGTTTTTCGCTTCTCTTCAAAATGATGCCTGCCGATGATCCTCGTCTTCCATCTCTTTTGGTCGCTCACAGAAGCCAGGCTACTTCAAATATATTTGCTCTTACAGAAGAAGGAAGCCCAATTGTTGGAAGTAAAATCAGTTTCCTCATTAGCTGGGCTGGTTTGATGCCACCATCAGAAGATGATGGTTAAGCTATGTTGTCTTCCATTCATAAGGGAAAGTCTCGCTATGTTTGATAGCTAATTATACCAATATAGAGCACCTCTAAAGTGTAGAAATAGGAAAATTATATCAGATGCTCAGCGGCTTAGTTGCTGTGAACACGTGGAATATGTAGAAAAACTAGTGTTGTAATGAGAACATGTGCCGAGGTGACGTATTTTGCAGTACTGACTTTGTGTTACTGATTTTGCAGGAACGTGAAAGCACAGGAGAATCTGAAATAAGCAGGCGGGATCCAGGACTGAAAAGGCATCTTCAAGAGAAGTCAGAGGATAAAAAGGAGAAGGTGGAAGAAAAGAAAAATAAGGGAAATATAGAGAAAAGAGAGGAAGAGGAACATAAGATTTGTGAACGCAGAGCAGCAGGCACCGGAAATGATGTAGTTAATGGTGCTCCTCAGAAACAAGACGCGGCTACAGAGGATGCAGAAAATCAGGGTGGAAAACAAGGGAGTCCAAGTCCAAGTCCAAGTCCCAAACGATCACGATCACCATGTAGATGGGAGAGGAGCTCATGCAAAAGGAGATGTGGGAGTTTATCTCCCAGTTAGTCACCTCCTAAAATAAGGAAGGTATGTCAGATAGCCCTAAGCAGCCTCATGTTGAAGAAGGCTTATGCATTCCTTTGTGGACCTTTGAATACCAAACTGACATGGTTCACTCTGGGAAGGAGTTTGCCATGTATAAAAACCTTGAGAAACTTGTACAAGTTAATGATAAAAAAAGCAAGTTTATAATTGCATTCTTACACAAACAATAACTTAAATGCTTATTTCTGCAGGTTTCTTTTGTGTCTGCTCAACCAGGACCTTAAGACCGAGGTGAACAGCATTTACCACATCCTGGAAGTTTAGTTCAGAACCCTGCAGGAGCTGTCGGAAATCCACCACGTTGTTCATGACATGACTTCTTGAACCAACTGAGGGTTTTTTTTTCGTTGTTGCTTTGCTTTCTTCTGCTTTCTTCCAATTTGCTTTGTTCTGTAAAAAAAATAAACCGATTTGTTAGAATTAAATAGACGGAAATACTGAAATGAAACAATGGAAAACTGAAATGAGAAAAAAACAAAAATAAAAGGATGAATGAAAATGAAATGAAATGGAATGGAAAGGAAAGGGGAAAGGAAAGGGGAAAGGAAAGGGGAAAGGAAAGGGGAAAGGAAAGGGGAAAGGAAAGGGGAAAGGAAAGGGGAAAGGAAAGGGGAAAGGAAAGGAAAGGAAAGGGAAAGGGAAAGGGAAAGGAAAGGAAAGGAAAGGAAAGGAAAGGAAAGGAAAGGAAAGGAAAGGAAAGGAAAGGAAAGCATGAAATAAAATGGTGAAATAATGAAAATAAATAGTAAAATGAGAAAAGTGAGGGAAGGAGGGAGGGAAGTATGCATGCAGGGAAGGAAGAATGGTAGGAAGAAAGGAAGGAAGGAAGGTAAGAAGAAAAACAAAAGAAAAGAAGAAAGAAATAGAGAAAGAAAAAGGAATGAATGAATGAATGAATGAGAACAATACTAATTAAATGAAATATAATTAATTTAAATGCAGGAATGAAATGGAATTATAAAATCATGCAATAGTTTGGGTTGGAAAGGGCCTTAAAGCTCATCATGTTCCAAACCCCTGCCACGGGCTGGGGGACCTTCCGAAAACCAGGTTGCTCCACGCCCCATTCAGCCTGGCCTTGAACACTGCCAGGGAATGGGGCAGCCACAGCTTCTCTGGGCACCCTGTGCCAAGGCCTCACCACCCTCTTGCCCCTGGAAGAATTTCTTCCAAATGAAGTGACATTAAATGAAACTAAATGAAAATAAATTAAGTTATATACATGAACTCACGTGAAATCCCATTTCAACCTGTAACCTTTGTGAGTCTTCAGAACACTTCTGGAGCTGAAAAAACATCCGATATTCAGGCAAACAACAGTCTCATCATTATGTGACTCATGGTCAGTGCAGGGAATAGAGTGGCATGGCATATCATAGCACAGCATAACACAGCACAGCACAGTGTTAGGGGTTGAGAGCAGGGCTTTGGAGTGCAGGGAGAAAGTTGGGAGGCTCTGGAACACAGGAAGATTCCAGCATAGCAGTTTGGAATTGCTGCCTCTTAAATAGAGCTTAATGATCATGACTGTCTGTCAAAAGAAGGGGCTTCCATACTGTTATGTAGAAAGTGTTGCTGTCCTCCTGTACATTCATTTCCTAAATTTCCAACAAGTAGTAACAAGTAACAGACTGGAAAGTTTCTGGCTATGGAGATGTTGCTAAACACCAATAACTTGTCCAGGGGTTACTTGCTTTGTTACAAACACACACAATCACATGCAGACCTACAGGTAGTGAGGTAGTTACCCAACACACTTGACAGCGTTGGCTGGAAAAGGTAGCTCGACGCTTCTGGGTGTTATGGGTAGGGAAGGCCAAATCACAGGCAGATTTAGCTATTAAACAGGCTGCAGGAGACTGCTCAGTTTCACCTGTCATGCTCCAGTTGGGACAAAATAGTGGAAAATGAAACTGTGCTAGGACATTTTTGTTCCAGTGTGACACAATGCGTGCGGAACTGAAACCTCCCAGATGAGGTTTACAGGTTCCTTGTTACCAGAACTGCACTGCTGGTGCCACTTGGTCTAACTACTTCAGGACTGCCATTGGTATGTGTACATAAGCTAGTAGCTCCAGTCTGACTGTAGTGGAGATGGTGACCAGATGTTGATTTGTGTAAGTACATGATCTTGCAATACGAATGCACAAACTTCCTAGCTTGACACATGTTCTTTGGATTGTTTCATCTTTGTGCAAAAGCAACCAGCGCAGGCAGCATTGATGCAGATTTCACATAAATCAGCTTCTTGGACAGGCAGGTCTGTTAGAGAGAAAAGAGGGGGCTTCAATGAAATGCCAAGAGACTTTCTTGGCCAGCAGAGCCACATAGCAAGGGATTTGAAGACTCTTCTCTGTAGGCTTCAATTATAGGTTTAACTAACAAGCGTGCATGTGGCTTTAAAGTAACATAGTAAAATACAGCAACTGTTCTAACTTGCTACCTAACATGTTGAGAGCAAGGAAGGTCCAGCTTATGGGGGAAGGAACATCACGGGACTGAAAACAACTAAGGAGGCAGTAAATAAGACCAAGGATGCTGACCTTCAAGATAACTGAGACTGGAACAGAACAAAAGCAAGGACAAACCACTTTCTAACTCAGCACTAGGACCCTTCAGCACTAGGATCATTCAGTAAACACAGTGAGGAAGACGACCACCAGAGACTCCCCCTCAGCAAGAAAGCGCATGCGTAATTGGGATGCAAATATTAGAATTAGTTCTCGAGACTCTCATGCATATGTAAATAATTTCATGGAAGAGCTGTAAATATGCATGAGTATACTAAATACATAGCCACTGCTGGCAAGTAGCAGGGGTGCTCACCTTTGCAAAACTATTTGTGCGTGTACCCAGTGCTGCATTAAAGAATGTCTGCTTTCTAAAGCTCCACATCAAGTCTCAGAGAGTTTCTTTGACCGACTTTTGCAGTAACATTTCCATCAATGTTTTATGGGTTTTAATTTTCTATGAAGTTATTACTGGTTTAAGTAAAATTAGTTCTTGCAAAAACCTGGCCTAAAGAATGAACTCAAGCCTGAATGCATTGGGGAAACAATGGGAATGTGGAGGTGCCATGGGTTCAGCAGCAGCAGTCATTTTTCTCCTTCTTGGTAGCTGGTGCAGCGCTGTGTTTTTAATTTTGGGCCTGGGAACAGCGCTGATAACACCAGTGTTTCGGTTACTGCTTGGTAATGTTTTGGTCTGACCAAGGACTTTCTGAGTCTCATGCTCTGCCCCGGAGGAGGGGAAGCCAGGAGGAAGCAGAGACAGGACACCCGACCCAAACTGACCAAAGAGGTTATTCCATACCACAGCACGTCATGCCCAGGATGGAAAGCAGAGAGCAGAGACCTGGAAGGGTGGGGGTGCACTGCGTGGTCGGGCTTGGTATTAGGTGGTGAGAAATTGTATTCTTTCCTTGTATTTGCCTTGTCATTATTATTATCGGTGGTAGCAGTAGTGATTTGTGTTATACTTTAGTTACTAAACTGTTCTTATCTCAACCTGTGGGAGTTGCATTCTTTTTGATTCTCCTTCCCATTCCTCCGGGAGCGGGGGGAAGAAAGTGGGGGAAGTGAGTGACAGAACGAGCTGCGTGAGTTAGAGAGGCTTAAACCACGACAGGAGGCAAAAGAATAATTGGGAGGGTGGTTGGGACATGGCTTGTGGAATCACAACATTCATTATATTAGTAGCATATTTTCTGAAGTGACCATTGCATTGGACAGCAGATAAAAGCAGCAAAATGAAGTAAAAAAAGCAGAAACTGTAGCAGCCTGCTCAAAACTCAGTACATGACAGCCATTGCCGAAGACTGATCCACCTCATTTAGATCTCACACCTCTCTTAGGCTGCCTGGAAAAACACCTTCTACACTGATTAGACAGAGCAATTAGACCCATTTGGAACTTGCAGTTTGCTAGAACTGAGTGATACAACCCTGTTTTTCCTGTAAGCCAGAGGACAGAGCAGGCTCTCTCACTTACGTTGTGCAAGTTAGCATGCAACTACCCGGAGGAAGCTTCTTCCTGGTTACAGCAGCCTGATCCGTACAGGCTACAGCTAAGCTCAGCACATCAGGGATTGTCTTTCAGGGCGCTCACAGCCAGTGTTGGCCATCAATGGTAGGAGGGACAGAAAGGCAGCATGGACTCTCTCGTCAGTTCTAGAAGTGACAGAGCAAGAATCGTGTTTCTTTCCCTGCTGCTACTCGAATGTCTAAGGTTGAAATCGTGACAAAAATAGCAGCTATGCAATATGAGGTGCATACTCAGCCTCACAAAATCATGGATGCATCTTGTCTTTTGCACACAGACTGGAATTCCTCAGGGAGATCTTTTTCATCACATGGAGAGTAGCTAGCCATTGAAACCACAAAGCGAGGGTTAATGTGTCTGCTCTCATCCATAAGTTCCTTTAGCTTCTTCACAGACTCAAGGGAGAATTTCAAGTCTCCATCCTATGGTGACAGAACCAGGAAAAAAAAAAGGCATCAGGAAGTCAGCCTGAGGCAAATCTAGACCATTTCAACAATGAGCTCTCCTGAAAACTAGGCCACAGGAAAAAGACAGTGTTGAAACAAAGTCTGTATAAAATCAGTGTTAATTGAAATCAAAATGATCAGCTCTTCAAGGCAAAGACCTTTCAGAGCAGGAGTGAGACCTGGCTGGCCAGTCAGAATTTTCATTATGTGGATGGTGGCAGACTTTGTGCATTTCTCACTCCCAAGAGAGACACCTTAAAACCTGGGGTTGAAAGATACAGGCTGGTAATCTTCAGCTGGAAAAGATGGCTTGGCAATACATGGCAGACACTTATGAAATCATGAGCTGAATGGAGGCAAAAGGGACTTTAATTTGTTCACTGTTTCTTCTAATACACCAGTGGAGACATTCAAGCATTGGCTGTCATGTGGCAAGACCTAACCAAACAAAAAGAGCTATTCCTTCGTACTTCACATTGTTAAGAGCTGAAATCACTCACCCCAGGGTACTGTGTCAAGTTTTCTTCAGTTCGAAACTCGTCCACATGATTAATGGAACACAAATCATTGGCAACATAAATATGACACTTCGGACTCAAAGCTCATACCAAAAGCTTCGGGAGGCTGGGACAGTATTCTGGGAAGTATTACTCCATGTTTTATAGTGCTTGACCCTCTGCGTCTCTTAATGATCATTCCCTCAGTTTCAAGGGGATCCCGCTGCTGAGGTTACAAACTTAAACTGCAGGTGTTGCAAATCTCATCAGCTGATCATTTTCATAAAGAACTTCCTGCCTAGAAGCAGGCAAGACTAGACAATTACTTTTGACACATCTTGTTTGCACCATTCTGTAAAGTCAGAGGTGCTCCCAGTCTAGCCGCTTCCCAACACATGGTGTTATGTGCAAGAGCCTCAGTCAGCAACAGATTTCAAAGCAGTGATACGGCTGGTGAAGTTAAGAGTGACAAGATGGATGTTTTCACCAGGAAGCAAGGCTTGACACAGGAGCTGCAACTCCGACTATTTCCTGTTCGGAAACAGAGTGGGAAATTTCCTATCAAGGTTCATGAAGAAGTGAGGTTTTTCTTTACCCCCATCTCTTACATGGCCCTATGGAAATTATCATTTTGGCTCATAGCTCCCACTGCAGGCTGGGCTGGCCCGAGGCTGCAAAACACAAACTCACCCGCTTATCCTCTGAGAGTGCTGCACTGAATCTTGTGCAGGTGGCACAGGGAGGAAAGCACAGCCTGGGCTCAGGAGCAGAAAGTGTGAGAAGGCAGCAAATAACACCCGAGTGCTTTTATTTCAGGAGCTCCGCATTACTTGCACTAGAGCAGCTTGCTCCAAGCCCCTGTGCCCAAACTGGCCTTGAACACTGCCAGGGATGGGGCAGCCACAGCTTCTCTGGTCACCCTGTGCCAGCGCCTCAGCACCCTCACAGGGAAGAGCTTCTCTCTAATATGAAAATAAACTAAATCCTATTTCCACTTGTTACTTTTGTGTGGCTTGAAAATGTTTCTGGAGCTGAAAACACACCTGACATTGCAGGCAAACAACAGTCTCATAATTCAGTTATTGGCCAGGGCAGGGAATGGCACAGAACAACACAGCCCAGCCCAGCACTGCACAGCACAGAACAGCACATCATAGCACACACGTTACAGCATAGCACTGCACAGCACAGAACAGCACAGCAGATCGGAGCACAGCACACCACTGCACAACATAGCGTGCCACAAAGAAAAGGCCTGATTTCCAGGGCCAGGATGAAGCTTCCAGTAGAAATATAAGATGTCATCACATTACAGTGTGCTTTTTATTTAGATATATATAAGAAAATACAAACGTACACACACACATGTAGATACAGATGTGTAGATATATATTAGTGTGCTTATATATATACAGGTGCACATGTATGTACACACATATACATACATACATACATATATGTACAAGTCAATGATTTCAAGACTGCTCAACCTATCAGTTAGGGGGCAGGGAAGTTTCATAACATGCACGATGGGTCCCACCAGCCGGGTTCTCAAAAGCCAGTGACAGGGTGACAAGAGCCAGCAAAGATGCCATCCAGGGAGGGTCAATCTTCCCTGACAGCGAGACCGAGACTGAGCTCTGGCCCATACCAGAGAGGGCCAAGGACAAGTGCCTCAAGCCCAGTTCCCACTGCCACCACTGGAAAGATTGGGAAGCACACACGTCAGCATTGCAGGGACAGCGGTGCTGGCCCCATCCCTGCCCCTTGGACACCAAATTCACCTCCCCAGCACACATCACTGGGATGGGAAACCATCGTGGGCATGGGAAACCATCATTTAGGACAGGGAATCATCAGCAAGAGAAAGTTGATGGGGTCCATTGGCGACGCGGCTGCTGGAGCAGCCACCATTGGTGGAACCTTGGGTGGATCCTGTTGGAGAGGGGCCGTTGGCCCAAGCCCAACTGACACTCACCAACGGTTATGGCAGGTACAGCAGCAGCTCCCACTCCTCCCGGTGCTCCTGCCCCACAGGTAACCCCTAGCTGGCTCTGCCTGCCAGTTCCTCACCCCAGCACTTCTCTCTGCTTCTCCCAGCAGAGAGGTTTCCCCTCCACCTGCCAGCGCCATTGCAAGTGTCTGGTCTGAGCCCCAGTGCTCTGGCCATGTCAAGACGCGTCATTACTCGTGAGCTATACCCTGTCCCGGGGCTGCCGCTGTCCTTGTGGCCTGCCCAGGACCTGCCTGGCCCCCAGCAGCTGGCGCAGGGGGTGCCAGGGCCCCTCGGGGCCCCGGGGCAGCTGCTGCAGCTCCCCTCTGCGCTGCCGCTCCCACCCACGGCACAAATCCCCGGCGCCCATGGGCAGGAGGCAGCCTCCACCAAGGACGGAGCAGCCATGGAGGACATCGTCCCCCCCGCCACTCCCCACCAGCCTGATGCAGCGCGCAGGGATGGCACCGTCCCACGTGTCCCCGACTGGGATGCCTTCCTCCAGGAGTTCCCGGAACTCTCCGAGTATGTTGTGCAGGGTGGCGGCGTGGTGGTGCTGGGCTGGGGGACACTGAGGACACTTTCCCCAATGCCTTCCATTACCCCAACAGCCTCACCATCACCAGCTTCCTCAATGAGTTCTGCGCCTTCTTGGAGCGCGTGGCCAATGGCGACTGCCCGCTGGACGCGGCGGTGCTGGCCCAGCTCCCTGACGTTGAGGACACCCCCGTGAGCCCCGACAGACTCAGCTCTTCTGCGGAGGTGCTCCACGAGCTCCCCGAACTGTCCAAGTACGTGGCGGTGGGCGGCTCCCACAAAGAGCCATCGGTGCTGGTGGGGCTGGGGGCCGGTGAGGACACAGTCACCGATGTCCCCAAAGTCCCCACCCCAACCAGCTCCCCCACAAGCTCCGCCTCCTCTTGCTGTGCAGGGCAGAGGACATCTGCACTATGGAGATGGAAGACAGCAATGACACCTCCTGCGATGGCCCCGAGAGCCCTGCCAGCGCTCGCTCCTTCACCCAGGCTCCTGACGTGCTGCAGCACTGGGTGCACATGAGGAGGAGCAAGGGCTGCTCGGAGACACCAATGCTGGGGGATGCCGACCCCTTCTGGGGGACACCGACCTCCCCCTTGCAGGACACACAGCGGGAGCAGGTCAGGGGCTCAGCAGACCTCTCCCCCTGGCCACCACTGAGCCCCTCTGGCACTGCAGAGGAGAGCTCTCTGCGGAGCTCTGCCCAGAGCTCCGAGGACACTGCGGAGGCTCAAGGGGACAGAGCTGCTGAGAGTCCCCAGAAGGAGCACTTCGCAGCTCCCATGCAGCATCCCCTACCGAGCCCCCACTGGCAGCCCAGGGTGCTTCTCACCCACCTGCAACTGCGGAGTGCCCAGGCCTCGGCTGCCCCCCAGCGACACCCAACCTGCAATGACTCACTGCTGCAGGAGGCCATGCACAGGCAGCCCAGGGTGCTTTTAAGGCGAGTGCCAGTGCCCAATTTCCAGGCCAGCGCCACGGCTGCCCCCCAGCACCTTCCACCACACAACCACACACTGCTGCAGAAGGCACTGAACATGAAGCCCAGGGTGGTTCTAGAGCGACTGACAGTGCCGAGTCCCCAAGCCCAGGCTGCCCCCCAGCACCAACCACCACACAAACACACACTGGTGCAGGAGGCACTGAACAGGCAGCCCAAGGTAGTTCTGAGCCCACTGCAACTACCCATGGGGCTTGTCTCCTGCCAGGGGGTGCCCACATTGCCAGAGGAAGGCAGCAGCCCAGCCAAGAGCCCTGTGCCAGCCCGCACCCACAGCCAGCAAGAGTCCTCCCAGAAGGACCATTCCCCACCAAGGAAAAGGAGGAAGATGGAGCTGCGCCGGCTGAGCAAGCGTTAGGACATGCTGTGCTAGGGGCAGACACACAGGCACAGCACAGCGGTGGGCACCAGCGCACAGCAGGCAGGAAGCAGCAAGGGAAGAGATGGGGATGCCCTGCACCGACCACACAGCAGCTTCCTGAACTCCATCCCAGGTTGCCACCCGCTGGGGCAAGGAGTGACGGTGCTGGGGCCACAGCAAACATCACGCCCAAACCCTTACAGATGTGGAAATGACCCTGACAAACCTGGAAGAGAGCGCCAGGGCAGCCAAGTCCCTGCAAAATACAACCAGCAGGCGGCAAATCCCCTGGGACATGGCAGATGAAGTCAACGGGAAAAGCATCGCAAGGGAAGAAAAGGGGATGAGGATGAAGGATTCCCCAATGCTGGTGTGTTACAAGGTGCAAGAAGACCAAGCCAGCCACTTACAGCACAAGTTGTTCAAACAGACCCTGCCCATAGAATCTCAGAATCAGCAGGCTTGGAAAAGACCTTTAAGCTCATCAAGTCCAACCAGACCCTTCCCTCCCAGTCCACTGGAGCATGTGGCACTACCTGGCTGCCATCTCACCACCCGCTGTGCTCCCAAGCAAAGGTGACACCATCCCCCTGACGCAGCAGGCACAATCCCAAGCCCCACAACAAGGAACTGAAACCTTTGTAATGGTGACTGCGAAGTCCCTTTGCCACATGGGACTGGAGCTGCCCAGCTGCTGAAGCACAGACTCTTGGCAAGCTCCAAGCAACGGATACTCTGGGCAAAACTGGACTTTGTGCTCCTAGAAGCAACTGTGCCATTAGAACTGCACAACTTTGACCACTTGCACACTGCGCAACCAACATCGTTTACTTCTCTGCCCCACTGCAACCATGAGCATTAGCACCTGTAGTTTAGAGTCCCCTCTGGCAGCTGACATAATGCTCCACATTGTGCTGTGGTCCTGGCACCACCAGAGAGGACAAAACATGGTAACCTGCTGGGTCCTGGCCCATGCCTACCGAGCCCTGCTCAGCCCATTCGGTACCCTCTAGGGGAAAAAGATGTCTCTGGATCTCATGGCAAAGCAACAGACACAGCAGCAACTCCACCCCAAGTGACAGACTGCAGCTGCTCAACCACAGCCACAGTCACTGCAACTGGTGTCTCTTGCTGGGGCAGCACCACCTGCAGGCACTGCACATACTCCAACTCCAGTCACAGGCACCGCAGCTTCTCCAATCCAGGCAACAGACGCTGCAGTTACTCCAATCCAGTTACAGGCATTGAGGCCACTACACATGACTCATGCAGCAGAAACTGGTATGAAGTACGCCTTCGTCATATGCCAAAGCACTGGCAATACTGGAGACATGGAGAGGCACCAGTGGGGAATGAATTCCCTCGCCAAATCCAGCAATAGGAAGAAAAACTCTCCTCCTCCCAGAGGTCTCACATCTCCGCTCTGGGAAAGCCGAATGAATGATGTGAGAAACTGTTCCAGGAGTTCCAGCTGCAACCGCAGGAGAGATCCCACTCCCCACCTGTAAGCCCCACCATCTCAGCTACTGACAGGAAGCATTCTCCCTCTCAAGAGGGAGGATAGAGAACATGCACTCCACAGGTTACCCAGTGATTTTACCTACAAGACCACGGAGAGGACATGAGGAGTGGGATGGAAACCTACCCCAATCCTAGACCCATGGGTACATGAGCTGCAAGGGAAAACAAGCACAAATGAGGGTTCTTCCACAAGAGACATTACTCCAGTCTCCACTGGACAGGTTTCCAGAAAGAGTGGGAGGGCTGACCTTACACCTCATCCTCGAGTAATGAATCCGAACCTGGTTTTACAAGGACTAAGTGGAGCATCCTATGATGGGGCCAACAGCCACGTGGAGGAGAGGGACAACCACAGTAACAGCACTCTATGGATTAGATGGCCTGGCACATCAGAGCCACAGAAGTATAAGGCCCTAGTAGACACCCCAGTAGTGTACCCTAACACCATCCAGGGTCACAGTCTATTTGTACTTTTGGAGTGACAGAGGCATCCCGACTCAAATAAGCCTGGCTGGGAAGGAGTAGCAAAAGCATCCCACTGTGATTGGCCCAGGGGCATTTCAAGCACCAAAAAGGGTACCTCTGCCCTTTTGGCATAGCTGCTTTAGAGACACAGGAAATGAAGCAGCTCTCTAGCTTGCCTGCTCTCTCTGCTGGGGGGTTGCTGAAGCTCAAACAACAACAAGTGCCAATCACAACCACAACTGTGCTGAAGAGAGATCAGCAGCACCCACTCATCCTTCTATGGCAGTCATACACCCATCACTGCGCCGTGCACCTCGTGGCACCCATCTCCATTGCTCCACATTTGAGCATCTGAACCTGACTCCCTTTTGATCACCACATCAAGGAAGCACAAACTTTGACGAAACTGGACAACGGCAGCGCTGATGGCATTGCTATCAGCTTCAGCATCCAAGAGTCCACCACCACACACCATCCATCTTTCCTGCCCTGAGACACTCCTGACAGATGGAGCCCCAAGTCGTGGACAGAATGAACTCAAACAATGTTTGTAGGGATGGTCCAGAGACTATGGGAATGATATCTCAGTGTGTCTTTATATATATATATATGTATGTTATATACATATATATATATTTCTCAAAGGACAGGAAAGTTGATGCTGGAAAGTGTGGGAACTGGCATGATGTGAAAGGGTATGGAATAAGGGGTGGACACAGTCCTGCTTTCGGCTGGGATAGAGTTCATTTTGTTCCTAGTTGTTACTGCAGAGCTGTATTCTGCCTTCAATATGAGCACAGTGCTGGTAACATGTTGATGGTTTAGTTGTTGCTCACTAGCACTTACCCTGATCAAGGACTTTTCAGTGTCTCATGCTCTGCCATGTGGAGGGGCACAAGGTGCCAGGAGGCAGCAGAGACAGGACACCAGACCCAAACTAGCCAAAGAGGTATTCCATACCACAGCACGTCACACCCACTATAGAAACTGGGGGGACTTACCTGGGATGGTCCAATTGCTGCTTGGGAAAGGCTGGGTATTCATCAGTGGGTGGGGGCAATTGTATTGTGCATCACTTGTGTTTACTGGGTTTTCTCTCTTCCTTCTCTCCTTTTAGTTTTATACTCCAAAAAAATACATTCTGTTGAACTTAGATATTAAACCCTTCTTATCTCAACCCATGGGTTTTACTTGCCTCTGATTCTCCTCCACATCACATCTGGGGAGAGGGGAAGAGGGGTGTGAGTGAGCGGCTGCAAAGTGCTGAGCTACCAGCTGGGCTGAAACCATGGCAGTGACTTATGGACAGAATCCTGCCCTAGCTATGACTCCCGTTGTCAGCAGAAACAGCAATTGACCCTCAAAGGCCACACACAAATGTTCTCGGTGCTAAACTTGACATTTGTGACCCAAACAATAAAATTCCCATCATAACCAAAACCATCCTAAGTGGTGCTTCTCATTAATGGAGTGTCGTGGTTTAAGCCCAGCCGGCAATCCAGAACCACACAGCTGCTCCCTCACACCCCCACCCCTTCCTCCCCGCACTCCCAGAGGGATGGGGAGGAGAATTGAAAGAATGTACCTCCCACCGGCTGAGATAAGAGCAGTCCAGTAACGAAGGTATAACACAAATCACTGCTGCTACCATCAATAATAATAATGATAAGGGAAATAACAAGGGAAAAGAATACAACTGCTCACCACCCGCCGACCGATACCCAGCCGGACCCAATCAGCAATCTGGGCTTTCTGGGTAATTCCCCCCAGTTTATATACTGGGCATGATGTGCTGTGGTATGGAATACCTCTTTGGCTAGTTTGGGTCAGATGTCCTGTCTCTACTTCCTCCCGCCTTCCCCTCCTCCCCGGCAGAGCATGAGACTCAGGAATTCCTTGGTCACAGTAAACATTACTGAGCAGTAACTGAAAACATCGGTGTTATCAGCACTGTTCCCAGGCTGAAAGCCAAAAACACACCCCTGCACCAGTTAATAAGAAGGAGAAAAATGAATGCCACTGCTGAACCCAGGACATGGAGAGAGTTTGACCATGCAAGGAGGAACACAGGGTTCGGGGGCTCTTTTCATTTGACTGTTCATATAGCACCTGTGTAAGCCAATTCCCTGTGCCTGCCCCACCAGCTCCTCAGAAACTGAACCGGGAAAATACTCCACTAAGGATGCATGGAATTCCCAAACACCACCCTGGGGAGAAACAGAAAAGTATGCACCTGCCATACATGGGACGGGACCCAGCACGAGCAGGCTCTCAAATTACCTCAAAGCTCTGACCCAGAACCTCACAGTTGCACCGAAAGACAAAGCCCCAGAGAAGCCCCCAGCTCTGGCCGAGAACTCCAACCCCTCTCTAACTCTAGTCCCTGGCAGCCCGGCCTTATTCTCCTTCATGAGCTGGCAGCATTGCTCACCTTTGCTGGGCAGGAGAGAGTTCACTCAATGAGACTGACAGGGCATTTGGAAAACACTGAAGGGAGACAGCAAGTTGACAGCAGGCAAGCAAGAGCAGAGGGGATTCATACAGCTATTTTGCCCAGTAGCGGATAAATACAGAGCTCTCAAAGGGCACACCTCAGTGAAAACTGCTCAGAGAGATGGGCAGAAACCCCATGAAGTGACTTCTGCAAGGACGCATCCACACAACGTAGTCCCCAGCCTCACAAAGTGCTTCAAAATCTTGCTACAAATCCTGCTCCAAGACAGGAGAAACGCTGTTTAGGGGACTGTCTGTTCCAAACATCTGGTGGCAAGGAAGACTGCTGCCAAGCTGAACCCATACTCTTAGGATTCCACTTGCATTAGAATGCAAAATTCCACTGGGAGGGAAACCAGGGATGCGGCTCTAACCAAAACCTGTGTCAGCCTTATCGAGGCAACTTTACTCTTTTGGTTTTAAATACTGTCCCAAGCAAATCAACTCAGGGAGGTGTGAAGGACCACGGGCGTCCAAAACAAACCACTATGACACGGCCCGCTTCTAGGAAGGATCTAGGAAGGAGCAGCCCAAACCATAAAAGCAGAGTCTCCTCAAAGAAGAGACACCTGCAAGCAGAAGAGGTGAAGCAGCTCAGCGGAGCGCTTCAGAAACCAGCTCCATTCCTCTCCTTGCTACAGACGCATTGCCACACAAACTGGAAGAGAGCACTGCAGGGGGGGATGGAATATGCCGGAAGCTCATCTGCATCAGCTCACACAGTACCAGCACATGGCCCTCGAGTTGTCCCAGGTATGGCACAGTTCAGATCCTCATTTGTATTGGGATTTGGTTGTAACCAGAAGGGGGATTATGAAACCAGAAGTAGGTTCTTAGCTGTAACACCACATCTTTGTAATGGAATACAACGTGGATGGAAAGTGCTGTAAGAAATAGCACAGAATGCTCCAAAGGCTGGTAGACATCAAACATGTCTGGGTTGGTTGTTAGGGTTTATTTACCCTGCTTGGCCTAAGCTTTGTGAGCACAGACTGAAATGCGAGCATGAGCAAGTCACAACTAATTCAGGTATAAGGAGATTCCAACTCTAAACTCAAAAGCAATGGGCTATTCTTAAATGCTTTATCCAACTTCATTCACAGTTCTCAAAGGCAACTTCCTTCCTGTAACAGCACAGCAGACCAGAGCACAGCACACCACTGCACAACTTAGCACGCTGTTATATAAAAGGCCTGGTTTCCAGGGCCAGGATGACGCTTCCAGTAGAAATATGTCATCTCATTACAGTGTGCCTTTTATTTAGATATATATATGAAAATACAAACGTACACACACACATGTATATACAGATGTGTAGATATATATTAGTGTATACACATGTACATGTATGTACACACCTATACATACATACATACACGTACAAGTCAATAATTTCAAGACTGCTCGACCTAACAGTTAGGGGGCAGGCAAGCTTCATAACATGCACGATGGGTCCCACCAGCCGGGGTTCCAAAAGGCAGTGACATGTTAGTAATGCCCAAAGCACTCCATAGAAAGAACAGCAGAACAACAGGGAGATTAAGTTGGATGTCAAGCCAGAGCAAAGCAAAACTTCAGGTCTATTAGTTAAGGTACTTAATTAGCCTAATTAGCCAGGGTACTTCAAATATATTTGCTGTTATAGAAGGAAGTAAGACCAGTTTCCTCATTAGCTGGGGCAGAAGACCGTGGTTAAGCTCCATTGTCTTCCATTCATAAGGGAAAGCCTCGCTACGTTTGATAGCTAATTATACCAAAATAAAGCACGTCTAAAGTGTAGAAATAGGAAAATTGTATCAGATACTCAGCAGCTTAGTTGCCATGAACATGTGGAATATGTAGAAAAACTAGTGTTGTAATGAGAACATGTGCCGAGGTGACGTATTTTGCAGTACTGACTTTGTGTTACTGATTTTGCAGGAATGTGAAAGCACAGGAGAATCTGAAATTAGCAGGGCGGTCCAAGACTGAAAAGGTGTCTTCGACAACAATCACATCATTATGTGACTCATGACAGTGCAGGAATAGAGTGGCATGGCATGGCATAGCATAGAACAGCATAACACAGCATAGCACAGTGTTGGGGGTTGAGAGCAGGGCTTTGGAGTGCAGGGGGAATGTTGGGAGGTTCTGGAGGAGGTTTTGGGATGTGGTGTGCAGGGGGTTTTCCTGGCAGCCAGCTGGGTCTGGGACAGCCAGGGAGGCTTGGTCGTGCAGGGAGGGTGGTTGGGGGATAGAGGTGGTTTGAGTGGGTCTCATGAGGTGTTTTGGGGGTCCCAGCACAGATTTTGGGGGTTTGGCGTTCTGGGGGTTTCAGGGTGCAGGGGGCAGACCAGGAAGCTTGCTGCGGTTGAGGCTCTCGGCGAGGGGAAGGGGCTTGAGGTGCAGGTGGTTTGAGGTCCCAGGGGCTTTTGAGCTGCAGCACCCAGCACGTGCCATGGAACAGCAGAGCACAGCATTGCTGAGTAGAAAGGGACCTACAACAATCACGTAGCCCAACTGCCCGACCAATTCAGCGCTTGCCACAAGTTAAAGCGTGTTCTTGAGGGCGTAGTCCTTACTGCATTGTCCATATGCCTCTCCAGCACTCACAGGCTTGGCACACCAGGAACCTTGTGCCAGTGCTTGAACCCCCTCCCTGTAAAGAAATGCTTCCTAATATCAAGTGTGAGCCTGGCCTGGCTCCCAGGCGTCCTGCCCCTGGATCCCAGGGAGATCAGCACCTCCCTCCCCATGTCCCCTCTTCAGGAAGCTGCAGAGAGCTCCGTCCTGCAGCCTGCCCCCCTGCTCCCCAGGGATCCCCTCCTCGCCTGGCCGTGCTTCCCTCTGGACCCCATCCTGCTCGACGCCCCTTTGGCTCTTCCACCCTGGAGGCCATCGCTGCCCTGCCCCTCTCCACCTCCTCACCCCGACCCCCACTGCTGCTCCTCAGCCTCTCCGCCTCGCTCCCGCCCTTCTCCGCCCCGGGCTCACCTCTCCCTGCCTTTCCCATCCCCTCTTCCTGCTCCCTCTGCCCTATGCCCAGGGGACGGTGTCCCAGCAGGGCCTGGAAGCAGGAGGAGCGCCCCGGGGCACGCTGGGAGCTGTAGTGCGAGGGCAGGGGCTGCCGGCGGCCATGTTGGTGCGGGGTGTTGCCGCTTCTGCTGGGGCTGCGGCCCAGCTCAGGGGAGGGCCGGGGCCAGCGCTGAGGCGAGCGAGCCCCTGGGGAGATGGAGACAGCCCCGCTGTGGGCACAGGCACCGGGCACCCCGGCTGCCAGAGCCCCCCGAGCTGCCCCAGCCCTGCCTGTGCCCTGCAGCTGGCCCTGGGCCTGCCCAGGAGGGAAGGGGAGAGCGCAGACAGGCAGAGGAAGAAGGGCCTCGGATGAAGAGTTTCCCTGGCAGGACGGAGAGCGGGAGCTTGGCGAGTCCCGGGCCCTTGGGGCCATGTCACCCTCTTCTGCCTCTCAGTGCCTCCAGGATCCCCCCTCCCTTTTCCCTTGCTGTCATTTCTCACTCCACCGCCGCCCCGCAGCCCAGGGTGCTTTTTGCCTTCCATCTCTCCGTCCTGCTGCCCAACCCTGGCTTTCTGACCTCCATCTGTATCTTGCTCCCCGTCTCTTATTTTGGCCTGTCTTTCCCTTTGTCCTGCCTCCTGTCTCGCCGATTCAATGCCCTTCCTTTTTTCCAAGGCAATTTGACAATGGGCTCTGTGAAATGGGAGAGAGAACCCTGCTCTTTTGTTGTTGTTGTTTTCTGATGTTTTGTGAACTTTGGCCAGCCAGGGGGAGAGTGGTTGGAAGAGTCTCTTGTTTGAGAGTAACGTGTTCCTGTAGTGTGCCTGTCATTACCTTATGGTGCAGGTTTCCTACATGAAGCATGATTTTGCTGACCTATGAGGTTGCCTTGGCTTGGTAAATGTAGCAGGTGCTGTCTTCAGAGGTAGTGAAGCTGGAGCAAAACAAGCAGGAAAACCCAGTTTCTTCCCAGATTGCTGCATGATAAGATCATAGCAAGTAAAGGCACTTGCAGTTGGCTTTTCTGTGCAGTCTTTGTGAGGAGCTTTTGGTAGGGATTGATTTGCGTGAAGCAAGGCGTCATCGAGGAAAGAAAAGCTGGGCTTGTCTGAACAGCTGATCACCGCAGGCAGGGTTTGAGCCTTTGCGCTGGAAGAGGTCCTTGCCACAGTTTCTAAACACAGCAGATGAGCTGTCTGTAAGCATAGTTGCATTCAAAGTAAGGCTAAATTCGCTAAATCCTGTCCTCTGTTGCAACTCTTTTGGCAGGATTTACATTATGTCCCAGCTGAGTGCCAGCGTGTTAACACGAGCCATGGAGATCTTGTCAGGGGTACTGCTGGGCTGCAGGTGGTGTGACTGAGTGTAATAACTGAGTTAATAGCTATCTATGAATAACTTGAAACCTACGAGCACCTCCCGTATGAAGAAAGTTGGGGCTGTTCAGCCTGGAGAAGAAAAGCTGTATGGAGACCTCAGAGCAGCCTTCCAGGCTCTGAAAGGGGCCTACAAAGATACCGGAGAGGGACTTTTCATCAGGGACTGTAATGATAGGACAAGGGAGAATGGCTTCAAACTTAAACTGGGGAGATTTAGGTTGGATATAAGGAAGAAGTTCTTTCCTGCGAGAGTGGCGAGGCACTGGTACCGGTTACCCAGAGAGGCTGTGGCTGCCCCATCCCTGGAAGTGTTCAAGGCAAGGTTGTATGTGACTTGGGGCAACCTGGTCTAGTGTGAGGCGTCCCTGCCCATGGCAGGGGGTTGGAACTGGATGATTCCTCTGGCTGCGGAATGCCTGCTGTTTCATCCCATCATTTGGAAGGAATAAAAAACAGCTTGGAGCTTAGAGGAAGGAGCCCTCCTTTCCTTCTTGCCTATGGGGATGTCCAGAGCTGGTGCCGAGACCTGAGCAGATGCTGCCCTCCATCCATCCCCTGCCCTGGGTGGTGGGACAGCAGCACCCTATGGTGTAGAAGGTAAGGGACATCAGTCTCAAGAGGTGCTCTCTTCTACCTCTTGTCACTTCCTGTCCCACAGCTTCTGTGCCCCCCTTCCTGAAGGTGTTTCCCAGCCTTGTTTGAGAACAGCTGCTCTAACATGGCCCTTTAGCGCAAGCAGTGTTTAGGTACAGGAGGTCTGGATGTGTCTTGGCGTGCCAGGACATGAAATTTTTACAGGTCTTTACGTAGTTTGGGACAAAGGAGACATGACTTCACTGACATCCATATTAACTGACATCCATCCCGTGTTTGTTGACGTCCAGTCCCATGGCTGACCCTGTGGTGAGGGCAGAGCAGAGCCGCACCCAGTAACATCACCACATCAGCAGCCAAGCCAAACGTTGGTGAGGCCACAGGGTCCCAACTGAGGCTTGGCGGAAAGGCCGGATTGCGCAAGGGAGCCAGTAAAGCTCAGGGCCGAGAGGGAAAGGTGTAGGAAGAGGCAGAGCAGTTGAGGAGCAGGGGAGGAGGGAAACGCGAGCAGAGTCAGGACGCCGGTGCAAGAACGGGGCTTTAACCCAGGAGCCAAACAGAGGAAGATGGTCCTAGGCAGTCAGAGGCTGCTGTTCTAACGGATGAGCCAATCGTGGGCTGAGCAGAGGGTCGCCAGCTAATCAGGGCGCAGTGAGGGAACTGGACGAGGTTTCCAAGGTGACGGGCCCCATCCTCGCAACAAACTCTCTTGATGCGAGGGGAGGCTGCCTTTGTGCCACAGTGGCATTAGGGGATCGCAGGCTGTGGGTCGGTGGGTTGGGTCCTGGTGCAGGCCCCATTCAGAGCACCATGTTGGCCCCGGAGAGCAACGCTGGTAGCAGCGAGGCCTGGGAAGATGTTTGCCGCAAATACCGGTCATTACTGAAGCAGCTGACCGACCTACAACAGCAAGCGGCGCATCGATATGCTCACCACCCTGGCCGAGGAGCGCAAGAGCTTCACCAAGGACATTGTGTCCCTGATTGAGGAGCAGATCACCAAGGTTTTTATATGCCACTGACTCCTACTTGTACCCATACTGCTGGAGGGACCAGCTGGGGCAGCAGGCATGGGCAGCCTTAGGGGCTAGGAGGAAGGGCATAGGGAAGATGGAGTGCTGAGGAGTACAGGAGGAGACGGGCAGCACGAGGCGCAGGGGTCGCAGGAGGAGGAATGTCGAAGGGACAAGGAGAGACATCAAAGTGGTCAGGGGACTCCCAGGAGGGCAAGTGCCCTCCCTCCCTGTTCATAGTAGGAGAGGATTTTGGACTCATCCCACCAAAAGCTCTGGGAGAGCAGCATGTCAGTTTCTTCTCATTACTCCAGGCTCCTGCAGCACAGAAACTGCCGTCCTTGTACCTTATGGATTCCATTGTCAAGAACGTGGGAAGAGACTATCTTCCTGCGTTTGCTAAAAACCTACCTTTGGTATTTCCTTGCATGTTTGAACAGGTATGACACTTTCAGAAAAGTTCTGCAATCTCAGCAGCATTTGTTCCTGGTAGAACATACATGCTTTCCATTTGAGGTTTTCTTGTTCTGCTGCCGTATCTTTAATGTTTTGCTCTTAATGAGAGGCGACGGGCATAAACTCAAAAGCAGGAAGGTCCACCTGAACTTGGGGAAGAACTCATTTACTGAGGGGGTGACTGAGCACTGGGATGGGGTGCCCAGAGCGGTTGTGAAGCCTCCTTCCCTGTTGGGTTCCAATAGTTTTCTTACTTTTTTTTCTTTCCCACAGAAATTGGGCAAGTAAATGAGATTTTTGCTAGTGAAATAGTTGAAAGAAAGTTTTCAGAGAATGGTAATCTGCAATAAAACCTTCAAATATCCTTGAAACAACAGTTCCACGCTCGAGCTTCTGTTACACTTTCCATGTGTATAGATGTATGACCTGCACTGGTTATAAATTCTGTATAGCAAGCTCCAGGTGTTAAAAGGGCAAACTGTTCATAGAGATAGGAAATAGATGAAATCTTTTGTTCCACAGAAAAGATGAAGAAATTGTTTTCTTTTACCTTAGCAAGCCATATAATTGTTTGGTTTAGGTGGATGCAAATACAAAGAAATGTTTATTTCAATTACGCTCTACATGGAACGGTATTTTTCCTTTGGAGAAACTACTTGTATTGGATGTCAGAGTCAACATGTTAGATCCCGCTTGGCCAATTAAATCTGTGCCCTCAAACCTGGATTTTTCTAGCATCCTTGCAAAACGCAAGTTCCCAAAGAAATGGGTAAGTTTGTATGCCTAGTGCTTGCACAGATGGTGATACCTGTAGTTGTGATTGTTTGTCTGCTGCTGCCTGACAATTTAGTATATTAATAATGAAGTATGTGATCTTTGTACACGGGCAAGAGGGTTTTCTGAACTGAGAATATTGGAGGGGTTGGGGTTTTAGATTTCAAAGCTCTCTTCTAGATTGTGGAACAATTACAAAGTTCTTGGGGTTTTGTTTTTCGCTTCTCTTCAAAATGATGCCTGCCGATGATCCTCGTCTTCCATCTCTTTTGGTCGCTCACAGAAGCCAGGCTACTTCAAATATATTTGCTCTTACAGAAGAAGGAAGCCCAATTGTTGGAAGTAAAATCAGTTTCCTCATTAGCTGGGCTGGTTTGATGCCACCATCAGAAGATGATGGTTAAGCTATGTTGTCTTCCATTCATAAGGGAAAGTCTCGCTATGTTTGATAGCTAATTATACCAATATAGAGCACCTCTAAAGTGTAGAAATAGGAAAATTATATCAGATGCTCAGCGGCTTAGTTGCTGTGAACACGTGGAATATGTAGAAAAACTAGTGTTGTAATGAGAACATGTGCCGAGGTGACGTATTTTGCAGTACTGACTTTGTGTTACTGATTTTGCAGGAACGTGAAAGCACAGGAGAATCTGAAATAAGCAGGCGGGATCCAGGACTGAAAAGGCATCTTCAAGAGAAGTCAGAGGATAAAAAGGAGAAGGTGGAAGAAAAGAAAAATAAGGGAAATATAGAGAAAAGAGAGGAAGAGGAACATAAGATTTGTGAACGCAGAGCAGCAGGCACCGGAAATGATGTAGTTAATGGTGCTCCTCAGAAACAAGACGCGGCTACAGAGGATGCAGAAAATCAGGGTGGAAAACAAGGGAGTCCAAGTCCAAGTCCAAGTCCCAAACGATCACGATCACCATGTAGATGGGAGAGGAGCTCATGCAAAAGGAGATGTGGGAGTTTATCTCCCAGTTAGTCACCTCCTAAAATAAGGAAGGTATGTCAGATAGCCCTAAGCAGCCTCATGTTGAAGAAGGCTTATGCATTCCTTTGTGGACCTTTGAATACCAAACTGACATGGTTCACTCTGGGAAGGAGTTTGCCATGTATAAAAACCTTGAGAAACTTGTACAAGTTAATGATAAAAAAAGCAAGTTTATAATTGCATTCTTACACAAACAATAACTTAAATGCTTATTTCTGCAGGTTTCTTTTGTGTCTGCTCAACCAGGACCTTAAGACCGAGGTGAACAGCATTTACCACATCCTGGAAGTTTAGTTCAGAACCCTGCAGGAGCTGTCGGAAATCCACCACGTTGTTCATGACATGACTTCTTGAACCAACTGAGGGTTTTTTTTTCGTTGTTGCTTTGCTTTCTTCTGCTTTCTTCCAATTTGCTTTGTTCTGTAAAAAAAATAAACCGATTTGTTAGAATTAAATAGACGGAAATACTGAAATGAAACAATGGAAAACTGAAATGAGAAAAAAACAAAAATAAAAGGATGAATGAAAATGAAATGAAATGGAATGGAAAGGAAAGGGGAAAGGAAAGGGGAAAGGAAAGGGGAAAGGAAAGGGGAAAGGAAAGGGGAAAGGAAAGGGGAAAGGAAAGGGGAAAGGAAAGGGGAAAGGAAAGGAAAGGAAAGGGAAAGGGAAAGGGAAAGGAAAGGAAAGGAAAGGAAAGGAAAGGAAAGGAAAGGAAAGGAAAGGAAAGCATGAAATAAAATGGTGAAATAATGAAAATAAATAGTAAAATGAGAAAAGTGAGGGAAGGAGGGAGGGAAGTATGCATGCAGGGAAGGAAGAATGGTAGGAAGAAAGGAAGGAAGGAAGGTAAGAAGAAAAACAAAAGAAAAGAAGAAAGAAATAGAGAAAGAAAAAGGAATGAATGAATGAATGAATGAGAACAATACTAATTAAATGAAATATAATTAATTTAAATGCAGGAATGAAATGGAATTATAAAATCATGCAATAGTTTGGGTTGGAAAGGGCCTTAAAGCTCATCATGTTCCAAACCCCTGCCACGGGCTGGGGGACCTTCCGAAAACCAGGTTGCTCCACGCCCCATTCAGCCTGGCCTTGAACACTGCCAGGGAATGGGGCAGCCACAGCTTCTCTGGGCACCCTGTGCCAAGGCCTCACCACCCTCTTGCCCCTGGAAGAATTTCTTCCAAATGAAGTGACATTAAATGAAACTAAATGAAAATAAATTAAGTTATATACATGAACTCACGTGAAATCCCATTTCAACCTGTAACCTTTGTGAGTCTTCAGAACACTTCTGGAGCTGAAAAAACATCCGATATTCAGGCAAACAACAGTCTCATCATTATGTGACTCATGGTCAGTGCAGGGAATAGAGTGGCATGGCATATCATAGCACAGCATAACACAGCACAGCACAGTGTTAGGGGTTGAGAGCAGGGCTTTGGAGTGCAGGGAGAAAGTTGGGAGGCTCTGGAACACAGGAAGATTCCAGCATAGCAGTTTGGAATTGCTGCCTCTTAAATAGAGCTTAATGATCATGACTGTCTGTCAAAAGAAGGGGCTTCCATACTGTTATGTAGAAAGTGTTGCTGTCCTCCTGTACATTCATTTCCTAAATTTCCAACAAGTAGTAACAAGTAACAGACTGGAAAGTTTCTGGCTATGGAGATGTTGCTAAACACCAATAACTTGTCCAGGGGTTACTTGCTTTGTTACAAACACACACAATCACATGCAGACCTACAGGTAGTGAGGTAGTTACCCAACACACTTGACAGCGTTGGCTGGAAAAGGTAGCTCGACGCTTCTGGGTGTTATGGGTAGGGAAGGCCAAATCACAGGCAGATTTAGCTATTAAACAGGCTGCAGGAGACTGCTCAGTTTCACCTGTCATGCTCCAGTTGGGACAAAATAGTGGAAAATGAAACTGTGCTAGGACATTTTTGTTCCAGTGTGACACAATGCGTGCGGAACTGAAACCTCCCAGATGAGGTTTACAGGTTCCTTGTTACCAGAACTGCACTGCTGGTGCCACTTGGTCTAACTACTTCAGGACTGCCATTGGTATGTGTACATAAGCTAGTAGCTCCAGTCTGACTGTAGTGGAGATGGTGACCAGATGTTGATTTGTGTAAGTACATGATCTTGCAATACGAATGCACAAACTTCCTAGCTTGACACATGTTCTTTGGATTGTTTCATCTTTGTGCAAAAGCAACCAGCGCAGGCAGCATTGATGCAGATTTCACATAAATCAGCTTCTTGGACAGGCAGGTCTGTTAGAGAGAAAAGAGGGGGCTTCAATGAAATGCCAAGAGACTTTCTTGGCCAGCAGAGCCACATAGCAAGGGATTTGAAGACTCTTCTCTGTAGGCTTCAATTATAGGTTTAACTAACAAGCGTGCATGTGGCTTTAAAGTAACATAGTAAAATACAGCAACTGTTCTAACTTGCTACCTAACATGTTGAGAGCAAGGAAGGTCCAGCTTATGGGGGAAGGAACATCACGGGACTGAAAACAACTAAGGAGGCAGTAAATAAGACCAAGGATGCTGACCTTCAAGATAACTGAGACTGGAACAGAACAAAAGCAAGGACAAACCACTTTCTAACTCAGCACTAGGACCCTTCAGCACTAGGATCATTCAGTAAACACAGTGAGGAAGACGACCACCAGAGACTCCCCCTCAGCAAGAAAGCGCATGCGTAATTGGGATGCAAATATTAGAATTAGTTCTCGAGACTCTCATGCATATGTAAATAATTTCATGGAAGAGCTGTAAATATGCATGAGTATACTAAATACATAGCCACTGCTGGCAAGTAGCAGGGGTGCTCACCTTTGCAAAACTATTTGTGCGTGTACCCAGTGCTGCATTAAAGAATGTCTGCTTTCTAAAGCTCCACATCAAGTCTCAGAGAGTTTCTTTGACCGACTTTTGCAGTAACATTTCCATCAATGTTTTATGGGTTTTAATTTTCTATGAAGTTATTACTGGTTTAAGTAAAATTAGTTCTTGCAAAAACCTGGCCTAAAGAATGAACTCAAGCCTGAATGCATTGGGGAAACAATGGGAATGTGGAGGTGCCATGGGTTCAGCAGCAGCAGTCATTTTTCTCCTTCTTGGTAGCTGGTGCAGCGCTGTGTTTTTAATTTTGGGCCTGGGAACAGCGCTGATAACACCAGTGTTTCGGTTACTGCTTGGTAATGTTTTGGTCTGACCAAGGACTTTCTGAGTCTCATGCTCTGCCCCGGAGGAGGGGAAGCCAGGAGGAAGCAGAGACAGGACACCCGACCCAAACTGACCAAAGAGGTTATTCCATACCACAGCACGTCATGCCCAGGATGGAAAGCAGAGAGCAGAGACCTGGAAGGGTGGGGGTGCACTGCGTGGTCGGGCTTGGTATTAGGTGGTGAGAAATTGTATTCTTTCCTTGTATTTGCCTTGTCATTATTATTATCGGTGGTAGCAGTAGTGATTTGTGTTATACTTTAGTTACTAAACTGTTCTTATCTCAACCTGTGGGAGTTGCATTCTTTTTGATTCTCCTTCCCATTCCTCCGGGAGCGGGGGGAAGAAAGTGGGGGAAGTGAGTGACAGAACGAGCTGCGTGAGTTAGAGAGGCTTAAACCACGACAGGAGGCAAAAGAATAATTGGGAGGGTGGTTGGGACATGGCTTGTGGAATCACAACATTCATTATATTAGTAGCATATTTTCTGAAGTGACCATTGCATTGGACAGCAGATAAAAGCAGCAAAATGAAGTAAAAAAAGCAGAAACTGTAGCAGCCTGCTCAAAACTCAGTACATGACAGCCATTGCCGAAGACTGATCCACCTCATTTAGATCTCACACCTCTCTTAGGCTGCCTGGAAAAACACCTTCTACACTGATTAGACAGAGCAATTAGACCCATTTGGAACTTGCAGTTTGCTAGAACTGAGTGATACAACCCTGTTTTTCCTGTAAGCCAGAGGACAGAGCAGGCTCTCTCACTTACGTTGTGCAAGTTAGCATGCAACTACCCGGAGGAAGCTTCTTCCTGGTTACAGCAGCCTGATCCGTACAGGCTACAGCTAAGCTCAGCACATCAGGGATTGTCTTTCAGGGCGCTCACAGCCAGTGTTGGCCATCAATGGTAGGAGGGACAGAAAGGCAGCATGGACTCTCTCGTCAGTTCTAGAAGTGACAGAGCAAGAATCGTGTTTCTTTCCCTGCTGCTACTCGAATGTCTAAGGTTGAAATCGTGACAAAAATAGCAGCTATGCAATATGAGGTGCATACTCAGCCTCACAAAATCATGGATGCATCTTGTCTTTTGCACACAGACTGGAATTCCTCAGGGAGATCTTTTTCATCACATGGAGAGTAGCTAGCCATTGAAACCACAAAGCGAGGGTTAATGTGTCTGCTCTCATCCATAAGTTCCTTTAGCTTCTTCACAGACTCAAGGGAGAATTTCAAGTCTCCATCCTATGGTGACAGAACCAGGAAAAAAAAAAGGCATCAGGAAGTCAGCCTGAGGCAAATCTAGACCATTTCAACAATGAGCTCTCCTGAAAACTAGGCCACAGGAAAAAGACAGTGTTGAAACAAAGTCTGTATAAAATCAGTGTTAATTGAAATCAAAATGATCAGCTCTTCAAGGCAAAGACCTTTCAGAGCAGGAGTGAGACCTGGCTGGCCAGTCAGAATTTTCATTATGTGGATGGTGGCAGACTTTGTGCATTTCTCACTCCCAAGAGAGACACCTTAAAACCTGGGGTTGAAAGATACAGGCTGGTAATCTTCAGCTGGAAAAGATGGCTTGGCAATACATGGCAGACACTTATGAAATCATGAGCTGAATGGAGGCAAAAGGGACTTTAATTTGTTCACTGTTTCTTCTAATACACCAGTGGAGACATTCAAGCATTGGCTGTCATGTGGCAAGACCTAACCAAACAAAAAGAGCTATTCCTTCGTACTTCACATTGTTAAGAGCTGAAATCACTCACCCCAGGGTACTGTGTCAAGTTTTCTTCAGTTCGAAACTCGTCCACATGATTAATGGAACACAAATCATTGGCAACATAAATATGACACTTCGGACTCAAAGCTCATACCAAAAGCTTCGGGAGGCTGGGACAGTATTCTGGGAAGTATTACTCCATGTTTTATAGTGCTTGACCCTCTGCGTCTCTTAATGATCATTCCCTCAGTTTCAAGGGGATCCCGCTGCTGAGGTTACAAACTTAAACTGCAGGTGTTGCAAATCTCATCAGCTGATCATTTTCATAAAGAACTTCCTGCCTAGAAGCAGGCAAGACTAGACAATTACTTTTGACACATCTTGTTTGCACCATTCTGTAAAGTCAGAGGTGCTCCCAGTCTAGCCGCTTCCCAACACATGGTGTTATGTGCAAGAGCCTCAGTCAGCAACAGATTTCAAAGCAGTGATACGGCTGGTGAAGTTAAGAGTGACAAGATGGATGTTTTCACCAGGAAGCAAGGCTTGACACAGGAGCTGCAACTCCGACTATTTCCTGTTCGGAAACAGAGTGGGAAATTTCCTATCAAGGTTCATGAAGAAGTGAGGTTTTTCTTTACCCCCATCTCTTACATGGCCCTATGGAAATTATCATTTTGGCTCATAGCTCCCACTGCAGGCTGGGCTGGCCCGAGGCTGCAAAACACAAACTCACCCGCTTATCCTCTGAGAGTGCTGCACTGAATCTTGTGCAGGTGGCACAGGGAGGAAAGCACAGCCTGGGCTCAGGAGCAGAAAGTGTGAGAAGGCAGCAAATAACACCCGAGTGCTTTTATTTCAGGAGCTCCGCATTACTTGCACTAGAGCAGCTTGCTCCAAGCCCCTGTGCCCAAACTGGCCTTGAACACTGCCAGGGATGGGGCAGCCACAGCTTCTCTGGTCACCCTGTGCCAGCGCCTCAGCACCCTCACAGGGAAGAGCTTCTCTCTAATATGAAAATAAACTAAATCCTATTTCCACTTGTTACTTTTGTGTGGCTTGAAAATGTTTCTGGAGCTGAAAACACACCTGACATTGCAGGCAAACAACAGTCTCATAATTCAGTTATTGGCCAGGGCAGGGAATGGCACAGAACAACACAGCCCAGCCCAGCACTGCACAGCACAGAACAGCACATCATAGCACACACGTTACAGCATAGCACTGCACAGCACAGAACAGCACAGCAGATCGGAGCACAGCACACCACTGCACAACATAGCGTGCCACAAAGAAAAGGCCTGATTTCCAGGGCCAGGATGAAGCTTCCAGTAGAAATATAAGATGTCATCACATTACAGTGTGCTTTTTATTTAGATATATATAAGAAAATACAAACGTACACACACACATGTAGATACAGATGTGTAGATATATATTAGTGTGCTTATATATATACAGGTGCACATGTATGTACACACATATACATACATACATACATATATGTACAAGTCAATGATTTCAAGACTGCTCAACCTATCAGTTAGGGGGCAGGGAAGTTTCATAACATGCACGATGGGTCCCACCAGCCGGGTTCTCAAAAGCCAGTGACAGGGTGACAAGAGCCAGCAAAGATGCCATCCAGGGAGGGTCAATCTTCCCTGACAGCGAGACCGAGACTGAGCTCTGGCCCATACCAGAGAGGGCCAAGGACAAGTGCCTCAAGCCCAGTTCCCACTGCCACCACTGGAAAGATTGGGAAGCACACACGTCAGCATTGCAGGGACAGCGGTGCTGGCCCCATCCCTGCCCCTTGGACACCAAATTCACCTCCCCAGCACACATCACTGGGATGGGAAACCATCGTGGGCATGGGAAACCATCATTTAGGACAGGGAATCATCAGCAAGAGAAAGTTGATGGGGTCCATTGGCGACGCGGCTGCTGGAGCAGCCACCATTGGTGGAACCTTGGGTGGATCCTGTTGGAGAGGGGCCGTTGGCCCAAGCCCAACTGACACTCACCAACGGTTATGGCAGGTACAGCAGCAGCTCCCACTCCTCCCGGTGCTCCTGCCCCACAGGTAACCCCTAGCTGGCTCTGCCTGCCAGTTCCTCACCCCAGCACTTCTCTCTGCTTCTCCCAGCAGAGAGGTTTCCCCTCCACCTGCCAGCGCCATTGCAAGTGTCTGGTCTGAGCCCCAGTGCTCTGGCCATGTCAAGACGCGTCATTACTCGTGAGCTATACCCTGTCCCGGGGCTGCCGCTGTCCTTGTGGCCTGCCCAGGACCTGCCTGGCCCCCAGCAGCTGGCGCAGGGGGTGCCAGGGCCCCTCGGGGCCCCGGGGCAGCTGCTGCAGCTCCCCTCTGCGCTGCCGCTCCCACCCACGGCACAAATCCCCGGCGCCCATGGGCAGGAGGCAGCCTCCACCAAGGACGGAGCAGCCATGGAGGACATCGTCCCCCCCGCCACTCCCCACCAGCCTGATGCAGCGCGCAGGGATGGCACCGTCCCACGTGTCCCCGACTGGGATGCCTTCCTCCAGGAGTTCCCGGAACTCTCCGAGTATGTTGTGCAGGGTGGCGGCGTGGTGGTGCTGGGCTGGGGGACACTGAGGACACTTTCCCCAATGCCTTCCATTACCCCAACAGCCTCACCATCACCAGCTTCCTCAATGAGTTCTGCGCCTTCTTGGAGCGCGTGGCCAATGGCGACTGCCCGCTGGACGCGGCGGTGCTGGCCCAGCTCCCTGACGTTGAGGACACCCCCGTGAGCCCCGACAGACTCAGCTCTTCTGCGGAGGTGCTCCACGAGCTCCCCGAACTGTCCAAGTACGTGGCGGTGGGCGGCTCCCACAAAGAGCCATCGGTGCTGGTGGGGCTGGGGGCCGGTGAGGACACAGTCACCGATGTCCCCAAAGTCCCCACCCCAACCAGCTCCCCCACAAGCTCCGCCTCCTCTTGCTGTGCAGGGCAGAGGACATCTGCACTATGGAGATGGAAGACAGCAATGACACCTCCTGCGATGGCCCCGAGAGCCCTGCCAGCGCTCGCTCCTTCACCCAGGCTCCTGACGTGCTGCAGCACTGGGTGCACATGAGGAGGAGCAAGGGCTGCTCGGAGACACCAATGCTGGGGGATGCCGACCCCTTCTGGGGGACACCGACCTCCCCCTTGCAGGACACACAGCGGGAGCAGGTCAGGGGCTCAGCAGACCTCTCCCCCTGGCCACCACTGAGCCCCTCTGGCACTGCAGAGGAGAGCTCTCTGCGGAGCTCTGCCCAGAGCTCCGAGGACACTGCGGAGGCTCAAGGGGACAGAGCTGCTGAGAGTCCCCAGAAGGAGCACTTCGCAGCTCCCATGCAGCATCCCCTACCGAGCCCCCACTGGCAGCCCAGGGTGCTTCTCACCCACCTGCAACTGCGGAGTGCCCAGGCCTCGGCTGCCCCCCAGCGACACCCAACCTGCAATGACTCACTGCTGCAGGAGGCCATGCACAGGCAGCCCAGGGTGCTTTTAAGGCGAGTGCCAGTGCCCAATTTCCAGGCCAGCGCCACGGCTGCCCCCCAGCACCTTCCACCACACAACCACACACTGCTGCAGAAGGCACTGAACATGAAGCCCAGGGTGGTTCTAGAGCGACTGACAGTGCCGAGTCCCCAAGCCCAGGCTGCCCCCCAGCACCAACCACCACACAAACACACACTGGTGCAGGAGGCACTGAACAGGCAGCCCAAGGTAGTTCTGAGCCCACTGCAACTACCCATGGGGCTTGTCTCCTGCCAGGGGGTGCCCACATTGCCAGAGGAAGGCAGCAGCCCAGCCAAGAGCCCTGTGCCAGCCCGCACCCACAGCCAGCAAGAGTCCTCCCAGAAGGACCATTCCCCACCAAGGAAAAGGAGGAAGATGGAGCTGCGCCGGCTGAGCAAGCGTTAGGACATGCTGTGCTAGGGGCAGACACACAGGCACAGCACAGCGGTGGGCACCAGCGCACAGCAGGCAGGAAGCAGCAAGGGAAGAGATGGGGATGCCCTGCACCGACCACACAGCAGCTTCCTGAACTCCATCCCAGGTTGCCACCCGCTGGGGCAAGGAGTGACGGTGCTGGGGCCACAGCAAACATCACGCCCAAACCCTTACAGATGTGGAAATGACCCTGACAAACCTGGAAGAGAGCGCCAGGGCAGCCAAGTCCCTGCAAAATACAACCAGCAGGCGGCAAATCCCCTGGGACATGGCAGATGAAGTCAACGGGAAAAGCATCGCAAGGGAAGAAAAGGGGATGAGGATGAAGGATTCCCCAATGCTGGTGTGTTACAAGGTGCAAGAAGACCAAGCCAGCCACTTACAGCACAAGTTGTTCAAACAGACCCTGCCCATAGAATCTCAGAATCAGCAGGCTTGGAAAAGACCTTTAAGCTCATCAAGTCCAACCAGACCCTTCCCTCCCAGTCCACTGGAGCATGTGGCACTACCTGGCTGCCATCTCACCACCCGCTGTGCTCCCAAGCAAAGGTGACACCATCCCCCTGACGCAGCAGGCACAATCCCAAGCCCCACAACAAGGAACTGAAACCTTTGTAATGGTGACTGCGAAGTCCCTTTGCCACATGGGACTGGAGCTGCCCAGCTGCTGAAGCACAGACTCTTGGCAAGCTCCAAGCAACGGATACTCTGGGCAAAACTGGACTTTGTGCTCCTAGAAGCAACTGTGCCATTAGAACTGCACAACTTTGACCACTTGCACACTGCGCAACCAACATCGTTTACTTCTCTGCCCCACTGCAACCATGAGCATTAGCACCTGTAGTTTAGAGTCCCCTCTGGCAGCTGACATAATGCTCCACATTGTGCTGTGGTCCTGGCACCACCAGAGAGGACAAAACATGGTAACCTGCTGGGTCCTGGCCCATGCCTACCGAGCCCTGCTCAGCCCATCCGGTACCCTCTAGGGGAAAAAGATGTCTCTGGATCTCATGGCAAAGCAACAGACACAGCAGCAACTCCACCCCAAGTGACAGACTGCAGCTGCTCAACCACAGCCACAGTCACTGCAACTGGTGTCTCTTGCTGGGGCAGCACCACCTGCAGGCACTGCACATACTCCAACTCCAGTCACAGGCACCGCAGCTTCTCCAATCCAGGCAACAGACGCTGCAGTTACTCCAATCCAGTTACAGGCATTGAGGCCACTACACATGACTCATGCAGCAGAAACTGGTATGAAGTACGCCTTCGTCATATGCCAAAGCACTGGCAATACTGGAGACATGGAGAGGCACCAGTGGGGAATGAATTCCCTCGCCAAATCCAGCAATAGGAAGAAAAACTCTCCTCCTCCCAGAGGTCTCACATCTCCGCTCTGGGAAAGCCGAATGAATGATGTGAGAAACTGTTCCAGGAGTTCCAGCTGCAACCGCAGGAGAGATCCCACTCCCCACCTGTAAGCCCCACCATCTCAGCTACTGACAGGAAGCATTCTCCCTCTCAAGAGGGAGGATAGAGAACATGCACTCCACAGGTTACCCAGTGATTTTACCTACAAGACCACGGAGAGGACATGAGGAGTGGGATGGAAACCTACCCCAATCCTAGACCCATGGGTACATGAGCTGCAAGGGAAAACAAGCACAAATGAGGGTTCTTCCACAAGAGACATTACTCCAGTCTCCACTGGACAGGTTTCCAGAAAGAGTGGGAGGGCTGACCTTACACCTCATCCTCGAGTAATGAATCCGAACCTGGTTTTACAAGGACTAAGTGGAGCATCCTATGATGGGGCCAACAGCCACGTGGAGGAGAGGGACAACCACAGTAACAGCACTCTATGGATTAGATGGCCTGGCACATCAGAGCCACAGAAGTATAAGGCCCTAGTAGACACCCCAGTAGTGTACCCTAACACCATCCAGGGTCACAGTCTATTTGTACTTTTGGAGTGACAGAGGCATCCCGACTCAAATAAGCCTGGCTGGGAAGGAGTAGCAAAAGCATCCCACTGTGATTGGCCCAGGGGCATTTCAAGCACCAAAAAGGGTACCTCTGCCCTTTTGGCATAGCTGCTTTAGAGACACAGGAAATGAAGCAGCTCTCTAGCTTGCCTGCTCTCTCTGCTGGGGGGTTGCTGAAGCTCAAACAACAACAAGTGCCAATCACAACCACAACTGTGCTGAAGAGAGATCAGCAGCACCCACTCATCCTTCTATGGCAGTCATACACCCATCACTGCGCCGTGCACCTCGTGGCACCCATCTCCATTGCTCCACATTTGAGCATCTGAACCTGACTCCCTTTTGATCACCACATCAAGGAAGCACAAACTTTGACGAAACTGGACAACGGCAGCGCTGATGGCATTGCTATCAGCTTCAGCATCCAAGAGTCCACCACCACACACCATCCATCTTTCCTGCCCTGAGACACTCCTGACAGATGGAGCCCCAAGTCGTGGACAGAATGAACTCAAACAATGTTTGTAGGGATGGTCCAGAGACTATGGGAATGATATCTCAGTGTGTCTTTATATATATATATATGTATGTTATATACATATATATATATTTCTCAAAGGACAGGAAAGTTGATGCTGGAAAGTGTGGGAACTGGCATGATGTGAAAGGGTATGGAATAAGGGGTGGACACAGTCCTGCTTTCGGCTGGGATAGAGTTCATTTTGTTCCTAGTTGTTACTGCAGAGCTGTATTCTGCCTTCAATATGAGCACAGTGCTGGTAACATGTTGATGGTTTAGTTGTTGCTCACTAGCACTTACCCTGATCAAGGACTTTTCAGTGTCTCATGCTCTGCCATGTGGAGGGGCACAAGGTGCCAGGAGGCAGCAGAGACAGGACACCAGACCCAAACTAGCCAAAGAGGTATTCCATACCACAGCACGTCACACCCACTATAGAAACTGGGGGGACTTACCTGGGATGGTCCAATTGCTGCTTGGGAAAGGCTGGGTATTCATCAGTGGGTGGGGGCAATTGTATTGTGCATCACTTGTGTTTACTGGGTTTTCTCTCTTCCTTCTCTCCTTTTAGTTTTATACTCCAAAAAAATACATTCTGTTGAACTTAGATATTAAACCCTTCTTATCTCAACCCATGGGTTTTACTTGCCTCTGATTCTCCTCCACATCCCATCTGGGGAGAGGGGAAGAGGGGTGTGAGTGAGCGGCTGCAAAGTGCTGAGCTACCAGCTGGGCTGAAACCATGGCAGTGACTTATGGACAGAATCCTGCCCTAGCTATGACTCCCGTTGTCAGCAGAAACAGCAATTGACCCTCAAAGGCCACACACAAATGTTCTCGGTGCTAAACTTGACATTTGTGACCCAAACAATAAAATTCCCATCATAACCAAAACCATCCTAAGTGGTGCTTCTCATTAATGGAGTGTCGTGGTTTAAGCCCAGCCGGCAATCCAGAACCACACAGCTGCTCCCTCACACCCCCACCCCTTCCTCCCCGCACTCCCAGAGGGATGGGGAGGAGAATTGAAAGAATGTACCTCCCACCGGCTGAGATAAGAGCAGTCCAGTAACGAAGGTATAACACAAATCACTGCTGCTACCATCAATAATAATAATGATAAGGGAAATAACAAGGGAAAAGAATACAACTGCTCACCACCCGCCGACCGATACCCAGCCGGACCCAATCAGCAATCTGGGCTTTCTGGGTAATTCCCCCCAGTTTATATACTGGGCATGATGTGCTGTGGTATGGAATACCTCTTTGGCTAGTTTGGGTCAGATGTCCTGTCTCTACTTCCTCCCGCCTTCCCCTCCTCCCCGGCAGAGCATGAGACTCAGGAATTCCTTGGTCACAGTAAACATTACTGAGCAGTAACTGAAAACATCGGTGTTATCAGCACTGTTCCCAGGCTGAAAGCCAAAAACACACCCCTGCACCAGTTAATAAGAAGGAGAAAAATGAATGCCACTGCTGAACCCAGGACATGGAGAGAGTTTGACCATGCAAGGAGGAACACAGGGTTCGGGGGCTCTTTTCATTTGACTGTTCATATAGCACCTGTGTAAGCCAATTCCCTGTGCCTGCCCCACCAGCTCCTCAGAAACTGAACCGGGAAAATACTCCACTAAGGATGCATGGAATTCCCAAACACCACCCTGGGGAGAAACAGAAAAGTATGCACCTGCCATACATGGGACGGGACCCAGCACGAGCAGGCTCTCAAATTACCTCAAAGCTCTGACCCAGAACCTCACAGTTGCACCGAAAGACAAAGCCCCAGAGAAGCCCCCAGCTCTGGCCGAGAACTCCAACCCCTCTCTAACTCTAGTCCCTGGCAGCCCGGCCTTATTCTCCTTCATGAGCTGGCAGCATTGCTCACCTTTGCTGGGCAGGAGAGAGTTCACTCAATGAGACTGACAGGGCATTTGGAAAACACTGAAGGGAGACAGCAAGTTGACAGCAGGCAAGCAAGAGCAGAGGGGATTCATACAGCTATTTTGCCCAGTAGCGGATAAATACAGAGCTCTCAAAGGGCACACCTCAGTGAAAACTGCTCAGAGAGATGGGCAGAAACCCCATGAAGTGACTTCTGCAAGGACGCATCCACACAACGTAGTCCCCAGCCTCACAAAGTGCTTCAAAATCTTGCTACAAATCCTGCTCCAAGACAGGAGAAACGCTGTTTAGGGGACTGTCTGTTCCAAACATCTGGTGGCAAGGAAGACTGCTGCCAAGCTGAACCCATACTCTTAGGATTCCACTTGCATTAGAATGCAAAATTCCACTGGGAGGGAAACCAGGGATGCGGCTCTAACCAAAACCTGTGTCAGCCTTATCGAGGCAACTTTACTCTTTTGGTTTTAAATACTGTCCCAAGCAAATCAACTCAGGGAGGTGTGAAGGACCACGGGCGTCCAAAACAAACCACTATGACACGGCCCGCTTCTAGGAAGGATCTAGGAAGGAGCAGCCCAAACCATAAAAGCAGAGTCTCCTCAAAGAAGAGACACCTGCAAGCAGAAGAGGTGAAGCAGCTCAGCGGAGCGCTTCAGAAACCAGCTCCATTCCTCTCCTTGCTACAGACGCATTGCCACACAAACTGGAAGAGAGCACTGCAGGGGGGGATGGAATATGCCGGAAGCTCATCTGCATCAGCTCACACAGTACCAGCACATGGCCCTCGAGTTGTCCCAGGTATGGCACAGTTCAGATCCTCATTTGTATTGGGATTTGGTTGTAACCAGAAGGGGGATTATGAAACCAGAAGTAGGTTCTTAGCTGTAACACCACATCTTTGTAATGGAATACAACGTGGATGGAAAGTGCTGTAAGAAATAGCACAGAATGCTCCAAAGGCTGGTAGACATCAAACATGTCTGGGTTGGTTGTTAGGGTTTATTTACCCTGCTTGGCCTAAGCTTTGTGAGCACAGACTGAAATGCGAGCATGAGCAAGTCACAACTAATTCAGGTATAAGGAGATTCCAACTCTAAACTCAAAAGCAATGGGCTATTCTTAAATGCTTTATCCAACTTCATTCACAGTTCTCAAAGGCAACTTCCTTCCTGTAACAGCACAGCAGACCAGAGCACAGCACACCACTGCACAACTTAGCACGCTGTTATATAAAAGGCCTGGTTTCCAGGGCCAGGATGACGCTTCCAGTAGAAATATAAGATGTCATCACATTACAGTGTGCCTTTTATTTAGATATATATATGAAAATACAAACGTACACACACACATGTATATACAGATGTGTAGATATATATTAGTGTATACACATGTACATGTATGTACACACCTATACATACATACATACACGTACAAGTCAATAATTTCAAGACTGCTCGACCTAACAGTTAGGGGGCAGGCAAGCTTCATAACATGCACGATGGGTCCCACCAGCCGGGGTTCCAAAAGGCAGTGACATGTTAGTAATGCCCAAAGCACTCCATAGAAAGAACAGCAGAACAACAGGGAGATTAAGTTGGATGTCAAGCCAGAGCAAAGCAAAACTTCAGGTCTATTAGTTAAGGTACTTAATTAGCCTAATTAGCCAGGGTACTTCAAATATATTTGCTGTTATAGAAGGAAGTAAGACCAGTTTCCTCATTAGCTGGGGCAGAAGACCATGGTTAAGCTCCATTGTCTTCCATTCATAAGGGAAAGCCTCGCTACGTTTGATAGCTAATTATACCAAAATAAAGCACGTCTAAAGTGTAGAAATAGGAAAATTGTATCAGATACTCAGCAGCTTAGTTGCCATGAACATGTGGAATATGTAGAAAAACTAGTGTTGTAATGAGAACATGTGCCGAGGTGACGTATTTTGCAGTACTGACTTTGTGTTACTGATTTTGCAGGAATGTGAAAGCACAGGAGAATCTGAAATTAGCAGGGCGGTCCAAGACTGAAAAGGTGTCTTCGACAACAATCACATCATTATGTGACTCATGACAGTGCAGGAATAGAGTGGCATGGCATGGCATAGCATAGAACAGCATAACACAGCATAGCACAGTGTTAGGGGTTGAGAGCAGGGCTTTGGAGTGCAGGGGGAATGTTGGGAGGTTCTGGAGGAGGTTTTGGGATGTGGTGTGCAGGGGGTTTTCCTGGCAGCCAGCTGGGTCTGGGACAGCCAGGGAGGCTTGGTCGTGCAGGGAGGGTGGTTGGGGGATAGAGGTGGTTTGAGTGGGTCTCATGAGGTGTTTTGGGGGTCCCAGCACAGATTTTGGGGGTTTGGCGTTCTGGGGGTTTCAGGGTGCAGGGGGCAGACCAGGAAGCTTGCTGCGGTTGAGGCTCTCGGCGAGGGGAAGGGGCTTGAGGTGCAGGTGGTTTGAGGTCCCAGGGGCTTTTGAGCTGCAGCACCCAGCACGTGCCATGGAACAGCAGAGCACAGCATTGCTGAGTAGAAAGGGACCTACAACAATCACGTAGCCCAACTGCCTGACCAATTCAGCGCTTGCCACAAGTTAAAGCGTGTTCTTGAGGGCGTAGTCCTTACTGCATTGTCCATATGCCTCTCCAGCACTCACAGGCTTGGCACACCAGGAACCTTGTGCCAGTGCTTGAACCCCCTCCCTGTAAAGAAATGCTTCCTAATATCAAGTGTGAGCCTGGCCTGGCTCCCAGGCGTCCTGCCCCTGGATCCCAGGGAGATCAGCACCTCCCTCCCCATGTCCCCTCTTCAGGAAGCTGCAGAGAGCTCCGTCCTGCAGCCTGCCCCCCTGCTCCCCAGGGATCCCCTCCTCGCCTGGCCGTGCTTCCCTCTGGACCCCATCCTGCTCGACGCCCCTTTGGCTCTTCCACCCTGGAGGCCATCGCTGCCCTGCCCCTCTCCACCTCCTCACCCCGACCCCCACTGCTGCTCCTCAGCCTCTCCGCCTCGCTCCCGCCCTTCTCCGCCCCGGGCTCACCTCTCCCCGCCTTTCCCATCCCCTCTTCCTGCTCCCTCTGCCCTATGCCCAGGGGACGGTGTCCCAGCAGGGCCTGGAAGCAGGAGGAGCGCCCCGGGGCACGCTGGGAGCTGTAGTGCGAGGGCAGGGGCTGCCGGCGGCCATGTTGGTGCGGGGTGTTGCCGCTTCTGCTGGGGCTGCGGCCCAGCTCAGGGGAGGGCCGGGGCCAGCGCTGAGGCGAGCGAGCCCCTGGGGAGATGGAGACAGCCCCGCTGTGGGCACAGGCACCGGGCACCCCGGCTGCCAGAGCCCCCCGAGCTGCCCCAGCCCTGCCTGTGCCCTGCAGCTGGCCCTGGGCCTGCCCAGGAGGGAAGGGGAGAGCGCAGACAGGCAGAGGAAGAAGGGCCTCGGATGAAGAGTTTCCCTGGCAGGACGGAGAGCGGGAGCTTGGCGAGTCCCGGGCCCTTGGGGCCATGTCACCCTCTTCTGCCTCTCAGTGCCTCCAGGATCCCCCCTCCCTTTTCCCTTGCTGTCATTTCTCACTCCACCGCCGCCCCGCAGCCCAGGGTGCTTTTTGCCTTCCATCTCTCCGTCCTGCTGCCCAACCCTGGCTTTCTGACCTCCATCTGTATCTTGCTCCCCGTCTCTTATTTTGGCCTGTCTTTCCCTTTGTCCTGCCTCCTGTCTCGCCGATTCAATGCCCTTCCTTTTTTCCAAGGCAATTTGACAATGGGCTCTGTGAAATGGGAGAGAGAACCCTGCTCTTTTGTTGTTGTTGTTTTCTGATGTTTTGTGAACTTTGGCCAGCCAGGGGGAGAGTGGTTGGAAGAGTCTCTTGTTTGAGAGTAACGTGTTCCTGTAGTGTGCCTGTCATTACCTTATGGTGCAGGTTTCCTACATGAAGCATGATTTTGCTGACCTATGAGGTTGCCTTGGCTTGGTAAATGTAGCAGGTGCTGTCTTCAGAGGTAGTGAAGCTGGAGCAAAACAAGCAGGAAAACCCAGTTTCTTCCCAGATTGCTGCATGATAAGATCATAGCAAGTAAAGGCACTTGCAGTTGGCTTTTCTGTGCAGTCTTTGTGAGGAGCTTTTGGTAGGGATTGATTTGCGTGAAGCAAGGCGTCATCGAGGAAAGAAAAGCTGGGCTTGTCTGAACAGCTGATCACCGCAGGCAGGGTTTGAGCCTTTGCGCTGGAAGAGGTCCTTGCCACAGTTTCTAAACACAGCAGATGAGCTGTCTGTAAGCATAGTTGCATTCAAAGTAAGGCTAAATTCGCTAAATCCTGTCCTCTGTTGCAACTCTTTTGGCAGGATTTACATTATGTCCCAGCTGAGTGCCAGCGTGTTAACACGAGCCATGGAGATCTTGTCAGGGGTACTGCTGGGCTGCAGGTGGTGTGACTGAGTGTAATAACTGAGTTAATAGCTATCTATGAATAACTTGAAACCTACGAGCACCTCCCGTATGAAGAAAGTTGGGGCTGTTCAGCCTGGAGAAGAAAAGCTGTATGGAGACCTCAGAGCAGCCTTCCAGGCTCTGAAAGGGGCCTACAAAGATACCGGAGAGGGACTTTTCATCAGGGACTGTAATGATAGGACAAGGGAGAATGGCTTCAAACTTAAACTGGGGAGATTTAGGTTGGATATAAGGAAGAAGTTCTTTCCTGCGAGAGTGGCGAGGCACTGGTACCGGTTACCCAGAGAGGCTGTGGCTGCCCCATCCCTGGAAGTGTTCAAGGCAAGGTTGTATGTGACTTGGGGCAACCTGGTCTAGTGTGAGGCGTCCCTGCCCATGGCAGGGGGTTGGAACTGGATGATTCCTCTGGCTGCGGAATGCCTGCTGTTTCATCCCATCATTTGGAAGGAATAAAAAACAGCTTGGAGCTTAGAGGAAGGAGCCCTCCTTTCCTTCTTGCCTATGGGGATGTCCAGAGCTGGTGCCGAGACCTGAGCAGATGCTGCCCTCCATCCATCCCCTGCCCTGGGTGGTGGGACAGCAGCACCCTATGGTGTAGAAGGTAAGGGACATCAGTCTCAAGAGGTGCTCTCTTCTACCTCTTGTCACTTCCTGTCCCACAGCTTCTGTGCCCCCCTTCCTGAAGGTGTTTCCCAGCCTTGTTTGAGAACAGCTGCTCTAACATGGCCCTTTAGCGCAAGCAGTGTTTAGGTACAGGAGGTCTGGATGTGTCTTGGCGTGCCAGGACATGAAATTTTTACAGGTCTTTACGTAGTTTGGGACAAAGGAGACATGACTTCACTGACATCCATATTAACTGACATCCATCCCGTGTTTGTTGACGTCCAGTCCCATGGCTGACCCTGTGGTGAGGGCAGAGCAGAGCCGCACCCAGTAACATCACCACATCAGCAGCCAAGCCAAACGTTGGTGAGGCCACAGGGTCCCAACTGAGGCTTGGCGGAAAGGCCGGATTGCGCAAGGGAGCCAGTAAAGCTCAGGGCCGAGAGGGAAAGGTGTAGGAAGAGGCAGAGCAGTTGAGGAGCAGGGGAGGAGGGAAACGCGAGCAGAGTCAGGACGCCGGTGCAAGAACGGGGCTTTAACCCAGGAGCCAAACAGAGGAAGATGGTCCTAGGCAGTCAGAGGCTGCTGTTCTAACGGATGAGCCAATCGTGGGCTGAGCAGAGGGTCGCCAGCTAATCAGGGCGCAGTGAGGGAACTGGACGAGGTTTCCAAGGTGACGGGCCCCATCCTCGCAACAAACTCTCTTGATGCGAGGGGAGGCTGCCTTTGTGCCACAGCGGCATTAGGGGATCGCAGGCTGTGGGTCGGTGGGTTGGGTCCTGGTGCAGGCCCCATTCAGAGCACCATGTTGGCCCCGGAGAGCAACGCTGGTAGCAGCGAGGCCTGGGAAGATGTTTGCCGCAAATACCGGTCATTACTGAAGCAGCTGACCGACCTACAACAGCAAGCGGCGCATCGATATGCTCACCACCCTGGCCGAGGAGCGCAAGAGCTTCACCAAGGACATTGTGTCCCTGATTGAGGAGCAGATCACCAAGGTTTTTATATGCCACTGACTCCTACTTGTACCCATACTGCTGGAGGGACCAGCTGGGGCAGCAGGCATGGGCAGCCTTAGGGGCTAGGAGGAAGGGCATAGGGAAGATGGAGTGCTGAGGAGTACAGGAGGAGACGGGCAGCACGAGGCGCAGGGGTCGCAGGAGGAGGAATGTCGAAGGGACAAGGAGAGACATCAAAGTGGTCAGGGGACTCCCAGGAGGGCAAGTGCCCTCCCTCCCTGTTCATAGTAGGAGAGGATTTTGGACTCATCCCACCAAAAGCTCTGGGAGAGCAGCATGTCAGTTTCTTCTCATTACTCCAGGCTCCTGCAGCACAGAAACTGCCGTCCTTGTACCTTATGGATTCCATTGTCAAGAACGTGGGAAGAGACTATCTTCCTGCGTTTGCTAAAAACCTACCTTTGGTATTTCCTTGCATGTTTGAACAGGTATGACACTTTCAGAAAAGTTCTGCAATCTCAGCAGCATTTGTTCCTGGTAGAACATACATGCTTTCCATTTGAGGTTTTCTTGTTCTGCTGCCGTATCTTTAATGTTTTGCTCTTAATGAGAGGCGACGGGCATAAACTCAAAAGCAGGAAGGTCCACCTGAACTTGGGGAAGAACTCATTTACTGAGGGGGTGACTGAGCACTGGGATGGGGTGCCCAGAGCGGTTGTGAAGCCTCCTTCCCTGTTGGGTTCCAATAGTTTTCTTACTTTTTTTTCTTTCCCACAGAAATTGGGCAAGTAAATGAGATTTTTGCTAGTGAAATAGTTGAAAGAAAGTTTTCAGAGAATGGTAATCTGCAATAAAACCTTCAAATATCCTTGAAACAACAGTTCCACGCTCGAGCTTCTGTTACACTTTCCATGTGTATAGATGTATGACCTGCACTGGTTATAAATTCTGTATAGCAAGCTCCAGGTGTTAAAAGGGCAAACTGTTCATAGAGATAGGAAATAGATGAAATCTTTTGTTCCACAGAAAAGATGAAGAAATTGTTTTCTTTTACCTTAGCAAGCCATATAATTGTTTGGTTTAGGTGGATGCAAATACAAAGAAATGTTTATTTCAATTACGCTCTACATGGAACGGTATTTTTCCTTTGGAGAAACTACTTGTATTGGATGTCAGAGTCAACATGTTAGATCCCGCTTGGCCAATTAAATCTGTGCCCTCAAACCTGGATTTTTCTAGCATCCTTGCAAAACGCAAGTTCCCAAAGAAATGGGTAAGTTTGTATGCCTAGTGCTTGCACAGATGGTGATACCTGTAGTTGTGATTGTTTGTCTGCTGCTGCCTGACAATTTAGTATATTAATAATGAAGTATGTGATCTTTGTACACGGGCAAGAGGGTTTTCTGAACTGAGAATATTGGAGGGGTTGGGGTTTTAGATTTCAAAGCTCTCTTCTAGATTGTGGAACAATTACAAAGTTCTTGGGGTTTTGTTTTTCGCTTCTCTTCAAAATGATGCCTGCCGATGATCCTCGTCTTCCATCTCTTTTGGTCGCTCACAGAAGCCAGGCTACTTCAAATATATTTGCTCTTACAGAAGAAGGAAGCCCAATTGTTGGAAGTAAAATCAGTTTCCTCATTAGCTGGGCTGGTTTGATGCCACCATCAGAAGATGATGGTTAAGCTATGTTGTCTTCCATTCATAAGGGAAAGTCTCGCTATGTTTGATAGCTAATTATACCAATATAGAGCACCTCTAAAGTGTAGAAATAGGAAAATTATATCAGATGCTCAGCGGCTTAGTTGCTGTGAACACGTGGAATATGTAGAAAAACTAGTGTTGTAATGAGAACATGTGCCGAGGTGACGTATTTTGCAGTACTGACTTTGTGTTACTGATTTTGCAGGAACGTGAAAGCACAGGAGAATCTGAAATAAGCAGGCGGGATCCAGGACTGAAAAGGCATCTTCAAGAGAAGTCAGAGGATAAAAAGGAGAAGGTGGAAGAAAAGAAAAATAAGGGAAATATAGAGAAAAGAGAGGAAGAGGAACATAAGATTTGTGAACGCAGAGCAGCAGGCACCGGAAATGATGTAGTTAATGGTGCTCCTCAGAAACAAGACGCGGCTACAGAGGATGCAGAAAATCAGGGTGGAAAACAAGGGAGTCCAAGTCCAAGTCCAAGTCCCAAACGATCACGATCACCATGTAGATGGGAGAGGAGCTCATGCAAAAGGAGATGTGGGAGTTTATCTCCCAGTTAGTCACCTCCTAAAATAAGGAAGGTATGTCAGATAGCCCTAAGCAGCCTCATGTTGAAGAAGGCTTATGCATTCCTTTGTGGACCTTTGAATACCAAACTGACATGGTTCACTCTGGGAAGGAGTTTGCCATGTATAAAAACCTTGAGAAACTTGTACAAGTTAATGATAAAAAAAGCAAGTTTATAATTGCATTCTTACACAAACAATAACTTAAATGCTTATTTCTGCAGGTTTCTTTTGTGTCTGCTCAACCAGGACCTTAAGACCGAGGTGAACAGCATTTACCACATCCTGGAAGTTTAGTTCAGAACCCTGCAGGAGCTGTCGGAAATCCACCACGTTGTTCATGACATGACTTCTTGAACCAACTGAGGGTTTTTTTTCGTTGTTGCTTTGCTTTCTTCTGCTTTCTTCCAATTTGCTTTGTTCTGTAAAAAAAATAAACCGATTTGTTAGAATTAAATAGACGGAAATACTGAAATGAAACAATGGAAAACTGAAATGAGAAAAAAACAAAAATAAAAGGATGAATGAAAATGAAATGAAATGGAATGGAAAGGAAAGGGGAAAGGAAAGGGGAAAGGAAAGGGGAAAGGAAAGGAAAGGGAAAGGGAAAGGGAAAGGAAAGGAAAGGAAAGGAAAGGAAAGGAAAGGAAAGGAAAGGAAAGGATGAAATAAAATGGTGAAATAATGAAAATAAATAGTAAAATGAGAAAAGTGAGGGAAGGAGGGAGGGAAGTATGCATGCAGGGAAGGAAGAATGGTAGGAAGAAAGGAAGGAAGGAAGGTAAGAAGAAAAACAAAAGAAAAGAAGAAAGAAATAGAGAAAGAAAAAGGAATGAATGAATGAATGAATGAGAACAATACTAATTAAATGAAATATAATTAATTTAAATGCAGGAATGAAATGGAATTATAAAATCATGCAATAGTTTGGGTTGGAAAGGGCCTTAAAGCTCATCATGTTCCAAACCCCTGCCACGGGCTGGGGGACCTTCCGAAAACCAGGTTGCTCCACGCCCCATTCAGCCTGGCCTTGAACACTGCCAGGGAATGGGGCAGCCACAGCTTCTCTGGGCACCCTGTGCCAAGGCCTCACCACCCTCTTGCCCCTGGAAGAATTTCTTCCAAATGAAGTGACATTAAATGAAACTAAATGAAAATAAATTAAGTTATATACATGAACTCACGTGAAATCCCATTTCAACCTGTAACCTTTGTGAGTCTTCAGAACACTTCTGGAGCTGAAAAAACATCCGATATTCAGGCAAACAACAGTCTCATCATTATGTGACTCATGGTCAGTGCAGGGAATAGAGTGGCATGGCATATCATAGCACAGCATAACACAGCACAGCACAGTGTTAGGGGTTGAGAGCAGGGCTTTGGAGTGCAGGGAGAAAGTTGGGAGGCTCTGGAACACAGGAAGATTCCAGCATAGCAGTTTGGAATTGCTGCCTCTTAAATAGAGCTTAATGATCATGACTGTCTGTCAAAAGAAGGGGCTTCCATACTGTTATGTAGAAAGTGTTGCTGTCCTCCTGTACATTCATTTCCTAAATTTCCAACAAGTAGTAACAAGTAACAGACTGGAAAGTTTCTGGCTATGGAGATGTTGCTAAACACCAATAACTTGTCCAGGGGTTACTTGCTTTGTTACAAACACACACAATCACATGCAGACCTACAGGTAGTGAGGTAGTTACCCAACACACTTGACAGCGTTGGCTGGAAAAGGTAGCTCGACGCTTCTGGGTGTTATGGGTAGGGAAGGCCAAATCACAGGCAGATTTAGCTATTAAACAGGCTGCAGGAGACTGCTCAGTTTCACCTGTCATGCTCCAGTTGGGACAAAATAGTGGAAAATGAAACTGTGCTAGGACATTTTTGTTCCAGTGTGACACAATGCGTGCGGAACTGAAACCTCCCAGATGAGGTTTACAGGTTCCTTGTTACCAGAACTGCACTGCTGGTGCCACTTGGTCTAACTACTTCAGGACTGCCATTGGTATGTGTACATAAGCTAGTAGCTCCAGTCTGACTGTAGTGGAGATGGTGACCAGATGTTGATTTGTGTAAGTACATGATCTTGCAATACGAATGCACAAACTTCCTAGCTTGACACATGTTCTTTGGATTGTTTCATCTTTGTGCAAAAGCAACCAGCGCAGGCAGCATTGATGCAGATTTCACATAAATCAGCTTCTTGGACAGGCAGGTCTGTTAGAGAGAAAAGAGGGGGCTTCAATGAAATGCCAAGAGACTTTCTTGGCCAGCAGAGCCACATAGCAAGGGATTTGAAGACTCTTCTCTGTAGGCTTCAATTATAGGTTTAACTAACAAGCGTGCATGTGGCTTTAAAGTAACATAGTAAAATACAGCAACTGTTCTAACTTGCTACCTAACATGTTGAGAGCAAGGAAGGTCCAGCTTATGGGGGAAGGAACATCACGGGACTGAAAACAACTAAGGAGGCAGTAAATAAGACCAAGGATGCTGACCTTCAAGATAACTGAGACTGGAACAGAACAAAAGCAAGGACAAACCACTTTCTAACTCAGCACTAGGACCCTTCAGCACTAGGATCATTCAGTAAACACAGTGAGGAAGATGGCTAGTGACCACCAGAGACTCCCACTCAGGAAAAATACACGTGCATAATGGGGATGCAAGTATTAGATTTAGTTCTCGAGACTCTCATGTATATGTGAATAATTTTATGGAAAAGCTGTAAATACGTGTCTTATGTGTTCGAACTTAAACAGGGGAAGTTCAGATTAGATTTAAGAAAAAAGTTATTTACTGTGAGGGTGGTGAGGCAGTGGAATGTGTTCCCCAAGGAATATGTGAATGCTCCATCCCTGGTGGCATTCAAGGCCAGGTTGGACAGAGCTTTGGGTGACATGTTTTAGTGTGAGATGTCCCTGCCCAATGCAGGGGGTTTGGAACTAGATGATCTTAAGGTCCTTTCCAACCCTAACTATTGTATGATTCCACGATTTGTCTAGAGGATGGAAGAAGAATCCTTAGATTGGAAATGAGGTGCCAGGCTTTCATCCATTGTGCTAGTGGAAGTTTAAAGTGGAGAAGCACGAGAAGGAAAAAAAATTATTATCTCAATATTCATTTCTCAGCACTCTAAGGCTAAGTGCCGTTTAGGCTGGTGATGATAAAATGTTAAAAAATTAGGGTTAAATTTCTTCAGGCACAGGGGGGTGCTGAAGCTGGGCTTATATATGTCCCTGAAAACAAGGCATTTTGTAAGTGGTATATTTTTGCCACTACCTCCTGTGCAAAACTCCCAAATGTCTAGAAATATATCCTGATAGAGAATTGTGCATTACATTTGGCTCTTTTCCGCATTCTTCCCCTTGGAAAATTTAAGAATAATCCAGAGCTGTCCATGTGTTGCTTTAAGGCAGTATATCAGGGCTTACATGGCTTTTCTACTCTCTGTATGATCTAACTGCACTGCAGAGTCTATCCTTATACACTTAAAATAGCACTCCAGCCTTCAGTGCCACTCAATGAGGAAGACTGTTTGCTACTGCCATGTTCAAACAGCCACAGAAAGACAGAATAACCTTCACAGTAAGTCTCAGTCATTTCATCATAAAGTTTATAGTCAAGCAGGCTAGTCAAGTGAGAATGCACATGAAGCTAGCTGTGGTGAGTAGAAAAACAACCTAAGCCTCATTCAAGACTGCAAAGATACAGACAGTGCAACCCTCAGTACCATCCCCCCTCCCAGAGTCTTTCTCTTGACGTCAACCTAGAGCTGAAATTAATTTAGAACGTAGTTTAAAATCTCATAGATCCCATAAAGCTTGTGAAAAGCCATTACTATTTCATCAGTAAGCTTCATAGATATTGCTGAGCACCCCTTTTGCTGTCTTTTCTTCTTGTAAACCAGATTCTGCTATGACTGCAGGGGCAGGTGACAGCCTGCAGTTAATTTATAACAATTAAGACTCTTTTCCATGTTGTCCTTCTCCGTTGTCTTGAAACACTTATTTAAATGTAATAAAGTAGAATTAATGGATGCCTCTCACTACTTATCTACTAACCTGCCAGAAGCTGCAGATTTCCAGTGGCATCTTACTGGACTTTCCCAGAGATTCCAGAATATGAGATGTGGGTTTATCACCAGCTGTTTTCAGGTGGCCTGAACTTCAGATAGTGGCATTTAGGCAGACATACGGTCACTTGAGTGCTTCATCTTCCACGGGTTTGGAAATAATAATCCTGAGCAGAGATTTTACTGGTCAAAAGTACATTAATTTAAACCTATACTTCCAACTTTTAAAGCACAGAATGAACAAATGAAAACAGATTACCATTTTTTTTTGCAAATATTCGCAAGATGTTGTGATTAAGGGAAATTTATGCACTGTGATATTAGAACCATATAGAAGATGACAATAGGTACAGCATGAGGTAAAGACTCCATAGATTTGATTTTAAGGAAAGATAAGCACTGATACATCATTTCTTTCTTTAAGAGTGTCCAAAATGCTTAGAGGACAAGAAAGAACTACATGGCCCATAGAAGTCTCACATGCAACAACACCAATTTCTCTTCAACAAATATAAGTCATCTTAATTCTTTCTACTGTTGTGGTTTAAGCTGTAAATCACGCAGCCCATTTACTCACTCCACCCTCTTTCTTCCCTCTCACTCCAAGGGGGGGGGAAATGGGGAGAAGAATCGAAAGAATGTAACTCCCACGGATTGAGATAAGAACAGTCCAGTAACTAAGGTATAACACAAATCGCTACTGCTACCACCAATAGTAATAATGACCAGGGAAATACAAGGGAAGAGGATACAACTGCTCGCCACCCGATGACCAAGCTGTGAACTAAACTCTTCTGAGTTCCTGCCCCCAGTTTTTTACATCCTGGGCATGACGTGCTGTGGTATGGAATGCCTCTTTGGTCAGTTTGGGTCAGGTATCCTGTTTCTGCTTCCTCCCGGCTTCCCCTCCTCCCTGGCAGAGCATGAGACTCAGAAAGTCCTTGGTCAGACCAAAACATTCTAAGTCATAACTATAAACATCGGTGTTATCAGTGCTGTACCCAGGCCAAAAGCTGAAAACACAGCACTGCACCAGGTACTACGAAGGAGAAAAATGACTGCTGCTGCTGAACCCATGACATTCTACTTACATAATTTAAGGGCCAGATTTGTTTATCACAACACAGCACCACAACCCTTACAGCTGTTTTATACTAATACAAAATGGGTCTATTAAAAATACATAAACAGGAATCCTAAGAACACAATAGCACTTGCCACTGACTGAGGTAGAAATTCAGTGAACCTGAGTTACTGGTACTTTTGCAAAGTTTCTTCCTATACTATATACTTTCAGTAAATGCATTTAGAGCGTAACAGATTTATTATGTCCATGACCCTCATGGATAGTGATTTAGAGCTTTGAACTAGTTCTGCTCTCAAGTGGCTGACAGGTGCATGGTTTTTCCTGTGAAGACTGCTGTGATTCTGCCTGTGCATGACAATTAATCTTGCTGCTCTTGTGTTAACCCTTACAACTTTCAAACCAATTTCTGGAATACTGAAAGTATGTTAAATACAGACCACATCTTCTGATGAGGGGTCAAACATCTCCTTAGCTGGCAGGGACTCAGAGCTGTTCTGTGACTTTTTATAATGCTTACTTCTGTTTTCTTATGAGACTGATATTTTTTCCAAGAGGAAATAACATGCTGCTGCTTTTCTGTCAATATGTATATTTAGGAGAAATGTGGTTCATTTGTAGCTTGGGTTTTTTATTTTTCAAGAATGCTGGATCCCTTCAAGCATCTCAACAGAGGAAAAGAATATATATCCAAAAAGACAGGAATCAGCTACTTAATAAGACCTTGGGAGAGATCTTCTTGTAGTTCTTGAAATTCACCCTAAAAAGCTTTACAGTACTTAAAATATAAATGAAATGTAATTTTCCATTAATTACTTTTCTACAACATTTGTAACCAGATACAAAGGTTTTCTGCAAGGTTTATAATTCAAAATGTTTTGGCATTTTTTTAAATTTTTTTTTCTCTACAGGGCCAGCTATCCTTACAATGTTTAATCATACCATTTCTAACTTCCTGCTTTCTTTCCCTTTATGCCTTTCACTTGAGGTTGGTTTAGAAATGTCAATTGTGAACAGCGATCTGCAATAAAACATTCCATCGTCCTTGACCACAGTGATCATCAAATACCAACAAAGGAGCTGTGCATTTTCATTAGGTCAGTCACTAGTTCAGTTTTCTTTCAAGATTTTATGGAAACCACTGCAATCTTTCTTTGGTGGGTCTTTTTGTGGGTCAAGTACTGTTGCCCAAAGAAGTGTTCAAGGCCAGGTTGGACAGAGCCTTGCGTGGCGTGGCATGTCCTGGTGTGAGGCATCCTTGCATATGGCGGGGGGGGTTGGAACTAGATAATCTTAAGGTTCTTTCCAACCCTAACTATTCTATGATTCTATGTTATCTTTCCTCGTATTTCAATCTGTGAGAGAATGTTGTCTTTATAAGCAATTAAGAAAATCTTCATGAATATCAGCCTGTAAAATCAATTTTAGTATGATGCTGATGAAGTTTGCACTTTTCAACAGCTGTGAAGGTGGCTTCAAGGGTGAATGGTGATTTCAAATAAAACAAATGCGTAGCATAAAATTCTGAATTTAAAAAAATCAACTCAAAACCCCCAGCAAATTATACTCAGAGGCAATCTACACACCACCATTTAAGATGAAGAGACTTTTATGTCTTTGTCTTCTAAATTTTATGCTTAAAATGCAGGCATATTAGTATAAACATGTGAAATAAGCAGAATTTGGTATCCTAGGCAGGTAACATGAAAACTCTCACACAACTGTACAAGTTACAGTGTAGCTTGGCTGTAGTACAGCATGGAAAGCTTAGAGTGAAATTTTTCCTCTATTTTACATGTAAAAGTAGGCTGCATCATCACGTGTTTCAATGAATACAAAATAAAGTCCATGAGATAGTAGTTATGGAGAGCGGCTGACTCACTGATAAGAGAAAACCTGACATTCATTTTCTAATAAACATTACGGCATTTGTAGTGTTGTCCATTACTTTAAAAGTGAAATGGATAATGAATACCTGAATACTATAAAAAAACAAATGCAGAATGGCTTTCTTGAGAGTCAGCTTGGACTATGTTTGTCGTATCAATATCAGTTACCCCAAAGTTCAGAAGATTTCACCTACCTGTGCAGCAGAATCATCATATATTCAATCTGATGAATTTGTCCCTTATTGCCATCTTTTTTTTTTTAATCCATAAAGCTCAGCACAGAAATTCAGCACACAATTATAGTCACTCTTTAAATTCTGTTTATGAATTAGTTGAACAGGCTCACAGCTATGAGGAAATTTAATAGTAGAAGACAAATTGGCCACACCCTATTGGCTTCACACTTGGTTTCAGATACATTAATAACCAGGGGATTTGTTGGACATGGTATCTACACAGCTATATACCTGTAAAACGTTTGTAGTAATATCATTTGGGTAAATTTTATTTCTCATGGGAAAAAACCCTATTTTTGTTCAAATAACAAATGATCATTAATTTCACTACTACACAGGAAATTTAAGGGGCCTGTAATCATAGAATCATAGAATCATAGAATAGTTAGGGTTGGAAAGGACCTTAAGATCATCTAGTTCCAACCCCCCTGCCAGGGGCAGGGACACCTCACACTAAACCATGCCACCCAAGGCTCTGTCCAACCTGGCCTTGAACACCACCAGGGATGGAGCATTCACAACTTCCCTGGGCAACCCATTCCTGTGCCTCACCACCCTTACAGTAAAGAATTTCTTCTTCATATCCAATCTAAACTTCCCCTGTTTAAGTTTGAGCCCGTTATGCCTTGTCCTGTCACTACAGTTCCTCATGAAGAGTCCCTCCCCAGCATCCCTATAGGCCCCCTTCAGATACTGGAAGGCTGCTGTGAGGTCTTCATGCAGCCTTCTCTTCTCCAGGCTGAACAGCCTCAACTTTCTCATCCTATCTTCATGCAGGAGGTGCTCTAGTCCCCTGGTCATCCTTGTGGCCCTCCTCTGGACTTGTTCCAACAGTTCCATGTCCTTTTGATGTTGAGGACACCAGAACTGCACACAATACTCCAAGTGAGGTCTAACAAGAGCAGAGTAGAGGGGCAGGATCACCTCCCTCAACCTGCTGGTCACGCTCCTTTTGATGCAGCCCAGGATACGGTTGGCTTTCTGGGCTGCAAGCGCACACTGCAGCCGTCTCATGTTCATTTTTTCATCGACCATAATCTAAACCATCTCTTTGTAGATAATGTTTTTTTCAATATATCCTGCATTACTGGGTGAGGTTACCAGCTGAGATGACCCAAGCTTACTTTCTGTGTCACTAAAAGCAGCTAGACAAAGAAAGCTTTATTACCCTTTAAAGGGTAATGCAGTCTATTGCATAAAACATGCACAAACATCAGTATGACTTTTCTCGCAACACAAGGAGTGCATCTTTTTATATGTGGAGTGACTGATGCAGTACTTCTAGAAACATGACCTTAAATTAGGTATCCATAACCATATTTAAGATATTTAAGATATTAATTTCTAGTACATCACTAAGGATGATAGCAGGATGATGAGGTTAACTGAAACAGTAGCAATTAGTTCAGGGAATATTTCTCTTAAAATCAGATATAGCCCAGAAAACAATTACTCCACTAAGTCTTTGTCATTAGAATAATTTCTGAACGGAATGAATATTCACGTTTGTAAACCAGAGGTCACTCAAGACTGGAAAAAGGAAAGGCTATGAATTACAGTTCTATATTGCCTGCAGCCATCCAGTGGTGTGCATGTACTGCAGGAAAGTGAATTACAGCATACAGGCTTCTGGAGAAAATACCACAGGTGTTGACTGAGACAGATATGTTAAGGGAAAACTGACATGATTGCCCTGGTCAGAAATAATAGGAAACAATAAGGTTGCTTCACATTCCAACTAATGACTGAACAGTTAGGGATTACTAGAAATGAAGTGCTAACTGTAATGCCAAGTTAATTTTGTGATGGCAACATCCCTACCCACTTAATGACAAGACTGTGTTTTAGGACAAGATTTGAAACCTCTATCAAAAGTAAGGTACAGACTGTTTTTTTCCAAAAACCTTGGCTTTCCGTTTTCCCAATTTGAATTCCATTTGAGGAATTCATTAGGCTGTATTGTTTATTGATTCAAGAGCCTGATCTAATTTGCACGTGTAAATTTGCAAGAACATTTCCTATTACTTGGTTATATGGCTTGAATAACTGTTTAGTTGATTTCCTCCTGCACAGCTCTGGTTTTTGCAATCAAGGATGTCATCACAGGTTTAGATACCTGTTGCATATGCTTTATTAAAAAAATAAAGCAGTGCAAATATAAATGTCTGGAAAGACATCTGTAAATGTCTACAATTTCCTACCAGTCATAAGGCTCTCAAAACAGAATGTACCATTGTTTGTAGCACTGAAATTTTTCCTCCATAGAAGTACTAGAAAAAGTTTATTTGGATCTTAGATTTCTCTTGAGAAGAAATTGCTGTCATCTTTTTTTTTTCTCCTTAGAATTCTCTAATACACATCTTAGTTTCAGTACTTTGTGGGAGGTGGTCAATGAAATTCACTTGAATATGAGATAATATATGTTTTACTACGCTTTTCTTATAAGGAAATGGACACTTGGATATGTTCTGAATTCAAAGTGAACAGGGTGAATCAAGAAACAGAGTCCAAATGAAATTTTATAATGTCATACTGCAGCATTTTATCAGCTGCAGAGGATCAGGTAGCTGAACAAGTCTAGCTATACTAGTTTCCTTTCAGAACTCTGGAAAGGAGAAAAGGGGAGCCCCTCACCTGAGGATTCATGATCAGTCATCTTCTTATCTTTTTGTTCACTAGAGATTTAAAACCCTTTTAAAAACCCAGACATTCCCACCCCCCAAAAATGGAGATGACAAAGAATACACAAGTTCAGTGTTGTTGGTTTCCAGTCCTGTGCAGTAGAAGCTGAACTGAAGAACATGTCCTGTTCTAAAGGGTCTTCTCTTTCAAAAAGTGTGACAAGTTAAAGTAGGGCAAGAAACTTTAATCAGAAATTAACTTCAAAAAATGACTTATTTATTTACTCTGAGACGTGCAACTGGGTATCTTTTACTTATTGCTTAGTAGCTTGGAAAAGGATAAATTAGAAAATGAGATAATTCTAAGGCTATGACCTTATGTTTTAACTCACAGGAAAGCTGTTGTTAAGAATTTAAATGACTGAAAACACCTTGGCTACTTACTGAGGTGTCCAAAACCCAGCGAGATCACAGCTTCTCTGAAGTGAAAATTGAACAGGAACAGTATTCTTTTTCTTTTTTTTTTTTTTTTTTTTTTTTTTTCAGTACTAGGAAGTAATTTTTGGGATGCTTCATTTATTTTAAAGTAAAGTTTGCTAGGTAGCTATAATAGAGAAAGAAACATTCACAGAAGGTAAATCTCCCACAGCAGAAAAAGAACTATAAACCCTTCTACAGGCAGTGCATCAGAGGGCCTGTATCAAATTGATGTGTCAAATCAAAAGTGTATGGCAGCATGAACAAAAAACAAGACACTAAATTCAGATTGAATAACTGAGTTGTTTAGAATCATGGTATGCAACGTCATGCAAAAACACCTTGCTGGCAGAAGTCTGGAAGGTGACTAGAAAGTCTAATTTTTTTTAAGTTTCTGGAAAATTTCACCTGAATTGCCAACCAGTGATTCTGAAATCTGCTCCAGGGAAATTGTTGGAAATTATAAAAAACCACCCCCAGAATCAGCAAAGCCCCAATGAATAGAACCTCTTACAGACAAATCAACACAGGTTATATAAAGACAAAGCATATGTCAAAAAATACATAGTGAAGGTTTATAGTCAATAATAATGGAGTCAACAAGAATATCCATAAGAGAGACCAGGTTAATACAGCATACCTGGATTTCCTAAAGGCCTTCTACAAGTATCTTTTTTAGTTTCGATTAGGCTAAGCAGTTATGAGCAGACATGTCCTCACATGAATAAAGTAGTTGATTAAAAAGAAAGATATGGGAAGTTAAAAGTAATTTCTCTCTCTGAAGAGAGCTATTCAGCAGAGTCACACAGGATTTATTTGAGACCCTGGTGTTCAGCATATTTTTAAGCTATCTAAAAAAAGGAGTGATGAGCGTGATGACAGACTTTCAAGATGTTACTGTTATACATGGTGGTAAAGACAGGAACTAACTGTGAAGAACTGCATAAAACCTTGCAACCAAGCAACTGAGTGAGATAATGGCAGATGAAATTCAGGGAGGATACTTGTAACATAATACACAAGGGAAAAAATAATTTTACCTACACAGTGATAAGCCAACCACTAGTACAGGATGTTAAGGTCACTGTAGTAGGGCTGTGAAAACATAAATCCAAAACCAAGGAGTGTGAAAACAGAGAAGTGAGCATTAGCTATTTCAATTACTAAGAAAAAAACAGAAAATCAAAGAAAAATAGTATTGCTTTATTGTGCAAACCCATTGTCTTGTTGCACCCTTAAAACTGTATGCAGTTTTGGTCCTCCCTTGCAGCAAGACTAATTCTGGATATAGAATAGCTCTTCCTAAACTTCAAGCAAAACAATTGTTTATTAACAGTTCTATTTTCATTGTTAGTGTAAAATAGAGGAAAAATGAAAATTTTGGAACATGTTCCGTTTTTTTCGATGGTTGTTTGCTGCAATGTGAAGTATTCTGATGTTGATAAGGAAAAAAAAGAAAAAAAAGAAGATTTTGAGCTTAAGGATTTAATGTGTAAATCTTGTAGGTGGATTTCATAATTGGTACCAGCAAGGAAGAACTACTGTATCAACTGCATTTCATTAAAGAGATATGAAAAAAAAAAAGCCAAAGCAACTACTCTATAGATATTTTTTTTTTGTTTAGTTATAACAGCAGCATATTGAATTTATAGGAAATCTCATTTAGAAATTACTAGTGACCTAACATTTTCATTCTCTCTTAGCCTGTATTGGTTAACCTTTGAAGCTGGAGGTGAATCATTCTTTTGACCTGCAGGAATAACTACAAAGAATTTAAGCAGGAAATCCCAAGACCAGAAATAAGGAACTACTTGGATTTAGTACTTCTGGGAATTAAGCAATACACTATGGCAGTACAAAAGTATTCATGCTCAAGAAACCAAATGTTAGGGAATTTGTAACAAAGAAGTTAACAATCATCTTGCAATGGGATTTTTTTTAAAGAGAAATCCATAAACTGGAACAATGTAAATTACAGTGTAATGCTGTTTAAAGTGGTGTCACTCTGGAACAAAGCTAAGTGACCTGTACTGCAAAATATCTTGCTAAAGAACAAATTATAAAAAGACTAAGCAAATTATATAAGAAAGTCAGACCTAAGGGCTTTAAGATCACATCAGGAAAGGTGCTATTGTCTACCTGGTGCTTCAGAGAAAAGCTAGCTGAATTTTTTGTGTTATTTGTTTTGATGTAGAACACTAATATCCTTGACCTTTTCTGTAGTGGTCTTCTGATGTGTTGCAGTCATGACTTTTGGTTTTTCCTCCCAGGTTTTAGAGTTTGTATGTTTTTGAAAAGTATGCTGTGGGCAAAGCTGAGGGAAAACAATGACGAGGTGTTCCAGGGCTTTCACAGACTAGCAATTTGTTGTATGGTTGCCTGCATTTGGATGAACAACTTCAGGTCCTTCCATTACTTTATTCTCTTTTTTTTTTTTTGCAATAAAACAATGTCAGAAATCATCGTGCCACATCCCACAATTATCAATCACAAAATGGTTATGAGGCCATTGTTATCACAACTTTATCTCTCTTTAAGCAAAGAAAATGTTCATTTCTCAATGTCCTCCTTAAGGAAAACATACCCAAGAAATTAGACTAACATAACTTTTGGGAAATAATAAATATTGCACTGTAATTATGATTTCATTGAAGTACATTAGAATGGTAATACAGTGTCCAGCTTGCAGCTGGGGAAAATAGAGTATACCATGCATAAGGAAACAGTAGGGAAAGATAAAAGATCTCTTAAATGCACAAGAAAATGGTGTTAAGGATTACTTAAACTGATTTTCTGAAATCAGTGAAGACTTCCCTCCTGAGGAACATTGAATTAACATAACCTAACTTTTTGCTATGCCTGTTGTCTCCTTTCCATTCCGTCTTTCCACTGCTCTACCATATATGCATCTTAAGAGTAGCAAGTTGTGGCATGTGAACAAAGCAAATGAAAACACAAGAATCCTTCTAGCTTTTATTCTAAACAGCTACTTATTTATGAAATTATCCTGGGTTCAGCTGTAACAGTTATTTTTTCTTCCCAGTAGCTGGTGCAGTGCTGTGTTTTGGCTTTAGTCTTGAGAACAATGATGATGACACACCAATGCATTAGTTGTTGCTCGCTCAGTAGCACTTATCCTGATCAAGGACTTTTCAGTCTTTCATGCTCTGCCAATGAGGAGGGATACAAGAAGCTGGGAGGAAGCAGAGACAGGACAGCTGACTCACACTAGCCAAAGAGGTATTATCCATATCACAGCACGTCATGCCCAGTATATAAACTGGGGGAGCTATCAAGAAGGGACTGATTGCTGCTTGGGTCACGCTGGGTATTGGTTGGTGAGTGGTGAGCAATTGTATTATGCATCCCTTCTATTTTCATAGAATTGTAGAATCACAGAATAGTTAGGGTTGGAAAGGACCTTAAGATCATCTAGTTCCAGCCCCCCTTGCCATGAGCAGGGACACCTCACACTAAACCATTTTCTGAGCTTTTATTACTTCTGTTGTTGTTTCCTATTATTTTTGTTATTATTGGTATTATTTCTATTAGCACTATATTTTGCTTCATCTTAGTTATTAAACTGTTCTTATCTCAACCCATGGGGTATACGTTCTTTCCATTCTCCTCCCCATCCCTCCTGGGGGGAAGGGGAGAGTGAATGCCTGTGTGGTGCTGGGTTACTGACTGGGCTTAAACCATGACAGAAATAAAAGTATTAACATATTTTATAGAGATACCCTATAATTCAAGAAAACAATTTAAATGGTTAGCATAAAACAATTATTTTAATGAAAGTATATAGATATGGTAGTAATTTATTACAGAAAGACTGAATAAATTGAAATCCATATATAATAATGTTTCTTCAATAAGACATTATAGTAAAAATAAAAGCAATAAATAAGCTGAGGAAGACTGAAGATTTAAATCAGCATGAGAACAGAATAAAGACGCACTGTGGAAAAGATGACAAGGAAACAAAGCGTTACTCAACTAACTGAGGTTTGATGTTTTAAGTTTCAACAACCAGTGCCATCTTTAGGCCATTAATCAAATATATATATACACATAGAAGCACTGTAGTAAATTATACATATATTTTTCATTGACCTACTTCTGTTTCATCCGTTACAGGGACTACTTTATCCTCTAGTCCCCTCTGGCTAGGTGTAATAGTGTCTCTGCCTTCTGGCTAGGTGCTAATCAAATCCACTTAGTAAGTGACAATTAAGTGAGAAAAAACCCTATCTACGTTTATGCTAAAAGGAGTGGCTCAATTGACAACTTCTTTAGGAACTTGACTTTTAACATTTTATCATAACTTGAAAAGAATTCTAAACACTTAGATCCCACCCATCCATACCCTAGTTGGATTGGCCCTTCCTTTCAGGCCCCATGTCTTCAAGCATGAGCAGGAACAGGAAAGTCAGAGACAGAAGCTCAAAGCACAGACCTGAATAAAGCACCCACATAAGAGGACTACTTTAATGAAAAAAAAAAAATAAAAGAAAAGTGGTGCCACTTCAATTCTGAGCCTGCATCTGACTGAATGAGAGATCTCGAACAAATCAAAATACATGCCTCTTTTTGCCCATTCCTGAAGTAAGATCAGTTGTCTTATCCTTGGATAAAAATGCCCACAATTTGATCCAAAGCCCAGCATCCTTAGACTGACCTGGTTTGACTTGGACCTAACCCAAAATCTTTAGTCATAACAATAAAATATCTTGGATAAAAGATATGCAAGTACCTGCAGAAGCTCCCAGTAATGAGTGTCTGTATCCAGGTACTTAGAAGTACTAATAGGGATGAAAACATAAATTCTACTGATACAAGTCAATGTAGCATGAGGCACAGTGAGCATCTGAGGTGGTTCTACAATATAAAGGAAGTTTCCCTGAAGGTAGCTCTTCACTTTATATTGACTGCAATCCATTCATTGTGTAGTCTGCACTGATTTTCCACAACCAATAGAACTGAAAACTAGGCTCAAAATCATGGTATTATTTTACTGATTTCAGTGCTTAAAAGATGGTGGAAATACAGAATAACACAGGATACATGCTTGTGGGTGAAACTTCTGTGTTTCTGTAAATCAAGGACAGGGAAGACCATGGCAGAATGCTGTCTGTGATAGTTCTTTACAAATTTAGTGAAGGTAGGCTAAAGTCAGGTGCAAAGTAGTGCTGACTTGGCCTACCCACAATAGAAAGAATCTGATGAAATAGGATTTTGTGGTTAAAATTATTCTTACTGCTCTCCCTTAATTGTGGAATAATTCCAGAAAATCATATGGGCAGATTGTCTTGATACCACTGTATTCATTTTGTAATTTTCACTTGGTTTGCACTATTCTTACCTTTCTACTTTATAAAATTAATGTGGCTAGAGAGGTGACTAGACTTCTATGATGACAGAACGTGATACAATAACTTCATGAGACAGTAATGCACAATTGCATCTAAGTATGCAAGTTATGTACAAAAAACTCTGGAAACATCAGTCTGTATTGTATGCATATTGCGTACCTATATCTCCACAAAATTTATATGCAAGTGGGTTTCATCAGAGCAGCAACCTGACAGATTTTCAGATTATACTGCCAGACAAGGCTAAATGCTTCATTAGTAAAGTACCATCATCATATTTCTTGCTAATACTGCAATCTTCTTTTGGATCTGAGCTGAATTTTACAAGCATCCACTGGGATTGCCAGGATATAGAGGTACACAGGAAGACTTGAGACCAAGCTTAAGAGTTTGTAATTTTGTTTTTTATGACAGTTTTAAATCATAGAATAATAGAGCAGTTAGGGTTGGAAAAAACCTTAAGATCATCTAGTTCCAATCCCCCTTCCATAAGCAGGAATGCCTTGCAGTAGACCATGCCACCCAGGGCTCTGTCCAACCTGGCCTTGAACAATGACAGGGATGGAACATTTAGCACTTCTTTGGACAAACTGTTCCAGTGCCTCACACCCTCACAGTGAAGAACTTCTTCCCTCTTCCTCCCAAAAGCACTGCCTTCTAACAGAGGCCGCAAAATGCATAAGAAACTCAATTTAATAAGATATTAAATATTCCCTATACAAAAGGGGGGAAAAAAACACCCAGGTTTTTTTACAAAAGATAAAGTAATTAAATTTTGTAAAAATTCAGGAGCATCATCAGCATTACCACTGAACAAGTCTAGAAACACAGAGGCAAAAATGGAGGTTTATTGGTTCAGTCTGTTCTAGTCTCATCTGAGCAACAAATTACTCTGCTACTGGTAAGATGCAGGTCTTAACGAAAGAGCAATGCAGTTCTTTAGACCCTTAAATTATTCTGACCTGGCAATTTCTAAAGATCCCAAGCAGCAAAGAATTATTATTCAAATCTTCTCATTAGAATTTCCTGGGAGCAGCCCAATATTTCTATCAAAATGATTGAAAATTGAAAATATGAATAGCATGCATTTTTTTAATCTCCTTAGGTTCATTTCTTTCGCCGAAGTTGTTGAATAACAGAAAAGACAAAAGTGGATAAAACCTTTTCAAGTATATATCTAAGTTGGAATGGTTGTAGCTAATCCTCCCATGAATAAGGCTAAAGATGCAAGACTGTTAACACAAAGCTAAAATTTTGGAAGTCCTAAGTTGCATTTTTCGTAAAGGAGCTTTTCTATTTATGAAAAGTTTTCAAAAGTTCTCTTTTTTGGCCCTGCTATCCTCAATCAGAAAGAGTGTATATCACATGGGGTGGGGAAACAAAAACAAAAAACCAAAAAAGTGGGAGAGGAGGGTAGAAAGCAAAAGACAGAGAGGGAGAAAGAAAAAGCAAACCAAAGTCTTTAGGTTGGTTTCAGTAGTTTGGAAAACCAGATACAGCTGACTGAACTTTGGTATGACTTGCCCTTTTCCTAGCATGCCAGTCTATCTCAGGCCAAGCTTTGCTTTACTCCAGTGCTTTGAACAGTAAGTGTCACCTGCCGTCAGGGATGCACTCTGACCAGAACCTCAGAGTCACAGAAAAATGTTGAAAATTCACAATAAGAACAAATTCTGAAGCATGGAATTCCTAACAAATAGTGCATTTCTTCTTCACAAGGGTGCATTTAAACTTGTTACTAGCTGCATTGTCTCATGCAAGGCAAAGAATTGCTATAGAAATAAACAATAGTTTCATTTCTCTGCATCCACCTATTTAGGAGCTGAATGCATCTCTGGCATTTACCGCACACTTCTGATTCTGCTGCATAGGAATAACTGAGTGACTTTCACATGATGTTCATATTATTAATAAGATTGAATTGCAATAACTTTTGAAGTCCACATTCCAATGCCTTTTACATAAGAACAACACTAAAACATATCTAACAGCAGTGTTTAGTAATTGTAATTGCTAAATTAACTATAATGTTAAGACTTTATACTGTAATTATTGGAGAGAAAAATTTTAATGGTAAGTTTGCACAATAAATTTTGCAGCAGCTGTCATTTTTTGCTTACTTACTCATTGACATAGTACAACTCTTCAGCTTTAACAGTTTACACTTTCTCACTGTATAGAAGTCCTTGATTCTTGAGATTTTATTTCTACATATGATATAGCTGAAAGATCTATATGCAGTTCAACTTCTACCTTTGCTTTCTCTGAAGAATTATGGGAGAAATTTCTAACAGATTGGGCACAGATTGTTGTTCTGAATCCCAAAAATGAAAGGGCAGCCAGCATGAAGAGCACTTTCCTTTCACAAATGTGACAGTAACCTTTAATCAAATACCAGAGCAGCATGTTCAGATCAGTAAATAGGTCTGGGAGAAGACTCTGACCCAATAAAGCTTATCTGTATTAACAGCAAGTAACATGTCAGTGGACTACATCATTCCCTTAACTATTAGTTCTTGTGGTTCTTCAGAATTCTTGAAATCAGAATTCAGAAATCTGAAAATTAAAAGCAAGACATTTTTCAAGTTCTGGTAGACTTAATTTAATTTTAAATTAGCAAAATAGTCTAATTTAGACTACTGGTCTTTTGGCAACACTTCTCAGTATCACATTCACTAGTTTTAGAAAAACAACAGAAAATGTTTACAGACTACAGTAATTACTACTAGGAAATTTGCTACTCCTCTTTTTGGCCCATTTTAATTAAAGGGTCATTAATTATAACTAAATTAGTTTTATCACCTTAAGCACAACATTCCATCTCTGACCTGAGAGCCAACATATTAGAAGTCTGTATAGTTATATTTTAAAATTATGAATATTGGGCAGGTAATTTTTATTCCAACTATGTTGCATCCCCTGACATCTCCACTTACAGATTATGTTGTCTTATCAATTTTATTATTCAAGAATTCCACTATCTTGCTCCAATTATTTGTCTTTGCTTTCTTCCAAGTCCATGAATTTTCTAAGTTTTACCATTTGTCTTATTAGAAGAAGCATTTTCCTTTGTCTCTGTAGCAGACACTTAGCAGTTCCCGTACCACACCAGCCCTGTATTCAAAGAAACATTGTAGGCCATTGGATACAAACATTGCTGAGAAGATTTAGATACCAATGCAGTTTTGTTAGGTAAACAAGGAACTGGCTAGGAACGTGAAATGGAGTTTCACGTTCCTGGTGTTCATGTTCATTTGTGCTTTAGAATGGGATTACTGTGATTAGGAGTAACCATGTGCATCTGACACACATAGAAATGTGTGTCCTAAATATGTCCAACATCACGTTTGCATATTGGAAAAAAGTGCCAGATAAATAGACAAATCTTTAACGCATTAGGAAAGACAAACAATCCTCACAGGATTTTGTCCCATAAATCCTTCTTCAGCTGTTTGTGTTGTTTCACAAAGCTCATTTCTTAGTTATTCTTCCTTGCCCTCTCTAGAGCTAACCCCTCCCCATCCGCCACATAAAAACAGTAATTGTCAATTCAAAGAGATCAGAAATAATTTTCTGAAACTCCTATTCTGGAAACTGTTTGTTTTTCTTTCACACTTTGGTAACCTTATCCAGTAATGAATGGGAACAACTCAAGCTACAATCTTCTCATGCAAGAGGAGGTTTTAAAAGCAGAAAAATATTGAAGGGAGGAAGTAGACAAGAGCTAAATGAACAACTCCAGTGTTGAGCCACCTTTGTATTATGCAGAGTACGAGCCACCTTTGTACTATGCAGAGTACATACTTAAGAGTGCAGGCTGTCTGTTAAAATAAGCTCTTTCTCAAATCTACCTTCTTATTATCCAACTGGACCTTTTTACATTACATCAGGGTTGAATACCAATTTCCAAATCCAAATGGCTGAATTGCAGTCCTTTCATTAAAAAAAGAAAAATCCTCCTTTGCCTACTATGTTGGATAAAGGGAGAAATGCTTTTTGTCTGGAGGATAAAGAGCACAAGAAAATGAAAGAACAGTTTTGTGGGAAGAATTAAAGGCAAAGACGTAAGGAGAAAGTGATAGTTTGAAAATTGCCTCCTCGCAGAAACACTGCTGTCAGATTCAGGTAACAACACATCTAGCACAGCCATAAACAGGATGCTTTTTGAGAGTAGAAATAGCTAAAAAAACCCCACCCAAATATCTGTCTGAAGATGGCCAGAGATTTTCTGAGTTATTGATGTGGCAGGAAGAGCTGCCTAGCAGCAGTTCATTCTTACAGAAGAATCTACTATTTCGTCAATTTAGAATTTCAACAAGAAATATTCTTCTTGATAGACAGACACAGCATAGTAATTACCATATAATTTTACAGATTTATACATATCATTGACTTTAAATGACACATTTATTTAATTTGCCTTTAATCAGAACTTCCCTAGGAGATGTATTTGCATACCAAGGTTGTAATTCTTAAGCAGTTAAGAGGCCTGAAATGTCGCATGTCACCAAGCTGCATCTTGATTCCTTGCTGGCTAGACTGCATACCTGAAAGAGACGACACCTGTCCTTAGAATCGTGCTGTAAGACCTAAGGTATATCAAATACATTGGTGAGGAAAAGAAAGATTTTATAATATAAATTTTTTTTTTAATACTCAAAAAATGAATTTTTCTAGCCATTAATTCTTCTAGTATATAGAATTAAGGGATAATGTTACCTAGAAATAAGTTTCAGAGCTGAAGCAAGTCAGAACCAAATCTTGGGTTGAAAATGTGCAACTAAAACTTTTTCTGCTTAATTCCCAGTTCTCTAATAGCAAATACCACTGTACAAGTGAAAGGCTGCTTTATTTTCCCATTGGGATTATCTTCTAATGCCATAAAAATAAAGCTTATGGCAATTCATGCCATCTTAGACTTATCATTCCTTAAGTGCTGTATATTTCAAATGAAGATTCTGCACGATACTCAGAATATGCCATTCAATATCGTGTAACTCTTGGCCTTCTAAAACAATGCTTAAACATCTTTAAAAAAGTCAGCTGATAACATGACTATTTTTCCTGTATCCTAACAGTGAAAAAGGATTGATACTGATATTCATAGACTTTTTCATATCATTTTTACACCATTGCTCTCTTTTCCGAAGTGAGCTTTTGAGCATCATTGTATCGCAACAAAGAACAGCCACTTCTACATTTGAAAAAAAGAAAAGTATAAAAATATTAGAATTAGAACTGTGAAATTATTGTACATTCCTAAATTTTCTTGTGATGAAATGTGTAGTATATTGAAATGAAATATTTTAATATGGAATTGTACATTAATATTTCATTGCATATGTATGCAATTTGTGATTAACTATAAATAACATAGAATGGCTTACAGCATTTTGCGCTGGAAATTAAAAAATACTGTAATGAATATTGTTTGTAGAAAGGACTCAACATAAGAAACATAATGTAATAAATAGCATCTCTTTCAGAGTTCCTATTCAAAACAGTGCAAGGTAATTAATGGCTGTTAGTTTTCGTCTTCACCCACAAGTAACTGCACACAAAAACTGGGTCCTTAATAAATGGCAGGAGGAGTTGATAAGCTCTCTGCTGTTGAATTCATATCATTAAAATGTAGTGAAGTGGGCTGCCATTTAGGCTGAACTTCACATGTCGTTAAGAGCAGTTGCAATTTCAATTGCGTTCAGAGGCTTATCTGCAAGCTTGACTTAGACCTAATAAAAGACTTTGGATCAAGAATCTGCTTTTTGCTTTTGCAGAGCCTGTCTAGTCTAACTTCAGACGATCAAGGACCACAGTAGTATGGAGCTCCCCTTCCCAGGACACATAGATGAGATGGCTGTGACAGGCTGTTCCCACAGCTTCGTTGTCACTCTTACTGTGGGGCTGCAGAATTGGCTCAGGGACATCTCATTTTGGTTCATTGGCTGTCTGAATCTACCAGGAAACATCAGGTTAGAAAGAAATGTAGAAACAGATCTCCAGTAATTTTAAAGCAGCATTAGGATAGGCTGTGAGTAGACTTTGTCCTATTTGGATTATTCAAAGACTAACAGAAGCCTGTCTATCTCCCAGTGGCAGTGTCGTGGATTAAGCCATAAATCACGCAGCCCGTTCACTCACTCCCCCCACTTTCTTTCCCCCCCACTCTGGGGGGGAGGAAAATGGGGAGAAGAATCAAAAGAATTAACTCCCACAGGCTGAGAAAAGAACAGTCCAGTACTGAAGATATAACACAAACCACTGCTGCTGCCACCAATAATCATAGAATCATAGAATAGTTAGGGTTGGAAAGGACCTTAAGATCATCTAGTTCCAACCCCCCAACCTCCCACTAAACCATGTCACCCAAGGCTATGTCCAATCCAGCCTTGAACACCGCCAGCGATGGAGCATTCACAACTCCCTTGGGCAAAACATTCCAAGGCCTCACCACCCTTACAGTAAAGAATTTCTTCCTCATATCCAATCTAAACTTCCCCTGTTTAAGTTTGAACCCGTTACCCCTTGTCCTCTCACTACAGTTCCTCACGAAGGGTCCCTCCCCAGCATCCCTATAGGCACCCTTCAGACACTGGAAGGCTGCTATGAGGTCTCCACGCAGCCTCTTCTCCAGGATGAACAGCCCCAACTTTCGCGGCCTATCTTCATACAGGAGGTGCTCCAGTCCCCTGACCATCCTCATGGCCCTCCTCTGGACTTGTTCCAACAGTTCCATGTCCTTTTTATGTTGGGGACACCTGTACGGCACACAATACTCCAAGTGAGGTCTCACAAGAGCAGAGTAGAGGCGCAGGATCGCCTCCCTCGACCTGCTGGTCATGCTCCTTTTGATGCAGCCCAGCATACGGTTGGCTTTCTGGGCTGCAAGCACACACTGCCGACTCATGTTCATTTTTCCCATTGACCAACACCCCCAAGTCCTTCTCTGCAGGACTGCTCTGAATCTCTTCTCCGCCCAACCTGTAGCTGTGCCTGGGATTGCTCTGACCCAGGTGGAGGACCTTGCACTTGGCATGGTTAAACTTCATCAGGTTAGCATCAGCCCACCGCACAAGCGTGTCAAGGTCCCTCTGGATGACATTCCTTCCTTCCAACGTATCAACCGAACCACACAGCTTGGTGTCATCAGCAAACTTGCTGAGGGCACACTCAATCCCACTGTCCATGTCACCGACAAAGATGTTGAACAAGACCTGTCCCAACACCGATCCCTGAGGGACACCACTCGTTACTGGTCTCCAGCTGTACGTGGAACCATTGAGCACAACTGTTTGCATGCAGCCATCCAGCCAGTTCTTTATCCACCGAGTGGTCCACCTATCAAATTGATATCTCTCCAACTGCAGAGACAAGGATGTCATGTGAGACAGCATCAAACGCTATGCACAACTCCAGGTAGAAGACATCATCTGCTCTACCCCTGTCCATCAGTTCCATAGCCCCATCATAGAAGGCCACCAGACTGGTCAGGCAGGATTTCTCCTTAGTGAAGCCATGCTGGCTGTCAACAACCACCTTGTTTTTCATGTGCCTCAGCATGCCTTCCAGGAGAATCTGCTCCAAGATTTTGCCAGGCGCAGAGGTGAGACTGACTGGTCTGTAGTTCCCCGGCTCATCCATTTTCCCCTTCTTGAAAATGGGGGTTATATTTCCCTTTTTCCAGTTGTCGGGAACTTCCCCTGACTGCCATGATTTTTCAAATATGATAGACAGTGACTTAGCAACTTCATTTGCCAGCTCCTTCAGGACCCATGGATGGATTTCATCAGGTCCCATGAACTTGTATACTGTTGGGGAATGGTTGATAGAAAATGGACACAATAAGATCATAGGCCAACGGATGGAAAAAGCCTAACAGTAGTAAACCAAAGGCTTTGAGGCCTTGGCTGAAGGTTACTAGAGAACACGTACATGAGACAGTTTGAGGGAGTTGGCAGAAGAGCCTGAGAACTCAGGATATATAGGGAGGAACTGATAACTGTAACCTTGAAGCACAGCTGCAAGCTGAAAACCCCCTGGAACATAACCAAGAAGAAGACCACAAAGGGGGGTGGGATGTGAATGTAACCTTTGAGCTGTGACCAAGCACATACCAATCATGTAACCAATTATGTATCAACTAGTAGATATAAGTAGCCAATCACATATTAGCGAGTGTGCCTGCATAGAGTATATAACTGGAACCCACAGATGAAATAAACTGAGTTTTGATGAACGATCATATTGATTACCTTCATTCTCCCACCACTGGAGGGTCCTCGCCTACCGCACAGGCAATAAGAGCCTGTGGGCCCCGCCCGCAACATATACGTTCAGGTTCTTAAGATGGTCTCGAACCAGATCCTCTCCTACAGTGTGCCCAGGGTCTTCATTCTCACTGTCCCTGCGTCTGCCTTCCAAGACTTGGGTTGTATGGTCAGAGCATTGTCCGGTGAAGACTGACGCAAAGAAGTCGTTAAGAACCTCAGTCTTCTCCAAATCCAGGGTAGCCAGTTCTCCCCATAGCTTCTGGAGAGGGCCCACGTTGTCCCTAGCCTGTCTTTTATTTGCAATGTACCTATAGAATCCCTTCCTGTTATACTTAACATCCCTAGCCAAGTTTAATTCTAAGTGGGCCTTAGCTTTCCTAACCTGGTCCCTAGCTTCCCAGACAACATCCCTGTATTCTTCCCAGGCCTCCTGTCCTAGCTTCCACCTTTTATAAGACTCTTTTTTCCTTCAAATTTTCCTCAGCAGTGCCTAATCCATCCAAGGAGGTCTCCTGGCCCTCCTGCAGCACTCCCTTCTAGTAGGGATGTATCGCTCCTGAGCTTGCAGCAGGTGATCCTTGAATATCAACCAATAATTCTGGGCCTGCTGCCCTGTAGGGCTATATCCCATGGAATCTTCCTGAGCAGGTTCCTGAAGAGGCCAAAGTCTGCCCTCTTGAAGTCCAGGGCATTGAGCTTGCTGCACGCTCTTCTCACTGTCCTGAGGATCTTGAATTCGACCATCTCATGATCGCTGCAATCAAGGCTGCCCTGGAGCGTCACATTTCCAACCAGCCCTTCCCTGTTGGTGAGGTCGAGGTCAAGCATGGCACCTCTCCTTGTCGGCTCCTCTATTACTTGCGGAAGGAAGTTGTCTTCCACACAGTTGAGGAACTTCCTGGATTGCTTGTGCCAGGCCATACCATCCCTCCAAGAGATATCAGGGTGATTGAAGTCCCCCATGAGAACCAGGGCCTGTGAGCGTGAGGCTGTTCCTATCTGTCTATAGAGCATTTCATCCACCGAGTCCTCTTGGTCAGGCGGTCTGTAACAGATCCCCACAATGATGTCTCCCATCACTGTTCTCCCTTTAAGCCTGACCCACAGACTCTCTGTCGACTGCTCACCTGTCCCCAGGCACAGTTCCATACTCTCCAGCCTATCCCTAACATAAACAGCAACTCCCCCTCCCTGCCTACCAGGCCTGTCTTTCCTAAAGAGCCTGTAACCTTCCATTCCAACACACCAGTCATAGGAGCCATCCCACAATGTTTCTGTGATGCCTATGATATCATACGCGCGTAGACAGGCACACATCTCTAATTCCTCTTGTTTGTTCCCCATGCTACGGGCATTTGTATAGAGACAGCTGAGCCGAGCTCCAGTTGAAGCCGTCTCATTGGATGGAGCAGCTGGAATACCTCTACATTGCCCTGAATGTTTACTATAGGTGCTGGCAATTGACTGGGTGTGTTGGGATGGAATGATGCCCCCCTCCCCCAACACATCTAGTTTAAGGCATCCTTGACAAGTCTGGCAAGCCTCCTCTCAAATCCACTCTTCGCTTTCTTTGTCAGACCAGCTCCACCAGCCCCCAGTAGACCTGGCCTCCTAAATTGAGTCCCATATTCAATGTACCCAAAGACCTAACTATAGCACCTTCCTTCTAACCTTTTATTAACCTGGCCAATCCTCCTAGCGTTTTTAAGGTCCTGCCCTGTATCCTGGAGAATTGACGAAAAGACAATCTGAGCTCCAGAGCCCCTAACCACCTCTCCCAGAGCTCTGTAGTCCTTCTTTATGTTCTCCTGGCTACTGCTATCTATACCAGTAGCACCCACATGGATCACTAGAAGGGGGTAATAGTCAGTGGGACCGACTAGAGCAGGCAGCTTCTCTTCAGCATCCCTGATCTGAGCCCCTGGTAGGCAACACACCTCCCTTGAGACTGGGTCAGGCCGACAGATGGGTGCCTCTGTTCCTTTCAGAGTAGAGTTCCCTACTACTGCGGCCCGCCGCTTTTTCCTGGCAGCACCAGTAGTGATCTTCTTTACCAGTACATCAGCCTGTTGTTCCTGGTGGGAGTGTGGTTCCTCATCAGCTCCATGCAGGACAGCAAAACGGTTCTGGGTGGGGACAACAGATTTAGGAGGAAACTCCTTGTTTTTTATTGTCCTCTTCCCCCTTTTCTTGTTGGTTTTTTCTGTTACTGTTTCCCAGCTTCCTGTGTTAGCGGCCTCCTTTCTCACATGAGTGACAGTAGACGTTTGAGGCCCCTGCACAGTCTGGTCCTGGAGCAAGCCACGCTGTTTCCCCTCAGCTTCTCTGACACCTTTCAGCCTAGTAACAGCATCCTGCAGCTCAGCCCCTGCTGCAGGAGGACCTCCACCAGGGAGCAGAGAGTGCAGCCCTGCCCATTGTGCACCCTATCCTCTCAGGAGAGCAGTGCCGGCGCTCTTTACACCCCGAGCTCTGCACTGCAGCCTCCCTTCCCATCAGCTCTGTCTGGGTGCCTACATTGGCCACCACCGGGACAGCCAGAGCAGAGCTCCCAGACTGGGCCCTGCTCATACGGTGTGTGCTCACCATCCCGCTCACCATCCCGTTCTCCTGCCCGCGCTAGCTGCCACACAAACTGCCTCAAACCCGCCCTGTTTGCCCGCACTGTTTGCTGCGCTCCTGGTCATTCGCGCTCCCTGGGGCAGGTTTTTAACCACTCAGGGCTGGTGCCGCTCCTCCTGGCGCTGCCCCCTGTGAGCCAGCTGCTTGTGTCCGCTGAGCTGCTGGCTCCTGGGGAAGCCCTGTTGAGGACTTGAGGCTCCCTCGGAGCCTGTTGCTGCTCAGAGTTGAAGCTCCTGGATCCTGAGCCTCCCCCCCCGATCCGGCGCTGCAGGCGCCCCCTTTCGAGTCAGTTACCTCAGCAAATCCGGGGAAGTACAAGGGAAGAAGATACAACTGCTCACCACCCGACGACCGAGCCGTGAACTAAACTCTTCCAGGTTCCTGCCCCCAGTTTTTTACATCCTGGGCATGACATACTGTGGTATGGAATACCTCTTTGGTCAGTTTGGGTCAGGTGTCCTGTCTCTGCTTCCTCCCGCCTTCCCCTCCTCCCTGGCAGAGCATGAGACTCAGAAAGTCCTTGGTCAGACGAAAACATTCTAAGTCGTAACTATAAACATTGGTGTTATCAGCACTGTTCCCAGGCCGAAAGTCGAAAATCCAACACTGCACCAGGTAGTGGGAAAGGAGAAAAAAGACTGCTGCTGCTGAACCCGTGACAGGCAGGAACACCCATGGAGCAGTATCAGTCTCAGCAGTTGCCTGAAGACCTCATTTCAGCCTTACAAAGAAGAAGGCTGACAGGTTATTTCCAGATTCACTTCCTCAACTATGCTCTCCAACATGCACTTCTCATGCTAGTAATGAAAACCAGGGAAACATAAAGGAGGTAGTAATGTATTTTCATTATAATTTCTAAATCATATTTCAGAAAAATCTCTTTTGCACAGACCTGTAGTAATGTGACTGTACCAAATATATTTTCTTATTTCTAAGAGGATCACTTTAAAATAAGAATATTACTTTCACAAACAAAGAAAGTAAAATGTTTTATTTTGGACAGTTCTCACTGTTGCAAATTCATTCCTTTTTCCTCTCCATTCTGCTATTTTTTTTGTAATATACGTCATGATTTTGACAACATCATAAAGCCAGGTAATAGTCAAAAGAATAATACTTTCAGGGTGTAAATGACATTAAAAAAAAAAAAAAAAAAAAAAGAAGAAGAAAAAGAAATAGAAAAAGACAACAACCATGCTAGCAGGAAAAACCTCACTTCCAGAGCCAGAGGTTTATCTTTGATGGAAAGTGGAAGAAAAACGCTTTCGTAAAGGAACCAGTCTTACAAAACCAGCAATCTCAAAGAATGCTATGACACAGTACATCAATCTTTACAGCTCACTTTTTTCTTATGTCTTAAAGAAGGAAAATCCCATTACAATCAAAACTCTTGTCTAATGTGCAAAAGCCCAGGCTAATAACTGGAGTTTTTACCATCATAGCTCTTTGTAGGAGGCACTTCAAAGTTTTAATCTAAATTCTGATTCAAAACTGCATAAATTAAAGTTATGGAAAAGTCTCTTTCACTGTGCCCGAAAATACATACAGATTTTCTGAGACAGACTTAACCCTTTGAGTTTTTATCTCAATGTTACTTGCACCTTTGTAATCTAAAGTTTGAAGACCATCTGTGTAGTTTCTAATTTCATAAAGAAAGCTTCCTAATTTGCAGTCTGTTGAAAATGTTTTTCTCCTTTGTGTATCAGCAAAGAATAAGTGTTTTTAACAGCAGTTCAGTCATGTCATATATATATATTCTTCCAGAAACGTCACTTCCTTCTGGAAAACTAAAGAAAGCAATGCTGGGACCATGACTTCCATGCCACGCGTGGATGGACGAAGAAAGTGGGAAGAGTAGGCTGTAGAGGTGTATGAATGTTTGAAGTTTGAAGCAGGAAAGAAATCTTCCTACAGAAATTTATGAATTGAAAGCCTGAAAATACGACAATTCACAAGGGGAGAAGGGCGGTCCAACTGCCTAGCTGCTGGTTGTCTGAGCAGCTGGACACATGACAGAAAATGTAGCTGCCTGGTTTCCTTCTAGTACTCTTACTTCCGCGCAACATGCAAATCTGTTGAATCAGCATATTCATTCAAAGAAAAAAAAGCTACTGTAATGGCAGCCTTCCAGGCATCAAGTACTGTCCAGCTGGTTTCTGACACTTCTCAGAATTTTCAGCTCTTCTGGAAGAAAAGGGAGCTCTCACACAGCGGGTAGCACATCTGCACTGCTTGTAGCCAAAGGGGAAACATACGATGTACTGGGAAACAAGTATGGGTAACTAAGTAGACAGAGATCACATCTAGGTCAGGAAATCTTCTAAATTTGAACATAGATGGAAATGCAAAGATATCAGAGTAAATATCAAACATACCTGCACTTTCTTACTTTGCGGTGTGCATGTGCTTGTGGACCACATGCACCCTTGTTCTAACTCACTATGACTGTGCTCAGATTGAAGTTGATAATCAATTGGTTAAAAGGAACTTCCGGGGAGAAAAGAATGCTCAAATGTTTTATCTAAGTGGTCGATCAGTAAATCAAAATATATTCAATTTATTATATTAAAAATCCACTAAGTATGACAACAAGAAAGGGGAGGTAGGGAGAAAAGAATCCAAATTACTTCTTTGTAGAGCTGAAAACTACTTTCTGAATAACAACACTGGTTATCCTTTTAGAGTCACAGATGAAAGAAGACAAAAATAGGTGTAATACAAAAAGATCATTATTGCCATTATTACAGGCTGCAATATTCTGGTTTAAACAACTGGAAAAAATTGCTAGTTTTAACAAGAAATTTCCAGCTTACTGAAAGTTTAACAAAGAATAATTAGGACCCTGGTAGTCTTGAATTCTAATTTTTTTTGTAGAAAAGTTAGGTAGAGATCAAAGCAGCAAAACTGTGTTGGTCTGCAGTAACATAAGTTTGTAAAAATGAGTTTTCTCCTTCAGTGACTAATCTTAAGGGAGAAAAAACATAATGACAGACTTGTATTGTGACTAACTAGTCATGTTGATTGTATTGATGACATTGGATCCATTTCCTCCATAATACAAGATGTTGTAGGCAGATAAGGAACGCAACTGATGTGAACTTTGTAGGCGTCCTAGGTTCAGCAGCAGTCATTTTTCTCCTTCTTAGTAGCTGGTGCAGTGCTGTGTTTTTGACTTTTGGCCTGGGAACAGTGCTGATAACACCGATGGTTTTAGTTACTGCTCAGTAATGTTTACTCTGACCAAGGATTTTCTGAGTCTCATGCTCTGCCAGGGATGAGGGGAAGGTGGGAGGAAGCAGAGACAGGACATCTGACCCAAACTAGCCAAAGAGGTATTCCATACCACAGCACATCATGCCTAGTATATAAACTGGAGGCAGTTACCCAGAAGGGCTAGATCACTGCTTGGGCCAGGCTGGGTGTAGGTCAGCAGGTGATGAGTGGTTGTATTCTCTTCCCTTGTTGTTTCCCTTATCATTATTGTTATTGGTGGTAGCAGCAGTGGTTTGTGTTATACCTTAGTTACTGGACTCTTCTTATCTCAACCCATGGGAATTGGTTCTTTTGATCCTCCCGCCCATCTCCCTGGGAGCAGGGGGAGGAAGGGGTGGGGGAGTGAGCTGCTGCATGGTTCTGAGTTACTGGCTGGGCTTAAACCACAACAGTAGGGTACATTTTACCTCAAACAAAAATAATTTTGTGCATCAGATGTGATATATGCCAGTGTGACAATTAGTGACATTACCACAGTAAACTATAGAGAATTCAATAAAGCAAAAATATGACTAAATTTGTTTTCCCGCCTAGTTAGTAATGTTGCTGTACAGCATTAACAATCCAGTTGATTTTTATCAGAGGTCTTACAATATGCAGCTGCTCTAAAAATCTTGTGTTCCTGTCAGTAGATGACTGTATAATGAATTTTCAGCTTACACTAAAATAAAAATTCTCCCTGTCATAAGTGAAAATACAAACAAAAATTTAAAGCATCTGTTTTCCCAAGCAACGAAGTAATGTCTTCATTTATCTTAAGTTGCACTAGAATTTAGTTCCAAAAATCTGCTGAAAGAAAACAGGAATCAAGTTCCTGTACTTCTTATTAATTATTACAAAACTTCAGTTTTTCATGTTAGGTTTGATTCTAAAAGTAACTTCATTTCTGGAAAAGATGAAGCTTTTTCAGTAAGAAGACGATGCAAATGCATTCTTAAACCAGTGAACAAAGAGAAAAGACACTACTGGCTTCTTTAGTAACATGAAGTATGGAAAAACCAAGGTCAATTAACAGTAAATACAAAAAAATCAGCATAGCCAAACCCCTCTCTAATGGCAAAGGAAGGCAACATTTTTAAACACCCTAGACCATAACGAAACAAAGCACATCAGCTTTCAGTCTCTAATTCTGAATTGTGTTTTAAGTTATTGTAAAAAGATTTTCAATATGTCTTTTTTGAAGTATTTAAGCATAATGTAAAGTACTGTAGTCAGTAGTTTAGTGGTGGTTGTTCCAGTAGAAGAAATAAACATATATACAAATAGTAAAGGAAAAAGCTAAACAAAGGTAAAAGTATCTATGCAAAGTTCAGTCTGGCTTACGTTTGAATTCAAGGATGATTGTGTATCATTTCACCAAGCTTTTTAAACAATATTCACCTGCCAGAGAAACAGGAGGATAAGTAAGTGGACACCTTTTTCTAGAAGGAAGAAGAGACACACATCACACCACCACCCCCCTCTACACAACTCCTTGTCATTCACATAGCTAGCTTTCCGACTTCAAGAAAACTGCCAGGCCTCCTTACCTCCCTATCTCACTGTGTTCAAGTCATTCAGAGCACGTATAGAGGAAAAACTCTCTGATAGAAGAATTAAAAAGCTGTTTAAGAGCAGGTTTGGACTAAGTATCACAAAATGATTGAAGGAATTTTCTAATACTGGAACTTTCATTTCTATATGCTGAACAATTTTTTTTACAAAAAGCTCATTCACGTTAGCAGATCATCTGAGAAACATTAAGCAATGGGTGCTTAATCCATCCTGAAAGATACTGAGAGATTTACTGTTGCTTATTCATATTTTTCCTACTCTATTCTTATGCACAGTGCATGCTTATAGCTTATATAGCTATAGCATTACTGTCCATTTGAGAGCAGTGACACCAATACAAGAAGAGGTGCATTTAAATTCCTGAGCTTTCACACTGTTGCAGGAATACTGAATCTAGCTTACCAGCCTAAAATAAATACAAAAATCTTCCATGAAGAATGATTTTCCTCTCAGTGCTGCTAAAGCTGCCAAGCCTGTGGTCTGTTTCAGAGGAGAAAATTCTGCAACCATTCCCCAGCCCAGCAAGCCCAGTGAGCAAAGCCACTGAAAGACAGCAGTTACCCTCAATTTGCCATGCAGAAGAGGAAGGAGTGGAGGGATTTCTTACATGATATCTTTCTATTTTCCTGCTGATTTCTTACTTGTTTTCAAGTGATGTGGAAAGGGCTCTGGCGCAGAAGCCTTAGTTTAGGAAGCCCTCTCCAAACATTACAGAAAATCTGCCTTTTCCTGAGAGAAACCTAAACCAGCAATACACGCAACATCAAACACTTAAAGAATATGGTCAGTTACGTATAATTCTCTGAGCTTACCAAATGACATTGTAACCATACTGCTTTGCCAGAAACACAGGACAAAGCAAGGGTCAGTACACTCACCCTCTCTGTCTGCCTGCTCCAAAGCAATCTCTTTTCTGAAACCATACAAAAATCATTCAGGAATCCCCAAATCGTTGAGGCTGAAAGGCACTTTTGGAGATCATCTGGTCAAAAACCCTGCTGAGAGCTACTGGTAGCTGGTGTTTGGTGAGCTGGTGTCTCAGGGCTATGTCCAGTGTTTCACCTATCTGCATAGGTGAAGACACCACAGTCTCTCTGAGCAACCTCTTCCAGTGGTTGACCACACAAAAAGGTGCTTTGCTAAAATGTAGTTTCCTGTATTACAGACTGTGCCCAGTGCCTTTTGTCCTGTCACTGAGCACCACTGGGAAAAGTCAAGTACTCACACACATGGATCCCAGCCCTCTCAGCCTCTCCTTGCATGAGAGATGCCCCAATCCCTGAATTATCTTCATAGCCTTTTGCTGGACTTGCTCCCATATGTCCCTGTCTTTCTTGTGCTGGGGAGCTCTGAGCCAGACGAGTCTTAGTACTGAGTAGAGGGGGAGGATCATGTCCTCCCTTACTCTGCCCAAACGCATCCCAGAATGCTATTGGCCTTCTTTGCTCCAAGGCTACATTGCTGGCTCATTGTCAACTTGATGTCCTCAGGACCCGAGGTCTTTTTCTGCAAAGCTGATTTCCAGCCAGTCAGCCTCCGGCAGGTACTGATGCAATGGGGTTATTTCTGCCCAAGTGCAGGACTTTGTGTCTCCCTACATTAAGATCTTGTTTCAGACTACCCACTAGTCTCAGGGACCTTAAATTTTTAAGACCTTCAGATCTGTCAAGGCTTCTTGAGAGCATTGTCAGTAACTCCCTCTGCTCTCTGTGCTTACATGGGGGAACTGAAGGAATCTCTGGAAACATCTGTGAGTATGAAGTTTTCAGATCTCTGCATCATCTATAATAGAGATAAAACCACATCTGTATGATTTCATAGGACAGAAAAGGAACAGGGGTATACTGGATGTTTTATGGTATTGTGGTGGTTAGTGCCACAAGATTCTGTTACTATGTACCTTCTAGGAAGTGTCATACAGAATATTTTGGCCATAAGATTTGCCCCAGACTTCTTTTCATGAAACTGAACAACCCCAGCACTCTGCCTCTCCTTGTCTCTTATCTGCTTCAGCCCCACTCATAATTTTCATTGGCCCTGCACAGCTACTTGAAGAGAAACACAGGAGGCTGCTTCCCATTTCATCTCTACAAAAGGCTAAAGGGAAAGAGCTCTTCAGCCAGTGAGACTCATGAGGACTTGACAGAAGTGTGTGAGGAGACAATGAAGGAGAAACCTAGAACACCTCCTTTCAGCTACAGTACAATGGCATTTTAAGATTTCTGAATATGAATGAGAGCAACATGGCAGTGGTCCCCAAGCTGCACTGAAATCCAGAGAGAAAAAGCCTTAATGAATGGTTGAGTAACAGCATACAGAAAAAGGATAGTCTTTTCTTGAGAACAGGGAAACATTTTGGCGTAGAAATGAGCCCACTAAGAAGTGGGTTTCACTTAGTGCTTGACTAGCACTTAGGAGCTCCGGGGTATAGAGGAACAAACTCTGTGGGCTTATGCAGCTATTAAAGGTGAAGTCCTTAAAATACATCTTGAAAAATAAAAGATGAAAAAAAAAAGAGTTGTCTGATAGGGAAGACATAATAGATATGCACAACTGCCTTTATAGAAATGGCAATACAGTATAAACTGAGTGCCAGCTTTTAAACAGAAATATGAAAAACACTATGCTTTGCAAAATACTTCTAACAACTGGCTCTAATCCAGCCTCATAGTCTAACAGAACTGGCAGAGGTCTTTCCATATGTTTATAGACTTTTGCCCATCATGGATGAGATTGAGAAGAAATCTGCAGTGCAAAAACTAATAAAGTGGCTTCACACATTTATGTAATACATTGGTTATTCATAATATTTTAATGGCAAAGTCTTCCTTTTCAATGAAAGTGACCATTTGGTATATTAAGTAGAAACATACGATTCAGTTGTTTCTTACAGCAAAAATGCCCATTCATTTTTTTTATAAATGCCTCTGGGTATAATTAAAATAAGTGCTTGGGATGCATGGCTCCCTCTGGAGAAAACAAACTGCCAACCATTCTCACACTCTTCCTGTAAACATTTTAACTTTGTTTGAGGAAGCAATAGAGTTTACATTAACTCTGCCATGTCTCCACTGATGTTTTGGGTTTGTCAGTTTAGGTAAACCAAGGTTCATCCTGGATCTCTTCTGACTCCAGGTTCTCTGTGAGATAGTGTGGCATGAACATTCTGTCACAACTCAAGGAAATGAAGTCCTTTTCAGGCAAACATGCCAATGATGCAGATTCAACTGTAAGGGAACCCTAAGAGCTGTGGTCCTTCACTAACCTGCAGGTTTTTCTTTATGTGCCTGATTCACATCAATCAATAAGAAAGTTTTTGTTGACTTTAAATAGATTCTTTGAGTTGTAGATGAGATTTTATATTAACTTAAAATATTATCAGCTTTCTTTATAATCTGAAGATTTTCACCAAGCTTCTGCGTTAGTCATTTATTTCTATTACAGATTCAGCTGCTACACAACATGAAGGAACTGATAGAAATTGGTCCCAAGCACTTACTCTGAGACTCCTTTTCTACCACTTATGTTTCCCAGTATGTAAACCTGTGAACACTGGTTTTAGTGCCAGGACATAAGGCTAACAAAGAACTCAGAACAAGTAAGTTTATACCTGTGCAGAGGAGACAAGGAAAACAGTCCTATGGCTGCTTTTTTTGTAGACCAGCTGGAGTACAATCAGCAAGACCCAAGCAATTAGTTTCTTAGGACCTCACAGTTGACATTTCCCACATTCAATTTTACTGCTGTGTCCTGGTTTAAGCCCAGCCAGTAACTCAGAACCACGCAGCAGCTCACTCACTCCCTCTCACCTTCCTCCCCCCACTCCTGGAGGGATGGGGAGGAGAATAGAAAGAATGTAACTCCCACGGGTTGAGACAAGAACAGTCCAGTAACTAAGGTATAACACAAACCACTACTGCTACCACCAATAATAATAATGATAAGGGAAATAACAAGGGAAGAGAATACAACCGCTCACCACCTGCCGACCTACACCCAGCCTGACCCAAGCAGTGATCTAGCCCTTCCAGGTAACTGCCCCCAGTTTATAGACTGGGGATGATATGACGTGGTATGGAATACCTCTTTGGCTAGTTTGGGTCAGGTGTCCTGTCTCTGCTTCCTCCCGCCTTCCCCTCCTCCCTGGCAGAGCATGAGACTCAGAAAATCCTTGGTCAGAGTAAACGTTACTGAGCAGTAGCTAAAAACAGCAGTGTTACCAGCGCTGTTCCCAGGCCAAAAGTCAAAAACACAGCACTGCACCAGCTACTAAGAAAGAAAAATGACTGCTGCTATTGATCTCAGGACATGCTGGAAAGCAAAACACCACTAAGAAATTCAGATGAAAAATAAAACTTACCCTCAGTAAAACTGAAAATCATGAACTTTTCTCTAGAATAAAGATTCAATGTATGGTGATTGGCAGGACTCATTGAAGAATGAGCTTATATAATTTCTTACCTTGAAATAAAAACAAGTGTTGAGAATTACATTTCTTTTAAAAAGACAGTGTTACTCAGAATTACACTTAAACCCTGGTATCTTGCAGACACATCTTATGAGGCAGAATTGATTGAAACAGAACACCCAGAGCATGATTTGAAGCAAATTATCACCTTAAAAGTTGTATAGAGACATCATATTGTTACTGCCTTCCCACTATTCTTGAGGTTAGACTGTTAAAGTAAGGTATTAATTTGATTATGAAAAGTTACTAAGAATTAGTATGCAATTGCTTTAAAGAAGTACGCACACAGGTGTACCTTTATTATTTACAAATTCATTATTGGACTATACACCAACACTGTAGAACAAGGAAAGTTACAACACTGAGGAACTACATCTAGGGCCTGACTGACATTACACTCTCTTTCTGTAGCCAGGATATGAAAAACTATTAACAGAAAAAAGGCTCTAAATATCCCACTTGATGCTGCTTTAGTGTGCAGGAGAGTCATTTATGGTCTGATAGCAAGACAAAATAATTAAGTATAATTGATAGTTTTCCTTTCCCCTTCTATCCAGGTCTGGTTCCTGCTATATTAGGAGCCATACTACATCTTCTTTTAGACTTTTGTATCGCTTGTTTAAAAACCAAAGAAACTGTACAGAGAAACATCAGCCCATATAGCTGTTGCCAGTGTGAGGACTTGAGCTGTTTCCAATCTTTGATTCTGTAAATGAGAACTTTGTGATGGAAACAACTTTCACCTTTATGTAACCCCCTTGGCAGTACCAAGTTTTGAAGTGAGCAAGCACAGTCCCGCTGCTGCTTTAACAGTCATAAGGAAATGGATGGCCCTGCTGGAGGGTGATGAAGTGTTAATTAACAGATTAAGACAGTGCTATACTGAAGCATGGAGGACAAATTGCTGCACTGAATATACATTTTCAGTGCTTATTGGGAAACTAAGCAGATGTATAAAAGGCAGCTAATCATACTAGTGGGGAGATGGGAGTTACCCAATTTATTTTCTGGTGTGTCTACAGCAGTCTTTCAGCTCTTATAAAGTGATTTGTATTTTAGAGATATTGTTTAATTAAAGAAGAAGGTTTATCTGTGAAAAGTTATCTAGTGCCTCAGCTAGATTCCCCTCATGAAACTGCTGAGTTTAAAAGGCCAGGGCTGTGTAGAACAACCAGGATTAGGTATTAAATGCTGCTTAAGTTTAAGGCTATTTACATTCCTGACTCTGTGTAGAATACAAATTTTAAGAATTAGACTAACAATGAAGACTGTTGTTAAAGACAAAAATTCTGACCTGTGTTCATTGACTGTGCTGCTATAACAAATACACAGTCACACTGTTGTCCTAGAGAGCCTGAGAAATATTGAATTTAAATTTTATTCTGGCATTTGCAATGATTCAGGTGTCCTTGTTCATGATGGGTGATCTACAGTTTCCAGTCATAGCAATCAAACTGTCGCCACTGTCAACTGTCAGTCGTGTTTTACACCAGACTTAAGAATTATAAAATGTAGGGTTTTTTCCTGTTTTCGTATTGATAAAAAGATTTATTTTTTTTTTACAAATGGTGCTGTTGGAAGAGAAAATGGTGTTTTTTGAAACATATAAAATAATGAAATAACAATCACACCTGCAAAACCAATTTTACTTTCAGAAATCCCTTCTACCTCCAGCTCTGCTGCTGCCCGTTAGACATTGTTCCATGATCTTCAGCCTGTTGTTTCATGGTAGACTATCCTTCTATGTGGGAATTAGGAAAATGCTGATAATTAGTTTATGTCTAGCTCTGTAGTTTATCCCAGAAATATTTTACTGTTTAAATTTCAGAGAAATTTGAAGTGGTGAGCAAGACAGTGGCAATAGTAACTTGTGTACTTACTTAAAAGCAATGGGTATGCTGTTGCAGTCTTTAAAGAAATAAATGGATCAGTCAGAAACTAGACTAAAAAGCAGATGAATCCCATGCTGCAGTTTGGAAAGTGTAGCTGTTTTCCATTTCTTACTAAATAGGAAAAGGCCATTTGTGTGTTTTTTTGACAATGTACCTACACTGAATACTCAATGCCTAGCAATTTTTGACTCATGAAGTTCAAGATAAACTTGGGCACAGTACAGACCAACTCTATTCCCCAGCCCCCACCAAAAGAACAAATCAGACTAAAGCTCTTTGAATAATACCTATTATTCAAGAAAAAAACCCCATGAATTATTCAAGAAAGGAATGCGTTTTTCCCCATGAGTGAAAAGCACTCTTCTGTGATTCTGTGATACTTAACTCTCAGATATTAAGCAGCACTCTTCATAAAACCTGTGGCACATCTTTCCTCTTTAAATTGCATTTGGATTTAGTTGGATGGATTTTTTTATAATTTTAATTTTCTGCGTTTAGATTGTGTCTTCAGAAAATGGCTTGTATTCTGTGCAAATTAAAAATGTAGTTCTGTAGTATTCTGTGAAAAAAGCAGCCTGCCTGACTATAGTTCCAGTATTTGATATCACCTAGAAAGAAATCGAGTTTCCCAGCAAGTTTACTTATGAAGCAGTAATAAATTGTTTCACAGACTTTCTTCAACTGGTTTAAATCAGTTGTGACTCGGCAAACATAGAAATATCTTCTGGACATCAAGTGGAATACAAAGCACAGAGTGCTTCAGAAGTGAGTTGGTCAGCTCTTTCAGAAAGAGTATGCTTGTCTGAAAGATTTAATAAAGTCGAAAGTCTGATATTTGAAAATGTTGACAACTGTTGTCCTTAATTTTGATGACAATTACCATGTATTACATGCAGAATTTCTGTAAGGATCACTGCAATATGTAAATCACAGACTCAGGAACAATAAACAATTTCATTTTAAAATTGCTGTTAAGTTTTCACACTTTGTATTTTTATTTTAAAAATAAAACATCAGAGGAGTGTCCTTTCCTGTTTCTAACCATCTGACCATTACGGGTCTCCACATGTGCAGCTGATGGCAAATTATTTCAGATGTACAAAGTGAATAACAGTTAAATAGGGCTTATATAACAAATGACTCAGCCAGGGAATGTTCAATAATATGCCATGCATAGGGCTGTAGAGTTAGTATTGCTCTTACTATTCTGGAGCTCTTAATAATAGCATATTCAGAATGTTCTAAAAGTACTAAATATTTTACTTTATATTATTTGGAGAAGAATTTTCAGAAACTTCAAATGCCTAAAATTTTTCATATGAAAAACAGAAGAAGTAGAGAATAGTATGTTTTGCTGAAAGAGATTTCTCTCTCATCTTAGCTCAACACTTAACGCTGAATAAAAATTTAATATTTCCCTATTTTGTTTAAACAAAAATTTATTTTAAAATGGACGCAAAACTATATCCCACACTAAGGTTTTTGCTTAGAAAAAGTTTTGTTTTCACAGACAAACATCCATGTTCTGTGTCAAAAGCAGCTGCATTAAACTGAGTTATTACAACTTTGCAGATGTAGCTTTATTGGGAGAGAAAGGGAAACAGAAAGAGAAGAAATGCTTGACAAAGAGAGCTTCAGCTTTGAAGGTCCATAAAGCCCCAGAGGTGAAAGCAGCTGGTAGGTATAATTCTGGTCTGACAATGCCTTCCCTATTATGCTGCAGATGCTAAAAGCTATGGTACTGTTTCAATCAGTGCACTCCTGTGTAATTTATGACCCTTGATGAAATTACACAGTTCCCTCCTATGATTTGCTTAGATGTTAAGGGTGGGTCCCTGAAAGCATTGCACAGACTTGGCTTTTCTTCTATTTGTTTTCACATTAAAATTTACAACAAGCATTCAGGTCAATTCTCATTTGAAGTACTTCAGCTTCAGTATCTCATAGGTTTCCAAAGGCTTTTCAGGACTTTTTCTTCAATGTATCCATGTCATTAATAAATTTTTTAAGCAGCTGCATCTATACACACATGCTAGTGTAGTCAACTTGTAGTAAGAATTTTGTGACTTTAATATTTTTGGGAAAAAAAATCCTAGGAATTTCATATGGACAGTATTATACAACCTAAATGCAAGCATAAATCCTAAACCTCAAGTTGATCCAAGTGTTTCAATTTGAAATAGCTGAGTATCCTCCAGTGGCAGAGCAAAATGTTTGCTTGTGCCACGCTTCTGTCGCACACTCACTTATGCAGACACAACATGTCTATGGGCTACTGAAGTTTTCCACCAAGCCTCAATTCACTGCCCTGAAGACCTGGAACAAGAAGTGTGCAAATCTTCAAGGACGTGCAGCCAAAAAAGTACTGATTTATGTGAACGTTAGATTCCAATAAAGCACAAGCTAAGGCTATACAATCGTGTTTAAGAGCTATCACAGGTGATGTGCATTTAGCAGTGCGTGCAATCATGTGACAAATTAGGCTGAACATATGAAAATGCATCAAGTGGTTATTTTGTATCCTGATAGTTATGAGTAAAGTTAAACTCCCAAAAGAAATTATTATTTTTTTTTTAATGTCTGAAAGCATTTTAAGATAAGGCCACTTATCCAATACAAACTGTGTCAGTTGTTAAGACTCAAAAAAAAAAAAAAACCAAAACAAAACAAGCCCAAAACATTTAAAGCAGTGAAAGAAAGATCCCTGGCTAGTCTTTTGTTTCTAATGGAAGAAAAGCCCCCAGAGCACAGCATCATTTCTTAGGCTGCCTGCGCAGCTACAGGTAGCTAATAACTGTGTCAGAAGGTGAAACAAATGGGCAGATGATGGGGACTCATTAAGACACGCATGGCGCAGCCAGAAATTCCAGCACAGCCTGCTTCACCCAGTGTCCTACTTCAGCTCCGTAACAAGTGACACAGCAGGGTTAATGAAGGTACTTGCAGCTCTTAAAACTACATTAGAAGCTACTGGTGAATTATTTTCCAGACAGAGGCAAACAACAAGGCTTTCACTACACTGGTACAGTATTTGTTGGAGCCTCAGCTGTTAAGGCAGCTGGAACAGTCAAGAAACAAAACACTTTAAGCTTATCCCAGGTTTTTCCACAAAACTGCCTTTTGTAACTTGAGTCAGATCTAAGGGTACCAAATTCTGTAAATCATTTGCAATTGCAATTTGAAATTATCCTTATGCTGTGTTCCTTTACTATAGAGACTCTGACAACAAAAAATAATTCCTCTACAAAACCACAACTTTTCTAGTGTGGTTTTTTTTTCAAATATTTCAAGTACTAAAAAAAATAAAAATTCAAGTATTAAAAAAAGCATTCTGAGTATTTGTTTTTCTGGTGTAAATAGTATTATATAGTGCTGGCTTATTGTTTTTGTTTATTTAACTTATGTATATATGTATTACAACTAAAAAAAAAAGTCAGCATTTCCCGTCATCACTACAGCATTAAATCCTTCATTCAGAACACTCCTGAGATTTAATAGTCTCTAAGACACACAGTTCCTGCAGCCTAAGTGTCTTTTGCACCCTAGAAAGCTGCTATCTTTCCTCCTACCATCAAAAAACCTAACAGAACAAAGTGATAGATCTGGGATTAGCAAACAAAAACTCTTTCATTAATTCCAGCATGCTAGAAATACAGTTTCCTTCAGGAAGCTTTCTCTACTATATATATTAATATATATTTTGCTCTATGTAAATATTTTATGAATTTATAAATAAAAGCAGTGATATCCGCAAGATTGTCTACCAAGGGAAGTGAAAGAGTTAGTACCATAGCAAGACAGAGATGAAATGAGGTTACATCTGATACAAGACTGTATGTGATCAACACGTGTGGATGGGAAGTCTGTAATAACTCAAACATTTCCATCAGAAGACAGCACCAGCACTTACATGTTCTTCTTTCTGGAGGTATCCTTGGAAGTTGTGGAGATTATAAATATTCCCTATCCTTTCAGGGTACAGAGGTAAACAAAGCACTATCTGCTTGTGTTGTCTGCCAGGATTACAGGCAGACTACCTCAAACCAGAGCTCAGGAAAAGCTGAAATGAAAGTAACTTTCTAGTAGTCAATAGAAAAATAAACACACATGCTGGGATCCAATTGCAAAAATTGAAAGAGCTGGTTAAGACTGTCCCAACACAACATACTCAGGTGTGCTTTCTTTCTCTCCCTTGCCTCCACTTTCACCTACGGCATATTCCTTCAGCAAGGACCCAGTAGTAGTTTATTTCTGGCACTGTACTCATTACAGTGTCATTCCTTTGCTTTTCCCACCGCAGAAATATCAAGGAATGTTAGTGAATATAAACAACTGAGTGCCAGTTCTTCTTGAAGTGACAGTGTCTGTGTTTGCATAGAAACATTACAGAAGAGTTTATATTCAGCAAAAATCTTTTTTAAAGACCTCAAGCAGAGTATCTTTGAAACAGTAATAAGTAGTAAAAAGCAAGAGTGTCATCTATAAAGCAGAGAAGCCAACAACATCTTGTCAGGCAGTACCAACAGAAGCACATCCAGGCAGGAGGATGGAGGGAAATGGATTACCCTCTTCTACTTGGCCCTCACTAGACTGCATCTGGAATAGTGCCCATTTTTGGGACCCAGTGCAGAAAATATGAATAAAGTGGAGCTTGGGAAGGTTATCCAAGTTATCTAGTTACTTGACTGGATACAGCCCAGACCAACCTGGTCCAACCCCAGAGCTGCCCCTCCTGTGAACAGGAGGCCAGACTAAAGTTCTTTTGAGATCCCTTTCAACCTGAATTAACCTGTATTTAGTAAAAGAGACACTTCAGTTCCCTTCTGGTTTCCATTTTGCTATAGACCATAAGAAATTTGGGACACACAAATAGTTCATCAAATACATTGTAGATGGGAAGAAACAACTCCCTGATGGATTCTGACCAAGAAAATATTCATGCCACATACTAAAAAACCCCTCACAAAAAAAAAACAAAAACAAACAAACAAAAAAAAAAAACACAAACAAACAAAAAAAAAAGCAACCATCCAAGCCAACAAGAAAACACAATGTTTTTGTGGACTGTTCTGATTCATAAAACAGTCTGGACAAGGACTTTTGGAGTCCCCTAATTTGCGGTGCTAACAGTACACAAGCAAAAGCAAAAGAATAGATTTATGCTAGTGACTTCCTAATCTAGAGTTGTTTAACACTGGTTATCATGAGAGCCTTAAAATGAACCACTTAAATAATAATAATAAAAAGAGGAAATAAATAAATATAAAACAGGGTTTCAGAGTTGAGCATCGCACATAATATTGAACTGAACACAAAAATGGCTGGCTAAGGATAGAAAAATCCCTAAGAGTTACCTCTATCTGTACATATAAACATGTACTTTTATGTATGTTTGTAAGGATATTGACAGGTATACTCAACATCTGGAATTCTGCAGCTGCTAATCTAGGCTGGACTCTGTATTTCACTAAGCAAAGCTGAAATCATCAAGGAGAAGAAATTCACAGATCTTTCAACAAGGAGTCAGTGGGAACAACTAAGATCTCTAAGTCCATCTGCTTTGGAGCATGTAAAGGGAAGAGGCTCCAGGAACAGTTCTTTGTAGAAACAAGATCATCGGGTTTAAAAATCCCGACAGAACTGGGATTGTCTACCTAGGATAAACTCTCAGCAATATTAAACTCCACCTGACCTGTGGACTTCCAGCTCAGCCCAGCCCAGCCTTGGCCTGTCCCAATCGCTATGGCCCTGTTTGACTATCCCTTCACCAGGCCTGACCCTGAGCCCCACTGGTGGGATGACATCCCAGCCTGGCCTCAGCTCGTACCCGTGAAGGGATACCCAGGGCTGGGGCTCTCCCCTGCTGTCTTGCTCCCTGGCTGGAACAGTAGGACAGGCTCTGGCTGTCAGTCCCTGCTTTGTCCTGACAAACCCCATGGGAGCTCCCTCAAGGTGCCGTGAAAAATTGCCTTTAACAGCATTCAGCAACATTTGATTGAAAAGTAGTCCTTTTCTATAAGATCACTTAAATCTTAGCTTGGGAGAACAAGTGAAAGCATACTTCTATTAAATATCTTCGTGCCAGTTCACATAACATCGCATACACTTCTTGTCCTTTTCAATCTAATTAATTACTCTTGTAGATTTTATCTAGAGAGAGAAATGTTACAGACTTCTCAAGTTACACAGCAGAATAAATGATATCTTTTACTAGAGGAAAAGACTGACAAATGTCAGTCATATACTGAAAAACACTTCAAAAAGAATTCTGAAAACTCAGATACAAATGCCATCATAGTTAGATACTTAACATTTTCTTATCACTCATAGGCAAGCATTGTATAGGCAGTTCTACAACCAAATAGACCATAATCCAAAGCATTATATGCATTTGTTTTTAAGTAGATATATAGTCAGAGAATGACATGGAAAATTCCAAGTTCTACTTTGCAAGTGTTAATTCTACTTTTCTCTTGTAAAAGTTTTGTCTTTTCTTGTATAAGTTTTTTTCTTTTACAAAATAAGCCTCAGATCAGAATTCTGTTACAGCTTAACTTGCTATATAAGTTTGCATATTAGCATAGCAGAGACGTAGCCCTGCATGATGCAGGGGAAGAGGCTGCCCAGCAGAGCTCACAGTCCCCTTGCTATCTCACCTGGAGCCCAGCCCAACAGGGCAGTTCTAATGGGGCTCTGCAGTGCCTCTTGTCAGGCAAATGCTACTGTAAATCAACTCTAAATACATATCGACAAGAAGAATTTGATTTCCGGTAGGATGTAAAAATAAGAATGCGATTTCTAAGTGTGCAAGAGTAATAAAATAGTCTTATTATATTTAATATTTGCAAAATAGTACAGATAATTTTCTTGGAGGCTTCCTTAAACTTAATTTTGCCTGTTTAAAACTGATATTAAAAAAAACCCCATACCTAGCACAGTGACCAGAAGATTCTGCTCATGGAAAGGATAAGGCAGTCAGTGAAGAGTGAAGATGTAGAGCTTTGCAACAGAAACAGTGAGATTGGCATGAAAGAAATGTGGAAGGAAAAGCACCAGAAGTGCCAGAGCAAGGCTTAGAAGGATGGCTGGTATTGGTAATGAAGACCATCAGTCCCAAGCCAGTGCTCCCAGCTGAAGTTCCCAGTGAAGCTGAGGATGGGGTTGTTCATCACATCCCAAATGCCTGTGCTCTGGGAAGACCACTGCACAGACAACTCACCAGCAGAAGACCCTGCATCCTAGCAGCATGAGGTTGCAGCATGCCACACACCAGTCCTCTTTGTGGTCGATCAATAAAAACCCAGACTACTGAAGCATTTGCCAAGCACATTCTGAAGTAAAACAGCTAATGGGCAGCAACAGGTTTTACACAGTAATTCTTCTAGGACATGAAAAAGCAGTCGCCAACTGGTGTCTCATTAACGTTTGCCATCCTAATGTATAAGAGAGATCATACTTCTGCCTTCTAAAAGGTTAGGCTTTAATCACTGAATCTGCAATGCACAGTTTTATCCTCTGTTTTATACAGTTCATTACAGATAGTGGTATTTCCCCAGTGCAAGTGTAAGAAAGACAAAGCATGGCACCCTTAAATTGCATAGCCTAAGAGGCAACAAATCTGTTGTAGATATACAGATGGGCAGATCTCACATATCCTTCTAATTCTGGCATCACCAGAGAGTAAACATAATTTTGGATGCAGACTGCAATTCAAGGAGGATTTCATAAAGAATGGCTACAGTTAACTTGCAACTCATTGCTCAAGAAATTGCTATTGTTTACATTTGTGTGGGCAACATTCAGCATAGCACAGGATGAAAAATATGGAGCAGTTCTGGCAAGGAAGATGTTAATGAAAAATATAATGCTTAAAAGAATTTTAACAGAAAACAAAGAAGTCACACGTGAACTTTATTTCTGTAAAATAAACTCACCCAAGGACAAGGGTTTAGCCTGTTTTAATGTAGCTCAAGGACCAATCTGTTTTAATGTATTATTCTGTCACTACATATTGGTGGATTGATCACATCTTGAGTTGAGCTTTACTTGCCAGTGAGCACAAAGTAATCTGTCCAATTGGTTTCACTCACTTACTGTCACCAACCACTAACTAGATCTGATCAATACCCCCTACAGTGTAATAGCTTCTGTATTTATCGCACTCTAGACTTCAGAAGTGACGAATCAGTGTCAGCACTGTTTAGCGGTGATGGCTGAAGGGGTGCACCATGCAAAGCATGTCTACCAAAAGGGGTTTGCACGACACACCTTCATAGTGATTTTATTTGCAAGCTCCCTTAATGGTCTCGCTCAGGCACAAAGAAAATGCCTCTGTCCATAGAAGCATGCAAGAAAGTTTTGATTTGGCCACTGAAGTTTTGCAGGACCAGCTTTTTGTTATACCACTAGACTAAAAATACCTCTTATTGTAAGCCTGGTAATTATAGCATATCATAATCTTATAGTCAGAATCACATGAAAAAAATGCTTTATTAATACAATATATCACCATCATGTATTTCAGAACTGTATTTTCTGTCAAAATGTATCTAAATGCTAGCTAACAGGCTGTGTTTGATGACAATAACCAACAAGGAAGGGCTGGTTGGAAATGTGATGCTCCAGGGCAGCCTTGATTGCAATGATCATGAGATGGTCGAATTCAAGATCCTCAGGACAGTGAGAAGAGCGTGCAGCAAGCTCAATGCCCTGGACTTCAAGACAGCAGACTTTGGCCTCTTCAGGAATCTGCTCAGGAAGATTCCATGGGATATAGCGCTAGAGGGCAGGGGGGCCCAAGATTATTGGTTGATATTCAAGGATCACCTGCTGCAAGCTCAGGAGCAATACATGGACCTCCTTGGTTGGATTAGGCACTGCTATGGAAAATTCGAAGGAAAAAAGAGTCTTATAAAAGGTGGAAGCTAGGACAGGAGGCCTGGGAAGAATACAGGGATGTTGTCTGGGAAGCTAGGGACCAGGTCAGGAAAGCTAAGGCCCACTTAGAATTAAACTTGGCTAGGGATGTTGAGGATAACAGGAAGGGATTCTATAGGTACATTGCAAATAAAAGACAGGCTAGGGACAACGTGGGCCCTCTCCAGAAGCTATGGGGAGAACTGGCTACCCTGGATTTGGAGAAGGCTGAGGTTCTTAACAACTTCTTTGCCTCAGTCTTCGCTAGAAAATGCTCTGACCATACAACCCAAGTCTTGGAAGGCAGACACAGGGACAGTGAGAATGAAGGCTGTGGGCCCACTGTAGGAGAAGAGCTGGTTCGAGACCATCTTAAGAACCTGAACATATACAAGTCCATTGCTGAGGTGACTGTCTCGAGAGGGGACGCCTGCAGCGTGCGTGATTGGGGGGATGCTCGGCGTCCAGGAGCTTCAACTCTGAGCAGCAACAGGCACCGAGAGAGCCTCAAATCCTCGACAGGGCTCACTCGGGAGACGGCAGGTCATCGGACGCAAGCAGCTGACTCACAGGGGGTGGCGCCAGGAGGAGCGGCACCAGCCCTGAGTGGTTAAAAACCTGCCCCAGGGAGCGCGAGTGACCAGGGGCACGGCAAACAGTGCGGGCAAACAGGGCGGGTCTGAGGCAGTTTGCGCGGCAGTTTGCACGGGCAGGAGAGTGGGATGGTGAGCGGAATGGCAAGCACACGCCGTATGACCAGGCTCCGGTCAGGGAGCAAGACCCTGGGCCCACTGTAGGAGAGGATCTGGTTTGAGACCATCTTAAGAACCTGAACGTATGCAAGTTCATGGGACCTGACAAAATCCATCTGCGGGTCCTGAAGGAGCTGGCAAATGAAGATGCTAAGTCACTGTCCATCATATTTGAAAAATCATGGCAGTCAGGTGAAGTTCCCGATGACTGGAAAAAGGGAAATATAACCCCCATTTTCAAGAAGGGGAAAATGGATGAGCCGGGAAACTACAGACCAGTCAGTCTCACCTCTGTGCCTGGCAAAATCTTGGAGCGGATTCTCCTGGAAAGCATGCTGAGGCACATTGAAAACAACAAAGTGATTGTTGACAGCCAGCATGGCTTCACTAAGGAGAAATCCTGCCTGACCAGTCTGGTGGCCTTCTATGATGGGGCTATGGAACTGATGGACAGGGGTAGAGCAGCTGATGGCATCTACCTGGACTTGTGCAAAACGACTGACACTGTCTCACAGGGCATCCTTGTCTCTAAGTTGGAGAGACATCAATTTGATAGGTGGACCACTCAGTGGATAAAGAACTGGCTGGATGGCCGCACACAAAGAGATGTGCTCAATGGCTCAATGTCTAGTTGGAGACCAGCAACGAGTGGTGTCCTCAGGAATCAGTGTTGGGACTGGTCTTGTTCAACATCTTTGTCGGTGACATGGACAGTGGGATTGAGTGCGCCCTCAGCAAGTTTGCCGATGACACCAAGCTGTGTGGTTCTGTTAATACGTTGGAGGGAAGGAATGCCATCCAGAGGGACCTTGACATGCTTGTGAGGTGGGCTGATGCTAACCTGATGAAGTTTCACCATGCCAAGTGCAAGGTCCTCCACCTGGGTCAGAGCAATGCCAGGCACAGCTACAGGATGGGCAGAGAAGAGATTCAGAGCAGCCCTGAGGAGAAGGACTTGGGGGTGCTGGTCGATGAAAAAATGAACATGAGTCGGCAGTGTGTGCATGCAGCCCAGAAAGACAACCGTATCCTGGGCTGCATCAAAAGGAGCATGACCAGCAGGTCGAGGGAGGTGATCCTGCCCCTCTACTCTGCTCTTGTGAGACCTCACTTGAAGTATTGTGTGCAGTTCTGGTGTCCTCAACATAAAAACATTCCTTCCAGTATCTGAAGGGTGCCTATAGGGATGCTGGGGAGGGACTTTTCATGAGGAACTGTAGTGAGAGGACAAGGTGTAACGGGCTCAAACTTAAACAGGGGAAGTTTAGATTGGATATGAGGAAGAAATTCTTTACGGTGAGGGTGGTGAGACACTGGAATGGGTTGCCCAGGGAAGTTGTGAATGCTCCATCCCTGGCAGTGTTCAAGGCTGGATTGGGCATAGTCTTGAGTGACATGGTTTAGTGGGAGGTGTCCCTGCCCCTGGCAGGGGAGTTAGAACTAGATGATCTTAAGGTCCTTTCCAACCCTAACTATTCTATGATTCTATGAATTATGGAAAGGTGATGCTAGTGAAAAGGAAGAGGGGTAGCAGATTGAGAGAGTAAGCAGTTATTTATCTGCCAAGCTTCTTAGCATTCATCTGAGGAATCTCAATCTTTATCTCCTACAAGAAGTGGATTCTTATAGAACTGTATCTTGAAATAGGCTTTGCTTTGCCTAGCCTATGCTAGTCAGAGGCTTGCGGTGATTGTTATTTTGATTTACGGAACGTGTGGGCAGTAAAAACAGCAGCTTTCCTGAAACTACTCTAAATCATACCAGAGCTACTGCTCTGAGTGAAGCAGTAGTCAGCTTTGTTGAAAAAGAGCTTTGATGACCTAATTGAAACACCTTCAGTTAAGTGAAATTCCTAAGCTGAGTGTTTCACAGTGTTTCACATATCTGGCTTGAGAAAGACTTTGTCAAGAATGCTTTTTTTTCTTTTCTTTTTTTTTTTCTCCCTTCCAAGAGTGAGAGAAATATTCTTTCAAAACACCAAAGCTTCACTGCTATGGGAGGGTCTCACATGAAGATTATCGTGGAAGTGACTACAAAAAGTACAGTAAAGTCTAAGATGGAGAAAAGGATAAATCCACAAGCTACTTGTAGCAAGTATTAGTATTAAAATTTAATACTAAATGCGGTTTTCAAGTAGGGACTGTACAAGGGCCACCAGAGTGGGATATAATATCTTGCAGATTCAAAGGGTACTGGTGAACACTCATTGGGCTCATACATGGAGAAGTGGCACTTGTCTGGTCATTGAAAATGCTCTATCTAATACCTCCCTATGGAGAGTTATGAATCCCTTTGGGGACAGCAATAGCATAGCTCTGCATGATCCTATTTGTGTTTAGCCCCAGAGCTAGTTAGGTGTACTTGCAATTCAGGAATTGAATTTCATGAGACTACATTGTGAGAGCAACAAGATGAGGAAATTTGAAATTATGATTGGAAAAGACATAAAGAAATCTCAATTAAAAAAGTCCCCAAATCAAACTAATCCGCACACCTATAAAAGACTTAAACTAGCTCCTTTAAAAATACAATTATGCTCTTTTTTTAATAAGATTAATTTAATTTTGATTAACATTCTATCAGGAGATTCCCTATTAATTTTTTTCTAACTTCTTTTTAAAACCAAATCACTCAGGCCTCACATCACTCTAATATGACAAATAAGATGGATTTTCTTGCTAAGCATTCACTAGATTTCATCTGCCCTCAAAAGAGAAGGGTGACGCTAATATTTATGACTGCAGCCATAAACACTACAGTGGTGAGTAGCATCATTTTAAAGGAAACTGGACTAAATTTAAAAGAGCTGGCAGCAGTGCGAAGCACAAAGATACACAGCACTGGAATCAGTGAACTCTGGCCTTCTTACCACAGTCAAACCAAGCATGTCAACATCCCAGCCAGCCAATACCACGGAGTCCCCATCTACCCAGCCACACTCTGATGTTTTAAAAAGATTATGTGGCAATAAATCACAAGGTACCTGACAAACCCATGAAGGTAGCTACTGACTCCTAATCGTGTCATCATAACAAACTGTTTTTAGAATCAGTTACCTTATTAACTACCACAAATTTGACAATAATAGTTTAGGCAGAGTTTAATTAATCTTTACTGCCTCCCTTGTCTCCTCAACTAATTTCTGTGGAAGCCTTTACAGGTTTTTGGATTCTGCTCTCTGGCAACTGAAACCACTTATGTTCTCTTCTAGTTTTTGATGATGCCTCCAGGAATGAGTGAAAATGTAAAATACCCAGTTCAGCCATAGCATATTGAACAACAAAACCAGTGCAATTATATAGCTTTTGTCCTTACAAGAAGCATACTTTTATGTAGTACGTTTCCTTCCCTGAACCAATATTAAAAAAAAAAAAAGGAAGAGAAATAACATAAGGACTCATAGCAAACTGCTGATGGAAAAAAATACTCACCAACACACCATTAGCTATTGCATGTTATGTTTTCAAATAAAACATGCTGTGTAGAAGTGATTGCCTTGGAAGTTATTAGTACATTTGAATGCAAACAACCAAACCATGAAAAATGAGGCATCCATTTGCTATAAAAATAAATTAGGAAGCAATGCTTTGCTGGCAAAGCCATTTGAGTATCAAAGTTCATAGCTATTCATGGTACCATTAACAGATATTTTTGCTTGTACTGTGAGCAGCCTTATGATATTGTTGTATTCAGCAGTACTTTATATTTAAAGTGAGTGCAAGCAACTTTGTTTTAGAATATAATAAAATCTTGCCTGATGTAGAGATCCTATGGGAAATTATACAATAATGTTACCTACATAACTAATTTTCTTCTTATAAAATCATGATTCCCACTACACTTTTAGAGCTATTCCAAGTATTGTTTAACATCACAATTTCCATGTTAATATCTCAATAAATCACAGAAATACAATACTTCATATGAAGAGTGAGTCATACCTATGGGAACATAAAGTTTCCTTTTTAAATTAAAAGGGGAATAAAACTGATGCTGAATGTACTGTATGTTGTTCAAGGGTAGTAGAAGTAGTACCCAAATGCTTCTAACAAAACAAGGCTATGTGTTGTATGCACACCCCCTCCCCCCAAAAAAATATTGTGCAATGCTGCTTAAATATTTAACTCTGTGCCAGCAGAACTGGGGAGTTAGTTTAGAATGCACCTGTGGAAAAACAACTGAATGCACTGTTCTTTCAGAGGATAATCTGAACTAAAAACAACCACCTAACCAGAGTGATCCTCCCACCATTAAATGACTTGTTATAATGACATTAGTTGTTTTTAATGCAGATTATTTCAAATGTGCACTAGAACAACCAAAGGCATACAATAACTCTGATGTTTACTGAAAATATTTAAACAAAGTTGAAAAAATCATGTAAGTGGTAAATTCCCTTCTCCTCTCCTTCAGAAAATACTAGATTTTCAGAAAGCCCAATACAAAACAAAGCACAAGAACTGGCACTTTTGCCGTTCCATCTCCTCCCTTGTCCCCCACTTATAGCAATGAGTTTTCTTATATGCTATTGTGCTTTTGTGTTTTCTCCAAAACAGAAGCCTGGCAATGCAAACATATTATACACAGCCCTGAGAGCTAGGTAGCCCAGTCAACACAAGCTGACCTACACTGGTTAAGAACTAGACTAATACAGAACTATATAAGGCCCTGACGTGAAGTATTCTGGAGTTTATTCTGCATACACTCTATATTAACCAGATTCTATAATACAGAAAACGAGTTTGATATGGCACTACTAAAAAAGTGAAGGTTTCGTATTTTGGCAGCTTCAATAAATCAATGCTTTCCAACCTGACTTTAAAAAGAGACCAATGTTGAAGTCAGTGTTGAAGCAGCTTGCCTATTCCAGGCTGCAAGCACAGACTTAATGTCTTGTGTGTTAACTATCACAATGCTACACCAGTGAATTACTCCTGAAGCTACATTCATCCCATCTCTGCATCTGTGTACAACTTTTTTAGTATTAAATGAAAGTCTTATGTGGGGATTAATTATCACCACATTGAGACTCATTTTAACTCCCCTTCAGTGCATGAAAATTCATAGAGCATTATTTCTCCCCTTACACTACAGCTCCTCATCAATGTACTGTTCATCAGTGCTGTCTTCCAGCCAGAATCCAGTCGAGGTAGGCTTCAACAGAGTATGTAAAGGAAAGAAGTAAAGCAAACATGTTTAAAAGTTGTGGAAGATGATATCCATGCAATTTATTTAGCCTTTATTTCAGTTTTGTTCAAAATAGTTTCCTGCCTTGCCTACTCTGCTGATCACTCCTGTGCTAGATTACACAAACCTACCACAGCTATCTTGTTAAATGCTTTCAGCAGGACACCATTTTACCCTTTCTGGTCTTGAAAAATAGCAGCCAAACACCAATTAAAATATTTCTGGTTTGTGTTTGAGGGAGAGAAAAATAATTTGAGAGTTTTGCCATTTGTATACTATTCTCTTTTTTTGGTATGCTTTTCAATACGTTTTTTCTATACATTTGACAAAAATAAAGGAAGAAAGCAAAAAAATATCTTTCCAAAGCAAAGACTTTTGATGAAACTCTTTATTTGTGGATTCTTGATTATCCACGAACAAAACTGTTTCTTTTTAAATTAACAACCAGAAGCCATAAGTAATAGCTGTTATCTATTTCCACAGTAAGAAAAAATGCTCAAATTAGTATAATTATGGCTAAACATTAGAGCTGGGTGACTAATGATACGGACAGGGAGAAAGAGCCTGTCTTTAACAGATGCATTGTGCCTTGGATTGCCTTTCTTGCCATTTTCTGAAACCAGTCCTGTCTGTTTCTCAGTAATGATCTTCTTCAAACTACTGCATGACTTTGAAAGGGTATTATATTTTACCATTAATCTCTCATTAAAATGAGACAATGAACAAGAACTATCAGCTGAAAATGGATGACAAAAGAAATCACCCCAAATTATGAACAAGGAAGAATAAATACTACCTAAGATGCTGGAAATATATTACTTTAAAACAACTCGTAAAAATTGTACTTTACAAAATTAAGAAAAGGAAATGTGTTATGTTTATCAAAAGGGATCATATGAAAAGAGGCATTATTTGTCTGAAGATGACCAGCAAGGGTCTCTGGCTGTAGACAGAAATAGACGCTGAGAAAGAGGTGAAGCTTGGAGGAAACACACAATGATAGTTCTCCCAGATCCATCTCTTGGCATTTTGTAGCTTTTTGAAGATTGTGTTTTATAACCTTTGGTGGATTTTTCCTTTCGACTTCCAGCAGCTTCTTTTTGATCATGTGTGTTTATCATCCAAAAACTTGACAGAACTTCCCAGCTCAGTTCTAAGTTGTGTGAGGATAGACCTCCTTTTGCTTATTTTGAACTTGTCCTTACTGTTTTCATTGAGGAAGTGTTTTGGAAGACATGGGGAATGTTTTCTCTTCTGCCTGTAACTGTATCATCTCTCAGTTGCTTTTTCTAGCTGAAGAAGTCTTAGGTTGTGTACTTGTTTCTTGTAGAGAAGCTGCTTCATACTTTTGATCATCTTTGCTGACTCACTCTGAAGTGTTTTGAGTTTTTGATATATATTCTTTCTGAGACAGAGACCAATGCTGCACATCACAATGGTTCCAAGCACACACTTAGCTTGCACAGTACCAGAAGGAAGTTTTGTATTTTGTTCATTATTTCACTCCTAATAATTCTTAATATTCAATTTATTTTTTTGACCACTGAATGTCGAGATGACATTCATCGCACTATCTCATTCCCAAGTGGTAACTGTTCAATTGTTCAAGAGAATTGCCACTGACAGCTGCCCTACACAGCAGACCATTTGCTCCTCCCCACTGCTTCCCTGTTGGGAGCAGAAAGGATGTGGCTGCTGCTAGCAGGAGGAGGAGAAGCAGAGGCAGGGCATTGCCCTGACTAACCAAGGCACAGTATCACATTCCTAAGCCCCAGCAAGTCAAGATCATGTCCTGGACCTCTTCTGCCCTCCCTCTATGTCATCAGCCATAGAGCTAATGACAAGCTTATTTACAGTGTAGGTCAACAGTCCACCTGGGACAAGTAAGAAGAAAGCCAGTTCTGGAGGGGAAAGGTCACAAGGGTACAGATCTGGGTGCATAGGGCTGAGCCTTCATGGAGCTCCTAGCCCCAGCAGAGGTTGTGTGAATGGGGGTCCCCAGTGAGGCTTTTAATGCATGCTAGTGCCGCTGGGACCCTGGCAAGCCAAAGCAGTTATTCTACACAGGGAGCTCTTATGCCATGGCTGCCTAAATTCTTACTGGCATTTTGTCAAGGAATTTTGTCCAAAGGCTTTCTGGTTACCCAAGCAGAGTTTATCAACTGTCATAGGCTCAGCAGTGCCCTGAAAGAACCCTGAGAGGTCTGTAAAGCACAATTTCTCTTTCTATAAACTGTTCTAAGAACTCTTCTCCACACGTATTTACCCATGTGAATACTAATTAAGTTACTGCATATTATATTTGATGATACATTAATTATAGTGTCAGGTTAATGCATGTTAATACATACCAATGATGGTGTCTGGCTTACTGGTTTCTTTTTTGACGCTATGAAAGAGCTTGATATCATACACACCAGCTGAGGGATTTTTTTAAATTACAAAAGCTTTTTTTTTTATTATGGTAAAACAACTTCTTAACTAACTATAGCTGCAATTTCCCATGAAACCAGTAGGCTTAGGTTGGTCACTGAGGTGCTGCCACAGTGGAGTCAGAGAACTGGGGAACTGCAAGGCCTTCAACGTGCTAACACACTGCAGAGACAGACCTAAGCTGTTTTTCTCTTCTGTCTTCTTGTATGCCTTGATCTGTGTATTTCAGCAGAATAAGTATTCAGCAGATTAAGTATCTATGAAATATTTCCCATGAAACTGCTTTCTACAGATTTCCTGGAGGTTACAAATATTACATGACAGAACTACATAAACAGCTCAGATCTCTTGACTGAAAGTGTAACAGCTTGACAATATGATCAACTTTCATCTGTACTTTGCTTTTTGGTCATTGTGTTTCTTCACTGAATTAACTGGAGGAACAGCTGACCAGTTAATAATAAACTTTTACAAAATCAGTCAAACTAAACCAATAACAATATAAAACTGCAAATAATTAAACAAACCCCCTAATTTAGAGGATCTCTAATACTATCATGCAACAGATTTCACTTCCTGCATTTTGCTGAGTCACTACAAGAGTGTTTGCATCTTCTTGGTTGCAATCAGGCTGTTTTAATTCAACCATGTATATTGGTGCTTATTTGGTAAAAAAAAGCAACACATTACTGATAATGTTAGTTAGAGAAGTATCACAAAACAAGATCAGGAGTGTTTGCTGCACCAGAAACCTTAAGACATAAATAAACGTGCTTTTTAAAGCTCCCTAAACATCCAAAAATGTGTATTTATGCACACATCTGAGGTTAGTAAACTTACAGTGGTAAATCTTAGAGAATTCAAACCTATATACACTAACATGGATCTCATATTATTTAAATATTTGCAAATATTTTAAGAGAAAAGATGCAACTTCAGTCAGAAAACTTAAGTAGAGATATGTTATTTCTGTTTTCCTCTGGCTCCAGGTTTACTTTTCATTTCCTGTGGAAATTGTCTGAAACAGTATGATCATGCATCTATATAATCAAACTAATTAGAACTGAACCTCCTCATAAAAATCTTTTCCTAATGAAGTAGTCCAAGTAGCAACTACTATTTGGAGAAAAAGAAGTGAAAAATAAAAAATGCCTGCATCAGAACCTAGGTGATTTTTTTGTATTAGTTTTCATTTTTTTGCATGTTTCAAGATGGCCATAAACCAGTGATATGGAAAGAAAATCAAAATAAGCAGGGAACTGCAGTCAGTGACAGTATAAAAGAAACAGAAACACAGTAGAGTACTTGGGCAGATTCTGTTTACCGTTATTTACACTTGACCACAAAATTGTTCAGGATTAGAAATGCAAGAAGCACAGGCACACAAAAAAAGGAAGACATGCTTTAAACAGAATGAGAACCTTTTCACTTGAGCCAAGTAAATGCCACTATTACTATTAAACAAATGTCAAACTTTAAGTTGCAATTTTCCACTCCAGATTTATAACCTCAAATCCCAGTTTCTCCTCCCTTCTGGGAACTAGGTATTCTCTTGCCATCGGCTTTTTTCTTATTATTTTTTCTTCTTATTGCTTTCTTTATGTCATTTTACCCACAGTTTGGTATATCTATCACTTCTTAATCCCCCAGAATTTCACCTTGCATTCACCAGTTCCTTCCTCTACCTATATACAGGGCCTCCCTCCAACCATCCTGAGACGTGCTTGCTGGTTCGTCCATTTAGACTAATTATTTCACCCTTGTATCTTTTCATCCCTCCAACAGCTGCATTCTCTGGCAATTATGTCTTTCAACATATAGGTACTGTTTGCAGAAAAGTCTTTCGTTGATCTTCTGAATTGAACAGCAGGATATTTCTTCTGAATTGAACAACAAGATATTTCTTCTGAATTGAACAACAGGATATTTCCTTGCTCTGCACATTTGAATCTCAGATAATAAATTCAGCTAGTTACCTATTTCTTTCATAAACATGTTTGGCATTACCTGGTCTTACAAAGCATAGGCCACTTGTGAAACAGATCACTACTCCAGGTCCCCAAACAAAGCAACATTCATTTGCCTTTTGCCTAATTTAGCCTAGCCTGGTTCCATGTGAAACCTGTGTCTTTGAAATGGAGCTTGCATAATTCCTGTTAGTCAACTCTTGCTGAAAGTACCTCCTCGTCTGATCCTGCCTCAAAATTGAGATGTAAAGCTAACCTATGCCTCCATATTTTTCTGAAGTATTGAACGAGAAACAGTACCCTGGTTGCCCTGCATGAACCAACAGGTTCTAATTGCCATGATCAGCTATACCATCCCTCTCAGTAATTCTCCTCTGAGACCTCCTCACCCTGCTTCAGGGATGCAGCTGCCTGTGTTTGAGGTCTGCTCTGATGTGGTACAGTTATATAAACTTCGACCACACTCTGCAGAAACAGCTATGCTCTTTTCCCCATCCACTGACTCAAGAATTGAGTGTAAGTTTGGACTGGGCTATGTTGTAGCTATGCCTGTGCCTGGCCTGGTACTTGGCTGATCTTGATCTTGCCCTGCTGACTTGATCTCTTGATCTGGTCTTAGATGTTCTTTATCAGTAGGAGCTAGTCTGGCAATCACTGGACTGTGGCTGACCCTGGTTACTGTCACTGAACCTGCCCTGCCTGCCTTGCTTTCCTGGGGACTGCACCACTTGAAGGACTGGATCCCTCAGCTTCCCCTCCACTGCCTTCCGCCACTTGCTGTTCTTCCTTGAGACTGATTGAGTAACCAAGGAACCCCCCTTGGGTTCTCTTGGGGAGCATATCATAGAATTGCACTTCATTGCCAGAAAGGAAAGCAATCAAGAACAATAAATAGCTTTTACACACTTGATATTTGTATGAACCAGTGAAAAACTAGAACACAGCTGTAATTCTGTAGGGCTTAAAAAATAAATAAAAATCCCCAAAACCAAAGCAAAATGAAACCCTGTAGGGAGTCATTTCAGAAACTGAGGATAAAAGAAGTATTTCTATGAAACAGTCTTCATATCAGTTAGCTATGTTTTCTTTTCTCCCAGCAGACGGCATTAATGATGTGCATTCTACCTGCATCTGTCTTTGATGGCCATTAGGATCTGTAAGCTGTTCTGCCCTTTAACTTCCTGCTGCTTTATATTAGAGCAAATTCACACATGTGCCAAACAGAAAGCACTCCTCTACCATCTTCTTTCAAGGTGAAATCTAAGTTGAATAGGAGAGACATATTTGAAAAACTATCCCTTTTTCTGGAATACACTACTGTTCTGTTAGAGATAAGGAGAGAATGAGAAAGGGAAAAGAAAGGAAGAAGGTGGAAGAGGAAGAGAAAGAAGAGCAGAAATAGCCTTTCCATGTACATATTTTACATCTCAATTGATACGAAACTTTCTCCAGCTTCTAGATGAATGTCTAGATGAATGTAACTTTTTTTCTCCAGCTTCTAGATGAATGTCTAGATGAATGTAATTTTTCCCTAACTACAAACTAAGAGCTATAGCACATCATGTTGATAAGTATCTATGCAACATAGTATTCAGGAGTAATAATTTCTTTGCAACATACTAATCTGGATCTAATAAAAGACAGTAGTGCGGTTTCATTTTATAACCACAATTCAAAGCCAAACATCACCTCCCGAATTATTTTTAAATTGCCATTTTTGTAAACATAATTATCAGCCTTCATTTCAGCTGCTGTCTTGGGTGAACATGCTAAGTTTGCAATCACTCATTTGTGCACTATAACACTCTGGAATTTATTGCTACAAATTTGCTCTTGGCTGATTATGTAAGAAATGGATTATTCCATAATCAACATAAAAGATAAACCAAAAAATGTTCATGTAGCATGTTATGTGGGCTTTAATGTAGGAAAATCTAATATCATAATCATTTACTTTGCTATCCAGGTGTTAATTGAAGATTTAAATAAACTTTTCAAGATAGGTTAGAACATTTTGCTCCTATATTTTTAATGTTATAGAATCACAGAATCATAGTTGGAAAGGACATTAAGATCATCTAGTTCCAACCTGCTGCCATGGGCAGGGAATCCTCACACTAGGCCATGTCACCCAAGGCTCTGTCCAGCCTGGCCTTGAACACTGTCAGGGATGGAGCATTTACCACTTTGGGCAACCTATTCCAGTGCCTCAGCACCCTGACAGTAAAGAACTTCTTCCGTCTATCTAACTTGAAGTTCCCCTGTTTTAGTTTAAACCCATTATCCCTTGTCATATTGCTACTACAATAATAGTGTATGATCTGAAATCTTAGCATTCTATATTTAATAGCTTGGAATTCCTTTAAATTACAATACCTATGATGACAGAAAAAAAAGATCATCTAAATTCTACTTATAGAGGAGTCTGGTTATGTTTGCACCAGTTTTACTAGCCCTTAATATTTTAAATTCTTTTAAGATGTCTAAATCAGGGCTTCTGCTTTATTTTCATTAGAAACAATGAAGATGCAACACTGTGCAAATAACTTGTGCCTAAACATAACTCTGTTACTGTTGTACCCAGGTCTTTCTGCTGCTTAAAATCTAACAATAGCAGGTGATTAAACATTTATTGTATCACGGAAATCACAACACTACATTCCAAGCTCTACTGGTATTTCTCTGCTAAATCCCAATTTTCAGGGGTTTTATTGCTCCATTATCTTATATCTCACTGGATTATGTCTGAAACATACTTAGTTCAATTTTTATTGATAGCACTTACTTATTAGTAGGTCCCCAGTTTCTACTATACAGTTAGTGAATAAAGAAGATACAGCCACGGAACTCAGAAACCATTTTAAAACAAAATGTAATTGAAGTAACATAGAAGATTGTTCAGAATGTCTTGAAAAAGGCTTTTTTTTTTTTTTAATGGGAGAAAAGATGTAAAATGAAGTGTGATTGTAGAGTCCTGTGCTGGTGGAGTATCTCTAGAGCCTCTGGTAGAAGGTTCACAGCTGTCACTTCCTGGCATAAATGTTAGGCAAACTGGGATCACTTCCTCCTGGGAAAAACAGACATAATTTCTCAGAAGTTGTGATGCACTAAGCGATTTGTGATTCTTGTAACAAGCTAGTATTAATCTAAACCAAAGTTATATATGGATAAAAAAATGTGCATTTGCTTTAAACATATTATTTACTTCCCCATAAAACATGACAACAAATATACGTTGAATCAAAATAAACGCAACTGATCAGACTCACACCTATAAAATACAAAGTCTGCCATGTGAATAGAGCTTTAATACTATAGAAGTGACTTTTTTCTTTTAGCAGTGTAAATACTCATGCACATTGCCAATAATGAGGAAGCACACCGTTCAAGACCTTCTTTAAGTCCCAAATGAGAATGGGTTTGGACACAGCCTAAAGCACAGCAAGAGGTGGACTGTATTATCCAATGGAGCAATAAGATCTGCTATAGAATGCTATACCAGGACATGCTTAGTCTGGACTTTAGCAGGCTTGGTTAAGTCAAAGGTGCGGTTTGCTGTGGAACAGAGGGAGAAATGGTGAAACTACAACAGTGCCAAGGCCTCTATGTAGTATTTGCATTTTTTTAGGGTTCTTATTACTTTTGGATTAAAATACCTATAGCGTTAGGCTATGTTTAGCTTTTCTTAATCCTCAGAGAGCTATGAATTTTCAGCACTCTTCAGAAGGTAGCAAATAGGTGCAGTGACTGGTGTTGCTTAGACTATTTCAATTAATTCTTTATAGCAAAATGGGTTAAAGAATAATTAATGCATTTTAGATATTTTTTTCCTTTTACAGTCTGCCTCTGCTACAGCGATGTTTCAGTTCCTGCATCAACAGTAAAGATTAAAGCATTCTTCTGAAGATGCTCAAAATAGAAGAAATCAGAACAAAAAGATACATCTCAGACAGACAGGAAAATGCACTTACAGAGCAGAATTTCATCACACCAAGGCATATATTTCTTCTTACAAACTGCTTAGGAAAAGGATAGGGAGAAAGCATCATTGTTCATGAAGAAGTTTATCAAAATTGCTCTAACACAACTTACAAAAAAAATTCAAAATATGGCTTAATGCCCATTGATAATGCACAATATCCAATGGTTGTGTTAGCTAGAAATGTATAGGGAATTGTCCTAAAAAAAAATTTAGAACAAACTACATTTTATTAACCAATTTTAAGTTAATTGCAACACAGAGGACATCTTGAAAGCTCTGTATACATGCCAATAGATTTTGCTTTTTGATACTGCTGTAAACTTGAGGAAGAAAATGTCTCCTTCCCTTAATAAGACTCACAGATTTCTAAATACAGTGCTGAGGAAGAAAAACAGGGAGGAGTCCATAAAAATTTTAAGTTCTGCAAGTAGCACAACAAACGAACAGAATTTATGCAGAATAGCTGTAGAGTTACTTTGTTGCAGTGTTCTATACTCTCACAAAGTTGTTTTTCCTCATTTGAATTTGCAAATGAATCCTGTATTTACGTAAGCAAGCACAAACCCACCACTTTCCCAAAATCAAACTAAACCCAGCTGCAAATTTTGACCACACACTGCCATATGCTAGTATTCCACCCATCTTACATCTCAATTCCTAATATCTCCCTCTGAACACTATTCTGCAGCCTTAAGTCTTTTCAAATTGATCTTACTACAAGTATTTCCCTCAATAGCTAAGCAAATTGTTTTGTGCCATGCTATGCTGAGTAGTTACGAGTCTTCACAGACTCTAGCTTTTTCTGTCTTTTTTATTACAACATGGAAACATATGGCTCAGTTTCAAGTGGCTAATTGGCAATATCTTAAAGTGCTGTTAAGAGTTTCAATTGTATGTAGAACATCTAATAATATGATTGAATTTTATTTAAGACTAGAAAGTACTTCAGAAGTCAACAGATGGCAGCAGATATACTTCAGAGAAAAAAACAGTAATTTAGTTCTATGACTTTTACAAGGTTGTCTTGCTGCTTACTGAAGTAGAGTTTGAATGTAGGGGCTGGAATGCAGTGAAAAAAACTTCAGTAGAAAAAGACTAACAGTAGATGGTTTAGTTTTATTCATCAAGATAGTTTCAGTTAATTACAAATGTGTTTCATGCAAGGCATACATCTCTCATAATCCAATTGCTATATGTAGGTGCAAAACTACACTTAGTACCATATGCTGCAAAGGAAATTGCCTTAGCAAATGGAAAAGGCTTTTCATACAGCTTCCATACAGTTGAATTATATGCAGATGAGGTTACTACTATTGCAGGATTATACATTCTAGTACATAAAAAGGAACTTTTATAATTTAGATCTTAATTACGCTCTAGAGGATCTTAGTATCTATAAACAATAATCAATCTTAATAAATTCTTTTCATTGGGATAACCACCACCTTGGATAACTAGAGGTCTGAGAGATTTTGTTGGCAGAAGAGATGAATTTTACCTGGTAGCTGATGACAGAACTGAGATCAGCAGGTAGGTGGCTTTTCCTCATATGAGCTTCTTGGCAAGCCATGCCCAAAGTTATTTCCAAGAAAATGATCAAGACAAGGAAAAAAAAGCAGTCCTCAACAGAAAGATGCTCCTTCTTCTAATTCTAATTCTAAATTCTAATGCAGAGGTGCAAAGACCTACCTTTCTCCCAGCTACAGTTAGGATTTTTAATAGGTGCAATATAGCTGAAATAAGAAATCAAATATTGCATTTTCAGCTTTACAATTTACACAGCTCATCACAAACGACTGTTATTATGAGAGATAGAGGCCAATGATGCCATATATGTATCCTGGGATTTAAACAATGAAGATCAAGTCAAATCACTAAATTGTAGGGTCTTAGACATTTTTTCTTTTAAGACATGGAAACAGAAAAATTGAAGTATAAGTGAGTTTCTAGTTCTGTTGTGTGGAATAATTAGGAAATTTGGGATAATTGGGAATTAAATCTATATTCAAAATGCAGCATTGTCCACACATAAGAGAGAAACGGACTTTCAGGGCCTCTTGGGGGGAGATGCAGCCATACCTGGTATGCCAGGAATGTGCACTCCACAGCGGTTCCCGTAACAGGCGGAGGGTAGAGCGAGGTGGAGATCTCGCGGTTACGCTTTGTCCTAACTTCAGCTAAAAGACGGGGACTAGATGGTGCAACAAACTGATAAGCTGCATACTTGCTACCCTGAGCCAGCGGCCTGTCATCTTTTGACAAAATACCGTCCTCAGTGTGAACTTTGCTTCATTATAATGTCATTATAATGCATTTACATGCTAAAATACACACCCATCTCCAATGCGACCCCCCCCTGAAATAAGACCACCCCTCTCTGAGCATGTGCTCTGGATTTTTGGTCTCATATACCTTTAAATCGAGGTGAGAGAAATTTGCACCAATGGTAATAAAGGTATGTATGACTAGAGTCACTCACGCTCCACCTTGAAGGCAAAAATAATATAAAATGACCCAAGAGGAAGGGGGATTTCGGGGACGAGTCAAGGAAGATAACATCAACCGACTCCTGGGACCGGTTGACGGGCTGGACCTCTCTTCCCCCCCCCATAGGGACGCCTGTGGATAAGACTCGCACTGCATCCAGTGCTTTCCCCGGGAAAACTTAGATTCTCTATAGAGTTATTTTTATTGTTACCTGTATATTTAGAGCTATGCTGTGTTAACTTTATCAAGTGCTTGTATTCATGTAACTATTATATGCACGTGCTTTTGCAGACAGTATTTATCACCGGCAATCCATAAGGACCTGTATCTGTTGCACCAATAAATTTAGCCAATAAATCGTACTGTTTAGATATCTAATTGTTACTATCGGTAAATCCGGACCATTAGAGGTTCAATATAAGCGAACGCGGTCGGATTAGCCTCCGGACTGTTAGAGGTTCGATATAAGCGAACGCGGTTGGGTTGAAACCCGGACCATTAGAGGTTCGATATAAGCGAACGCGGTCGGATTGGCTTCCAGACCATTAGAGGTTCGATATAAGCGGACGTGGTCGGACCGGTAGCAGCATATCCGAAAGTAAAACAAGGGGTTTGTTTCCCCCCCCCCACACTCTTTAACGCAACATATTGCAGAATATCAAATTCTTGTGATGAATCTGGCACCTTAGTTGCATTGCCTTTCCATCTTTTGGGAGCATCTTTTCAGGAAATATAAGCAAATATTGCTTATAAATCTTCAATCACATTTTGCTAATCTAAATATAGATATTGTTGGAAGTTTTTAGAGCATAATTTAAATTTTAAGTGCAAAGGAAGGATCTTTTTCTTGTCTTATAATGGAAGAACATTATTACTGATAAAAATAAAAAATATTTATGTTCTTACAGTTATTTCAGACATTTTATCTGTGACTTTTTTCATTACCACTCTAAACCACAACCCATTTTAGCTTTTAACATTTATGCTTTAATACAGTAGTCGAGAGAACAAATCACTGTTTGAGAGATGTATTGCTCCAATCCTAGTTTATTAATATTAACAGAAAACTCCTTTATAAAAAAAGTGTGTTTCATTATAAGGAAAGAAAAAAATCAGTATGTTCTATGAAATGCTCCTTGAATTCAAGGTGTGCTGTGAGCAAAGTATTACATATATCCCCAGCTCATGCATATATTTCCAAATTGTCATCTACTGTACCTATATTATGCATTCGTATAATAACATGCGTAGCTATTATTGTTTTAAAATAGAAGTTATGATAGCTAAATAAACTATATCATAGCCAACAACTCATTTTTCCCAACAGCTTTTGAACACACATGTTTATATTATCTTAATGTCAATTTCTCAATAGTTTCATTCCTCTTTTAGAGGTTCAGTTGAACATTCATCTGATACTGGGACGTGCTACCATTCTTTTACCCTTATAATAAAGGTAATGTATATCACAAAGGCAAAAAATATAACCAGATGGCTCTCCGCAACTATATAAACTCATATCAATTCACTGAACCTTGACTCGATACAAGCTACAACACCTTTTCAATATTGGAGGGTATTTTTTCTTCTAGGATTTTGGTGAAGGGACAACAAAATTTACAGTGCAAAATGAACTGAATTCCTGCTCAGATTGGATCTAAAATAGTGGAAGGAATTCAAGCTACCTCAATAATGCATGTTCACCATCCTCCATTGTAGATACATAGAGGTCATAAGTCCATGATGTGTTTTTAATTTTTTTTTTAAGCAAATCTTCAATAGGATAGATATCAGTCTTAGTAAGTGCATAAAAACAAAACTGATAAAATTCAAAATCAGATTACATATCCATTTTTATCTTCATTCAATTCTAGTATTCTTATAAAAAAAAAAGTAGTTCAATTCTATTTAGAGTATGAGCACTCTGTGCCATTGAGAAAGCGCATATAAGTGCATATGTAGAAGAGACAGTAAAATGCCATAGCTGAAACCAAGGGAACCATGAAGGCATTTAGCTGTAGTTGTTGCTCAAACACAAATTTTACTGCATACCATTATGTAAAATAATACTATGACTTTCATTTTAAAATTGCAAAAATTAGAAAGAGATTATAATTAAGGCAATGTTTTGACCTCCTAGTTTCTCACTATCCAAACAAACCAATGCACAGATTCCCACATGTATTAAAGCAAATTCAATCATGTGCCAGCAGAAAGAAACCCAAGACTGAATTCAGTACCTCAGCAATTCCTCTGTGTCATTTTTAAGCTAATAATACTTGCGTGTGTACTAGAAGGTCCCAGGTTCTTTACTGACTTGACAGGGCAGGATCTCAAGAACTTGCCTGGTCTTGCTGTGGCCTGAGCTATGCTGTCATTCAACTGCTAGGCCATTCATTGCTCACTGACTATATGTTTGTACTTTGCTTTGGGAAGACCTGATGTGCTCCCAGCTGCAACTCCGGCGGCCATGGAGCCAGGAAGGTTTTCCTGAGCTTTACAGGGCATGAGTGAGGAGGGAGCAAAAAGTGATACCAGACTACATAAAAATGCAAGTGGAGCTTGAGCCTTGGGAAAGGGGCCAGTTAGTGTTTGTACTGTATGTTCCTAGTGAAGACTGGGATGTTGATTAACCTGTTGTGAATTTTTGCTCCCTCTCTGAGGATGACTGATGCTCTTGACCATAGATGCCAGAGGGCTGTTGGAAGAGTGACTGTAGCAACAGAGAAAAGGGGTAGACACCAGTAATTTTTCTTCTGTAATAATCTTAAGGGTATTATTAATGAGGCTTTTTGATATTTATTTGGATTGTGAGTATTAATATTATTGTAATTGATTTAGGAATATTTTGCTGTTAGGCTTTGATTAGATTGTGAAGATTTTAATTGGCTTTATGATAAATTCTTGGCTGTATATATGCTTTGTTCCCTTTTGGCTGCAAGACTTTGAGTGTAATGCTTCCTTATGATGGAGAATACAAATAAAATCTCAATTCAGATAGAGCTGAATTGAAAATAGTTCACATTTACTATTCTCCTTTCATACCCCTTATTTATTTTTCCAGTAATGAAATACATGGAGATTGACTGTTTTGGTAGGAAAACATTGTCGGATCAGTATGAGTCATAAATAAGTCACAAGAAAACAACAAATGTTCTACCTTTACTCCCCTCCAAAGGAGTCAAAGCCAAGTTCTATATTTATTTAGATTTGGGTCTGTAATAATGAATAATATCCATATGGTGAAGCGAGAGTATAATGGCAATGCCGTGGCAAGAACTAAAATTTCTGAAGTATGAAGTTACCCAAAGTAGGTAGGTCAGTTCCTTTTGAACTTTTGAGTAGGACCTTAAAGTGGGAATTACTTGCATTTATTTAGACAAAGAAGTAAAACCTGATTATTACTGGTCACAAATGCTTCTTCACTTATCCTGGAGGAAAATGAACTCCTGTTGGCAATTAAGAGGTAATTAGCAGTTTCCTAACTAGAATAAACACATCCAGCCAGTGATTTTCCATTCTCAACCTTAAAACAAATGAACTACTGCCAGTTGCAGATGTTTAATGCCATCCAACCCCAAAACAAACTCAGCTCACAATTTCAGAAATGCTTTTTTATGCGTGTTAACTGAGGGAATGTGAAGTTTTACAAAATACTTTGATTTGCTAAACAGTAGCTTATGTCTTCTGTAAAATCTGATGTGATATTACTATGGGAGATACAGACATTGAGATTCATACTCAAGCATGCATGTGGATGAAGCACTATACTCCAGCAGCAGTAGACAAATGCTTACATGAATAATTAGTATTTCTATTTGTTGGCATGGAAACATGCAACCTATTCCTTCAGGCAGAAGTAGCATGATCAAAAAAGGACAGACACATCAGTGTCTTCATCTGTAAACCTCCATTCTCCTGGAACAGGAGATTTTCTATTTTCATTACACTATTAATATGGGGTCATTATTCTTCTAATACCTTGCCAACTGTCATTAAAGTAACAGGACATGGCAGAAAATCTCACCAATGATTTCTATATTCTTCTGCTTTTATTTGAGCAATACACTTGCTGAGTGAGCTGCTTCATCAAGGTACAGAGCACAAGCATGTATCAAAGAATAAATAGTTTATGAGCTACTCAAAGTACTGCCTCAAAAATTATTTTGTTAGAGATGCAATCTGAAAAAGTACCTTCCATAGGTAAGAATATTTCCAAGAAAGATATCAACATTAATATTAAAGTACACATAATAATAATAATGAAAGCATATGATCTTCATTAAACATTGCTCCAGAAATATACAAACCAGTGAAAATAGAGGTTTTCCTAAAGCTTGTGGTAAACTTCTATTCAGTGCACAGGTGAAGAATTAGTTTCATTGACTCTGGCATGCTACTTGTACTACTTCCAACTGGCTATCTGTACAAAGCAACTGCATCCAAAGGCAATCTATAAATTTTCACCTCAAAAATGAGAACCTTAACTTGTATTAAGGCAGTTTGTTTCGTATTTCCAAATATTTAGAATGCAGACTAACTTTCTATTATAACAGCATCCTGAAATAATCTGATACAAAATACGAAGATGTGGCAGCAACCTGATTTAGGAAAAAAAAAATGGATTAATCCATTTAACAGCTAAAGTTAATGAGACAGAGAAGCAAAAGTAATGAACTGTACTGAATGACAGAGCAAAGACACCAAAGTAGTCATATGATCCAAATAACAGAAATCAAAAGCTGTATTACCATGTTCAACATGCAAAATACAGCCACTGGGCTTTTGATTGTATAAGTTTACATAGAAGTTCTCCTCATGCAGTAGATAGACAGTTGTGTATCTGTAGGATCATTTCTAATGATGAAGAAATCAGAGAGGGCTACTGAAGCAGTGTGCAATTTTGCTGGTGTTTACTGCTCCCACTTTTTTCACTAAAGACTGTCAGTATAATGCCTAGGTGACCAAATGACATAGTGCAAGTACCCACGACCTAGTTTAAAACATTAACTAGTTGAAAAATGCAGTGCATTTGCATGTGTGTCCATGTACTATCTATCTCAGTATATTCATCTTTCTATTGTTATTCCAATTGAAACCAATGGGATGTTTGTCTAAAAAAGAAAATGGACCACATCTCTGATAATTTTGGAGATCTATCATGCAAAGAGTCTGCTCCAAGTGTTTCAGCATGTTTCTCCCACAGGAAAGAACAGCTTCTCCTGCAAGAGCCACATGCAGATCTGCACTTTCACCAGAGCCCAACTAAAGTCTGGGCTGGTCAGTACCTCTGAACCTTTGCAGTCTGCCTGAAACATTAAGGGATTAAGTTAACTGTAGGAGGTGGGTGAGAGTATCTGTACTGCAGGGACAAGCTATTATATAACAAATAAAATAACTAAAATTAGATTTTGGAAACTGCGATTTCAGATGTATAATTCAGACAAAAATATTTAATGAAAACAGGCATATTTGCTTAAAGGAAAGTGTGTAGGAAAATGCAGAGGCTTAAGTGCAACCTAAGCTCAGAAATCACCTAGTTCCATCTGCACTTGGAGCCATTGGTATGGAGCCATTAGCATAATGCCATTCTTCTTTTGCTAGGTTGCAGATCATTTAGCTGCTCTGGAGAAATTCAGTGTGAGTTTGAACTTCGAGACTTTTGCATTAATAGCAGAATTGCCCAGGAATCTTTAATTTAGGTAATTCTTTAATAAGTTTTGACAAACTATTGCCTGGTAGAACTGGCTACAGGAAGCTCAGCATATCAACCCTGCAGCATCACTCTCTCCTACCCTGCTTATTAAGTCATGGTAGTTTTTACTTCAACCTGAACATTTCCTCATTCTAAAGTCTACTAAGAGAAGGAGAGTTTCAAGATGTAAAATCTGAAAGATTCTTTTCATAAAACCATTTGTGACTCTAGCAAGGCCTTCCAAATAATGTATTTATTACAAATTCCATCCTAAATTAAACTAGCTACATCTCAAATCCACTTTCAAAACACAGGGATTAATTAGAAATGGCATAAGTACAGAGGTCTGTGTGAATTGCTATTGTCTTCTGCTTTTTCAGGAAGTCAATAATATTGAATCTTATTATTCTGTGCTCTGTTAGAATGTTGGACCTCAGGTAATTTCCTCAGTAATTAACAAATATTAGTAGTTGGGCCTGACTTACCAGCTTCCTGTGAGTTTATAAATTTATCTTTATTTTAGCTTTTAAATAAATAATGTTGTCACCTATCACCTCGATTGCTATTAACAAATACAATGCAAGCTATAAAATTACTGCTCAGTTCAGTATTTTCTTGCATGTATTTCTCATTATTTTCAGAACTTTGCCTGTAATACACATTTTTAAAAAGCAAATTAACTGCTTCCACTTTAATTTGATAAACAGCCATACCAGATTTCCTCTAACCCTCTAACAGCATGTGCCACTTCAATAACACTAACTTACACATACATATGTATTTCATTGCGCACAGCTGCATGCATTAAGGTGAAAAAGAACATTGCATGGATTCTTACGGTGCTTACTGAGACTTCTGCCATGATTTGTCTTCAATTTACAATCACTCTTTCTTAAATTCCTGTGGTCCTTTAGATAACTCAAACTCAGGTTTTGATTTCAGTTTGGTGTGCCCAAATTCAAAAACATGATAAATGTGCTAAAGAGCCAATGTTTCTGTACACAAAAGAAGACGAGTATTGGGCACAGAGGCATTCGCAAAGTAAAATCAGAACTTCATGTATTTAGTTGCAAGTGGTGCATGCTAGAAATAAAACGAAACCAAACCAAAACCCCCAAACTTTTAGGTAATTCTGTAGCTCTGAAAAGCAAAACTGAAGTTGTTCTGGCAGCAGCAAAGAAGTAAAATTGAGGCATGAATGGGAAAAGCCATTGATACCGATACTTCAGACTTAGAATCATAGAATCATAGAATCATAGAATAGTTAGGGTTGGAAAGGACCTTAAGATCATCTAGTTCCAACCCCCCTGCCAGGGGCAGGAACACCTTCCACTAAACCGTGCCACCCAAGGCTATGTCCAATCCAGCCTTGAACACTGCCAGGGATGGAGCATTCACAACTTCCCTAGGCAACCCATTCCAGTGCCTCACCACCCTTACAGTAAAGAATTTCTTCCTCATATCCAGTCTAAACTTTCCCTGTTTAAGTTTGAACCCGTTACGCCTTGTCCTCTCACTACAGTTCCTCATGAAGAGTCCAGCATACCTATAGGACCCCTTGAGATCTGGGAAAGCTGCTATGAGGTCTCCACACTCCAGGCTGAACAGTCCCAACTTTCTCATCCTATCTTCATGCAGGAGGTGCTCCAGTCCCCTGATCATCCTCATGGTCCTCCTCTGGACTTGTTCCAACACTTCCATGTCCTTTTTAAGTTGAGAACACCAGAACTGCACACAATACTCCAAGTGAGATCTCACAAGAGCAGAGTAGAGGGGCAGGATCACATGCCTCGACCTGCTGGTCATGCTCCTTTTGATGCAGCCCAGGATACGGTTGGCTTTCTGAGCTGCAAGCGCACACTGCCGGCTCATGTTCATTTTTTCATTGACCAGCACCCCCAAGTCCTTCTCCTCGGGGCTGCTCTGAATCTCTTCTCTGCCCATCCTGTAGCTGTGCCTGGCATTGCTCTGACCCAGGTGGAGGACCTTGCACTTGGCATGGTTAAACTTCATCAGGTTAGCATCAGCCCACCTCACAAGCGTGTCAAGGTCCCTCTGGATGACATTCCTTCCCTCCAACATGTCAACCGAACCACACAGCTTGGTGTCATCGGCAAACTTGCTGAGGGCGCACTCAATCCCACTGTCCATGTCACCGACAAAGATGTTGAACAAGACCAGTCCCAACACCGATCCCTGAGGACAGCATTTGTTACTGGTCTCCAACTGGACATTGAGCCATTGACCACAACTCTTTGCATGCAGCCATCCAGACAGTTCTTTATCCACCGAGTGGTCCACCTATCAAATTGATGTCTCTCCAACTTAAAGACAAGGATGTCGTGTGAGACAGTGTCAAACGTTTTGCACAAGTCCAGGTAGATGCCATCAGCTGCTCTACCCCTGTCCATCAGTTCCATAGCCCCATCATAGAAGGCCACCAGATTGGTCAGGCAGGATTTCCCCTTAGTGAAGCCATGCTGGCTGTCAACAACCACCTTGTTGTTTTTCATGTGCCTCGGCATGCCTTCCAGGAGAATCCGCTCCAAGATTTTGCCAGGCACAGAGGTGAGACTGACTGGTCTGTATTTCCCTGGCTCATCCATTTTCCCCTTCTTGAAAATGGGGGCTATATTTCCCTTTTTCCAGTTGTCGAGAATTTCACCTGACTGCCATGATTTTTCAAATATGATGGACAGTGAGTTGGCAACTTCATTTGCCAGCTCCTTCAGGACCTGCGGATGGATTTTATCAGATCCCATGGACTTGCATACTTTCAGGTTCTTAAGATGGTCTCGAGCCAGCTCTTCTCCTACAGTGGGCCCACAGCCTTCATTCTCACTGTTCCTGCGTCTGCCTTCCAAGACTTTGGTGGTATGGTCAGAGCATTTTCCAGTGAAGACTGAGGCAAAGAAGTCGTTAAGAACCTCAGCCTTCTCCAAATCTAGGGTAGCCAGTTCTCTCGATAGCTTCTGGAGAGGGCCCACATTGTCCCTAGTCTGCCTTCTACTTGCAATGTACCTATAGAATCCCTCCCTGTTATCCTTAACATCCCTAGCCAAGTTTAATTCTAAGTGGGCCTTAGCTTTCCTAACCTGGTCCCTAGCTTCCCCGACAACATCCCTGTATTCTTCCCAGGCCACATTTCCTTGGTTCCACCTTTTATAAGCCTCTTTTTTCCTTCAAATTTTCCTCAGCAGCTCCTTATCCATCCAAGGAGCTCTCCTGGCCCTCCTGCAGCACTTCCTTCTAGTAGGGATGTATCGCTCCTGAGCTTGCAGCTGGTGATCCTTGAATATCAACCAAAAGTCTTGGGCCCCCCTGCCCTCTAGGGCTATATCCCATGGAATCTTCCTGAGCAGGTTCCTGAAGAGGCCAAAGTCTGCTCTCTTGAAGTCCAGGGCAATGAGCTTGCTGCACGCTCTTCTCACTGTCCTGAGGATCTTGAATTCGACCATCTCATGATCGCTGCAATCAAGGCTGCCCTGGAGCGTCACATTTCCAACCAGCCCTTCCCTGTTGGTGAGGACGAGGTCAAGCATGGCACCTCTCCTTGTTGGCTCCTCTATTACTTGCAGAAGGAAGCTGTCTTCCACACAGCTGAGGAACTTCCTGGATTGCTTGTGCCGGGCCGTACCATGCCTCCAAGAGTTCTCAGGGTGGTTGAAGTCCCCCATGAGAACAAGGGCCTTTGAGCGTGAGGCTGTTCCTATCTGTCTATAGAGTGCTTCATTCACCGAGTCCTCTTGGTCAGGCGGTCTGTAACAGATCCCCACAATGATGTCTCCCATCACTGTTCTCCCTTTAAGCCTGACCCACAGACTCTCTGTCGACTGCTCACCTGTCCCCAGGCACAGTTCCATACTCTCCAGCCTATCCCTAACATAAACAGCAACTCCCCCTCCCCGCCTACCAGGCCTGTCTTTCCTAAAGAGCCTGTAACCTTCCATTCCAACACACCAGTCGTAGGAGCCATCCCACCACGTTTCTGTGATGTCTATTATATCATACCCCCACAGACGGGCACACATCTGGGAATGTCATTATGATAGAGGAAGCTAGCAACTGAGCCTATTAGAATAAGTATCATAGACTCAGCATTCTTTTAAGAAAAATTTTAATCATCCCTACAAAAAAATTTCCATAATTCAAATTCTGTTCTTGCTAAATCTTATTTCTACTGGATTTATGAAACATAAGCAAAGTATTCTCCACTAGAAATGTTCTTGTGTGGAGAACCAGCTTTACTCCTTCAGAATTTTTTGTTTCAATAAGTCCTCTGAAACAGCTACAACAAGAGACGCTCTCATTCTTGTGTTGTATTTGACGGACTGGAAGTTAGAACTGGATAACAGTACAGAATTTAACATTAAGCATCAAAACTTAAAACTTATTTGATTTGGAATATTGGGTTATTCTTCAACAGAAATGGAACAGCACACCATGTTTGTCCTCTCAGTTTCCAAATTTCTCAGAGTTCAGTTTTTATGGGCAGGACCCATCTTTCCATTTGTATTTCCAGAGATTAACAGACTGTGTGAAAGAATACTTCCCTATTTTGAATGAAAGATCCCAGAACTCCAGAGCATGGGACAGTGGAGGTAAATGGAGCTGCCGCAGGGAAGCTCCAGTGTTTTTCCAGCCCAGTTTTGTTGGTTCTTTATTCCCCTGCTTTATATTTTAATTTGGTTTTATAGATTGATGAATCTATCCAACAAAATGCAAGCATCCTGTTATGACTCATTTAATGTATATTTTATTCTCATTGATTTTCACTTGGTCCTTCATCTTTCTCTTTTCAGTGTACCTTCTTTTTAATTTCCTGTTGTGGTTGAGATGATCACAAAACACACACACTCATTTCTTTGGTGATTCAGCAGAAAGTTCTCTCTTTACTATCACAAACCCTTACTTATATACAGTTTCTAACATACATGTGTCTTTTGGCCATTGGTTACATCAGTTTGCAACAGCACATTATTGGATGACCCTTTGCCGCATTACTAAAGTCTGTTATCTTGCCAAGCTCTTGTTCTGCAGTTAGTTACTCCCTTTGACTTGCTCGCTCCTCCAGATGCTTTCTGCTTTCTCATCCAGATGCCTTCTGCTTTACCATCTGGATACCTTCAGTGCCTCATTCTTCATGGATAAGCTTTGATATCTTCAAGGCTAAGTTCTAACTTCATGCCCTCAGTCACATAGTCCCCCACAATTTCCATGTATCTCTTTTCGTTTTATGACACATCTGTCTTTCTTTCCTAACATCCATCACTTCTGGCTACTTTGTTTTAGTACTGATTTCTATTTTAGTTCTGTTTTTCAGCATTCCTAGATGAATTCCTTCCCTACATTTGCTACCCTTTGTCACAAATTCAGTCACCCAGTCTCTCTTGTTTATCACCACAGTATCAACCATAAATACACACTGAAAATTCCAAAATATTTGCTATGGGAGACTTTCTTTTGAAAGTCAGGCTTTCTCATTTACCAGACAAAGAACTCAGGCTGAGAGGGGCTTAGATCTCACACTCAGGCACTTACAGACTATACAGAGTTACTTAAACCTTGAGAAATCTCAACATTTTCCTATTTCTGCCCCAGTGCCTTATAGTGTGTCAGTGGATTGTTTATTTACCTATCAGAGAGGGGTTCATAAATGTTCATAACCATTCATGAATTTTAATAGTGCTTAGAGTTATATATTGTGAATAAGAAAATCACTGTTGTTAGAAGTCCCTAATTCACTCTAAGAGGTTGACATTAATCTTTGGGCAATTCCAGTTTCCCCAGTTATTTGTGCATAAAAGTCTGATTCTGGAGCTATTAAAAGCATGACACAATTTATAGTGGACCTTGGTGGCATTTTTTAAAATGGAAGCAACATTTTCCTGAATTTTATTTCATTTTTCCCTGATGAAAAAACATCTGAATTCCTTCATGTGATTAAGAAATTTGTGCCTTCCTTCACAAACCTAAACATAGGTGTATTTTAATGAAAAGCATACAATATGTGTTGTTTGGCTGGATGGAACTATCATAAGAAGGAGGAAAATGTCATGAAAGTGCTTCCAAAACCAAGTTTGAGAAATAATGAATGTGTATGTCACCCCTGGTTTGTAACTGAAATGTTCATATGTATTAAGCATTTGTTCAGATGCAAACATCTGTCGGCCATTTTAGATATTTCCACTTGGCTCTGAAACTGAAAAGAATAATATTTGGGAGAAAATGATAGCAAGTGAAGGAACAAATCTGTGCATATTTTCCAATATTTTCTCCCTGAAAGTATGTCATGAGAGAAAGGCAAACTAAAATGAAATGTTGATGTATCCAATATTAGCAGTTTATTCCTGATCTGCTTTCTGCTTTTCCATGTTATACGATTTTCACTCTACTTAGGTAAACCACAATGCTTCAAATGTATAAGCAAGAAAAATGATTACTCCTTGACAATCCAATAAAATGCACTCGCACTTGTGGTTTCATTCAGTCCACAAATAAGAAACATTTTCCTCTAAGGATAATGTCTTTCAGTAAGTCGGAGTTCTCAGGAGTAGTAACAATATTCTATAGATCATGAAATTATGTAAACAGCAAGCTAAAACACATATGAAGAATAGCACTAAGAATGAAGTTTTAAATGAAACTTCAAGTGCCTGGATTTTCATTTCACAATTAACTGTTCTGAAGTTTTTATTTGGCTTTTGCTTTTAAATCAGCACTGAAATCAGCACAATTTCTGAAAGCTTGTCACAGAAAGTTGTTTTGAGGAAAATGACCTGCTCAGCTCAGCTTAAACACCTAATGATTCTGCAGGAGGAAGAAATAAGAGTAAGGACAAGCAGGATATATGTCAAAAGTACACTGGGTTTTCATTTTTCTGAACTCCAGCTTATCCATTATGGAACGGGGATGACACCTAACTATTAATTTGACACAATTTGAGTTTTTAATATTCAATATGCAATATTATTAATAATGCCCAATGAAGCAGTCGGGCTTAAAATTAGCAGGTTCTTGCTGGACTCAGAAAACACGGATCAAAGAAATACAGATAATTAACATACATTGAATAACCAAGGTTTCTTGCTGGGTGATTTTTGTTCAGGACTTCTTTTCAAGTCCAATAAAAAATTTTCTTTGAAGAGTAAATATATCTCTCTTGTAAATTTCACCTATGGGCTTCTGATGGGAGAAGCTGCTATAAGAGGCTGTTAGTGATATGAGCAACTGGCTACAATAATATTCTCCATCTGTTGATAAGGTTTTTCCTCATTACACTTCCCATGTGAGAAATGTCTGTCTTTATAGATTGCTTACAGCAGTGATGGCTGGCTCTAGTTGAAAATTCAGCAGTAATTGAAGAGAATGTACTACTGAGAACTAAAGATTGTCTGAAACACTACATTTTGTGACCAGTAAATAATTACATTCTATCTGCAGTGTAAATACCATTGCATATGAGCATTTTATCATTACAGGGATGGTCATTCACATGCACAAATCATTGTTTTCCTTCTACCTATGGATGATAAAGCTTAATGATGATACAACTGAAAGAACAAAACTAACACCCAGGCATCAGCACCCTAAGAGCTATGCACTCTGAGGAGGATATATGCCTTAAGTCAAGGAATGGATGACTGAAATAGAGAAAACAAATAACCAGGTGAGCTGTTGGCTTTCCTCAATTGCACAGCAGGTCAGTGCCACTTGAGAACACAGGTGTCTTGACACAGGCAGTCAAATTATACACTCTGCCAGCTCTACTTAGCTCATCTTTTTTAATCTGAGATTTAGTTATGTAGACCTCCAGCTGTTTTTCACACTTCTCCCAAATGCAGTCAAGTTGGAAAGCTGACCTTGTAATAACTAATTATTTTTAGTTGGCATCTATGCACTAAGAAGCATAAAGACATGCATCATAATTCACGCATTTCTTCCTACAATATCCATTATTTACTAAACTGAAGAAAACTGGCTGTTTCATTTAGTATGAGCATTATATGAGGGTATCTATGCTATACTATACGTTTTTTTTTTTGTGTAAATTGAGGGGGTAAAATAGAAAGAAACCAGATACATTACTGACCTTACTGTGTGTATAATGTGCATTAATTCCCTTTACCATTTTTACTGACAGGCTACTGTTTCCCAAAAGGTTTGATCAGGCTTTTAATTAACTTGAGCTGGAGGTGATGTTACCTCTTATCAAGTTTAATTTTCTTTCTTCTGGCAAGTATAATAATGAATGTATTTAAATGAGATTCACAGATCAACAAACCCAAGCAAGTTAGTCACTAATAATGAAGATTGTCAATAGATGTGAAAAGGGTTTAAAAAAAAAGAAAAAGTTCTTAGTCTTAAAATTGATTTGGGTTTGTAAGCAGAAATTACTAAGGTGAATTCCCATCATGTAGATATATGGCAGTACTCTGTCCAAATTACTACAAGTCCCCAATTAATATCAGCTAAGTCTATATATTTATATATATATTTAGCCTGCTAAATAATAGAATGATGCCTCATGATGTTATTTCACTCATTTTGTATCCAAGTGCTGCCTGCTTATGTCTTTTTATTTTCTTTTAATACTTAAATTAGGTATGCATTTTTAAAATGCAGATGAGAAACTTTAATCTGCAAGGCAGAGAGTCATAAGCAGAAGGAGAAAAATGAGAAATTCTGTTCTGCTAGAAGTTTTAGAACTGTTGTCACTGAAAGCACCTGACAGCTAAAGGAAGTGGCTGTTTCCCAGGCTATGAAGGTTATACCATTTGCTGATGTATTTAGTTGTGTCAATTATTTTTATGGTGCTTATTATAATTTGCTCTACAATAGCACCTGGCCATACCAGGTAATATGAAGTTTCTATGATTATAAGCACTGTATAATGAATGTCAATTTATACCGTAACATGTTTAAAATCTAGATGAATGCTATTTCCAAATGAGATAGAAGGACTAAAATAGTATTTTCATGAGTGATGAAGATTGACTTCTTCAGGATCACAAATGAAGCCTGCAGCAACTATGGGAAAAGACCTTTGAAATTTTACAGGAAAGGATGAATTCTGAAGTGTGACATTATCCTTCCTTTTGTAAACTCTGTTTAACCAACCCCTAAGCTGTTTCAGGCAGGAAGAATGTTTTTAAAAGTTTATATATAATAAAGTGATTGACATTTTACAGCTGATGCCAGTGTTGCCACAATAACTTCCTTGAAGAATGCTACTTTAAATGTGACATAGTACGTGAGTGAATTTAAAGAAAAAAATATATTAAAAATGTGGACATTTTGCAGATTCTTTCAAATCGTCTTTTTCTTTTTTTTTTTTTTTTTTTTTTCTGGAGTATTTTCACTTGTACTGGCTTCCTTGGATGAGAGGTTTTCCCAGGAAAAGTATTTCAAAGAAGTGATGTATTTTCAAAGTAATTTTCTATCTGTGTGAAATTCTACATGTTTGGCAGGAAAGTTTCATGTTTTTTTGTTTAAGAAGGGGGAGTTTGTTTGGCTTGGTTTTCCTCAAAATTAATTTGGAGAGTTGTCTTCAGTTAAACTCTTACTGGATTTTTTCAAGTAAAATTACATACTAGAAGCACAATTTTATTCAGTTCATTTTGTCCCCCTTTTTTTTTTCCCTCACTTATTTGCCTCTCCTTTTGTTAGAATTAACCTTACTAGAGTACCTGGAGAATCAGCATCTTAAGTGCTATGTGTAGTTTCAGGTCTTTTGGAAGGCTACCCTTTAATTAGCACTCTAGAGAATTGCGAAACTATATTTTGCAGCTATTGGGGGGTGAAACCAGGACTGTGATTTGACTACAGTGTCAGTGTCTGTTCTACGAATTTTATTTCTGGGTACCTGTGCTAGGTTCAGCTGTAACGGTTATTTTTCTCCCTCTTAGTAGCTGGTGCAGTGCTGCGTTTTCGACTTTGGTCTGAGAACAGTACTGATAACACACCAATGTTTCTGGTTGTTGCAAAGTAATGTTTACTCTGATCAAGGACTTTTTCAGTCTCATGATCTGCCAGTGAGGATGGGCACAAGAAGCTGGGAGGAAGCAGAGACAGGGCACCTGACCCAAACTAGCCAAAGGGGTATTCCATACTACAGCACATCATGCCAGTATATAAACTGGGTAGCGTAACCTGGAAGGCCCAGGCTGCTGCTTGGGTTGGGCTGGGTAGCAGATGGCAGGTGGTGAGAAATTGTACTGTGCGTCCCTTGTGTTTTATTGTTTTCTTTTCCTTTTCCCCTTTTAGTTTTATATTCTTTCCCCTTGTTTTCATTATTATTACTGGTGCTAGCGGTAGCAGTAGTAGTTTTGTATGGTACCTTAATTATTGGACTGTTCTTATCTCAACCCGTGGAATTTGCATTCTTTTGATTCTCTTCCCCATCCCTCTGGGAGCAGAGGGTGAAAGAGAGGGAGAGTGAGCAAGCAGATGCGTGGTTCTTAATTACCAACTGGGCTTAAACCATTACAGTTCCTTTTAATACTAGTGTTCTTGCGGCTGCGTGTTATAACTTGCAACTGACTGCTTCTTCCTGAATACCTTCCTTAATGGGAAATTTCTCAGGTGATAGAAAAGCTTAAGAGAATTACCTAAGGGTGTCAGCAGATGGTGGCAAGGAGCTGCTTCTTGCAGTCTTCCACCACCCCACCCTTCCGCACTTTGATTTATGTGTTAATTAAAGTAGGGATGTTAAATGAGGATCTGTCTGTGAGATCAAAATTAGTTCAATTAAATGAGGCTTTTTTTTCATCAAGCTAAGCAGATGTTACCATAGGAAAAAAAAAAAAAGACTGATATGTTCACTTCCTCAAGTTTTCTGCTACATTTGGGGTTTGAGTCTTCATGCCTGCTGTTAGTGTGGCTACCTTGGCATAGCCCACAAGCTGACTGTTCACAAACCGTGAAAAATGTCATAGCCCTGGAGGGATTTCCATGGCACTAGTGATACTGAAACAGAGGCATAGAGTCAGCAGGGCTAAAAAGACCTTAGAATCATAGAAACATGGAATCATTTCAGTTGAAGAAGACCCTTGAGATCATTCAATCTAGATAATCCAGCACTAAGTCCACCACTAAGCCATGTCCCTAAATGCCACATCTACACATCTTCCCTGGGCAGCTTGTTCCAATGCTTGGCAACACTTTCAGGGAAGAATTTTTTCCTTATATCCACCTTAAACTTCCACTGGTGCAACATGAGGTTGTTTCTTCTCGTCCTATCACTTGTTACAGACCTTTATTACAGAGACAAAATGCAAATAGAATTCTTCCTGTCTTAAAGTAATTTCAGAGTACAAGAACATGGAAAATATTCTGTCATTTAATGGAGTTACTTTGCTTGTGTCATGTCTCATTTTGCTTGCTAAAGTAGTATGTTCCTGAATGTTGTAACACTAAGTATTTAAAATGTATTTTTATTTGTTATTTGTAAGCTGACTTTCTTTCTGAAATGAAACAGGAGTGGTATCTATAGATACCTTTAATTAAACATTCAAGACTGTGTTGGGTATAAATCTTGCCAACCCGTAACAAAGTTATATGCTTCTGCACAGAAAGTGAAAGGGATATTTTAAGTACACTCAGATAGAGGAAAAAATAACTTTGTTCATAAGGTAATGTGCATGGGCAAGCAATGAAAATCCAAGATTCATTCTAGTTGTAACCTTTTTCCAGTAAAGAAAATTTTATTACCTCTAAAAAACAACATGATGCAAATTCTCAAGCATTGCATTTTTTTGGCCTAGATTTCATTAAGTCCCTAAAACAGTTTAAAGTAACCTTTATAAAAATAAATGAAACCAGGACATTATTATATGAATATACTTCTGCACCATACCACTTGGTGCCATTGAAAAAGCAGCTATTTGAACAAAAATACACTTCCTGAAGCACTGCTTGGCATAAAACACATCTTACAAGTCAAAGCATAAACATGATTTTAGCAATCTAAAAAAATGAGTCCTGGTATTTACTCTTTGATTCCAGTAAGGTTGGGGTTTTTTTCTGAACTATTCTGATTTCAAAGCTTTTTCAGTAAATTTTCATACCAACATAAGAAATTCGAATGCCATCCATTTGTTCTGGAAATTAGTGCATGATTATGTCAGTACTCACTAGGGGAACTCACTCATTAGGGTCTTGATGGTATTATGGACCATTAACACGTGCATGACTTGCTTCCAATACTTAACTGCTTTGGATGGCAGGTGATAAGTTGCTCAGTTTCATTTCTGGAAAACTCCTATGTCTGCAACAAGTCTTGCCATTACTTGGGGATCTGCAGTAACTCCAGTAGTGGATAGTATTCTGTCAGTACTGAATATTTAGTAGCTGAAGGAGTATTAATAATTTGTATTCAGAGTCTTTTGCAATTACATTTCAGAACTTTTGTTCATTCCACTAGAAATGTTCAGAATCAAGAGGCTCAGAGAACAGCTTAGCACCTCATTCAAAACCTTGGGGATTTCCTCCTTCTGTGGTAGAACCATTATTTCCATATACAGGTAGCATATACCCCAAATGCCATGGAATAATTCTATGAAATAATTCCCCTTCCCGCCATCTTTCTCTACCTTGAGTCCTTAGGTTGTTTGTCTATCTATGGTATGCCTGGTTGCTCTGCACCAAACTAGGACTGCACTACTCTCTAGCTCTGGGGAACCAGCAAGTAAAGATGTGCAAGCCAAATTGTAAACAAGTGAGGAATAGAGTAGCATAGTGCAAACAAGGCTTCAGTGGCTGATTAGTGCAAACTGGCCAACAGTCCCTTTTTAGCATGCATTGATCAGGTTAGAATTCTAACTAGAAAACAAACCAAATCAGTATCTGTGAATACAGACAAAAAAAAAAAAAAAAAAAAAAAAAAAAAGTCCCTCTAATATGTAATCATTGCAGAAAACAGGTATCTTTAAAGTGCTCAACAGTGTATTTTACAATGGCATTTTTTAGCTACTATAGCTTTTGGATTAGCAATTGGTTTCAAATTTCTGGCTTATAAATGAACTTGAAAAATGAGTTGTGAAACTAGAACAATGGAAAATTTATTTTACTCTTTTTTTTAGAGTTAAAAAGAACCTAATGAACTCAACATGCCAAAACATTTAAATTCCAGTGCTGCTATATTAAATCAGGTAAATGCATCTAGTTTATAGTTAATTAGGGAAAATAAAAAATACAATGAATCTGTGAAATCATTGAAGGAAGGAATTAATTTCCAGTAGCTTTAGACAGTCACCTAAACTTTTTAAACAAATGGGAGCAAATTTGCTGCCTCACAAGGGAAATGTTTGTCTACCTTTTTTTCCCAGTTAACTTAAAATATTCAAAGACCCTACTGAGAGTTGAAAGGGAAGGGAGAGAGCCCTGCAAAAGATGATTCAGGATTTATGTGTGGCAGTACTCTCTAGAGGTCCTTTTTTTTCCTCCATTGACTATGGAGGAAGTCCAGGGAAAGCTGATTTAAACATCTAAGGGGCCTCCAATTACATAGGAATAGGAAAAAAAAAAGGGGTGGAAGAAATTTGGAATGTGATAATTACATAGGGTTATTTTTCTGAAGAATCTGTAAGTTGTACTCATTTTTTTCTCATGTGAATGTACTGCAAAATTAAAAGAAATGGCATCAAAACTTAAAGCAGTGCTTCAGCAGAACTAAGGTGAAATAATAGGCTGGGGTTTTTTTCTAAAAATTGTAAAGAAAGGTTTTCCTTTCAATTCCATTCTTCCTCAGATTTATGAAAAAGATAGCTTAATTATTTCAGATGCCATTCTGATGTTATTTAACACTTTATGCTCTGTGCATGTAGTATTTTGTATGCTTTTGCTACAAGTAAATCACACTCTGTAAGCTGCATACTTCTGCGCTCTTCTTTGCACCTGTAGTGGCTTGCAATATGACTTCTTGCTGTTTTCAGACAAGAAAAGGTGAGTTATGAGACTTTTAGGACACGTATTTGCATTCTGAGCTAACTTTCTATAGGACAAATAGGTCAAATGATAATTTTGTCCTGGTGTTTAGGATTTGGTGTCACAGGCTTGAGATGGCTGGCACGTGAGCACATGGTATGAAAATTACAACAGGCTTGTCAAACAGTACAACTGAAATGAAACATTAATAAGCCTATCTTTAGACAGTAAGAGCACCTGGATCAAGTAATCCCTTTCTATAGGTGCCAAAACCTGACTGGTAACTAGCTGTACTTATATAAATTTTATTACAGTGATAATGTTTTTGTTGTTCTAATCTAAGGGTTTTATAACAGAATAAGAATTTCAGGTAGCAAGTGTCTGCAGATTATCAACCCATGATAATGTACAACATCCTCTTGCAAGTAATAGAGAAGCTGACAAGGAGAGGCGCCATGCTTGACCTTGTGATGATCAACAGGAAGGGGCTGGTTTGGAATGTGGTCATGAGATTGTGGAGTTCAAGATCCTCAGGACAGTAAGAAGGGTATGCAGCAAGTTCACTACCCTGGACTTCAAGAGTGCAGACTTTGGCTTGCTCAGGATCCTGCTCAGTAAGGTTCCATGGGATAAAGCCCTAGGGGGCAGGGCACACAACACTGCTGGTTTATATTCAAGGATCACCTGCTCCAAGCTCAGGATCTTTGCATCCCGAGAAGAAGGAAATGGGGCAGGAAGGCCAGGAGGTCTCCATGGATGGATGAGGAGCTGCTGAAAGAAACTTAAAAAGAAAAAAGCAGCTTACAGAAGATGAAAGCAAGAATGGGAAGAATACAGGGACATTGTCTGGGAAGCTAGGGACCAGGTTAGGAAAGCTAAGGGCCAGTAAGAATTGAGTCTGGCTGGGGATGCCAAGGCTAATGGGAAGGGCTTCTATAGGTATGCTGCCACCAAAATAAAGTCTTGAGAGACTGTGGGTCCTCTCTGGAAGCTAACAGGAGAACTGGCTACCCTGGATTTGGAGAAGGCTGAGGTTCTTAACGACTTCTTTGCCTCAGTCTTCACTGGCAAATGCTCTGACCACATCTCTGTCATGGGTTCAGCAGTAGCAGTCATTTTTTCTCCTTCTTGGTAACTGGTGCAGCGCTGTGTTTTTGATTTTGGGCCTGGGAACAGTGCTGATAACACCAGGTTTTCAGTTACTGCTTGGTAATATTTTGGTCTGGCCAAGGACTTTCTGAGTTTCATGCCCTGCCAGGGAGGAGGGGAAGCTGGGAGGAAGCAGAGACAGGACACCTGACCCAAACTGACCAAAGAGGTATTCCATGCCACAGCACGTCATGCCCAGGATGTAAAAAACGGAGAGCAGAGACCCAGAAGGGTGGGGGGGCACTGCGTGGTCGGGCTGGATATAGGTGGTGAGAAATTGTATTCTTTTCTCTTGTATTCCTCTTGTCATTATTATTATTGGTGGCAGCAGCAGTGGTTTGTGTTATACCTTAGTTACTAAACTGTTCTTATCTCAACCTGTGGGAGTTGCATTCTTTTGATTCTCCTTCCCATCACCCCGGGAGTGGGGGGAAGAAAGAGGGAGGAGTGAGTGAGAGAATGGGCTGCGTGGTTTACAGCTTAAACCACAACAACCTCCCAAGTCTTGGAAGGCAGCCACAGGAGCTGTGAGAATTAAGACCTTAGGGCCACTGTAGGAGAGGATCAGGCTCGTGACTATCTTAAAAACCTAAACGTGCACAAGTCTATGGGACCTGATGAAGTCTATCCATGGGTCCTGAAGGAGCTGGCAAATGAAGTTGCTAAGCCACTGTCCATCATATATGAAAAATCATGGCAGTCAGGTGAAGGTCCCGATGACTGGAAAAAAGGAAATATAACCCCCATTTTCAAGAAGAGGAAAATGGATGAGCCGGGGAACTACAGACCAGTCAGTCTCACCTCTCTGCCTGGCAAAATCCTGGAGCAGATTCTCCTCAAAAGCATGTTAAGGCACATGAAAAACAACAAGGTGGTTGTTGACAGCCAGCATGGCTTCACTAAGGGGAATTCCTGGCTTAGGTGGCCTTCTATGATGGGGCTACAGTACTGGTGGATAGCGGAAAAGCGTTTGACATCATCTACCTGTACTTATGCAAAGTGTTCAACACTGTCCCGCATTGACATCCTTATCTCTAAACTGGGGAGACATAAATTTGATGTATTGACCACCCACTGGATAAGGAATTGGCTGAATGGCTGCGCACAGAGATTTGCAGTCAATGGCTCAATGTCCAGCTGGAGACGGGTAACAAGTGATGTCCCTCAGGGGTCAGTGTTGGGACTAGTCCTGTTCAACATCTTTGTCAGGGCCATGGACAGTGGCAATGAAGCAGCCTCAGCAAGTTTGTAGACAGCATTAAGCTGTGTGGCGCACTTGATATACTGCAGGGAAGGGATGTCATCCAGAGAGACCTTGACACTCTTGAGAGGTGGGCCAATGGCAATCTCATGAAGTTCAACAACAAGGTCCTGGGTCTGGGCAATGCCAGGCACAGCTACAGGTTAGGCAGAGAAGAGATTCAGAGCAGCCCTGAGGAGAAGGACTTGGGGGTGTTGGTTGATGAGAAACTGAACATGAGCAAGCTTCAGTGTGCTCTCACAGCAAAGAAACCAACTGTGTGCTGGGCTGCATCAAAAGGAGAGTGACCAGCAGGTCGAAGGAGGTGTTCCTGCCTCTGCTCTCATGAGATCTCACTTGGAGCACTGTGTGCAGTTCTGGTGTCCTCAACATAAGGACATAGAGCTGTTGGAACAAGTCCAGAGGAAGGCCACAAGGATGATCAGGGACTGGAGCACCTCCTGTATGAAGACAGGCTGAGAAAGTTTGGGCTGTTCAGCCTGGAGAAGAGAAGGCTGCGTGGAGACCTCATAGCAGCCTTCCAGTATTTGAAGGGGGACTACAAGGATGCTGGAGAGGGACTCTTCATCGCAGACTGTAGCAACAGGACAAGGGGTAGTGGGTTCAAACTGAAACAGGGGAAGTTCAGGTTAGATATAAGGAAGAAGTTCTTTACTGTGAGGTTGGTGAGGCCCTGGAATGGGTTGCCCAAGGAAACCATGAATGCTCCATCCCTAGCGGTGTTCAAGGACAGGTTGGACAGAGCCTTGGGTGACATGGTCTAGTGTGAGGCATCCCTGCCCATGGCAGGGGGTTTTGAACTACATGATCTTAAGGTCCTTTCCACCCCTAACCATTCTATGATTCTATGATTCTACTGTGACATCAGCCTTAATTTGTGATGGCTGCATTCCAACTGCAGCTCAGCAAAATATGAGTGTGACAGGAGTATTTCTCTTTGTGGTGATAAAAATATTAATATTTAAGACTGAAGATAGCTAAGCAGTTTATCATAACTAAAAAAACATTGCTTTTGACTTCAAGCCTGTGGTTGTTTGCAACTCCCCACATCTGATTTATGACAATACTCATGTGCCTCCTCTATAGGCTCCATCAAGTGCCATCACTCATTATCCTCACATTATTTACAGTTAGACTCCTTCTTAGAAGTGTGGCAGTTAGCAAGTTATTCCCAGGGATGGATACCTGGCTTGGTTAACACTGAAATAATTGGTTTTCCTCACCATTTTTTTTTTTTTCCTTTCTCTTTTCTTTTCTGAAATGGTGTTGGTTGGGTCTCTGTTGTCTCTTGGCAGAGCAGGGGAACAGAGGGGGAGGTGCAGTCCAACTGTTCTCACTATGATCATAGCTAATAAATAATAGTTAATAGTCTTAAATTAAGCTTGTTTTTATGCACTTGGGAGTTCCCAGATTCTCCAACATCTTATTGATCCTATCTCTCACTGCCCTGGGTTCAGCAGTAGCAGTCATTTTTCTCCTTGTTAGTAGCTGGGGCAGCTCTGTGTTTTTGACTGGTCTGAGAACAGTGCTAATAACACACCAATGTTTTTGGCTGTTGTTGATCGAAGCTGTGTTTACTCCTATCAAGGACTTTTTCAGTCTCATAGTCTGCAGGTGAGGAAGGGCACAGGAAGACGGGCAGAAGCAGAAGCAGGACATTTGACCCAAAATAACCAAAGGGATATTTCTTACCACAGCACATCATGTCCAGTATACAAACTGGGGAGAGTTACCTGGAAGGCCCAGCTCACTGCTCGGGTCGGGCTGAGTATCAGTCGGTGGGTGGTGAGAAATTGTATTGTGCATCCCTTGTGTTTTATTGTTTTCTTTTCCTTTTCCCCTTTTAGTTTTATATTCTCTCCCCTTATTTCCCTTATCATTATTATTATTGGTGGTAGCAGTAGTGGTTTTGTATTATACCTCAGTTACTGGACTGTTCTTATCTCAACCTGTGGGTTTTACAGTCTTTCAATTCTCCTCCGCATCCCTCCGGGAGTGAGAGGGGAAGAAAAGGGGTAGTGAGCAAACGACTGCATGGTTCTGAGTTACCAGCTGGGCTTTAAACCATGACACTTTTCTATAAATTCCTACCTTTTTTTGACAGATGCTGCAGATGACCCCTATCTTCTAACAATTGTTAGTGGAGGTAGTACTACTGCAGTCATGTGTCCTTAGGCTCACAGCAAAAGGTCTGTCCTGCTTTTGAAGGAGCAAGTTGGGAGGTGCTTCTTTAGGCTTGTAATGAGCTGATAGAAGAGCTCACAATGCACAGAAAGTTAGTTTCTCACATTTCAATCAGTAAAAGAAAATATGGTAACTCAAGGCAAATATGGAGATTTTAAGTAGAATATATATTTCCTATCACTGGAGACGCTATGGGGCTAACCCATGATTTCCCTAAGCAGAAGTAGCTGTTTTTAGTTATATATTATCACTGCCCTTCAAAGGTAACAGGAATCAATTGCACAGAAAGGAGTAAAGTATATCAGAACCCTACTTAACTAGCATGTAGTAGACAGATAACTGTGGAAATTTGTTACAGAGAAAACCAGTTAGTGTTATATTACAATTTTGTTGGTCGGATTTTGTTTGGTTTTGATTTTTCTTTTTTTTATGTTTTTTTCTTTTGGGGGGTGTTAAAATTTTTTTGGGTTTGTTTGTTTCTTTGTTGTTTGGGTTTTTTTTAATCTTTTGTCTGAGGGAAGCTCCCCTTTCTCTGTTCACACAAAGTAAATAGAATATTATTTTCTGGATGGAAAACGTCCATCTCAAGGGCAATCCTCTCTCATTCTATTTAAAAAAATCATTTGCTCCCAAACGAAGAGAGATGCATTAGATGTTTACTGTCTGTAGGAACCTGATATTTCATCTTGAACCCTAATAAGGAAGCCTTCATGGCTTTCTTTGTCATTTAAACTTCAGCTGAGTGCTATTAGTTGCACACAGCACTGGCCTTAAAATGAATCTTCAGGACAGTAAAAAATCTGCCCATTTAAGAAAGTCTAAACAGCAGATGAATGACAATCATCCTTTTTGATCTCAAAACACTATCATAATCTTTTCTAAGAAAAGGCTATTTGTATATCTTCTTAAGGTGTTAACATGTTCTTTCAAGAGAGAAGCTATGGGGTAAGAAGCAGGTAAGACAAAAATGACTTTAAGGATAAAGACTTGGACAATAGACAGAGAAGATGAAAGAGAAAGAGATGCAATGTCTTTTATCTATTCAAGATCCAGGATGTTTTACCAGATTAGCCTAGACCCCCTACATCATATAACAGCAGGTTGTGTTAGGCAGTCCTAAACTTCAGAAAGGCTGTTGCAATACAGTTGTTCAGTGTAAACATGCTTTAAATACTTGTGTGTATCTGCTAATTCCCCAAGAGTTGTTTCTCTTTACATACCATTGCATTAGATTTACTTTTTATCAATTAAAGAGAAATACACTGAAAGAACTCAGAAAATGCTATCAAATAAAATGCCAAGCATCATTCAGCAAGGTACTGCAAAATGTTGAAATAGGCACTAAAAGAATATGAGGTAAGTGTTTCAGCTATTCAGGGTTTGAGAAGACACTCTTTGAGTTAATGGATGTTCGAGTGGACTGCTTAAAAGCTGTCGATGCAACAACCAGCTAGGAGGTCATTAATAATCTTGCAGCATCCCATGTATCAGTGAAAACTCAAGACTGGATCTTAAGATATGAAATTTAAATCCTTTCTTCTGCTTATTTGCATACTGTCCAAGGATAAGATCTTTGATGGGAGAAATGTCATTATATTCTTTGAACACCATAGATGTCAATATGCATTAAATATATAGAATATGTCAATGCATAAATGAATATATATTTAATATATTCAAACAAAATATAGTAATGCAAAATGAAACTCTAACTGTTAGGTCAAGTTGGATGGAACTCTGAGAAATCTGATCTAGTTGAAGATGTTCCTACTTATTGCAAGGCAGTTGGACTACATGGCCTTCAACAGTCTCTTCCAACCCAAACTATTCTGATTCTGATGCTATTCATATAATTTTGCTCATATTATGATTTTATGGTCTTTAAGCAAGATTATGTAATTATTTTTAATGACTAATATTGAGAGTAATTAACATTTTTTAATGTTTTTATATAGATAGGTACAGTATTAGAACTCAAACATGAAGCAGCAAAGTAGGCGGTCAAATCTTCCCCGTCACAATTTTTTTTTGCTGTACCTGTTTATTTTAATTTACCTCAAATTCCTAAGACTCTGTTTAAAGAGACAGCCTTCAGGTTAAATTACTATATCTTAGTAGCTTTTACGGGGGGGGGGGGGGGAGGGAAGTTCTTTTTATTTTTTTCTTTAGGTGAGATCATTACCTTATAAAAATATATTCTTTTTAAAGTGCTTGTATTATTCTTAAGCCAGTGAAACCTAGCACATCTGCAATCGCTTAGGAAGGTATAACCATAATTTCCAAATTTATTTCTGGGAAAATCATACTATAATCATGGCTTCAAGGCAGAAAGATCTGGCACTATTCATACAGTAGGCTAAAATTTTGAAGTTCTTGTTATATCTAACATTCACCATCATGATTTAAATAGATCAGCTGAAGAACAATTTATCATATAACTGCTTAAGCTTTTAAACTGCTGTTCTCTCCTTGCTGTAGCTTTATATTGGTCTTCTACAATGAATTTACCGCTTTCAGCTGCATTCACTCTGCTCCTTTTACTTCTAGTAGAGGTCACTTTATGAGGAGACTTCTTAACAAATAAGCACTTCTGAAAATAATGTATAGCCACTAAGCTTACTCTTTGTTATACTAAGTATACCGAGCTTCTTAGATACCTCCACATAAGACATTGTTATTATCTCATAGTATCCTTATAGTTAATTCCTGAACAGTATTGTTTTGGTCATGTTGTTGTGAAATTAACATAGAAAACAGTTAATTGACATTATAGTAATTAAGTCATTACTGACCTATACAGGAAAGAATACCCAACCAGGCACTAATTATAACAGAGAAGTGACATCACCAATGAAATTTTGTCAAATAATCTATATTTATCAAAGCCAGAAAGAATTTTTTTTTCTGGTTAAAAGCCAAGAGATTACATGGGAGTTGATAGATGCAGTTTAAAAACCTCAACTGAATTTAAACAAAAACTGTTGCAATTTTACATACAATAGTTCAACAGATCAGTCATCACTTTTTAGGCTTTTATCAATCAACTTTACTATCTGCTCACTGACTCTCGTTGTGGAACTCATTCCCAAAACACATTGTTGAGGCCAGAAGTGCTAATAGGAACTTAAAAATATTTAGTAAATTAATTGAGATTAATTCCATCTGATCTGCATATAACTCTAGGTTATCTGCTTTGTTGCTGGAAACTAGGACTTCTATTGAGGAAAAACATCGCTTTATATACAACTTTTTCAATCATTTTAAACATCTTGTTCTGGCTGCTATTATGATAAATATTGGCTTATACAGCTACTTGGTCTGATTCTGAATGACCCTTGTTCAAATTAATTTTCATAGTAACACTTAAATATATGATCAATGTGTTTCCCTAGTCTCCTGTGAGGTCACTTGCTTGGTTTTTTTTGTTATTGTTGTTGTTTGGTTGGGTTTTTTTGTTGTCTTTGTTTATTTGTTTGTTTTGTTATTTTATTTAGTCACATGTTACATTTTAGTTTTCACAACTGGATTTTGCAGTGATATCACATTTCAGCTTCTCCCCTAGCCATGATTTTTGTCATAAGGATTACAGTTTTGTACAGCTTAGAAAGAGTCATGTTTTTTATTAAAATCAGAATCATTATTAGGAATTTCTTAAACAGTAAATTATACCAACAGCTTTTAGTTTGTCTTTTCTTCTAAATTTTCTATCCACATAGGCAAACTAAATGTTTGCTGACCAGGAAATCTCAACATTGAAAATGGTTTCTTTTTCTATATCTCAAATCCATGATTAACCCTTTGTTTGTTATCAGTTTCTCTGATCAGTAAATAATTTCAGCTTCATAATGTCAGCTCACTGATAAAACTTTCCCCCAGAAATGCTTACCTTTGTATCAATAATGGCCATCATCTTCCTGGGACAGCCTACACAAGGAAAGTTCTTGCTGCTAAAGTAGGAGTACTTTGTGAGGTTCCATAATGTATCAGGTCAGTACTTCCAGGCAGCCATCACCAGCTCATGGCTGTCTGACAAGAAAATTTTAATTTTAAATCTTATAATTCTTTTTATTACAAAGAACAAACCAAAACTAACTCTAGGTATAGAGAGCATTGGGTTACATTTATTTCTGTCAAACTGAGAGCTGTGCTCTGCCACATGATCTGCATCTATCTGACTATGAGAGAGGCCTTGCAGTCAATATCCCTCCTTAAAACCAGAATTTGCCTATCTGATTGAAACACTCATTTGAATCTTACCTTAAATCTTTCACCTTGACAGTTACATAGAGAGCTCTCTATACCATTCAGCTGCCAAGACAGGCTTACTGCGTAGAACTGTGACTAGATGAAACACTAATCCGTTTTTCAGTATGCCAGCAGCCATCTTCCTATTTTTTTGTTACTTTCATGTTTCTTGTTCTCTTTTTCTAGTGCCTTCTTTTAGACCTCACTATTGCTGGTCCTCATCAAAGTCACTTCTGTGCTGCCTCTTCGACATAATCTTAGGAGAGGCTTTTCCCACTTTATAGCATCTTAATAATTCAAATTGAGAATACAGAAGGGCTCGTCTGTATTTTTTAGCAACCAATATAATCAATATTTAAGATCCATATCACAGATAAAACATTCAAAACAATCTGGGAATGAGACCGAAAATGGGTAATAACAATCTTTTGAAAAATACACTTTACAGAACACTATAAAATTGCCTTTGCTACTTGAAGTGACTAATTCATTAGGTGATAAAAGCTAAAAGCAATTTTATAGAGGAGCAATTTACTATTTAGTGTCAAAAGAAAAGCAACAGGGTTAGAATTGTTAATTTTAAGAAAACCCTATATTTGAATGTTCAATTTCTGTGAACAATTTTAATGTAACTACTAAACAAAACCAAGTATGATTTGTTGCCAGTCTTTAGTGGATGCATAAGCTATACCAGACCTGCGTTTATGAAAATCTCCCTTGATCAGGCATGGAGCATTACAGTTTGCTGTGTTTCATGGAGAATGCTTACAGAGATCAAACAGGTTAGATTACAAAAGATTAGCACAAACAAGTGATAGTGAGCCACTTGTGCATAGCCTCAATATAGTGTTGCATTACTGTGTAACGATGCAGTAAAAGAGAAAGAAAGTACTGCAATACACAGCTTATCTAAGCAGTGACTTGTAAGAAACAAGCAGGGCATTTACTTCCTTTATTTATTTTCAGCTTTCCAGCCATCACAATGCAAATACATATGAGTTTCAGGTTTTCATGCAGCGGTAGTAATCCTGTCAAATATTACTTGTAGAAAACCAAAGCTGTTAATCAGTTAATAACCCCTACTATTTCTGAATTATAGTTTCTCTAAGCCATGTGTCTCAATCAAGTCTAAGTATTTGAACATCCAGATAAAAGAAGAGTGGATGTGCCCGTTTCAAAAAAGGTGTTATGATTCTAGGGAAGGAGGAAGGGTGGGGAAAAGAGTTTGTTGTTACACGTTAAAGCAACTGGCTTGGAAAACAAGTGTAATTTGGACAGGCAGTTGTCTTGAGAAGTCTTCCTCACAGCACTGTTTTGGTTGTAAATGTATGCTCTGAAGTCTGATGATGTCTTTGGCTGCAATGTTTATCAATGTGGACTGAAGAGAATAAGTCTCATAAGACCATGTCGTGGTTTAAGCCTAACTCACGCAGACTCTCTCTCTCTCACTCCCCCCTCTTTCTTGCCCCCCACTCCCGGAGGGATGGGAAGGAGAATTGAAAAGAATGCAACTCCCACAGGTTGAGATAAGAACAGTTTAGTAACTAAAGTATAACACAAATCACTACTGCTACCACCAATAATAATAATGACAAGGCAAATACAAGGAAAGAATACAATTTCTCACCACCTAAAACCAAGCCCGACCATGCAGTGCACCCCAACCCTTCCGGGTCTCTGCTCTCTGCTCTCCATCCTGGACATGACGTGCTGTGGGATGGAATAACCTCTTTTATCAGTTTGGGTCAGGTGTCCTGTCTCTGCTTCCTCCCGGCTCCCCTCCTCCCTGGCAGAGCATGAAACTCAGGAAGTCCTTGGCCAGACCAAAATATCACTAAGCAGTAACCGAAACACTGGTGTTATCAGCACTGTTCCCAGGCCCAAAATCAAAAACACAGCGCTGCACCACCTACCAAGAAGCAGAAAAATGACTGCTGCTGCTGAACCCATGACAGACCATATATGTAGCTGTTATACTCCTTAAGTAAATGACGACAAAGACTGCAGATCAACCGTGTTCTCCCACAGGCAAGACTCAGGCATAAAGAAGTGCACTCTGAATGCAAGCATGTAACTGCGTATTGTGTCACCAGAGAAAGAAGGGACTGAGAAATAAAGTCAATTGTGCTCCACTTCTGTAGCCAAGAGTATATCCAGATTCACCTATCCAATATAACACACTTTTCCAGGGAAAATCAGTTCTGTGACCTAGATAGTAATAAACAGAACACTGCATGCATTAGCCCAATGTACAGCAGTTAAGACTGCAATAAAATTTGCACTTAAAGAGAAATGAAATTTACTGCTTTCCAGTAATGATTCAGACTTCATGCTAGAGACTAGCATTTGTGGGGGCCCTTTGGTAAATTTCTTTTTAATATATAGAAGAGGCAAAGCTTTGTGCAGCACTGAATGTCATCGCCAGTGCTTTGCAGTTCTGAAGTGCTCGGGGATGTTGCATGTATTCACTGGGGTTGAACAGGATGAACACAAAAAACCCAGGTGTGCTTGCTGCATTCCCTTAATCTTACTCCATGTGAGATGCTACTCTATTTGTACAACGATTAAAAAAAAGGCTTCAAGGACCACTATCTGCCACTCTTGTCTCCTTTCTGGCATGTGCAGAATAATAGCTGGAGAGATGTGCTGCAGCAGGAAATGGTTCCACTAACAGATGCCACAGTGGAGAGGAGAAGCCCAGATGTACAGGCTGCTTTGCAATGTAACCCATACCCTGCTGAACCGTTATTTCCACTTAGGTAGTAATCCTTTCTACTGGACATATACCTGTTTTAATAAGCAAGGAGCAATCAGTCAATCAATCCCACAAACTCTTAAACAAGGAAACTACATATTAGAAAGAAAAATTCCTCCTTTATATTACTCTTGATATGCTGAGTCTAATCATCTGGGCAGTCTTTCTATCTACCAGGAATGGTGATAATTCCTCTGATTTTATGGAAAGGAAAGGGATGAATAAGCTTTTATGGGGCAGATTTATTCCAGTGAGAGACACTTGTATCTTTCTGGGTTTTGCTGTACCTATTTCTATATTGTGTTAAACACTTATATAAACATAAGTAGGTAAAAATTAACAGACTGCATAGGACTAGTAAAAAATGTAAACTCTATATTTATTTGCTGCATATATTTGTAAATATTAAATATGCAGTAAACAATGTGATTAAAAAATTCAAGATGGACACAAACTCCCCAAATCATCCTTTATTTTTTTCCCCATTATATTTTAGTGATCTTGGATGAAATTATACCTCCAAAAGGAAAAGATTTGTAAATTATTTATCAATAAGTCTTTAAGATGCATCCATTTCAAATATCATAGTTGTTTATCTGTTGTTTTAGTTAATAATGCTGTTTCGTAGCTGTAACCTGTAACTTGAAATGAAGCAATTCTCACATAGGAAATGCTTTTTGAAATATATTATTCTTCTTATTTCCAGAAGCAATGAAAATTTCATTATGCAAAGTCAATTTACCTGAAGAAGCTCAAAGGACAGGACCTTGCAGGTGAATTAAAATCCTCTCTTTGTGTTTCAGAATTCAAAGGGACAAACTGATGTTTCACAGACTAGCACAGAAATGCAATTTATTATTTCCATTGTTGATTCTTGGCTAAGAAATCCTAAAAGGATAACTGACTCTCTGTATTTAATAGGCTTCTGGATCCCTGCAGCTCACTATTAAGAAACATAAAGCTGCAAAAAAAGGGAACTTGAAAGGAGAAAAAGAAAATGCACTCCCAAACATTTTTGAAGCTGCACATTTCTAAAAGCCAGAGAAAATCCATCTTATGGATTCACATGACAGCAGATCAGTTTCATCCAGTCAGAGCACATGGTGTTGGTATTCATTAATGATTTTGTGACAAATCGGGTATATTTTCATCAACAGGTATAAATGTGTTACTGAAGATTTCATTTCTCAGAAAAAGCGTATAGTACACAAGGATCTAAAATTCAAGTAATATTTATTTTTCAGCAAGCCGTTGTGCATTTCAACTACACTCCTATTTGAAATAACACATCAGGCAAGGAGCACCTTTAGAAGCTGTCTCTGCCAGTAGTCTGATCTTACACCAGAGATCAGTTTTTGTGTTAATCTTACATCCTTCAAATGCATTACACTTACTTAACCTCTTATGAAGGCCTCACTGCTTTTAAACTCAGCACATATTGAGCAGGCAGTAGAACTGGTCGTATTGTATCAGGTTAAGCTTGAGATAGTTTTAACACAGAAAGAAATGGGTTGTGAGGCCTCATGATTGTCATAGTGCTATCACAACACTACTATGATTCTATGATTCTATAACAAAACAACTACATTATTGTTGATTCGTTACTTATAATCTTTGGGGAGTGATGATACTGCCTCACCAAGTGAGTAAGTGTATGGCCTGGGCTAGTGTTGTGGAGGGATTACATGGAGAACCAGCTCACTGGGTACAGCAGAAGACTCTGTAGCCTGTGCTCTCCCAGTATTCCTGAGCGTAACTGAACAGCAGATATTTGCAGACTAAAATAGGAGAGACAGATTTAAATTGCACTGCTTTGTACATAAAATCAAGACTCTCTTGAATACACCAAATAAAATAAATTATTTAAACCCCAATGTTGCTCTTTTTTATGCAGACAGAAAGGGAATAAAAGAAGGGAATCATACCAGGGGAGATGCTTGCTGTGCTGCGTACAAGAGTATCTGATATCTAAGCCAGACTTTTAACGCAGTGTTTTGACTTGTTTCATGTCTGAGGATAAGGAGAAGCTGAAGTAGATGCTCAATTCTACTAATAGCACAGTCACTGTTGCTTACTCATCTAAAGGCAAGTGACTACTTATCCCACCTGAGGGAGAAATCCATCCTGGTGTCATGAAAAACAGCACTTTTTTGAGCTGATTGTTTGAAGATATTGCACTTGACAGGTTAAGCTTCCTCTTGTGATAATAGTTACTCTAATTCCAAGATAAAATATTTACGCTTTTTTCACTTTTTTACATAAATCTGTCCCCATGTACGTCACCTTAATGTGACCTAAGCCTATGAACAATATGTCCTGGATTAATTGGATTAATTCAGAATTAATTCTTGTGCAGAAGGTCCAACAGAGGAAACAAATGTACTAAGTAAGATGACACCCTCTTTTATTATCTTCTATTTTATGTTTGCTCAGGGGAATAGATTATTCATTAGCTAGAGCTTTGCAATACTCTTGGTAACAAATCTTGCATGACAGAGATGGACACACCTCCATAGCCATAAAAACACAAGACACGATAGTACGCAATTCAATAATTCAGCTGATTATTAGATTTTCAGATAACATTACTGTATTTGCACTGTCCTGAAGCACTGGACTTTCAATATAGACATAAATGTATTACCTAGTCAGCTCCATCTTCTTTCATGGGCAGATTGTCAGAAAACTACATAAACCTGCCTGGCAATATGCTAACAAAACAAATATGTTTGGACTCTAGAGGACTTCCTCTACCTGAATTTGAAGGTTTTACTTGTAGAGCTTGAGTTACAAGAGACTGAGGAATCTGATCAGGAGAAGGCTGTTTAAAGACAGTGGAGATACAGCCCAAGGAACAAAAATGCCAGTCTTGTTCCTAAATTTCTTCATCAATTTATTTTATGTTTTGTTATGCAGTTAATACATGATATTTGATAACATAGGATATGGTCTCAGATGCATTATTTCTGACCTTCTTAATTATGCTATTGATTTTAATACAACTAAGAGGAAGAATATGCTCTGTAGATTGTTAAAGACTATTTTTCCCAAATAAAAGAGGGTGACTGTGAGAGACACACAGGTCTTGCTGGAAAATCCAGCAATCAGGTAACCAAAATTATGTTCTTGATGGTTACGAGAATCCAGATGGATGTCTCAGTGGTATATGAGAGAGTAATGGCATGGCAAAGAAGAGTCTTGAAAGAGGATGCAAGAAGCTTGCTCTTCACAGTGGTTTCCAGAAGGGAAAATTGTAAAAAATAAATTGTCGCTTGGCAAGATACACAAGAAAGAGAACAGTCAAACTTAATTTTACAACTATTATTCAAGGGGCAAATCCTTATTCATTTGAATACTGTCAGTGAATTCACATGTGAATAAAATACAGAATATTAGAAATCTGAACTCCTAGTTTTCCACTCTTATTCATATAAAGAACTACTTATTACTTGTTAAAATCAGCTTATAATGTACTTAGATATACATATATCAAGCACTGTTGAGCAAGCCAGAATCTTCATTTGAAGAGTTACACAGGTATTAAATTCATTTTAGAATCTCACAAGTAAAATTACAGAGGCTGCTAGTATAATGGGAACAGAACAAGAAAAGAGAGACCATATCCTAAATTGTTAAGATTATAGGTTTAGCTATCCCTCCAAAGTTGCTTCACTGTAGCTATACAAGTTGAAAGGATGTAGGAGAGAAAAAGCTTGTAGATGATCAAAACTAATATCAAAAGACAAGACACATGGAGGGTGGAGGAGACATGTCCAGAGTGTTTTAGCAGTTTCATAGTGGATATGCTGAATAAGAAAGAGAGAAATGCCCTGCCCCTAGAAGGGACATGTAGTGACAGGACAAGACAAGAGGGAATGGTTTTAAAATGAAAAAGGGTAGATTTGGATTTGGTGTTAGGAAAAAATTCTTCCCTATGAGAGTGGTGAGGCTCTGGCAAATGTTGCTCACAGAAGATGTGGCTGCCCCACCCCTGGCAGTCTTCAAGACCAGGTTGGGCACTGAGCAACCTGGTGTAGTGTGAGGTGTCCTTGCCCATGGCAGGGGGGTTGGAACTGGATGAGCTTTAAGGCTGCTTCCGACCCAAACCATTCCATAACTCTATGAAGGTAACATCTATTAGACCAGATAATAGAACTGAAAACATTAGACAAGGCCTTTTTCCAGTCTGAAATAAAAAGAGCAACACTTCAGAGCTACATGCAAGTGCAGTCTGCCTCTGAAAGTTTAGTTGTGTATGTTATCAGCTGGCCTCCCCTTGACAGGAAAGCTTATAAGCCCCCAAAGAAGCTGAAACAAGCTCTCTTGTCCTGTTCAGAGCAGTCCTGCAGAGAAGGACTTGGGGGTTTTGGCTGATGAAAAAATGAACATGGGCCGGCAGTGTGCACTTGCAGCCCGGAAAGCCAAACATATCCTGGGCTGCATCAAAAGGAGCATGACCAGCAGGTCGAGGGAGGTGATTCTGCCCCTCTCCTCTGCTCTTGTGAGACCTCACTTGGAGTATTGTGTGCAGTTCTGGTGTCCTCAACATAAAAAGGACATGGAAGTGTTGGAACAAGTCCAGAGGAGGACCATGAGGATGATCAGGGAACTGGAGCACCTCCTGTATGAAGATAGGATGAGAAAGTTGGGGCTGTTCAGCCTGGAGAAGAGAAGGCTGTGTGGAGACGTCATAGCAGCCTTCCAATATCTCAAGGGGGCCTACAGGAATGCTGGGGAGAGACTCTTCATTAGGGACTGTGGTGATAGGGGAAGGGGTAATGGGTTCAAACTTAAACAGGGGAAGTTTAGACTGGATATGAGGAAGAAATTCTTTACTGTGAGGGTGGTGAGACACTGGAATGGGTTGCCCAGGGAAGTTGTGAATGCTCCATCGCTGGCGGTGTTCAAGGCTGGATTGGACATAGCCTTAGGTGGCATGGTTTAGTGGAAGGTGTCCCTGCCCCTGGCAGGGGTGTTGGAACTAGATGATCTTAAGGTCCTTTCCAACCCTAACTATGCTATGATTCTATGGTTCTATGAATTACAAAATAAGGAGCTTCAGTTCTCTATCAACCCAGTGTTTGCTAGTGAATGAGAACCAAAAGATGAAAGAAACTAGCACTTATGAATATAACAGCAATAACAAAAAGAATTATATACGAAATATAAGTATCAAGTAAGTCAGATATATTGAAAGGTAGATCACATGTTTTTAAATTAGTTTTTATTTAATCATCTACAAGTTCCAGTAGCAATCGAAATGAAGAAAAAAAAGTTTACACTGTTTCTTACTTTGGATGAAATGTTTCATTGATTGCAGGGACCTAGAATGAAAAATTAAGTTTGTTCGCTGTAACACTTTCAATTAATCATGTTTAAGGTGACACTATGCTATTATACTATAGAGTCATGTAGTAGAGAAACATAATGACCTCTCCTGTAATCTTAGAGTTTTCAATAGAATATCCTCAAACAGCAGTAATTTGATTATTTTGCAGTTTTTAAATGTAATTGAAAGCATTTTTATTGGATACATTCTTATTACAGAACCACAGACAATTCATTTGATAAATCTGTGTAAGAGCGACTGAAAATGAATGATCAGTTAGAAGGGAAAAATCACTGATGAAAAAGGGAAAATAAAAAGCTTGGAAAAATTTTAATCACTGTAAATTGCAAGACAATTAAATTGTTCTTCAAGGTATTCAGATTTTTTCTTCATCAGCATTCAAAACTCTGTATTACATTAAAATCTGCACTACAATCTTTCCTGATTTTACTGAAATTTAACCTGGTAATTCACTGAACCCACAAGGAAGGAAACAGCAGAATTGTCTCACTTTCCCTGGGTGCTACCAGCTTTCTCCTTTTCCTTAGCTGTTTTCATTCACCAGCAACTGACTTGATACTACAGCCTTCATGTCAGTTCTGAGAAGCTTCAAGAAGTACTAACAAACAACAAGTAGTTCATCTGTCTCTTCTGACAGTCTTTGCATGTCTTACCTCTCTTTGTTGCTCCTTTTCATGCTTTTCAACCTTCCTGATTAGAAAAAGGACCTGGCACTACTTTTATGCCTCGAACTCACACAACTGAAATGGAAGTTAGGTGTTCCATAATTAAGGATGATGTGCATTTCAAATTCAAAAATTGGTCTTATGTCGTTAGACCCAGCAACGTTTGGCAAGTGGTTGTGTGCTGTGATCCATGTACCTGACATCAAATAGAACAGAGCTGTGCCACTAATTCAAAATAGAAAACTCTTAAACTGCATGTTTTTCTAGTAGAATATTAAACTACTATAGAAAGAGTCCCGCAAGAAGGATCCAAAAGGAACAGATTAGGAAACCTGTCACTCTTTATTTTTTCTAAACTCTTTCTAGGAGAAGGCTTCTTTCTCTACGCTAAAACAAGTCATAGGAATTTTGAATTCTTGTTCTGCTAATCTCTATCACCCTCAATTTTGTTAATTTGTTTCGCAGTTCCCAAGAGACCATTCTGATTTCCACAAGCATGCTCTTATGCTGATTGATTCAGAGACAACAGACAGAAAAAGTATAAACCCAAACATAATACTAAAGCAACTTTGTTGCTGTAATTAAGGAGAACCTTAGATCAGCAATAAACTACATATAGATTTTGTCAGTAATTGGCAAACAAAGGTGCAACCAAAATCTACACATTTTTCTCTTGATGTTTCTTGTCTTCTCTGTTCAGAATACCTCTGTCTTATTTGATATGGTGGTAATGAGCAGATTTAGGATGTTGGGAAGCAGAAGGTAAAAAACCCTTCATTCATCAAACAGAAATCCTTCTGCTTATTTGAGCAACAGAAATGTAGACAATGTTTCCATATTGATTTCAAGTTTAGCTTAGTTCTTTCACAACACATATAATTTTCTGTGATGGATTTCTCATTTTTCTTTTATTTCCTGAAACTATTGTAGTCACCTACTGCCTTTTCAGTCTTCTTTAGTTTAAATGTTTCTAAATTGATATTTTTAACTGCCCTTCTTTCTTCACTACAGTGTCGTAGCTCCGACTGGAACTCTAGATATCTTCAGTAATGCCATATCAGTAAACTGTATGTCCCTCTGTCTTAGGCGAGCCTAACACATGAGGTAATGGTTCGTGGTGGCTCGTCCCCCCGTGAGTCCCACTTTAGCTGCTCCCCAGAAAGTCCAGCTTTGGTTCCTACACAGAAAGTTCCAGTTTAGAAATCTCAGGAAAAGTCTCGACCCTTGGAAACCTTTCTAGAAATTGCTGGCCACTTCTTCCGACATAGGCTATCCCCCTGTGTCAGAATGGGTGTGCATTTTGTCAGTACAAAAGCCTGAGCTTCATGCGATGCAGGGAAGCAGAACTTCATACCATCCAGGTCAACGTTGCCTCACTGCCTCTGCAGGGACTCCCTCTATGGTAGAGCCTGCCTCCTTGCACTGTCATGATGATTCCCGGGGCTGGTTTCCTGATCATCCTCACAGGGTCCTTGGGGTTGGTAAGATGTACACTCTTCAGAAATATCCTTTACTGTATCTGTTAGATTCCCTATGTTTTCCTATATTAATAAACTAATTGAGAATTCTCTATTTGTGTCTTGTTTCTCTCAACCCAGAATCCTCGAACTCTGGAACACCCTCCCAATTTCATTAATGGACGCAAGTGTCAAAAAATAATTTTCCCTATTATATTTCCTTCATATTTTTCAAACAGTGAAGATTATAATACAGTTTATCTAGTCATTTCAGCCTTCAGAGTGGGAGAGGTGATATTTAAATATTCATGGTGACTAGCTTTGAAATGACTAAACTCAAGATGCACATCTAACAAGGTTCTTTTTTCTTTTTCCTTTTTTTTTTTTTTTTTAATGGCTCATATACGAGAGGAAAAATACAGTAGAAAACACTAGCTACCTAAAGAAAACACAACTATGGAGTATAAAACTGCACGAATATCATGCAGTGGTCTCCATCCTGAGTGCGTCATATTGCCTTTCAAAATATGTGGAGGAATTTAGACTAGTAATCAAGAAAACAGATCAGAATTCCCTACTTCAATAATGTCTGTGTCATTACTGGGGGGGAGGTTTACTACTGACTCGTTGTGGTTTAAGCCCAGTCAGCCACGCAGTTGCCCTCTCACAACCCCCCTTTCCACTCCCACTCCCAGAGGGATGGGGAGGAGAATCGAAAGAATGTAACTCCCACCGGCTGAGATAAGAGCAGTCCAGTAACTAAGGTATAACACAAACCACTGCTGCTACCACCAATAATATTAATGATAAGGGAAATAACAAGGAAATACCAAGGGAAGAGAATACAATCACTCACCACCTGCCGACCAATACCCAACCTGACCCGAGCAGTGATCTAGCCCTTCTGGGTAACTGCCCCCAGTTTATATACTGGGCATGATGTGCTGTGGTAGGGAATGCCCCTTTGGCTAGTTTGGGTCTGGTGTCCTGTCTTTGCTTTCTTCCCCCTTCCTCTCCTCCCTGGCAGAGCATGAGACTCAGAAAGTCCTTGGTCACAGTACACATAACTGAGCAACAACTAAAAGCATCAGTGTTATCGACGCTGTTCCCAGGCTGAAAGTCAAACACACAGCACTGCACCAGTTACTAAGAAGGAGAAAAATGACTGCTAGTGCTGAAACCAGGACACTTATTTAAGTGTTCGCTGAGGACAGACATTTGCCTAAACAGCCTGATTATAAATTTCCCTTACGCACCAGGTTCCTGGTGATTCTAATGCAGAAGTTGGTGCCTCGAACACTATTAAAATCTGTACCTCATTATGTCACATGTAATTTTACTATTTATTATGTTTAATAATTCTCTGAAAAGGAAATAATGAAGGATTCTGAAGTTTACTCAATATAATGGAATATAAAAAATTGCATAGCATGGATCTTGATCTCCTGTGTTTAAGAAACAGAATTTAAGTCATAATTCTAAGAAGCAATATCTGAAATTTACCCTCACTAAATCCTAACTGATCTTTTTTGATTTTTTTACTAAAGATTTTTGGTAAGAAAGGAATAAACTTGAACATAAGAAAACCGGGGGAAATAAGGAAAAGTTTAAACAGGAGAGGGCAAAAAAGTCTTTGGCACTTGCTAAGAGAGAAAAAAAGAGAAAATACAACATAAGTAGATTTAAATGGTGAATAAAATTGTTTTTTAAAATGTATTTTGCTGACTAATTCTCTTGGAAACAGCTTTCCAGGAAATATTGTTGACATAAACTAACAGATGAGAAAAAGCAGGCTGAGCAATCTGCTACTAATCTTCTGATGGCTTTAATGAACAGGTGAGTATGAGGAGGAAGATGGCAACTGAAATAATGTCTGGAGACCACTTGAAACAGCAGTGAAAGATGACGATCGCTAAGGAAGACTGAGTAGATTTCTACCTTTACTTAAGAATCTTAAGAATTAATCAGTTATTAAAAACCTATATGTGGTTCTTATTTTGTCTCCACAGTGTAAAATGACTCGCTGCAATGCCTTCAAACCAGTGACAGGCCAGTAAGGGAAAGCGGTTTTGGCTAAGCTTCATTAAAATTATCTTACCCAAGGCATGCAAGACTTGTCAAAAGGAACAAGTATGATCTATTGTCTCTCTGCATGTACAGTTTATATGCAGATCCTTACATGAGGAACAAGGCTGATGTTTGCTGCCTGTGCAGATTAGGCTCATTGACCACGAGTAAATTTCCTGCATTGCTAGCTAAGAACTGCAATGTGTCCCATGCATTGATTAATACCATTCTGGGTAATGTGTGTCCAGTGAATATGTATTGTGTCACATTTATAGAGATGGATTGAGTATAAAATTATCGAGAAATTTGGATTTCTGCTAAACTCAAATAATCAGAGAGTATGAGAAAAGTGTTAGCCAGCTGGTGATGCCGAGTCTACCATCTACTTTCAGTGCAATTGGTGAAAACTCCTTTTTAGGAAGATTCAAAATCAAATATAAATTTATGTCTGTTTATTTGGGGGGGGTAGGTCTCTGTTATATTCTAAGAGAAGTGTTTAAGCTTAGAAATATTTGCCTTAGAAATCTTTCCCATAGAAATCTTAGAAATCATTTTACAATGCTCATAGCTGAAACAAAATACTTCTCTTATCACACTCAAAATTATCAGATAGTATTAATTAAATCTTGTTCTCTTAATATTTTTTTTCTTTAATGTTCACATACTGATTAATTCATTTTAAAATATGGACCCATTTCCATATGAATTTGTTCATTGGTCCTACAGAGTCAAAAAACAGAAGTGGATCAATATTTCTAATATATGTAACATCTGTTAATTTCACATGCAGGTTTGACTGTGGCATTTTACAAGTAATATTTTAGACTGCTATGATAAGTTTAATTAGATGACCTCCCCCATGGCTGCAAGCTTTAGATATGACTACTTGTCATGGATTCAGCAGTAGCAGTCATTTTTTCTCCTTCTTGGTAACTGGTGCAGCGCTGTGTTTTGACTTTCGGCCTGTGAACAACGCTGATAACACCAGTGTTTTCAGTTACTGCTTGGTAATGTTTTGGTCTGGGCAAGGACTTTCTGAGCCTCATGCTCTGCCAGGGAGGAGGGAAGCTGGGAGGAAGCAGAGACAGGACACCTGACCCAAACTCACCAAAGAGGTATTCCCTACCACAACATGTCACGCCTGGGATGGAAAAATGGAGGGCAGAGACCCAGAAGGGTGTGGGTGCACTGCTTGGTTGGGCTGGGTATAGGTAGTGAGTGACTGTATTCTTTCCTTGTATTTTTTCTTGTATGAGTATTGGTGGTAGCAGCAGTGATTTGTGTTATACCTTAGTTACTAAACTGTTCTTATCTCAACCTGTGGGAGTTGCATTCTTTCGATTCTCCTCCCCATCCCCCCGGGAGTGGGGGAAGAAAGAGGGGGGAGTGAGTGAATGAATGGGCTGCGTGTGGGGCTTAAACCATGACACTACTCTATGTAATGTTTAAATTAACAAGGAAGTTGCAAGTATTGTATTTTTTATTTAGTAAAATTCATCCTACTTCAATAGTTGTAAAAAATGGTAAGAAGCTCCACATCTGAATTCTGTATTTGAGATTCTTAGCAGCCACCTTAATAACCACACTAATTCACCTAAATAAATTTCTGTGAAACTCAATCCTTATCTAATATGTCTCATGCCACTCAGTTTTCCTATCAACACTTTTGATTAGTGCCATAAAAATTACAGTAGTATGAATCTGTTTCATAATAACATGTTTCTAGCTAAAATTGTCAAAATAATTTTGAGAGAATGTGTATATCTATTTCCCTTGTCTCTCATAAAAACCACTTCCTTATATTTAGCTATAGTCACCATCTAAAAAAACTTTTGCAAGTACAACTCTCCTCAGAAGTTCTTGTTTGAGTATGGCATTCATAAAAAAACACTCACAGAAGAGCCCAGTTTTAAGTTTGAGAAACTTTTTATTATACTATTACAAATACTCTACAAATGCCACATAAGAGATTCCCCAGAAACCTGCATGCAAATGTTTGAACAGTTGAGCTCTCTGAGATGGTGAAATTATGCAGATTTCTCCTTGATGTCAGCCCAGAAAGTGAAAACTCTTGCATGTTAGGGTTAAATTAATGAGCCAAAGCTTTGCTACAATGGAAAATATACCCTTTCTCATCAGTAAAAGAGAACACCTCACCATGAAGACCTAGCCCACACACCAGTGATCCTTACACACACCTAGTCCTTGTTACAGAAAGAAGATGACACTGTGCACCTAAAGTACTCATATTCTGACCCATATCATAAGATTTGATTGAGGGCTGTGGAAGACCCATCCCATGCAATAATTGCCACCTAGTGGCCTCTTGCGTCTTCTGTAAGAGGCTTCTTAACTTGACACTTCTCCAGCATTTGCTAATATCTGCACAGTACTGTCTTTTTTCTAGACTGAAGATGGGCTCATAAGTGTTTCCTAAATGGCCGATAGCTCATAATTTGTAATACAGTATTTATAATACAGTACTTCTATTCAGTAAAATGGCTTTTACTGTGCCTGCTTCTATTTTTGTTCTTAAATCTAGAGACAGCTACAGATATTATCTAACTGATTCTCTAAACACAATAAAGTTTTTCAATCTGTACAATTATTTTATCAGCATAAGCACTGCTTAAATCCAGCTTGACTATTCTGAATTTCTTTCAAAATATATAACAATATATATTAATACATATGCATATATTAGAATACTCACATATTTGAATCTTCTAAATACACTCACCCTGGTTTTCCCCTGAGATATTTCGACCAACCCCCTCTCCCTTTTAAAAAAAAAAATCTCAGTAAATGTAGAACGTGAAAGAAATTCAGCCTATATCTGAATTCAGAGAATATTTCTGAGGATTTGAGAGAAATCATTAAGAAGATGGTTTATTCAATTCTGGGGTACCTTCCATTTGGAAAAAGAAATCCTTAGGGTTTAAGGTGGCAAGGGTCCTGTAGCAGCATTACCTGCGTGCTTTCATCAGCTTTATTGATATATGTTCTTGCAACTTCTACTTTCTATCCCTATGCCTCTCTAATCTTCTGCAAGGGAGAGAAAATGCAGTGATAAATGCTACACAGTGTCATAAATGTAACCATAGTCTGACAAGAACACTCTCTGAAGTCGATGATGCAGTTACACTTTTTCAGACAAGATAGCCTTACTATGTGATACAATGTCCTCCCCCCTCTGCAGGTCCATAATGTGCAATAAATAAGAAGGTGAGTTTTCTCAGAGACATAAAAATAGTATGTTGCACCTATGCAAGGAGCAAATGGTTTTTTGAAAAATTGGGCTCTTAAATAGTATTATGTATAACAATTCTTACCATTGTAGTTCATCCATCCTGATAAAATGGTACCTATTTCCTCTTTAAATGTCAAATATGTAATATGCATTTTGAAATAGAAAGGATACCTTAGGATACATGCTAATGTACTCCCTTCAATTACATTTTATGATTATGACCTTTATTCCAACAATAATTTAATGTTTTAATTAAGTTTGCAGCCATTTTTGTTGCTGCAAGATGTCCTTCATCTCTCTGTACTCTAATTTAATGAAGTGATTTTCAGTCATAATCAGCAATATCTAGCAATAAATTTCAATACCATTTTTCAGGAATCTAAGAGGATCTTTCATGTTTTAATACAAACTTCTTATCAATGTCATGGCAAGACATAATTCCATCCTCTAAGAAGAATGAATGCAGGGAAAAGTAAGTGAAAATATTTAGAAGATCATCTCTTCTTAACCTAGGAAAATGCATTGCCTTGAAAATAAAATAAAAAAAAAAAAAAAAAAAAAAAAAAAAAAAAAAAAAACCCACACAAAAAGCAACCAAAAAAACAAACAACAGGTAAAAAGCAAAATATTCAGAACATCTAAATCTGTGGAAATGTTGACTGGGCCCGAGTGGTGCTTCAAAATACCACTCATAATGCCAGTGCTGAAGCCAAACCTTACGGAAGCTGATTTCAAATCCACTTAGGTATAGGTGTCAGGGCACAAAAGATCTAGGCTTGGCCCTTGTATGTAGGTTCAGGCCTGATAGTGGTCAAAATCACCTGAAAGCAGCTAAATTAAAGAACTGTAGCTGTTTGCATCAGTAAGATGAAAGATGGCTTTCTGAAGCAAGGCAGAGAAGTGCTGAACAGAAAGGAGAGTTTGCACAGAAGGGGAAGGTCTAGATCAGGAACATAATGGCACATGTGGGGATGGCAAAAATTCTAGGCTGTAGTGAAGATGAACAGCACTGAAACAGAATCTCCACACTGCTAAAGAAACCTGAAGAGATGCCAAGTAATAACAACTGGAGTTCAAGAAAATATAATGAGCCTTGTAACACAATAAGCCTTATATGATGGCTAGTAATATTTTTATTTTTTTTCTGCATTCTTTTAAGCTTTGCATAGAATGAAGGTACCTTCTACCATGGGCATTTCATATCCTTGTGTCTTGGAAGGTGGTGAGTATATTTTATTAGTTACATCAGTGTAATTTGAGTTTGCATGGCAATGTTACACTATGTAAATCTCTGGTGTGAATTTCTACAAATAGACCTACCTGGGTAATAAGACGGAAGGCTAGAAATTACTTAATTCAGTCCTGTCTTCTATAAAGCAAAAGCAATCAAGAACTTATCTGAACAGAATCATTACTTTCTGAATGTTCCCTATTCTTCTCATGCGATCATTGGTTTCAGTGCAATTACGAATTCCAAACAGAACTTCGTAACGAACAGACACTAAGCTAAAAACAGCTGAAAGAGCAGAACTGAGACACTGAGACCCCCAGCTTCTGGAGGTTTCTACAGAATAGGTAAGGTTCGAAACAGCAAAAGAATCACCAGACCTCCCAAAGAGCAATCAGTATACAGGATTTATGGCCCCTCTTCATCTACTATTGATTCTGTTTTCGCACTTCAGCAATATCTTTACTGGCCATAACATGGGTTTTAATAGTGTTTTCCTTTCTAAATGTCACTCAGTAGTTGGTTTTGTCATTGGACTTCCTACAAATCTGAATGCAATACCCACTTTCAGATTTACTCTGGCAATCAAAATATTGTATTTAAAGTATCTGTCTGTATCTGTCAGTTTAGAAGGAGACACTGACCTCTTCACTAAACGCCTCATTCAGAAAAGTCATCAGGAAGTCTTGAAAAGTTCAATTTCAAAAAACACAGAACAAAAGAAAATTATAAGCTGAACTCCTGCTATGATGCTGACTGCTGAAAACTGCCTTAGTAGTTTTATTTAGTTGTTGATGTGTGATTTAGAAGGTGGGCGCAATATTCACCATTAAGTGTTTCATCTACCTTGTATTTGCACGTCTCAGTTCTTCCATACCTGGAATGGTAAAATTAATGGAGCTGGGACAGTTTAGATTATTGCATTCCCTGGGTGAGCTAAAATGATCAGAATATCTGTTTTAAAGGCTACCGAGATGACTTTAAGTTGTGAGAAGCATCTGGACATATCTCTTACAGCAAAGATGGGATCTTTTACTTCTTCTTGAGCTCTGGTCGTGAATACAAATGTTATTGTCTGATATTAAATCAGAAGCAGAAACAGCCTTTAATACTCCAAGCTGTTTCAAATATAAAGGAGTCAATAAGTTGTTGATTCTCAATTTGAAACTGTGAAAACACTTCAACAAATTAAGAAGTAGTTCAGGAATCCAAAGAAAGTTTAAATGTGAACAAGTATTATTATTAAATTATGTGCAAAGACTGACCTTGGAAAACGAGCTTTACAAAATGCATGAGATCTACCACAGCAGTGTGCAGATGATACAGAGGTACATTCCCAGGAAGAAAACAAATTCTATAACTTACAATTATGAAATGTAAATAGTGGTTTTATTCTCTCTTGTAAAAGAAACTTCAGGTAAGTAAAAGTGTTTTGGAATTGTGTTAACAGTAAAAAATTGTAAAACCACCGTATAGCTGGCCCTCCAGAAATATTTATTCCAAGTTAAAATGTCAGTAGTCTTTGTAGCTGACTTTAGAATAGTGGCATCTCAGACTGGTGTTCTCAACACACACAAGCACCATTGACTTGCCTTCACCCTGATTGCTTATGCTGAATTTAATAAAAGATCATGTGTGACGGAGTTCAGTTTCACTAAGAAACATCCAGGAATCATGGGTATTTTAAGGTTGGTTGTGTATGGCTGTGACAGGGTTCCCTGATGACAAGTTTGTGTTAGGGGCTTAAGGACTTGCACACAATTAGAAGACATTAATAATAACATTTTCAAACTCTCTGACTCTTAGTAAGAGACAGATATGTTAGGGTAACAGAAGGCAGGCACAGCAAATGAAGTGGCATGCCCTATCACTCACTATAGCTCTGTTGTAGAGCTTACATAGCAGTTTTTACAATCCTATTAAACGCCTGAAGTCCTGGATGTAGGACAAATAAAATCACTGTCTTTTTAAAGAATGACCTTTTTCTTCTTAATGTGGTGCGGCCTCTTTTGAAGAAATGTAGCTTAAAAAACAATTGGGTTCTTGATAGAAAGTTTGGTATATAGAATTCAGCACATAATAGCTAAAAATACTGAGATGACAATTAAGTAGATGTCTACCATGAACAGATAATTTCTGTGCAAATTTTAACATAAATGTTAGCTTTGATTCATGCTTTTCAAGTGTTGTTTTTTCCTCTTAATAGAAAGTTAGATTTGAGTAGGGAATTCCAAGTCTTTCGCCATGAAATCCAAATCCCTAAAATGTTAAATATATTTGGGTTGCATTGATATAAAAATCTAGGGTAGAGGTGCAGGGGTTATGCCAAACAAGCTTTTTAAAGAAAAAAAGTTTAAACTTGCTATAAGGCATATGCTCATACATCAGAAAATCTTAATTAAACACTTCTGTGCTGATGCACAAGCATTATAGCTGCCAGAAGAGCACAGATGTTTCAATTACATTAGAGAAATTAAGAATATCTACAGATAGAGAAGATCCAGAAAATACATTTTTTTAAACATAAATGTCTCCATTATTTGTACAAAACCAGCAAACCTGGGCAATGTTTATCCAGCAGATTTATTTTAAAGGAATGAGAAGGAAATCTTGAAAGACTGAACTTCATGCTCTAGTATCATGCTCCTGCCTTCTGTTCCAAGTAAATTTTTTACACTAGGCACTTATGGTCTACCCTTCAAAATTAAGGTCCAGCTAATTAATTTAGAGCATCTATATAACCATTTTATGGCAACCAAATCAATACTAAATGAGTAAATAATGATTAATATTATTGCTATAATATCAGAACATGGTAGGGACATTATTTTAAGACTTGGTCTAGTGTATATCTACTTCACAGCATGACTGTGTGTCCTTCTGAGCTAAAAATACAGATAATCAGTAAAAGCAACGTATTCTGTGAGGAGCGGTGCCTAGATATTTATCAATAGCAAGAACTGTCTGAAGCTCAATATTTTTCTGTTCTACATAGTAACCCTTTTTTAACAGATAAACTTGGAAACTCTAATATTGGTCTCTTCTTGTACAGGTTTTTACAACTGAAACTTATTTATTGATTTTGGGAGAGTTGCTGCTCACCTAACTGGGGATAAGATAAAGCTCATGGTCAGCATCTGAAGTTGCATTCATACTGAAACAGAATTATTTTATTTTCTTCTTTATCTGCTTTCGAAAATATGTAGGACACATTTTCATCTCTTGCAATTTTGAAATAATTGTGCTGATATTGAGGGAAATATTCAGAATCAGTCCTGTTGGGTCTGAACCATAATGATGAAATAATTACACCCTCAGCTCCTCCAAGTTTTAATTAGGATACTGGCATGAGAGTATGTACTAGTAACTCATTGTTGGCATCAGATAATAAAAAAGATCAATTTATTTGTTTTATAGTTTTCCTCTGGCTTACCATAAAAAAAGGAAAAGAACAGCTCCAGGCTATCATTAATGTTAAACACTTGATGAAATGCCCTAAACTAACAAACTTTAAATTCAATCATTTCTTTTCGTTGAAGTACTGGATGACCTAAAACTTCATTTTCACAGTAGGAAATGACAGGGTTTATCTGAAGCATGAGTGCATTGTTTACTATAATGCTTTCTCTGACCACTCACATGCATTCTTATGTAATTCCATTTTTCTACAATTTCAGTGCAGTGACTATTTAAATCATACTTTTCCAAGACAGCTTCTTTTTGCAGCATGTCTGGCTTTTAAATGACATCTGACATTCCAGAAGCAAACTTATCCTACATACATATTATCAAGACATATATTTATCTGAGAACTCTTGAACCCTTCCTTTGCTTTTTTCTTTTCTCAGCAACAGTAAAATGTACTTTTTTCTGTAGACCCAGTTTGCACTATTTAATTTTTTAATTTAATATTTCAATTACAAATTTATGTATATACACATATAAGTAGTAAAATTCTCTTCCTTGCATCATATTTCTATGCAATGTTATCACAGGTTTAGAAATTTTAGGGTTGAAGGAACCTTTACAATCAGTGACTAGGCCTGTTTTGTGCCCTTCCTAATTTTTCTATAAACATTTTTTAGGAAACCAGGCCTCTAGCACTAATAACGATGTTCCAGTCATACTAATGAGATTCTACTGCTCTTTCCCCCAGCTTTAGAATTCTGGCAATCTTTTCAACTGCCTCTGGGAAAGTGCAATCTACAGGACTCGTAAATCCTCCACAAATGCACTGCTTTTCAAATCTACGCTGTAAATGAGATAAACAGACTAATTCCTAGATGAATGATCTCACCAATATGGAAGTAACTTAATTAAATTATTTTCCCCATTCGTACAGACTGATGCAAACCTGTCTGATTTACATCAGACAGAAATATGAGTAACCCAGCATTTCAGATCATTCCTGACATCAGCATCTTCTGGTTCATTAGCTCGGGACAACAAGAACGTATGCTTATCATTAGCATACCCTTGCTCACCCTGATGGCTATTTTGTGTCCTGTTCTGGAGAGCCTAACTTTTCCCATACATGCGACAGCAAATTTAGCACATAAAATGAGATATAATTTCTGAAACGATTAATTACAACAAATTATATTTAGAAATTTTGGATGTACATCTGGGTTGCATACAAATCATTATATTCAGCACTGATTGAAATTACAACTAAGTTTTGTTGTGTTATTTTCAAGAATTATTTTCAAAAAATATTTGAGAAGACTAATGTTTTATTTTATGCCTTTTTTAATGGATTTAATAAAAACAGTGATGTAGAAAACATTTATTAGAAATCTGTCTGCAAAGTCATCAGTATTGGTATTGATGTCAATATCCATGCTCAAAACTGAAAATATATATTTTTCTCTTTCTGCCAAAAAGCTATCTTTCAGAAAAAATTCCCTTGTTTTGTACCATAAAGCATGTTAGAATTTTATAAGAAATTCAGACTGGAATAAAAAATGTTCCCACTAAGAGAATAGATAAATCCCAACATTTTATTTTACTGCAAAGTTAGCAAAATAGCATTCTTACTGTACATTGTGAATATGATATTATTTTACATAACAGATTTCTTTCAGTTTTATATAATGGATTTTTCTCAAATGTAACATAACTGAATCATTCTAAGCTCTACTGTAGCCATTATTGCTTCAGATATTGACAATTGTTTTTCCAGCAGCTCAAAGTAATATTTTAAAATACAATTCTGGTATCTTTTTCTGAAGAGCACCTTTATTCTTTCAGATAAGTAAAGGGTTAATGTAGCCTGCTCAAATGGCAGAAGGCCAGCAGCCAAAATTTTATCTGCTGGCATAATAGTAAAGGAACAAACTGCTGTAAAATGGAGTTGCTACTACTACTAATAATCATAATCTACTGATGGATTTATAAAGTTCCACCTGAATTTCTAAAATATGTTTCATACATTACTTAATGCAAAATATCAAGAGACGGCATATTACACATCAGATACCTGCTTACACAATTGAAATTATCTGCGCTGTATTTTCTTTGTATACTGGATTTTTAGACATCAGCCAACAGAAGAATTATTTTACAGCAGTGCCGACCACAACACTGCTATTAGTTTCAACAACTTCTGAGTCTGATAGGTTTTCGAGGTATTTTAAATAAAACTGAGACACTGTTCCTTTTTTTTTGCCTCTTTCAAGTTCTAGGAGTAAAAAAACATGTCTACAAAAAAAAAAAAAAAATCCATTCCACTAGAAGTCACACATTCTTTCTCAAGTTGCTATTATATTATTCTATGTTATAAAATCATGGAATATCTCAAGTTGTAAGGGACCCATAAGGATCATCAAGTCCAACTCCCTGCTCCTCACAGGGCTACCTAAACCATATGACTATGACCATCATCCAGATGGTCCTTGATTTCTCACAGGCTTGGTGCCTGTTATGTTATAGAATTTAAAACATAAGTTGCAGCAATGTGAACTAGAGGCTCGTCTCTAAGTCTGGCATCTTTGTCAAATCTGGTATTAACATCCTTCTGATTTATTGTAGGAAATATTTGGCCGATATTTTCCACTAAAATTTAATTGCCAAGTGACAGACTCCAATAAAACTTATTCTTAGCAGTCATTTCTATTTTTGAAATTCATATTCTTCTAAAGAACTGAGTGCCCTAATCTATTCTGTTTTTTGAGGAATCTGTAGAATGCTCTGTATTATTTGTAAAATATAATTAAATTGTTTTCAATTTATCAATTTGCGGTGTCTTAAAATGTTATAATCCACCTTCTTCCTTTTGTTGCATGCTGGCTGTTTGCATTTATGTGTAAAATCTCATTATTCAGACTGTTGATTGAGTAACTTTGAAGTCTGTTGTGTCTTATTAACAGTGCCACTCATCATGCAAGGTGTGATGACTAATGGAAAGCCTTTGCCTCACAGCTCTAGGAGATACAAATTTTTTTATCATAAGGTAGTGCTCAGACATGAAATGAATATAAACTAATAATAATGGAAAACTTAATCACAATTTTCTTCAAAGGGTTGCCACCAGTTTGCTCTTATTCAGGCTTTGTTACGATGTTGCATGTGGGTGTTTCCTCCCAGAGGTATGTAGCTGCAAATGGCAAATAAGGAGAGTTTCAAAAATAATACATTCATATGAGTGACACAAAGTTAACATTGATGAGAAACCCCTGAGAAAAGTTTCAAAAATTTATACTATGACAGCTGTACTTGCCAATTCTCTGGATTGCCACTACAGTTATATTCCCTGACCTTCAGATCGATATAGCCCAGTTACCTCAGAAAACATCAGTGATAGAATGCAGCTATCAGTAAACTGTCAAGAAAGAGCTCTTTAGAGTGAAAGCCATCATATACAATTAAGACAATAGAGAAGACTATTTTCTCATAGGTCATCTGGCAATAATTGTTCTTAGTGACTGATTGCGATTCAGAAAGTAACTTTATCACCCTTTATAGTGGTCTTTGGATTAACAAGATCGATCTGCATCCTGAAAATACATTTATCTTCATTAGTTTAAGAATTATTTCAATCTCTACAAACAGGAATCCCAATAATAATGTTTCAGGTAACCTCAAGAAACAGAAAATATTGTGTTTGTTCATTAAAAAATGAATAGTATATTTTCCTCTTTATACACAGAAAAATACATTCTCACAAGGTGATCCATGCAGAAGTACTGATAAAGAAAAGAACCTCCCACCAAAAAAAAAAAAAAAAAAACAACAAACCACGAATACAGATATGTGTATTTTTTTGAACAGAAATCATGTATGTGATCCCTCTATACCAGATAAAAAACGATTCCAGTGAGAACACAATATATACTCCTGAAAAAACCCATGACAATTTCCTTTTTTTAGAAGGTCAACCATAACTTCCTTATCCATCAAGTGTGTAACAAAGTATGATAATAGGGATTTCCAGCTGAGTTTTGCAGCTTTTAGTCCATTAGTCACTGTTTCAGCTCTGTGAGAATACTCAATTTTAATAAAATATGTCCAGTTTACATCATTATAAATAGCTCCTTCTTAATAAACCAGATGATTTTAAGTTTGTTCCTGGTGTTTGTAACATAAAAAGTTTTTGATTACTAGTTATTTTACATACAAAACATTCAGAAGTGCCGCCCCTCTGCAAGGCAGGACTTGTATACCTACAGCTTATGAACTTTTTCTAAACTTAAAATTAAAACCAGTATTAAGTTGTCAAAGAAAAATGAAATACCTACATAACAGCCACTGAGCTAAAAAGAGGCTATTTTTAGTTTAAAAGAAGTACATTATGTATCATGCTCTGCACTATACTTTAATCATTACCCTCATCAGGATGACAGGTGATGACAGGATAATAAATAAAGCCCCTGATTAGAAATGAAATTGCTATGACAGAATTTAAAGGCCATAAAGCCCTCCAATTTCCCTCCTTTCTATCATTTGCATATATTCTTCCTCCACAATAAACTGTTTATTCATTCAAATTCAAGATACACTGCAGGGAAGAATCAGCAAAGATCAACATCAGGAAACAAAAACAACCGAACTAAAATATACAGCTGTCAATATAAAATTTTCTAACCATGAAGTGAGCCTAAGGAAAAGTAATTCAACTGTACTATAATCAACATACGCATTAATGCCTTTTGTCAGTATCAGTTGTTTTTGTTTTACCAAAATAGTGAAGAAATGAGATATCTGCTCTGTTTTACAGATCCAGATCCCAAACCAGGAAATGCAATAATAACTTAACATACACACTGCAGGTTCACTTCTTAGTTGTAACGAGCAATCCTGCTACTGTATTAGTACTACAGTGTTGTGGTTTAACCCCAGCTGGCAAATAAGCGCCACACAGCCACTTGCTCACTTCCCTCTCTCCCCAGTGGGATAGGGAGGTGAAGCAGAAAAAGAAAAGTTTAATAATTGAAATTAAGTAAAATATAATAATAACAACAGCAACATCAATAATGATAATGATGAAAAGGGAGATAAAGTAGAAAAAAAACCCAACAAAATATACCTAGAAAAGTAACTAGACATGTATGTCCATTTCCAGGAAGTAAACCACAGTTTCAGGGATATACTAAAAGTAACTAGTGTCTCAAATTATGCTTTTTTGTCCATGTGGTTTATGACTTAACTACATTATAAGTCTCAATAAGTGCATTTTGAAAAATCTTGTGACGTTTAATTAATTAACAATGACCATTGTATACATGCTAATGAAATACTCACCAGTGAAAACTTGAAGTGTTACCATGTTATCTGGATCAACTTGGCTAACAACCTTAACTTTGTATTACATTAGCCCTTGTTATCTAAATTAATATCAGTGGATTCTTCTTCAATTTCTCAGATTTTGTCCTCAAAAGACACAAATCTGAAGATTCCAATGGATAAGGCAAGATTTGAAATATACTGGGCTTTTGTGCCTATCCTGCAGAATTGTTTCATGTATTAATTACACTTACAGCCTTTTGTAAATGCGTTTAAAAATTACTCTTATCCCCATTTTAGGGATGGAGAAATGAAACGACAAAGAACTGAAATAATGTGCCCCACTGATCAATAATGACAAAACCACAGACACTAAACCATTCTATTGCATGCTAGCCATTTTAATGTATCAAAGCCAGTGACAAACGGGGATGCGTGACAGTTCTTCTGTCATGCCCAAGTAAAGTGTTTCTTAGAGTACTCTCCTCTCTCCTGTTTATGCAATAAGTGACTCAAGGGGCAGAAGAAAACAGAAATTTTCCAACACTCTCATTCTTTTCTGCCTGGATGATATTTTTAGCCAGCAAAGCATGGGCTGTAACAGGGAAAAGGGTCTTACTTATTCAGCTCCATTTTACTCCATGTCTTTCATCAAACTCGGTTCCAGAGAGCTCAGCCAGACTCTTGAATGCTCTCAAATGCTCACCAAGTCACTGTGCAACATTCTTTCATTCTGCATTTTTCATAGGCATAAAAATCAGTCGTATTTATTAGGTCACCTCAGGGTGCATGATGCCTCATTTTTTTGCTATGGGAAGTGTTCCTGTTGACTTAAGTGTACAGGTTGTACCTTTAGTGGCAATAGCATTCTACAGCCAAATATATATAGCTGCAATGATATAATTTCCTAGAGTTAGTCTACTTTTCCATTTCTGAATGTCACTTTGCTATTAAACTTCTATGGCATAATCTGCTAAATTAGTATCTTCAGAATTTCCACATGCCTCAGAAAAATATAACTGGATGTATAACTGTACACCCAATACTATCACCAATCAGAATGCATGTTAGTTATTTCAGTTTGGTTCGCTGGTATTTTGTGTTTTGTTTTTTTCTGTACATTTATTTATTCTACAGCTATACAGCATAAAATCATTATTAACCTCTCTCACAATGTCATGTATCTAGCCATACAGTCCAAAAATGTATTGTGCTTCTTCTCATGGCATACCTGTTAAAATGTAATTTGCTTCCACTGCTGGGAAGAACATTAACAGTTAGTAACTTGTCCACTCCTTTTAAAAGCTTTGAAATTTGGGGGATACAAATTAAATTTATATGAAATTATTGACTACTGGGAAAACCTGAATGACTGTGTTTAATACAGATGAATGGCAACTAAAGTGGAATTAAGAGAAAGAATCAAAGCTGCACATAATGTCACTGTCCTTTGCGTTCCATTATTTGATTTCATTTTATACTTGATGCACCTAATGTGCCTGCAGATGATTCAGTGGGTTTTGTTCTGCTGGTTGGGTCAGCATCACCTCTGTTTTTTATTTCAATAAATGATGTTAGAACAATTCCATCTTATAATTAAGCTGCTGCAAAAAGACTTTGTAAAGTAGCAGGAGATATTTGTAGGCAACTAATTTGGAGACAGTACCTTTCCACAAAGGTGTACTTGGCCATAGATCTGTCATTTTGTGCACTGTTGATTATGTTTATTTGCTATGACTTTGCAGCCTCTTATTAGAAAGACGTTTTACTTTTCAAACTGCATCCATTCTAAATTAGTGGACAGCAGGTCTCCGAAACTAGGGAATATTGTCCAGAGAGACACAATGTACAAAACTGTAAGTTGTTCAAGAAATGATACCAGAAGTTAGAATATGTTCTTGATGAAACTCTAAGCTTCAACGGGTAGACTTATCAAAATAAGACCCCATCCTCCTGTTTAGAGATGAGGGGGGTGAATATCTCTTCCATCTGCTTTACTGTGCAGAAACAAGGTAAGTTTCAAAGATAGTGCTCCTAACCTGTTTGGTTTTGTTGGAATGAAAATATTAATTCAGCAATTCATATTCTGGAAACAAGTATCCAGTAGTCATAATACTTTTCAGATGCTAGACAGCCTGGTCTCCTGGTCTGTCCATTAGAATGAATAAATGCTTGTATATCTTAATGTTACCATTTTAGGATGGAAAATGGAAACGTAATGTAATTAAAATGAGAAACACTGAGATGAAACCACAATCCTGCTGAACTCAGGTAAAATTCTGCCATTAACTTCAGCAGTGTTATATTTCCATCACTGATGTATCCCAGAGGTGAAAATACGTCTGTTCAATTTTGACAATGGCCTGTCAAGAGTGATAGTTTCCTCATATTATTGCTTCAATATACAATCCTTAGAAATCAAGAGTGGTATAAGAGAGAATTTTAGGATAATAAGCAAAGGCATATTAGGAGCAAAATATAAATATCTTCTGGACTATTATTTTGTGTGACATATTTAATAATCATTTTTGGTGGTTTTTTTTTCCCATCTGTAAAAATACATACTGTTTTTTCTTCATATTTACTGGTTGGTACACATACAAAATACAATTTTTAGTCTGTAAAAAGCAGGTGATTTAAAAGCTTCCTGAAACAGAAGTTTCATTCATTTCAATGTTTCTTTAACAACTTCTTGTAAGTGATTTATCATAATATACTCACTTGATAAAATGTGGTGGCTTGGATGTGATTACAAATGTACACAGATTTCACCTGAAGCTTAAAGGTCCCTAAAGAACAGTGCAATAGAAATAAATGTGCAAGTTTCATAGGTTGTCAACACAGTAAGGCGGAGATGCCTTTAAAAACTGCTTAAAGTAATTGCTGTGTGCCTACTTTAGGCGCCTAAATTTAAAAGATAAAGCCTTCCTTTCTATGGATATCAAAACCATATCCATGGGCTATAACAGTACTAGAAGTATTTACTATAGAAAATTTACTGAATTTCTGGAATTCAAGACAGGTACCTACATTAGTTGGATGAGATCTTTCCTCAGGACTGCACTTCAAAATATTGGTTGGCAAGTTCTGCCATCTTTCCTTTTCTGAAAATTTATGTTATTAACAGAAACCACTAAATAGCTAAGAATTTATAGCGTCAAATTACTAATTGGTTTAGCTAGTGCCAAGCTCACATGCCTTTGATGTTATTTCTTTCACTTAAACAGATGCAGCTTTGCTACACCTTGTATGTGACACAAGAAACATGTAAAAGTGTTACTAGATCAGAATGGTCTTAACAATTACTCCTACAAGTAAGGTGATTGGAGTGAGACATGTTTGGAATGCCAGTACATGACATGCAGTAGAACATAGACCTCCATCAAATTAATGTTGCTATTACAACACTCATCATTATACAGAGCATGCATTTGAAAAACACATGCATGAGACGCTAAACTCATTCAAAACAGTGAGCACTTTACTGCTGACTCCAAAAGGCCTGGAATCTGGACCAAGCCATTACACAATGAACTCTTGTCATTTTAAGCTGCTCTTGCAGCTATAAGACAGCCTGAGACAACTGTCCACATTTTATTGTTGTGCAACACTGATACTGTCTGGGTTTTCATGCTGATGTAGCATTGAAGATGAGCTGAAGAGTGACTGGTTTATATTTATAAAGAATTCTGTGGCTAACTTTGCTCTAAATTGGGCATGTAATGAGTGCATTACTGCAAAGCAGGGAAATAAAACCTATTACAGGCTAGAAATGAATCATCGCAATGGCAAATAATTTTCTAAGTTGCAGTATTTTCTTTGTTATTGCTTTGCTTTAAAACCTGGTGAAAAGCAATTACTTTATTCTTTCTCTTTACTTTCATTACTGGTGATTCTTATGCTAATTTTCCACTCTGTATTTGATTTGATTTTGAAAAGCTTTTTGGAATTTAAAATTAAATTGAATTGCTGATACTGCCCTGCCATTTCACCTCCTGTTTTTCTTCTTCCATTCCCCAGTCTGGGATCTGAAGAATTCTTAAGAAACACATAGAGCAAACTCAAAGCTATCACATTTTAAACTCTTTCTTGTTGTAGATAAGTGAGACAAGTCAATGTCCTGAAAATGTCAGAATAATAAAAGTTTTTTTCTTCACTTTCTTTTTCTTTAGTGGTAAGCTAGTTATCAATGTAATAGTCTAAAGAAACAAAAGTTCCCTGCCTATATGGGTTTTTTTTCCCCTTCAAGAATAGCACATCTCCTGCATTTAACTAAAATGTGGCATTTTTGGTACACTTTGTTGTTCTATGCCACTTGCTTAGTTCAGTATAAAACACGCGAATGCTTTCCTTGTAGTATAATCAGTAAACGGAATGTGCTGCCTTTCAGATTCATCATGACCCCCTTCAATTAAACAAAAAATATAAATCTGGAATCAGAAGATGTACAATTCTAGTAAGAAACCTCAAGGTAATTTTTCAACTACTCATATTTTCTTGGACTTAACCATTTTATAATAAATATTTATTATCATAAATCACTAATAAGGCAGAGAACCTATTGAAGATTTAATTTACCCATTACTCATAGTGTGATAGGGTGTGGATTATCACTTTTAGAAGAAAGGTCAAAACCCATAAGACTTAAAGGTGGTCTTAATATTTAAATGCTGAGGCTTTGTTCTATTTTTTCATTTGTATTCAATGAATTTGAATTTAATTTCAAGACTATAATACGCATGATTTTAAACAGCATGCCCTTTTAAAGTCTGCTTTCAGAATGCATTTAAGTAGATAAAAAATTGTGAACAATGACATAATACTGCTTATAACTTTAAAAACAGTATACATGAAAGTACTAGTTTAAATTTTAAATCTTACAGTCCTCAAAATTTTTTTAAGAATTTTGTGACTAAAATATTCTGTCTCCTGAAAATCAAAATAGAAACAAGCCACTGTGCTTAACTGAACTCTCCTTTTTGAGCAAGATTCCCAGTCCCTTCCTTTGCACCCAACTGAAAAGCATACATCAAGAACAGAGTTCTCCAAGGTCCCCTCTATGTAGAAAGGGAAACAGACTCTTTAACTGCAGACCTAGAAAATTATCAGTGTTGTGATCTCTGCATTAGTTACAGCTGGGTAAGATTAAACTTCACTTTTCTTTAAGAAAAAATAATTAAACACAGAATTGGGAGAGCTGCCAACAGTTAACACATTCACATTCTTTCCTTGCTTATAGGGGAGACTATGCCTCCAAATCCGCAGTTGCTGACGCAATGTACAGCTCCACCAAGGGGCCTTTGCTACTTAAGTTTCTGGAAAAGTAAAAGATACCCAGGGAAACTGGTGATCTTGTATATGTGGAAAGAATGTCTGCCAGAGAGCAAGTCTAAGTGTTTTCTTCCTGCACTTTCCATGTACCTACTGTGTCACTTCAACACGTGATCCCATAGAATAATAAGATTATTCCAACTTGTTAAACACTCATTGCATTTAAATAACCACCAAGGTTAGACAGGTTCTATATTCAGCATGCACGTATGATGAAGAATAATGCTGCTACAAAGGCTTATGCATGTTTCCTGAAGTCACTTGTCATGGGTTCAGCAGCAGCAGTCATTTTTCTCCTCCTTGGTAGCTGGTGTAGCGCTGTGTTTTTTGATTTTGGGCCTGGGAACAGCGCTGATAACACCAGTGTTTCGGTTACTGCTTAGTGATGTTTTGGTCTGGCCAAGGACTTTCTGAGTTTCATGCTCTGCCAGGGAGGAGGGGAGCCGGGAGGAAGCAGAGACAGGACACCTGACCCAAACTGACCAAAGAGGTTATTCCGTACCACAGCACGTCATGCCCAAGATGGAGGACAGAGAGGAGAGACCCAGAGGGGTGGGGGGTGCACTGCATGGTCGGGCTTGGTTTTAGGTGGTGAGAAATCGTATTCTTTCCTTGTAATTTCTCTTGTCATTATTATTATTGGTAGTAGCAGTAGTGATTTGTGTTATACTTTAGTTACTAAACTGTTCTTATCTCAACCTGTGAGAGCTGCATTCTTTTCAATTCTCCTTCCCATCCCTCCGGGAGTGGGGGGCAAGATAGAGGGGGGAGTGAGTGAGCAAAACTGCGTGAGTTATAGAGGCTTAAACCACTACACACTGCAATGCAGTTGCTTTCCTGGATGAAGTCTTCATAATGTACTTACAATGACTGCATGGGTGCTCTCAATATCTTTCCTTCAGAAAGATCAAATGACACAGAACCAGAAATGGAAACTATACTTTTCCTAATGTCAGGTCAAACACAGAGGCAATATTTTCTAAAAAAACATAAAAAGTTACAAGGAAGTAATGAAATGCTTTTTTGTAGGCTTGAGGGCAATCTTTAATGCAAGCAAACACAAAAATATCCTAAAAAACCCCAAAATAATTTGAAACAGGTTCCTTGTTTTTCAGCCCTTCCCTGAATTCTGTCCTGGATCACCATGTACTTGTTATGCCTGCAATGTCAGCAGACACTAAGCTTTCATTCAATTTATTTTGGAAAATGTAGTATAAAAGACAAATTCAGCACGAGCCTCAGGCAATTGTGTGTACTTTATTTCAGAACAGACATTGCAGATTAGCTGGAAAATTACAGGTACAATGATCGTCTCATGGTGACAAAGAATGCCACATCTTTTCATCCTTATTCTAATGGAGCTTAAGCAAATTACAAATAATAAAAAAATCTCTTACAATTCTTCATGTAAAAAAGCCTAAGAACATACATAAGGCTTTGATTTTTCATGTCTTTGAAAGCACAGAAATTACAGCTGTAGATAGTCAATCAGCACGATGAAATAGAGAAATATGCGTTTAAAATATTAAGAACTTCTATTAAAAATCAGGTTTTTTTTATATTCACAGAAATTTCTTTAAAACCTTAATGTTTGCTTAAAGATTCAATAAAACACATTGTGAGTAACAGCAAGTGATGAGATGAGTGATTTGAAATTGCTATCAATTCCAACCATTGATTTAATAAAAAAGTAAGTTAACACCTAACAAACCTAGTGACAGCTTATTTTCATAAAAACTCTGCAGTACTAATGATTTGATCATGTTCTAAAAAATTATTTTTATTTTTTTAAATTATTTACCTAATCTAGGTAATTAAACATGCACTTTTCGTAAAATGGGTTTTTAAAATGCAGTTATTTGAATCTGAGTAGTGTTGAAAACTTATTTAAATGCTGAAATAACTGAAATATAGCAGAAGTTCCCTTTTAATGTCCCAAATTTAGCTTTGTTCTTATTATTTGGATGAAAGTGAGTAGTTATTTTTGCTAAGTTTTCTGAATTCTAAACCACCACTTAAGCATCAGTAAGCACCCAGGTAGATGACATCAACTGCTCTACCCCTGTCCATCAGTTCCGTAGCCCCATCATAGAAGGCAACTAAATTGGTCAGACAGGATTTCCCCTTACTGAAGCCATGCTGGCTGTCACCAACCACCTTGTTGTTTTTCATGTGCCTTAACATGCCTTCCAGGAGAATCTGCTCCAAGATTTTGCCAGGCAGAGGTGAGACTGACTGGTCTGCAGTTCCCCGGCTCATTCATTTTCCCTTTCTTGAAAATGGGGGTTATATTTCCCTTTTTCCAGTCTTCGGGAACTTCACCTGACTGCCATGATTTTTCAAATATGATGGACAGTGGCTTAGCAACTTCATTTGCCAGCTCCTTCAGGACCTGTGGATGGATTTCATCAGGTCCCATGGACTTGTATACGTTCAGGTTCCTAAGATGGTCACAAACCAGATCCTCTCCTACAGTGGGTCTATGGTCTTCATTCTCACTGTCCTTGCGTCTGCCTTCTAAGACTTGAGTGGTGTGGTCAGAGCATTTGCCAGTGAAGATAGAGGCAAAGAAGTCATTAAGAAGCTCAGCCTTCTCCAAATCCATGGTAGCCAGTTCTCCTGATAGCTTCCAGAGAGGGCTCACATAGTCCTAGTCTGTCTTTTATTCGCAGTGTACCTATAGAATCCCTTCCTGTTATCTTTCACATCCCTAGCCAAGTTTAATTCTAACTGGTCCCTAGCTTCCTAGACAACATCCCTGTATTATTCCTGGGCCACCTGTACTTGCTTCTACCTTTCATGAGCCTCTTTTTTCCCCTCGAAGTTTCCTCAGCAGCTTCTTATCCATTCATGGAGGTCTCCTGGCCCTCCTGCTGCGATTCCTTGTAGCTGGGATGCAACACTCCTGAGCTTGTAGCAGATGGTCCTTGACTATTAATCAGCAAGTACATTTCAGTTGTTTTCCAAGAGTTTGAATACAAGCACTGTAATTCTTATTTGCTGTTTCACCTCTGGATAAAATGTGTGTCCTGAACACTCTTACACAAGTTATCAGGGTCTTGCTTAATGTTTGTCACTATACTGGGCAACAGAGAGTTTTTATTCTGTTTGCAGTCAAGATGTGTTCCTCTGGACTGGGTGAGACTTTTTTTAAACAGACGACAAAGTGAAAAGAAGGATCTATAAGGGAGCAGAGGGTTCAGGAAAGCCATATGGTCAGTTTCTGGAAGGCAACCTGGATAGTAGAACTCAAAGTTGTGCAAGAAAGCTGCCTATCATCTATAACTGATTCCACATCAAATATTCTTTGTAGGAAAACAAGGAGGGGGAAGACTAAATTAGTGAAAGCTTTCATCATTTTGTGCCAATGTCAAACCTTAACTTTTGTCCATCAGATGTTGGGCTCTTTCCAATTTGTTGCTTCAGTTTTGTGCCTTCTTTATTAGCATTCACTGTTCATAGCTTTTTATGGAATTTTACCTCTTCTTAATTGGTGGGATCACAACTGGAATAGGCCTAGTAAATTGCAGTTTCTGCATCTAAGGCAAATAACAGTATTGAGCTTTTGATGTTTGTTTGGAGTTTTTATGCTCCAAACAAACATTTTTTAGATCAAGAGAGATATTCAAGATGCTTACTGAGATCAGTAAGCATCATAAAGCAAGAAACTGCTTTTATTAGGTGTATTTTTTCTTGTTCTGGCTGAAATTAGAAACTGTAAAACTGCAGCTAACTTTCTGAGATGTTACCATCACAGATGGTTTAGGTGATCCTTGTGATATAAACCTAGGGACTTCCAATTGTTCTGAGTTGCTCTAAGCAACTGGATTAATAGAATCTTGTAACAGAAGGGATTTATTTTGCATGTAACATTTCAGTTGCATTTGAAGTCTAAAGAGTCATTATAAAGATGTCCTTCTAAAGAACTGATTATTCCACTATAGACGGGTGAGCAGGTTGGAGAATAAAGTCCTTTTCAATTTGATTGCACAAGATGTACTCTGTGATTATGTTTTGTTCAGCAAGGCAATTGACCAGGCATTTATAAGGATTCTTACTTGGTTTTAGATCCTAATTAAGAGCACAGCCTTGTCCTCTAAATTTTAGAGGAACTTTACCTGTACAAAATGAGAAGCACTCATTTCCAGTAGTGTGAAATTAAATTTGGACTCATTCTTTGTATTTTATTGCAAATTGTGCTTTCATTAAGATATACAGGATTAGAGGTATTACAGTGGTACCCACAGAAAAGAATCCTCTCTCTCCCCTTTTCTCTTCTGCCCTCTTTGTCTCTCTCCCTCTCCTTACCCCGTAAGTCAAGAAGTCTCCCCAGTTAAGAGTCAGAGCTAAACAAATCTTGCTTTGCTGCTTCAATAGTGTATGCTAGAACATTCACTTCGTTGTATGCCACTTTAGCTGTTATGATAAACAAAATCCTTTCCTATAAAAAGCTTTCTGAAAAGACTCAAGACATTTTTATACATCATTTGGACAGATTTTCAGAATGACTAAGAGAATACTTAGAATCTCAGGGAAATAGTTGTTAACTCTTGGCCAGTAAAATGCATTTTTAAAAGGCACAATAATACATACATGGGAATTTTTTTATATATTACATTTAATCTTGCACCTTTGAGCATGGTTCATTGACTAATTCCCAATTTGCATTTCCTTGCCTTGTAATTGAGTCACAGGTTTAGAAAACAGTAAAATCATTAAAATCTGTTATTCAGACACAATATTATGTTTCAGAAGATGATTTATCATTGAGAATAAAGCAGCAGTGCTGAAGTCTCTCAAGGACAAATATACGAGGAAGAAATTCTTTAGTGTAAGGGTGGTGAGGCACTGGAATGAGTTGCCCAGGGAAGTTGTGAGTGCTCCATCGCTGGTGGTGTTCAAGGCTGGATTGGACAGAGACTTGGGTGGCATGGTTTAGTGGGAGGTGTCCCTGCCCCTGGCAGGGGAGTTGGAACTAGATGATCTTAAGGTCTTTTCCAACCCTAACTATTCTATGATTCTATGATTCTATGATTTAATTCACACAGACCTACAGAGACCATATGTTTAAAGTTACACAAAAGTAGGCAATATAACAGGTAAGGAATTAATGTGTAAAATAGCCCAGAAGTTTCTCTCTGTCAGCAACATATAGGCTGTACTTTGGAAATCTTTCAATTGTAAATAGTATTCTGACAGGAAGGGTAATTTAGACTAGGAATTATGTACTGTCTCGTCTTTGGACTTTCAGTCTTTGAATGCTATAGGCTGTACATGTAGAAGAGAGAGAGATTACAGGAGAAATTTTCAAAGGCATAAAAAGTGTTTATTACCTAGCTCCTATTCAAAATCAGTGAGAGCTGAACACCTAATTAGCAAGGATACTTTGAAAATCACCCACTATTTCTCTTTTATGCAAGTTCCTTGCTATAGAAACGGTACTGAACTAGAAGTTTAATTGGGAAAGATTGTGCTGACTGGGACTAGGAAACAGAGGTGAAGAAGTGAATTAACTGCATATTTCAAGACAAAAACTTCGTATAAGACATGCTTATTGCACTTGCTGGTTGAAATTAAAATTAAAATCTTCACCAGCATGCAAACTCTTGTCTTCATCTCTTTCAGCGTATGGACCCCAAAGATGTTTCATCCTTGGAAATTAGGGTCTTCTGTTTTAGCAATATTACTTTGGGTTTATTGCATGTTATTTTGATGTTATTGTTGCTCGCATAGAATAATATATTGGAACATGTCTGTGCCTGGAGGGCACTACACATTCAGGTTTTGCCTGTGTTATGTTTAATAAAGAGGGTTTTTTGATAGGCAAAAGCTGTATCTGATCTAAACTTACAAAGTAACAGTTACAATTAAGTGGATGAACATTGCATCTTGCCACTGTCTCTCATCTCTCAAATCTGAACCAAGACCAAGGAATGACTGGCAAGCCAGAAAACTGTATCTTTGCTAACTTCCAAAATGTAAACTCAAGTGCTAGCTAAAACCATTATGCCTTGCAAAATGGAAGCTGGGGACAGTAGAATGGAGAACTTCAGTTTTTATCAAAGATGTTCTGGTCAGGCCTGTTGTAGGTGTATCTGTGTTATTGTATTAGCTATATTCATAATCCTATTTTCTTTAGAGATTAGATATGACTGGCCTTGAAATGCTTATTTTTCTTGTTCATTGCTGTTTTTTTAACCAGTATCCTAAACTACTTCCTGACATTCTATTGAATTGTTATAATCCAATACATATTGTGTACCTTCTATGTAAGTTTGGCCCATTAATCTATTTCAGCATAACACTTTATGTCTTTTTCATTTTCCAAGTCAGGTACACCCTTACTGGGGCTCTGATTTTTCAACTTACTTCTGCTGTTAGTGAGAGAAGACCTTTGTATAATCAGTTCTAATTACAGAATATATTTTACTGACATATTTATTCCTCTCCCAATCAATGAGTATCAGCAGGATCACTTGATACTAAGAAAAGGAAGTGTATCCAAACATTATATAATTTTAACCTATGCTCTGAGAAAGAATTCTATCTTCTCCCTTTGGGAGAACCTTTACTTGAGAGGTCAGGATGAAACAGATCTCATCAGCAAGGGTCAGTTCAAGGTCTCTTTTAACTCTAGATCTCATTATCATGGCTTGCAGAGCTACGTAGGACCTGCATAATACACAGATTTCAAAACTTTCCTTTACACACTAAGATGATGTGCAGAGATACTCTGTGGTGTAATAACGTTATACTTGTTGCACCAAGTATGAAGTGCATTTCTTACACTTGTAGTAACTTGTTGTAACTAATCACATAATTAGTGAAAATCATGAGGTCTTCAGAGGGTATGCCCTTTTTGGTGTATCAGACACGTTTAATTATTCTTAGACCTTAGGTTGTTCATGCTTTCTTTGTGCCCTAGTTTAGAACAACATTCTCTGATCACTGTGGTTGATATAAAAAAAACCCTCATAAGAGACATTTGAAGTGAAAAAAGAAGTCAAAAATAGATAAGACATAATGTCATGGGTTCAGCAGCAGCAGTCATTTTTTCTCCTTCTTGGTAGCTGGTGTAGCACTGTGTTTTTGATTTTCAGCCTGGGAACAGCACTGATAACACCAGTGTTTCGGTTACTGCTTAGTGATGTTTTGGTCTGGCCAAGGATTTTCTGAGTTTCATGCTCTGCCAGGGAGGAGGGGGAGCCGGGAGGAGGCAGAGACAGGACACCTGACCCAAACTGACCAAAGAGCTATTCCATGCCACAGCACGTCATGCCCAGGATGTAAAACTGGGGGGGCAGGAACCCGGAAGAGTTCAGTTCACAGCTCGGTCATCGAGTGGTGAGCAATTGTATCCTCTTTCCTTGTATTTCCCTGGTCATTTTTGTGGGTGGTGGTGGTAGTGGTGGTTTGTGTTGTACCTTGGCTGCTGGACTGTTCTTGTCTCGGCTGGTGGGAGTTGCATTCTTTTGATTCTTCTCCCAATTTCCCCCCCCCCCCCTCGGAGTGGGGGGGAAGAAGGAGGAGAAGTGAGTAGTCGGGCTTTGTATTAGAAGGGGTGAGCTATTGTATTCTTCCCTTGTATTTGCCTTGTCATTATTGTTATTGGTGGTAGCAGTAGTGATTTGTGTTATACTTGAGTTACTAAACTGTTCTTATCTCAACCTGTGGGAGTCGCATTCTTTTCTATTCTCCTTCCCATCCCTCCGGGAGCGGGGGGAAGAAAGAGGGGGGAGTGAGAGAGCGAAAACTGTGTGGCTGACTGGACTTAAACCATGACACACATGTACTACAGAAGACTGGATTAAAAAGTGGCTAATGCTCATGTAGAAATATTTAAGAAAAGAAACAGGAGTGGTGACAGTGTTGTACACCATGCAGAGTAGAATCTATTATAAAGTAGACATAAGTGGAACCTGTGGGAAGACGGTAACTCTCATGCAATCTAATAGAAAGGAAAAATTCAAGTAGCAAATATCAATACTAGTGTCCAAAAGAAACTCATTAAGAATTGTGTAATAGTAGGGAAATACTTGCAGGCACAGGCACAATCCTTTTACAAACAATGCATGGGATGGGAGCTCTAAAATGGGCAATGATTGGTTCATGCCAAAATAACAGGAAAGCAGTCTTATATCTCCGAATATGTGGGATGTCTTGATATTCTAAAGTAAAGTTGAAATGACTGACATATTCCCACATATGACATAATCCCTTGGGTGTCCCTCCACTTCTTGTATTTTTTCATTGTAATAATGAGCAGAGACCAGGTGGGATGGGGAACAACAGAGGCGCTGCGGAAGATAGCACTTGTTCACTAGTCCCTGATTCAGTGTCTGGGAAGTCCCTGGCAAGCTTTGTGGAAGATTGGTTTTGTGGAAGCTTCCATGATTTCCTTAAAACTAAACAGGCTGGTTTTGCTGATGTGTCACAACACTCTGGTGCCAACTACAAGCAGATATATTGGTAGCTGTGAGCAGAGAGTGGGATTCAGGTCTCCTTGGCAATAGGTATTTTCTATGCCAGAAACAGTTTTGCTCTTTCATCCAGCAGAAATTTTTTTCCCTTAAATATAACTCCAATTTTTGTTATTCAGACAGCTGATTCAAAGTCTCTGGCTTTGTGTCTTGATAGGACACATTTTCAGCTTGCCCTAACCTATATTAATCGATTTTGGTAAATTTCTATTATAATCAAGCAATAAAATCTAGGTTCTGCTTAACATACGCATCTGGTTTTATTCAAATCAGTAAGACTGATATCGATAGATTGTCCAGAAATTGCTCAAACACTAACTACTGTTACACTACCACTATGTCACTGAATAATTAGTTCAATGACAAGAAGTACTGTGATGAAGCATGATATTTTTTTTTTGTCTTTGCCAAAAAAAAACCGAAGTAGATAATATGCAAGCTTTTGTGAAATAACTGCGTGCTTTACAATTATTTACTCCTGGTTTACACCGGGTGAAACTAATCCTTTTTCTCATTGCTCAAATATTAAACAATACTGCACTAAGATGCCTAGTCTTGCATACAAGTTGTCCTGGGACTCATTCCAATCATACAGCTAATAATCTGCATTAAGTCCAGGTGTTAAAATCTGCTGGTTAACTTATTTCTGTAATCTTTCTTACTACTGTCTTCATTCAGACATACTGATAGTTAAATAATAGAGAGACAACAAGCATTATTAAAGATTTATGCCTACAGTACTGAATTGTCATTTATGAAGATTGATTCACATACATTTCACAAAATTTCCTCTTACCTTCTTTCTCACAGAAAAGATTTAAAAGATAAAAATATCAGTACCCAAATCCAGCATGTATTTATTAATTTCTATAACTTAGAATATATTTTTCATGCCATGAGTCATAGTGTTAATGCCAATCTTACACTTTTTAACGCATAGTAGTAACTGTACACTGTTAATCAGGTAAGTATGTCAAAGTTGCCTGACCTTTCAGATGCAATAAAAATGTTTAAAGAATAAGCAAAATGAAGAGAGTACTGGCTTGCTAATAAATTCTTTTTCCTTTTTAACAGCAAGATTTAATATGTGGAATTTGGAGGGACATACTTGTAGATCCCAGCATTTCCAGCACAAGCATAGTTCTGATTGTCAGTCTCACATGTAGATCTCACACTTTAGAAGGTGCCTATTAGGAGTGAAATGCCATCACCAAGGCAAGGTTCATCACTGAACCTTCAGAGCAGGTTTCAATGTCTCATTTGTCGTATCAAAGGACAGCAGAATTTTGATAGGTGAATTCAGTTAGGAATTACTTGTCCTGGCGATATGCAGCTATATTTCATTTATCACAGTTTTATTACAGCCTTATGCAGCTAGTTTCCTTTTTCATATTTATATATGCTTACATTTTGCTTTGTGGTAGCTGGTAGTTGAGCGCTTGCTAGGTGGTAATTGAGCATGCTCTCCACAATCCATTAGTATAATAATACTTCTTCTCCCACTTCACATTAGTGGGGAAAAAGAAGTCTAGCATGTGCACCCTCAGCAATACAATAGATTTTTAATGAGCTAATTTGGGAATATTTCTCACTAAGAAGAAGACATAAAAAAGACTGAACTGCTTTGTAAAAGTTCTGTTCCTTAAAAAAATTGAGTACAAGAAATGCATCATTAGTTGCTGCTGCAAGGACATGAAAACTGCATCCAAAAGGGCAGAAGACCAGATCTGTATCCATTTTGACTTACACCAAGTGTTTATTTAGCTAAGGCACTTTAGCAGCTGCCATTAGAGATAAACATCTATCAGACTGACATAGGGAAAGTCCTCTAATTCACACAGTAATTGCCATTAGATGTTTAGCTTTACAGTGAGACCAGAAGAGGTAGTATCTGTCATATCTTTACCCTAAGCTGGTTTGAGAATCTGCACCAGGCTACTACTATATGACCCAATTTTTCAGCACATGCCAGCTGGCAAATCTCAGTCTCCTTGAATTTGCTAATTGTAGTGATTAATTCTTTACTGTAAAACTACTCAGGTCATCAAGAACTAAGCTTTTCCAGCAGAGGATAAATAAAGGGAATAAAAATATTTTCCTTTTCTATACTTGTATTTGGATTTTGATGTGGCAAGAAAAGAAAACACTGTTCTCTAACATATCATGCACAGTGATAACTGATTATAACTTGAATGCTAATAAATAGCTTGTCATTCTTCAAGTTTCTCCTCTCCTTCCACTCTTACTTGAAACATTATTTACAGGAGATTAAACTGGGAAGTCATTAATAGTTTGGAGGAATGTCCTGAGTGCTTCCTTGTATGCCTGCAAAAAGACGACATTTATTCATTTATTTCTCTGAAACACTTAACTCTAGTAAACTGTTCTACTCAGGCTTATAAATGTTAGTAAAGCTAATAAGGCTCCTCTCTGATGAAAATGTTCAAAAAATTTGGCCTATAAAAGTACTTAATAAGTATGACAATTTGTTATTGCGAATTTCAAATCACAGCTAAAATACATGTTTAGCAATGACAGTGCTTTTTCTGTAGCAAACCCTATTTCATCAAACTGTGGGGGGTTTTCCCCAAAATAAGACTTGTTCTTCATTAAATACATCATTTATTTAAAATCATGTGAATAACAAGGTTTTTCCAAATATCCTGTGAAACACCAACACCTATTTACATCTGAGCTCTTTGGGTGTCAATACTACAACACATTAAATAGTTAGAAGTGTTAATATTTAGGCATACTCAGATGACAATTGTGAAGGCTATATAAACTTGACATAATTATTCTTTAGAGTTGTTTACATAAGAAACCTCAGTTATATGTTACACTTCTCTATTCCTACCTTTTAAATGATAAATACTACAGCTGGACATTTTTTATTTAACTAACATTGAAGTTACAAATAGGAATGAAAATTTATTTGAAACTAGGGTGAATTCAGTTGGTCACAATACTCTGAACCTTCACAACCCTGGATCCTACATGTCTCCAGAAGCACTGTCAAGCAAATATTAATCCACATCCTTATGAGCTGTTTAACGAGAAAGAAAAATAATGCACATATTTTAGCCTTAGAGCAATGATCGTAAAAATTCTCAAGGATTTTATGAATACATTGTACAGGCAAAAGACAGGAAATAAGCATCTTCAAACCATTAATTTACGTTTAGGATGTGAGGGAGGGGTCTAGGTCCAACAAGGCAGGCAAGTGTGCTACTTAAAGAAATAGAACACGGCTCTGCAATTGGCAATACCTAAAGAGAAGACAATGCTTCATTTGTGAATTAATAAGCAAGTTAACTGATGTAATGCATGTGGAAATGTGTAGGAGAAGTTTAAACAATGAAATTGTAGAGCAAGCACACTGACCCTATTGTGAAGGCTGTATCAGAGAAAAGCCATCTATAGTGCACTCTGCACCCCCTCCAGAGAAAGAAATAAAGAAAGATACACTTCAGGACCCTGCACTTTTCAGATCTTGATACAAAATCTACTAAAATTAATGAGTCACTGACTTCAACTGATTTTAAATCAGGCCCTTAAGGGGAAAAAATATACCCATGAGAATATTCACCACCATTCAAGCACTTTCAATATTTACCTTGACAGAGAGCATAACCCAACCAATTTATCCTTGCAATGTTGTATGTGAATAATTATCATTTTATTCTGTTACTGCTCTGACCTCCAAGAATTATGCCAATGAAATGTCAGCAAGCAGACCTCATCTGTCAATTGCCAACATTATCTGCAGATTGGTGAGTAAGAGATTTGTTTACTGTTCTTTGACTTTCTAGTGAACTACAGATCATTAGAAAACACTTTGGCTCCTAGTGGGTTGCAATTAAAGCTGTGCCAATTTAGGTATGTATTAAGGGCCTGATCCTGCAAAATTATTAGTGTCAGCATATGCTGGACCCAAATGAAACAATGTTGTCATGAAGGGTATCAAATTAAAACTTATCTTTACCAAACTTTTCCTAATTCAAGAAGCTGTACTGCACCTTACTGCAGCCCATTTCTCAGCTTCAACCAATTTAATTCTGAATATACTTTTTATTGCAATATTTTGCATACATCCATTTTGAATATGACCCTATATATCACTTGCTATACTATACTATATGGTTACATTTTTATTTGTTTAGCCCTTATTTCACGTGTTTTTTTACTGGCAGAGGCCCTGGGTCTTCCCAGCGCTAGCCTCAAGCATCTAATAAACTCTTACTGTTACCACATAATTTATTGAATGTTCTTATTCACATACTACACTTGTTATAGCAATGGTGTGTGAGCTGGATTACAATTCTTGGATCATAATGTCTCAACAGAGCAAAAACTGCCTCAAACGACTGAAAACATGAAAAATCTTGTAGCAGTAGCAGATATGGAGGCTCCTGAAGAGAGATTATTTCTTGTGGATTCTATTCTAGAAGCAAAATCATATGCCTAGGACTTTCTGAGATGGTAAACTATGAAAAAACAGTTGCTACTGTTCTTTGTGAATTTCAAAGGGAATCAATTTAAGCAATCACAAGGAAGAAAGTATCCACTGAAACTATCAGTAGTGTACCTTCCAAAAGTCAAAATTGCTTGCTGGCTTCAGTTACAAATTGCCCTTCCTCTCTGCCTGTTTGATTGTCCCTACTCTGCTTTCTCATTATTATTACCTAGAAGGAACATCTGCAAGGTGTGGGTAAGTTATTTCATGCTGGGAGTCCCTGGAATGTGTCTACTATGTCCTCTCCCAACAAAAGCACTTGGATTCGCTTTGTGACTCTCACAGCAGGAATTGAGGAAACGAGACTTCCACTACCCAGGGAGAGTGCTCTTTGCCAGTTATCATTAATGCTTGTATGTCCAAGTATGACAAGTGTGTAGTCTCTGCATTGTGGAGAAAGGAGAAGAAGGTAACATCATTGTTACTATTCACCTTAATCTTTTACTTTCTTTAATTTCTCCAAACTTCTTCAGGCTAGCAGAGTGATTCAATTTATGGCTGGTTTAATATTCCCTATAATAATGGAAGATAAAGATAGCCATCAAATTAATATCCCTGAGTGTCGTGGTTTAAGCCTCTCTAACCACGCAGCTCGTTCTCTCCCTCACTTTCCCCTTTTTTCTTCCCCCCACTCCAGGAGGGATGGGAAGGAGAATCGAAAAGAATGCAACTCCCACAGGTTGAGATAAGAACAGTTTAGTAACTAAAGTATAACACAAATCACTACTGCTACCACCAATAATAATAATGACAAGAGAAATACAAGGAAAGAATACAATTCTCACCACCTAATACCAAGCCCGACCACGCAGTGCACCCCCCACCCTTCTGGGTCTCTGCTCTCTGCTTTCCATCCTGGACATGACATGCTGTGGTATGGAATAACCTCTTTGGTCAGTTTGGGTCAGGTGTCCTGTCTCTGCTTCCTCCTGACTCCCCTCCTCCCTGGCAGAGCATGAAACTCAGAAAGTCCTTGGCCAGACCAAAACATCACTAAGCAGTAGCCGAAACACTGGTGTTATCAGCACTGTTCCCAGGCCCAAAATCAAAAACACAGCGCTGCACCAGCTACCAAGAAGGAGAAGAAATGACTGCTGCTGCTGAACCCATGACACTGAGCTTGAACAACTTTCCTGCCATAGACAACAAGTGTGCTGCATCTGGTACTTTTTAAATGCCTTGCCTCTGGCAGTGAGCCACTTCACAGCACAGAATCTGTAGGAAACTTTACATTTCTGGTTTTGAAAATGCATAACCAAGAAAGCCAAATTTGATGAAACTGGCAGGAAAACCTCATGACAAGTAGATTATACAACTAGAAGACATTTAGAGGTAAACATTATCGTATTGGCAGAATTAGATGAGAAATCCTGCCTCTAGTGTATGAATGAGAGAAAACTGGCTGAAACAGAAATGGTTAAGTACAGTGCACCCTTGACTTCTGCAACTCTCACGCATCAGTTCAAATATTCCCTGAAGTGGGTATCTAAAGATTTGCCTGTTACTTCTATGAATCTGTCAGCTCCTAGGTAGAGAATCTCTGTAAATTACATACTTACTGTCTTCTTGCTCAGGGTTGTATGATTGTTCATGTCTCTCATTTTTTTTAATGCAACTGTAACTAAAAATTCAATAGGTAAACTAAATATTTTCACTAGCGTATTTGTGATCAGGATCTTTGCTTAAAATTGTCCTTACTCCACACATTTTTTATTATTCAACTGCACTGTTCTGCTGACTGTGTACCCCAAAAAGTGACCACACACTAGCTCTGTAATATGCAGAGTTTATTAAACAAACATATTAAAGTCAATAAGTACACTTAAAGCAAGCACACTAATGTGAATTAGGTAAATATCTCTATATATAGTGAAGAAGTACAATAAGGCAAATCAGAGATATAGGTATATAAGTAAAGTACCAAAGAAAGTTAGCAATGCATTAGATCGTTACTGTATAGAGAGAACAGAGATTAAAAAGAAAAACATCACCAATTACCACTGAATCATAATCCAGGCCCACACTTCCAGCTGGGAAACCCCACTGCAGGCAATACCAGGAGTCTCAAGTAATTGAGAACATTCCTATGTGATGCGTTCACCCATAGGTGAGGCTTTTCTCATGGCCACAAGAGGGTTCTGGCTTTTATACCATTATCAAAACAACTAGCTTTATGCCAGATCTCTAATTGGTTACTCATGAGACTGTGCAGTTTTTCATGATCTCACTGTTGCCCACTCTGAGAGCACTGGCTAGGCACACCAGTGTGGCCAAGTATGAAGGTCATAGAACAGCTGTACAACTATATTTTCCTGCCTTTTTCTGACAAACGGTCACAGTGAACACTAACATATATACTCTGCAGAATACACCGTGGCAAACAACATCCTTTGTCATGGTTCTCAGTCATGAAAGAGAATCAACTCCCAGATAGGTTCCCATCCATTACATGCACCAAAACAAGCATGTGCCATGTCAGCTAATCTATTTGTAAGCATTCCCTTTGCACAGGAAAGAATGCTTAGATAGCAGATAAGCAGCATGTTATCTGTGAGTATGTAAGCACATCAGAAATCTAACTGAATCGTATCATGGCTCTCCTGCTGTCAGTACTGCAAGGTTTTTCACATAAAACCAGAAAACTGGTGTGTGGCTAGAACATGTACCCTGGTAATGGAAACTGGTATATATCTAAGGTCCTCAACTGCAGACATATCAAAGGCTGTACTCTAAATCTTCTTCCCACCTTTACCCAAACCATAAAGTATGTTTCACAGAATTTCTTCACCAGCTGATTCAGCCAGGCTCCCACTGCCAAGAAATGCTTTCCAAATGTTATTTTTTATTCAGATGGTAATATCAGAGCAATATTGGAGCACATTTTGATGCTGTATAAAGGAATATAACTAGTCAGTTCTTTAGACACCTTAAAGCTTGGCTGAGAAAAGCATTAACAAGCCAACTTCGGGGACATTCTTGCAGTGAAAATCGTGACTTCATTAGCTAATGCGTAACATTGTGCGTGTTACGCACAGAGGAGTGCTTTACCACCAGGCTTCACGTTTTGTAGGAAAGTTTGACACAGTTAGTGAAACCTATACTAAAATGTGTAAAATCTGACATATCGTCCCTTCTGTTCACTCTTAGACATTTGTGATACTTGATAAAAGTGGTGGAAGCTTCATTTTGATTCTGAAACTGTAGCTGTACTGGATTGAAATATTATTCCTGACGACTGAAAAAGGGAAATATAACTCACATTTTCAAGAACGGGAATTACAGACCAGTCAGTCTCACCTCTGTGCTGTGCAAAATCTTGGAGCGCATTCTCCTGGAAGGCATGCTGAGGCACATGAAAAACAATGAGGTGGTTGGTGACAGCCAGCATGGCTTCACTAAGGGGAAATCCTGCCTGACCAATCTGGTGGCCTTCTATGATAGGGCTATAGAACTGATGGACAGCGGTAGAGCAGCTGATGTCATCAACCTGGACTTGTGCAAAGCGTTTGACACTGTATCGCATGAAATCCTTGTCTCTAAATTGGAGAGGCTTTAATTTGATAGGTGGACTGCTCAGTGGATAAAGAACTGGCTGGATGGCCACACGCAAAGTGCTGCGGTCAATGGCTCGATGTCCAGCTGGAGACCAGTGGTGTCCCTCAGGGATCGGTGTTGGGACCGGTCTTGTTCAACATCTTTGTCGGTGACATGGACAGTGGGATTGAGTGCGCCCTCAGCAAGTTTGCCGATGACACCAGGCTGTGTGGTTCGGTTGACACGCTGGAGGGAAGGAATGCCATCCAGAGGGACCTTGACACATCTGTGAGGTGGGCTGATGCCAACCTGATGAAGTTTAACCATGACAAGTGCAAGGTCCTCCACCTGGGTCAGAGCAATGCCAGGCACAGCTACAGGTTGGGCAGTGAAGAGATTCAGAGCAGCCCTGCAGAGAAGGACTTGGGGGTGCTGGTTGATGAAAAAATGAACATGTGCCAGCAGTGTGCGTTTACAGCCCAGAAACCGACTGTGTGCTGGGTTGCATCAAAAGGGGCGTGACCAGCAGGTCGAGGGAGGTGATCCTGCCCCTCTCCTCTGCTCTTGTGAGACCTCACTTGGAGTATTGTGTGCAGTTCTGGTGTCCTCAACATAAAAAGGACATGGAAGTGTTGGAACAAGTCCAAAGGAGGGCCATGAGGATGATCAGGGAACTGGAGCACCTCCCATATGAAGATAGGATGAGAATGCTGGGGCTGTTCAGCCTGGAGAAGAGAAGGCTGCGTGGAGACCTCATAGCATCCTTCCACTATCAGAAGGGGGCCTCTAGGGATGCTGGGGAGGGACTCTTCATGAGGGACTGTAGTGATAGGACAAGGGGTAACGGGTTCAAACTTAAACAAGAGAAGTTTAGATTGGATATAAGGAAGAAGTTCTTTACGGTGAGGGTGGTGAGGCACTGGAATGGGTTGCCCAGGGAAGTTGTGAATGCTCCATCCCTGGCGGTGTTCAAGGCCAGGCTGGACAGAGCCTTGGATGACATGGTCTAATGTGAGGTGTCCCTGCCTAATGCAGGGGGTTGGATCTAGATGATCTTAATGTCTTTTCCAACCCTAACTATTCTATGGTTCTATGATTATTTGAAGTGCAGCTTTCACTTCCAAGATCCACTTTTTTAGACAGCGTGAAGCAATATTATGAATTTTAACAGTCGGACAGAACGTGTCTTAGGCCCTCTGAGTATTTCTCCTTCCAGTATTTTTGTCATTCTCAATTATTAGCATAAGTACTTCTAAGATAACGTACTTAAACACTTTCAAATGTTACTTGCTGTAACTCTTTTCTTGGTCAGCTTTTGATAATGTAGTAAAGGACAGGAATGTGTCTTGAGAACTTTGATCCCTTAAAACATGACTGGTTTGAAGCACCACATGAGCCTTTGATACATTAAAATTCAGATAGGCCCTCTGATTGTTTACTTGCCAGAATATTGTATGCAGTTTTACATTTTATATTTGTATTTTACAGTTTTACATTTTATATTTATATTTTTACTGTAATATCATACATTATCATACAATAATGTGTTGCAGAAGTTTATAGAGGTCATACTGTTTGATATTATTTTCTTCTGATATTTCCATGAAGTCTCAGCTGCCAGCTTCCTAGCAGTCTGTACGCTACTTTTGAAGTTCAGTGTACCTGCTAACAATCTCTTATTTCAAAGCTTCAATTTCCAGTTGTAACTAAATCTGCATTTTTTCCAGTCTTATAAATTTGCAGATTATGAAACTTGCGACACTTGATGAAAATGGCAGAAGAGAGTTCTGGTAGAGGATGAGGACATTAATAGTATTTTTTTATATCTGCATGGATATAATTTTGGGGCAGTTTTACTGAGAATACCAGCAAAGTTGCATTTTAATTGCAAGCAAATCTCAAAGACTGATCTTTAAAGGGCTGTAGAGTTACTCAACACTGCTATCTAATATGTGTGATGCAGGAAAGTTTCCTCTTAAGACTGAAAGTTACCTTCATCTTTCTAACAGAAAAACTATTTAAAATTACTACTTGCCATTTAATATTTAAAAATACTATTTGCCATTTTGTAGATTTTAGGAGCTAAGTTTACACTGGTCATTATTTGCCAGTAAAAAGTACACATCTGAGAAAAGTCAAGATAAATCACAATACACAAAGAAGTGGCAACTTCCCACAGATAAGAATTTAAGATCATGATTCTCCTGTTAGAAAACATTACTGTTCAGTTTCCCTTCTGAAAATCTAAGTATTTATTTTTCCTCACAACAAATTCCCAGGCAAATAACTCACTGACATGTCAGTTTTGATATATCAAGCTTGTCAGCACTGCTAATGTGGCATAGCTCATACAATTATTTGGTATGAGAAAGCAGTTTTAAAATTATTTATACATTTCCTCTGATACTTTAAAGATTTGCTGGAAAAGAGTGATTACTCACAGAATATTATTTAATAATAAAACTAAACAAAAAGTTGTATGAAGTGTTCACTTTCTTACTTTAAGAATAAAGGGAAAACTTGCAATTTAACCAGTTCCCTGTACCCGTACCCCATGATCTTTTCTGGCTCTGCTCCCTTCAGTGAACCTTAGAGAAATATTTAGACTACACAGGGTATTTCTGACAAGATATAAGAACTCCTTATTTCTGCTTAGGATCAAGTTACATATGTAGAAAGTGAACTGCAGAAGTAAGTAAAAATCACTTTATTAGTTTGGTAATTCTTAATATTCTCTTGATTTGATTTTCTTAATAACATTTAATATTATTACACTACATCTTTGTTCCCCAGTCTGTTTGCAAGTTTAGCTGATTAAAAAGTAGAAAAAATAAATCTATTAAGTTTCCAAAAGTTGCTATCAGGGCTCAAAAAGGAAGTACAAACAGCTACTTCCCTTCATCACAAGCTGTATCTGTCTTCCTATCCAAGATCCTATACAGAATCAAGGAGTGTGGTCAGAAAGAGAAAGAAGTATAGCAGCTCCATACATATAGCAACAGACAGAGACAACTGCTGTTACAGACCAATTACACTGCCTCCACACTCTAAAGTAGTATTTATTGCCCACCTGCTGGCTGGAAAATTAAGCATTTCATTCAAGGCCTAAAATGAAGGGGGGTGGGGTGGGGAGTGTGTGGAAGGAAAAATAAATTTAAAATTAATTTTCCCAGTGTTTAGAAACAAAAATGAAAAATAGATTTATTTTTTCCTCCATTCCTTCATCATTTTTTGATGAGAAACAAAAGGGAAGGACATTACTTTGTCCCTTAGAGTTATCACATACCCACCATTTTAAGGGAAATAATTTATTTGCCTTTGAATGAACAAAAGGGATGAATGCATCAATCAAACCCTTTCAAAGCAACACTAACCAATGTATTAACTTAACTTACATTAACTTAAATTTTGTTTTCAGTATAACATGCAGCCTGAGGAGACTTAGTTTTAAAAGAACTACTAGTCATGAAGCATAAATCCATGATTTACTCCAGTGGTTTGAAGCTTTACTGACTGTGCCTATGAAATAAATATAAGTCATCTAAGTCCACAATTGAAATTCTGACTGTCAAACTGTGATGTTAGTCTGGTCTCTGTCTCTGTACTTGTAAGTCCGGTAAGAAAACGCCATAGTACAGAAGAAAACTGTAACTGTTAACAGGTACTGAATGCTGACAAGAGATTATTCTTTCTGAGGAACACTGAGAAGAAATGACAAACAAGAAGAGTGTGTGTATGCTTATATAAGGAAATATTTTATTTTCTTAAAGCCAAGTTGTTCCATAATATTTCAGCATTGTCCATTAATTTAATCATTCTTATCTCAGATGCACCATCTTGAGAAATATTTACCATGGATGAGCAGATTGGGGCACTGAACTTAGTTTTCGATGATCTTCATTAAAATGAGAGTTAATTTCAACACTTTGTTGAAGTATTGATCCCCTGTTAATTTTAATACAGTTTCAGAAAATCTGTCTATCCAAACATTGCCAGTTTAACATACTGTATGATTTTTAAGACTTACATCTATGCCTGATCTTTTGAGTTATAGAGCGAAGGGTAATTTCACTGATGTGTGCCAGACAACTGGTCCATCTACTAAATTATTGTCTTCTTGGTAAAGTCTGATATCAGGGAAGAAGGGCTGTAACACAGAGCATTAGGCATAAGCATGAAATATCACAAACCAAAGCTCAATTACTCCACCAATAGTTCCAGTAAACTTTTTATAGTTCAGATACCATACAGTATAATTTCTTATCTGTCAAGTTCTTATTAAAGAGAATAAGAAGTATCAATAGGCTTCTTACTCATCTAGTGATGGATTATCCTGGATTTGCTACAGTACTTCACAGCTTTGCTTCTATCTATCATGAAGAGTATAAATGAGCCTGCTAAGCCCCATGATTCTCTATCAAGGTCTATATAGGGCACAAAGAAAGAAGCATGATGACTTTCTTAATGTAGGATCATCATCTAACTCCAAGCAAGCTGTGAAAAGCTAGTAGTGAAGGAATTTCTTCTTGCTCCTTGCCCCTTAATAGGCAATTAGCTTTTACTCTTTAAAATTATAGCACAAGTTTCTTATTTCAGTTTACATAACTTCAAATGTTAATTCTTGGTCATAAAACTGCCTTTTTTAAAATTGTACGTAAGTATTTCACATTATGAAATGTACATCTTTTATTTAAACAGATGAATTCTGAGATATATAGTATTCTATTTATAAATGTTATAGCTTTAATTTTAAAAATTTCAATCTTACATTTAAGGATAAAATATGTATAAATATGTTGATACTGGTATCAATGGCATAAGATGTTTTGCCTTTAGCTATGAATCATTTTGCCTAGAATCCCACTGCAGTCAAGCCTGATATATGCAAATTACAAATATGCTGCTGCTCCGAATCATCTCTGATAGTGTTCCAAATCATAGAACATTATCCAAACACTATCAGACTGTTCTCTGCAGTTCTTTTAAGTTCTGTCTAAACACAAATTTTTTTTTCTCAACTGGCAACTGCTGTACTGAGCAAAACACAGGCCCTCATAGTGTGATCTAAGTTGATGTGGCTATTTGAATGCCAATATGCATGTATTTTCAAATGGAGATGCATGTCAGGATCCTCTTCTCTGAAGTCAGCAAAGCCATACTAATTTACAGCAGACCAGTAGTTGGCTCTTAACAAGGAGTTTCTTCTTATGCAGCTTATTTGTTGAAGACTCAGTAACTCTAATATCTTCTGAAAGTGAAAATGCATATCTAGACATAATAGAACAACTGAAACATTGTTATTATAACTGAGATGCCATATTCAGCAAGATCAATGTTCATATTAAAATATTTGTTAATGAAACACCTGGACATATGGCTAATTAATGCTTCTCAAATAACTCCTGTAGACTAGCTATGACTGTCATAAAATATATAGCTGTCCAATTTATCCAGCTAGATTAAAATCATGAGCTCACAGCATATCAATGACAGCTTTACACTCACTGTGTTTACACTCACTCTGGTCTGCACAGCAAAGATAGAAAATACAATTTCACTAACTCTCTTATTTAATTAAATAAAGGGGAAAAAAACCCACAAATGCAGGTGTTACAAAAGTATCAATCCCACTTGACTTACAGAACTTTGACAAGAAGTCAAATTCATTGCTAAGCGCATCATAACTTGGTAAACCAGTGAAAGAATCTGATTGGCTAAGTGGCATACCAGCAGGGAGATTAATCTACATGAACTCTCCTCTTGAATGTCAACCCTCTGTAACATACTGTTTTTCACAGTATAGGGCACCTAAGTGATTTTTATAATCAGAAGTATTTTTCATGATGTCTTCCTCAGCTAGAAGGACATTAGTCAAAATGTCAGCTTTAATCTTATTTTGGTAGCAGATATCTTCTTAAAAAATATTCTACCTACACTGACACACTACTAAATTTTTTTCTGTTAAAGAGGTAGGGAGATTATATTGAAAGCAAAACTGACTAAGCTGTTGTTTGTTTCAGGTCTTTAGTTTTTAGCTGATAACTAATTCATAGATTCAGCAAACAAACACATGCCAGTAATGAACACAGAGCAATCACAATCTAGAGAAGACTAGAGAAGATGAACATTTAGTATGTGAAGAAAGACAAGTAAAACCATAACTTGGTCACATAGGCTTATTTGTAAAATACTTCAAGGGAATACCTCCCTGTGGCAACTCACAGAACATTTACTCCAAATGCACCTCCAATGTCCCAGCATAGCTGTATCTGGGTCATTTCTACCTCAGCATTATTCTTTCAGTTGCTCTATGGAGCAAATATGTATTTATAAAGAGTTTCCCTGATCCACCCTGAGGGTAACGGCTGGTCAGAAGCAGGCAGCCCAGAATCAAAATACAGCCAGTGATGTGGCCTCTGTAGACTTAGGTAGAGCTGAAGAATGGATATGAATGAATGACATCAACAAGCTGCTGGCTATTTTCAGGTGGCACTGTGTCACAACCTTTGTTCTTTTCTCTCACTAAAGACAAAAAGTTCACTGAAGGAAATAAAAATAAATGAAAATTTATTTTCTGATATAAAAGTCTCCAAAACCTGAGCAGTGCTGGTATATTCTGCATTATAACAACAGAAAATTCATATTTCAGAGTTCAGAAACCATGGGAGTTCTATGTAGAGGCAGCTCATTCCATCAGTGACACTAATAAAATCTCTTGAGGTCAGGAAGAGTTCTAAAAAATATTGCTGAAACTGAAGGGCATTAACCCTTTCTTAATGGTAGAAATTTTAGCTCTGTTTATGAGTCAGTACTGTATATTCTATCTAGCCAACCCATCTCGATGCTAGCGTTTCTCCCAGTGATGGAAATGGACATTTGCTCCTCCAGAATCAGGGATTCAGGAGGAAGAATAAAAAAGCCAAACAAGCAAATCAACTTGTAAGACTTTCAAGATTGCAGCTTCAAAGGAAAGACTGTGGATAATATTGTGGTCATTTGGGGAATTACATTATCACAGATTTTAGGAACAACCTGACTGACCAGTGACATTGGTATTCCTGTCAGCTTCTCTGCCAACAGCAGCAGTAAAACTGACAAGAATACCAATGAAGCTGCTTCATCACATGTTCTGCTGTTTTTAAATGAAATTTTAACTGCTCTCAATACAAAAATTTGAAATTCCAACTATAAACAAGTCTAAACCAAAATCAAAATCAGGAAAAATATTATTTTTCTGTGAAACAGTAATCCTGTTTCTTCTGCTGGCTTTATTATTCACTTCAAAAAGTTCTTTGGAAACAGCAAGAACAAATTTACATTTCATCATGCCATAACGGTAGGTAGAATTGAAAGTTTTCAGGTCACAGTCTTGCCCATATGGTGAACAGAACAGTTTATCAATATCAACAAGGAATCACCTTTAGAAGCAAAAGAAGATAAACAGATAAATAATGCCTACTCCTAAAATAGGGGTTGTCTGCATAAATGTTTCTGTAACATTTCACATTTATAGGGTTAACATATCTCTGCTTCTTTCGAATCATGTTAAACTTGGCTTTTGCTCTTATTTAGTATGAGTGATAACTACAGACATAACATTCATAATGCCTCTAATGTGCATTCTGCTTTAGTTTTCTTTATCCTCCCACCCCATTTGTTATTTCCATTATTTTAGGTTTTATTCCAGATTTATTTTATATATTATTTTTTAAAATATTTTTATTTTATTTATTTTTTTCATTCTTTAATGATAACTTTATTTCTTGAACTGTAGGACCCCATTTTTATCTGGCCAAATGCCAGCACACATTTAAGCTTTCTGAAGTTGAACTACATATTAATTCATCACTGGTGTATAATTTTATCGATACCTGTTGTTATTTACATTAGAATTTCTTTCATCTTTTCATCCTCATCTCATGTATAAGTCCAACTTTTCAGGTCTCTACTGCCCAGCAAACAGATTTCTCAGGGCAGTTTTCCAGCCTAACTTGTTGAAGTAGAAAGAGAAATACAAACAAAGCCACAGATGTCATTATTTTAAGTACAATGCTTCTATTGTTTTTAGTAACAAAATTAATAATAATTTCACTAAAAATAAAATCTTAATAGATGCCAAACCAAAGAAATGCAATTTAAAAAACTTGTTAATGTCAGGAGCTCCTGTCTTCATAATCTCATTATTTCCATAAATACGTGAAAGTCCCCATCCTGTGAATCATCACAAGCAGACAAACTCAGCTAGTTCAGTTCACAAAGTAGACAGCAACTTCAGGCAGCAGGCTCAAAAGGAGGCAGACAGCTTACTTTCTCTGGCCCTCTGGAAATGGGGAACCAATTGTCTTAGCAGGAACAGTCTTCTTACAAACACCTTCTCATCTGTATCCTCCTACAGACAGTCTTATGTTCTGAGAAAAGCTGTTTGTACTAGAGAAGGAGGGAAGACCAAGGTATGTGCATTAGGATTTTTCCACTTCAGCAGCCACAACACCCGTAATAAACACCTGGCAAAGCAGAAATAGCACTAACAGTAAACTCAGCTTTCAAAAGCTGTTTTTCAATATCTACCTCTAGCCCTGTCCTTCTTCAGCTGGAACATTATCTAATACCACCACAGAACTGCTGAGAAGTATTGAGGTGGATTTGAGCAAATTTCTGCAGCAAAACCAGTTCTCTGCTTAAAGCTGGATTCTACCTTTGTGTATTTGTCTACTTAAAGGAAAGATTTCAAGAGAGGGTCTTTTAATTACTACGTATACAGTATTACAGAATATATTCTCCACACACCTGTGCAGTTAATCGGAAATTTAATCTGACATTTCTCTGTATCAATGGAACACTGCTATCAGGATGATGATTGGTTATCAGGAGAATATTATCACTAAGTATTATCATACAGGCCCATAATTTGCTTCAGAGCCTTTTCAACTTGCCCAGCCTACATAACATTTTACAAGATCAGCAACAAGTAGATGCCCAACTTCAGTAATGTCTCTTCAATGAATTTCAAACTCTACTCTCAGAATGCTGAAATGCTGAATATCTGTCATTTAAATAACTTGAGTTTAGTATTTTTATCCCGTCCAGGTAATGGCATGGCTGAAAATCCATGGGACAATGACTTTGCTCCCCAGGGTGCAGAGATGAAGTTTTGCTGCTAGGTCAGCACACAACCTGCACCAAGAACTGTAGCTGTTGGAAGCAGCTAGTCTGAGTCATAGTCACCTACTTGTCCTGCAGGGAGATCTAGTGCTGCCCTCCTTTCCACACAGCACTTCACAGTCACAGTATAGTACTTCAGGGAACTTAAAACAATTTGCTTTGAAGAAAATGCCCCTAAAAGTGAAAACAATCTAAAATGTAGGATTCACAAATGTGCTATTTATTGCATCAAAAATTCTTCTTGCAGAGACCCAGGCAGATGATTATCTTTAAAAGGAATCAGGATGCCTTATTTGTAGCAGGTTGAGTTTCACCATTAAAAAAAAAAAAAAAAGTAAGAACAACTTTCTCATGTTTCCTCAAGCTTAAATAACTTGTTATATCTTAAAGAAAATAACTGCAGATGGATAAACTCGATAGCAATTAAGAGTTTTTTAAGCTGCCCAAACCTGCATCTCAAGAAATTTTTTAATAAGGTGGTACTGATGCAAGTCCTTCAAGTTAGTGTGATCAACAGAAACATTGAAAATCATGAATTTATATTGCATAAAGTATTTTTTTATATTAATTGGTCTTTTATAGAACTATGCCATGTAAGAAGAAATCTTTATATGATTTTCCTTACTTTTCTAAGAGTTTATTCTTCTCCTATCAAAATCAGTGCCTCAGGTTGCACTGACCTGAAAGCCCCGATAAGCAAACCTGTGAATGGAAATATGATTAATAATCCCAAATCATGATCTTGTCAGCCCACTGAATAAGTAATTTCTCCAGTTATGTAAATCTTTAATACTGTGTTCAGTTTTGGGCTCCTCACTACGAGAGAGATACTGAAATGCTGAAGAATGTCCAAAGAAGAGCAATGAGGTTGGTGAAGGTCCTAGAAAACAAGTCCTGTGAGGAGTGGGTGAGGGAACTGGGGCTGTTTAGCCTGGAGAAAAGGAGGCTCAGGGGAGACCTTGTCACTCCGTACAACTGCCTGAAAGGAGGCTGTAGTGAACTTGGTATTAGTCTTTTCTCAAATAACAAGTGATAGGATGAGAAGAAAGAGCCTTAGGTTGTATCAGGGACTGTTTAGGGTGGATATTTGAACAAAAGTCTTTCCTGAAAGGGTTGCCAATCATTGGAACAGTCAGAACAGAGAAGTGGTGGAGTCACCATCCCTGGAGGTATTTAAAAGATGTGTAGATGTGGTGCTTACGGACATGGCTTAGTGGTGGACTTGGCAGCGCTAGATTAAAGGTTGGACTTGATCTTAAAGGTCTTTTCCAACCTAAATGATTCCATATTCTATGATCTGGTACATGTCTGAAATATTACCTTACTCCACATTGGAAATATCTTATTAAAAATTTTTACTTATTTCATAATTTTGTTTAATAGATTACTCCTTCTTTTCTTCTGAAACTCTTTATGCAAAAGTTTATTGTGTCCTTTCATCACAGCAATCTCACTGTGAATATAAAAGTTCTATACAATATAAAATTTATATGCAATATTTCGTAGATAAATAGAAGATTTGACAGGAAATAAAAATAATTCCAAATACTAAAGTTATCATTCAACTACTTGAAGAAATAAGAAAATACATTGTTGGAATAAAGTTATCACATGTTGATTAACACTTTTTTAGGGTGTCTTTTTTCTTTATATTTGGGAAAAGAAATTCAATATGTAATTTCAGTTCTATCACCTTTGTGCTATTTCCATCAAATAAATCTATGTAAAGGTCTTCCTCTGCTTTTTAGAAAGATAACTCTTGAAATGAAACTTTCTTTTCATTTCAGTGCAACATATCCTGTTTTAACAAAGAATGTTGCTCCCTATTGAGAATATTTTGACAAAACAATACAATTCCTTTTGTTTGCCATATAATTTATGGCTGGATCAATAGAGTTAGATGTGACTACTTCTGGTATTGCAACTCTCAAATTCTAGGGGAAATGGTGGTTAAATCATAAAATATTTCATTGGCATTGATCTGAAAAGCAGGCTGACAGTATTGCTAAAAAATTATCAGCTTCCAATTATAAATCTCACCAAACTGACAAGGTATAGATTTGATTATTTGGTTTGAAAGGGTCATTCCTCTAAAGCTGCAAGAGTTTATCAATTTATAAGAGACTAAACAAACCATATTTTCCTTTAGCTCCTGCCACAACTTTTTTTGTGATTATCCAGGCTTGATTAGATTATGAGAGTGACGTATTATTTTGCTCTTTATTTTAGGCAAGTTCAAATTTTCAGAATTTATGACCCATGCTAAATCATTTGTACTATAAAGATTGCAGGTAACCTGAACTTACTTAATGTACTGTGATAAACTGCCAGGAAGTACAGCTTCTCGCAATGCCATAAATGTATGAAAAAATGCCCAAATAATATTAACCTTTTAGGCAATATCCACCAAAATTACAGCAACAGTTTATTTCTTGAAATTAATAAGAAAGTCTATGCACACTATATGTACATAAACGATGTACATATAGTCATTATATGTATTGTTATGTTATGTAGCTAACAAAAATATTGGCATCTTCACCTGATTTTCCCCAGGTTTTCTCTTCCTGTAAGAAAACTATGAGTAGGCCAGCTATATTTCAATCACTAATTGCATACACTTTTAATTGAAAGAGAAAGAAGAACACACTAACCATTTCCAAAATAATCATCACACCTTATAAACCTCTGCATGGAAACTCTGGTAAAATACCATCTTTCTCTGAAAAGCACCTTTCAAAGGGTTATTATTTGGATTCCCACATCTGCTGATAGACTTATCAGTGGATCAAACTGACAACCAGCTGCAGTACATCAATACCTCTGCTGTGCTGATATCTAAGCTCTCCAGGAATTACTTTGAATTCTCTGCATGGTGCCTAATGCCCAGAAGACATAAAGTCCTCCCCAGAACTGTCGTTCTTTCTGCAAGTTCGACAGCCAGAATAAAGGCAAGAATTTGTGGCAAGCCAGGAGATAGCAACAATGGTGGGATAGCAACTCAACTCATTTCTTGTGCAGATGTGATACAGCCTTCAGAATGCTTCCAATTTCATTAATAAATTCCTGCAGTGCATTTTCCTTGAAGCTCACAAGGCTAGGAAAATAGGTGGTGGACTGTTTGATGATTGTGTGTCTGTAAGCATGAAGAGAAACCAAGCCTGAATACCACAATAAGTAAAAGAAAACTAATGAAATTAAACATGAATACTGCTTTTCAAACTACTTTGAACTGTTCCTGTGCACACAAAGATACTAGGTTTCTTACCCTTGTAACTTAACTACATAGTAAAACAACAAGCAGGCAGGCAAAAATTAAAAATTGTAACATACCGGTCTGTGACTGTAGGCTTAAATTGTAGGTTTAAACTAACAATAGTGTGTGTGTCTTTAACACAGTGGAATACAGTAAACTGTTCTAGCTTGCTAACACATAGAGAGAAAGTAATTTTTGGCTGACGGGGGGAAGGAACATCATGGGACTGATAACAACTATGGAGAGAGTAAATAACACAAAGGATACCAGCTTTCAAGATAACAGAGTGACACTCAGCATGGAGCAAGACTGGAACAGAACAAAAGCAAGGACATACCAACCGCTAACTCAGCAATAGGTCCTAGCGAGCATGTGCAAGCACTGAGATCGTTCAGTAAATACAACGAGGAAGACTATCAGTGACCACCAGAGACCTCCACTCAGCAAGAAAGCACATGCTTAATTAGAATGCAAATATTATACTTAGTTCTTGGAAATGTCATATATAAATAATATAATATATGAATATATAAATAATTTCCTGGGAAAGCTGTAAATATGCATGTGTATATGCTAAATATATAGCTGCTATGGGAAGTTAACAGGCACGTTCACCTTTGTGAGAGCATTAGTGTGTGTGCCCAATGCTGCAAATAAAGAATGCCTGCTTTCTAAAGCTCCAAACTGAGTCTTAGATCGTTTCTCCAATTGACTTTTATGGCAACATGACTGTCTCTGAAAGATAAAAGGTTTTCATATTAGGGAATTTAACAATAAAGTTTGTTTCAGTTAATTATCTAAACCAACAGGGTATTGTCCATTTATGGAATTTATCATGTTTGTTGACCCACAATATTTTGTGTTGAGAGATCAGTTAGAACTGTTTATTACAATTAGGGTTTCCAAGTGTAGGACAATTTGTCTTGCCATTTAGCTGCCATCTATTTGAACTTAGCTTCAGGATGAGCAACGGCTTAAAACTGTTTACAGCTATGCAACGGCAGCATAAATTCCCAAGTAATGACATGTTGTTGTCCAAAGAGTAGAAAACTCTCTTAAAACCCCACATTTCTTATCCATTGAATTGTAACAGAAACTAGTTTTGGAGAGTTGCCATTGACTTCAGTAATGAGCTGGGGCAAGCAAAAACTGTCACACAGCTATATCAAGTAAATACCTCATTCAGATTATAGATAAATTCTTTAATAGGTATTTTGGAAAATTGTGGTTTACTAATATCTGTTAAAATGAGAGAAACATCTGTTACTTGGAAATGAAGACTACAGCTGAAAATAACCTTCTACTGGCATTTTGAGAGAGCTGTTCATTTGTATTATAAAGATAGTTATTAACTGTTTTAAGAGCATGTTCTTCTTTCTTCCCTTACCACATATGGTACAGCAATGCTAGGGACCATACCGTGTTTTCTAAGCATTTATGGCAGTTAAAACTCATAACCAAAAACTCCTTCTCAAGAGCTAATGATGATTTCTGGGCATGATGCACAATTTATGAACACTGTTAAAAATAGGCATTTTATTAACAGAACTTAGAAAATTTGAAGTCTCCACCACTTGGAAATTCTGATGCCCCTTTAGAGGTTAAAAGTATTACAAATTGGGTCCATAAAACAACATTTTTACACCTGGGTATGTTAGAAAACCTGTCCAGAATTATATATTTGTCATGGTTTAAGCTCAGTTGGTAACTCAGAACCATGCAGCCACTTGCTCACTGCTTCTTTTCTTCCTCTCCCTGCTCCCAGAGAGGTGGGGAGGAGAATTGAAAGAATGTAAATCCCACGGGTTGAGATAAGAACAGTCTAGTAACTAAGGTATAACACAAAACCACTACTGCTGCCACCAATAATAATAATGGTAAGTGAAATAACATGGGAAGAGAATATAATTGCTCACTACCAGCCTACCGATACCCAGCCCAGCCCAACCCAACCCGAGCAGCGATCTGGGCCTTATAGGTAACTGCCCCCAGTTTATATACTGGGCATGATGTGCTGTGATATGGAACCCCCTTTGGCTACTTTGGGTCAGTGCCTGTCTCTGCTTCCTCCCAGGTTTCCATGCCCCTCCTCTCTGGCAAAGCATAAGACTGGAAAGTCCTTGATCAGAGTAAACATTACTTAGCAACAACTAAAAGCATTGCTGTTATCAGTGTCACTCTCAGGCTGAAGTCAAAAGCAGCACTGCACCAGCTACTAAGAAGGACAAAAATGACTGTTACAGGTGAACTCAGGACAATATCCGTTTGCTAATAAATGAAGAGTAACTGTATTTTTAAAAGCTATCATCTGTGAGTTGGTATCAATATCACATATCATGACGTATTACCTACCAATTACGGAGTTGTGACACTTGATCATTACAGAAGAAATACATGTTTTGCAGTTAAAAATGTTTCTTACTACTGAACAAGCATTTTTTTTTTTAAATCATATGAGAGACGTAGCAATACACTAATCCGATTGTTTTATGCATCTTCAGACACTGGTGGTGTATTCCCATTTCTGCATGGCTTTTCCATCTCATACTACTGGTTGCAGTAATGACTAAAATAAGTAATTTGGAAGTTTCTTTTGAATATTTAACAAACACACTGGCTTGAAATTTCAGAAATCTGTAGAATTAAATAATTCCTGAGATATCCTTGACACACTGTCCTGGGTTCAGCTGTAAAAGTTATATTCTCTCCCCTTATTATTTCATTTATAATTATTATTATTACTACTAGTAGTAGTTTTATATTGTACTTTAGTTATTGGGCTGTTCTTATCTCAACCTGTGGGTTTTACATTCTTTTGATTCTGCTCCCCACCCTGCCCTGGGGGGTGAGATAACAGATGCATGTTTCTGAGTTACTGGCTGGGCTTAAACTGTGACACGCACCAGCATCCCCACTAGCGTAATGGGTACAGAAGGGATACAGAATAAACCAAGGAAAGCCAGTATTGCTGGGTATATATTTAACAGAATCTACTCTCTCCTTCACCAATGTTTTAGAAATAAATTTAAAGTTGTGAGAGCATAATGACTTGCGATGATCACTTGACTTGTACAGTTCATGCTCACTGCTGTCCAAGATTCGGGGAGCTTAGATTTCAGCCAGCTATGAGCTGAAAAATGAAAATTCATGGTCTTGCAGCAACAGGGAACCACATGTCATGATTACAGCTTTATAAACTGCTTTGAATATCTTCATTCTTTCAACAACATTGCAACTTCCTTGCAAAACACTTAGAGCAGAACCTCTGGCATGGGTGGTTTTGTCATAATTCATCATAGCAGGATATAGTCTAAAGGCTAGAGCATTAGAAAGAGAGAGAAATAAAAGACATTATGGTATGAAAAAGTAGTTTCAGTTAAATTTTTGTTTGGTTAGTTTTCTATGCACTAGACTATTTACAAGAATTCAAAAAATCAGCCTAGTTAAAACAAGAACTTTACCAGCAATTTAATTTGCCTATTATTTTGAGCTTTATACCCTCTGCTCTTCTTGGTTTGGATCCCTCATTGCCATTCTGAGCATATTTGTGTCAATGTTTCAAAGTTTCCTGTATTCTAAAAGCTACCAATGCAGCTGATGGTTTATAGCATATGTAAACTCATACATTTTTTATAACTATTCCAGTATTCTACTCCCATCACTCCATATGTAATTATCTGCCTGAGGCCACCATTCAGAACCTAATATTTTAATGCATGGGTCAGAAAGACTTACCTGATTTTTAGCTGAAAATACCTTTTTTTTTTTTTAATTTCAGTTGGATTTCAAGATTTTTTGCTTAGTCAACCAAGAACAGGGTTTTTTTTTTAAGAATCATTTTGAATAACAAGAATTACAACATTAAAATATTTGCTAAATAATGTTTCAGCTGCACATTTACCAGCATGGCTCAATACAGCAGCTAAAAGTTAAAAACTTGTAGGCACTCAAAGAAATAGCAGACATTCTTTTCTACTATAAGATTCTGTTTTCTGAAGTTACTGAGTCAAGACAGAAAAATGACATTTAATTACTCTCAGAAAACTCTCTTTGCGTTGTGTATGCAGAAAGGTATACAAAAGATAATGGTACCTCTGTGAAAAATTTCACTTCAAGAGATGCATACCTGCAAGTCCCATTTACCCAGTAACAAAAATTTGCTAGGGTTTCTAAAATTTATGGCTAATAATTTTTAATGGATTTCAGGGAAGGAAAAAGAGAAAAGGAAAGAGAAAGGAAGACCCAAAAATTCCTGAGGATGAGCAAATGTGGCTTGGATAGTTATGCTCATATCAAACAAACAAATGAGCAAATAAATGAGAAACAATAAATGTCAAATTTTAGCTTCAGAAAAAAGGAATGTGAGACATAGGTAAGGACTGAGTGACCATTATCATGAATGAATCTGAAGGGTATCTACGTTCATTGTGAACAAGAGCTAAATATGACATTTTAACATGATATTCTAGCAGAAAATGAAGTCAATGCTAACTTTGTACAAGGAAGTAGAAAAAAATCACTTCATTCAAATATCACTTTGGGATGAAAAAAAGTTCCAGAATTGTGAAAACATGGGAAGAACCAACAGTTGAGGCCAGAAAATTTAAATACAAAATAAAGGACCTGTTATACTAATTAATATCTTTATAAACTGAATTAATGTATTTTGCCAATATAACAAGACATGTCACATTTTATTGCAGATTTTGTGGGTGTGATCCATATTGTAATTTAAATGAACTAAAATGAACGTAAAACTCTGGATTAATTGGGGTTTTCTGGAACTGATGCAATATTATTAGGACAGTAAAATAAAGTACAAACTGTACACAGTGCATACAAGTACCAAATTTGCTTGTATATAATCTACATAAGGAAAAGTCACACCCTTCAAAATTTCAAAGAAATTCTCCGAATTCAAAGTACAAAACCAACTCAAAAGGCAGAAAGTAATGTACAATTAAAACAAATGTCTAATATGATAACAAAAAGAAAATCAATCCTAGTAAACCTACTTATTTGCCCCTACTATATTTAAAAGTTTAAGATAGAAAATTTAAGAGTTTAAGATTTAAACTCAAAACCTGTCATTGTTACATATAGTTACATTCACTTCCCCCAAAATCCTAGAGGTCAATCCCACACGAAAGATGGAAGCTTTTATTTATTGTATAACACCGCATGCTAAAATCCAAGAAAAATAAGTAAAAAAAATCCCTGCATTCCTATGAAACTTTAATAAAAACCAGCAAAACCTATTTTATCATCAGCACATCTTAGGTCATTTTACACTGCTTGTTAGTAATTAATGTCATTAATGGCATAAACCTTCATGAAGCCTAAGGCTAATCTAGATATATAAATGTATGATGATATTTTACTATTTTAGAACTTTTACATTTGAGTCCTGGTTTATGAATGTCAGATAATTAGCAATTTTTTTTTATTGTTACAGTGGTTAATATAAACAATATTCTCAGCTAATATGGCCATTTCTATGAGCTCTTGAACTTTCTAACAAAGGCTATTTTCTTTTGCTTATGTATAAATACATCTGTAGCCAAAGGACAAAGTACTTAAGTAGGCATAGGTAAAGGGCACATGCAGGATTCTTTACTCTGGATATCCACCTCTTTTCATACCAGCAGCAGTAAGAGAGTGCTGCCACCATCTACTGCCATTGGGCCACTGGGAGAACTCCAAATACAAGTAAAGTTGTGATGAGCCCAGGAACTGAAATTCAGTGTTTTCATGTATTAATTTTTATGCTGGCTAAGGATAGCTTGATGCCTTTTCATTAAAATCTACAGTAGTTACATGTTTGAGTTGCATGAATCTGGAAACCATGTATACTTTCTGGTAGATACAATCATGTTTTAATGACAAGTATTAAAATTTGCAAAGTACGAATGCAAGATTGTTAAGTGTGGCATTTTATTGTGTTGCGTTTGCTGAAGATGTATTTTCTGGCTAAATTATTTCATTTATATCAAGCTCTCTGAGCTTACTGCAACCTCACTTTCAGCCAGTGAGCAACATCAATAAACAAAGAAGCTTTGCACAGCAGATTTCTCTTTTCACTTAACTGCTTATAAAGCCATCATTCAAAGATGGGGAAACAGTTGTCTGACTCACTAAAATTGAAAGGAGATTTTGTCAGGAATAAGTGAGAGCAAAACCACCATAACATGCAGCGGCAGTAGGGAAGAAATGGCATGGCTTCCGAGACACATTGATGCCAATGGTACTGTTTGTAAACCAACAGTCAACTTACTTCCCTTATTTAAAGAATTAAAACCAAAATTTTGAATGACTGCTTGTATGATTGGGGTTTTGATTAATACAAGTAGGTTTGCTGACAGTAACACAAACTAATAATTTCAGAGAATCCATAGATCACAAAGCATCTCACAAAGTAAGCAGCATCTTTTATCAATACATTATAAATATAGTAACTGTGGTACAAGATAATGAAATACTTATGCTATTCAGTAGGCCAATGATAAATTTCAAAACAAGACCTGTGGTCTGTACATCCTGTATCAATGATGAATTCATGGTCTTTCTCCTTTAAAGATATTACAATAAGAAAATTTAGAGAGGTTTAATTAATCTATCTGTCTGTGGTGTTTATTTGCTTTTTTTTCCTTGGAGTACATGTTTGACTAGATTTAAAAGGGAATAAGGATTTTTCTCATTGAAAATAGGCCAAAAATCTAAGAATAAAAAAAGGTAGCTGAAGACTGTTTCAGAGAAAGAGCTAGAGCACCCTGTTCTTTATGGTGACGAGCTAAAGAGGCAGGCTGCCAGAACAAGAGCACACTGGGTTTGCACTTGGGGGAACAGGATCCAGGTATGCTCTCTTTCAAGCAGAAGCTGTTGAGAATTTGTGCTTGGCAAGGCTGCTGTAAAAACAGCTCAATATGCTCCATTCCATGCCTGAGTAACGCCTGCGAGGCAGATCTGAACTCAAACACGTGGAAGCAGGAATCACTCCGACACACAAAGTACCACTAAAATACTTTTTCTTATATTTACTGATTACTTTTTAGAACTCACAAACCCTTGGCCTGTATCTAACCCAATAGCAAATCCTCCTCAGGTCTTCAGAATCCTTTAAACCAGCTGCTCTTGTAAAAAAGACTCTTTCTTTGACAACAATGTCAAAGAAATTACTTTTTTTTCACCCACTTCCCAGGCTGATTTGTCACTGAGCTCTGCAAATCAGACTGCATCAATAGCATTTAACTGCAATGCATCACACAATATATTGCGGCATGAATGATGCAACCTAAGATTAGATATCTTAGTAATATGTATGGTTATGACTTCTGAAAAGGTAAAAGACCACATTCTTGTCTGGTATAAAGTGACCTAGCTTGACTGACTTCCTTAGGGCAAAAACTGCAAGACAGCATAGGCTTAAGCTGCCAGCATTACACTGTTATATTTATCATGTATCACTAGCTGTATCATTGCACTCCCTATGCGACATGGGTGGATACACGTATTCCTCTATGGTAATGACTAGCCGTGGAAAATCACCTCCGGGAAGAGCAGCTGGTGGAAACTGATCTAGGCAAATATGAAACAGTAATATTTGTAAATGAAAATATTTCAAGAGTTTTCCCAAAGCTTAAATTTTCTACTTGTTAATCTAATACATATGTCTGGGTCTTGTTCGGTACCTCCTGAACTTTGGCATTCATGTATCATCAGTCTCCAAACGTGGGCTTTGTTTTTCCATTTTATTAGTTTAACTTTCCCTAAAGAAGGTTTCCCACAGCAGTCTCAATATTTGTCATCACCTGCCTGTGTTCAAATCAAGAAGATATAGCATAATTTTAACACTACAGATCCATGCCTGTGCTAAATACAGATAAGTTGAAGGCATTCCATATAGCAGCGCAGTACAATCCATCATCAGTGGTTAAAAAAGCAGCACCTTTTCCATAAACTCCTCCTTCTCCCTGCTCAACCTCCCAATCAAAGATCAACACTGCAGACCTGAAGTCAAAAATCTTTAAGCATGTCTCCAGAAACCATGATGTGAATTATGTTCAAAATTTGATTAATGACACTAAAACCATTTATGAGGATGTGGGGGTCGTTTTACTTATGCCCCTCTGGCTTTCAGACTCATTTGCTCCTAAACAAGCATCAAGGGCATAATCATAACACACAATGTCTTATCAAAAATTCTTATTACTTTCCAGACACACTTGGATTTAACAAAATAGCATATCATAAAGCTTTATTGAGGAGCAACCCACTAAAAAAAGAAGCAAACAAAAAACAACCAAACAACCCCCAAACAAAACCAAACAACACACCCCCTCCCCCCAAAAAAAAGAAAGCCTAAGTCTTACTTCCTTACTTCCACATCTAATATCAAGAAGTATATGACACTATTTTCTACAACAGATTTCAATCTACGTACATCTTGAGGTTATTTTTTGTGAATCTGCTATTTGTAATCTTTGTCTCCACAGGCAGAAAACAATGGTAACATTTTCATAGAGTGGTGGTATCTTTTTTGTCTGTATTAGTACCCTCAGAAAACACCTGTGGATCATGACATCAATTTCTGATTGTGGAAGCACTCCTAGCTTCATTTTTTTGCAGAACAAAAATTATAGCAGGTGACAGCTGCCGCGTCTCCTTTTTACAATTTAACAGCATGTAACAATGATAAAGTTTGACTCTGCCAGCTATTTTATTTGCTGTCTTCTAATTTTGTTATAGTTTTCCAGGAACCTATTCTATTAAGAATTATGGTGTGAAGTGGTTGCTTACTTAGATGAATGAAACTGACACCTTTACTTCACTGTAATATGTCAGATATTACTATACCGGTTATACCAGATACATGAGAAGTAATTAAATACACACCATTTTGATTTAGCTTACAGCAACATCCATTAATACCATGGGGGAATGAGAATAGGTTTAGGAAGCTTATTGTTGTTGCTAGTTTTACCTTTTCCCCAGGGAACAAATAAATGGCTACAGTTAACACTGTACTTCAGAAGGTTCTATTAACGGTTTTGAAACTCAATTTTATTGCATATAATAGTGGAAAAACTGTTCAACTAATCAAGTTGTATACAGAAACACATGATCTCTATTTCCACAAATTCCTAAAGCCTTGTAGCTATGCCGATCAAGGAGTGAGCACCATTTCTTGTATTTAATATTTGAATATCAACACTTAACAAGTATAAAATGCATCTGTGCAGAATATGAGGTCTTAAAAAATTCAACATAAACAACATTTTAAATATACATATATTCTGCTTTATGCTCAGTTAATAGCATTTCTCTGAACAGTCAGTTTTTTCAACATTTTATACATGTGTATTTAAGCTGGAACACTAACTACTGGAAAATGACTGTAGTTTAACCTAATGGTTTGCCGTAGTTATCCATTATAAATTTCTTCTTATTCACACCTCTCAGAAATCATCTGCTTGTCTACTAGTTCCATATATACAGTAAAGTTAACTCAGCATGTTAACATAGCATGTGACGAGCTGCGGAAAGGCAGAGGAAGATCGGGGGAAGAATCTAAGCATAATACAGAGGCACTCCTAAGTCTAGAATTTTGTAGAAAACTCTTGTACATTCACCTACAAGACAATAACAGTGAATTAATGTTACCTGCACAAGATGATAATTTAATCTGAGTGTCTGGACTTCTCTTTACTGAATTTAAGTGGTGTATTGACTGCTATGTCAAACATACAAAGACCAACTGTTAATTGCAAAATAAGCACTGTGAAGAGGAAGACTCCAAGTGCAACAGAGGAAACAGAAAAGAGTAAATGCACCCACAACACCTTGACAATGCTTCAGGACATACACTCATGAATACATTCATCTGCCTTGTGTCATAACTTATCTACTAGTATATCTATGTGTATGAATAATAGATACACAGAGAAATAGCTGTTATTTTTCTGCATGCCAAAAGTCACACAAAAAAGCAACACCCCATACTAAACCTCTAAAATTTCACCCTCAGAAACATATTTATTTGACCAAATTCACCTACTAATTCCAATGCTTAGTCCTGAACTTAAAGGTGTTCTTGTATGATACTGTGAATTATGAAAGTCTATGAATACTTCTTGTTTTGTTATTCTGTCTTCCAGTGAGGTTACAAATGATAAGCCAAATTACAAAAGTTGCTGCAAATAGTTTTTACTATTAAGAATTAGTGTTGCAATAGAAAGCATTCCTTTAGTTTGTGTAGGTTGCCAGCGCCAAGTTTAACTTCATTAATCAAAGTAGTTATTCAGCATAAATTATTTCAGTACTGTCATGGATTCAGCAGTAGCAGTCATTTTTCTCCTTCTTGGTAGCTGGGGAAGCGCTGTTTTTGATTTTCAGCCTGGGAACAGCGTTGATAACACCGGTGTTTTCAGTTACTGCTTGGTAATATTTTGGTCTGACCAAGGACTTTCTGAGTCTCATGCTCTGTCAGGGAGGAGGGAAAGGTGGGAGGAAGCAGAGACAGGACACCTGACCCAAACTGACCAAAGAGGTTATTCCATACCACAGCACGTCATGCCCAGGATGGAAAAAAGGAGGGTAGAGACCCAGAAGGGTGGGGGGGTGCACTGCTTGGTTGGGCTGGGTATAGGTGGTGAGCGGTTGTATTCTTTCCTTGTATTTGCCTTGTCATTATTAATATTGGTGGTAGCAGAAGTTGTTTTGTGTTATACTTTAGTTACAAAACTGTTCTTATCTCAGCCTGTGGGAGTTGCATTCTTTTGATTCTCCTCCTCATCGCCCCGGAAGTGGGGAGAAGAAAGAGGGTGGAGTGAGTGAGAGAGAGTCTGCGTGAGTTATTGAGGCTTAAACCACAACAGTTCTTTTGGGAGCCCAACATGGGGCACAAAGGGTTGAGATAACGACAGGATGAATAGCCACTCGTCACAATGCTGATATATTGCCTCTCAAAGTTGTTGCTCTTGATTCTCTTGAGTTCACGGTTTCAGCCTGTTGTACCTTACTTGCAGCCAGTATTTGTTATCTTAGCATTTTTCAGATATGGGTTTTGGGTTAAGGTTCTTGTTTCATTGTACTTTACTGAAATGGCTTGTGATACGGGCAGGCTCCAGAAGCAGGGGCGGATGGATGTGGACGTGGACTTGAACCTGGCCGTTTGTCTGCTCTTCACCGTCCTGGCCCTCGTCCTTGCCCCGCCTTTGTGAGGCTGTGGGGAGCAGAGAGGAGGCCGTCCCGGGAGCTGCTGGCAGCCGAAACCGCCCAAGACCACAGCCCCTGGGACCAGGAGGCCATGAAGGAGGTGGCAGAGGAGATGAGCACCCCTTCCCCCCCTCCACGCCGAGCCCAGCCCGGCGGCTGCTGAGCAGCGGGAGGGGGCGGGGAGAAGCCGGGCCCTGAGGCCAAGGTGAGCTCCGCAGCCGAGCCCAGCCCCGTGGTGGCCGAGAGCATCCCCCGGCAGCTGCCCGCAGAGCTCCGCAAGCCCGAGCCCCAGGAGGATGCAGGAGACCACGCAGCACTTCCCAGCAAGGCAGAGGAGGAAGATCGGGGCTCAGACAAAGAGCGGCTGGTGGTGAGAAAGCTGGCTAGCACAGCAGCTACACCAGCCCCAGTGACAAGTACAGCAGCCTCATTTGAGAGTTCTGAAGGGTTTGAATGGCTTCTAGGTACCCTTGAGACCTGCCTGCTGATTGTGATGGGAATCACCATGTTGGCACGCATACAGAGTGTGTTTTACCAGCAACCATTTCGTCTGGCCCCGAGAGTTAAGCAGAGTGGGGTGTGGGCCTTGTCTGGGGGTAGGCTACAATGTAGGATGACTAAGAGATTTTCCCTGCAGCTGGACAGTCATGAGTGGCAGGGTGTGTGGGACAGTATGGGCGAGTATGTAGTCCACTGGGCCCCTCCAGTGCTTTGGAAACGTCAGAAATGGAAGGCAGCTCTGTGGAGTCCCCAGTGACAAGCTGCAGAAACTGCTGGATTATTTTGAGCCTGGTGGGCCCATGACACTTCAGGTCATCAGGGCAGAGATGCAACATGCAGATGGACTCATGATTGAGGGGCGGACTTCTCAATGGACACTATTGCCCAGGCTGTTCATGAGTGTGAACACTGCACACAGCCTCTCCTGGTCTGAAAGACTGGTATAAAAGATGGAGCCTGACATTGTGGACTAGATGGACTCAGCAGCTTTGTAGGGATTGGTCCACGCACTAAGGGATGATCTCTCTTCCTCTGTGTGTGTGTGTGGATGTAGATATATACCTGTGATGGTTTATTGAAAATGTGGGATCTGAGCATGATATGAATGGTATGGAATAAGGGGTGGATACTGTACTGGTTTAAGCGGTAGCAGTCATTTTTCTCCTTGGTAGCTGGGGAAGTGCTGTGTTTTTGATTTTGGGCCTGGGAACAGCGCTGATAACACCAGTGTTTTCAGTTACTGCTTGGTAATATTTTGGTCTGACCAAGGACTTTCTGAGTCTCATGCTCTGTCAGGGAGGAGGGAAAGGTGGGAGGAAGCAGAGACAGCACACCTGACCCAAACTGACCAAAGAGGTTATTCCATACCACAGCACGTCATGCCTGGGATGGAAAAAAGGAGGGCAGAGACCCAGAAGGGTGGGGGGTGCACTGCTTGGTCGGGCTGGGTATAGGTGGTGAGCGGTTGTATTCTTTCCTTGTATTTGCCTTGTCATTATTAATATTGGTGGTAGCAGAAGTTGTTTTGTGTTATACTTTAGTTACAAAACTGTTCTTACCTCAACCTGTGGGAGTTGCATTCTTTCAATTCTCCTCCTCATCACCCTGGGAGCGGGGAGAAGAAAGAGGGTGGAGTGAGTGAGCAAAACTGCGCGAGTTATAGAGGCTTAAACCACAACAAGTACCCAGAATTTAGAAGTAGCAAGTGATCAATAAAAATAAATTAATATTAATATGTTAAGACTTTTGCAATACTGTGTTTATAGTGCCCCTGAAGCAAGTTAGACCTTAAGAGATCAATAAACTGATGCAAAGGCTAATGACTTGCATTCAGAAAGTCCTGGTGTCAGGGGATAAGGGGAAGGAGGCCAAGTATTTATCCCTGTATTTCTGATGAGAATGCAGAACTTTTGTAAGACTGAACCTGGCGCATTGATTTTTTTCCAGTGGCGTACAATGTAATTTTATCATGTTCAGTCAACATCCATGTATTAGAAAAAGTCTTCTTCCTAATGTTTCAGTTCTTGAAGGAAAAAAAAAAAACAAACAAACCCCCCCCCCCCCAAAAAAAAAACCACCCCACAACTAAAAGCCAAAACAAGCCATTTCCTGTTTAGTCAGCAAGAGCATAGCTCATTATATGCTGCTGAACTCACTACTCCACCCTGGAAATGAAGTAAAATCTACAAATGGATGTAAATAACAGGCTGAATAAATTATTATACAAATTTCAGTAACAACAATCCAAAATCTTATGGTCAGAAACTTGATCAAATGCTAGATTTTGTCCAATAAATATAACATAATTTGTAGATATACATACATAAAAACTTTCATTAATGCAAAATGGTATGTAACACTGGAGTACTCAGAATTTGGAAGAAGGCTTGTTTGTACTGAGACATTTCAACTCTTTTTTGACCAAGAACTTTTTCACATTTTTCACTTGCTTAAATTTCACTTGAGAACTGCCAAATCTGAGATTTTGCTACTGCAAAGAAAGTATCATAGAATCATAGAATCGCAGAATAGTTAGGATTGGAAAGGACCTTACTGCTTATGTGAAAAAGAGAAGGAAAAGAATGCAGAAAAAAAAGTAACTATTTTTTATAAGATTGACATCTTTCTCATCTTAAAAAAAAATCAACAAAAAAAATCCCAAAACAATATTCAAGTGCTCTTTAAATTATTTCAGTTCTTCACTGCCAAAAAAACATTCTCCCTACATTTTAAACAAGAATGTTTAAATCTAAGAAATTTCAAACTTTTCAACCAAAAATATTTCAGCCTCACACACCTTACAGACCATTTATCTTTACCTGAATTTTTATTTTCTATTTTTGTTGCTTTGTCTTGAAAGCCTGATTCCAAGGTGGATTGGTAAAACAGAAACGGCAACATAGTAAGATAACAGGTCTTCAACATCATGAGCCATCTTCTAGACCACATTATGAAGGTGGGTGAAAGATTTGAAATCTTTCCCACTCCCATTAAAGAAAATAAGTGAGTGTCATGGTTTAAGCCCAACCAGCAACCCAGAAGCATGCTGTCGCTTTCTCACTCTTCCCCCTTCCTGCCCCAACTCCTGGAGGGATGAGGAGGAGAATGGAAAGAATGTAACTCCCACGGGTTGGTATAAGAACAGTCCAGTAACTAAGGTATAACACAAACCACTACTGCTACCACCAATAATAACAATGATGAGGGAAATAACAAGAGAAGAGAATACAGCCGCTCACCACCAGCTGACCAATACCCAGCCCTACCCTACCATCAATCTAACCCTTCCGGGTAACTGCCCCCAGTTTATATACTGGGCATGATGTGCTGTGGTATGGAATACCCCTTTGGTTAGTTTGGGTTAAGTGTCCTGTCTCTGCTTCCTCCCAGCTTCTCCTTCTCTCTGACAGAGCATGAGACCCAAAAAATCTTTGGTCGGAGTAAACATTGCTTAGAAACCACTAAAAACATCAGTGTTATCAGCGCTGTTTCCAGCCTGAAAGTCAAAAACACAGCACTGCACCACCTACTAAGAAGGAATAAAAACAGCTGCTACTCTTGAATCCAGGACACTTACTCCATGTAGCATCGGTTGCATGATATGTAGAGGAGACCCTGCCTTTGAACATCCAGCCCAGCACAGGCCACCGGGGTGCCAGGAGGAGCTATGCTTCAGTGCCAATCACTTCTGAAGCAGCTCAAACACCTTCATAGGCTGCCAGTATCTCTTTTTCAGTTGGGGTATAGCTGGCTTCAGATCCTCTGTATCCCCGACAACAAAAGCCAAGAGATCAAACTCAAGTTCCTCCTGGAGCTTTCTGTCAGAGGCTCCAGGTAGGACCGTTGTCCCCGGCTGTGGTGTAGAGTACATATTTTTCATCTGGCTCAGTCTGGACTTGTCCAAGGGCTAATGCATGAAATATCTCTTGCTTAATTTGCACAAAGACTTGTTGTTGCTCAGGGCCCCATTTAAAATCATTCCTGCTCTGAAAGGCTGTTACAAGAGATGGAGCTTGACATCATGGACTGGATGGACTCAGCAGCTTTGTAGGGATTGGTCTATGCACTGAGGGATGATCTCTCTCCCTCTCTCTGTGTGTGTGTGGATGTATATATATACATGTGATGGTATATTGAAAATGCAGGATCTGAGCATGACGTGAATGGTATGGAATAAGGGGTGGATAATGTCATGGGTTCAGCAGCAGCAGTCATTTTTCTCCTCCTTGGTAGCTGGTGCAGAGCTGTGTTTTTGATTTTGGGCCTGGGAACAGCGCTGATAACACCAGTGTTTTGGTTACTGCTTAGTGATGTTTTGGTCTGGCCAAGGACTTCCTGAGTTTCATGCTCTGCCAGGGAGGAGGGGAGCCGGGAGGAAGCAGAGACAGGACACCTGACCCAAACTGGCCAAAGAGATTATTCTATACCACAGCACGTCATGCCCAAGGTGGAGGACGGAGAGGAGAGACCCAGAAGGGTGGGGGGTGCACTGCGTGGTCGGGCTTGGTTTTAGGTGGTGAGAAATTGTATTCTTTCCTTGTATTTCTCTTGTCATTATTATTATTGGTGGTAGCAGTAGTGATTTGTGTTATACTTTAGTTACTAAACTGTTCTTATCTCAACCTGTGGGAGTTGCATTCTTTTCGATTCTCCTTCCCATCCCTCCGGGAGGGGGGGGCAAGATAGAGGGGGGAGTGGGTGAGCAAAACTGCGTGGCTGACTGGACTTAAACCACGACACCAGGCAAGGTGGGCAGCTGCTCAATTCCCTCTGTCTCCAAAGCAGCAATACTAAAAACCCATCAGTACCCTTTTGGGTCTTTGAAGTAACCTCTCCTGGGGTAGTCTATGCCAAGGATGCATGGAGCCTCTGGACCAGTCACAGTGGGGTGCTTTTGCCACTTCCACCCAGTCAGGCTGATTTCAGCCTCTATTACACTCAACCCTTGGGATCCTCCTGTTACTCCAGAAACAGAAATGGATTCCATCCCTTGACAGCTTGATGGCATCAGGGTACACTGTGCACTGGTATCTACTAGAGCCTTATACTTCTGTGGGACTGATGTGTGAGGCCATCTGATCCACACAGCCCAATAAATCTGATTGTCCCCTACCTCCACCTGACAGGAGGTTGTGCCCCTCTAATAGTCATCACAACATTGGTCACTTACATCTTGTTGACAGGGATTAGTCTTCTTTATCAGAAGAGCTGGAGTAAAATCAGCTCTTCCACTCCATCTGGGAACCTGCCCGCCATAGACTGAAGCCACAGCTTTCATGGGATGATCATCCTTGACCTTTTTTCTCCTCTTCAATTCACACACCCGTTCCTCCAGAGCTGAGGTAGGTTTTCCATCCCACTTCCTCATGTCTTCTCCGTGATCCCGCAGGTAAAACCATAGGGTGCCCCTTGGCATGTACCTCCAATATCTTCTCTCTCGGGCAGTGGGATGCCTTTTGTATTAACAAAGCTGAGATGGGGGTTGGTACATGTGTGGAGCTGGATAGATTGGATAGATCATCTCACAATTGTTTTAACTCCTGAGACAGTTTTTCCACAGCTGAAATGATGGAAGGGGTGAGATTGTCCTTGAACTCTCGGATTTAATGAATCATTTCATCCACTGTTGGTGGTACTGTATCATTCCAGGTTATTGCTGCCAATGAGTGGGCATATGGTGACGGTGCATTCCATGTAGATTTCTCCATATGGGTCATGTACATTCAACTTCATCTGAGGTAGCCCGGCTAGCTCAGTTGGAAGAGCATGAGACTCTTAATCTCAGAGTCGTGGGTTTGGGCCTCACGTTGGGTGCCACAAAGTACTGTCATGGTTTAAGCACAGCCGGCAACCCAGAACCATGCAGCTGTTCGCTCACTCACCCCCCTTTCTCCCCCCCACTCCTGGAGGGATGGAGAGGAGAACTGAAAGAATGTAACTCCCACAGGTTGAGATAAGAACAATCCAGTAACTAAGGTACAACACAAACCACTGCCGCTACCACCAATAATAATAATAAGGGAAATAACAAGGGAAGAGAATACAACCGCTCACCACCAGCTGACCGATACCCAGCCCGACCCGAACAGTGGTCTAGCCCCTCCAGTTTATTGCCCCCAGTGTATATACTGGGCATGACATGCTGTGGTATGGAATACCCCTTTGGTTAGTTTGGGTTAAGTGTTCTGTCTCTGGTTCCTCCTGACTTCCCCTCCTCCTTGGCAAAGCATGAGACTCAGAAAGTCCTTGGTCGGAGTAAATATTACTTAGCAACAACTGAAAACATCAGTGTTATCAGCATTGTTCCCAGGCTGAAAGTCAAGACCACAGCACTGCACCAGCTACTCAGAAGGAGAAAGAATGTCTGCTACTGCTGAACCCAGGACAGTATGTCAGTGACCTGTAGCACAGCAGAACAACTACGGCAAGTACCTTTCCAGTGGGAAAAAGAGTCCTTGCTTATGTTCTGGATTTTCAGGTTGATATTTGTATAGTGTAATCCTGAAGGGACAAGACATGCAGAAGGGAAGGAAGATGCCTTGACCCTGAAACATTCCACCTGTAACCTCTTAAGGAGGATACAGGTTTTAGAAGACTTCTGCTTTTAAAGTCTGATGCATTAGGACTGTGCACATTTAAAAAAAAAAAAAGAAAAATTAATAGTTGTTGAACCCTTAGGAATATGCAGCTATAATCCTTCATCAAGAGTATTATTTGAAATTGCCAATTTAAGGTGACACACACATAGAAAATGGACATTTTTAGTAACATCAGTTCCTAAAGACTCTTATATTTCTCAGTTTTAATCATACCTAAGTAAGAACTACCTAAATATAGTAATTGTCCTTGATCAAAATGCTTGATCTAATACAAAAGCATTAGAAAAGCAAATAGAAATAGGCAAATTGAAGTTTTCCTGGCTCTTGAAATTATTCTCCCTTAAGACTGCATAACTTCTAGGACACTGGCATTGAAAATGGGTTTTCTATCAAATTGTGAATTTTTTTGCATTTTGAAATCGACTGACCTGCCTGAAGAAGTCACTGCATACCTCAGGAAGCATGCACACAGTCAAGAGCTTTCATTTTCTACACCATGTATGTATGATCTGTTATTTATTTATTCTTATACAATGGAAGTTATTTTTACAAAAAATATTCTTCTATTTTTCTCTGTATATTGTCTAAACACCAATGCAAGGTGGAAACAGTTAAAACAGTGGTAAGAAAAGGATAGGTGCCAGCTAGTCTACACAAAAATTCTGACTTTTTGGGAGAAGCACTTTAGGCAGCTCACTGGAGAAGAGCTATACCTTACCGACAAGGAAGGATGGGAACAGAACACTGCAATTCAGCAGGAAAGATCTGTTGTCCAGTTTCTAATCTCCAAGGTTAAAACAGAAGCACAGAAACTCAACTGAAAATGTTTTTATTCTGCCAGGATGCTACAAAGTTGGTGACATGCGAGTCAATCTGTATTCAAAGGTATACTGAGGTATAGAAAGTAGTAAGCAAGGTATTGCTACGTTACTAAAAATAACAATAATAAATATATGTACACACACACATACTTCTTAGGCTGGTCAGCAAATCTTAGACATCGCAAGCCATGTACTGATTTGCCAGTGCTACAGAGTTTAATTATTAGAATTTTCAAGGTAGCTATAAAGTTTTAAACCAATCCTCATTTGTTGGATTTGTTACTCCACCACCTTTCTTTTTTTCTTTTTTTAAAGAATCGGGATTGACATCATTGACCTTGCCCTCCTAATTTTGATGAGCACAGTAATCTGTCTTTAAATAGGACACTTGTGTTTAAATAAAGACTTTAAACTCATGTCTGGAACTAACGTAATTGAAGTAACAAGAATACAGTCTTTGCTTAAACTTCCAATATTTTGACAAGATATAAGAGCTGATCCTTTTATTAAATGGTAGTACTGAAATTAAGATTGATGAGCAAGTATTAGAAGAAAACAACTTTGAGTTACATGCAATAGCTCTTAATTGCATCATTTAAATTCTGAAGCATTTCAATTTTATATTCATTCAGGGTTTTGCAGATTTCCAGTATGCATTAGGATGAAAATTTTAAGTGGATGGATGGTTGTTAATGTATGATATAAATATATTATTCATTATTTTTGGTTGTCATTGTAAACTGCACTTTGTACTCCTGAATGAACATTAAATTCAATGTCATCCCCTGAATTCAAAAGCACAATAGATCCTCAGTAATAATTTGCCAAAATACAGAATACTTCAGGTGTCATTTCATAATAAATATTCTGTAATAAAATGCTGACAATTGTTCATGTCACATTTTCCTTCTCTTTGTAAAATGGCAGGATCACCCAGGCAGGACTGAATTTCAAAGAAGTCAATACTAGGCTGATCTATGCTAGTCCAAAAATAGATAAATTCCCAAAGCTCTGATTAACTAAGCAATATCTAATATTTGCAGGCCAACTGAATGCTACTGCAGGGAATAATTGCAGTTATGCAAAAAAGTACTAGAGAATATATATAAGAAGATAGCTACAGAGGAATTCCATTAGATAAGAAAGAAAAGTTAAAAAGGCAGTCTGAGCTAAAGGCCTAGAGAGCAATTTCAAAAGCTGTTTCCAGCAAGTGACACAGTTATTTATAACCAATTCTTGTTAGAACTTAAGCATTCAGTAAATGTATTCTTTTTTAACCTTAAGCCTGCGCTAATCATTAGTACTCTGCACAATATGAAAGAAGAAATTGGAGAGGGACTCTCAATTAGGGACTGTAGCTCCTGAGGAGAGGGTGCACAATGGGCAGGGCTGCACTCTCTGCTCCCTGGTGGAGGTCCTCCTGCAGCAGGTGGCTGAGCTGCGGGACGCTGTTACTAGGCTGAAAGGTGTCAGGGAAGCTGAGGGGAAACAGCGTGGCTTGCTCCAGGACCAGACTGTGCAGGGGCCTCAAGCGTCCACTGTCACTCATGTGGGAAATGAGGCCGCTAACCCAGGAAGCTGGGAAATGGTAACAGAAAAAAAAAAAAAAAAAAAAAAAAAAAAAGGAGGAAGAGGACAATTAAAAGCAAGGGGCTTCCACCTAAATCTGTTGTCCCCACCCAGAACCGTTTTGCTGTCCTGCAGGGGGCTGATGAGGAAACACACTCCCACCAGGAACAACCGGCTGATACACTGGTAAAGAAGATCTCAACTGGTGCTGCCAGGAAAAAGCGGCGGGCCGTAGAAGTGGGAGACTCTACTCTGAAAGGAACAGAGGCACCCATCTGTCGGCCTGACCCAGGCTCAAGGCAGGTGTGTTGCCTACCAGGGGCTCAGACCAAGGATGCTGCAGAGAAGCTGTCTGCTCTAGTTGGTCCCAATGACTATTACCCACTTCTAGTGATCCACGTGGGTGCTCCTGATATAGATAGCAGTAGCCAGGAGAACATAAAGAAGGACTACAGAGCTCTGGGAGAGGTGGTTAGGGGCTCTGGAGTTCCGATTGTCTTTTCATCAATTCTCCAGGATACAGGGCAGGACCTCAAAAAGGCTAGGAGGATTGGCCTGGTTAATAAAAGGTTAGAAGGGTGGTCTTATAGTTAGGGGTTTGGGTACCTTGAACATGGGACTCAGTTTAGGAGGCCAGGTCTACTGGGGGCTGGTGGAGCTGGTCTGAACAAAGAAAGGGAAGAGTGGATGTGGGAGGAGGCTTGCCAGACTGGTCAAGGATGCTTTAAACTAGATGTGTTGGAGGAGGGGGGCATCATTCCATCCCAACACACCCAGTCACTTCCCAGCACCTATAGTAAACGTTCAGAGCAATATAGAGGTATTGCAGCTGCTCCAGCCAATGAGCCAGCTTCAATTGGAGCTCGGCTTAGATGTCTCTATACAAATGCTCGTAGCATGGGGAACAAACAAGAGGGATTAGATAGATATGTGTGCATGTCTACGGGGGTATGATATCACAGGCATCACAGAAACATGGTAGGATGGCTCCTATGACTGGAGTGTTGGAATGGAAGGTTACAGGCTCTTTAGGAAAGACGGGTCTGGTAGGTGGGGAGGGGGAGTTGCTGTTTATGTTAGGGATAGGCTGGAGAGTATGGAACTGTGCCTGGGGACAGGTGAACAGTCAATAGAGAGTTTGTGGGTCAGGCTTAAAGGGAGAACAGCGATGGGAGATATTATTGTGGGGATCTGTTACAGACTGCCTGACCAAGAGGACTCAGTGGGTGAAGCACTCTATAGACAGATAGGAACAGCCTCACACTCACAGGCCCCTGTTCTCATGGGGGACTTCAACCACCCTGAGATCTCTTGGAGGCATGGTACGGGCCGGCACAAGCAATCCAGGAAGTTCCTCAACTGTGTGGAAGACAGCTTCCTTCTGCAAGTAATAGAGGAGCCGACAAGGAGAGGTGCCATGCTTGACCTCGTCCTCACTAACAGGGAAAGGCTGGTTGGAAATGTGACGCTCCAGGGCAGCCTTGATTGCAGCAATCATGAGATGGTCAAATTCGAGATCCTCAGGACAGTGAGAAGAGTGTGCAGCAAGCTCACTGCCCTGAACTTCAAGAGAGCAGACTTTGGCCTCTTCAGGAACCTGCTCAGGAAGATTCCATGGGATATAGCCCTAGAGGGCAGGGGGGCCCAAGACTCTTGGTTGATATTCAGGGCTCACCTGCTGCAAGCTCAGGAGTGATACATCCCAACTAGAAGGAAGGGCTGTAGGAGTGCCAGGAGAGCTCCTTGGATGGATAAGGAACTGCTGAGGAAAATTCGAAGGAAAAAAGGGGCTTCTAAAAGGTGGAAGCAAGGACAGGCGGCCTGGGAAGAATACAGGGATGTTGTCTGGGAAGCTAAGGATCAGGTTAGGAAAGCTAAGGCCCACTTAGAATTAAACTTGGCTAGGGATGTTAAGGATAACAGGAAGGGATTCTATAGGTACATTGCAAATAAAAGGCAGGCTAGGGACAACGTGGGCCCTTTCCGGGAGCTGTCAGGAGAATTGGCTACCCTGGATTTGGAGAAGGCTGAGGTTCTTAACAACTTCTTTACCTCAGTCTTCACCGGAAAATGCTCTGACCACACCACCCAAGTCCTGGAAAGCAGATGCAGGGACAGTGAGAATGAAGACCCTGGGCCCACTGTAGGAGAGGATCTGGTTTGAGACCATCTTAGCAACCTGAATGTAGACAAGTCCATGGGACCTGACGAAATCCATCCGCGGGTCCTGAAGGAGCTGGCAAATGAAGTTGCTAAGCCACTGTTCATCATATTTGAAAAATCATGGCAGTCAGGGGAAGTTCCCGACGACTGGAAAAAGGGAAATATAACCCCCATTTTCAAGAAGGGGAAAATGGATGAGCCGGGGAACTACAGACCAGTCAGCCTCACCTCTGCACCTGGCAAAATCTTGGAGCGGATTCTCCTGGAAGGCATGCTGAGGCACATGAAAAACAACAAGGTGGTTGTTGACAGCCAGCACGGCTTCAGTTAAGGGGAAATCCTGCCTGACCAATCTGGTGGCCTTCTATGATGGGGCTATAGTACTGATGAACAGCGGTAGAGCAGTTGATGTCATCAACCTGGACTTGTGCAAAACTTTTGACACTCTCACATGACATCCTTGTCTCTCAAGTTGGAGAGACATCAATTTGATAGGTGGACCACTCAGTGGATAAAGAACTGGCTGGATGGCCGCACGCAAAGAGTTGTGCTCAACGGCTCAATGTCCAGCTGGAGACCAGTAACGAGTGGTGTCCCTCAGGGAGCGGTGTTGGGACTGGTCTTGTTCAACATCTTTGTCGGTGACATGGACAGTGGAATTGAGTGCGCCCTCAGCAAGTTTGCCGATGACACCAAGCTGTGTGGTTCTGTTGATACGTTGGAGGGAAGGAATGCCATGCAGAGGGACTTTGACACACTTGTGAGGTGGGCTGATGCCAACCTGATGAAGTTTAACCATGCCAAGTGCAAGGTCCTCCACCTGAGTCAGAGCAATGCCAGGCACAGCTACAGGTTGGGCAGTGAAGAGATACAGAGCAGCCCTGAGGAGAAGGACTTGGGGGTGTTGGTCGATGAAAAGATGAACATAAGCCGGCTTCAATGTGAGCTTGCAGCCCAGAAAGCCAACCGCATCCTGGGCTGCATCAAAACGAGCGTGACCAGCAGGTCAAGGGAGGTGATCCTGCCCCTCTACTCTGCTCTTGTGAGACTTCACTTGGAGTATTGTGTGCAGTTCTGGTGTCCTCAACATCAAAAGGACATGGAAGTGTTGGCACAAGTCCAAAGGAGGGCCATGAGGATGATCAAGGGACTGGAGCACCTCCTGTATGAAGATAGGCTGAGAAAGTTGGGGCTGTTCAGCCTGGAGAAGAGACGGCTGCATGGAGACCTCATAGCAGCCTTCCAGTATCTGAAGGGGGCCTATAAGGATGCTGGGGAGGGACTCTTCATGAGGAACTGTAGTGAGAGGACAAGGGGTAATGGGTTCAAACTTAAACAGGGGAAGTTTAGATTGGATATAAGGAAGAAATTCTTTGCTGCGAGGGTGGTGAGGCACTGGAATGGGTTGCCCAGGGAAGTTGTGAATGCTCCATCGCTGGCAGTGTTCAAGGCTGGATTGGACAGAGCCTTGGGTGGCATGGTTTAGTGTGAGGTGTCCCTGCCCCCGGCAGGTGGATTGGAACTAGATGATCTTCAGGTCCTTTCCAACCCTAACTAATCTATGATTCTATGATTCTATGATTTGGCATTTTTAGGCTTACAATTAAATGACAGAAAGACTATAATGCATGTAGAAATTTCCCTTCCAGTACAGTAATGCAGAAAAGGCAAATAAGCACAGAAATAGAACGGCAGTAAAAGAAATACAATGGCATGACTTACTGAGAAGAGTGCTAACGCAAAAGTAAGAGTGCTAATGCAAAAGTAAGAGGTTCTTGCTGAACCAAGCTTCATAATCAGAAATAATGTTTAGCCCATTTATATTATACAATCTTTAATGAAAGTGGAATTATCCTTGTACTGCTAGTTTTATGACCTAATTTTTCTCATGTAGATGATGGCCAAATATTTCCATGAGCTATCACTTTCTACATGATTGATTTATCAAGCAGTTTTTCTTCTACATAATCAAACTAAATAGTCCTTCAGAAATTGTATATGTGAATTATAGCCTCAGTTCCCTGACTGCAGTGAAAGTCTTTTACTCATGAGTGGCTTGAATAGCATTAGCAGCCTTCACAGACTTCCACAACTGAAAATAACATGGTATTTATTATATTTCTAGTTTTACTTGTTTTCCTCCTTTTAACACCATCTCTTACATTTTTTGGTTTGACCTTCCAGTCTTTTAATTATATTTATGAGAAGTTAAGACATAATGGGTTTCCCAACCATTCAAACTTATTTTTCAGAGCAATAGCCATTATAACCACGTGTTCAGTAACAGAACTGAAATGTCCCGAATCCTACACCAGATCTTGCTAGATAAAACACAGCATTTTTCAAAGAAGAAGCAAATGCAAATGCTCTCAGTGAAAAAAAATCTCATTCTATAATTGACTGTTGTGTAAATCCCAAAGTGAATCAGGTGATTCAATGTGAGATTTCTGGTTTTTTTTTGACCCTTACAACAGTGAGTGATTATCCTGACCAGATTAATCTGAATTTCTTTTTCCTTTCACTTTTAGGATGTTTGCTTTTTGAATGTCAATATAAAATACAAGCACCAATTTTCTTGTACTTTCAGGCTCTGTTCATGAGCTGTGTTCTGGCCTCACAGCGACATTTGCTGCTGGTTTCCAGCATCTTGGCTAGTCATGAGAGTGATAATTTCTAGTTCCCTCTCCCACTTGCTTACATTGTATGGACAGAAAGCCAGAACAGCTGGAATCCTGCCCTAACTTGTCCAAACCTGACACCCTGTTCTACATAAACAATTTACAACAAGGTCCATACTGAGTTGCCAAGCAGAGAAGCCTGGCTTGCATGACTGGGGAGGAGGGGGTCTCATTGATTATTTCTCTCCTGGTACTTGGTAGGATGAAAATTACCTCTGTCACACCTATGAATAGAATTAATCAGCTAAAATAAACTGAAATAGATGCTTTGAGCTTACATCTGACAATTACAAATAGCTCAATACTACTAAATTTTGCACATCATATTCTTTAGCTATCTAAAAGTTGCCTCCTCTTGGTCTCAGGCTGGGATAACATCTCCTGTCTGGGGTGACTCACTAAGGAAACTATTTTCTTACAGAAGGACTGTCCTTAATTTTAAAGCTCGAATATGTTACTGCTGCTCCTGTAAATATATAGTCCATTACAACAGGTAATGAAAAAAACATCTATCCATGGTAGCAATCTCCAGTGAAAGCAATCTTGCATAGAAGTTCATATTCTCTCACTGGATACTTTAGTGAAGAAAAAACAAAAAAAAAAAAAAAAAAAAAGGAAGAGGAACATAATTCCTAAATGTTTCTTGATTCCATAAAATTAAGAAAATCAGAATGTCCTGGGTTCAGCAGTAGCAGTCATTTTCTCATGCTTAGTAGCTGGTGCAGTGTGGAGCTTTTGACTTTCACCTTGGGAACAACGCTGATAACACTGATGTTTTTAGTTGTTGCTAAGTAATGCTTACTCCGACCAAGGACTTTCTGAGTCTCATGCTCTGCCAGTGAGGAGGAGAAGTCAGGAGGAAGCAGAGACAGGACACCTAACCCGAACTAACCAAAGAGGTATTCCGTACCACAGCATGTCATGCCCAGTATATAAGCTGGAGGCAGTTAGCTGGAAGGGTTAGATCACTGCTTGGGTTGGGCTGGGTACCGGTCAGCTGGTGGTGAGCGGTTGTATTCCCTTACCTTGTTATTTCTCTTATCATTATTATTATTGGTGGTAGCAGTAGTGGTTTTGTCATTGTCATGGGTTCAGCAGCAGCAGCCATTTTTCCCCTTCTTAGTAACTGGTGCAGTGCTGTGTTTTTTTGACTTTCTGCCTGGGAGCAGTGCTGGTAACACCGATGTTTATAGTTAAGGCTTAGAATGCTTTGGTCTGACCAAGGACTTTCTGAGTCTCATGCTCTGCCAGGGAGGAGGGGAAGCTGGGAGGAAACAGAAACAGGAATGATTTTAAATGGGGCCCTGAGCAACAACAAGTCTTTGAGCAAATTTAACATGAGATAGTTCATGCAGCAGCCCTCAGACCAGGCCGGACCGGGCCAGATGTTAAAAATGTACTGTACATCACAGCCGGGGAGAATGGTCCTACCTGGAGCCTCTGACAGAAAGCTCCAGGAGGAACTTGAGTTTGATCTCTTGGCTTTTGTTGTCGGGGATACAGAGGATCTGAAGCCAGCTATACCCCAACTGAAAAAGAGATACTGGCAGCCTGTGAAGAGGTTCAAGCTGCTTCGGAAGCGATTGGCACTGAAGCACAGCTCCTCCTGGCACCCTGGTTGCCCGTGCTGGGCTGGATGTTCAAAGGCAGGGTCTCCTCTACACATCATGCAACCAATGCTACATGGAGTAAGTGGGCTGCACTTATTACACAACGAGCTCGAATAGGAAATCCCAGTCATCCAGGAACTCTAGAAGTCATCATGGAGTTGCCAGAGGACAAAGATTTTGGAATGTCAGCAGAGGAGGAGGTGATGCGCGCTGAAGAGGCCCCACTGTATAATGAACTGTCAGAAAGTGAAAAGCAATATGCCTTGTTTACTGATGGGTCCTGTCGCAGTATGGGAAAGCATCGTAGGTGGAAGTCAGCCGTATGGAGTCCTCGACAATAAGTTGCAGAAACTGCTGAAGGAGAGGGTGAATCGAGTCAGTTTGCAGAGGTGAAAGCCATCCAGCTGGCCTTGGACATTGCTGAATGAGAAAAGTGGCCAGTACATTATCTCTATACTGACTCATGGATGGTGGCAAAGGCCCTGTGGGGATGGTTGCAGCAATGGAAGCAGAGCAACTGGCAACGCAGAGGTAAACCCGTCTGGGCTGCTGCACTGTGGCAAGATATCGCTGCTGAGTGCAGAACCTGGTGGTGAAGGTACGCCACGTAGATGCTCATGTACCCAAGAGTGCGGCCACTGAGGAACACCAGAACAATCAACAAGTAGATAAAGCTGCTGAGATGGAAGTGTCTCAGATGGACTAAGATTGGCAACATAAAGGTGAATTATTTTTGGCTCAGTGGACCCATAACACTTCAGGCCATCAGGGCAGAGTTGCAACATATAGATGGGCTTGTGATTGAGGAGTGGACTTAACAATGGACACTATTTCCCAGGTTATTCATGACTGTGAAATATGTGCTGCAATTAAGCAAACCACATGGTTAAAGCCTCTTTGGTATGGAGGACGATGGCTGAAGTACAAATATGAGGAGACCTGGCAGATTGATTATATCACACTCCCACCAACCTGCCAAGGCAAGCGCCATGTGCTTACCATGGTGGAAGCAACCACCGGATGTCTGGAGACATATGCTGTGCCCCACGCCACTGCCCCGAACACTATCCTGGGCCTTGAGAAACAGATTTTGTGGCGACACGGCACCCCAGAGAGAATTGAGTCAGACAATGGGACTCATTTCCAGAACAACCTTATAGACATTTGGGCCAAAGAGCATCACATTGAGTGGGTGTATCACATGCCCTACCATGCACCAGCCTCTGGGAAAATCGAACGGTACAATGGGCTATTAAAAACTACACTGAGAGCAATGGGTGGTGGGACTTTCCAACATTGGGATACACATTTACCAAAGGCCACCTGGTTGGTCAACACCAGAGGATCTAGCAGCAGGGCTGGTCCAGCCCAGTCATAACTTCTACATATTATGGAGGGGGACGAAGTTCCTGTGGTGTATAAAAAAATTTGCTGGGGAAGACAGTCTGGGTTATTCCTGCTTCAGGTAAAGGCAAACACACTCGTGGGATTGCTTTTGCTCAGGGACCTGGATATACTTGGTGGATAATTTGGGAAGATGGGGAAGTGCGGTGTGTACCTCAAGGAGATTTGATTTTAGGGGAAAACAGCCAATGAACTCAATTGCATGCTGTTGCCTGCTATGTAATACTTTTATAGCCCACCAACTAGATGTCTTCAGGTCATCAGTGACTGGCCCTCTGATTGTCATCCCAACAAAGAATGAACTTTAATGAAACCAGACGAGTTCTGCAGCAAAGGAACGATCGCCATCAGCAGGCAATGATCCAACACTGCACACGGCCTCCCCTGCTCTGAAGGACTGTTACAGGAGATGGAGCTTGACATCACAAACTGAATGGACTCAGCAGCTTTGTAGGGATTGCTGTCTGCACTGAGGGATGATCTCTCTCCCTCTCTGTGTGTGTGTGTATGTCTATATATATATGTATGTGATGGTATATTGAAAATATGGGATCTGAGCATGACGTGAATGGTATGGAATAAGGGGTGGATACTGTCATGGGTTCAGCAGCAGCAGTTATTTTTCTCCTTCTTAGTAACTGGTGCAGTGCTGTGTTTTTTCGACTTTCGTCCTGGGAACAGCGCTGATAACACCGATGTTTATAGTTACAGCTTAGAATGTTTTGGTCTGACCAAGGGCTTTCTGAGTCTCATGCTCTGCCAGGGAGGAGGGGAAGCCGGGAGGAAGCAGAGACAGGATACCTGACCCAAACTGACCAAAGAGCTATTCCATGCCACATCACGTCATGCCTAGGACGCAAAACTGGGGGCAGGAACCCAGAAGAGTTCAGTTCACAGCTCGGTCGTTGGGTGGTGAGCAATTGTATCCTCTTCCCTTGTATTTCCCTGGTCATTATTATTATTGGTGGTAGCAGCAGTGGTTTCTGTTATACCTTAGTTACTGGACTGTTGTTATCTCAACCCATGGGAGTTACATTCTTTTGATTCTTCTTTCAGTTCCGCTCCCCCCCCCCCCCGAGTGGGGAGTAAGAAAGCGGGTGAGTGGTGAAAGGGGTGCGTGATTTACAGCTTAAACCATGACAGTTATACCATAGTTACTGGGCTGTTCTTACATCAACCTGTGGTAGATACATTCTTTCAATTCTGCTCTCCATCCCTTGGGGGGGGGGGGGGGGGGGGAAGTAGGGGAGGAGTGAGAGAGCGGTTGCGTGGTTCTGAGTTACCGGCTGGGCCTAAACAGCAACACAGAGATGCCAAATGCATTCTAGAGAAGTATATCACTCATCTCAATAAGACATTCTGCTAAAGGACAATTATACATTTTTCAGAGGAGTTGACAGAAGCTGTTTTTATAATTAAAAATCTCTTGTTGTAGTGTGTAGCAGCTGGTACCAAGTCAGCTGCTGATGAGTAAGCAATTTAAAGAAGTCAGCCTGAGTCCAAATACACACAACAAAATTTGTATTTTAAATTACATAAAAATAAATGTCATTTTATGTGAGCAAAAGAAGACAACATTCTTAGATAGGATTTGTTTTGTTGGAAAAAAAAAATTATAGTGGACACAAAACAACTTATTTGGTGCTGCCAGGAAAGCGATGAGTTTACTAATATCCTCAAACCATGAAACCTCTCAAATACACTGACAGTGATTGGCCCATGGAGTCCTCTTAAAAGCCAAAGACCCTGAAAGAATAAAAAGCCAAACTAGATTAACAGTGTACTATAGGAAACATAGGGACTTATGTATCCCTTATCTCATGAACAAAAAAGAAGGAAAATTTCCAGTCCCAGTGTACTCATACTGTACGTTTACATAAAAACAGAATTAGGTTACGTACATTGGATTTTACCCTGAACAGTTTAAGTCAGTTGAATCATGATAGAAGTGGACCATTTGGGTTTCCTGCTTCTGTCATGTCTGTGTCATTTCTCCTTCCTTTCTTTTTCAATTACTATCGCATCTATTACTCCAGCCTGATCTTCTAAGAACATTTCAAGTGTGGAACTGGAGCTAGAGAGCTGCTAGTTCTGTGTTTAGAACTGAAGCAGATCTAACTACAGTAAAGAGACAACTGTCTGCCTGCAAGACAGAACTGGCTCAGTTCCACCATCTCCATGCATACTAAGCTGAAGGGTGAACTGAGAGCTGATTTTAACTACATTAATTCTTTAAGAAATAAAGTTGGACTTAAAACAACATATTGAGAAGGACTCTTCTATTGTCTTTGCATACACAAGGGTAAGTACTGGTTTTTCTTTTGTGAACACATAGATTCCTGACACACAGATTTGCATAGGTCATGATAAGAATCATGTACATGAGGTTTTGAAAATGTCAGTAGGACTTCCTTACATCTGAGAGTCACTAAGACAAGTAGAATTCTAGCAAAGGGGAGAAACCAGGTATGAAAAAAAAAAAAAAGAAAAAGGGGGAATTGGATGTCTGTGGTGCCAAACATCTATGCAGTTCTAGAGGTCGAAGAATCCTGTAATGCCATTTCTGCAGACTGAACTCCAATGTGCTTGGTTCAGTTGCAAAGTGATGAGACAAGAACAGTGTTTGGGCCAAGAACTGCAGCACACAGAGTGAAAGCAGAAGCGGTAAATTCAAACAGTGTTGTTCATTTACATTTTGCTGTGTCTTGGAGCATTTTAAGTGATCTTACAAAAACAAAATATGTACTGCAAATTAATTAAAAACAAAACAAAACAAAAACAAAACCAAAAACCCCATGAAACTGGTACTGAGCAGGAAATAGTCAGTGAGTCACTGCTGGAAAGAAACATGAGAAAACAAGCAAGAAAAACTTTCACTAAGCAGAACTGAGCCAGTCATGGCTTTTGCATTTAGCAAATATAGTCATTAAACTTAAGTCGCAGTACTACTGTTAATCTGCATGGGTAGCAATACAGTGACAAAACAGTTACGGGTTAAGCCTTGACACAAAAGTTCTCTCTTTAAGGCTTTCCCCAAAAGCATTTACTGACTACCGCTAGGAAACTCCAACACTGAATTTATGGATAGGATTTCAAAAGAATAGTATAAGGAGAAAAGGTTTTTATTAGAACTGATAAGTAGAGGTCGATTTACTTTACAATACATCAATTTTGAGCTAAGTTTTTGTTTTCTTCTTTTTTATTGTGTTTTCATGAATGAAAAGCATAATACTAAAGGCAATTCTCAGTATAGGACTGTTCTAAAGGTTAGTCTGAAATTGAGAAAATCTTTGGGATTCAAAAATATCAGCTGAATACCTAATATTCAGAGGATGCATTTTATAAATTCCCCTTCTTTAACTTATCAAGGAAAAGGAAAAAAAAAAAAAAGAGGGACTCACTGCTATCGCAACAATCAACATACCCGGTCATGGCATTCTGTATTACAAATGTCATAAGATCTTCTCCCAATTATTAATTAGATGACAATTATACTCTTGATCAAGTTAGTTCTCTGGGAACTGGTCAAATCTACTGAGAATCTTTGAAAATATACTGAAATTATTTAGAATGCTAGGTTAGCAACATGCAAGGAAAAAGCACCTGAATTTCTTCCCACATGTAGACTTCAGTAAACTCCTTTAACAGTGAAGAATTACTACAGACTTTTAAAATAGGCTTGCTGCTTTAAACTAGAATCCTTACCATCTGTTCTATGCTAATTAAGAATGCAGAGAATGCATTTCACAGTCACATCAGCACATAGTAAGGTTGACCTGTTTAAATGACTAGGTAAAAGCTTCCTGTGCTCTTACAATGGTACTTCCAGTTGTGTTTCTCATGTTTATGACATAAATAAGGAAAAATAATAGTTTAGGTACCATGAAAGTTTTACAGTTACTAAGAACTTCCCTGTACCTGCTATTGGATAATGATCTGTCAGTTTAGGATTGCAGTACTCAGAGAAGGTATTTTCAAATCAAACCTAAATTTTAAATATGCCTTTAAAGTTAATAATTTACTCAGACACTTTGTCTTTATGAAGGCATTCTTAGGCATTCTGACTTTAAGCAATACTGCAGTTGCAAAGGGAACGTCATCAAAGGGAAGTCTAGGAATGCATGACCTCTGTACTTAAATGATCTCGAGAGCTGTCTCTGTTCACTGCTGCCTCCGAAAGGTAATTTTCAGTTCTCAAGGATATTGATTGAAATCTGAAACTATTTACAAAAGTTTTTACTTCTGTGCTCATCACTGACTAGTTTCCACCATTTCAAAATCCCCTAATTTCAGTTGTGTCAGTCTCTTCTTTTCAGTATGGACCAAGAACTCAGTGCAAAAGTGAAGAGCAATAAAGAACAGCTTAAATTTATTTAGAAAAAGAGCAAATTCCTAAGGTAAAAGAATCTATGCAGTAGTATAATAGCTACCTTAACTAGCATGAAAATATACTACTAGCAATGAATATGAATTGTATTTACTGAGAGATTGCTTTTATTCATATCTGAGAAATCTAACAGGTGTTGAGGAATGCTTAGATCACAAAATTGCATCTGGCTGGTGATAACAACAAATAGATTAAATTAAAATTGCAAATGGAGTAAAATTGAATGTGTCTGAATCTGCAAAAATCAGAAATGCAGAATATAACCAGTGAAATACAAATAGATTTAAGAAGTAATCAAAAGAAGCTGTCAAATTGAAATAAAAAGAATGGGTTTGCCTAACTCTTAAGAGACAAATAGGACAAGAAGAAGAATTCCTTTTCTTTTAGTAAAGATGACATCGTAAGATTCTGCAACAAAGCATCACTGGGTCTATTAGGCTTCCATGGACAGGCATTGGCTCACTTGAAAATGGGAACAGCTATGGTTTAAGTAAAAAGATTTGTAAGCCATGGATAAGAAAGTTTATAGAATCATCCAGACTTCTGACTATGAACTAGTCATTAAACATGCAGGAGATGGAAAACAGACTGCACACTTAAAAATGTATTCTTTAAATTACTTAAGAAAGAAAACACTGCATCAACTGGCATTCAGTGTTAGAGATGCTGTATCAGATTTTAAGTGAATTGCAATTTCCAATTTTCTGTGTTTCTTCAGAGATTTAAAGTAACATTTCATATTTCATAAGCATAACTTGTTTTATAAAAAACCCCATCAAAATGGTCACACACATTATATAAATCAATCCTTTCTTTTTTAAGGTTCATACCACTGCTGTCCTATTTTCTACTCTGCTTCAAAAATTGCCTGTAACAAAAACATCAAATGCACTCACAGCATTTTTCTATTGAGCTGCCTCTTTGCAATTATTTTTGTTCTCTTTATATTTCTGCTAAACTTACTTGTAGGCAACAGCATGGTTTTAACCAGCACCTTTTTCTGACTCACCTGCTACCAGCACTTAAGAAATGCTGGAAAAGGTTCTCTGTAAACAATGTAAAAACAGTTTGAAAAAGCCCATTTGGCATTTGTGTTAAGCAAGGCTTTCAGAGGGTCTTTAATTTACTCTGTTTTGGGGGCTGAGGCAGAAGCACCTGGATGCTAAATCATGCCAAACTTACCAGAGGGGGAGCCGGAAACCACCCATGGCAGATACCCACAGGGCTCTGAGCGAGCTTTTAACAGAGAAAGCTTTGAAGCAAACAAACTAGCAAACAATGAATAACGAACATAACCACTGATGATGAACTCATCAAACGCAGCTGAGCATGCAGACACTTTCAGGCTCCAGGCATACTGCTCACAATATCTCGCCGCCAGCTCCTTCTCTCTGTGCACAACTGAAGCAAGACTTAGGGAGGGACTACTCCCAGGCACCACCATGCTCTGCTCTACCCCTTCTTGCCCTTCAGGAAACTTCTCTTCTCTGTCTTCCTTTGCCCTGCTGCCTGGTAGGCATACCGCCCTGAGCAGTGGCTTGTTGCTGGGGTAACAGGAAGGATATGACAACCCAGACAGAGGGTCCTTATAAACATGTAATTGCCTGGGCATCTGCCTATAGTGAGCGCCACATGCTTTTGGCATTGTTAGATGGTGGCTTTGCTTTGTAAGATGTGAGTAGGTTGATGATTTGCTCTGCATGGTAGCAGAGCTACAGGAAGAGGTGGAATGGTTAAGGAGCATAAGGAAATCTGAGAAGACTGACTGGTGGACCCCGCAGTGTACCATCCCTGGGAGTAGCAAGTTGGCCACCTGAAACAAAAAAACTTCAGGATCCCTTATCTTCTTGCCATCAGGCAGATGGAAGGGACCTAGGGGACAAAGGAGGCTGGAAACAGGTTACTCCTCGAAGTAGGCAATGTATTACCATCCAGCTCTCGTCACCTTCCCTAGTGCCCCTTTACAATAGATACAAGGCCCTGGTACTTCAGGATGAGGAAAGTAAGGAAGATGATGATACGGGATCATCCAGGTTAGAAGAGTTCCCACAGAAAGTCAGAGAACACCTCATTTTATGATCAGTTGCACTAAGAAAAAAAAGTGGTAGTGGTGGGTGACTCCACCCTAAAAGGAACAGAGGGCCCATATGCTGGCCTGATCAGGCTCACAGAAAAGTCTGCTGCCTTACTGGGGCCAGGGTAAGGGACATCACCAGGGAACTCTCCCATCTGGTACAGTCCTGTGACTACTATCCTTTATTGGTCTTCCAGGTGGGCAATGAAGAAATCTCCTCAAGAAGACTGAGGGGACTGAGAAAGGACTTCAGGGCCTTGGGGCAACTGGTTCAGGGTTTGGGAGCCAAGGCAGTGCTCTCGTCCCTCCTGCCAGTCATAAACAGTGACAATGATAACATCAGGAAAATCTCATTAATTAATTCCTGGCTTTGTGACTGGTGTCAGCGCCAAAATTTGGGGTTTTTTTTACCATCCAAACAATGGGATACTGCAGAGCAAGGGAAGATCATGGAGCAGTTGATGCTAAGTGAGCTCATAAAGCATGTGTGGGGAAACAGAAGGATCAGGCTCAGTCAGCATGGCCAGGCCTGCTGGCAACAGATGGGTTATGAGTGTCCCAATGCAAGGAAAGTATTCTAGCCCAGGAATTAGCAGGGCTTATAGAGAGAGCTTTGAATTAGGTTTGAAGAGGGAAAGAGGATAATATCAGGCTTGCTAGACATGAGCCATGGGGTAGCATGTCACTGTTGGAGTCTGGATCCACAGGGAAACTTAAATGCATCTATGCCAATAGCTGCAGCATGGGCAACAAATGGGAGGAGCTGAAAGCCATTGTGCAGCAGGGAAATCATGACATAATCACCATCACAGAAACACTGTATAAAGATTCACATGTTTGGAGTGCTGCAATGGATGGCTACAGGCTTTTCAGAAGGGATAGGCAAAGAAAAAGAACTGGTGGGGTTGCATTGTATGTCAGGGAGTGCATTTACTGAATTGAACTCTGTCATGCGAGTGAGTATCATAGAATCATAGAATAGTTAGGGTTTGAAAAGACCTTAAAATCATCCCCCTTGCATTGGGTAGGGACACCTCACACTAGATCATGTCACCCAAGGCTCTGTCCAACCTAGCCTTAAACGCCACCAGCATTCACAACTTCCATGGGCAACCCATTCTAGTGCATCACCACCCTCACAGTAAAGAACTTCTTCCTTATAACCAATCTAAACTTCCCTTGTTTAAGTTTAAACACATTGCTCCTTGTCCTATCGCTACAGTCCCTAATGAAGAGTCCCTCCCCAGCATCCCTATAGGCCCCCTTCAGATATCGGAAGGATGCTATGAGGTCTCCAAGCAGCCTTCTCTTCTCCAGGCTGAACAGCCCCAACTTTCTCAGCCTATCTTCATATGGGAGGTGCTCCAGTTCCCTGATCATCCTCGTGGCCCTCCTCTGGACTTGTTCCAACACTTCCATGTCCTTTTTACGTTGAGGACACCAGAACTGCACACAATACTCCAAGTGAAGTCTCACAAGAGCAGAGTAGAGGGGCAGGATCACCTCCCTTGACCTGCTGGTCACGCTTCTTTTGATGCAACCCAGCACACAGTTGGTTTCTGGGCTGTAAGTGCACACTGCTGGCTCATGTTAAGTTTCTCATCAACCAACACCCCCAAGTCTTTCTCCTCAGGGCTGCTCCGAATCTCTTCTCTGCCGAACCTGCAGCTGTGCCTGAGATTGCTCTGACCCAGGTGGAGGACCTTGCACTTGGCATGGATAAACTTCATCAGGTTGGCATCAGCCCACCTGACAAGCATGCCAAGGTCCCTCTGCATGGCATTCCTTCCCTCCAACGTATCAACAGAACCACACAGCTTGGTGTCATCGGCAAACTTGCTGAGGGCGCACTCAATCCCACTGTCCATGTCACTGACAAAGGTGTTGAACAAGACCAGTCTCAACACTGATCCCTGAGGGACACCACTCGTTACTGGTCTCCAGCTGGACATTGAGCCGTTGAGCACAACTCTCTGAGTGCGACCATCCAGCCAGTTCTTTACCCACCGAGTGGTCCACCTATCAAATTGTTGTCCCTCCATTTTAGAGAAAAGGATTTCATACTTGTCGTGGTTTAAGCCCAGCCAGCAACCCAGAAACCATGCAGCCGTTTGCTCAGTCCCCCCTCTTACTCCCCACACTCCCAGAGGGATGGGGAGGAGAATCAAAAGAATGTAACTCCCACAGGTTGAGATAAGAACAGTCCAGTAACTAAGAAATAACACAAACCACTGCTGCTACCACCAATAATAATAATGATAAGGAAAATAACAAGGGAAGAGAATACAACTGCTCATCACCTGCTGACCAATACCCAGCCAGACCCGAGCAGGGATCTAGCCCTTCCAGCTAACTGTCCTCAGTTTATATGCTGAGCATGACGTGCTGTGGTATGGAATACCTCTTTGATTAGTTAGGGTCAGTGTCCTGTCTTTGCTTCCTCCCAGCTTCCCCTCCTCCCTGGCAGAGCATGAGACTCAGAAAGTCCTTGGTCAGACTAAACATTACCGAGCATCAGCTAAAAACATCGGTATTATCAGCACTGTTCCCAGGCTGAAAGTCAAAACCAAAGCGCTGCACCAGCTACTAAGAAGGAGAAAAAAATGACTGCATGAACTATCTCTTCTTTAATTTGCTCAAAGACTTGTTGTTGCTCAGAGCCCCATTTGAAATCATTCCTCTTCTGGGTCACATAATAGGGAGGGCTTACAATCAAACCATAATTTGGGATGTGCATTCGTCAGAACCACACAACACCCAAGAAAGCTTGGGTTTCTTTCTTAGTAGTTGGTGGAGACATTGCTGTTATCTTGTTGATCACATCTGTGGGGATCTGGCAACGTCCATCTTGCCATTTTATTCCCAAAATTGAATCTCCTGTGCAGGTCCCTTGACATTACCCCATTTTATGGCAAAACCGGCTTTCAGCAGGATTTGGATTATTTTCCTCCCTTTCTCAAAGACTTCTGCTGCTGTATCACCCCACACAATAATGTCATCAATGTACTGTAGGCGTTCCAGTGGAGTCTGGATCAGTCCATGGCAGCTGCTCAATTTCCTCTGTCTGCAGAGCAGCAATACTAAAAACCCATCAGTACCCTTTTGGGTCTTTGAAGTAACCTCTTCTGGGGTAGTCTATGCCAAGGATGCATGGAGCCTCTGGACCAGTCACAGTGGGGTGCTTTTGCCACTTCCACCCAGTCAGGCTGATTTCAGCCTCTATTACACTCAACCCTTGGGATCCTCCTGTTACTCCAGAAACAGAAATGGATTCCATCCCTTGACAGCTTGATGGCATCAGGGTACACTGTGCACTGGTATCTACTAGAGCCTTATACTTCTGTGGGACTGATGTGTGAGGCCATCTGATCCACACAGCCCAATAAATCTGATTGTCCCCTACCTCCACCTGACAGGAGGTTGTGCCCCTCTAATAGTCATCACAACATTGGTCACTTACATCTTGTTGACAGGGATTAGTCTTCTTTATCAGAAGAGCTGGAGTAAAATCAGCTCTTCCACTCCATCTGGGAACCTGCCCGCCATAGACTGAAGCCACAGCTTTCATGGGATGATCATCCTTGACCTTTTTTCTCCTCTTCAATTCACACACCCATTCCTCCAGAGCTGAGGTAGGTTTTCCATCCCACTTCCTCATGTCTTCTCCGTGATCCCGCAGGTAAAACCATAGGGTGGCCCATGGCATGTACCTCCAATATCTTCTCTCTCGGGCAGTGGGATGCCTTTTGTATTAACAAAGCTGAGATGGGGGTTGGTACATGTGTGGAGCTGGATAGATTGGATAGATCATCTCACAATTGTTTTAACTCCTGAGACAGTTTTTCCACAGCTGAAATGATGGAAGGGGTGAGATTGTCCTTGAACTCTCGGATTTAATGAATCATTTCATCCACTGTTGGCGGTACTGTATCATTCCAGGTTATTGCTGCCAATGAGTGGGCACATGATGACAGTGCATTACATGTAAATTTCCGGCATATGGGTCGTGTACATTCAACTTCAGCTGGATCTATGGGTCATTTCCTGGCATTGTGCTTGCTACAGATCATCTCTACAATGGCTGATTCCCTCTGAGACTGGACGCCTTTCTGTAGAGTAGTCCACCTGGCCAAACGACTCATAACGTCATCCTTGTATTGAAACCTGTCTTTCACGGCTGCCAAGAGCTGCCTCCAAAGGCCAAGGGACCGTTTCTCTTTTGCAATTTCTTTGTCAGTTCCCCCTTCCCTAGCAAGTGATCCCAGCTGCTTGGCTGCCCTACCTTCTAGTTTGTGACCCTTGGCCTCATTGTCCCAGCATCAGAGCAACCAGGTGATGATGTGCTCCCCTGGTTGACGGGTAAAATCTTTTTGCATAGTTCGTAGCTCAGTTGAAGTCTGAGGTTGAGAAGTCACTTTTTCTTCCTCTTCTTCCTCTGATTCATGTATTAATAACTCCTGATCAGATGCTGTTGGAGGTGAGTACATTGTTTCTTCACCTTGCTTCATCTTTATTGTCTCTTTTTTGCTTTTCCCCTTGCATACAGGAGCAAGTGATATTGGCATGAACTGGTCCTCTGGTTTAGCTGCAGTGATTATCTCTGTGGTCAGAGTGGCTGCCGTATCTGTTGTTGGGGTTTGGGTAGCTACTGTACTTGTCACTGGGGGTGGTGTAGCTGCTGTGCTTGGAGCTGGAGTAGCTGCACTGTCTGTTGCAGTCAGAGTTTGAGCAGCTGCTGTACTTGGAGCTGGGGTTGGTGTAGCTGCTGTACTTGGAGCTGGAGTAGCTGCGCTGTCTGTTGTGGTCAGACTTTGAATAGCTGCTGTGCTTGTTGCTGGGGCTGGTGTAGCTGCTGTACTTGGAGACGCTGCCTTATCTGTTGCAGTCGGAGCTTGAGTAGCTGCATTGTCGGTTGCTTTGCCATCATATCCAGGGACATTTTTTTCCCTTTGAAGGTGCTGGATGGTGTTGAACAGGGTTCTGTAAGCATAGGCCAAGCCCCAGCACGTTGCCAAGATTTTTACCACTCTGGTGTGGCCGGGATGACAACACACCTCACTTTAATGTTTTACTAATTTTTCTGGATTTTGCACTTGTTAAGTGGTGAAGTTCCGAAGCACTGGAGGGGCCCACTGGCCTAGATACTTGCCTGTACTATCCCACACACCCTGCCACTCATGACTGTCCAGCCTCAGGGGAAATCTCTTGGTCCTCCTATATCGTCGTCAAACCCTAGACAAGGCCCAAATCTGACTCTGCTTAACTTTTAAGATCAGACGAAACGGTTGTGGGTAAAACACACTCTATGTGTGCCAACATGGTGATCCCCATCACAATCAGCAGGCAGGTCTCAAGGGTACTCAAAGGCCTTTCAAAACCTTCAGAACTCTCAAATGAGGCTGTAAATGGTCTGGTGAGTGAGCTGGGAAGGTAAGGGAAAGTCTCCTTCATAGGTTGACCACCCGAGGAGAGGAAAAAAGATGTGTAATTGCTAAACACTTCTATTATGTACCTCCCAAAGTATAGAGGTGGTGTTCACACTGGGAACACAAGCCAGATCAGTTTCATGAGCAATGATTCTACTATATTACAAGTAACTACCTTAAAGTACAATGAAACAAGAACCTTAGCCCAAGGCCCCCAACCAAAAAACACCAAGACAGCAAATACTGGCTGTAAGTAAGGTACGACATGCTGAAACTCCGAGATAAAGAGTAACAACTTTGAGAGCCAATAAACCAACATTGTGGCTAGTGACTATTAATCCGAAACAATGAATGGTTAGCACAAATATGGTTAGACACACTCTGGTCAGATCTGTCATCATCTCAAACCTTTGAACCCAGTGTTGGGCGCCAAAAAGAACTGTCATGGTTTAAGCCCAGCCAGCAACCCAGAAACCACGCAGACATTTGCTCACTCCCCACCCCCCCCTTTCTCCCTCCCACTCCCACAGGGATGGGGAGGAGAATCGAAAGAATGTAGGTCCCATAAGTTGAGATAAGAACAGTCCAGTAACTAAGGTATAACGTAAACCACTACTGCTGCCTCCAGTAATAATAATGATAAGGGAAATAACAAGAGAAGAGAATAAAACTGTTCACCATCTACCAACCTATACCCAGCCTGATGCGAGCAGTGATCTAACCCTTCTGGGTAACTGCCTTCAGTTTACGTACTGAGCATGACGTGCTGTGGTATGGAATACGTCTTTGGTCAGTTTGGGTCAGGTGTCCTGTCTCTGCTTCCTCCCGGTTTCCCCTCCTCCCTGGCAGAGCATGAGACTCAGGAAGTCCTTGGTCAGAGTAAACATTACACAGCAGCAAGTAAAAACATTGGTGTTATCAACGCTATTCCAAGGCTGAAAGTCAAAACACAGCCCTGCACCAGCGACTAAGAAGGAATAAAAATGACTGCTACTGCTGAACCCAGGAGAATGTGGGACCATGTCAAACACCTTGCACAAGTCCAGGTAGACGACGTCAACCGCTCTACCCCTGTCCATCAGTTCCGTAGCCCCATCATAAAAGGCAATCAAATAGGTCAGACAGGATTTCCCCTTAGTGAGTCCATGTTGGCTGTCACCAACCACCTCTTTGTTTTTCATGTGCCTTAGCATGCCTTCCAGAAGAATCTGCTCCAAGATTTTGCCAGGCACAGAGGTGAGACTGACTGGTCTGTAGTCCCCCGGCTGATCCTTTTTCCCTTCTTGAAGATGAGGGTTATATTTCCCTTTTTTCAGTCATTGGGAGCTTCACCTGACTGTCATGAATTTTCAAATATGATGGACAGTGACTTAGCAACTTCATTTGTCAACTCCTTCAGGACCCGCAGATGGATTTCATCAGGTCCCATGAGCTTGTGCACATTCAGGTTCTTACGATGGTCTCGAACCAGATCCTCTCCTACAGTGGGCCTAGGATCTTCATTCTCACTGTCCCTGCATCTGCTTTCCAGGACTTGGGTGGTGTGGTCAGAGCATTTGCCGGTGAAGACTGAGGCAAAGAAGACGTTAAGAACCTCAGCCTTCTCCAAATCCAGGGTAGCCAATTCTCCTGACAGCTCCCGGAAAGGGCCCACATAGTCCCTAGCCTGCCTTTTATTTGCAATGTACCTATAGAATCCCTTCCTGTTATCCTTAACATCCCTAGCCAAGTTTAATTCTAAGTGGGCCTTAGCTTTCCTAACCTGGTTTCTAGCTTCCTAGACATCCCTATATTTTTCCCAGGCCGCCTGTCCTTGCTTCCACCTTTTAGAAGCCTCTTTTTTCCCTCAAAGTTTCCTCAGCAGCTCTTTATCCATCCAAGGGCGTCTCCTGGCCCTCCTGATGCACTTCCTTCTAGTTGGGACGCAACACTCCTGAGCTTGTAGCAGGTGATCCTTGAATATCAACCAAGAGTCTTGTGCCCCCCTGCCCTCTAGGGCTATATCCCATGGAACTTACTGAGCAGGTTCCTGAAGAGGCCAAAGTCTGCTCTCTTGAAGTCCAGGGCAGTGAGCTTGCTGTACGCTCTTCTCACTGTCCTGAGGATATTGAATTTGACCATCTCATAATCACTGCAACCAGGGCTGCCCTGGAGCATCACATTTCCAACCAGCCCTTCCCTGTTGGTGAGGACGAGGTCAAGCATAGCACCTCCCCTTGTCAGCTCCTCTATTACTTGCAGAAGGAAATTGTCTTCCACAGAATCGTGGAACCTCCTGGATTCCTTGGGTCGAGCTGTACAGTCCCTCCAGCAGATCTCAGGGTGGTTGAAGTCCCCCATGAGAACAAGTGTCTGCGAGCATGAGGCTGTTCCTATCTGTCTATAAAGTGCTTCATCCACAGAGTCCTCTTGTCAGGCAGTCTATAACAGATCCCCACAGTAACATCTCCCGTTGATGTTCTCCCTTTAACCCTGACCCACAAACTCTATGTGATCTCAGGATCATCTGTCCCCAGACAGAGTTCCACACTCTCCAGCCTATTCCTAACATAAATAGCAACTCCCCCTCCCCACCTACCGGACCTGTCTTTCCTAAAGAGCCTGTAACCTTCCATTCCAGCACTCCAGTCATAGGAGCCATCCTACCATGTTTCTGTGATACCAATGATATCATATCCCTGTATGCATGCACACATCTCTAATTCTTCTTGTTTGTTCCCCATGCTACAGGCATTTGTATAGAGGCATCTAAGACGAGCTCCAAATGAACCTGGCTCATTGGCTGGAACGGCTGGAATATCTCTACATTGCTCCGAGCATTCATTATTGGTGCTGGCAACTGACTGGGTGTGTTGGAATGGAATGATGTCCCCCCTCCCCCAGCTCATCTAGTTTAAGGCTTTCTTGAGCAGCCTGGCAAGCCTCCTACCGAAACCGCTCTTCCCCTTCATTGTCAGACCAGCTCCACCAGCCTCCAGTAGACCTGGCCTCCTAAATTGAGTCCTGAATTCAGAAGGCTGAATGTTTGTGGGTGAAGATCACGGGGAAGGCCAATCAAGCTGATATCCTGGTAGGAGTCTGTTATAGATCACTCAGCCAGGAGGAAGCTACAAATGAAGTGTCCTTCAAACAACTGGGGAAAGTTTCATGATCACTTGCCGTTTTTCTTGTGGGGGACTTCAACCTATCAAATGTCTGCTGAAAGTACAACACAGCAGAGAGGAAACAATCCAGGAGGTTCTTGGAAAGTGTGGAAGGTAACTTCCTAACCCAGCTGGTTAGTGACCTAACTAGGTGAGGTGCCTGGTTAGATTTGCTATTGCAGAGAAGGGCTGGCAGGTGATGTGGTGGTTGGAGGCCGTCTTGGGCAAAGTGATCACTGAATGATTGAATTTTCAATCCTTGGAGTAGTCAGGAAAAAGGTCAGCAAAACCCCCACCTTAAACTTCTGGAGGGCTGACTTTGGCCTGTTTAGGATACTGATTGGCAGAATTCCTTGGGAAACATTACTAAAGGAAAAAAGGGTCCAGGAACGCTGGACACTCTTCAAGAATGAACTTAAGGCATAGGAGCAGGCAGACCCTATGTGCTGCAAATCAAACCAGCGGGAAAGAGACCAGCCTGTCTGACTAGGGAGATACTGCTGGATTTCAGGAAGAAAAAGAGTATTTAATACCTGAGGAAGAAGGGACAGTTACCCCATGAAAAGCATAAGGATGTTGTTAGACTACGTAGAGAGAAAGTTAAAAAGGCTAAGGCACAGATGGAAATAAATCTGGCCACTGCCATAAAAGATGACAAAAGTACTTTTTAAAAATATATTATCTATAAAAGGAGAGCCAATGAGAACCTCCGTTCGCTACTGGATACTAGGGAAAACCTACTGACTAGGCTGAGGTACTTGATGTTGCTTTTGACTCAGTCTTTAGTAGTCACACCAGCCATCCTCAGGGTACTCAGTTCCCTGAGTTGGGTTGCAGAGATGGGGAGCTGATTGAAATCCTATAATTCAGGAAGAAATGGTTAGTGACATCCTGGTCCACTTAGATGTATGCAAGTCTATGGAGCCAGATGGCTTATACCCAAGAGTGCTGAAGGAGCTAGTAGACGAGCAGAGGAGCTTGCTAAACCACTCTCCATCACCATCTATCAGCAGTCCTGTTCTAGTGGACAGGTCCCAGGGGGTTGGAGGTCGGCCAGTGTGATGCCTTTGTACAAAAAGGACAGGAAGGAAGACTCTGGGAAGTACAGGCCTGTCAGTCTGACCTCAGTGCCAGGGAAGGTCATGGAGCAGTTGATCTTAAGTGAGATCATAAAGTACGTGTGGGAAAATAGAAAGATCAGGGCCAGTCAGCATGGGGTCATGAAGGGCAGGTCCTGCTTGACCAACCTAAAATCTTCCTATGATAAAGTGACCCTCCTGGTTGATGAGGGAAAGGCTGTGGACATTGTGTATTTGGATTTAAGTAAAGCATTTGACATCGTCTCCCACAGTGTTCTACTGGAGAAATTGGCTGCTCATGGCTTGGATAGGAGAATTCTTCACTGGGCTGGAAACTGGCTGGATGGCTGAGCCCAAAGAGTGGTGGTAAATGGCATCACATCTAGTTGGCGACTGCTCATTAGTAGTGTCCCTCAGGGACTGGTGTTAAGGCCAGTGTTGTTTAGCATCTTTACTGATGATCAAGATGAGGGGATTGAGTGCACCCTTAGTAAATTTGCGGACACCAACTCCCAAGTTGTCTGGGAGTGTTGATCTACTGAAGGATAGGAAGGCTCTACAGAGGGATCCGGACAGGCTGGATTGATGGGCAGTGGCCAGTGCTGTGAGGTTCAATAAGACTAAGTGCTGGATCCTGCATTTGGGTCACAGCAACCCCATGCAATGCTACAGGCTTTGGGAAAAGTGGCTGGAAAGCTGCTCAGTGGGAAAGAACCTGGGAGTGAAGATTGACAGCCGGCTGAACATGAGCCTGCAGTGCGCCAAGGCAGCCGAGAATGCCAACAGCATCCTGGCCTGTGTCAAAAATAGCCCAGCCAGCAGGGTCAAGGAAGTGGTCATACCCCTGTACTGGTGAGGCTGCACCTTGAATCCTGTGTTCAGTTCTGGGCCCCTCACTACAAGAAAGACATTGAGGTTAGGGTTAGGGTTGCGGTTGCAGTAAGGGCTCTCTGGATTGTGTCCAGGGAAGGGCAGCAAAGCTGGTGAAGGGTCTGGAAATTAAGTCTTATGAGGAACAGCTGGGGGAACTGGGGTTGTTTAGTCTGGAGAAGAGAAGGCCTAGCAGGGACCTTAATGCTCTCTGCAACTACCTGAAAGGAGGTAGTAGTGAGATGGGAATCAGTCTTTTCCCTCAAGTAACAAGCAATAGGACAAAAAGTAATGGCCTCAAGCTGCACCAAGGGAGGGTTAGACTGGATATTTGGAAAAATCTCTTTGCAGAGAGAGTAATCAGGTACTGGAACAGGCTATCAAGAGAAGTGGTGGAATCACCATCCCTGGAAGTGTTCAAAAACTGTGTGAATGAGGCCCTTACTGACATGGTCGACTGGTGGTCTTGGTAGTCCTAAGGTAATGGTTAGACTTGATGATCTTAAAGGTCTTTTCCAACCTAGTTGATTCTATGATTCTATGATCACGTTAGGTACCAGCATGGAAGATTTTCATATTTCATGCCTGGTTTTAAGATTCATTTCTGCAGAAATGTGTGAAGGAACAAAGCAAATAAAAAAAGCAATTATGTCTTTTATACATTAGTCATTTTTGTCCTCAGAAAGATAGTCTTTCTGAACCATCAACTTGGAAAGAAAAACAACTCAGAGATATAAAGTGTCTTAATGCATTTTTAATGTGTCTTCCACCATTATTAACATGGTTGAAACAGTCTCGTTTGGATGAAACTGCTTAATCTTCTTTGTTCCAAGTTAATGGCATTAATACAGCTCTTATTTTGTTTTAGTTTTCTCCTGTGGAGATTAATACTGTTGTGCTCACACGTACACACAGAATTACACATAGGCAATCAATGGTGCAAGTTTTTCTCCTCAGCTTTAGTCAAATATGTAGAACTGCCCTCCTGAAGTGCTGCAGAATTAAAGCTCTGTGGAATTTATTTAAAATGACATAGTGTGAAATGCAAACTTCTGGGGCAGTACTATTCCTTGTGGTGAGTAGAATTAGGCAAACTAAAGTGTGCGTACATTTTATTTGGGGGGGGTTTATTTCTTTGAAGTGGCCCCACAAGTGTGAAGTGAGGGTCGTTTTTTTTCTGAAACTGTGTCCTAAAACCCATGTGTGAAGCTGTGTTAAATGTTCTGAAGACCAATGCTCTATGGCCATGTCATGTCAGGACTGCAATGAGTTTGGATTTGGGTTTTCTTTTGGATGACTGATGCTAAATTCCTAGTTAACAACAGTCACAGTAGTGTCTGTAAGGGAACTGAAATACAAAAGCAACCTCTGTAAAAAAAAAGAAATAAATTTTGTAACTGGCAACCTGACAGGGGAAGTCTGCAGTAGCCCTTGATGCTCATGGGGATCAAGTAGTAGTGTAAGATAACCAAGTGCTAGGAAGACCATCGTCTGCATAATTTTGATTCTATTGAAACAGATTATACTTTGTGTGATAGAAACATTTTATTCTGGTGAATACAGAATTGTCTTGTTAGAATGAGAGTGTTGGAGATTTGCTTGAAGGCATTGCTTGAAGGTATTGCTTAAAAGTACAAAGTGTGGGTTCAGGTCCTTGATGCGCCTACTTTAGACAAGGTAATTAAATGTGGGTTACCCAAATAGTAGCTATTTCTATGTGTTTTTAATAATACTAATTTTAAAAATAATGTTTTCTTCAGACATGCAATGAAAACGTTCTACAAACTCAAAATTAAAATGAAACAACAGAAGGTGGCCCCAGATATTACTGATTGAACAAAGGAAAGTTTCTAACATTAACACCGTATGCCTGTGTGCAGGCAGTGGTCATAGCATTAACTACAGAAACCTGATTTAATACTTGAGTTACAACATTCCACACGTTCCATGCTTTTGTGCGGCATGAACCTCACAATCACCAATTAATATCCAAAAAATAGACAGAGGGGTCTTTTAATGAGCTTTATTCAAATAAAGGGAGAGTCCACAGCAACATTCCCCTGCGGTGTCTCTCAAGTTAGAGTACGCAGCCTCTTTTTAACCCTACCTACACAGCTGTATACTGCCCTCTCCCTTTCCCCATTGGGTAAGGTACTCAGGAGGTACAGATTTTCCAATACACCTATTACATGTTCCACTTAGTATGTAACCCCCTTTACATCATGCATTGTATGATTATTATTTTCTGCTTTATGCATCCCTTAAGGGGATAAGTCAATATTCATAAAACTATTGAGCATGCACGTTTCTTCCAGCAATTCAAAAGTTCGTGGCTTTAAGCTTTGCATTTTCACAACATTTTGCTGTTTGCTAATAAGACCATTTTCTTAGTCTTTTTGTGAAGGCACATCTGTCTGTTCCTGTACTGCTTGCTGATCACACAGTTTTCCTAATCCATTTGTAAAGACATCCTAATTTCTTGCTTTTGTCTTACTTTTACAGAATGGTATTCCTTTATGGACATAAAGAATAGTAAGGGATGAGGCCCAAGTGACTGTACTGCGAGCCTGGACAGTGCCGTGAGGGGAAGGTTCCGTAAGTAGGAAAGTGAAGTCATCTGAAGGGGCCTGGTGCCACTACTCTTGACTGACTGGTGTCTCAACCACTCGTGTAACTGGGGTGAGAAAAGGTTCTATAAATCCATGAACTGGGGCAAATCAATGAGGGCAAGTGCCAGCCTCTGGGGCACTATTTATGCTGAACACCACTGTTGGCAGGTTATCACACTTCAGTTTCTCTGTATGAGCTTGTATGTTTCAGCTTCTTTTTAAGAAATGGGTTTAATTAAGGATAAGACTAAAAGGATGACAAACTGTAAGACTCAATTCTTTGCTAGAAACATTTGTTTTGTTTAAGGGAAAGTATGAATCTGTGTGAAAAAGAGTTGTGCATGCTTCTTTCAATTCAGAGTGCATGTTGTCAAACAGCTCAGTTGGCAACTGACAATTCTGTCATCTACATATTCAAGCCATCCTTTACAATCTTCTCTGGCCTTATTCAGTTTTTGAAAAAGCACTTAAAATAGTGAGTTTGTCCTATTAAATTCAGAATATCTGAGGCTTGAATCCTGTGCTTTAGTGTGCCTCCTGAACTCCCTTGCCATATTCATGTTGTGATTTTTAATGTTTAACAGCAGTAGCTTCACAGTGTTACTGTAAAACTTCTCCAGTAGATACCAGCTTTTCTAATTTAAGGTAAATAATGCTTGGAAGGAATGTGGTTGGGTTTTTTGGTGGTGTGGTGGTTTTTTTTATTTTTGTTTTGTTTCGTTTTTCTTTTTTGTTTGTTTTTTTGGGTTTCTTTTTTTATTGCTGAGTTCTGAAGTGAAAAAAGTAATAATAGGCAAAAATGTGTCTAATTTTCAGCTAGTCTTGCCTTTTTTGTATAACAAGGATCATTTTATAGAAAAATGTCTGGTGTGTATATGCGGACATCTAAAGATGTGGATAAACAATCAAGATACTTACGTTTTGTGTGCTTATAGCTTGTCAAACACCTAAATATTTCCTAAAACTGATTTTATTTATTTAAAGATACTTTCAATGAGAGCCTTTACACCTGCAGATGGGCAGGATTCAAAACAAGGCCACCATCATTAATGATCATTGACAGCTCATTCAGCTGTTAATTAGTTGTTTATACTCTGTATCAACATGTCAGATTTTGGTGCTCAAGTTGGTTATTTAACCAAATAACCAACCAGGATATGAGTGTGAACCCTTTGTCCAGAATACTTGATTTCATTGTATTTGTTGTGTGATTGAATACACAGATGTGATGCAGTCAACATATTGCACTTTGTGAGATTTGCCTCATGATTGTACATTTCAGAAAGAAAATATACCTTTACAAGACATGGTAGTCTTTCTCAATCTATGGTTTTCTAATGAATAGTATTTTATTTACCTATTTATGTCTCACTGTAAATCAATTTAAAATTATTCAGTTACATGAAATCAAAACCAGACCTCTTTAGTTGATCTGATAAACTGGGATCAATAAAACAATAATGAAAACTCTCTTTTTTTTTTTTTTAAGTTTACTATGATTTAACCGAGTTACATTAAGTCATTTTGATTTCTGTGATGAATGGGTTTTAAGTCTGAAGTAAATCATAAAGATTATAAAATCTGTTTGATGTTTGCAATTCTGTTCATATTAATATTCATTAAAGCCAAAGGCTTTTGGCTAGTTGAAAATGTTGTGGGTATGTTGCCTATTTAACATAATTTTTAAGTTGAAGTTTTAGGTAGAAGGGTGGTAATAGTTGCTCCTGCGCATATACCGAACTTGATGCTGTGTCGCAGAGCTTGTTTTGGAAAAATCAAGTAAGAGTGAATATCTGTTTGATCTTATTCCCCTAACTTAAAGCAATTAAGGCAGAAAAAGTTAAACATCAAGGTAGTGTTTATTTCATACTTACCAAACCACAAATATACATTTTCAGATTGATATTTGAAAAGAATATTGGCTTAGTGGATATAATCTATATTGAGCAAATACCAAAGAAAGTAATTTGTTTGCCAGGAAAATAAATTGCATGACAGAAACTAAATCAGTTCATTGAATTTTTCTTTTAGCTGATGGATATCTCTCAGGACCTGTATGCTGTCTTGCAAGTGAATGGAACACAATGAAAATAATTTCTTTTCTTTCATGGCAAATATTTAAGAGTATTCTTGTTATTTTATTACCTTATCTGAGCTGTGCTGGTTGAAGACCACTGATTCTCAAAGTGATTTTTATTTGTAATTGCCTGAGCCACAACTGTCAGCGTATACTCTGGCCTAACCCAAGTACCTGCAATCCAGTCTCTAGCCTGTTTTTCATACTGCAAGCCCTATTCCTTTACATTCATAAAATCATAGAATAGTTAGGTTTGGAAAGGACCTTCAGATCATCTTAAGTTCATGGGCAGGGGTGCCTCACACTAGACCATGTTGCCCAAGGCCTTGTCCAACCTGGCCTTGAAGACTGCCAGGCATGGAGCATTTACCACTTCTTTGGGCAACCTTTTCCAGTACCTGACCAGCCTCTCAGTAAAGAGCTTCTTCCTGCTGTCTAACCATAACTTATATCTTTTGGATATAAAGAGGAAGTTCTTTACTGTAAGGGTGGTGAGGCACTGGAATGTGTTGCCCAGGGAAGTTGGGAATGCTCCATCCCTAGCAGTGTTCAAGGCCAGGTTGGACAGAGCCTTGGGTGACATGGTTTAGCGTGAAGTGTCCCTGCCCAGTGAAGGGGGGTTGGAACTTGATGACCTTAAGGTGCTTTCCAACCCTAACGATCCTATGATTCTATGATTCTATAACCTAAACTTCCCCTGTTTCAGTTTGAACCCATTACCTCTTGTCCTATTGCTAAAGTCCCTAATGAAGAGTCCCTCTCCAGCATCCCTGTAAGCCCCCTTCAGATACTGGAAGGCTACTAGGAGGTCTCCACACGGCTTCTCTTTTCAGGCTGAACAGCCCCAGCTTTCTTAGCCTGTCTTTATATAAGAGGCTCTCATGCCCCCTTATCGTCCTTTTGGCCCTCTTCTGGACTTGCTTCAACAACTCAATGTCCTTCTTATGTTGAGGACACCAGAACGGCACACATTGCTCCAAGTGGGGTTTCACAAGAGCAGAATAGAAGGACAGGATCACCTCCTTTGACCTGCTGGTCACGCTTCTTTTGATGCAGCCCAGCACACTGTTTCTGGGCTGTGAGCGTACACTGAAGCTGGCTCATGTTCAGTTTCTCATCAACCAACATCCCCAAGTCCTTCTTTGCAGGGCTGCTTTGCATCACTTCTCCACTCACCTTGTAGCTGCACCTGGGATTGCCCTGACCCAGGTGTAGGACCTTGCACTTTGCATTGTCGAACTTCCTGCAAAGCCAGTACTATTGTCTATTTATGCAACCTAGCCTATGTCCTGTGTTCAGTGAGGGACGCCCTACCTATTGTCATTGCCTGTTTGGTTCTCTAGGGCTCTGGGTTGTCCCAAGATTTTTCTCCAGAGTGCAGCACAGACTCAGGGAGAACCCTTTTTCCTACTGCAGCTATATTTTTGCAGTACATCTTAGCTGGTCTGGCTGAGCAACGCAGGAGGGAAAGGAAACAGAGACTTAACATTTTTCTTGTACAGCTATGATGGATTATCCTTGTCATCCAATTTAGCTCACTGCCTTGGGCTGGAGAGAATCTGTAGGGATCCTATAGCTTTGTGCGCACGGAAGGGTTTTTGCCTGAGTAACCTGGTCCCCAGTGTTCTGTTTCTACAAATTTGAGTAAAAGTTAGACTTTGGGGATGCCAGAGATGAGAAAAGTGAGGTGATCAGAGAGCATGTCTGGGGGAAATGAGAGAGAAGGCAGAAGCAAGCTGGGAGATAAAAAGCCAGATTCCTTTCACATTTTTCTGTCTGAATTCCACATCCCTTCTTCTATCTTCCTCACAGTTTGAGAATGTAAAGGTAGAATACCTTTTTGTTTGTTTTCAATAGATAATAAAAATGCTGGCTGTGATAAAAATTCTTGTTCTGATTACTTTCTTGGGTTTTTTTAAGTAGCCAACCTACAAAGAGTTAAGCAGTGGTAATACTAGGGTTGTGTCCTTGCCTTGAGGCAGCTTCCACTTGTCCATTCAGAAGTTACAAAAATCCATGAAACGCCCTGCCTTTACTCTGGATGAGAGTTTCAGGTCTAATTTTTCATAAAATGAGTGAAAGAGCTAGGAGAAAGGAGTTTAAGGTTAAATGATGGGAAAGGTGCATTTGTGGTTTGCTGACAGCATTCAAATATTCTTGGGATCACTAAACCCTAACTATGCTGAGTTTTCAATTCTTAAAAAAATGTATGGCTCTATCTTTTGTACCTTCAGAGACTTCATTTCTTGTTGAAGAACTAAAATAACATTCACAGACTTCTGTGAAATTCAAGACATGCTTTCTTCATAGTCTTCATAGGTAGCAACTATTGAAGTTCTAAACTAATATAAATATGGTAGTTTTTATAATCTCTTATGTTTAATTAGAAATATGGAAGAGTTGCATGAAATACAAATAGTAAAAAATATTAATTGGCTAATCTATCCTCCTTTAAATTGTAGGGGTGGCCTGTAGCACTATAATTCGCATGCATAAAAATCTTGCATTCAAATAATTACACACTTATTCAACTCCAGTATAATGCATAAGACAATCACAGTTAAATTATAGAACTAAATCAAATGTGAAATATGAAATTTTAAAAGGAGTTTCTAGCTTTATAGAGGGGCATTATTTTATTAATCTGAAAGCATAATAGACCTTTAAATTCCACAATACAAATGCAATCTGCATAATTGCTTACTGCTGTTGGGTATTTTTCTTTCATAAGGCTAATAATTCTGGAATACCTAAATAATAAAACTTTTTCACAGTTTAAAATAAGGTTAGTATAACCAGGGTCTAAAAAGTGCAGCTCCTTTTAGGATTAATAGGCAAATTAGAAATGTACATGAAGGACTGTATTGTTTATGAATGCTTTGCTTTATTGGATTGCAATAATTTTGCCACAAAAAAATGCCACAATTTTTTTCCAATCTCATGCTATTAATTTGTCCTCCCTTACTACTGCCTCTTTTTCTTAAACCTAGAATATATCTTTACATTATGTCCAGTGATATGCTAGAGCTTAATAAGACATATATGTATTATTGCTTTGCTAATTGACTTGCTTATTACTTGTAATGGGAATATTCAGGAACTAATTATAAGTGTAATAGGTAGTCGTTTTTTCCTGGAATTTGCTATTAAGAAAGAATAACACACTGATTAGTGGAGGTACAACAAAGAGTTCTAGCTTGGACACAGTATTTTTTTTTTTCACTTATCTTTGCCTGTTGTACTTCCATGTAATTTACTAGAGATAGTTATTTATATTGCTCAGTTTATAATACACTGCTTGACTGAATAAGAGCCATGGCATATCATTTAGCAGTTCACTTAGAGGCAGGTTTTGCATGCATGCAATAGGGGAAAGCAAAGGTACTGTAGGAGTAATGGGTAGAGAAAGGTTGATGTTATAGCAGATTACATTGCTTCTTCTAATTTAGAGCAAGCAAAGAAAATGTAATTCTGTTAAATGACTCTAATTTCAAATTAAGGAAAACAAAGTCTTCTGTTCTATAACTAAATGCAGCATAATTATGAGAGTAACACTGGAGAGAGAAAAGCAGCTGGCAGTAGACTAAGTTGTGTGTCCCGAAGCTGGTAGGTTAAGAATAGATTCAGTGAATTTATTCAATTTCTTTGAACAATGTGAGACAAACTGGGAGCTGCTTCACAAAAATCCTGTGTAGGCACATTGCAGAAAGGATCCATTATTTACCTGTGTAATGAAACAAGTCACATTCTGTTGATCAAGTTTGCATTCCTGCTGAAATTTAACATTTATCTACAACTGTTTCTAGTTATTCTCACATCTGAGGTGCTACAATACCAGTAAAAATGAGTGGTCTGGAAAGCAAAAAACTTCAGTATAACATCTGCTTCATTTCCATGTTTTTGCAGAGGTGTTTGCTCCATTATTTTCCCCTGAGTGCTGTTCAACCCAGCCATAAAGGACTCAAACTATTGAGCTTGTTTCTTGACACGTCAGCTGAGCCTTTAGCACCAAGGCTGTAATAAAGGAGACACATTTGCTGAAGTATCTGTAACTTCGTTCAAGTGCCACAGAAGACCTAATTTCTGCTGAATAGAGGCATGTATTAAATTTTAATGTCTGATCTAAAGAACATCGTTTCTAAATATAAAATTACCTGTCTTGCCACATAATATTTCCTTTCAATATATCTAGGATAAGCTCTATTTCAAGGACTGAAGGGATTTAAAGTAACATGTAAGACCAATTTTTCTCCCATTAAAGAAAGAGATTAATTTACAAAACATACAGGATGGTTATCATTAGATGTAGGTCCAGTCCTGGTGAAAAAATGTTGAAATTGGAAACACGGGATGGAAGATTCTCTGCTTATTTTGATGTTATCAAACTAGCAGGTAGACTATGTGCTGTACTTATTCGTGTATATAAAACACCAAGTAAGGTAAAAATTTCTAACTTCTCACTGTGTATTTGAGTGATGAAAACAGTGTTTTGTTGGTTATAATATTACTTTACAGAATTCCTAAGTACTTAATGTATTTTTCGTTTGGATTTCCTAGTTTCCTGGTGTTGTTCAGGTATTGCATGATAATATTGTATTGGAACTTATAGCAAAGTACCTGAAAATATATGAAAATTAATGAGAATTTTGTAGATTCCTCGACCCAAATTATAATGTTAACATAAGAGTCTACATAATGTGTCATGGTGTAGGGTACATAAAATTTTTACCTTCAGAAATGGGAAGCAACTTGTTACATTCTATGGGCTTAAGAGTGTGTTAATTTTATAGTTCTAGAAAGTTTCTATTTCATTTCCATGAACTCACGCTTTGAAAGAAGAGAGTTTTAAGGAGAGATTGGTTGATCTTAGCTATATATCTAACTCAAGGTCACTGGTCAACAGAGAGAGTGGATTTTTTTTCTGGAATTAAGCACTTTTATTGTTAATCATAACAGACAATCAGACTAAAAGTAAAGAGGGTATCATGATACATGTGATCATATAAAAAAAATACATGCAAGGGTAACTATTAAAACTGTAATAAAAATGGATGGCAAAAATAGGCAAGGCATTGAAGTACTTAGTAAAAATAGAAAGTAGGCAGTGTTTAAGGATGTAAACAGGTCAAATTGAACAGTAATACAAGCAACATAATTGAAGTTGGAAAAATAAGGGAGGAAAATGAACGGCAGTTATCATTTGATTTAGGATCATTAGGATTATAGCAGATATTAAAGCTACACTGGTGCAAAGTGAAAATTATGTCAAAAATATGAAGTTCAGTAAAAATGGACAATAGTGTGCAATGGCATAAATCAACTGGGAAATCTTTGAGAGGACCAGGGTTTAGCACTATTTACAATAAGAACTCAAGAGCAAGAACAAGATTTCTTGTAACCAATTTATGAGTAAGAACAATTCCAGTGAATGATGATGAAAGAAGATGGAGACTGTAACTTCCGTTACAGCAGCCATTAACTTCTGTCTTTTTTTTTTTTTTCAACTTGCTCTAGGAGATGTGCAAGTATTGAGGTCTTTAAAAGGAGCAACACAGGTATTTATCATTCAAAGTGGGCCAGACTGTGCGCCTGGGGTGGGTGAAGGCTGGATGTTTCGAGGCTCTTATATGAACAATTTGTGTCTGAGAGGCAATTCTGTTCTTATTTGAGAACAGGCATAATTGTAACTAACTGATTCCATTCTTCAACAAAACAGTCTTCACCTAATGTAAATATTATATTGCTTTTCAGGTGTTTATTACATTTGTTGCAGCAGAAGCTGACAATCCCTGGGTGTCACAGATCAGGTAAGTGAGCACCTGCGACATTTTCTGGTCTCCTTTGATACAGATCTCTTGTAGGAAGAATGTGACGTGTTTAAACTTTACTGCTTCATTCTGGTGATCTTTGGCTTTGAGGATCTACTTCAGTGACCTAGAGTACTTGTAATGGCACCCACCTAGAGCTTAGCCTAAATCTAACATGTGTGCCTAAATATTTGCAGTAGTAATTATTTCTTGCTGTTGAAAAATACTGAGACTGGGTATAGTGCTCATTGAATGCAGTGTCTGAAAGAATATTTTTAAATTATTCTTTGTATCACAGAAGAAATTTAGCACAAATTGTAATGCTTGCCAAGATTTTCATAGATTACTGGTTTTGATTATCAATTTTCAGTCAAGACTAATATCTGAATGCTAGAAGACATGACGAAGTCAGGAACCTGGTGAGTTTTACAAGAAAATATTTTATAGTCAGAAATATGAAGTCTGCAGTAAAAGTAGTTTGTCCTGCAGCAATCTCCACAATTATTTGTCATTAATAATACAGCATTTAAAAATTTTGCTGAAGAAATTCAGAGCATTAATATTTTATAGTTGCTAATATGCTTTGATTTCAGTTCACATTTGCTAACTTGAGCAAGGATTTTGAACACTGGTTTTCCATATGAGTAGAGAAATATTAATCATTTTCCCAGGAAAACCCCATGGGAAGTTGCATCTTAGCAAAGCTTATTTTCAGACTTCTTTTTCATTCAGGTTTGCTCTGATTAACATTACATGAGCCTTTTACTTTAAAGTCCATGTGAGAAATCTTGGTCTGTCAAAGCCTGGGGCAAAAATTCCCTTGTTATATTTGGAATTAAATCCCAACCCTATTAATAAGCAAAGATTTGACAACTGCCAAAGTGCTGAGTGAGATCAGAACACAAACGATTCTTCCAGAGAACCCCAGCAGCTAATCATTGGAGGTTTTTCTTTACTCTGGAGGCCAGACAGCCTGAGAATATGTTTACCTGTTTTAACTTCATCAAAAAAGTCTTATTGAATTTGTTGATGACTTGCAATGGTTGCTATAATTTAACCCAGTAAAAGAAATTACAGTCTGATAAATCAAAATGAAAGGAGAAGGGAATATTATTTTTTTATGTATTTCAGAGTAGAGATGAGGCAAAAAGGGATTTCTGCATACTCAGCTGCTGGATATACATTAGCAGGAACTTGCTGAAGGCTACCACCAGAAACCAGAGTGGTTGTGAAACTGCAGAAATTGAATTAGAGATATGATCCTAAAAAAATCTCTTAAAAGCAGGCATAAATCCTATCTGAAGTCAGTGGGAGAGAGTGAGTGGCAGAAATAATCTGAAAATATTGTTGGTTTATGTGATTATCCCTCACAGATACTGAAAACATTTCCTTTCTTGCTGTGAATTTTGCATTGATTTAGATGGCTTTGCAAAAGTGTTAGCTCTATAATAATTACCTATCCTGATCACCAATAAAGGAATTAGTCTGTCTCACCATAATTGTAATGAACTGATGATTTCACAGCTATTTAACTGAAAGAAGGGTTTGTAAGTCACTGTTTATGGAATTCTGCTGCATCCATGAAAAAGGCTATTTCTTTGAAAGGCAAAAATCTCATTGCTCTGAATAGCCATTGAAATTAGAATCCCTTCTCACTCCAGTGGTAACTACAGCATATGTAATAATTTCACAAAAGTCTATTTTGCCTCTTCTAGAACACAAGATGAAGGTAATGCATTGGGGTATGTTACTGGAGTTTGGACAAGTTCAAATTAATAATTTGTGCTTTTATAAAATAGTTTATTCCATGTTTGTATTATGAAAGCTTATGTTTCTCTGGTTACTGCTATATGACACTGTTTCTTCATCGGCCTGTTAAAAAGAGCTCTTCACTTATGCTGTGATAATCTTGTACCTTTGAAGGAGGAAAAATCAGAGCATGTTATTACTGTAATTTTGGGGTTCTAGACACTAAAGAATTGGCAAAGTTTGCATTTCTGTCCCATGATAACTGCATGATTATGGGTATGAGTTAGTCCCTTCCAAACTAGTTTCCTGTAATTCTGTTTCGTCATCAAGTTTCGAAAGTATTGTCTATTATTTCTTTTCTTCTTTTAGCTGACATTCTGTAGAAATAAGGAATGTTCAATGATTATTTTGCAGTCAAAGGTATTGTAGGAGCTATTTGATTTAGCTAGAGTAGTAATAATCTGTCAGTATTTTGCCTTAAACAGTATTGACTAGCTGATTTTTTTGGTGATTTATTTCAGTATGTTGCCTTGATTCAAAACATCTCAATTTATTTACATTAATAAAAATGTATTTTTAGTACAAATATACCATGTTCATTGTCTTAAAATGACATTAGAGGGTAATTACTCTAAATATTTACTTGAAAATGTTCTGAATTACTGAATTAATTAATTCTCACCTTATAAGTGACCCTATCAGCATTTAAAAGCAGCATGACTGATCAGATGTCAACAAAATGCAGTTACTACAAGCAGAAAAGTATTTTTCATCCTTATGCTTTTAACAAGCCCAATTCAAAGCAAATTTCTTTGTAGTTGCTGTGTGTCTCAACTACTCAGCACAAAGTTGTGGCTTGGGCTTCCCGTAATTATGAATTCTTTGAAGAAAAAACTTAGGGTACAGAATTCCTTTCTTTTTTTTTTCACACTCAGTTTTATAGGTAAATTAATACCCTATTTTATTTTATTTATGTTATTGATAACCATAGATCAACTTTTTGAAATTTTTGGGTTTAGTAATCTATTCCTGGATACTTCTTTTTTATGGAGTACTTCTCTAATACTGTATTAATTGCAGTTTTGGGGTTTTTATTTTGAAGTTTGTTTTGAAAATCAAAAAATATTTTTCTCTGTGAAAGGAATTCCAGACTTTGACATCTCTTTGAGCTTTTATTGAAAAGGAAAATGTGTTTATTATTGTGAAGCTATTTTTAGCTATATTACAATTCTTGGGGCTGGAGGAAGAGTTGAGACCTTAACTGACTGAGATGTTTTTTAAATATTACATTGTACCCTTGCTTAGATGAAGTGTCTATTACAGGTCAAAATAGCCAATCAACACAATAAGATTAGAACTTACTACTTGAAATACCTCACATCTTTGGCATTAATCTTCTTTTATTGATTTTTTTGTTTTGTTATTTTTTCTTTTATGTTTTCTGGGGAGAATGTTTTGTGCTAATTGCACTTCTAACTCCTAACTTCTCATAGATGTGGGTGAAAGTCACCAGTTATTCTCTCCTGTGTGGAAAAGAGGTTATATTCTAGTGCTTGCGTTTTCTGTGTTTCATTCATCTGTGCAGTGTGAACGCCTGTAACCACTTCTGCAGCGTAAACCAGGCTTGATATAGTTGCAGTATCTTCACTAGAATGTCAGCAGGGAAAGTTGTTAGCAAATGTGTAGTTTTTTGTACCAGTTCTTTGTTTTTCTTAGATAAACTGCAGTTGAATTTTTCGGAGTGTGTAGGACCAGAGGAGAGAAATATGTCCCTGAAACAGTATAGTTACTGCTGTCAGACCATGTTCCCTGTCATATTGATGGTGCAAATGAGAAGAGCTCACAGGAGATATATGAGCAGATGACCTCTGGAAGTCCCTTTCAACCTCAGCCATCCTGTGACTCAATTGAGCATGTCCAAAATGCTTTTAGGTATGTAGAGAGCTCCTCAGAGACATCTAGAAGATTCTCAGTTTTTTGTTTTTTTTTTTTTTTTTGTCCATTGGTGAATAAAATCACTTAGTACTGTAAACCTATAGTTATCAGAAAAGAAGAAATGAAGATCACATATAAAGACCTACTTAGGCAGACTGTGCATCTGGTGCTTTTTAAAGTAGTGCAGTGACTATTTCAGGCAGGCTTAGACACCCACAATCAAGACCAATCAAAATGATGTTGTGTCATACTGTAATTTTTACAGAACTGTAGGAAAACACTGTATAGCCTGCTTATATAAAAATACTAAAATATTAACTGTAGGCTCACGATTAATAAGTGCACTTTTTAACTTCTAGCAGGATGCCTTCATGACTAAAACTTGCCTTTATGGAACGTTCAGATCAATATAACTTCAGTTCCTTTCTCAATTTCTTCTCTCCCCTACCCCCCAATGTGTATCTATAACAAGTTAAAAAAAAAAAGGGGGGATATTGTGCCTTTTAGGATCACACTTCTGAGCTTGTACATTTGCTGGCTAAGTAGAAGATGGGAAAATATGAAAATTGAATAGATGAACTCTCTGAGAGATTGCATCATACAGCTATGTGTAGCAATTTAGGTGCCAGTTTGTGTGTATCATTGCACTGTGTCAGGAATTCAGGTCAGCATAAGAGGGAGATGAAGAAGAAGAAGGAGTCTTTCTGTGGAAGCTGCAATACCCAGCTCTTGGTAAAACCAAGGTAAGGATAAGATAAGGTAAGGAAGATGCTTTCGGTTTGGTGATCTGGTTTGTGGTTGGTTTTAATTAGTTATGTTATTTAATTTTCTGATTGATGATAACCTGCTGCTCTTCATGCTATTGTACATCTCCCCTTGGAGTATGTTAAATATACAGCCCAAGGCTTGCTGAGTCTTTGAGCAACAATAATACCTACTGTTTGTTTTATGCTCTTCTGCGTGTGTGTGGTTTTTCCATGTAATTTATAATGTGTTCCCTGTTGAATCTATATTTTTCTGGCAAGTATGACTATTATTTTTGTGAGTTGTTGTGAATGCAAACAACGCTGCTGTTTAGCTGCTGACGCTGTTTGAATTGCTACAGCTGTGTGAGAATTGACTTCTGATGTGGCTGTGTCACTGAAATGGCTTATGTTATCATGTCCTTTGTCTGTTTTGGATAACCAGTTTAGCTTAAACCATTTATTCAGATTTTTCAAGTTAAACTGAGTTGCCTCAGCTAAAGACCTGTCTTATGTGGTAGTGCTCTGCACCTTACTTCTTACCCGGAAAAGGTTGCTAGAAGGGCAGCGTGGTAACGTTATGAAGGATGCAAGTGTTTGGAAAAAATGTGTATCTGCCATCATCTGCAGCCTAAGGCTTCAGAAATAATATATTATCTGTGTTGTACTATCAGACTGAAAAATTTTTACAGGTCTTCCCTTTATCTGTCCAAAGAAATTTTTGTCTTTGTGCCACTTGCGTCAAGATCTGTTTTACTAATTGCTACAGTACTTTTTAGGTGATTAACAGAAATTGGGAGACAAAGACTAAGTGCAGTATGGCTGCATCATAAATCATATTTTCCAACCACCTTTTGAAGTGCAAAAAAACCCCACCAAAAACCACAGTGTATATATCTTCAGCTTCGAAGCCAAGTAGCTTGCAAAATTAGAACCTCCAAAGGATCCTGATTGGAACACCTTCAGGTAGGTAGCTATCTACAATCATCTGAATGAAATAAAACTGGACAGTTCTGACTTTAAAAGTAGCCTGAAATCCTGTTAGCGCAACATAAAAAAACCTGTAGAATCAGATGGAGCAATTTGATGATTTGTTCTGTTTGGGGTTTTTGTTTTTTTTTTTTGTGTTGTGATTTCATAGGTCTTTAAAAAAATTCTCCCCATTTTCACCCAGACTGGTAGATCAGGCTTGTCAACTAATCCTGGGGATGCTGACTATGTAGCTCTGTGGAAAACTATCCAAGGGATGACACCTGTTATTCAGAGAATGAAAAAATGCTGGCAGTACAGGTAAAAGCAAGGAGTGCCTTATTCTACAGTCTTGGTGAGGTTATTGTAGCCCAAGGCAATGAAACTTAGTCTGAAGTCCATGAAAGTATTTTTTTATTTGTTTCTGCAGTTTCGTTAGGGAAAAAGAAGAAACCAGAAATTCGCAGTATGTCATGAATTCCTTTCAGGAATGTGTAGGAGTTGTTTTGAGTTTATCTTTAGGAGCTGACCAAATCTTTCTCTCAGGGAAATGTTATTTGCTGTCACATTTCATACCTAGCGTATTACAAGACTACTGCTATGTTAAGGTGTTGGAACTGAAGTGGCCAAGACCGGTAAGTAGTGGGAGAAAGAAGTATTATTGCTTTCTAGATGAGAAAACAAAGTAGATAGTTGTCTTTCCAAAGAATTATATGATTGCATGGGTCATAAATGCAGTGAAATATATCGTTCAGCTTTCTTCTTTGAGTCTCAATCCATATGGATAATCATAAACTTCTTATTCTTCTGGAAATAACTAAGGTAATGAAAAGAACCAAGAATTTTAGATCCAAGATGTCATGTTGAGTTACTCAAATATACCTTTAAACCTTTATGTCATTGGTAAGGCATAGTTCAAGGTGCACTGCTCACAGATCTAGGACATTTACATAAACTGAAAATCTGCTTCTATATGTTTTCCAAGGGCTAACAGTGCAGTTAGTAATCAGATAATGAAAAAGCACAGTTTTACACAAAAAGTGTTTACTGTAATGTTGTTTTCCTCCAATTTAAAATTGTACTGATTTTGTTAAGTAATTTGATTTTTTTTTTTTTTAAACAATGGCTAATGGTTGGAAAAGAAGAGCCAGCTTGATTTTCCTGATGTTTTCCTGGTTAGTTTTAAGCTAATACTGAGTAATATTTAGTGTTTAATGTCTTGGTTTCCTCATAGCTGCCTATAGAGAGGCATAATATTTTACAGAGCCAGATGGTTGTGCATCTTTCATCTGTAGTAGGCACAAAATCAACATCTTGCAGAAATACTTTTTTTCAGTGTCTCTTGATAAGTTTCCATATCACTAGATCTAATAATGTTGAATGTTTGGGTTTGTATCAGGGAGAAGAAAGGGATAGTGATAGTTTGCTTTTTTCTTAAAAAAACCCCAGATATTCTTTTTTTAACTTGGTTTCCTATAGAAATTTGACTTATAAGAGCACACCACCAATCAGTTTGTATTGTTTTATGCCTGAATTGATTTCAAGCTACTGGCTAATTTTCACCAAATTTGAAACAGTAAAGTCTGAAAGCTTTATAAAACAAGTACTGATTTGCCAATCAACAGGGACTGAGGCTTAGACTAATCACACCATATAGTGTATTTTCATTGGTTGAACATAACTTACATTCCTACCAAAAACAGCGACAAAAAGAACTTCATGCCTGTAAAATGGTAAATTGGAGATTTCCTGTTAAATTTTGGGATTACCAATCACGTTATCTGAAGCCTTGGTCAGATAGCTGGAGTAATTCTTCCAGGATTATGCAATTCCTGGGCATACTGTAATAACTGTATGCTAAATTTCTCAGTAATTCTTACTGATAAGGAAGTTTTGAATGAAAGGAAGTAGATTTTTATGGATTCAATCTGATGAAAGGAGTCGGCATATGGCCTTTGAGCAAATAGTATGGTAAATCTAGCATTAGGGCTCAGAATTAGATAAAAAAATATATGTGAAGTCAAATATTGCTTCAATGCAATGTTGCTGACAGTGTTCAAGGCCAGGCTGGACAGGGCTTTGGGTAACATGGTCTAGTGTGAGGCATCCCTGCCCATGGCAGAGGGAAGAAACTGGACAATCTTAAGGTCCTTTCCCACCCAAACCATTCTATGATTCAATATAAACTCTCACTGGGGTGGAAGCCAAAGTGTTGCAGTGTTTTTGACACACTAATTATCTGCAAGCAGAGTTTATGTTCATCAGGGTAGCATGTGTCCAACGCTCCTTTATTCTATTCTGGATCATGTATCATTTGTCCGCCCACAGCTGTCATAACAGTGGTGCAAAGTTGGCATAATCTTCACGTCATCTGGCAGTTTCCAGATAAATTTAATCTTTTGCTCACATCTGATCTTGAATGTGTTTATGCTGCCATGCAATCCGATAGCACATGGATTATGCAACTCCAACCTGATTGTATTTAGCCACCACCTTTGAATAGGTTTAGTGTGAATTCTTTGTCTTTATGAAATAAAACCCAAAGGATGTAACAGGAAAAGTCTTTGAACATGAATAATAGTTGATAACAAACCATCATGAATCTTTGAATACTGCCCATAAAAACGGAGTATGTGTTTGGGCAAAGATTCCCTCTTTTCACTTACAAATAAACTTCCATCCTTTCATTTACATAAGATAGTGAGCATTGTTTGCTTTCTCTGCAAGGAGGAATTGGTGGTTTAAGAGGTGACATTTAGATGAAAGCAGAAGAGGGTTTCATTATAAATGCTGAGCTCAATAGAGAATTACTTTGGAAGAAAGGAAGGCAACTTTTAAAAACAAATTCTGGAGTTAGAGGAAGTCTGCTTACTTTTCAGAACAGACTCAGTTTCAATGAATTGTCAACACAAATATGGTGTTTCACCATTATTTAAAAATAAAAAAACCTGAGGCAAATTTAGTAAATTAATGGGGTGGGTATGTCTTAATGTTTTGATCTACTTGATAGAGCTGCTCCCATTTTTGTGTTGGCAGCTCTATGAGCATTTTGTGCCACCACCTGCCTCGACCTTAAAGAAACTTTAAACAATACTTCGAATACTGTGATTTTTGTGATAAAGTCATATGAGAAGATATCACTGTTTGTCGTTTTGCAATATCCTGGAAAAATAAAACAGCACTAAACTGTCATAATAGGTTTAAATATAAGTAGTTTTGAGAATTATGTACTAATATCTGGACAGAGATTTTAAGCCTGTTATGCAACACAAGTGTAAGTAATAGTTCCAAGCTCAGTCATGAAAAACTTGTATCTTTTTTAATTAACTGATTAAAAATACATATACTAAAATTGCTTTTACTTATCAAATGAAAAAGTTTCAAGATTTTTTTTTTTTTTTTTTTTTTACCTTTGTCATTTTGTACCAGGAGCTCTAAGACAGGAAATTAATTTGTGGATAGTTCTACTTTGGATTCGTATTACATGTATTACACTCTTTCCAGGTGCTACTGTGAGCTTTTCTAGAAGCATAAAAGTTAAAAAAAAGACTTCTCTAAGAAGGTTTGTTAACATTTGTTGGATTTTTTGTTCAGCTGTCAGATGTATCACCTAGCTGTTTCAATTTTATTAGGCATATGAAGCACTGAAAATGTCATGGTGTTTTGCTAGTTTTATGGGATTTTATTAGGCAATCCATTGAATTCTGTTTCAAATGCCTGTCTGAATACAGTTCATATTTCATGGAAAGAATTTAAGTCATATAATGAGAATACAGACTTTGCTTCAAGCTTTGTTGTCACATAAGGTGAGCAATCTGTATTAAAATTTACATGTGTGACTGCACATTGCAACTGGGAGTCTTTTTCATAAAAACTATGGTCTATAAATACTCACACATGAAATTTCTTGGGACATCTCAGTTACTCTTTAGAGGTTTCAACAGCTTAAGGTACCAGTCAACATCTGTTCTGTGTTTGTTTGTTATGATTTCATGCTTTGGCATTTTAGTCTCCTTTGACCTACGGTGTTTCTGCAGGGTCTTTCTCTATTCTTGAGGAACTTCATTGGCTGACAGCACAAGTCCACATTCTTTCTGACTGGAAACACAATTTCTCTTCTTTGTAAAGCACTCTCTAGATTGCTCATTACTTCTTACTTTCCCCATCTTTGATGCTGTCATGTGGGTTGTTAATTAGGCCCACAAAGAGTGGTGTTAATGCCTACAGACGATAATTTAGTTTTCAGTGAAGTTCAGTGCCAGCAAAATTAAACAGCCAGATGAAATATGGACATTTCATATGGGCACCACTTAAGTTCCTAGTTTATGAAATGAAACCAAAATTTTCTCCCAAATGTAGAAGCTAGCCTGATCTACATGTCCTTTTGCCCCATTTTCTGGGCTTATGTTGATGATGTGTAGTTTCTACTCACTTTTAACCTGTCAATATAAGTTCCAGTCCTGCAATTCTTCATTTGCGGGCACAACAGCCCACTGATAAATGCTTTTTCTTCAACAGACTGTGTTTTCCTCCACTCTCCTCTATCTTTGACTTCTGTTCCTGCTCTGAATTTGTCTGTGCAAGAATCTGTGCATCCTTCCTGGTTGTATGGATTTGAAGTAAAAAATATGATTCTTAGGATGTAGTTTATCCAGCTTTATACTCTACAAGTCAGCTGCTTTAGGGTTTCCCAACAGCAGAACATACCCTCAGGCTACTTTGCCAGTCCAAGATCCTCTGTCTGGATAATAAGTGTAATCAACTCCGTTTAAACTTATTTTCTCAAATATGTTTCAGGTACATGTTTTGTCAGAACTCCAGAACCTGGTATGGAGTTTCACACTATAAAGCTGGCAGTGTAAGTATTTGCTAACCACCTATGATCTGTATGTAAGGCCATTATCCATTTTTAGTATGAAAATCTACATTAGTATCCGCGTCTTATATTGAAGGGTTTGATCTGCTGAATATTAATAACCCATATAAACTTTGTCCCAAATCACTGTTGATAGATTTACACAACTCTTCTCTGGAGCAACAGTATGTGAGTATGCCTATACTCATTTCCAGTCGCTTCCCATTTTGCTCTCTTATAATTGACTTCAGAACTGCCATAAAGTCTCTGAATGCCTGAAGGTACTATAATGCATTCCAGTTTAAGGTATGAAAAGTATGTGACGCATCTGTTTGAAGTTTAAATATGAATTAAAATATCTGGAGGCAGTGGTGTACATGACTATCTAAAAATTTGAGTTTGGTTTATGTCTTCTTAGATGTCTTGTAACACTGGTGAGGTTCTATATTAATGGAAGACAAGAGTAAGTAAAGGAGAAGAAATTCTTTTATGTTGTAACTTGCTGGAGCACAGATCTGTGGTTGGATCTACTCAGTATGTTTTGTGTCCTGAGGGACATTCTTGTTGATGTAGAATGCTGGTAAGAAAATGTTGAGACTGTGGTGGCGATTGGAAATGAAAAATAAAAGTTTCATTTGGTTTAAATTTTGAAAAACACCATTGTAATCTTCCTGTGTGTTAGCTGTTATTTAGTGTAAAATCATTCATTCTCTCTGATGGTTTTATATACTTATGCCAAGCTATGCTCTTGTAAATTCTTGTTTTCTTACCCAGTGTAGCAAATATCTAGTGGTACATCCATTGTAGTACTACAAGTACTAGTATTCTGGTGTTACCTTCACAGAGTATCATTCAAACTGAAGCACATTAGTGTCAAACTGTTAAACAGTATTCTGAAGAGCTGACAATTTTGGCAGTAGGTGCTCATCAGTGGTTTACTCGCACTGTTTTTACTTCCTCGAAAAAAAAAATCTAATATTTTCTTCTTTTTCACTGCAAGTAAAGTGAATAGCAAAATCAAGTAAGTATATGTCACTTTGTGATAATACTTGGTGATAAATTGTCAAATTCCACAGCTGAATTAACAGAAATATTAAAATTTGGTAGTCTTTTTCAGTGGCAATAATTTGAGATGACAAACTACAAGCTCCAGTCCTTACCAGAGCCTCAATGTCTATTTACTTTTTAAGGTTCGTATTTCCAAACCAATTGGAATAAAAAATATTTTTGTTATAATAGAAACGGTAATTTTTAATCTGGTAATTTTTTTAAGCCAGTCTAGAGTGGAAATACTAAGATTTAAATAACGTTTATTTGTCTGCGACTGGTGGAAAGAAGTTTTCAAAGTCTGCATCAAGTGTAAGAATTTTAGACAGATTTCAACATTTTTGAAAATAAATCCAGTTCAGACTGATTGTTTTGGGGGTTGGTTTCTCCTTCCTTTCTGCTAATCTCAGTGTAAAACAGTAGAAAAAATTTCTGATACTCACTATGAAAATCAGAGTGGTTTTGGTTATTCATGCAACATCAATTACAGAACTTGCATAGAGTTTTATATTTTAGGGATTGACATCCATATATAATTCTTTGCACGCATGTGGCTGAAGTTAGTCATGTTTAATATTGATATCGCAAGTGTACCCTGATTTCTTTAACACTAATTTTAGATGTATCAACTTAAATGGTTTAAAAACATAATTTTACTTTAAGGCAGTTTCTTTTTTTTAGCCAGAAGATAAATAGAAAGACTTCATTTTTAGACTACTTTAAGAAACTTGAACGCAGATTCTTTTTTTTCCTTCTTTTAAGGAGGAAACAAATAATTTACTACTAGTAATTTAGCAACAGTAATTTACTCAATCTTTCTTTGAAATGATACCATCTCCATAATTGTATGAAATATGAGTTGCAACATTTCCAGTTTCTGCATTTTTAAATCCTCATGCAAAGTTTATCTCCCCACAAATGTGCGGGAAAGATTTTAGCTCTAGTCATTGAATTGCTTATCTCCGAAATCACTACTTTTGTAGCCCTCTGTGCTTTACAGAAGGATATAGTTTTTATATTTATTTCATTATCAGGGAAACTTCTTGCAAATATGGTATTCTTCATTTAGTTTATAATAATAATATCTACTTTATTTGTAATGGGAATGCCTGAGCCACTTCCTAGTGAATAACATTTGTTTACCATCAACAGAATGTTGAACAGAACTCTTCTAAGACTTTTTTGATTTCATCATCTGTGGGCAGATGTTTAAATGCTATTTTTTCAGATCAACTAATTATTCTGAAGTAAGGAAATTCACTTAACTATTCTGAAGAATTCCACCAATAACTGTGTATATACTGAACTGAACCTAGTTAAGAAAAGCGCTGCACTGTGATTCCATCTCATGCATGCATTTTACAGGAACACCATGCATTTTACAGGAACACCATGCATTTTACAGGAACACCATGCATTTTTACAGGAACACCATGCTTCATATGAGTATTGACATAAAGACTTTTTTTGTGTGTGTTTGTTGCAGTGGATTTGAATGTAGCTGTGAAATGAACGTTTAATTAATTTATCTTTTTATCTCCCCAGGAGTTCATGATCTTCAGTCTTCTGTGTGAAACCAAGTGGTACAAGAGTGAGGTAAGAAATGCATTCTCACTTGCTGCTTAGTCTTTATTAGAATTAGATCTTGAGGAACCAAGTGGTGTTTATTCTGCCAAATGAGTGCCAAGTCACACAGCTTCTTGGGCAGTTTGTGTTTATCCGGAATATTGTTTTGAAAAGAGTCACTTATTGGGAGGTTTTCTGCCTCTTTTTGTGTATCACTTTAAGGAGTCTAATTCCTGTTCATAGTTATCAATTACATACTTAAGAAAAACTTCGGTTTTTGCTAGCAGGAATTGCTTTCAAATGAGTTAATAAATACTACTCACTTATGTGTAAAACATCTCCAATAATTGATACGGGAATGAAAGTTAATAAAAAAGACAAGGATTAAGACAAAACCAGATTCTTATTTCCTTTGCCAAGAATAAATTGGAAAGGTCTCTCTCTGTTGGATATTTTATATTTCCTGCTAACTTACTGTAGTCACTTTACTGTCATCTCACCTTTATTTTTTATTCTGAATAAATAATTATTGATGTGATGCTTTCCCATGCTGATAATTTTGGTGTTGTTTCAGATCTTCGATGGAAATAATGAGCAAGGGAAAGAAAAATTACTATAAATGTGTTAGCTGCCTTTGGTAAAATAATCTTATAGGGTTCTTTATGTAAATTTTATATTTTAGAAAACTGTAGATATTCTTTGTTATGTATTGAACATACTATTTATTAACAAACTATTATTAGAGTAGATAATTGTTGTCCAAACTGGAACTATTCTATTCTACTTGATCTTGTTACTGGTCACTTTTGTTCTATATGTTTTAAGCTTTTAAGTTTAAGTTTCTCTGTGATTGTGAGATCAGTATTACTTGAAAAAAAATGTTTGCAGGTTTGACTAAGAAAAAAGCATGTGGCTGTTTCTGCCAGTTTGCAGAGACTGAAATTTTTGTCCTTTATTTTAATTTAAAACATGTAGTCAGTATTTTGTTAAACAAAAGCAAAACTAGATAGGGTTTTAACCATTAAATTTTAGAAATTATTTGAAGAACAATAAAATCAGACAGTAGTTTGCTATCCTGCATTTAATGAACTCCTAAGCAAGGTTGTGTGCTGGTGAGGATGAAAACTGAGAAATGCATAACAAACTGACATGAATAAGAGAAAAGAAGAAATAGAACCAATACTGGGATAGAAGGGATGGGAAGGAAATGTAAGAAGTGTGAAGTAAGTGAAGAATATACCAAGGAAGCAAGTGGAAATAGAACTGTGATGCTTTTCGCATGAAATAGAGAGAAGCATTGTTTCACTCATCCTGATTTCTGTTTTTCTGACCTTTGAGTTGATCTTGATCTGCTTCTTGCAATAGCAGTTTAAGGAGAGCATTCCAGTTTCTTAATCCACATTAAGAACAGGAGCAATACTGAAAGTTTGGGATTTATGCTGATTACCCCAGCAAATGAAAAAGGCAGCAGAATGCAGACGGTATTCTTTCACAATATGGTGTTCTGCTGTAACAAAATCTGCAATTTGAGAGCAGAGCTTCCTGCTTTCCAGCTCTATTAAATTCTCCTTTTGATGTGAAGTGGTGACTTGCATTAACCACTGGTATTGACACCACTCTCCCAGGTCAAAGGAATTGCATCAGAACTGAAGACGTCTGTAATGCTCAAATTACAATCCGTTGAAATAATGAACCACATGATACTCTTGATCAGCAGTCTCTTCTGTTTATGCATTTGTTGGTTTGTTCCAAGAACTGCCTTTGGAGACAGATCTATCATGAAATGTATGTCTGACTTAAATCCAAAGAAGTGGCACACCTACAGATGAATGCTTACTTTACACAGCTTTGGAAAATAGTATTGAACTGTCTTTTTTTCTTTTTTTTTTCTCTTCTTTCCTGGTAAAAAAAAAAATTTTAGATTAAAAAGTAATATTAAGATGATTTGCGGTACCATCTTAAGAAACACCAAGGAATTGCTGAATTGTGAAGGAAGCTGGTATAGCTTACTATATGGCTGGTATATATACACATCTCATGACATAGGAGCTATCCTTTATTGAAAGTACTACAAAAAATGTATGGTGTAACTCTTCACAAGCTCCATTTTTATTCACATGGTGGTTGCTATCGAAAACTCAAAGCTTTAAACATGCTTGTCACATTCGTGACTGAGGTTTGTAAGAAATAATCATGTACATCTCTTTACAGGCTTTAAACTGTTGCATTTTTCTAATGTAAAGTACGTTTTTTTAAGCTATATCTCTTCCAGTACTTCTCACAACATAAAAAGAGAGGGATGCTGTTGCTAAGTAGAATTGCTGTATACCACCTTTTACTGGTAAAAACATCAGTAATATGTAGTATCTCATGTTTACATATCTATGAGGAGCTAATAATTAATCACTAAATTATACATGTAAATGAATTTTTACCTAATTAACAGTGTATTTTTAGTACTCTACCTTTGTAGCTGTATAAGTTATATTTCTCTCCTGATGAGGAGGCAAAGGGAGGAATGGGGAAAAGTTTTGATTGATTTCTTTTCCCTTTCTTAGTGTTGTCTCTTAGCCTGAGAGTTGAGCTGTAATAAAAGTTCTGGAATCTAAATCATATTTTCTTAGAACACAAGTAAATCCATTGTAAAAGGCAACTGCTTACCAAAAAACTGAAGACAAGAAGAGTAGAAGAAATGAGGCTTTGCAGCAACTTCTAGTTACTGAGGCAGGTAAGTTAGTATATTCTGTGTTGTAGCCTCTGTTTCACAATCTATCTTTTATTTTAATGGAATTTTAATGCTTTTCCATCATTCACACTATTAAATGTACTAAATGTACAGTTCTTGAAAAGATTCCCTTCTCTCAATAGAAGTCCCAATATTGACTGGTGGAATTCTTGCCTTCAGAGTCAGCTGGTGCCTCAGACCTGTTTTAGACCACATGACCGACAGAACATGAACGAACGCTTCACCAAGAGAAAATATCTTACATGCTCAGCCTTCTGAGACTTGAAATTCTTACAGTATTAAATTTCTCTCTTTGTCAATGTGTAAAAGAACTAAGTGCAGTGTTATCTGCAGAGGAACACAGACTAGGATGAAGGCAGAGAAACACGTACAGGAATAGCAGTTAAAAGTCACGACTCATGGGTATTTTGTAATTACTTAATTTTTAAAAAAGTGAAAGGAGTTTACAATACACTTCAGAGCAAGTTTATTTCTGACATTATTGCCTTATGTAGGGTGACATCTAACCTAGTTGAGGATGAAAAGAAATTACCTAAAAGTAAAGCCACTGCATCGCAGCTGTTTGTATTTTATTTTAATTTTATTTTACTCTTGAATTTATAGCGCACTGGTGTATTGTGTGTGATGGGCAGGGTGGGCAAAAGAAGAATTAATATTTAAATGGCTGATTTCAGATTTGTATCAGGAAAATAATTTGGTTTAGCAGTCAGTGATTTAGTCTTAGTTAAGACTAGAGTATTAGGAATAATATGGCTCTTGAGCAGCCTTTGCTGGTAATTGATTTCAGTAATTTTTGGAAAGCTGTGATAGGGGATTCTGAACCTGAATATCATTGCTGTTGGCTTCGGTATTTGTCACACTGAATTAGGGGCTTATACATGTGTGTGTGCGCCTGTATGCCTGTTTTCAGCCCAGTGTAAACATTTGTCTGAGAAGGCTTTCATGCATTCTAGTAGTGCTACATCATGGCAAAGCAATAGAAACTGCAAATCCCACTTGCCTACTCATCTGCTAATTTTTATTTCATACATATTATTGCTCAGTTTAATATAAACTCTTAAATTTTGAATGATCTAGTGTAGGCAATTCTGTAGCTTTTTGTATTTGGAAGACTTTTTGCTCAAATGAATACCTTTTTTTTAATATTTATTATTTTAAACAAGAGCTGGCCTACAAGAGCGATTCAATCTGTATTTTAGTTATTGCATAATTAAGTTTGAAAGAAAATTCCACTTTCATCATCATTCCAGGCAGGTGCTTTAGCTAGTAATAAAGAGGGTGGAAGCCACTTTCTTCTCTGCTTTTTTGTACAACTGTTCACATAATGAACATATGGATTGATGAGATTTACAGAAGACTATCTATCTTATGTGTGATACTATGAATTATTTTGGGTGTGGATTCTGACCTTCTCCATGCTGTCTGCAGCTAGGTTGTTTTAAGGATAGGTTCAACAGTAGAAATATCGGTGCCCTGGAGATTTTATTTCTAAAAGGAGACATACTCCAATGTCACCAATAGGAGAAACAATTCAGCTTTTAGAATTGATGAGCAGAGTGAAGTTTATAACCAAGAAGCAGCATATGCTCAGAAGAATGCTGCTGCACTAGGCTGATGCTCCTTTTTTTCCAATTATACAGTACTAAATATATATGCACTGATTCATGAGCAAGTAATTTGAAGAGCTCTGGTGCTATAGCACAGTATATATGTGTGTTAAGAGTAATAAAATTTTTAGTGGTTATGATGAACTAAATAATAGGAATCTTCAGTGTAAGTTTCTATGGAGATTAAAAATTAAAAATGTTGTGCTCTTTCACCTCCATAAAATGAGTAGTATTTTCCTTGCCCAAGTTACGAGGTCTTGCTCTTTAATAAGGATTTTTAGGTATTAAGAAAGGTAAACAATGTAGTAGAGACGACTTCTGAACTGTAGACTACCAGTGTAGCAAGCCCTGTGCATCTCCTGATAAGCTGAAGGATTTTAAGATAAATTCTCAGATGTTTTATAGAACAGAGATCTCGGTCTTCTCAGCAGTTTCCTTCCATGATGTTTATTTCCAATGTGGAGGCTTTCTGATTTTGGAAGTTTGCTGAAATTTTCACTAAGGTTTATATTGTTCTGTGGAAAACTAACATGAAATATTCATATCTCTCATAAGGAAACACTTGGCGTGATAGAACATCTTGTCAGTATGTTTAAGAAAAACAGCTAAATTGCAGCAAAATGTACTTTATATTATTGTGTTACTTCATTGTTAAGAATTTTTTGTGGGGTGGAATCCTGCTTGCTTTCAAGCAAAATTATTTATTCTTATGGTTAAAGTGTGAGAAACACAGAATGTAGTGTGGAAATGGTTAGCATAGGTTTCCAGTAACTTTCATCTGTAAAACCAGAATGGTAAAATCTGCCTCAGAATCTGCGTAAGATTCTGTCACTTTAGTCAAGAAACAGAAAGCTAAAACCCTATGGGTTATTTCAATCATATTCTAATTTCAATTTCTGTCATTTTTAATGCCAAACAGTGGAAGGACTGCATAATAAATAGAGATACATGAAGCTAAGAACTCAGTGAAGCTGAAAGATAAATATATTTATAAATGCTTGTTTTTTCCTATGTTTAGTAAGACCAAGTGGTATGACCGGTAGTCAGGGAGTAATGAAAATCTCTAATGAATGCATGTACAGATTCTCATCCAGAGCAAGCTCTCAGTGGTGAAGCCCTTTGTATGCAATTACTCTGTCTATTTTTCTCAAGAAAAGAATGCAGCTGGTGTACAGGGCTAATAAATTTGGACAAGATATGTAACAGAGAATTCTACTTAACAAGACTCCTGAACCATTGAAAACTGACAGGTGAGACATCTTTCACAGAATGTAAATACCATTACTTGGGAAAAAATTTTTCTGGTATGTGAGCAGCAGGTCTGTAGCATTTTAGTGTTGCTTGTCTCTGAGAAAACATGGGGATGTAGTTAGGAATGAATGCTGAAATGGCAAAACCATTGAAGATAAGTCACTGAAAGCACTTCAGATAGATAGTAATATTTCTGGAACAGTTTGAGCAAGTTGTATCAATGTTGTTATACACGATCTACAACTACAGTGTTATTGTGATAGAATTTGCCTTTCATTATTGTACTAGAAGGAGCAGGTGTTATGCCCATAAAACAGAAAAACGTTAAGAATATGCATTGGTAAAGCACCTTTTACCAGGGGTGGTTGGGTGCAAGAAGTAATGGGCTGTAATAAATTTCACGAAAAGAAAATAATGCTGGGGAAAAAATGGCATTTACGTGGGCATGAATCATAGAATGCAGAGGAGGGAATACCAGTATGATAACAGGTGGAAATCATAGCATTTTTCCATACTGTTCGACCATTTTGATTTTACATTTGTGTTCAATGATTAGTACTTCTATATTCCCTTGCTTCTCTAGATCTGAAACATGAATTGCTGTAACCATGAAAGGTAACAGAAAGTTACTAAACATATGAATTTTTTGAACATAGCTTGGCTCCAATTGCTGCATCCTACAGATAAACACAAGCAGAAATTCAAGATGTCCAAACTCTTTTTCCCATCTGAATATAGAACTTTTCTTCTCTAGTGCAGTTAGTTGACACAGTTTGAGATGAGCTGTGTGTATTATTTTACAATGTAGAATTCTTGTAGGAAGCTCATTGCTAGTAACATATCCACTGTTAACATCAAGAAGATCTTAGCAGAATTATGGATGGAAGATACAGACATTAAATGGAAAGGGCTTCCTAGGTCATCAGATCCAATTCTATACTTTCACAGGCAAGTACATCTGATCATCATTTATGTAATTGCATTGAGTATCATCTAAAGAACAATATTACCTTTTTTTTTTTTCTGTCCCTTGTTATGCTTTGCAGAGGACTGGCTGAAATAATTTCATAGTTCCTAGAAATATTTTTCAACTGCGTTCAGCCACAGACAGCATGTACTTTTGAAAAGGTTGTTTCTGGCTGAACACATACTAGCATTCTTTTTCTTTCCTATGTGTTTTGTAATCTTGATTTACTTACAGCTACCTTCAGCAAACTCTGATTTTTCTCTCAGCATTCTTTTGCTAACTCAAGAAGGACAAGTTAATCTAATTTTCTCTTGTGTAACTCAATGTACACAATATAAATTTTGCCTTTTTTACTGTGGCACTGTCCTTTCTTACTGAACTTGCATCTTTGGAAGTAGAAGTACCCCATGACAAGGTAATTGTCTTTAAGCTGGTATGGCTCTAGAAGAAGTGGCATACTGCTAACTCCATATTAAAAACAATTAATAATACTACATATACAGCTTACATTATAACTGGTGATGTGCAATGTGTTGCCAGCAAATTGTAGCTAACTTTGGCAAGGCCCATAGAGTCAGGCAAGCTATTGAGATAAGCTCAACCCAGACTCAGATTGTTGCTTCTTCTTGTTCATTTCTAAGTGGAGAAAACCTGTTTTTATTGTTCTCTGGAAGTCTGTAAAAGAGCTGCTGTCATTGCCAGCACCATCAAGGGTATGTCATTGTTCAGTTTGTGATTTTTTCAGCCATGAATGAAGCCCTTTGCAACGTGATTGATATCTGCAGACTGAGTCATTGGGTCCCTGAGCCTGTAACATCACTAGTAATTTCATTACAGAGACTGGTAAAAGCTTACTGGGAAAAATGCTAAGATAGACAGGAACGGAGCAATGAGATTTTTGTCACATCACATTTTTTTTCCTCTCTAATCATCTGGATTTTTTTTTTCAAGTCTTGTCTTGAAATGGACTTCTTAAAGTAAGTTACAGAAATTGGTTGCTTCATAGTTTTATTTAAATACAGTTTGGATTATGGAATTTTTGGACAATTTTCAAGATAGTGAGCTACTTCGCAGAAGTGTCTTTCAGGAAGTACGTGCCAAAATAATTAGCACATTATTTCTGCTGCCACTTCAACATTGTCTTGGTCTTACAGATTTGAGGAAATAAACTTGAGCTTACTAAGCTTATATTCCCTTTCAAGGATGAGATACGTGAATTTAACAGGTTGGAATAACAGGTCAGGCCACACTTCAAATACATGTGTGAAATTCTTTTTGTAATCAGACATGATCTTAAGGGTGCGAGACTCTTTCATACCACTGGTGGCCAGAGGATAACAGAAACCTTTGATCCATTTAATAGTTATGCTGAACAGAGTTAGGTGATGCATTCTGGAGATTTCTGTGCCCTTTTCCAATCCCCAGGATCCACCAGCCAGTTTTCTGAAAGGCTGGTTTCATGGCTTAATTTCACCAACTTGCTGCCTACTTTCTGATTCATCTGAACTGATGCTGGGCCATGTTCATATGCTGAATTGTACTGACTGCCACTCTCTGTAGTTCCTTTGGCACCTGAAAGTAGATTTATGTGGTATCCATATCAAATAGCTTTAATTTTACTGATACTCTATAACAGAGGTGAAACCCTGCTTATTTTCACTTTGTCTGGCCTCCCACTGAAATAGTTTCTTCCTCTACCTACAAAACACTTCTTAACATTATTGCTGCATTTCCCTGTCTTCAGCACAGGTTAGCTTCTCTTTCCACAAGAATCAGTTATGAAGTGACGCAAAAAACCTTCCAGTTTTCCCCCCTCTTCCTGCTTTCCTGATGCATACATACCTGGAGCCAGGTGGGGGTAATGACTTACTTAGAAATCCACTATAATATCTATAAATTCCAGAAGAGAATTATAAAAATTAGGAAATACTTTAAAACCTCAAAATGGAAGACAAGCAGGAGCATTCCACCCTTACTGGTTTTTCAAAGGCTATATGAGGACATTATATTGGAATCTGGGCATCAACACATACAACTTATTGAAGAAAGGTTTACTTTTTAAACTTTCATGACTACAATGGTATAGGGGAGAAGTGACTGGCATATTTGGAAGCATTTTACCCATGTTCAGATGAAGAATGGATCAAAAATTCAGGTGGATGAAAAACAGAAGGAAAGAAGTTTGAGGAGCAAACTAGCAGAAAGAATCAAAATGATATATTTTTCACTGTGAATGCATCAGGAAGCTTGCCAGAGACTCTGCAAGTTGCTCTTTATGATCCAGGAGAACTCAGAAGATAAGAACATTGCAAAGACTAACATTTCACGTTGATGTAGAGTGTGCAGGAAACTGGGAAGATCCCTACTTTGAGAGAATCTGTATCAGAGAGGCTGTCAGAAAAAGGAGGGGGAGGAAGTGTTCCAGGTGCTCAGGCAGATACTCCCCTGAAGCCCATGGAGGAGACCACAGTGGAGCAAATACCTACACTGTGTGCCAGAACAGCTGGTTGTTACCGGAAAGGTCTGTATTACTCGGAGGTAGCCCTTGGAGCATCAGGTTGTTTTGACAGTTCCTCTTAGCCTTTGGAGGAAGCCATTCCTGGTTAGTCCTGAAAGTCTGCAGCCCATGGGAAAGACATATGCTGGAGCAGGGGAAGAGTGTGAGGGGGAAGGAGCAGCAAAGTAGACAGGTTACAGACTAACCACAACCCCCATTCCCTATCCCTTCTGTGCCTTGAAAGGAATGGGAGCTGGGGATGATGTTTTACCTTTTGTATTTGTTTCTCACCATCCATCTCTATTTTTAATAGGCACTATATTAAATTGATTTATCCTTGAGTTTGTTTTGCCTGTGGTAAGTGGCAAATGATCTCCCTGACTTTGTCTTGACCTGTGAGCTTTTTCATCTTTTTTTTCCCCCCCCTGTCTTGTTGAGGAGGGAAAGTGAGAGTGCAGCTGGCTGGGTGAGAGCTTGGCAGCTGGACTAGATCAACCCACCAAAACCATTTGAGGGTGAGAGTGCACAAAGACCTTTTTCAGGCATTTGTCTTTAAAAGGAATATAATCCTGTTTGATAGGCTCACTGCCACATTCATAATTCTATTTATTTTATTTTTTTTTTAGCTTCTTCTAAAGCAGTAGTCTTCAAGGAAGGGAAAAATCCCACCTTCCCTAAGCAGACACATGTAATTAGAAACACAGCTGGTATTTATAGTTCTCTGCAGCAAGAAAACTTTGACTCCCTGCAGATTTACAGCCCCGTGACAATCAGTATTTTTGTCTGAAATTATGATTGTCATTTCTTCATTTACTATAGAGCAGAAACTAGCTATGATATCACACAAGTGACATGGACAGTGAAGTTGGTATCAAAGCAATTTTTAGGTTTCTATAGGGTTTCAGTGCAGTGAGAAGCACTGTTTTTTAGATTAATGGGGTTTGTAATCAGCTAATTGTCATTAGTTTTTCTGAATGATAATTAAACATTCTGAAGTTGCATCTATTTTTGGACTAGCGCACCTTTTGTAGATTGCTTACGTCATACTGAGAGAGCTGTACAGGAAATAAGACGTTAGAAACTGGAGAAACTGAGAAAGTTCTTTTTGTAGTGATGGCACCCTTACTGTGAGACTACCTTTCGTCAGTTAACAGAGATTTACCATGGTTCTGAAGCATAATGGAATGATGCAGTTTACTGGTTAGCTGTTTGCTGGTGTGAAGGTACCAAAAAGATACGTCTTTTTATATTGCTCAGGATAACGTTGGAGGTTTTCTGAGCAATTTTATAATTCAAACATCTGAGCAAGGGGCAACTGTTTCTGAATAGTTTTGGCTTAAAAAAGAAAAAAAAAAGTGTAGTAATCTAATGAAACAGTAAAAAAAACCCCAAAACCTAATGTAAGCTATCAGGCAGCACCATCCTTCAGTTTTCCCCAAAATATGTGTAGTTCTGACCTAAAATGTACTATTATTTTTATGAAAACAGATGCTGCCTTTGAGCTTTTTTTCCTCATTGAAAGATTTTAAGTAACTCAAAAACTGAAGCTAATATTTTTTAAAGAGCTGTGCAAAAAAAAAAAAAAAAAAAAGACATGAACAGTGCACATTTAATTATAAAAATACACCATCAGCAGTAGAAAATGGTTCATATCATGAAGTTCTTCACTGCACTAGACAGAGTAAAAAGATTAATATTTATGCATTTATAGATGAATATTATGATGGGCTTAATCTCATAAAAAGCTATAACATGATTGATATCACCTTTACCACTTGAGTTAGAAAAGTATCCACAGTTGATATGTTACATGGTGTTCTAAGTCACACACTCAAAAGTATAATTGTTAGCAAAATTTCTACTGTGTCTCTGACAAGACTGCTAAGCCTTAGCATATGTTGGCACTCTAAAACATTATTTGTGTGCTTTCATGAATGGCATTAAGAAAACCTTTTTTTTTGGTTAAAAAAATATTTGTGTGGAATTAAAATTTAGGATCAATTTTTGCTATCCTTATGGATCATGGTTAGAAAATGCAGCTACACCAACTATATTAATTGCTTGTTGCGTTCTTCAAAATTAAGATTCTCACCCTATAAACTTGCTTTTATTTCAGTAAGCCAGATGGCCATCTTGTGTATTGTATTGTATTAGGTTAACAGCTGATAGTGGCAAATAATCAATGGGACTCAAAGCCCAAGTTTGGGGCAAGAAATAGAAGATAATGACTTCCATATGAAGATAGAGGATTTTAAGTTTAAAGAGAATACTACTGTAACAGTTTGGTACTTATAAGTATTTCTAAAAGAATGGTTTTCATAAGTCCATTACATCCTTTGATTATGCACCCACAATTAGTGGATTAGTAGATGATAATTTCAGAGAAAAAGATTTTTTGTAATTGTTTAGAGTTCCCAGTCTTTAATGTTATTGCAGTGAGCTACTGAACTTCCATTGCAATTCTGTGAGCATCTAGACACCTTTGAAATTTTGGTTGAAAGACTTATGCCTGGGGAGATGTCAGAAAAAATGTTGATAGACTGAATTGAATATAAGAAAATGTGTCAGAGCTGGTTGTAGGTCTGTGAGTCACCAGTGAATCAAATGTAGCTGTGATCATGGAATAAATTAGCTGATTGAAAGCCTGTAAAGGAGAGGCAGAGAATACAACTGGCCTCGTAAAGCTATGCCATGCAGAGACAACTAAGTTATTCCTGAACCAAACAGGGTATGAAAAGCAAGGCATACCTAGTGTTGCGTTAAAGGGGGGGAAGATAAACCCCTTACTTTATAAAAGGGAGCCAGGAACAGCCCTAATACACAACTATCAGTCCGAGCGTGCCTGGTGTTGGATTCACTGACAATAACTGTCAGTCCGAGCACGTCTGATATTGGATTCACTGATAATTCACCACAGGGACAGCTCCTATATGCAACTATCAGTCCGAGCATGTCTGATATCAGATTCACTGATAGTACACAAACAGTTACAACTATCAGTCCTAGCGCGTCTGGTATCGGATTCACTGATAGTGTACCACTCTGCCCAATACAATCAGCGGCAGCTATCAGTCTGGCCGTGTCCGTTATTTCGAACTTCACTGATCCGTATTCACTGATAGTGCACCACACTGCTGGTCGTATCGTGCTCATGAGCCCTCACGGCCACACTGAGAGATGGGGTCACGTTCAGTGAGAAAATTGCGATCGGTTACCGAAACAGTGCAGTTTATTGTGATTGGCTACCGAAACAGTGCAGTCTATTGATGCAACAGATACAGGTTCTTATGGATTGCTGGTGATAAATGCTGTCTGCAAAAGCACGTGCAAATAATAGTGACATGGATACAAGCGCTTGATAAAGTTGACACAGCCTGGCTCTAAAGTATAAAGGTAACAGTAAAGGTGACTCTATAGAGATTCTAACTTTTCCTAGGAAAGCACTGGATGCAGTGCAAGTCTTATCCACAGGTGTCCCTAAGGGGGGGAAGAGAGGTCCAGCCCGTCGACTGGTCCCAGGAGTCGGTTGATGTTATCTTCCTTGACTTGTCCACGATGGTATCTTCCTTAATATCCTCCTTTCTCTTGGGTCATTTTATATTATTTTTACCTTCAAGGTGGAGCTTGAGTAACTCTAGTCATACATAACTTTATTACCATTGGTGCAAATTTCTCTTGCCTTGATTTAAAGGTATATGAGACCAAAAATCCAGAGCGCATGCTCAGAGAGGGGTGGTCTTATTTCAGGGGAGGGTCGCATTGGAGATGGGTGTGTATTTTAGCATGTAAATGCATTATAATGACATTATAATGAAGCAAAGTTCACACTGAGGACGGTATTTTGTCAAAAGATGACAGGCCGCTGGCTCAGGGTAGCAAGTATGCAGCTTATCAGTTTGTTGCACCATCTAGTCCCCGTCTTTTAGCTGAAGTTACGATAAAGCGTAACCGCAAGATCTCCACCTCGCTCCACTCTCCATCTGTTACAGGAATTACTGTGAAGTGCACATTCCTGACATACCAAGTATGGCTGCATCTTGCCCCAAGAGGCCCTGAAAGTCCGTTTCTCTCTTATGTGTGGACAATGCTGTATTTTGAATATAGATTTAATCCCCAATTATCCCACATTTCCTAATTATTCCACACCTAGCACAGGCAGAATGTTGTGCCAGTGTAGTTGGAGCACTTTTCTTTTCAAACTAGGTACTGTGGATACCACTGCATTCCACTGTTTTGTCAGGTACTGTTCTGAATGATGCAGCACAGGCTAAAATTGTCTGTTGTCTCAGTGGCTCTGTGTGTTCATGAAAAGTGCAGGTATTTTGATAGTTGACTCAGTTTTTCTCCTCTTTTAGCACAAGGAGCCTAGGAAGTTGGGTCCTTAGGGAAAAAAGTATTTTGATACATTCAGCTATGACTTTGTGTCTCTTTAGAGGGCATGTATATAGCATATAGATGTATGGATAACTATGAACACTCAAATAAAATTGTGAAACAACAATTAAAATGTTGTGTTTGTAAGCTACACCTGATGCTACATCTTCTGGCCATAGCCACAAATATGACAGAATTTACACTAAACAGCTGAGGGATCTCAACAACAGCTTTGTTAAACAGTAAAGCTACTACCTGAGTGTTAGTAAACCATGTTTAATTATTTTGTTTGTAAGTTACATCTAAAAATAAGATGCTGTAAACTGATTCCATTGACACAAATAGTATCATGAGGAAATTGAGCAACCTTAGACAGTATGAACTCTTTCAGGTTTTAGTATAAAGAAAGAGTAAGATGAGGGTTTAATCAGGTGTGCATTCTTCTTTGTCTTTCCTCTAGGTGGTTGTATGCATTACTACAAGAGCTGTACATTTAAAACAGTCCACATATTTTTCTGGCAGTACATCTCCTTATAGAACTGTGCAATGCTACATGTGTTCCTCTAATCCCACCTAAACCAGGGAATTGGAAGAGTTACACAATACTGTCATCTGATGTTAAGAAGTGATTGTATTGGAGGCTTAGAACTCTAAAAGTTTCTTCTGTTTAACTATTAGCCAGTCTTAATGGCACATCTGACATTGGGTTAGATTTTAAACTTTTTTAAGTAAGTTTCAGTAAAATAGAACATGCAGAAATCATGGCCTTCCTCAAACATAGCTTCATAATCCTTAAAAAGAATCAGAGGTTACTGAGCAGTGCTGTGTGGACTAATATTGGCTAATAAAGCCTTTCATAAAGGGTAGATGTATATTCCCACATGGCAGCATTATAATAACTGCTATTTTTTCTAAGGAATATCCTTATATGTAAATATTGTAGTCTAAATGTATTTTTAAAATGTGATTTTTATATTTTTCAGTTTGTTAAAAAAAAAATTCTTTTTTGTTGGTAATAGAGTATCACACATACCTGATGGGGGGCAGAAGCATACTGGAGAGCTTCAGAGACTGTTTCCTTAGATTTCAGTAAAGATAAAAGTGATCTGTCTTCATCAAAGATCAAAAAAAGTCAAAGAGCGTCACACAAATTGGCATTTGAAGCTGCTATCAGAGAAAGGTTCCTCTACAATACAGAGAGCAGAGCATTAAGAAAATTATTTTCATAGTGAAAATTAATCAAGTGCCAGGATAAGCTGCACCAGCATAGGAATCTTTAGCCAAAAGTACTCTTCCAGCACTTTCCAGGTCTCTAATTAAGGAGCAGAAAGTCTATTTTAATTATTCCAGCCCATTCGAAATCACATTGAAATGTGTCCTGGAGGTCTCCTATCATGTACTTTAACAGAACCAATCCTCACCAATATGCTTTGGAGAGTGGGGCAAAAATGGCTGCAGTAGAACTTGCATTTCATTTTGGCTCCTGTTCCTCCTCTTAAAGATCTCATTGTGTTATAGTTTTAATGTGTTATTTTTCTCCATGCTTATAATTTTATCAGTTTTCAGAGAATCTCTGGGATTTAAAATAGACTGAGAGCTTAAACCCTGATTTTGCTTATCTCTTTCTATCAGTGGTTAGCGGTAGGAGTATAATTTAATTTATGATTTTTATTATCTGCCAAGATTAAGGGAGAACTGTTTCGGTTCGGTTCAGTTCAGTGAAAAATCAAGGAAACCATTGCTGACTTTTAAATTGCATGTATTGAATCAGGTCCATGAACAAGCAGCACATAGAAAGCCAAGCTAACGTAAGCTTGGAGCACTCAGGCAAAAACTGTGACCACCCTCTCTGGCACTGTTTTTTCTGTGTGTCAGATACTGGGAAAAGCAAATGGTTTTTGAGCCACTGCGAGGCACAGTAGTGCAGAATTCAGAGCTAATTGTGAATGCAAGGAAGATTTGCACCTTAAAGAAACCTGTGCATAATAAAAATTTGCACATTGTCACTCACGTAGATATGCCCTTGTCTTCTTTAAAGAAACAAAAAAGTATATATAGTGATCCTCTGAATGTGCAGTTCCCTCTGGGAATGTAAGCAACACAATAACCTTTCTGAAGTCACCAGAAAGGCAATCCCTATAACTTATTTCTAGCATGGAGTGATAACCTTTAGACTACAGAGAAATAGCATTCTCACATTAACATTTATTGTGAAAAGGTGCATTCCCTTGCAAGGATGGGATAATTTAAATGGTTCAGTTGAACCATTCAATAGGTTCTGCATATTCTGTTAGAGATTCTATCAGGCTTATTAGTGGAGTTTAGTTTTCAGGAGATGCCTGAATAACAGCACTGTTTGTTTGCATTTATTCACTCCTGTTTATAGTAGCAAGAAATTCCTAACAGTCTCAGGGAATGTAGCTGTTTATATTATAGACTCTATATAAAAACTGAGATGCATTTAAAATCTTACCTGTTCGCAAAGGTAAGAAAGCAAAGAATTGTTTAAGTTAATCAAGCCAATTGCGCATGCTGAGTAAGAAGCCATATGTTAAGTTATCCCCTTCTTCAAAAATGGCTGTATGTAAGAAATGCATTCTCTAAATCTTCTGATGAAAATATTCCTCTTAGTGTTCAATAATTAATTAATAATTAATAATTAATTCTGAGTCTCATGCTCTACCAGGGAGGAGGGGAAGCCGGAAGGAAGCAGAGGCAAACACTAACCAAAGGGGTATTCCATACCACAGCACGTCATGCCCAGAATATAAATTGGGAGCAGTTCCCCAGAAGGCCTAGAGGGCTGCTCACGTCTGGCTGGGTATATGTCGGCAGGTGGTAAGCAGCTGTATTCTCTTCCCTTGTTATTTCCTTTATCATTATTATTATTGGTGATAGCAGTAGTGGTTTGTGTTATTTCTTAGTTAGTGGACTGTTCTTACCTCAACCCACAGGAGTTACATTCTTTCGATTCTCCTTCCCATCCCTCCAGGAGCTGGGGGAGAAAGAAGGCGGAGGGAAGGAAGTGAGCAGCTGCGTGGTTCTGAGTTACCATCTGGGCTTAAACCACGACAGTTCTTTGTGGCACCCAATGTGGGGCATGAAGGGGTTGAGATAATGACAGATATGACCAGAGTGTGTTTAATCTTACTTGTGATAAGCATTTATTGCTTCAGTCTCTGGTGAGCAGGTTCCCAGATGGAGTGGAAGAGCTGATTTTACTCCAGATCATGTGATAAAGAGGAATAATCCCTTTCTACAAGGCTTAAGTGTCCAACATTGTGATGGCTATTAGAGGGAACCTCCCTTCAGTCAGGTGGTAGTAGGCGACAATCGAACTTACTGGACTGTGTGGATCAGATGGCCTGGCACATCAGTCCCACAGAAGTATAAGGCTCTAGTAGATACCAGTGCACAGTGTACCCTGATGCCATCAAGCTGTCAAGGGGTGGAACCCATTTCTATTTCTGGAGAGACAGGAGGATTCCAAAGGTTGAGTGTACTGGAGGCTGAAATCAGCCTGACTGGGTGGAAGTGGCAAAAGCACCCCACTGTGACTGGTCCAGAGGCTCCATGCATCCTTGGCATAGACTACCTCAGGAGAGGGTACTGCAAAGACCCAAAAGGGTACTGATGAGCTTTTGATATTCCTGCTCTGGAGACAGAGGAAATTGAGCAGCTGTCCACCTTGCCTGGTATCTCAAAGGATCCTTCTGTTGTAGGGTTGCTGAAGGTCAAAGAACAAGTGTCAATCACGACCACAACAGAGCATCAGTGTCAATATCACACCAGCTGAGACTCCCTGATTCCCATCCATAAGCTGATCCGTAGACTGGAGAGCCAAGGAGTGATCAGTAGGACCCACTCACCCTTTAATAGCCCCATATGGCCAGTGCGAAAGTCTAATGGAAAGTGAAGAGTATCGTGGCCTGAATGAAGTCACACCACCCTTGAGTTCTGTAGTATCAGACACGCTAGAACTTCAGTATGAACTGGAGTCTAAGGCAGCCAGCTGATATGCTACAACTGATATTGCCGATGCATTTTTCTCAATTCCTTTGGCAGCAGAGTGCAGGCGACAGTTCACTTTTACTTGGAGGGGCATGCAGTGAACTTGGAACCAATCGTTCTAGGGGTAAAAACAGCCCTACCATTTGCCATGGACTGATCCAGACTGCACTGGAACAGGGCAAGATCCAGAACACCTGCAGTACATTGATGAAATTATCGTGTGGGGAGATACAGAGGAAGAAGTCTTTGAGAAAGGTAGAAAAATAATACAAATCCTGTTGAAAGCCAGTTTTGCCATTAAACAGAGTAAGGTCAAGTGACCTGCGCAGGAGATTCAATTTTGTGAATAAAATGGTAAGATGGATGTCGCCAGATCCCCACAGATGTGATCAACAAGATAAAAGTGATGTCTCCACCATCTACTAAGACAGAAACACAAGCTTTCTTGGGTGTTGTGTGGTTCTGGAGAATGCACATCCCAAATTATAGTTTTTTTGAAAGCCCTCCGTATTATGTGACCCAGAAGAAGAATGATTTTAAATGGGGCCCTGAGCAACAAGCCTTTGAACAAGTTAAACGAGAGATAGTTCATGCATTAGCCCTTGGACAAGTCTGGACTGGGCCAGTCTTAAAAAATATGCTTTACACCACAGCTGGGGGGAATGGTCCTCGCTGGAGCCTCTGGCAGAAAGCTCCAGGGGAGACTCAAAGTTGACCCCTTGGCTTTTGGAGTTGGGGATACAGGGGATCTGAGGCCAGCTATACCCCAACTGAAAAAGAGATACTGGCAGCCTATGAAGGGGTTCAAGCTGCTTCAGAAGTGATTGGCACTGAAGCTCAGCTCCTCCTGGCGCCCTGGTTGCCCGTGCTGGGCTGGATGTTCAAAGGCAGGGTCTTCTCTATACATCATGCAACCAAAGCTACATGGAGTAAGTGGGCTGCACTAATGACACAACGAGCTCAAATAGGAAAACCCAGCCATCCAGGAACTCTAGAAGTCATCATGGAGTTGCCAGAGGGCAAAGATTTTGGAATGTCAGCAGAGGAGGAGGTGATGCGCGCTGAAGAGGCCCCACCATATAAAGAACTGTCAGAAAGTGAAAAGCAATATGCCTTGTTTACTGATGGGTCCTGTCACATTGTGGGAAAGCATCGTAGGTGGAAGGCAGCCGTATGGAGTCCTCGACAATAAGTTGCAGAAACTGCTGAAGGAGAGGGTGAATCGAGTCAGTTTGCAGAGGTGAAAGCCATCCAGCTGGCCTTGGACATTGCTGAATGAAAGAAGTAGCCAGTACATTATCTCTATACTGACTCACGGATGGTGGCAAAGGCCCTGTGGGGGTGGTTGCAGCAATGGAAGCAGAGCAACTGGCAACGCAGAGGTAAACCTGTCTGGGCTGCTGCACTGTGGCAAGATATCGCTGCTGAGTGCAGAACCTGGTGGTGAAGGTACGCCACGTAGATGTTCATGTACCCAAGAGTGCGGCCACTGAGGAACACCAGAACAATCAACAAGTAGGTAAAGCTGCTGAGATGGAAGTGTCTCAGATGGACTTAGATTGACAACGTAAAGGTGAATTATTTTTGGCCCAGTGGACCCATGACACTTCAGGCCATCAGGGCAGAGTTGCAACATACAGATGGGCTTGTGATCGAGGGGTGGACCAAACAATGGACACTCTTGCCCAGGTTATTCATGAGTGTGAAACATGTGCTGCAATTAAGCAAGCCACATGGTTAAAGCCTCTTTGGCATGGAGGATGATGGCTGAAGTATATCACACTCCCACCTACCCGCCAAGGCAAGTGCCATGTGCTTACCATGGTGGAAGCAACCACCGGATGTCTGGAAACATATGCTGTGCCCCATGCAACTGGCTGGAACACTATCCTGGGCCTTGAGAAACAAGTCTTGTGGCAACACGGCACCCCAGAGAGAAATGAGTCAGACAATGGGACTCATTTCCGGAACAACCTTATAGACATTTGGGCCAAAGAGCATCTCATTGAGTGGGTTTATCACATGCCCTACCATGCACCAGCCTCTGGGTAAGTCGAACAGTACAATGGGCTGTTAAAAACTATGCTGAGAGCAATTGGTGGTGGGACTTTCAAATTTCCCAAAGGCCACCTGGTTGGTCAACACCTGAGGATCTGCCAACAGGGCTGGTCCAGCCCAATCAGAACTTTCACATATTGTTGAAGGGGATAAAGTTCCTGTGATGCACGTAAAGAATTTGCTGGGGAAGACAGTCTGGGTTATTTCTGCTTCAGGTAAAGGCAAACCCACTCATGGGATTGCTTTTGCTCATAGACCCAGATATACTTGGTGGGTAATGCGAGAAGATGAGGAAGTGTGGTGTGTACCTCAAGGGGATTTGATTTTAGGGGAAAACAGCCAATGAACTCAATTGTATGCTGTTGCCTGCTATGTAATACTTTTATAGCCCACCAACTAGATGTCTTCAGGTCACCAGCAACTGGCCCTGACTTCCCTCCGACCATCATCCCAACAAAGAATGAACTTTGACAAAACCAGATGGGCTCAGCAGTGACCAGATGAGTTTCGTGGTATCATCTGCATGCAACAATCCAACACTGCACATCATCTCTCCTGCTCTGAAAGAATATTACAAGAGATGGAGCTTGACATCATGGACCGGATGAACTCAGCAGCTTTATAGGGATTTGTCCATGCACTAAGGAATGATATCTGTGTGTGTGTGTGTGTGTGTATGTATATAAATTCATATATATGAGACAAGAGTGATGGTATATTGAAAAATGTGGGATCTGAGCATCACGTGAATGGTATGGAATAAGGCGTGATGCTGTCCTTGTTTCAGCAGTAGCAGCCATTTTTCTCCTTCTTAGTAGCTGGTGCAGTGCTTTGTTTTTGACTTTTGGCCTGGGAACAGTGCTGATAACACCGATGTTTTTAGCTGATGCTCGGTAATGTTTAGTCTGACCAAGGACTTTCTGAGTCTCATGCTCTGCCAGGGAGGAAGGGAAGCTGGAAGGAAGCAGAGTCAGGACACCTGACCCAAACTAGCCAGAGATGTATTCCATACCACAGCACGTCATGCTCAGTATATAAACTGGGGGCAGTTACCCTTAAAGGCTAGGTCACTGCTCAGGTCGGGCTAGGTATAGGTCAGCAGGTGGTGAGCAGTTGTATTCTCTTCCCTTGTTATTTCCCTTATCATTATTACTATTGGTGGTAGCAGCAGTGGTTTGTGTTATACCTTAGTTACGGAACTGCTCTTATCTCAACCTGTGGGAGTTACATTCTCTTGATTCTCCTTCCCATCTCTCCGGGAGGAAAGACAGGGGGTGAGTGAGCAAGCGGCTGCGTGGGTCTGAGTTACTGGCTAGGTTTAAACTACGACAAATGTTGATGAGAACCAGCATTTTACTCTTGCCTTGTTACAGGTAGTTTTTTATTTTTTTGCTTTGTAAAGACAGCAACTGGCATCTGTGTTTACTCCAGAAAGCTAGGTCTCTCTATTTTTTATGTGATAGTAGGGAAAATATTATGAAAGATTGATAAAAGCTGTTATAAGATCTTGTAGAGATGATCAGAAGTATGGAATAATTTCCATGTGAGGAACAACTTCCTTAAACGATCTCTTTTGTCTGGAAATGCAAGAACTGGGTGGAAGACAGAGAGGGTGAAAACACTGAAGAAATTATGAAATAGATATGGTAACTAGAGGACTTCAAATGAAGCAGCAGCTCCTAGGTTTGAAACAGAAGAAGGGATATTTCTTCACACACTGTATAGTTAATGTAACTTACGGCAGTGTGATTTTGGGGCAAATCCCCATGACACTTGTGTTACACAGTTTTGAAACACAGCTTGGCTTCCTTTAGAGTTCAGTAGTAGTGTCACATTTTGCAGGATCAGGCTCTCTGTGCAAAGGACACAGCTGGTACAAAAAGCAGATATAGGTCATCACAAGAAAATAGTAGTAAATATAAACCAAACGCAGGAAGCAGCAGTTACACTGTGATTGCCTTGCTATTTAAGATGGGTGTTTGGACCTATCTACTGCAGCAGAAGTTCTGATTGCTTGTAGAGCTACATTACAGCGTTTGTATTCAAATTGTATACAAAAATAATCTTTGAACAAAAGTTTCTTTTTTATTAAACAAAATAGTCATTTGGTATTGCCTCCTGGAGGAGCTCTTTGACTCTAAAGATCTGGGAGAGATGACAGCATCGTGTCTGTGCTCAGTATATTCTTAGAACTCTCATTGCATAAGATGTAACTGGTGGATAGATGTATTCTTTCTGTTCTTATCTTAAAAATTCTAAGTATATGAAAAGATACAATTTCTTATTTTATAACTGAATAGTTATCTAACAACCTTCCAGTTGCAAACCCCTGAATTAAGTTTGAATGTTATGGCAGTGTTCTGGAGTCAGCTGTAACAGTTATTTTTCTCCTTCCTAGTAGCTTGTTCTGTGCTGTGTTTCGGCTTTAGTCTGAGAACAATGCTGGTAACACACCAAGAGTTTAGTTCTTGCTCAGTAGCTCTTACCCTGATCAAAGACTTTCCAGTCTCTCATGCTCTGCCAGTGAGTAGGAGCACAAGAATCCATGAAGAAGCAAAGACAGGGCACCTGACCCACATTAGCCAAAGGGATATTCCACAACATGTCATGGCCAGTATATAAACTGGGGGCAGTTACCTGGAAGAGAAGATTACTGCTCGTGTCAGGCTGGGTATTGGTTGGTGGGTGATGAGCGATTGTATTGTGCAGGTGATACTAGTAGGGCAAAAGACTTGCAAGGAGGCCCACCCCCGAGATAACTACTTTTGGTGGATTTCAATGACAAACACCTCTCAGGGGAATAGTGGAGTTTGAGTGTTATTTTATGTTCCAGTCACTCTTTTACTGTTTCGTGTCTCTCTTTTTCAGTTATGGGTGCCATGCAAATAATACTTTGCAAGCATTTTCAAATTAAATCTTTTTGCTCTTTCTAGCGGTACCATTTACATTTAGAATCCAAAAAGAAATTGGTAAATAGATAAGAAGGGTAGAGGTAGAAAGCTGGGAAAAAGAGGACTAGAGAATAGTGGTCAAAAATACAGAAATGGTAGCGTTGGAGAAGATGAAGTGGAAATGCATAGGAGGACAAAAATGTAAAGAAAAGATAGTGTTAAAGAGAAATAGGGCTAATAATATTCTGGTTTCTTATTAAAAATTCCATGAAAAAAGAGAGATAATAATATTTTTATATTGCTGTTTCGTTACTAAAGTTGATTCAGTTTCATTTTTACCACAGTGAAATGTGGAGCCCCTAGTTCCTTACAAAAGTTTGAAAAGAAGCAGCTCACATCAGGAAAAGTTAATGTGAGTTAATTATGCACTCCCAGGTTAATACAGTTGAAAGGCAGGTGGCTGCAGATGTTGTAGGTCAATAGAGTCAGGTACAGTTCAGACACTTGATGGCAACTGTTGCCTTTCTTCAGATCATTCAGTTAAAATCTGTGGGCAGTGCTAGTTTAAATAAGAGTGTGAGACTGAGTAAAGACGTAAGAGAAACTTTTATAAAGAAACTAAAACTGCTCTGCTGTGCATTTTGGCAGAAGCAGGAAGTTTTTCTTCGTTGGTGGTTGTCACTGCACTGCTTAGGCTTTATTTCATAAGCTGATACCATCCCAATTTAAACATTTACTTCCTGTTGCAGTGCATAAATCATATGATTAAACCCCCCACTATATATTTTTTAATAGAAAGTGACAGTTTAATTTGGCAGAGTTGAGCTGAAAGGTTGTTTTAATCTGGTAAAGTGTGCCAGCATCAGCAGCTCCAAAGTAGTCAGAAATGAAAACAGAAGCATGAATAATTAACAGATAAGCTTGAACTCAGATATTTTGCAATTTGTTACTTAGAAAAGTTTTCTTCTACAATAAATCCTGGAGTTCTGTTTTTATAGTCTACCCAGTTTTGCTTACTGAAGAATAGTGGATATGTTTAACTTCTTTTTTACAAAGAAATTTGTGGTGTTTGGTTTTTGGTTGTTTGGTTGTTTTGTTTTTTTTTTCTCTATTCATCTATTCACTTGTATTCATTGTGTTCCGTAAAGCCAAATGACCTGCAGTTTTTAGATATATTAAGAAATTAAGATATAAGGAAGAAATTCTTTACTGTTAGGGTGGCGAGGCACTGGAACGGGTTGCCCAGGGAAGCTGTGAATTTTCCGTCCCTGGTGGTGTTCAAGGCCAGGTTGGACAGAGCCTTGGGTGGCATGGTTTAGTGGGAGGTGTCCATGCCCATGGCAGGGGGGTTGGAACTAGATGATCTTAAAGTCCTTTCCAACCCTAACTATTCTATGATTCTATGATTCTAAGATATTAATGGGCAATTGTAGCCTTGTTGGCAGGGCATTCTGCTCCAGTGTGCAGCTTTAAGTAACATGACTGAGCTGTTAAACACCTGTCGTGGTTTAAGTCCAGTCAGCCACGCAGTTTTGCTCACCCACTCCCCCCTCTATCTTGCCCCCCACTCCCGGAGGGATGGGAAGGAGAACCGAAAAGAATGCAACTCCCACAGGTTGAGATAAGAACAGTTTAGTAACTAAAGTATAACACAAATCACTACTGCTACCACCAATAATAATAATGACAAGAGAAATACAAGGAAAGAATACAATTTCTCACCACCTAAAACCAAGCCCGACCACGCAGTGCACCCCCCACCCTTCTGGGTCTCTCCTCTCCGTCCTCCATCTTGGGCATGACGTGCTGTGGTATGGAATAACCTCTTTGGTCAGTTTGGGTCAGGTGTCCTGTCTCTGCTTCCTCCCGGCTCCCCTCCTCCCTGGCAGAGCATGAAACTCAGAAAGTCCTTGGCCAGACCAAAACATCACTAAGCAGTAACCGAAACACTGGTGTTATCAGCGCTGTTCCTAGGCCCAAAATCAAAAAACACAGTGCTGCACCAGCTACCAAGAAGCAGAAAAAATGACTGCTGCTGCTGAACCCATGACAACACCTAAGTTATTCCATATGCTTATAGTAAATAGCATTCAGAAAACTATCACCATGATAACACAGAAAATACTACTTGTTTTATATTTGTACCTTCTCTGTTATTAGCTGTGCAACAACTTCACCAGCTGGAATATGATGATGCTGGAAACAAAATAGCCAGTTTTTACTGCAAGGAAATGAATATGAAAAATCCCTGTTTTCAAAAGTTCTTGCATATATTTTGGCCTACAAGAATTTTTGCTAACTCAGTTGGTGATTTCAGTTAAGAAATTTGTTTAGTGCATCCATTTGTTTGGAGC